>CM061065.1:136082765-137340723 GCA_030762895.1 Sophora flavescens
CATTTGACCCGTTGTTCATGCATCACAATTTAGAAGCATTATATGAAAATGTTTAGAACTGCACTACGCTTGTTTATTGATTTTTGTGGTTACCCTAATCAGTTTCATGTTTATGTTTTCCAACTAGGATAAACAATTTCTTCACCTAATATTGTGATGTAAATTCATAAACCGTTTTAATTCACAATTATTTTGATTAGGCCGTGTCAATCAATGATCAAATTAGGAAGAAATGAGAGTTTATCTCTTCTTGTTATGTCCTATCAGAATATATAAGATAGGTGATGATAAGAGTAATCTTCCAGGGTATCAGCCCAAGACGCCTTTCCATGAGTATAATCTTCCAACCAAAAGAAAAATGTAATAATTAGTCTTGCCACATGAAACCATGGAATCAAGCCATATAGAATTTTCAGTCAATTACTCATTTCATCCTCATACATGAGAGAAACAAAATCCTGGGATAATTTACATTTGAGAGTTCAACAGAACATAATGATAATAGTATATATGTTTTATCTTCACAGTTCAAAAGAAGGTTTGGTTGTATGCATTCGTCTTGTGCACTTATATTGTCATATGGGGGAACAGGAACTGAGTATGTATATGTATATATATATATATATATATATATATATATATATATATATATATATATATTTGGTGGATATATATATAGAGTTTAATTACTATACATTGTCCGTGTAAAGTTTTTTATACTGTCAACCAATCAAAAATCATGATATAAATAACTGTTAAGGTTGTTAGGATAAGAGTCAAAGATTTTTAATGATTTGTCAATTTATGATTGGTTGACAGTGTAAAAAATCTTTACACTGTCAGTGTATATCAATTAAATCCATATAGATATATATATAATATTTAACATACTGTTGAAAAGATTTAACAAAATCCCATCACTCTTGCTAACCTTACAGCAGAAAGGGATAGCTCATAGCTATATTTTCAATAAACGTGCAGTAAATCAAGAAGTAAACAGGGTCTAGAACTTTAGATATTTCTACAGCTACAATTCTGAAATTTCATGAGAATTATTAGCTAATCAATTAATACCAACAAGTGCCTTTAGTTCCAAATATGGAGCAAGCACAGGATGTAAGAACAAGCACCAAAGTTTCAAAGTTTGAAGACTACTACGAAACCATCCAATCCAGAAAGAAATTACCAAAGGCATTGCAGGAGACGTTGACAGATGCATTTGCAAACATTCCTGTTTCTTCTTTTCCAGGAGTTCCAGGAGGAAAAGGTAAGGAGATTAAGGCATTCTATCACTATCAACCTTATGTCTTTAATGCGAGTCAGAGATTTTAGATTTCCACGACCAAAATAACAACCTGTACAACACTTTGGTAGTGATTGAAATTCTAGCAGACACACCCATTGGTGAAGCGGTTAAGATTCTATCTGAAAGCAACATTTTAGCAGCACCAGTTAAAGATCCAAAAGCAGGAACTAGTACAAATTGGAGAGACAGGTACCTTGGCATCATAGATTATTCAGCTATCATTCTCTGGGTGATGGAGAGTGCAGATATTGCTGCGGCCGCCCTATCAGCCGGTGCAGCAACAGCTGCTGGAGTTGGTGTGGGATCTATTGGTGCTCTAGGAGCACTAGCATTGGGAGTGACAGGTCCTGCTGCAATTGCTGGGCTAACTGCTGCTGCGGCAGGCGCTGCAGTGGCTGGTGGCTTTGCTACAGATAAAGGGATGGGAAAAGATGCTCCTCAAGTTGCTGATAATCTGGGTGGGGATTTTTACAAAGTAATACTGCAAGAAGAACCCTTCAAGTCAACAACGGTACGCATGATGATGACAGCTGGTGATTCTGGAATTAAACTGCAAGTTCTAGTCTTTTATGCTGATGTTAGCTTTTTGTATATTGAATTCTTGATATAAACTTTCTTCCTGGTTGGGAAGAAATTTTGAAGTTGTGCTACTGCTGGTTGTCAATCATATCCATTTCACAGAAGAATAATGGCTGTGTTTCTGCACAATCCATTTGGGAAACTTTCTTTGTTTGTGTACATAAATTAAGCTAATTGTAGATCAGCCAAGTCTTTTTATTAGCTCCATGTCAGAAGAGAAGATACATTTATATTGATTTTTTGTTTCAGGTGCGATCAATACTTAAATCATATCGATGGGCTCCTTTTGTTCCAGTAGCAGCAAATAGCACTATGTTGACTGTCCTGCTGCTTCTCTCAAAATATAGGCTGAGGAATGTGCCAGTGATAGAACCAGGAAAACCTGACATTGTGAACTTCATTACTCAATCTGCAGTTGTTCAAGGTCTTGAGGGATGCAAAGGAAGAGATTGGTTTGATTGCATTGGAGAAAGGCCTATATCTGATATGGGACTTCCATTTATGTCTCCTGATGAGGTAAGTATCATCAGTGTTTTAAGTTTTCAGCTAGTTTGAAGGTTTGAAAACTTATTATTTCTTCCTGGCCAGGTTATTAGCATCCAGAGCAACGAATTGATTCTTGAAGCTTTCAAGCAGATGAGGGATAATCAAATCGGTGGTCTTCCTGTAGTAGAGGGGCCAAATAAGAGAATTGTTGGAAACTTGAGTATAAGAGACATCAGATACTTGCTACTAAGGCCTGAGCTTTTCTCCAATTTTAGGTAAGGCCAAGTAGAAAATCATGAACCTGCATGGTAAGCATCTTTGACAATAATTAGGGAGACATATATGCAAATACTATACAACTCCAAAATAAGATGTAAAATGGTTTTTGCAGTTTCAAAATAAAATTCTTTCAGGAAAAAACATTAAAAAATTGGGTATTGGAGGGAAGGCATATATAAGATACTTGCATATTTGGTAAAAACAAAATAAAAAAGGAGAAAAAAAGAAGAGGATAATCAAACAAAATAACAAGTTAAAAAAGAATATCTCATCCAACTAGGGTTGATATGATTGTCCACTTAATATACATTTTAGTATGATTGTGCGAATGGAATTTTTATTTATTTATTTAAGAAATACAAACAATAGGTACAACTCTGGCCATCACACAAGTTTTTAAGACAGTAAGAGAAATGATTACTCAACTGAAAAGTTCTGCTTCACCATCCCTTTATTTTGACTTTCAGGAAGCTCACCGTGATGGATTTCATAAGCAAAACTATCTCCTTAAACCAAGAAGCTGGAAAAGTTACTGGGCCCATAACATGCAAGCCTGACTCAACAGTGCAGAGCGTGATCCACACTCTTGCTTCTCAGTCTATTCACAGGATTTATGCAGTAGATGGACAGGATGAAGTAATCGGAGTCATTACACTGAGAGATGTAATATCTTGTTTCATCACCGAACCTGCTTACCATTTTGATGATTACTATGGAATTGCAGTGACAGAGATGTTGAATCAGTGATTTCTATGAATGTTTAAATAGATGGAACACTCCAAATGTAACAAAATCTTATGTTATCAGAGAGAACATTTCATTTAAAGTTTTTCTGTACAAACAATTATCATGCAACTTCTATCATGCTAAAGCCAGAGAGTTTGTTCAATCCTTTATCAGTAATTATCCCTCTTATCCTTTCTACTTCCCTCCATCTTCCCAACCCAGCATATATGTTAGACAAGTCCACCAGAGGAGCTGGGTTTTCTGGTTCTATTTCTAGAAGCTTCATGGCCATTTCTTCCCCAAGATTGGAATCTAGGTAGCACCTGCATGCACCAAGCAAAGAAGCAAAAACAGATGCAGGTGGCTCTACCAATTCTTGCACCAGGTCTCGAGCTTCATCCAACCGACCGGATCGACCTAAAAGGTCAACCATGCAACCAAAATGCTCAGCCTTTGGCTTCAAGCTATACTCTCTTACCATCATTCTGAAAACCTGTAATCCTCTATCAACCTGACCCGTGTGGCTGCAAGCAGATATGACACTAACAAATGTTGCACTATTTGGTTGAACTATTTCTACCAACATTTCATCAAAGATTTCAAAGGCAGACTCATAGTCTCCATTTTTTCCATACCCTCCTATCATTGCATTCCAAAATGCTGGATCATCTGGTTTTGTATCAAATTGATCAAATACCCCACGTGCCCAAGAAGCATGGCCACATTTCATGTACATATCTACTAGTGCAGTTGCCAAAAAATCATCCCTATTAATATCTGCTCTTATAGAATACCCATGTATCCCTTTTCCATGCCTTAATGCAAATGAATCTGCACACGCTGACAAAAGACTGGTAAGAGTTTTCAAACATGGAGCCACACCAGCACACTGCATTTTCCTGAAGTATTCAAAAGCTTCCACACACAACCCTTCTTGTGCAAAACCACTGATCATGGCGTTCCAAGTTGTTGAATCAGGTTGCAGCCCTTGAGACTCTAGTCTCTGAAACATATCAACAGCTCTCTCACTCTGTGCATTCATCATCATCCCAGAAATCATGGAGTTCCAAGTGATCAAGTTCCTCCTGTTCCCTTCTAGAGCCTTGAATACATCAAAAGCAGAATGCCATGAACCACACTTGGAATACATGTCCACAAGTGCAGTCACTACCATAACCTCATCGGTGGCTTCAAGTTTCACGACGAGCCCGTGAACCTGCCTTCCAAAGCGAACATACAAGAGGCTAGCACATGCAGAAAGAACTGACGCCAAAGTCACATAATTGGGTTTGTGCTCCAAACACTCCCTCCTGATCATGTCCTTAAACACACCCAAAACCACACGAGGAACTCCATTCAGCAACAACCCTGATATGAAGGCATTGTAACTAACCACATTCTTCTCAACCAATCCCTCAAACACCTTAGTTGCGAAAACCATCTCTTCACAATTCGAATATGCGGTGACAAGTGAGGTGGCCACGTATACATCCGATGAAACCCCTATCTTCAAGGCCAAGCAATGCGCCTCCTTGACGTGGTTGCTTGCGTTGCAAGCAAGAAGCAAACTCGCGATGGTGACCGAGTTCCACCCCAAAGTCCCCAACCCAATTCGCCTGAACACCCTCATAGCTTCACCACGACACCCATTTCGTGAGAATCCAGAAAGCAAGGCGTTAAAAGAAACCAAATTTGGTTGAGGCATTTCATCGAACACCTTGAGTGCATCCGAGAAATAGCATTTGTTGTCGGCATACATGGCAGTGAGGGCTGTGGAAGCAAAAGGGTCGGATTGGAAACCGGTTTTGAGGAGATGGGCATGGAGGATTCGGCCATGGGAAGGTGAATGGAGCTTGGCGCATGCTTTGAGGAGAGGTGGGAAGGTGAAGGAGTGAGGAGTGTAGAGGGAGGAAGAGTGGAGGTGGGAAAATAGGTGAAGAGCTTCTTTGTATAAACCATCTGCTACAAGTTTTGTTAGTCTTGTGTCTGCAGTCATGGAATGGGTGCCAAGGCCAGGGCCTTGTTTTGGATCATGTGACGAGCAGTATGGTACTATGGTTATGGTTATGGTTATGGTTATGGTATGATATGAGGGTTCGTTCCTTTTATACTGAATTGTTTAAGCCCAGTGTTGATTTTCTTTTTTGGTCATGTTTGAGGTTTCCAAAAAATACACTAGCTGTGATTGACTTTGGGCTCCAAATCTTAGTTGGATAAAAGTGAAAAATGGTTAAATTTCCTTGTGTCAAAATTGAATTTGGGTTTTTTATTTTGATATAATGTCAATGTAATTTTTTTTTTATATTGACAATCAATAAAAAATCACCATACATAATTATAATTATGATAAGAATAAAATATTTTTAAGGATATGATAGTTTATGATTGATTGTCAATGTGAATTTTTTTTATATTGATAATGTATACCCATTAAATTCTTTTAAATACTACTCTTATCATATTATTCTTTAAAAAAAATTGGCTAAAGTACTATTCTGGTCCCTTAACATATTTTTTAGATTCAGTTTGGTTTCTTAACTTTTAAAAGGTTCAATTTGATCCATTAATTTATTTCTGTTGACCCAAGTTAGTCCTCTCTGTCAATAAAGTCATTAACAATGTTAAATGAGTTGCAATTTGGTCCCTTATGTTTTAAATGAGTTTCAAATTGACCCTTTAAATTGTTAACTTGTTTCAAATTGGTCTTTTAAATTGTTAACGAGATTCAAACTGATCCTTTAAATTGTTAGTGAGTTTTAACCCGATTTTCAAAAGGTTAACACTGTTACCGACTCGTTGACAAATAAGACTAATTTAGGTCAACAGACACAAATTAAGGGACTAAATTGAACCTTTTAAAAGTTAAGGAACCAAACTGAATCTAAAAGATAAGTTAAGAGACCAAATTGGACATTTTAAAAGTTAAGGGACCAAACTGAATCTAAAAAATAAGTTAAGGTACCGAAATTGTATTTTAGCCAAAAAAATTAATGAACTCTCATCGATTTCCACTTCATATCACCAACCTTCATGTTCTTTTTGGTTTAAGTGGAGACTCTTAGTAGACCTTACATGAAGATGGGAGGGGGAAGAGGAAGAGGAAGAGGAAGAGGAAGAGGGGAATGAAATTGGAAAGAGACGAGGACATTGTGGAGGTTTGGATCCGTGCGGTTATAATTTATGTTCCATATCTTAACCAATTAATTTAGGTTATGCTTTACTATCGTCCATTGTATTATAAATGATATTTCTTTTGTTGTAATGTTTAATTGGGTATTTAATATTTAGTAATGGCGCTATTTAACGTTTAGTAATGTTTTCTGTTCCGTCCAAATATCTCAGGTGGGAGATACTCGTAGGGAGAAGGTCTTGTGGGAGTGTTTTAGAATTAGCTTGACAGAATTGGAATTCTGCTCCTACGTATCCAAATGGGAATCAAAGCAAACGTAGTTCTAAGTGAGGAGGTAGGACCCATATTTATAGAGATATTTTGGTGTAACAGTTTGAGTGAGACTGTTACTAAGATCCTATTTGTTAGGATCGGATTGTTATTGCTGTTAGACAATGATAAGGATAAGGCTCCGAGTTATACGGAGAGATATTTGGACCAGCGAGATATTCGGCCCGATCGATTCATGATCTGGATAGCTCGGGGCCGAGATATCTTCATTAAGTGGTGCAGTGTGGAATAGGCCCGAGTAGTTATCCTCGGGTGTCGAGTGTATTAATAGGTCTTCGGCGCGAGTAGGAATTCGGGTCACGACCCACTTACAAGAATGAGCTCGGCTGTACTGACAATCCTTGGGCTTATATCTTCGGCCAGTACACAAGCCCCCCGAGCTCTGAGCTTAAATAAGCGAAAGAGCTGGCACGCATTAAACCGAGCTTATTCTTTGGCCACATAGACTTCTCCATTCCCAGCTGTCATTTCAACTGAACCTTCCTCCCCGTCGGAGAAGGCAATCATTTCCCCTAATCCCTTCGCGGCACGCTATAGGTGACTAACCCTAGAGCTCCGCGCCCATTTAATGAGGGGAAAATCAAAAGTCGCGCCTTTGGGCTTCCTGAAACGTGGGTCGTCAACTGCAGCTGCTATAAATATCCCCCCTAACTCCAACTCCCCTCCACCTTGCCTATCCTCCTTCGCCCTTCACCTCCATTTTTCAAGTTTCTGCCATCACTCTCCTGTCTGTCATTCTTCAGGTATGCCCAGTCTTCTTCCCTTCTTCGCGCTTCTAAGTTTAATTTCTGCTCCCAGACATGAGTTCGTCTGAGTCTTCTGAGTCAAACACCTCGCCTCTGATTGAGCGCGAGGTTTCCCCCATTGGGGGTTCTCCTTCCACTTCCTCTGTTCCTTCACAGGAACCAAACATCAGACAGGTGGAACCGTCCTCCAACAGGTCGTCTTCCACTGGGTCTGATTCTACTGGGTCCGATTCCTCTGGGTCTGGCTCTCCCTCCCCCCAAGTTTCCAAACCTGCTGCTCGCAAACAACGTCTAAGGGTTCCAAAAGACCCTGTTCCCGATATTACCCTTCCTGGGTATACCTGGGTTAAAGGCGAGGTTGGGACTTATTTCTCTGACTTTCAGACTTCAGACTCCATTGTTCGTCTTCGGTCCCAGATTAATATCTCGGCGTCCGGGGACGAATCCGAGTTTATTTGCTCCCCATGCTCGGGTACCGAGTATGTCTTCCTCAGGGCTCATCCTTCTGAGCCCCCTTTTACCTACATGTACAAAACACTGTTCGCACAGCTGCGTGTGTCCCTTCCTTTCACCGAGTTTGAGTGCGACGTTCTGAGAACCATGAATGTCGCACCTACTCAGCTCCATCCCAACAATTTGGGCTTTTATGAAAGTCTTTCAAATTTTGTGTAAATACATCGGGATGGAGCCCACTACTCCCAAATTTTTATACTTCTACCAAACAAGGTTTGGTAAGAAAATGGGATGGATTTCCCTTAATGGGCTGAACCGGAGAGGACTGCTTAGTCTATACGCATCCTCGTAAAAGGACTTCAAAGTTGGCTTCTTCCGAGTTCGCCCCTCGAGCTCCCACTCCTCCCATTTTTTTGATGAGAATGGATGCGCCAGGTTCCCTTTATACTGGCAGTCTTCCCCTACCAAATTCGTCGGTTTCGAATATCGATCCCTTCCTGCCGAGGATAGGCGGGATATAGATACATTAGAAAAACTTCCTCGGCCTCTCCATTGTGGACGTCTTCTGAAACTCCCCTTCTCATCCACCCCAAGAGCCGACCTTAAAAGTAAGTGTTCGGCTTTTTAGTTTTCAGCTATTTTATGTATGTGTTTCTGCACTAACAATTTTTCTTTTTGACAGTCATTATGGGGAAATTCGACTTCTCCAAGCTTTTAAAGGCGGCTGCGAAAGAGGGTCAGGGTCCCTCCTCGATCGAGAAGAAGAAGAAAAGACCTCCTTCGGCCCCCACTAAGGCCTCTGCAAAGGGGGCTTCATCATCCGCCCCTCAAAAAAGAAAGAGGGTAGAGGTGGTAGTTGACACCGACGATTCTTCCCCCTCCTCGCCCAAGTCCCCCGCACCCTACTACTCACGAGACGGAAGGCTGGGGGCGAGAAGAATAAAACCCTCCTTCTATCGAGGTGAAGAGGTACAACACTTCCCTAAAAGCAGGGACCTCGACCCTTTGGGGCGAAGACTTCAACCCCTTTCCTTCTTTCGACTCGAACTTCCTAAAGCCCGCTGATCTCCGGTTAATTAGGCAACAAGGGGCTCAGTCTAGCATGGAGGCCCTCTCGGCCTACTGCATCCGAGCTGCCGCTCTAGCTCGCTTTTGCAGCCGAGATTTGGTGGAGACCGAGAGGAAATCTCGGCAGCTGGAAGCTGAATTTTCTTCTATTGAGAAGCTGAAAGGGGGATTTTGCCCAGACCTCCGCGGAGTGTGATGAGCTGGTCAAAGCCAACAATCTCCTGAATACTACCATTGCCGAGCTGAACGGACAGAACTCCGAGCTTAACTCCCAGGCAAAATTTGCTGAGGAGAATAGGGCTCGATTGAAGAGAGGCGGGGCTCGCGGCAAGAGGAGCTCACGAAGGCTCAAGCTGAGATCGAGCAACTTAAAGCTGCCCTGGAGGCCGAGACCAAGGCCAGGATGGAGATTCAGGGATATTTAAAAGAGGCCACCGACTGTATTCTTGTCGAGCATCGGAAAGGTTTTGAAAAGGCCATTGCTCAAGTTGAGATTCTTGCCCCGGGGGTTGATCTTTCGGGAGTCGATGTGAATAAAGAGGTCTTTGAACGGGGAACTTGTTCCCATAATTCCCGAAGAGGAAGAGGAGGTCGAAGGGGCGGGAGATTCTCCGGGGATCATATTGAGGCCGAAGAGAGTCATAGGGACGAGTAGTCAGTATTAGTTTTTTGTCGTCTTCATCCCTTGTAATGGGCTTTTGCCCTTGTAACTTTGATTTGACTTAATGAAAATTCTTGCACCATTTTGGTGACCTTTCGTAGCTTTTATTTGGCCGAGATATCCGTCGGAATATTTTTATATTTCGATGTTGCGTTCAACTTGTTTACACAAGTCCTCGGCTAAGGCCGAGGTATTCTGCCGTCCGTATCAAAAACGGATAGTAGTTGTCACCACGTGAAACACATGATTCACGCTTTACGTATGTGGTCATACATTATGTGCTTTGGAACCTGCGATAGGTTCATGCAATTATCGCTTTTTCTGAGTTTCGAGATTTGTTTTTTCAACAAACCTTTTCCCAGTCGCATTTTTTTTTCCTTTCCAACGCCTCTCGCCCCCTTATAAATAGGGTTGTTTCACCTGCTTTAATTTATTCATTCTTCATTCTTTTCCAACAGCCAAATTCGTCTTCCTTCAACCCGAGTAGTTCTATAATAGTGTTAGGGGTTCCCAGTTAACATCCTTTTTCGAGCTTTATAACTGCCAAAAAGGATGTAAGTGGGAGATGGTATCCAGAATTCCTTTTATGCTTTAATCATTCAGAAAGGATGTTAACTGGGAGAATAGCGGTCTTCGGGCACGGAGAAAGGGGTAGAGGCCGTCTACTCCCGGAGCGGGTCGAGCACCTCATCGTCCAGCTTTCGCAGGGGGAAGTGATTACTTTCCCCCTTGAGGGAAAGTCGTGGTGTCCGATTGGGGGACTATCGGCCACCCGATCTTGCCCCCCCCCTAATTGGGGGAACTGCGGCAAGCGGGCGGGCCTTATTTTCAATTTCAGCTCTTTATGTAAGTCGTAGTACTTTATAGTACTCGACTCGTACCTTGTTTTTACTTTCGGCATTGTACTCGGTTTTATTAAAAAAAATTAATGGCTCGAACTCGGCCTTTGGATCAAAGTTTTGTTTTTCTTACTGCTCGTATTCTACTTTACTTAAATAATTTCAAATGCTCGAACTCGGCCTTTAGGCTCAAACTTGGCCTTAAATAATTTAATGGCTCGTACTCGGCCTTTAGGCTCAAACTTGGCCTTCAAAATTTAATGACTCGTATTCGGCCTTCAGGCTCAGACTTGGCCTTAAACAATTTAAACGGCTCGAACTCGGCCTTCAGGCTCAGACTTGGCCTTAAACAATTTAATGGCTCGTACTCAGTCTTCAGGCTCAGACTTGGCCTTAAATAATTTAATGTTCGCGAAATACATACATCGGCAAATCAAGAAAACAGAACAATGTCCATAATAAATTCTTTTATTGGATAAAAAGGAAGTCTACGGTGTGCCTCGTTAAAACCTTCTCGGTCAAAACCCTTTTTGGGACAAAATACCAAGGTAGGAAAAAGAGTATATCACCTGACTATATACATCAACTATAATAAAATTTTAAATGAGAAGCATTCCAAGTTCTCGGGATAGGCTTCCCTGACAATTCTTCTAACCTATATGCTCCGTTTCCCAAGTTTTCTACCACTCGGAATGGCCCTCCCTAATTCGCTGCTAGTTTGCCTTCTGTATGATCCTTCCTGGCTTCTCCTTTCATTCTCAGCACCAAGTCTCCATGCAGGAAACTCCTCGGTTTCAATTTTGAATTATACCTCCTAGTTGCTCTCTGTTTGCAGGCTTCCTCCCTGATTTTATCCTCCTCCCTGATTTCCTCTACCAAGTCAAGTTCGACCATTAAGTTGCTTTCATTCTCATTCTGCTCATGTTGCATACGTCGGAAAGACGACTCACCAACCTCCACTGGGATCATGGCGTCTGTTCCATATGTCAGCCTGAAGGGTGTTTCCTGAGTAGTGGATTGAGGCGTGCAGTGGTAGGCCCAGAGGATACTTGGCAACTCTTCTGCCCAAGCTCCTTTGGATTTTCCCACTCTTTTCTTCAGTTCTCCGAGAATGACCTTGTTGGCTGCCTCGGCTTGCCCATTAGTCTGGGGATGTTCAACCGATGTGACGTGGTGTTTAATGCCAAGGTTGACATAAAATTCTCGCAATGTCTTATCTACAAACTGTCTTCCGTTGTCTGTGACGATTGCAAAGGGAATTCCGTGCCTACAGATGAGGCTTTTCCACACAAACTTTTGTACCTTCTCGGCGGTAATTTTCGCCAAAGGCTCTGCTTCAATCCTTTTTGTAAAGTAGTCCATTGCTACCAGGAGAAATTTGACTTGACCTTTGGCTACAGGGAATGGCCCCAGTATATCCATTCCCCACATAGCAAAAGGCCAAGGCGAGTTTAATGTGTGAAGTCCTTCAGGTGGGGTACGACTCACATTGGAAAATCTTTGGCACTCATCACATTGCTTCGTCCACTCAATGCAATATGCTCGGATAGTAGGCCAATAGTACCCTGCTCGGACTACCTTGGAGGCCATTGATCTGCCCCCGCAGTGAAAACCGCAGATTCCTCTGTGAACCTCTTCCATGACATATTTTGACTGTGCCTTTGTCAGACATTTTAGCAACGGTACCGAGAATCCCCGTTTATACAATTCTCCGGAAACGATAGCAAAATGACTTGCTCTGAGCCTGATCTTCCTGGCCTCAGCTTGATCTGGGGGCAGAATCTCTGAGGATAAATACTCCCATATGGGTGTCATCCATTCTCGGTCAACCGGCTCATTGGCCATCACCTCCCCAAACGTGATACTCGGTTCATTGAGGGTTTCTTGAATAACTGTTCTATGCTGGCCCGGTTTTTTTGTACTGGCCAATTTGGACAGCAGATTGGCCCGAGTATTTTCCTCTCTGGGAATGTGCTCAATAGCGAATTTCTCAAAGCTAGAAATTAATTGATTGACTTTACATAAATACTGGGTAAGCTGAGGCTCTTTCGCTTGGTACCCCCCAGAGATTTGTCCTGTGACTAACTGCGAATCACTTCGGCATCTAACAGCCTTTGCCCCCATTTCCTTTGCCATCATTAACCCTGCTATCAAGGCTTCATATTCGGCTTGGTTGTTTGAGGTTTTGAACTCAAACTTTAGTGACTGCTCCAAGATCAGCTCTCCCGGGCCTTCCAGTATTACCCCTGCTCCACTGCCTCTGACATTCGAGGATCCATCCACATACAAATTCCACCACATGTCCTCGGTTATCGGCAGCGGATTGAGCTCGGCTACGAAGTCGGATATACATTGAGCTTTTAGAGGACCTCTCAACTCGTACTTCAGGCCGAACTCGGATAACTCCACTGACCAAGCAATCATACGGCCCGCCAACTCGGGTTTTTTGAGAATCTGCTTAATCGGGTGATCGATTTTGACAATCACCTGATGACTCTGGAAGTACGGGCGCAATCGCCGAGCTGCAGTTACCAGGGCCAAAACCAGCTTTTCTATGCACCGATCAGGGTTTCGGCATCATGAAGGACCCGCTTGATGAAGTACACCGGCATTTGAACTTTCTCTACCTCTTGTACAATAACCGCACTGATGGCGTACTCGGTGGCTGACAGGTATAAGTATAACTCTTTCCCTGGGATAGGTTGAGTTAATATCGGTGGCGAAGTCAAAAAGGCTTTGAAATCGACGAAGGCCTTCTCGCATTCCTCGGTCCATGTGAAGGTTTGAGGTCTCTTTAGTAACCTAAAGAAAGGCCGAGCTTTTTCTGGAGATCTGGGGAGAAACCGAGATAATGATGCCAGCCGCCCTGCAAGTCGCTGCACTTCTTTAATATTTTGTGGGCTTCACATCTCAATCACAGCTCGACATTTATCGAGATTGGCTTCAATTCCCCGGTGTGTCAACATAAAACCGAGGAACTTTCCACCCTGAACACCGAAAACACACTTCTCCGGATTCAACCTCATATTATACTTTCTCAGCTGCTGAAAAATTTCCCCCAAATCTTTCGGGTGGTTGCTGGGGTCATCGGATTTTACGACCATGTCATCCACATAAACTTCCATAGTCCTTCCGATCTGTTTTTCGAACACCCTGTCCATGAGCCTTTGGTATGTAGCTCCAGCATTTTTCAGTCCAAATGGCATTACCCGGTAACAATAATTCGAGCCTTCAGTTATGAAAGCAGTTTTCTCCTCATCTGGGGGATACATTCGGATCTGGTTGTACCCCGAGTATGCATCCAAGAAGCTCAAAATTCTGTACCCGGAGGCACCATCCACCAGTCTATCAATACTCGGTAAAGGATAGGAATCCTTTGGGCAGGCTTTATTTAAATCTGTGTAATCAGTGCACATGCGCCACTTGCCATTTGCTTTTTTGACCAGAACTACATTGGCCAGCCAAGTGGTGTATTCTACTTCTCGAATGAAATTGGCTTTGACCAACTTCGCTGTTTCTTCTTCCACCACCTTTCTCCTCTCCTCACCAAGTCTCCTTTTCCTTTGGGCTACTGGTTTTGCCTCAGGACAGATTGCCAGTTTGTGGCATAAAAAATCGGGGTCAATCCCCGGCATATCAGATGCGGTCCAGGCGAATAAATCGGCGTTGCTGCGGAGCACTTCCTTTATTCTCTTTTTTAAATTCGGTTCGAGCTGCCCGTCGAGCTTGGTGCACTGATCGAGTTGTGATCCGATCTGGAACTTTTCTAACTCCTCAATGGGTTGTCGCCGTTGCTCCTGCATGTCCATTCTCGGGTCCAGTTCAACAGAGTTAACAGAATTCACAGACTTGTCTTTTCCCCTGTCTAGTGTTTCTGCAGGTGTAGGTTTAAGTTTGCTTACACGCAAACTATCAGCATAGCACTGTCTGGCCATTTTCTGATCAGCCCGGACTGCAACTATGTCTCCTGAGTTGGAAGGGAACTTCATTGCGAGGTGGGGAGTAGAGACCACAGCTCCTAACTCGTTCAAAGATGGTCTTCCGATCAGGATATTGTACGATGTTACTGCATTAACCAACACGTACCTGACCATGATAGTCTTGGATGCTTTGCCATCCCCAAAAGTAGTTAAGAGATCAATGTATCCTCGGGTATCCACCTGTTCCCCAGCAAAGCCGACGAGCTTACTGTTGTATGGCTGAATAGATTTTTCTGGGATCCCGAGCTTCTGAAATGTTGAATAATATAAAATGTCAGTCGAGCTCCCCTGGTCGACAAGAGTTCTTTTGACCGAGAAATTGGCCAATTGCACTGTGATTACCATAGGGTCGTCCTGATTAGGATCCACCCCCGAGAAGTCTTCGTCAAAAAAGATAATCGGTGGGGAAATCCTCAGGGGTTTGCCAGATACGGAGTTGACAGCCCGAATAGCCCGCAGGTGCTTTCTCCGAGCTGAACTTGTCGTGCCTCCCCCTGCAAATCCACCTGAAATAGTGTTTATCACACCTCGGACCACATTATCCTCCTCTCGCCTTTCATTCTGGTCCTCCCTGGCTTCTGCTCTTTCATTATTTTGTCGACCGTCGCCCCTTCTCGGGCTTTGGCCACCTTCTCTTCTTCTACTTCTGCCACGCCCCTCACCACTGTTGTGATTTCTCCGAACAAAATTATTGAGATGGCCAGCTTGCACCAACTCTTCAATCTTATCCCGCAGGACCCAACACTCCTCAGTGGTATGCCCGTAGTTACGATGGTACCGACAATGCTTCTGTCGATCAGCATTCTAGGGCGTGTGACCACGGTTTGGGAGCTGCAAAAGTACTGCGTTGTAAGCTTCCTCAAACACCCGAGCTCGGTTGGTGTTGAGGGGGGTATGGTGCTCATACTTCGGTCCCCTGTGTAAATGCTCGGATGTGCTTCTGAATTTCTGCTTATCTCCTCCAGCCCTCCTATTCTCTCTCCCTTCTCGTCTATCAGAATCATCGGTTCTGTCTCTTTTCTTAGACTCCTCAACCTCCTCCATATTAATGAATCCAACAGCTTTTCTCCTCAATTCATCCATACTGGTGGGTGGCTTCCGAGCTAAGTGTCTGGCGAAAGGGCCAGGCCGTAACCCGGTCAAGATAGTGTGTAGTGCAACATCGGCACTGAGATTCCGGATGAGGACAGTCTCCTTGCTGAATCTGACCATGAAATCACGCAGGGACTCGTTCTTTTCTTGCTTAAAGTTTACCAACGAGGCCGAGGTTTTTTGATGAGCTCGGCTCGTGGCAAACTGAGCATTGAACTTAGTCATAAATGTGTCAAAGGTGTCAACTGATGCTGGTGGTAGCTGGGTATACCAGCTCAACGCAGCATCTTTCAGAGTAGTTGGAAAGACTTTACACATGACAGCATCATCGCCGGTAAAGAGGTACATCTGAGTAGTGAAAGCATCTAAGTGCCGCTCCGGGTCCGAGGTGCCGTCATACCTGTCAATGTTTATGGGTTTGTAGTTGGCTGGAAGAGGAACCTCCATGATGGCATCGGTGAAGGGATGTCTAGGTCTCCGCACGCCGGCCCTTTCATTAGGCGTATTCGCCTGAAGTGAAAGTTCAGGGGCCTGCCTAGGAAATTCCCCCTCGTCTGCTCGGTCAATATGATGAGAAACCCAGGGTTGTTGACCTCCCTATCTGCGCGTGTTTCCGGACCCTTCGTTCTTGGCTGTCCGGCGCTCTCTCTCATGAGGAGAAGCGGCTGACCTTTCCCTGCTTTGTTCTCGTTCCCGATGGCTGTTCTGCCGCCGAAACTCCTCATTCTCCTTTCTCAGAATTGCCACATGTGCGAGGAGTTCTTGGATAATGAGATTGTCGGTCGTCATAGCCGGGTTTATGGACCGTTCCCCATTATCTCCGTTGTTAGCATTCTCTGGCTCTTCTCTCCTGCAGTTCCCGCTCCTTGTTCTCACCATGGTTTGTGGTATGGGAAAGTTTTGCTTCGATTCCCACAGACGGCGCCAAATGTTCCGTCCAAATATCTCAGGTGGGAGATACTCGGCAGGAGAAGGTCTTGTGGGAGTGTTTTGGAATTAGCTTGACAGAATTGGAATTCTGCTCCTACGTATCCAAATGGGAATCAAAGCAAACGTAGTTCTAAGTTAGGGGGTAGGACCCCTATTTATAGAGATATTTTGGTGCAACAGTTTGAGTGAGACTGTTACTGAGATCCTATTTGTTAGGATCGGATTGTTATTGCTGTTAGACAATGATAAGGATAAGGCTCCGAGTTATACGGAGAGATATTTGGACCAGCGAGATATTCGGCCCGATCGATTGATTGGATAGCTCGGGGCTGAGATATCTTCATTCGTGGTCTGGTGTGGAATAGGCCCGAGTAGTTATCCTCGGGTGTCGAGTGTATTAATAGGTCTTCGGCGCGAGTAGGAATTCGGGTCACGGCCCACTTACAAGAATGAGCTCGGCTGTACTGACAATCCTTGGGCTTATATCTTCGGCCAGTACATTTTCATTTAATCAAAATTGTGATATATTTTTTTCTAGCAAGAGTTATATTTTTTAGTTTAATAATTTTACTATTTTTTTTAAAATAATATATCTATATTTGCTTCACTTTTATAATAAATGAAGAGATAAATGATAAAATAAAATTAAAGGATAAGTTAACAATTATATGAGTTTGATTTCTATTCAGTGTCAGTGTAAACGATTTTTACACAAGCATTCAATGATATCTTGACAAATCAGTATTATTGTTATTTCTCTCTCGTAGTTATTAAAATAAAAACACATGTGCCACAATGTTAGTGGATCTCAGTGCAAAACTTTTCACAATGACAATACACACTACTTTAATCCTAATTATATATTTAAAAGTCAGTTTGAATAATATATTTTAGATAATATTTATTATATAAAAAATACTTATACATAAATTATTTCAACATAAATCAGTTATTACGGCATTACTTTTATAAAAAAATCGAAGGCAAAATAGGTAGATTGATCCTATACGTTTATTTTATTTTTCATATTGGTTCTATAAGTTTTTTATTTTTCAAATTGGTTCTACACATTACGTTTTGTTTCCACATTAGTCATTTCCGTCAATTTCGGTCTTACGGAGTCAGATCAAAAGCTACGTGTCAGACTAAGGTGATAGCCACGTCAAGTCAAAACTGATGGCTAATTAGGTCAAAATTGACGGAAATGACTAACATGGAAACAGAACGTAACGTATGAGACCAATTTGAAAAATAAAAAGCTTATAAGACCAATATAAAAAATAAAATAAACATATAGGACCAATCTACCTATTTTACAAAAATCGAATTTACAAAACTCAATTTATTAAAATTGACAGTTAGAAAAGAGGTTCCAAACACATACTAACTAATTATAAATTGACATGTTGAGTCAAAAAATTATAAATTGACATGAATACTTTGCTTCCCCGAGATGGTGGCCTCAAAACCTTCCAACCAGCCAAAGAAAAACTCTATAAGGAGATAAACTTGTTGAGAGGTAGAAAATATTTATCATAAATCAACTTAAAAAATCGTGTTGTTTTATAAATAAATATATAGGATTTAATTGTCATGCAATTTTAGTATAAAGGTTTTTCAGGAATCCTCCACATGTAAAAACGCGAGACTAATCCCCTGAGATATGGACAACGTTTGAAGGGTTGACCTCTCGCAACCAGATTTTTTTCATACACAAGATTCAGATATTGAATCGCTGACCACTTACTTAACGAGCTCAAGCTTGTTATCACTTGAACCAAGCACATATTGATAAACACCTACACTCGATAATGAATTGTCACGAGATAAAAAAAAATATTCTACTCTTGTAACAATTACTTTAAAAAGTTACAAATACGATAATTTGTGATTAGTTACACTGATGACAACGTATCAAAGTTGAACATCATGTTGTGCAGAATCATGTTTTGTTCAACACGATTCTCATTTGTTTCATCATTATAACGTAGGATGACTTCATTAACAGACTATGTATGATCCATATAAACTTGTCCCTAGAAAAGTAGAAAGGAGGGAGGAAGGAGTACATGCCAGTGCGGCTATGATGCTAGCTTTATATGTCCTATTGAAAAAATGGTAATAGAAAAGTACAAGGTATTGGTATGAACTATGTACCTAAATAAAAATAGTAGGAACCTACATCATGATTGTCATTCCCTAACTAGTGACAGTACCCTCTATTACTTTATGATCATACAAATTATAAACTCAACCAAACACTTTGTTTACAATTTTGGAGTGATGTTTCCACTGCTGGTCCTAGACTCTTGAACTTGCATTGAGTACTGCAAATTCCAGATAATGTCCTCTATTGAAGGGCGATTACTGGAAACCTTGCTGAGACAATTGATGGTAATCTGAACCGCAGTCCTCAATGATTCATATGCATAAGTTCCCCGAAGGGAAGAATCGGTTTCACTCCTTAGCATTGATGATTCAGCTTCTGATAAGCTTCCCTCCAGCTGCACATGATAAAGAGAAAATTAAAGATATGAAAAAGCAAATACTAGCTACCAATTTTATGGTAGCTTTAGTAAGTGCTTATAGTTTTTCAATGGGATTCAAAACATCTAAGGACATAAGATTAGTGATTTGTGATAGGACCGGCCCAAGGTATGGTGATGCCTAAAGCTAAATGAGGTCTCAGACTCGGAGTGAACAAATCATGAGAAAGGATCTTATATGTGCAATTTTTGTTAGGTATCAGACAATTTTTGTTAGTGCACTATGCAGGGGACTGAGTGGGGTGTGCTAGCTAGGAGCCTAAATCAAGGGCTTGTTTAGGCATAAAATGTCATGGATACCTCATCCTTCAACTCCTCTACTTCACTGGAAGATTTAATTGGTTTGCCAGTGAGAACTTCAAGTAGAATAACACCAAACTGATAGATATCTTCCTTTTCTGCATCATTGGTACTGCATATTGGGGTAACACCAAATTATATTTTGGATACATCAGTATAAGAGAAGAACAAAAGAAAGCTATATATTAAGAAGAGAAATACCTGCCAACATGATTTGCAGCACTTTTTTGTTTGTTATTTGTGCTGTCAAGACCTTTCTAAAAATTGACAAAGGAAGATTTGATTGAGGGATAGAGTGAGGTACTGGATGCAAATATTACTCAGAGAATTTGTCAGATAACACATAATATAATCTGTTCTAACCTTGGATGGCAATGGAATGCTGTATCCACTAACTTTTGCATTGAGACTATCATCCAAGAGAATGTTCTCAATCTTTAAATTGTTGCCAAATATGCCTGGAACAACTCCTGTATGTAAGAACTGGATTCCTCTTGCAATGCCTATGCTAATTGCCATTCTTTGTGGCCATTTCAGCATTTCCTTTTTTCTCCTATCTGTTGAATGAAATTTCATGTTACATTTTTTTGTGGTCATTCAAATTTCAAATCTTTGTTTTTGCAGTTAATTCTGTGTGAATGCTTACCTGTTAGATGATCCCTCAATGACACGTTTGAGATGTGTTCAAATACTATGAATATTGTGCTTGCCATTTGGGGATGGTCTTGATAAGTAATGACACAGTGTCCTACAACACTCACCAAATGCCTATGCCTTAAATAGGGTAACACCTTCAAGTTCTGCATACTGTTTTTGGGCAAACCCTTTTGGTTTAGATTCACACGATTAACAAGGACCATTGAACCATCTCTGAGCCAACCTTTATATAGCTGTGTAAATACAAAGAGTTAATGCCATTAAGACTTGGTCTTGTGGGTTCCATCTCATTATAGAGCACTCATTATGAACCTGTAAACACTTCATATGAAAATTCTTTTTTACCTGTCCTCGTGATCCTTCTACTATTATATTTGATGGGTGAAAGTTGTTTGTTGCATCTTCAATTTCTTCTGATGAGAAAATGCTGTATGGTGGGAGTCCAAGTATTGACTGAGGAACATGTCCTTTTTCCAAACCAAATTAATTTAATGAAGGACTATATAAGGAACATGCAAACTACCTCTTGAGGAAACAAAACTATGATCTAAATATAAGATGTGCAAGATTTATTATATGATCATACTAAAAAAAAAAAAAAACAGTTGTGGCCTTACCTGCATCAATATTTGGTCTTGGATTTGCAGGGGCAGATAATTTATCAGCAACATATCTGTCTATATTATTATCTACTCTTTTTGCTTTGGACTTCTTAAAGATGAACAGAATGAGTGGAGTCAGAAGCACTGCAATTCCTACAACACCTCCAATAATTCCAAGTACAAGGCCTAGTTGCATCTTTGACTCCTCTTTTTGGGACTGGCTGCTAAATGGTGGCTTAGCTGCTAAGGCCTCCCCTTTCTTGCAATATGAAGATGGAAATTGATCATTTAAGCTTGTGGTTGACAAACAATTCCCAGAATCCAATACTGTTAGATTTGAGGACTTTGAACCAATACAAGATGGCAATTTTCCCATCAAGAAGTTTTGTGAAATGTCAACAAATGTTAGAGCTGAACTACATGATATATTCAAAGAGAGGGAACCACTTAGTTGGTTTGTAGCCAGGTTTAGGTACTGAAGGAAAGGAAGAGAGAAAAGAAAGGATGGGATATTTCCAAATATTTCATTGAAAGAGATGTCAAGTTGCTCAAGTTTATCAATATGCATGAGCTGAGGTGGAATCTGACATCTAAAAGAATTGTTTCTCAAGATGATCCTCACAAGATTCTTGGCCATTGAAGGGAATTCAGGACCAAATTTGTTGCCACCCAAATTGAGCTCTTCAAGAGAAGCTAGTTTTCTAAGATCAAGCACACTCCCATTGAACTGATTATCAGCCAAAACTAGACTCCTGAGACTTTTCATAGGGGATATTGATGATGGAATTTCCCCATATATGAAATTTGAGCTAATGTTCAGCACTTCAAGTGACCAGAACCTGTTAATCTTGGATGGTAAAGGACCCCACAAGCCAATGGACACCAAAGACAACACCTTCAAGTTTGAAAGCTTTGTCAAGACAGTAAAGAAAGAATCAATGGAGAATCTTTCTGAAAGAGTTTCATCAGCTGAATTCCAAGAAGCTGGTTTGGTTCTTTGAGAAGATGGGGAGCTCTTGTTTCCAATGATAGTTAATTCTGTTATGTGACCATTTGAGCACACAATCTTGAGAGAAGGTGAGGGAGGGAGGTAGCAGAAGTCAGTCATGTTGGTCAATCCTTGAAGAACTTGAGGATATTCAAGAAGCTTCTCAACTTGGAGAAGAATTCTATTCTCACTTGTTGTTAGCTGTGCACTGGGAATTGGAGTAAGCAGCAAAAGAATGATTGCAGGAACCAAGCAGTATAAAGAAACCAAGAAGTTCTTCATATTCTGATGCTAGAAAACTTCTTTAGTAACAGAATGAATGATGAGTGAGTCTCAAAAGGCATACTATATGACACTTATTTGATGGCAATGAATTGACATTGTAACAGCAACAGTTATTGATGAAAAGATAGCATGATTTTCTTCATTGTGATATATATGCCTATATGATTATTATTTTCTTGTTTTAATATTGTAGAGTGTAATATATATGTAACATAGAAAGAAAAGCTAATAATAATAAGAAAAGTTATTTTTATTGTATAATGGTTGCAAGAAAGAATTTTATTTTGTGGGAAAATATATGAGGATAAAAGGTGCCACTAAATCATGCATACCAAAACTTGCCATTAAATTGAGTTTTGGAATTTAGTGAGTGGGGGTTTGTGTCGGCGACATATTACCTTATAGTCAGTGCATTGATAAGTTAGACCATCATATTATAAGCAAAAAAAAAATAATGTAATATCAAGGTGGTTAGTTAATCTCATTTAATTTGATTAAAAAAGTAGGTTTTTATCTAAATTACTCTTTATTGTATTGAAAAGTTGCTTGTATTGTTGAGAATAGAATGAATAATTGAAAAACAAAATTTGTATTAAATAAATGATATTTTAAAAATAATATCATCAAATGAGTCATTGAAAAGCAAAATTTATTTTTATATTAGGACCAAAAGTTTAGGGAGTAGTTGCTGCATATCGGTGGGACAACCTGCTTTAAAGATTAAAATTCAGTAAAGCCCGTATCGAAATGAAATTTTGTCATCTTCCATCTAATTTTATTTTTCAACTTTGTTATTTGAACGATGGATATTCAGGTGACACATCACTCACAGTATTATGATACTATATATCTAACTCCCCCTGCATAAAAAATTGAAGTGTCACATAGGTGTCACAACCGGTAATACAAAAAACATTTTCCTTCTCTTTTTTTTTTTTTCTTTCAAAAATATGACCTGCATTATGTAAGAACATCTTGTTATAACCTTCTTGTATTTTGGAACCTTGGTTAGTTTGGGTGTGTACTCTTTATGATTTATTGTAACAGGGATGATTTTTTTTATAGGTAAATATTACTATGTTAGTTATTATATTAGTTTTTTCTTTCATTCGCCAAGGTATGAGTCCTGAACTTCCAACTCTCAACTCCTTATATCCTTAACTCAAATCAGTTGAGCTACTCCATCCTTGATAATAGTGATGATTAATACTTTAGATTTGCGAAGAATAAACTTTTATATTTATATTAGCTCGTCATAATCTATAATTGATTCTTTTGAAATATAATTATGCCTTCATGGTAATGGGAGAACTATGAAAGTAGTAGCTGTTACTTGAATCAAAAGCCATTAAGAGATGTTAACGCCGTGACATATATAGTAGACCAGTGTAAGCTGTGAACTAGCGTGAGTGAATAACAACGCTTCATAATTCTATTGAAGTAGTTCCATGGACTATCTATAGTATTCGTGAATATAGGTCCTTATATAGTGACCCGTTGTCCTGCTTTTAAATGGAAACATGTTATACCAATATTGAATTATATCTAATGAATGAATATTTGAGGTTGTGTGCCAGTTTTGAGAAGTTAGCAAGCAATACATAGTTAGAGATTAAAATTGGGGCACTGGACAAATATGTCAACATCAGATGATTGAGCAACTTTGATCTATCTGTGAAAAAGCTTAACTTGGCAAGGCCACAAAGGTTTGTGTGTAATTAGAAAATTTGCTGCCTACAAGTTCTTGAAATTCACCAATGAGAAATTTTTAACCATGATTAGGGTAACTAACAAAGAGCTTCATATGATCATTTAATCATTATGATATATTGGAAGTAGAATTCTGTATAATATTGATGACATTATGGGACTATTAAATTTTTGGAAGAAGTGAATTCAATAAAGAATGTGCTTTCTTTAACAGTAAATTATCATATTTTCACTGAAAAAGGAATCGGTTGATATTTTCCTTTAAACAATAACATAGCCGTTCTCAAAAGAAGAATGGTTTAGTTGTAACATTTGACTTAATTATCTATACTTCTGATTGAATATATTCTACACTCTGGTGAGAAGTCAATTCTCAGGTCCATTCTATAGCCAGAGAGCTTCAAAACCCAAGTTTAACAAAGGATATGTTTCTAGGCAGCAACCAGCGTGGGTGGCAAAAGCCCCTATGGGGTGGTATAAAATAAATATTAAATACAGACGGCTCACATAGAGCTGGTATTGGCGACTCTTCTTGTGGTGGTTTGGCTCGTGACGGTTCAGGAAACTTTGTCGAAGGATTTTTGGGGCCTTATAATGTGCTATGGGCTGAGTTATTTTCTCTTCTCCAGGGGATCAAGATGGCCAAGAACCTTAGGCTTGCACATGATATTTTTTATGTTGACTCCCAAGTTTTATATGATATGGTCTGCAAAGGTTTTTTACTACTTCGCCTTCTCTTCAACCTCTTCTTTCTGATCTGCTTCCAAATAAGGGACATTTTGCCCCATTTTCTGTTGTTCTAGTTGAAGCTGTTTCCTTTGTTAGAGTCGTCCTTAGTAGAGATAACGGAGGGTCTTGTCCTCCTATTCTAAGTTAGTCTTGTTTCTTTCTCTTTGTATAAAAAAAAAATATTTATTTCAAGTTAAAAACGATATGGAGTTAGCCCGGGCAAGTAGAGGCGGCAAAAATGGCCGGCCCGACCAAGTTAGCCTGAATAAGCCCGATGAATTATAGGGTTTGAATAGTCAAATTTGAGTCAATTATAATTTCGGCTTTTTTGGCCCAGCCCTATGAAGCCCGAACCCGCATCGAGCTAGCCCGCATTGGGCTGGGGTAGCCCGATTATTTTTATATATTTAATTTCTATTCATTTTATTTAACTAAAAACATAAAAATATGAAGAAAAAAAAAGGGCCAATATTGTTGGAAATGATGATGATGAGTGGGAGACCATCAATTTTGAAGATGCAAAGACTTCCCAATGAGGCTTAAATGTCAATGTTTATGCCAAAACATAGGATTTTAATTATATCGTTGTTACTGCTGGACTTTCGTTGTGATTTGTGAAGTTTGTTTTTGTTGGACCTTTTCATTCTTTCTTTTTTTTGATAAAAGGATAAGGTATGCAAAGACATCACAATGAGACTAATTATCCCAAGGTTGGCACCAAAAGTCTTACCTATCATTTGTAACACACCTTATTAATAATAAAAAAAGAATACAAAAAAAAACGGGGGAACTAAAGCCAATACCCCTTTACAAAAGAAATTAATCAAATCTATAGTTAGGCAAGACTAACTTATTTCTAGCAAATTCTTCCTTAATGAAAATAGGAAGATAATCCGACCATGTAAAACCTTTGATCACAATTCTTTTTGAAGCCAATTTATCAGCATATGAATTTCCTTCCCTTAGGATATGAGAGACATGAAACCTCATTTTAGAAGTAAGAAAGATGCAATTCCTCCACCTATTTCTGAGATATTTTGTTGGACTTTTTCTTTGTTTATATTGTTGGACATTTTCATTGTTTCAATTGTTGAACTTTCTCATTTTTTTGATGTTCTTGTACAACTGTAACTATTGGTTTAAGAGACACAAACAAATTGATGTAAATTCATTCGGCTGAATTAACATTTTTTTGGAAGAATAGTTAGCATGTCTGCAGTTACAGAGATTTTTTTTAAAAAAAAATACTTGTCAATGTCACAATATGTACCAACGTGGTGGCCCCAGAAATAAGGATTTAAGTGTTAATGTCAATATACATAACAAAGCTGGAGAACGTAGTGATAACTTTTTTTAAAAAAATACCATAGCATATCTGTAATTAACATCGTTGTTTAAGAAACTTAAGCAGTTTTTTTTTTTATAAAAGATACTCGTCAAAATTCATTTGGGAAAAAACTCAACAAAAATGAAAATGACTGAAAATACAAAAAATAAAATAAAAAATTTGTCGAGCCAGCCCGAGAAAGCCTGCAACCCTCATAGGGCTGGGCTTGGGCACCTATTTTGCGGCCAATATTGATTCCGGGCCTTTTTGGCCCGACCCTATAAAGTCCACACCGGCATCAGGCTAGCCCGCAACGGGTTGGGTAGCCCGTTTTGCCACCTCTATGGGCAAGGCATCGAAATTTGGGATCGTCACCCCCTTTTTCTGTCCGGTCACGGATGCCGATTTTGGGTCGTGACAGCACTGCTATACTCACGTTTTAAAACAATACTCATACTTGAATTCATACCAGTATGGATAACAACTTCAATATCTATAACCTTACCCACAAGGTATCTAAGTATTCATGCTCGTACTTATTACTCATACTTTAATTAACTATGAAAAATGAATAAATAAAAATAGAATATTGATTAAAAATACAATAATAACTCAATTGAAGAACTATTGAAAGATCATCTAAACCTAATCATGAAGCATTACAAACAAAACTATTTAACTACACTAAAATAGAACATAATATGGCTATTAAATACAACGCATGATATTATGTTTGAACATTGAGTAAATGTTACAACGGACTTCCGCGTGACAGGTGGGCAAGGTGTGGGTGACAGGCGGCGATGACCGATAGGAGAATGGCCTAACACTACAAAAACAGGTATTTTAGCGACCAAATTTAGCGGTCACACTTAATCGGTCACTAAATATGGAAATTCAGTCGCTAAACGGTTTAACGACCGATTTAGCAATCACCTAAAGGTTTAGCAACTAAGCAATCTACTATCACGTTTGGTGGTCGCTAAATGGTTTATTGACCGAATTTCTATATTTAGTGACCAAATTTGGAAGTCGCGAAACACAATTTTTTTTTTTAGTGTGAGGCAAAACGGAAATCGGAAGGGAAGGACAACAAGGATACTTTTTAATTTTTAAAATTTAACATTAAGATTATATATATGTGTGTGTGTGTGTGTGTGTGTGTATAGCGAGTATGAGACAAGGTGGGTATTAGAGTACCCGTACCTGCACCTATTAATCGGGTAATCACCCTATCCATCAAGCAAGAAGACTTTCTTATTATTGGAAATGAGAATGAGAATGAGAAACAATCTTTGAATACAAGTTAATGGTTGAGATTAAATACATACTAAAATAGTGATGATGTGATCAATTAAAAAATTCATATGACTTTATGTTCTAATTTTGATCATTAATATATAATCTGAAAGCTAAGAATAGCCTCTCTCACTTTCATTACAAATCCACACACACAATGACATAATGAATCACACCATTTACTAATTGTGAACACCTAATTTTGTCCGGATATTTTATCGTTTATTTTTATAAAAAAATAAATAAATAAATGCAAGGAAAATAATTTGATTGTTATTGGCCCATTGTGTTTTGTTACAAGATGTCTTTTAGTCCACCATCCAACCCATCTCATCTTGGCCCATTTACTTGATCAGACTTAACCCAGTTGCATTTTATGGTTAACATTTTGTGAACCTAAGATCCAAGCCCAATTTAAATAACAAAAAATAATAATAAAAATAAAATAAAAAATCTGCAAGTATTCTCTTGGTTTCTCACGTACACTATCTGCTTTGTATCCTTCATGTTTTGTTGGTCCTTCCCCTCAACCTTCCTCTTTAACCAACGAACACCCAGGCAAATCTTTTTCATATGTAAGCAAGCAACATTCAGATTGGGGGACTCCCAAGGATTGTAACAGCCAAGAACACTTTCCCACAAGGCTCAAGAAATCAGAATCCTTTTATAGTTAAATTTCAGAGCTTGGGAAGGGGGGTTTCCCTTGATCAGAGAAGAAGAAATAAAAATGGGATTGAAGGGGACTAGAGCATGGGTTTAACCACTGCAACACTCCATTAAGTTGGTCCCAAGATCAAAACCAGGGGGGATCTTCAGTTTCCCCTCCCCTTTAAATAGCAATCAGAAATTCACAGTAAGAGAAGGGGGGGGACCCAAAAGGGAGAACCCAACCCCTGTAGCCACTGTCGCCGTTCCGCCGTGAGCAACCACACGCCAGCAAACCACTAGAAGCGGATCCGCGCACCACCGCTCACGCCGTCGCACCCCGAGTCCAGTCGCGTCCACCTCGCCACCACCGCGTGCCATCGTGAAGAGCTTCCCGACTCTACCCAGCACGCCACCACCACTCCTCTTCAGAATCATCCATCAATCTACCCCCGTCGTATCAGATCCGCTCCAGATCGTATCAGTGCCGCGAGCCACCGTCGCGATAGCTCCGCCACTCGCAACTGTCGCCGTTAACTCAGCCACACGTCGCCGCGCATCCATCACCCGAACCCAAACAAGATCATAAGCTTTCCCTCCACCGTTCAGACATCGTACGCCGCCTTCCACCTCCTGAAGTCGTCGGTCGCCGCCCCAAACGCGTCGAGCCGTGCCGCCGCCGTATGACCATCCGCCTCCCCACTTGCTGCCTCCGTGACCCATCAGCTTGGCTACTTCATTCACGTTTTGGTTAACTTCATCCCTCATCTGATTTTATGCTTTACATAATAGATTTTTTTTTTATATTTTATTTTACTGGTTTGTTTCAGGTTTTATTTAGCTTTTTATGGGTCTTAGAGTTATACATGTGGGCTTACCATTTGGCCCAACTTTAAGGTTTAATAACATAAAAACAAAAACTTTCTGGTGGGTCTTCTAGAATTAGGTCCAAAAATTTTGTTATTGACACCTAAAAAGATGCCTTTTGAAAGAATATAATTTATTGTTAAAATGTATATATAAAAAAAACCTTTAGTGAAATAAAAATCTTTTGAGGAAGAAATAGAAGAGCAACAATCTACAACGTTGATATATGATCTTTCATCCCCAAGTGTTGTATGAATCGTAAGGGTTCATCGTATACTTTGACTATCTTTAACCCTGTGCAAAAGTGAATTCCTTTTTAAAATAAAATGTTTTCAACTTATTATAAAAATAAAAAAAAATCTTTTCAAATTCACGCAACAATCTACGACGTTGATGTATGAATTTTCATCCTCCAGTAGCGTATGAATTGTAAGGGTTTATCGTATAGCACTGCTATCCTGGACCCTGTGCATGAGTGAATTATTTGTAAAATAAAAATCCCTTTCAAAATTATTTTTTTAAAAAAAATAAATCAAATCTTTACCAAAATTAAAATAAATCAACCAATCAAATATTTTCTATAAGAACTACGTGGCTTTGAGTTTCCCATCGCACCCGGGAATACGTAGGAACATAATCAATCATTCTGTCAAGCCAAAATTTAATTTTTCATTCTGTTGTGTTTATATATATTTTTATTTTAAAAGTGAGGTAAAATAAATATTTTCAAAAATTATTAAAATTATTTTGCATAATTAACTTGAGGTACCGTTTTTTAAACGGGCGATGTAGGGTGCTAACACCTTCCCTACTCGTAACCGACTCCCGAATCCAAATCTCTCATTTTTTAAAGACAAGTTTACCTTAAATAAATGGGTTTTCCAAGGTTTTTCCACAATAAAAATATTGGTGGCGGCTCCTCCGTTTTTTTATTTTCTTTTCACGGCTCCCGAACGGGACGGTTGCGACACTAATAAAAAAATATTTTCAAGATCCCAAACCTATCTAATAACAAAGGAAAAGAGAAAGACGTTTCTCAATTCTTCTCTTCCTTTTGCGTTTCAATTTTCAAGGCCCCAACTGCCTTCTTCCCTATTTTTCTTTCAGTTTGCAATCAAATCCTTGCATATTTTAGTTTCTTGAAATTACTATAAGTAATTAAAAATATTTGTCAAAAATATATATATATATATATATATATATATATATATATATATATAATATAAAATGACACGTCACATATAAAAAACTTATAAAAATTATTTTAAAGATAAAAATTCTAATTTATTATATAAATACAAATATTCAATACTTCTGATTTAAATGACCAGGTTGATTTTTTTTAATACACAAATTTTAGTGTTAATATTAATATTTTGTTAGTGGGTGAGGTTTTAACTCTCAAACTCCTTATCATTCAACTCCTCAACTCCCCCAACATAATCACCAAGCCAACCTTATAATCCCTGTGACTCCGTTGAATTTATTAAATAATGAGTGTGATTTAACATCATATTTCCTCATCATTTTGCATGCATTTTCATGTAGATTAGATATTTTTAATTTGATATTTGTTAGTTTTTACCTTGGAACGGGTAAGGTGGTTTTGAGGTGCTTGTGTGCAGGAATTGATGATTAAATTTCTCAAGACCAGTTAATTCGGAGTTTGCATAAAGACGAAGCTTGAAAAATAAGAAAAATGAGCCAAGCAGAGGCCATCACGACCTGGGAGTGACAAGCATCACGACCATGATCGCATAGGTCTGAAGAAAATGAAGAATGTAAAAGTCAGAACCTGTAACGGCCGGGCCGTGATGGCCATCACAGTCGTGACAGGCCAACCAGTCCAAGCTCTCCAAGTCAGAATTGGTCACGGTCTAGCCGTGACAGGCATCACGGTCGTGACGCACAAAATATGGAATTTAATTTGCTGATTTGATCTGATTTTGTAATTTATTTAAATCCAAGTTAACCTACACTATAAATAGGGCAATTAGGCTCGAAAATAGGATCTTTTGGCCCAATTCGCAAAAATTAGGATTTCTCTTCTTCTCAATTTCTTCTCTTCTCTTAGGATTTTTATGCTTTTGTTAATCAAGATTGATATGACCATGGAAATGCTTCAGTGGTCATTTTATTTCTAGGAATTGGGGCTATACCCAAGACTTGTTTTATGTTATGAATTGATATTTTCCCTTTGTTAATTTCAATTTGCTTTTGATTTAATTCATATTGTTATAATTACTTGTGAATTTGATGCACACTTATTTGCATGTCATAGATAATTTAAGGATGAACTGAGAAGTGAACTTAGGTATTGGATCTATAGGGATTTAACTTAGGACTTAAATCACGAGAGTTAGAAGCGGTCCTTCGAGGGTTCATTGAATTGTCACGAACCTCAATGGGTCTTATTTAAATACAATTACCACAAGAGTAGGAGTTGGTTTAATTGGGCACGATTCTTGTATCTCGAGAGGGAACATTAACTATATTAGGATAAATTCACCTTCAAAGCATCTTGATAATTAACATAGGGATAGTCAATTTAGTAGCATGAGCAGTCTTGTTGGTAATCCAATTCCTGAAAATTCCTCTTTAATTTGAAAAACCCCAAATTGATTTACTTTCCTTTTGTGTTTGATTGCAATTTTAATACTCGATTTGTTAGTTAATCCTTATTTCAAAAACCAAATCTTTCCTCGTTTAGTTAAATTGATTTATTAATTAATTGTTGTTCAAGATCACGGTCTCTGTGGGTTCGATCTTTTTATTACTTGACGACGAAGCCGTACACTTGCTATGCATCACGGGCGTGATGGAAGGAGCCCAGCAGAACAAAATGGATCACGGCCTGCCCGTGCGTGGGTCACGGCCGTGACGGGACCGACAGCGTTTTAAAACGCACGAAATCACCCTCCCGGGTTCCGTTTTACGCACACAGCCTCCTTTCTTCAACCTCTCCTCTTCTACCACCATCACCAAGCTCTTAACCTCCATTACTCCATCATACCTTCACCCAAACTTCATCACCACATCACTCATACTCAACTCATCATCTCCTCTCACATCCATCATCTTCTTCTCCCTCCCACCACAACCTCCACCATACCCACTCACCAAAAAGCTTCAGAAGTCACCTCCTCCATGACACCCATGCCAAAACAAACTTAGTTTCCTTCCTTACTACACCTAACCCATCAACCCAATCAAGACAACTCCTTCAATTTTGGGTAAAATAAAAAAGCCCCAATTTTGGAACACTAAACCCCTGAAATTCGAATTTGAAGAAATCAACAGAGGGGATTGTGTATTCTGGTGCTTTTGGACTCATTGGAGCAATCATGGCAAGCAAACGTCAAAGGGAAAGCAAAGCCTCACGTCCTCGTACAAAGGGAAACAGGAACTCAGGTAACTCTTCTAACTCTGACACTAATGAACATGGGTATGGCATTGTCTTTAAAAATACTGCACAACAAGATAGGTTTAACATTTTAAAAAATAGGAAAATTGTCCAAACAAAGTATATGGATGATGCCTTTCTAGACACCCTGGGTTTGACCGTGGATATAAATTTGATGTTAGAAAATGTAGGGTGGAGCGAGTTCGCTCGCACCCGGTACCCTGTATACATTGGCTCCACTCTTGAATTTATGAGCTCCTTTACTGCTCAAATTTTGCAAGGGGCCCATTGTACTGAAGGTCGGATCACTTTACGGCTATTTAATCAGGATTTTCAATTGACTCTCACTGAATTTAATGAAATTTTTGAATTGCTAGTTTGGAGGAATGGACTTCTCCCATTGGATTTAGTCGTGACGGTTTTTGGTCTCATTTTACTTACCCTGGGGCTCATTTTAATCCTAGGACGGCCAAGTCTACCACCCTAGTTAACCCTAGCCTGTTCTATATCCATAAGGTTATGTCCAACACTTTGTTTGGCCATGGCGAGAGTTATGGATCCATCTATGCGAACGAGGTCCTATTCCTATGGGCCATGCTCCATCCTGAGAGAAATATGGACACGGGGTCGTATATGGCTAGACACCTTTTAAAGGTTGCCAATAGCTCAAATGGGACTATTGTCATTGGTGGTTTGATCACCACCTTATGCCAACATTTCCACTTTGATTTAGATGGTTATGAATCCACCCCGGGCGGACGCGTTTAACAGTGGGTGCTTGTGAATCTATGGGGATGATCGTCCAACAGGATGACATCTATTGCCTTAACCACCCTGTGCTCAAAGACTCTGTTCCCCTCCCTAACCCCACATTACTGGATGTCAAAATTCCTGCAAATTGGTGGGTACTATGTGATGAGGAGCCTGAGCCTATTGAGATACAAAGGCCATTACGCCAACCACCGCTGGCTAGGCCATCTGGGCGCCCAACTTCTTCTTCCTCTACAGGTCCATCACCTAGAGATCCTTATGCATGGTTCTCATCTAGGAGTGCATCATGGAGGAGGAGCGCGAGCAGAGAACCATGATCCAGCAGCTCTATGACTGGCATCTAAGCTAGCACCCACCACCACCTCAGTGAGTTGTTCCATTTTTTTTTTTATTTTTATCCCCCCTCAGACTTGATTATTTATATTGGCGACAATGTAAGTTTTTAAGCTTGGGGTAGGGGCATTATTTTTGTTTTATTTTTTCATTTTTGCATGTTGCATTCATAAAGGCGTAGTTTTGTATAATCACATGATTAGATTGCCCCTTGCTTAGTGTATGCATCCAATTGTGAGAACCTTGTGCCAAATAAATTGAGACAATGAATTTTTGAACCCAAATTTTTATTTTTTTCTATATTCTTATGGTAGGCTAAAAATAAAAATGTTTGAGATGATCTTTTGATAGTTGATAATTAGCATGTGGTTCCTTGGATTTGTGTTTCTCATTGATTTTAAACTACTAAATGTGAGATTTTTGAGCCTAAAAGGGGTATTCACTAAATTTACCCCATTCTTTGTGATTGAGTGTTTTATTCCTCTTGGATTGTATTCTCTAGAACTTGACTTGAAACCGTTCTGAAACTTAAAAAAATTTTAAAACATATTTGAAAATGATTAAGGCACTAGGTATTTTTCTGGCCTTCTGAGCTTTGACTGATTAAATGTTACCCCTTAGTTGCCCAATTTTGTGCCTAATAGAATAAAATGCTTTTCTCGGTACCTTGATTGATTTTGATAAATGATGCATGGTATGACACCTTTTAAAGTATTGCAAAAATGACAAAAAGGTGGTTTGAAAAATAAATTATGGGATGAAAAAGTTAAAAAAAAATATTTCTCTTAAGTTAAAAATCTTCCTTTCTCCAAATAAAAAAATAATAATAAATGGAGAAGGGGATGAGAAAAAAGAAAGAGAGAAAGAAAGAAAGGTGGAAAAGTGAATTAAATCCCAAAAATGTATTTTAGAAGGTTGTCATGCTTTGCATTGTTTTATATTTTGTTAGCCTTATTGAACTTTTCCTTTGTTGGTTTCCCCTCCTAACGATTAATCTCATGGCCCCATTACAACCAAAATAAAAGACCTCTTGATTCTTATGATTTTTCATTAATTAAGTAGAGATTTCGTTAATAGTCAAGCTTATGGTAGGATACCTTCCTTGAGGAAATTGAGTGAATTGTCATATGTCCTTAAAACACTTGAGTGAGGTGAGAAGAGTGCCCGAATTAGTGAGAGACATGAATTTTGGGAACCTTAGCTTCTAATTGGACTTGAAATTGATTGTCTCTTGGTTACTTATTAGATGTGCCTGTTACTTGGATTTGTTACTCGGGTTCTTGGTTCACTGTCTGTGCCCTAACTGTTTATCTTGTCTAGACTTAATGATTGCTTGAGGATAAGCAAAATCTTAAGCTTGTGGTAGTTTGATGAGTGTGATTTCACCTCATATTTCCTTGTCATTTTGCATGCATTTTCATCTAGTTTAGGCATTTTTAATTGACATTTGTTATTTTTTACCATGGAACGGCTAAGGTGGTTTTGTGGTGTTTGTGTGCAGGAATTGATGATTAAATTGCTCAAGACCAGTTATGTAGGAGTTTTCAAGAAGACTTGCTTGAGAAAACAAGAAAAATGAGCTAAGTAGAGCCCATCACGGCCTGGGGTGACAAGCATCACGGCTATGATCGCGTAGGGCTGAAGAAAATGAAGATTACAAAAAGTCAGAACCTGTCACGGCCAGACCATGATGGCCATCACGGCCGTGACAGGCAAACCATCCCAACCTCTCCAAGTCAGAATTGGTCATGGCCTGGCCATGACAGGCATCACGGCCGTGACGCGCAAAATCTGAAGAAAAAAAAAGATTTGCTGATATGATCTGATTTTGTAATAGCTTCAAATCCAAGTTAACCTACAATATAAATAGGGAAATTTGACTAGAAAATAGGCATTTTTTGGCTGCTACCAATTGGCAAAAATTAGGATTTCTCTTCTTCTCAATTTCTTCTCTTCTCTTAGGATTTTTATGCTTTTGTTATTCAATATTGATATGAACATGGCAATGCTTGAGTAGTCGTTTTATTTCTACGAATTGGGGTATGCCCAAGACTTGTTTTATGTTATGAATTGATATTTTCCCTTTGTTAATTTCAATTTGCTTTTGATTTAATTCTTATTGTTATAATTACTTGTGAATTTGGTGCGCACTTATTTGCAAGTCTTAGATATTCTAGGGATGAACTGAGAAGTGAACATAGGTATTGGATCTATAGGGATTGAACTTAGGACTTAAATCACGAGAGTTAGAAGAGGTCCTTCGAGGGTTCATTGAATTGTCACAAACCTCAATGGGTCCAATTTAAATACAATTACCACGAGAGTAGGGGTTGGTTTAATTGGGCACGGTTCTTGTATCTCGAGAGGGAACATTAACTATATTAGGATACATTCACCTTCAAAGCATCTTGATAATTAACATAGGGGTAGGTAATTTAGTAGCATAAGCAGTCTTGTTGGTAACTGTTCCTGCTAAGATCCGACTTGCCGAAATCTCGCCGTAGAAAGTCAAACCAAGAGTGAACAATAGGGGTTGTTTTAGATTATGGCTTGATAGAATATTGTATTCCGGTCCTACGTATCCCAATGGGAATCAAAGCCAGACGTAGTTCTTGGTTCAACCCTTGGTCATACTATGATCTCAATCCCCTAATCTTGTATCTGATGAATACCAGTGAGCAAGGACTCGTCAATAGTCTCTTGGTCAAGCTAGTTTCTCTAATATGCTTAAGGGAGATTCACCTAGGTTAGTGAAAGTGTCTTTCCCTTAGGGTTCTCCTCTTTTTATAATAGGACCCCCTTATCTTTTAGAGATTGGATTTATCTCTTTAAATCTTCTCCGGGATATATGATTTCCTTAGTTAGTGGGATTTATCTCTTGTAACCAGATAATGTTATTTGAGATAGTATCATGATCTTATCTTTCCGCTTATATCGGATTGGGTATCCAAGCTCGGTGGTCGAGTTTTACTCCTCGGCTAGTACACAAGCCCCTCAAGCTTTGAGCTCAAAAGAGCGTAAAAGTTTTTATGACAGGAGCCGAGCTTGGTTTTAAAATTATCTGAGTTAAGGATTTATTGAGTAAGATTTCTCCCCTTTTTGCCACAGTTTGATTGTCGATCTTTATACATCGGCTAACATTCGAGTTTAGCAGCTTTGGAAAGTAGGTTTATCAATCCTTTCTTTTAATCATTTTGATTTCCTCATGGCTGAGCTTGATACCTCAGCCTCTATTAATTTCTAGCTCGGTACGCTCGGTGGCCGACCTTGACACCTCAGTCCATATACAAGCCCCCAAGCTTTTGGCTCGAAAGAGCGTAAAAGTTTTACTTGAAGAACCGAGCTATGCCAAGATGTAGGCTGATAATGACTTTTTGGTTCGTGCTAGCATATAAGTTTCTCAATTTCCAAGTTGGAAATAGATATGGTTATTGTCATTAAGGCCTAGTTTGTTTTTGCCGCGTGGCCCTTATGGCATCATTTCCGAGACCAACTCTACGGCTGCATACTCGAGTCCTTAGATGTTACAATGCGTGGTTCGATGTCTTCGCCATGTGTTACTCCGCCATTGGTGTGCCGAATTTGTGCAGACTTGAAGAGACGTTTCCCTTCCTTCATACGGCATCTCTCATCATCACTTTTTGGAAAGTAACGTTAGCCTTTGTTTTCTGAAGCGTCGAGGTCTCTGCTATAAATTGGTTTGAACTTGCTGAGGAGTTGACTTTGCCTCCTTTCTGCTTAAACCCTTCTTCTTCAAGCTTTTCTCCTTCAAGCTTCTGCATTTTCTTTTTTCTTCTAGGTACGCCCTTCCCCGTTCTTCTGTATTTCTTTTTTTTTTTCATCTTTTGTTTCATCCATGGAGCCTTCCTTCGAATTTTCTCAAAATGCCTCTTCTGAGGTTTGGATTATAGAACCTAATTGGGGGTTCTCCCCACTCTTCTCCCCCTCCTTCGAATGGTAATAGGGGTAACTCTAGGGCTTCTTCATCCTCTTCTTCTAATGAGAGTAGCTCTACTACTCCTGAAGCTATAACTGCCCCGAAGCACCGTAGACGGGCCAAAAGGATGCATAGAGTTCCTTATCCAGACATCACCATCCCTGGTATTTCTGTGCCTGTGTTGATTACCATCTTTTCCATTGCAGCATTCATCTTCTCAAAACCCAACTCCCAAGGTTGCCTTCCACCATCTGTTATTTGAAACTGATTAGGCCCCGGAAGAGCCTGTTGAGTATTGCGCTGCTGAATTCCAATGTTCGACCTCAGACCCTGTTCAGGTTGTTGCCAATTCTGTTGAGGATGTTGTTGACCGGCTAGACCACCATTAGCATCACTCCAAGCGAAACCCGGATGGTCTCTCCTCATATAGCCCCTATTCTGATTCTGATTGTTCCTCTGATAGTTGTTCTGGGGCACGCTGTCATAGAAATTGTGGCATGAGTCCACATGTTCTCGAGAGAAGTTGAACGGACAGCTCTGAGTGTCATGATTTCCATTACAATTATCACAACCCAGAGGCATTCCCTCGTGTACCGCATTAACCTTCTTGTTCTCTGACAAAGCCGCAACTTGCATCTTCAACGATTTGACTTGCTCTAGAATGGCTTCCATTGTTGCAGAACTGACTCCACTTGAGGTTTCCCTACCACGATTGTAATCATTGTACGACATCTTCTCTAATAATGCCCATCCATCCTCAGCTGATAAAAAGGAAAAGGAACCGCCAACTGCGGCATCACAATTCATCTGATAGCGTCCCCTTAACCCGTTAAAGAAATGTTGAACTTTGGAGACCGGGTCAAAGAAAGCTGAAGTACATCTTCTCAAGAGCACATTGTATCTCTCCCAAGCTTCATTAAAAGTTTCATCCTCTGTCTGTCTGAAAGATGTAACGGCTACTCTTGCTTGTGTCGCTTTCTGAGGGGGAAAATACTTAGTTAGGAACTTTTGTGCCATTTGCTCCCAAGTTCTGATACTGTTCCTATCCAAGCTGTCAAACCAATCGCGAGCGACATCCCTAAGAGAGATAGGGAATAGCCGCAAGCGAAACTCATCCTGAGAAACACCTCTTGTCCTCTGCAAGTCACAAGCTTCAAGGAAGTGGGTGATGTGCCTGTGAGGGTCTTGTCTGCCACTCCCATCAAACTGATTCTCACGGATATAGGCTGTGACACATCCTTCCACTCTGAAGGAGTCTGTATTGAGGTTGCCTCTCATGATGGAAGAATCACAATCACCCAAGTTGGGTAGACTGTACTCGAAGAGAGGCTTGTAACGAGGAGGAGGAGGAGGAGGAGGAGGGGGATTTTCTTCGGCCATCCTCTCAAGATTACTCTCTTCAAGCCTTTTTATTTCTCTGACTTCCTTCCTTAAGCGCTTCTCGGTCTTGGTGATCTCTGAATCAAATAGCAGGTCCTCTTGTGAAAGGGTACCTCGCATACAAAAACACGGCAAGACCAAGTGGAATCAAAGAAGTAGAGAGAAATAATAAATAAGTAATAGAAAAATAAAAATAAAAATAAAAATAAAATCAACTTAACCAATTAATCAAACTCCCCTAAAAATTAGGAAAATTGGTTGTGCCAATCCCCGGCAACGGCGCCAAAAACTTGTTGAGTCACCGGCAAGTGTACCGGGTCGTCACAAGTAATAAAATAACACGGTAAGAATTTACCGAGGTCGAACACAATGATTGGGCTACCAATTCAACTAATTCGCAAGAAATCCGATACGTGTGGTCAAGCGAGGAGAGTGGTTGTGAGAGAGAGTGGCTAAAACTAGGATTCGCCGCCCCCTTCTTCTGATCTGAAACAGCAATATATAGAGTTCTGATTCTGCGCTCGCTCACGAGGCGAACAGCCTCTCGCGAGGCAAACATTAAAACTGGCGCGCATCCAATTTGGACTTTCGCGAGGCGAGCATCCTCTCGCGGGGCGAATTTCAGTTTTGGCTCCATCCTGAGTTTGAATGATCGCGAGGCGAACTGTGATTGAAGAGGCGAACCTGAAAGGATGACTTCTCTGGCACAGTCAGGCCTTCAGGTTCGCGAGGCGAGCTGGTGACTCGCGAGGCGAGACAGAATTGATGACTGTTGCTGCTCAGCTGGTCTTCAGGGTCGCCGGGCGAACATCTCCAGAATGGAAATTTCCAATGTTTCTTGACTTTCCTTGACTCTCGGAGCTTCACTTCTAACCTGGAACAATAAAAAGAAACAAAAAGCGTAATTCTACTCAAAATAAACTAAAAACTACTAAAAATGCCTAAAACGAGTCAAAGTCTACTTAGGAACAAAACAAGGCCAAATTTGGGCGAAAACGAGATTGAGCTTGAATAATTAGCACGAAAACCACAGTCCATCTAGTTATAAAACTAGATAAGTCAGAGGCTTATCAAAACACCCCAAACTTAAACCTTGCTTGTCCCCAAGCAAGCTAAAACTCAAAAAGGACTCAAGACTTGTCAAGCTTAAGGGATTCAATCGATTTCACACAAATTTCATGCAATCTTAACAAAACAAATTTTTTCTTCAATGATTTCCCCCCTTGCATCAATGTAATCCCCACATTCATTTACTTTAAACAATTGAGAACTTCATTATTCATGCAATCATTAATCTAAGTTGAGGATCAGAGTCACACACAAAAGGAAGATCACCAATTTCAAACAATTGCCTTCCTCACAAGGGTATGTAAAATTTCACTCATTCGCTCAAATTCGTCTAGGCTATCAACTTTTCACTCAATTTCACATATCAAGAGCACTTTCCATGAATTTGATTTTCATCTCAAAAATAGTTCCCACGAAAACATGCATGCAACATCAGAAGGTCTTATAAAGGTTGTAATGGGGCCTGACTGAGGGTAGGATATTCAAGGATACTAGGCTTAAGTCCCTAGGAACTAAGAGAGCATGAGCATTTGACACATCTTCCACTCAAATTCCTTTTTCCATTTTTCTTTTTGCCTCGGGTGACTACAGCATTTTCCTTGCTAATTTTTTTGTTTTGGCCCTTTTCTTTTGGCAATATATTTTTTTCCTTCTTTTTTTTTTTTTGCCTTGGGTTTCAACCTCTATTTTTCTTTTTCTCACCCCAATATGACACATCACCTTGTAGTCACCCCAAACTTAGTTTATCACAATCCTTCTCTTGCTAAGCTTCCATGCTCTCCTAATCCTAAGATTGGGTTAACATGGTTTTTCAGATTTTTGGCTTATAATATAGGGTCATCAAGAAACAATAGGTCAATTAGGCTCAATGTGCCTAACTAGGGAACACGCATTAGGGATGGTTATTTTTAGGCCAAGTAGCTATTTCAAAGAAAATTGCCTAAATCATTTGATGCAACACATAAACATGCAAACCATGAAGAGATTCAAGCAAATCCGGGAAAGTGCAACTTAATAGTGATTCACACAATCAAAAACAAAGTTGGAGGCTCAAATCCTCACCTGGACATTTTTTTTTTGTAAATCGTTTGACCGAGATACAATCCCTAGTGTGTGCACCCCCTCACCCCAAACTTGTCATAAATCAAGCAATCACAATAAAATTCTCAAAGTTCAATTTTCAATTTTTCACATGGGGATCAACTTTTCTATTTTTAGAACCTAGGAGGAGATCATCGATGGTCAAAATAATTCATGCAATCAATCTATGCTAAATTTAATTAAAATCCAACAAACTTGCCGACACACATTCATACAAAAACTCTTGATCTTCTCAAATTATTCAAGAGCGACAAACAAAAACAAAAGCACAAACAAAAACAAAATCAACAAAAGTGAGGAGAGGAGAGGGTGCTCCCTGATCAAGTTTCCATGGTTGCCTCCTCATCCAATTGGTCTCACGGGCTCCCTTATGTTGCATAGCATCTTGGAAGAACTCCTGCAAATCAAAACCTTAAGTGCAGATTCGCGAGGCGAGAGACCACTCGCGAGGCGAATCTGGAAAACTATTATTCACACTTTCCAGAATAGCGAGGCGAGTATAATATCGCGAGGCGAATCTGGAATTCCAACAGATGATGATGCCCAGAATCGCGAGGCGAAAGCATCCCTCGCGACTCGAGACAGAAGCATGAGCAAGCCTCTGAGATTCAGGGCTTCTGTCTCGCGCGACCACTGTGGATTCGCGAGGCGAATCAAGCTTTTTTTTTTATATATAAATGAAAATGACAGGAACTAAAAATAAAGGATACCTATCTTGGGTTGCCTCCCAAGTAGCGCTTGTTTAACGTCCCGAGCCTGACTCAAGTCACCCCTAAGGGTTAATCCGGAGGAAGAAACTGCTTGTAATTTGGGACTGATTCCCCATGATAATGCTTTATCCCTTGCCCATTCACCTTGAAATTACCAGAGGCCCCTTCTAACTCTACTGTTTCATGTGGACAAACTTGGAGGACTTTGAATGGTACCGACCACCTTGATCTTAGCTTTCCCGGAAAGAGTTTCAACCTTGAATTGTCAGGAAGTACCGCTTGCCCGGGCTCAAACTTCCTAGGCAAGATGTGTTTGTCATGCCTTTCCTTAGTCCGCTTTTTGTGGATTGCTTGCTTGCGGATCCCGGACAACTCATTTAAATCCAAAAGCCCTCTATAATCGGCACATACTCTCCACTTCGCGATGGTCCTTTTTGGGATCAACTCATTGTTTTCATTGACCACCATGGTTGTGCCACCTTTCAACTTCGGTGCGTTATCATCTTTTTCCATGGCTTTGTTGTTAAGCTCTTCCTTTGCACATTCATCCCTTGGGAGACTCGGTAAGGCTTCCATGTCTCTTAACCACTCAAGATAGACCTCATCCCCCAAAGGGTCTTTTTCCTCACTATCATCATGGGATTTTACCAACACCTTTGCAAGTGAAGAACCATGGGCTTCTCGAGTTGCCTTTGCCTTTACAGTTGAGTCCACCACATCCACTCGACACACATCCGACCTCTCAACGGGGTGCTTCATTGCTTCAAAGACATTGAAGACTACCTCATCGTCTTGCACCCTTAGAGTTAGTTTCCCTTGTCGCACATCTATCAAGGCACCCCCAGTGGCCAAGAAGGGCCTACCCAATATGAGAGGGATCTCGACGTCTTCATCCATATCAAGCACCACAAAGTCCGCCGGAAATATGAACTTGTCAACTTTCACTAACAAGTCTTCCACCACCCCATAAGGATATTTTATAGAGCGATCGGCTAGTTGGAGCGACATCCATGTATCCTTGAATTCTTTGATCCCCAACCTCTTCATCATAGAGAGGGGCATCAAGTTGATGCTTGCCCCTAGATCACATAATGCCTTCCCTAGAGTCGTCCCCCCAATGGTGCATGGTATCGAAAAAGAACCGGGATCCTTCAACTTTGGAGGTAGTTTTCTTTGAAGAATGGCACTACATTCCTCGGTCAAAGCAACCGTTTCCTCATCCACTATTCTCCACTTCTTGGAGAGAAGCTCCTTCATAAACCGGGCATAAGATGGCATTTGTTCCAAGGCTTCCGCAAATGGAATGTTAATTTGAAGTTTGCGGAAGACATCAAGGAATTTGTTGAACTGCTTATCCTGTTGAGGCTTCTTCAATCTTTCAGGATACGGTACCTTCATGTAGGGCGGGGGGTCTTGGGGTTCAACCCACTTCTTCTTTCGGAACTCTTCATCCACAAGTTTCAGCCTTCCCCCTTGCTCCGGTGCCTTGTCACTTGCCAACTCCTCTTTCTTATGTTACTCTTCCTCAACATGTGGTTGTTCTGGGACCTTGTCTTCCTGAGAACTAGTTGCACCCCTATTAGATCCCAACACCTTACCGCTCCTAATTGTTATGGCATTGCAATGGTTCTTAGGGTTGTTCTCGGTATCACCTGGCAAAGTGCCTGGGGGACGCTCATTTAGTTGCTTTGCGAGCTGAGCTATCTGCATCTCTAGATTCTGAATTGTTGACCCCGTGTGAGTTGCCAACTTATCAATGACTGCGCTTGTGTTGATTACCATCTTTTCCATTGCCGCATTCATCTTCTCAAAACCCAACTCCCAAGGTTGCCTTCCACCATCTGTTATTTGCAACTGATTAGGCCCCGGAAGAGCCTGCTGAGTATTGTGCTGCTGAATTCCAATGTTCGGCCTCAGACCCTGTTCAGGTTGTTGCCAATTCTGTTGAGGATGTTGTTGACCGGCTAGACCACCATTAGCATCACTCCAAGCGAAACCCGGATGGTCTCTCCTCATATAGCCCCTATTCTGATTCTGACTGTTCCTCTGATAGTTGTTCTGGGGAACGCTGTCATAGAAATTGTGGCATGAGTCCACATGTTCTCGAGAGAAGTTGAACGGACAGCTCTGAGTGTCATGATTTCCATTACAATTATCACAACCCAGAGGCATTCCCTCGTGTACCGCATTAACCTTCTTGTTCTCTGACAAAGCCGCAACTTGCATCTTCAACGATTTGACTTGCTCTAGAATGGCTTCCATTGTTGCAGAACTGACTCCACTTGAGGTTTCCCTACCACGATTGTAATCATTGTACGACATCTTCTCTAATAATGCCCATCCATCCTCAGCTGATAAAAAGGAAAAGGAACCGCCAGCTGCGGCATCACAATTCATCTGATAGCGTCCCCTTAACCCGTTAAAGAAATGTTGAACTTTGGAGACTGGGTCAAAGAAAGCTGAAGGACATCTTCTCAAGAGCACATTGTATCTCTCCCAAGCTTCATTAAAAGTTTCATCCTCTGTCTGTCTGAAAGATGTAACGGCTACTCTTGCTTGTGCCGCTTTCTGAGGGGGAAAATACTTAGTTAGGAACTTTTGTGCCATTTGCTCCCAAGTTCTGATACTGTTCCTATCCAAGCCGTCAAACCAATCGCGAGCGACATCCCTAAGAGAGAGAGGGAATAGCCGCAAGCGAAACTCATCCTGAGAAACACCTCTTGTCCTCTGCAAGTCACAAGCTTCAAGGAAGTGGGTGATGTGCCTGTGAGGGTCTTGTCTGCCACTCCCATCAAACTGATTCTCACGGATATAGGCTGTGACACATCCTTCCACTCTGAAGGAGTCTATATTGAGGTTGCCTCTCACGATGGAAGAATCACAATCACCCAAGTTGGGTAGACTGTACTCGAAGAGAGGCTTGTAACGAGGAAGAGGAGGAGGAGGATTTTCTTCGGCCATCCTCTCAAGATTACTCGCTTCAAGCCTTTTTCTTTCTCTGACTTCCTTCCTTAAGCGCTTCTCAGTCTTGGTGATCTCTGAATCAAATAGCAGGTCCTCTTGTGAAAGGGTACCCCGCATACAAAAACACGGCAAGACCAAGTGGAATCAAAGAAGTAGAGAGAAATAATAAATAAATAATAGAAAAATAAAAATAAAATCAACTTAACCAATTAATCAAACTCCCCTAAAAATTAGGAAAATTGGTTGTGCCAATCCCTGGCAACGGCGCCAAAAACTTGTTGACTCACCGGCAAGTGTACCGGGTCGTCGCAAGTAATAAAATAACACGGTAAGAATTTACCGAGGTTGAACACAATGATTGGGCTACCAATTCAACTAATTCGCGAGAAATCCGATACGTTTGGTCAAGCGAGGAGAGTGGTTGTGAGAGAGAGATTAAGATCGCAATTCAAATAACAAATCAAGTAAAGCTAAGGTATTAAAATCTGAATTTAAAAATATCTAGGGTCTCAAATCCACCTACCCAATCATGCATAGTACCCAAGTGATGATGAATTCCTCCCTAAGTTCAATTATAATGTCAACCGGGACCCCCAAATTCTCCTATATCCACTGTCGTGCTCAATAGGACGTATTCGATGATTGGATTAATTACTTACTAGGTCTCATAACCCTAATCATCAAACTCTATTAATTCTTGTTCCCTATAGGTTGCACTAATCTCCTACTCACTCTCGTGCAGTATTCAATTAGTGATCCCAATTCAAGTTCTAAACGCGAATTGCTGACTAAGCCTCATCAACGTTAACAAGTCAATCACGCATGCATATGATCAACACAATCAAATCAGAATTGGAAAACATCAATTCAGAAAAGGGGAGAAAAACATACATCACATAACCACTATACCGCCATGGGTGGCTTCATTGATTCCCTAGACGAGGGGATTAGTTCCTCATGCCCGTGACGACACACAAACAATCCGACATAATCACCATAGTAAAATAAAAGAAGAAAAGAGGGAGACGCAGCTCCAGAGTAACAAGAACTCGTAACAAAACTGATCTAAAACAGTGGCTAAAACTAGGATCCGCCGCCCCCTTCTTCTGATCTGAAACAACAATATATAGAGTTCTGATTCTGCGCTTGCTCGCGAGGCGAACAGCCTCTCGCGAGGCGAACATTAAAATTGGCGCGCATCCAATTTGGACTTTCGCGAGACGAGCATCCTCTCGCGGGGCGAATTTCAGTTTTGGCTCCATCCTGAGTTTGAATGATCGTGAGGCGAACTGTGATTGGCGAGGCGAACCCGAAAGGATGACTTCTCTGGCACAGTCAGGCCTTCAGGTTCGCGAGGCGAGCTGGTGACTCGCGAGGCGAGACATAATTGATGATTGTTGCTGCTCAACTGGTCTTCAGGGTCGCGGGGCGAACATCTCCAGAATGGAAATTTCCACTGTTTCTTGACTTTCCTTGACTCTCGAAGCTTCACTTCTAACCTGGAACAGTAAAAAGAAACAAAAGCATAATTCTATTCAAAATAAACTAAAAACTACTAAAAATGCCTAAAACGAGTCAAAGTCTACTTAGGAACAAAACAAGGCCAAATTTGGGCGAAAACGAGATTGAACTTGAATAATTAGCACGAAAACCACAGTCCATCTAGTTATAAAACTAGATAAGCCAGAGGCTTATCACTCACCCCTCCAAGTTTTCTAGCTTTGATATCGGCTGTATGACAGCTCAAGAAAGAATCGATGTTCAGAATCTCAAACTTTTTCCTCGGGCACTGCCCTATGGGAGGCTTCTAAAACTTCCTACCTCTTCCACTCGGTAAGCCGATTTCGATCGTAAGTTATTTTATTTAAAGGTATTTTAATTTACCTGTTAATATTGTAACTACTATATTCTGACCAATCTTATTTTTGTAGTGCTTTAAGGGAAATTCAACTATAAGTCCCTGTTGAAGAAGTCGGCTCCCCAGGATGCTAGTGGGTCAGTTCCTGCTGCCGACGTGAAGGATAAGAAGAAGAAAGTTGTCGAGGCGACCGACCCCAATACACGTCTCCCTAAACGATCCCGGGAAGATATTCAACCTGAGGTTCCAAGAGGAAGTGCCTCTCCCTTCCTAGCGATCCAAGAGACTCCTGCTGTTGAAAGGAGAGCTGAAAAGGCTCCCGTGGTGATCGATTTGACCTCGGACACGAAATGGTATAATGGGAGTTGTAACCCCGGCATCAGCTCACTTTGGGGTAACGATTTCAACCCTGGACTCCTTATTGATAAGGAAGTGTTGAAGCCAACAGTTGCTCGACTTTTTCTGGAGTAGGGAACCGATGCAAGCATGGAGGCTGCTGCGGCGTATGCCCTTCACATCTCCTCCATTGTCTGCTTCTGGAGCCGTGAGCTCTCTGATAATGTGAAAAAGATGGAGTTGATGAAGGCGGATGCTGCCAGGGCTTTGCGAGTAAGAGATGAACTGTCTCAGGCCGTGGCCAAATACGAGGAGCAAGCCCGAGCTATTGGCCAACTTAAGTCCCAAAAAACTGAGCTTGAGAAAACCAAAGCTTCCCTTCGGTCTGAGTTGGACCAGGATAGGGTAGAAAAGGCTAGCTTGCAGAAGGCCGCTGAAGATTCTCATGCTTCCTTTGCTCAATTGCATCAATCCTTGGAGGCTGAAAGGGAGGCTAACCGCAAGGTTCAAGCCGGTCTGAATGAAGCCGAAGCCACCATCACGAAGGATCATGTCAATGGATTCTCCTGAGTTGTGAAGCAGCTTCAACGCTTCGACCCGGACACTGACTTTTCCCGAGCTAATGTGGACAAGGACTTTAACAAGGATGAAGTTATGGTTCCTCTGTCCGAGCTCGAAGATGAAGAGGAGAATATCGAAGAAGATGTCCAAGAAGAATAGGTCGAAGAGCATGCCGCCGAGGAGAGAGGGAGTGGCGAAGGCGAAATGACTGCGCCTGATCCATCCGCAGTTTTTATTATGTGTTTCATTCCTAGGGCAATGCCCTTTTTGTTTTTGGAGCCTTGTGTACTTTGGGCTTTGCCCTTTTTATATTATGATAATTATGTGTTGTCTTTGGGTCATGAGTTGTTTTTCACCTTTCAAACTTAGAAAATTTTCAAAGTTCATGCTTCGTATCTTATAACTCTGTCGGCTTTTTGAGCTCAGATCTTTAACTGAACAAGCTTCTAACTTTTTCCTAAGTTAGTACTCGGTTTTTATGTTTTTTGCGTGTTACTCGGCCTATGCGAGCTTTCAGAGCTCGGAATACCTCTTTAGGTTTTTTAATTACCTTCATAGGTATTTAGCTTATGCCTCTTTATATTCGTCATTTCGACTACAACTCGGTCAATTTTAGCTCGATCAACCTTTTTAGGTCTTTAGTTTTTACTTCAACTCGGTCGATTTTAGCTCGGTCAACCATTTTAGGTCTTTAGTTTTTGTCTCTTTTGGTTAGGCATTTCGACTTCAACTCGGTCGAATTTAGCTCGATCAACCTTTTTAGGTCTTAAGTTTTTGCCTCTTTAGGTTCGTCATTTCGACTTCAACTCGGTCGATTTTAGCTTGGTCAACCTTTTTAGGCTCGTCTTTTTTCACAAATAAATTTTTAACCATATAACAGTCTTCTTGCCAAATAATGCAACTGAAATAGATTTTATTTATTTATTTTCTCAGGTGTGCCTCATTAAAACCTTCTCGGTCAAAACCTCGTGGGACAATGACCGGGGTAGGAAAAAGAGTACATCACCTACTTACATAACTTTGAACTAAAATAAAATTTAAGGTAGGAAATTTGCCATGTTCTTGGAACGGCCTTTCATGATAACTCTTTTAGCCTATAAGCACCATTTCTTAGACTTTCAACTATTATGAATGGGCCAGCCCAGTTTGCTGCAAGTTTACCCTCTTTGGAGTCTTTTCTTGCATCATTTTGCAATCTCAGCACTAAGTCACCTTGTACAAACTCCCTTGGCCGCAATCTTGAGTTACGATTCCGAGTTGCCTTATGCTTGCATAGTTCCTCCCTTATCTTTGCTTCATCTCGGACTTCTTCTACCATGTCAAGCTCAACTCGGATTTCTTCTTCATTCTTTCTTTGATCATTGTGTTTCCTTCTAAAAGAGAGTTCACCGAGCTCAACCAGAATCATTGCATCAGTTCCATAGGTTAGCTTGACTGGTGTTTCTCCAGTTGATGATTGTGGCGAGCAGTGATAAGCCCAGAGGATGCTCGGTAATTCTTAAGCCCATTCCCCTTTTGATCTGCCTAACCTTTTCTCGAGCTCATTCAAAATGACTTTGTTGGCGGCCTCTGCTTGTCCATTTGTTTGTGGGTGCTCAACCGAGGTCACCTTATGTTTGATTCCGAGGTTGGAGTAGAACACTCTGAGCCCATTATCAGTGATCTGCTTTCCATTATCTGTGACAATCACATAAGGTAGGCCATGTCTGCATATGATGCTTTTCCACACAAAATTATGAACCTTTTTAGCTGTTATGGTAGCTAATGGTTCGGCTTCAATCCACTTGGTGAAGTAATCGACTCCCACTAGCAAGAACTTGACTTGGCCTTTAGCAACTGGGAAGGGTCCGACGATATCCATCCCCCACATAGTAAAAGGCCACGGCGAGAACATGGAATGAAGCTTTTCACCTGGTACTCAGGCAATATTGGCGAATTTATGACAAGGTTCACACTTGTTAGTCCAGGTAGCACAGTCTGATCTCATGGTCGGCCAATAAAACCTCGCTCGTAGGACCCGAGCTGCTAGAGATCAGCCACCTGAATGCATTCCACAGATTCCTCTATGCATCTTGTCCATTACATACTCAGACGACTCCTTTGTTATGCACTTTAGTAAAGGTATGGAGAATCCTCTTCTCTATAACTCTCCATCTCGGATGGTGTAATGTCAAGATTTCAGACGGATTTTCCTTGCCTCTTTAGGATCATCGGGCCATTTGTCCGAGGCCAAATATTCCCAAATCGGTGTCATCCAGCCCCGATCATAGTGCTCAATCATTATTACCTTGGCACTCTTTATGCTCGGTTCAGGGAGATTTTCCTAAATGAAAGTTCTTAGCTGGCCAGCTTTTTTGGTGCTAGCCAACTTAGACAACATATCTGCCCTGGAATTTTCCTCACGAGCTATATGTTCGATAGTAAAATTATCAAATTCTGAAATTCATCTATTAACTTTACAAAGACACCTGGTTAATTGGGGACCCTTTGTTTGATAATCACCCGAGACTTGTCCTGTTACAAGTTGCGAGTCACTTCGGTACTTCAACTCTTTGACTCCAACCTCTTTAGCTAGCATCAGTCCTGCAATAAGGTCCGAATTCGACTTTGAAGAGAGCTCGACAATGAAGTCGGAGAGACACTATGCTTTCATTGGTCCCCTCGGCCCGAATTGCAAACCAAACTCTGACAACTCCACTAACCAAGCTATCATTCGTCCTGCTAGATCAGGTTTTCTGAGCACTTGCTTTATTGGATGATCTGTTTTGACTATAACTTAATGTGACTGGAAGTAAGGTCGTAACCTCTGATCTGCCATGACTAAAGCGAGGGCGAGCTTTTCAATTACTTGATACCATGTTTCTACATCTTTCAAAATTCTACTAACGTAATACACCGGCATTTGTTGTTTTTCTTCCTCCTGGATAATTACTGCACTGATTGTGTAATCATTGACGAACAGATACAAGTACCGTTCTTTACCGAGCTGTGGCCAAGTTAGGATCAGGTGAGAGGCTAGAAAAAGTTTTAGATCTTCAAAGGTCTTCTCACACTCCTCGGTCCAAGTGAATTCCTTTGGTCTTTTCAGAAGCTGAAAGAAAGGTCTTGCTTTTTCTACAGATTTTGGGAGAAAGCGAGATAGAGAAGCTAATCGGTCGGCTAGCCTCTATATCTCTTTCACATTCTGTGGGCTCCGCATTCCAATGACAGCTTTGCACTTATCAGGATTAGCTTCAATTCCTCTATGTGTTAGCATATATCCCAAGAACTTCCCTCCTTGTACACCAAAGGAGCATTTTTCTGGATTTAACCTCATATTGTACTTTTTGAGTTAGCAAAAAATTTCTTCGAGGTCGGCTGGGTGTTGTTTTGGGTCATCCGACTTTACCACCATATCATCAACATAAACTTCAAGGTTCTTTCCGATTTGATTGACAAACACTTTGTCCATAAGCCTTTGATATGTTGCACCAGCATTTTTTAAACCGAAAGGCATTACTTCGGTAGCAGTAGTTTGCCCCATCGGTCATAAATGTTGTTTTTTCTTCATTGGGTGGATACATCCTAATTTGATTATAACCTGAATATGCATCCAAGAAAGTCAAGATTCAGTAACCTGAAGCCCCGTCCACCAATCTGTCAATGTTGGGAAGAGGATAAGAATCCTTTGGATTTGCTTTGTTGAGATCGGTGTAGCCGGTGCACATTCTCCATTTTCCGTTGGCCTTTCTCACTAACACCACGTTAGATAGCCAAGTAGTGTATTTCACATCTCTGATGAAATTTGCTTTGATTAGCTTCGCAGTCTCCTCGGCTACTGCCTTGCGCCTTTCTTTGTTGAGCTTTCTTTTCCTCTGAACTATAGGCTTGGCCTCAGGACACATAGATAGCCTATGGCACATAAAATTGGGGTCTATGCCAGGCATATCCGATGTCTTCCAAGCAAACAAATCGACATTCTTCTTTAGAACAACTTGAATCTGTTGTTTGAGCAAGGGGTCGAGCTGACTGTCGACCTTGGTGCACTGTTCGGCTCGGGCTGATAGTTGAAACTCCTCTAAAGACTCTGTTGGTTTAGCTCTGGGCTCATACATCTCCATTCTCGGATCCAATTCAAACATACTGGCCTAGCTTGCCGGGCTAACTGAACTGACTGAACTTACCACTTCTGCTTTATCATCTTTAGCATTTTTTGTGATATATGGCTCTCTGGTCACCTTTAGACTATCCGCATAACACTGTCCAGCCATCCTCTGGTCAGCTCAGATGATAACTATCTCTCCCGAATCAGTTGGAAATTTCATGGTGAGGTGGGGGGATAAGACAATTGCTCCGAGTTCATTCAGAGTTGGCATTCCGATAAGGATGTTGTACGATGTGTTGGCATCCACGATAACATACTGGACTAATATGGTTCGGGCGAGCTTGCCCTCACCAAATGTTGTCAAGAGGTCTATGTAACCTCGGGTCTTTACCTGCTCTCCGGTGAACCTTACTAGCTTGTCCTCCTGTTCTTTGATCAACTTTTTTGGAATTCCAAGCTTTTAAAAGGTTGCTAAGTACAAAATGTCAGTTGAGCTACCCTGATCAACAAGTGCCCATTTGACAGAGTAGTTGGCTAATTCTATCGTTATCACCATCGGGTCATCTTGATTAGGATCCGGTCCTTCGAAGTCATCATCTGAAAAAGTAATGGGAGGTCTCGACCTTGTAGGTTTTCCAGACACCGAGTTGACTGGTCGGATAGCTTTTACATAACGCCTCCGAGCCGAACTCGTTGTACCTCCTCCTGCGAAACCTCCTGAAATAGTATTAATGACTCCTCTGACTCCTCCCTCTTCTTCATCGTTAGGAGCTCTCTGGTTGTGTACTCGGTCTCCGTTCTGATTGTTACCTTGCTGGTTCGCATCTCGATTACGATTGTCATAACCTCATCTTCATTTTCGTCGGCCAGCTCGTCCGCCTCCATTATCATCTTGGTGAACGAACCGATCAAGACGGCCTGCTTGTACCAAGTCCTCAATTTTTTCATGGGCTGTTCTGCAGTCTTCAATGGAGTGACCATAGTTTTGATGCCACTTACACTCTTTACTTATGTCAGCATTGGTTGGAGTTTTAGACGGCTGAGGTAAGGTGAGTAACTCGGCATTGCACACCTCGTGAAGAATGGCTGCTCTGGACCTGTTTAGCGGTAGGGGTGAGCAAAAATGTATGACCCGCCCGAAACTGCCCGACCCGTTATTAATTTTTGTGCAACGGTCGGGTTGAATCGGTTTGGCGGGCTGGGCGGGTGAAAAAATCGGTTTAATATGGATAAGAGCGGGCGGGTTCAGGTCTGGTTTATGTCATCCACCGGTACCCGACCCGCTCATAACAAAAATAATAATAAAACTTTTTTTTATGGAGAATGGGCTACCAAGACTGGATCTTAGATTTTTTTTCCCCTCTTTTGTTTTTTTTGGTACTTAATTGGGCTGAAAGCCTTAAATTTTAATTAGGCTCGTTGGTTTTTTTTTAATTTTTTGGAATAAAATTAAATAATTAAAAATCCTAAATCCGTTTCAACCCGCCCGACCAACCCGCACCCGGCCAACCCGATGTATAGATGGGCGGGTTCGGACTTCATTTTTCTTACATCGAACCCGCCCGAACCCGACAAACCCCGCCCGATGCTCACCCCTATTTAGCGGTGTATAGGACTGGTACCTGGGTTGCCTCTCTGAGAACCCCCTTTCATTGCTCTTTTGGGCCCTTTGTGGATTGGTCCCTCTGTCTTTTTCTTTGCTCGGGATCGAGATCTTGTCCTCAAAACCTCTTTCCCTCTTTTTGGATTCTACCATCTCTTCCGAGTTCATGAAATCTGTGGCTTTTTCCTGCAATTCTTCAAAGTCTCTCGGGGGTTTCCGAGATAAATACTCAAAGAAAGGCCCCGGCTTCAAACCGCCCATGACGGTATGGAGACAGAGTTCCGAGCTCATATTGGGTATTAAAATTTGTTTAGCATTAAAACGAGCCATGTAATCTCTAAGTGATTCATTCTTTTCTTGTTTAAAATTCACCAGCGAGACCGAGTGCATTTTATGCTTTCGGCTCGTTGCGAATTTTGCAGTGAACTTAGTTACAAGAACATCAAAAGAATCAATTGACCGAAGTGGAAGATTCGTAAGCCAGGTCAAGGTAGGGCGTTGCAGAGTAGTTGGAAAATTTTTGTACATGACGACTTCCAAATCGGTCACCAAGTAAACAGAAGAAATAAAAGATTCCACATGCTCAGTTGGGTTAGTGGTGCCATTAAATTTATCAATGTTAAGGGCTTAAAATGTCTAGGCATGATTACCTCGTTTATGTCATCCGTGAAGGGCAACCTCGGTCGTCGGTCTTTTACCATTTCTTTCTGAATAGTGCCTTCCGCATGAGATTTAACTCCTGAACCCTATGGCTGAGGTTTGGTCTTGGAAGGTCGGCTCGTATCATGATGAGAAAATATATACGACGGGTCCTTTTGGCTATCCTCGGAGTGAGGACTGCTCTTCCTCGGAAGGTGTTGCTGATCTTTCCCTTTTCCGAGCTCTTAACAACTTTTGATTCTGAGCACATATCCTCTCGTTCTCCTGACGCAACTGCCTTAACTGTGCCATAACCTCTCCCAGCTGAGGGTTATCTTCATTGAGGGGTGGGGGCGGGGGATTGTCATGGTTTTGGTTCGTATTCAAAGCCTCATGATCAACATGGTTCTTGTTGTTCGCCCATCCCCTCAGTCTATTCCGTGTAGTCACCATCAAACTTTCTTATAGAACCGGGGAAAAGTTTTTTCCTCGGCCCCACAGTGGGCGCCAAATGTTCCTGCCAAGATCCGACTTGTTGGAATCTCGCAGTAGAACGTCAAACCAAGAGTGAACAATGAGGGTTATTTTAGATTATGGCTTGACAAAATATTGTATTCCGATCCTACGTATCCCAATGGGAATCAAAGCCAGACGTAATTCTTGGTTCAACCCTTGGTCATACAGTGATCTCAATCCCTCAATCTTGTATCTGATGAATACCAGCGAGCAATGACTCTTCAATAGTCTCTTGGTCAAGCTAGTTTCTCTAATACTCTTAAGGGAGATTCACCTAGGTTAGTGAAAGTGTCTTTCCCTTGGGGTTCTCCTCTTTTTATATTAGCCCTTATCTTTTAGAGATTGGATTTTATCTCTTTAAATCTTCTCTGGGATATATGATTTCCTTAATTAGTGGAATTTATCTCTTGTAACTAGATAAGGTTATTTGAGATAGTATCATGATCTTATCTTTTCGCTTATATCGGATTGGGTATCCAAGCTCGGTGGCTGAGTTTTACTCCTCGGTCAGTACAACAACCCAGTTCTTGGAAATTCCTCTTTAATTTGAAAAACCCCAAATTGATTTACTTACTTTTTTTGTTTGATTGTGATTTTAATAATTGATTTGTTACTTGATTCTTATTTCAAAAACCAAATCTTTCCTTGTTTAGTTAAATTGATTTATTAATTGTTGTTCAAGATCACAGTCTCTGTGGGTTCGATCTTTTTATTACTTGACGACGAAGCCGTACACTTGCGGATTCATGCTATCAAGTTTTTGGCGCCGTTGTCGAGGACTGTGCTTTCTTGAATTTCGATTTAATTTTTAAATTAATTTTTTCTGAACATTTCTTTTTCCTTTTCTTTTTCTAGTGTATCTATCTCTATCTTTGCAGGTATTTTTATCTTTTACGAGAAGATCCCAAAGTCCTGGAACTCTTATTGAAGTTGACCCCGAGATCGAAAGGATTTTTCATAGACGTAAGAGACTACAAAGATAAAGAGCGAGATAAAAGTTGATCCCCATCCCACTCATGACTGATCAACCGGATACCAAACCATTGAAGGACTACGCAGCCTCAAATGCTAGGGGTTTGCGAACTGGGATTGCTAGGCCAGAAATTGAGGTGGAAAACTTCACAATACCGCCTCAGTTAATTGGCAAGATTAGGCAATATCAGTTTGGAGGATTACCCTCGGAAGACCCAACTGATCATGTGGAACATTCCTGGAATTTTGTGATACAACTAGGATTCACGGAGCTCCAGTTGATGCTATCCGCTTGAGGTTATTCCCCCCCTCTCTGACTTGAAAGGCAAGAGCTTGGTTGAAGTCAATGCCTGCTAATACTTTGTCAACATGGGACCAACTAGAGCAGACATTCTTGGAAAAATTCTTCCCACCATCCAAGACCTCTTACCTACGGACTCAGATCACCGTCTTCTTCCAAAAGGACGGAGAATGCTTATTTGAAGCTTGGGATCGTTACAAGGGATTGCTATAATCTTGCCCACATCATGGGCTTGAGAAGTGGGTTTTAGTGCATACCTTCTACAATGGATTGGACTATTCTTTGAAGGTGTCACTTGACTCCGCAGCTGGTGAAGCGTTGATGAATAGACCACTGACTCAAGCATTTGAAATCATTGAGAACGTTGCCACCAACTACCACCCCAATGGGGTTTAGAAAGATGTAATAACCCTAAAAAGCTTTCGGGGGGTAAGTTTGAAATGAATGGTAATGATTTAATTATGTCTAAAGTTGACTCATTGAGTAAACGCTTTGATAAGCTTGAAAAAGCTAATGTGAGTTCAATAGGTGCTACTAATGTTGTTTGTGAGATTTGTGGTATGCATGGACATGACATGATGGATTGCCCACATGGTAGTGCTCCTGGATCCAATGCTTCAGAGGAACAAGTGAATTCTTGTCACAATTTCTATGACACGAACCAGAAGTTGCCAAACTATGTTCCCCCAAATTCTTATAACCAAGGAAGGAAGAATAACCCTTATCTCTCCTCTGGGAACTACAACAACACGTTGAACCACGAATTCCTAGTAGGCAAAGGTAATAGGAAACCCGGATCGAGGTATCCTCAGGTACAAAAGTCTAAACTTGAGTCTCTTTTGGAAAATTTTGTTGAAACTCAAACAAAGTAAAATGAAGAATTTAGGCAACAAGGTAAGGCAGTCAATGAGGCAATAAAGGAGTTAACATCTAAGGTAGATAACTTAGCCATCCATAATAAGATGTTAGAAACTCAGATTGCCCAACAAGCTAATACATATTCTACAACCAAGGGTATGTTTCCGGGACAACCCGAAGTTAATCCTAATGAGCACTGTAATGCTATATACTTGAGGGATGATAAGCTTTGGGTAGTTGAAAAGGATGTGGAATGTGAGGTGGACATGAATTGAACAAGAAGAGATAGAACCAAAGTATGTCCCTCCACCACCTTACCAACCCCCAATACCTTTCCCACAAAGGCTGGTCAAGAAAAAGCAAGTAGAAAAAGAGGCTAAGAGCTTAATTGAGGAGCATGATGCCATGGTAAAAACTAATATGCCTCCTAAACTAAAAGATCCAGGAAGTTTCTCTATTGCTTTCTCAATTGGAGAAGTGAAAACAGACCATACCTTATGTGACTTAGGGGCTAGTGCGAGTTTGGTGCCGCTTACCATCATTGAGAGGTTAGGAACCAAGGAATTGAGTCAATCCAAGTTCTCTTTACAATTTGTGGAGGCATACTAGAGAATGTCCCCATAAAGGTAGGTGAATTTTTCATTCCTACTGATTTCATGGTGTTAGATATGAACGGGAATTCTTAATTCCCTATCATTCTTGGAAGGCCATTATTGGCCACAGCTGGAGCAATAATAGATGTAAAAAATGGTAAGCTCTCCTTGAATGTAGAGAAAGGAAGGGTGGATTTTGATTTGACTAACTCATATAACAACCCTCCTTTTGAGAATCCTGTGTGCAAAATTGAGATAATGCCTCCGAAGGTGAAGGAAGAGCTTAACATGGAAGCAACTCCCAAACTTTGCATGACAAATGATGCACCAAATAATGATGATATTGGAGTTGCTCAACATGTGGAGTTAAAACTTCTACCGAGAGGAAGTAAGGCCATGAAACTCAGAGAAAAGAGCAAAGCGAAAGCGCATGTGGCCATATGAACAATATAGGTTCTTTGAAGGACTTTCTTGGAAGAGAGGTGTTCTTTCACTTCCAAGCCCGACTGATCCCGGTTGATTGAAGGGAGTATGGTCAAGCTTAAGACCGTAAATAAGTGCTTCTTGGGAGGCAACCCAAGCTTTCTTTTCCTTGCTATTTGTTTTTTATTTTTGTTTTGAATAATTTGAGAAGATTAGATGGAGCAATTTCAAAAAAAAAAACAGGAGATCGGAATTGATCACGACCGTGAAAGGCCAGCAGCAGGAAGTCAGAATTGATCACGGTCCATCCGTGATGAGGCTCACAAGCGTGATGCGAAGGAAACCAGCATCCGAATCGATCACGGCCTGTCCGTGATAATTGTCACACCCATGACGCGTCTTCCAGCAGCTCTATGACTGACATCTGAGCCAACACCCACCACCACCTCAGTGAGTTGTTCCATTTTGTATTTTTTATTTTTATCCTCCCTCCGACTTGAATATTTACATTGGGGATAATATAAGTTTTTGAGCTTGGGGTAGGGGTATTTTTGCATTTTTTTTTTACATTTTTGAGTTTTTCATCTTGCATTCATTTTAGGTGCTGTTTTGCATAATCACATCATTACATTGCCCCTTGTTTTGAAATTGCATCCAATTGTGAGAACTTTATATCAAATGAATTGAGACAGTAAATTTTTGAACCCAATTTTTGTATTCTTGTGATAGGCTAAAAATAAAAATGCTTGAGATGATCTTTTGATAGTTGATAATTAGCATATGGTTCCTTGAATCTGTGTTTCTCATTAATTTCAAACTACTAAATGTGAGATTTTTGAGCCTAAAGGGGTACTCACTAAATTTACCTTATTCTTTGTGATTGAGTGTTTTATTCCTCATGGATTGTATTCTCTAGAACTTGACTTGAAACCGTTTTGAAACTTAGAAATTTTTGAAAACATATTTGAAAATGATTGAGGCACTAGGTATTTTTCTGGCCTTCTGAGCTTTGATTGATTAAATGCTACCCCTTAGTTGCCCAATTTTGAGCCTAATAGAATAAAATACTTTCTTGGTACCTTGATTGATTTTGATGAATGATGCATGGTATGACACCTTTTAAAGTATTGTTAAAAAAAAGGTGGTTTGAAAAGTTGTGAGATGAAAAAGTTAGAAAAGTAGATAAATATTTCTCTTAAGTTCAAAATCTCCCCTACTCCAAATTGAAAAAAAATAAAATAAAATAAACAAAAAAAAAAAATAGAGAAGGGGATGAGAAAAAACAAAAAGAGAGAAAGAAAGGTGGAAAATTGAATTAAAGCCCAAAAAGGTATTTTAGAAGGTTGTCATGCTTTGCATTGTTTGATATTTTGTTTAGCCTTCTTGAATTTTCCTTTTCTTGGTTTCCCTATCTAACGATTAATCCCATGGCCCAATTACAACCAAAATGAAAGACCTCTTGATTCTTATGTGTTTTCATTAATAAAGTAGAGATTTTGGTTAATAATCAAGTTTATGGTAGGGTACTTTCCTTGAGGAAATTAAGCGAATTGTCATATGTCCTAAACACTTGAGTGGGGTGAGAAAAGTGCCCAAATTAGTGAGAGGCATGAATTTAGGGAACCTAAGCTTCTAATTGGACTTGAAATTGATTGTCTCTTGATTACTTATTTAGATATGCCTGTTACTTGGATTTGTTACTCGGGTTCTTGGTTCACTGTCCGTGCTCTGATTGTTTATCTTTTCTGGCCTTAGTTATTGCTCGAGGACAAGCAAAATCTTAAGCTTGGGGTGGTTTGATGAGTGTGATTTCACCTCATATTTCCTCATCATTTTGTATGCATTTTCATGTAGATTAGACATTTTTAATTTGATATTTGTTAGTTTTTACCTTGGAACGGGTAAGGTGGTTTTGTGGTGCTTGTGTGCAGGAATTGATGATTAAATTGCTCAAGACCAGTTAATTTGGAGTTTGCATGAAGACGAAGCTTGAAAAGCAAGAAAAATGAGTCAAGCAGAGACCATCACGGCCTGACGGTGACAAGCATCACGACCATGATCGCGTAGGGCTAAAGAAAATGAAGAATGCAAAAGTCAGAACCTGTCACGGCCAGGCCATGATGGCCCTCACGGCCGTGACAGGCCAACCAGTCCAAGCTCTCCAAGTCAAAATTGGTCACGGCCCGATCGTGATAGGCATCACGGTCGTGACGCGCAAAATCTGGAATTTGATTTGCTGATTTGATATGATTTTGTAATAGCTTTAAATCCAAGTTAACCTACATTATAAATAGGGCAATTAGACTCGAAAATAGGATCTTTTGGCTGCTACCAATTGACAAAAATTAAGATTTCTCTTCTTCTCAATTTCTTATCTTCTCTTAGGATTTTTATGCTTTTGTTAATCAAGATTGCTATGACCATGACAATGCTTGAGTAGTCGTTTTATTTCATAGAATTGGAGCCATGTCCAAGACTTGTTTTATGTTATGAATTGATGTTTTCCCTTTGTTAATTTCAATTTGCTTTTGATTCAATTCCTATTGTTATAATTACTTGTGAATTTGATGCGCACTTATTTGCATATCATAGATACTCAAAGGATGAACTGAAAAGTGAACTTAGGTATTGGATCTATAGGGATTTGAACTTAGGACTTAAATCACGAGAGTTAGAAGCGGTCCTTCGAGGGTTCATTGAATTGTCACAAACCTCAATGAGTCCGATTTAAATACAATTACCACGAGTTGGACACGGTTCTTGTATCTCGAAAGAGAAATTAGTCTATTATGTGACATGTCATTTGCTTATTTGCATTCTGGTAGTTTGTTATGTGGTAGCATCTTCCTTTTATATACCTTGTATTCCTTTATGATGAGATAATGAGAAATTAGTCCTCACTTTCCTTTTTTTTTTCTTCTATATTTTCTTAGGACGTCCTTTGTCCTCGAAAGATTCCTATTCCTAAGATTGGTGCTCTCGTTGAGACAACTCCCTCTCCCCATGGTTTTTCAGAAATCTACCGATGAATTGTTCCGAAATATCTTTGCATTACTTACAGCACTGCGTGACGAGATGAGGGAGGAACGATCGCGTGAGCAGCGATTGCCTGTTACGGCTTCAGAATCGTTTAACCTTGATCTCACGACTCAGAACGAGATTCCCTCCTTAACGGACCAGATTGAGGCGTCTCCCCTCCACGACAACTCTGTTGGACGGCTTGCCGTGGCGGAGCCACTCTTCGTGGTTCAGGGAATGCCACCAAAGGCGGAGGTGCCGCTCGCACAATTTTGATACGGAGGTCACCTTTTCTCAAGGAAGATGGGGGACCATTGGAACCACTGCGGGAGAGAAGAACCCCGCGAAACCAGCTCCACGACCACCACCTCAGAAGCCACCAGAGCTGGCTGCGATTCCACCGTGGGACTCTAAACCCTCTGATGCGCCCAAACTGTTGGTTGCTGATGATCGAAAGGGGTTTGTTCTCGAGAACTTCGCGTCCATTGTTAGGTTCAATCTGTAGCCGCTACCCACGCCACCGCTGTCGCAGAAACCTCTAGATCTCAGTTTCGAGCGAAACTCCGCCTCTCACATGGCTCCTCTACGATCCATGAATGATTCGTTTCGAGCTTCCGCTCGCAGGTCTGCTCCTACCTCCGGCGACGTGAAGAAGCCTCATCGTTTCAGGCCTGGAACCGCCGCTCTCCGTGGGATCCGCGAATACCAGAGGAACTTGCGGTTCCACCGGGACGCCAATCTCTGCGCCATGCTATTGCCGTAACAGCTCGACGGAACGATCCTCGCTGCATCACCGCCATCACACACCACCCATGTGTTCGATCCGGGTGGAATCACCCTCTTCCAGACAAGCATCGTAAGGCTGAGGGCGGAGGAGACCATTAGGGGCAAAGTGGGAAAGCCACCAAATGAGCTCACAAATTGACCTAATGGGTTAGGCCCATGATTTTCACATTATTTGGGGACAGAAAGAATTAGGAGCAGATTTAGAAATATTGGGCCACACCCAAAATTATGGAGAAATCTGGAGCTCATCTCTTGACTTATTGGGCCAAACCCAAAATTATGGAGGAATCTGGGCCTACTACATAGATTTAGAAATACAAGTTACTTTGGAAGGCAAGACTGGCGTGATGCAATGGAAAGCCACTCTACTCTATTCTACATTTCGTCGTTATAGCAGGTGCAATGAATTGATGGTGGGACCTGCAGTTACAGTGTTACACATGAATGGGGAACCTTGGTAGACTACTTCACACGACAACAGCAGCATCGGAATCCTCATACTTCAAGCAATGGGACCTGAGAAAATTTATTTTAAGATCAAATTTTTACAACCTTGAGGATATATAAGGTTGATTTTGACGGGTTAGGTATTGTTATGATCCTAAGGGATCCTATGACTCAGCTTATTCTAGAAGGAATTGTTAGGATTCTGTTAGTGACATGTGGTGCATTTGCTTATTTGCATTATGTTAGTTTGTTATGCTGTAGCATCTTCTCTTTATATACCTTGTATTCCTTATGATGAGATAATGAGAAATTAGTCATCACTTTCTCTTTCTTCTATATTTTCTTAGGAGGTCCTTTGTCCTCGAATTCAGAGATTCCTGTTCCTAATAGATCCAAAGTGACCTTTGGATATATTGATAAAAACTTAGTGGCTCAAATCTGTTAAGGGTTACCTGATTCATTAGTTAATACACTATTTATCAATATTGATTTATTTTTATTTAATATTTTACAAATGTCATTTATGTCCTTATCTTCTCCACCCCTTCCACCTCTCAATCTCTCATCACCAACCCTCTTCTACAACCAATAACCAATCAATATCCGGTCCTCCTCCTCCTCTCGAGACCATCAATGATGTTTCAGAGTGACTAGAATCATGGCCTAAAGAGGTGAAAGTAATGTTTGAATCGGAGCTTAAGCTATGTTTGAAAGTTTTTAAGAGGATGAAGTGGAGTGATTAATGATGAAGTGGTTAATGATGGAGTGAAGTGGAAAGGTAAAAATATCCCATTCCATTGTTTGGAAGTTTAATGAAGGAATAGAAAAAATCTCAAATCCCCCAATTTGGAGGGTATGAAGATGAGGTTTGGATGGAGCGGAGTGTTTGGGTAACCATCTTCAACCATCCCACTCCATTAATTAAAAAATCCCAAACAATGGGTTAGTGGATTTTCACCGCTTCACTCCATTACTAATCATTCTATTCCATCCTCCCAAACATAGGCTTTGATTTGCAAAAAACTAAGGGACTGGACAACACAAGAGTACATGTTCTATGTTTGATTCAAAAAAATAGTTATGTGACAACACAAAATAAGGGACAAAGGACAATACAAAATCTCATATTTTTTGTCCCTAACCAAATCATGGGACAAAAAGTTGTTCTAAGAACAAACTATCAAAAAGATAAAAATACCAACTTTTACTTCCCATTAAACCCCTCCCCCTCCCCATCCCCATCCCCATCCCCATCCCCACATATATATATAAAGCGTATTTAAGTAAATTGTACATAACTTTATTTGTGTTATCCGTTGTCCATCAAACAATATACGAGACAAAGAGTTGTGCAATGACTCAAACATTTTTCCTGTACTGTTTTTCTTGTCGCATACCTCAATGCGAATCAAACACTCATAAGATTTGGGGAAGATGATGAAGGAAGAGGGGTAGAAGTGAAATTTTAAAAAAATAAAAGAATTTTTTTTTTGAAAAATCTTTGAAATTACCTATAAATTGGGAGACATGCCTTTTGCGCAAGAGTTTCATCTAATACACCACAAAACATATTTTTTAAAATTTTGTTTTTCCTTTTATATCCTTATCTTCTTTATGCTCCTCTCCCTTTTTCATTTCTGGAAATCACCCCTTCCCCTTCTTTCCTTCAATCTATAGGATTTGCAATAACTTAACTAGTAAAACAACATTAACAAGCTAAAAGCCATGATCATGAAATCATGAATCACGATCATCCTCCTCCAACTGATCGCAACTCCTCCAGAGCAACCTTGATATGATCCTGCACTAGCTCCAACCGCTTAGAATACATTGCCAACTCCAAAATCTGTTGCTTCCTCCACTTATCATCCATCACTTCCCCATTCCCCAAACCTAAGAATCTCAAATTACTCAACGGCATCAGCACCGGTATTGCCGAATCGCCATCGGATTCAACGAGAACCCTCCAAACCCTCTCCCTCCCACGGCACCACCCACCAACTCCTTCAACAATGGAGACAAACAACTCCTCACAGTCGCTTCAATCAAACCGGGCACGCTATGCACACTGTTACAATTATTATCATTATTATTATTGTTAGCAATAGTAGCAGTAGCATTGCTGATACAATTATGATCATTGTTCAACGCTGATTCATCATTCGATTCGCGTTTACGTGGTGTATGGAGAATGGGTATTTTGGGTATATTAATTTTTAAAAGAAAAATTGTGGTGTATTAGAATGATTTGTGGTGTAAAAAGCATCACCCATGAATTGGTGGTGCACACCTTAAAAACCACAATAGATAATAAATAAATAAAATAAATGCAGTAATGGAACCCGGAAGTTATGCTTGATCTAGCTATAGCTAATAAATATAAATAATAAATAAGTAAAATAAATGCAGAAGCACAGCAACTCGACCGCACAAGGGGCACTGCAGCAGAGTGTTTTTTTCCTTAGAAAAAAAAAAAAAACGAAGTTGTATTTCGTAAGTTGATTGAAACCACCTCGTAGGAGGAATCTCTATCACTCTCCTTTTCAACCTTCCTTCTTTTTCTCTTTCTTCCATATATACTCTCACTGTTCCCTGTAACCAAAAACGGAAACTTTTTGCTCCAAAAACCTCACTCTTCACCACCCCATTTCAAATCTCTTCTAATTTCGATCTTCACAACCATTTCTTCACTAGTTTCTGCTTCTCTGTCTTCACCTATGGAGCATGCTTAGGGTTCCTGCTCCTGATTTTTCAGATACTGGGTCTGATCCAGCTTCCCTTCTTTTCTTATGTTCTTGTCCTCAATGCTTAAGCTTGGTTTCACTGGGGTTGGGTTATTATTATTATTATTTTTGGGTTGGGTTGTGGTGATTTAAATTTTGGTGTTATTTTTAGGACAGTGTGAAGTTGACTCCTGAGGTTGGTGCTGTTTGGGATTAATTTCAATTCTAAAGTTTCCATTTTTAGTTTCTTTTGACTTTCTAGTTATAGTTCTTGTCTGTATTGGAAGATAAACAGGCAGTGGTGCTTGGTTTTGGATTTTTAATTCCTTCACTGTATTTTCTGTGTATGATTGTGAAGTAGCTGTCATTTTATGGCTTTCCGCCACTGCTTTCATTATTATGCTTTAACTTGTAAATGGATATATGAATATGATAGGCTATCCATGAAAAGTAGTCCCTTTGTTTAATTAATTAATTTTATTGGAATAAAATCTCCAATTGGATTCTGAGAAGATTTTTGGAAAAGTTGGTGCTCGAAAGATCAACATTAAATTGGTCCTCAAATGGTCATCTTTGGTCAACTCATGACATCAATTTGGTCCCAGTATCATTGGAGGATCAAATTAATGTAATAATCATTCAATCACCAAATTGATGTTCTGAAAATCTTTTAAGAACCAAAATGGTGGTTCACTCTTTTTTCTCTCATTTTATATTTGGTTATTTGATTTAGTTTAACCTTTCCTAATTAACATGTAATTAAGGTTCAGTTGTATATGCTTCTTGCAGATTTTGATGCTTGAGTTCTGTTTATTATAAAAAGCATTGATCTTTACCGTGATGGGGAAAGGAAGAAGTCCTGGGAAATGGTTCAAGAACTTTCTCTTGGGGAAGAAATCATCATCAAAGTCTAATTCATCAAAGAAGAATGACATTTTTGTAAGTATTTTGTTGTTTGACATCCGTTGGTATTTATGTTCGTTATATTTAATCAATGTTTATATTATAAAAGAAAATATGGAAGGCAGAAAATCTCATTGTTGTTGACTGTATGCTGTAAGTACTTAAACTTTTGAAATATGCTAGTTGTAATTGCTATTTCAATTCTTGTGTAAAGAAACCTTCGAATAACAAGGATATGCTGGGGTCTTCTGAGGTAACCATGTCCAATCCAACTGTGGATTCTTTGGTGATATCACCACCAATTTCTGGAGCTAATGATACTAAAGGAGTGCTTTCAGAAAAGGAAGTAATTACTAGGTCATCACATGACAAGGACATCCTTTCAGCTGGGGATGAAGAAGCTCATGCACAAGCTGGTGCTAATGTTGGATCTCAAGAGAATCTTGAGAAACTCAGTCTTACAGAAGCAGCTATAATAGTTCAGGCAGCTTGTAGGGGCTATCAGGTAATCACTCCCTTATAATTATACAATCCTGTTATACTAGCTGAGTAGCTGGTATATCTCAGTTATAATCATTCGAAATGAAAGACAACACAGGCATTCTGTACATGAATGCATTAGAAATTTTACAGATACTGTTGCAACCAAAGTTATTTCAGTTTTAAAATTTAAATTTTCAGTTGTAGAAAAATGGGAAATATAGGTACTTCATTTGTAGTTCTAGCCTTGTCTATCCACCATTCTATTAATGCTTTCTTTTTAAAATTCTCATGATATATTTGATCAAAAGTTTGTGTACCCATTGGTTCTCAATTAATAAGATATCACACAAGTTTTTTAAGCATTTAATCTTCATCTGGAAGTTTATTTATATAGGATTTGTGCATTTAAGTAATTCTTACATAACTTCATTGAAGGCTCGTCGGTCATTTCAAACACTCAAAGGGATCATACAACTGCAAGCTAATATTCGTGGCCACTTGGTTAGAAGACAGGCTGTTTCTGCTTTATACTGTGTGAAGGGAATAGTTAAATTTCAAGCATTGGCTCGTGGTTACAATGTTAGGCGTTCTGATATTGGACTTGCAGTCCTGAAAATTCGTAAGGTAAAAGTTCTTGCTCTAATTTAGTCAATGCATTGATCTTGGCTTATTCTCCCTAACTTCCTGGGTGGAAACGTTGGAGACTTCTCATTTAATCAATATCAAAAGGTGTTTCCTATCATACCACTGACATTTATAGTGATTTATAGAACATATTCCTTTGCATAGGTGAAAAGGTGAATGTCATCAATTGCCTTCTCCCTACTCTTCTATTACTTCACTAACTGCTTCTTCAACATATTTTTGTTAGGATACTAAATTTTCAAATTCTATTGGAGTAGTTACAACAACACAGGCAGACAAGCTGTCAGGAAGTGTCTTTATTCGAAAGGTAGGAACTTCTAATTTAATGCCTTATAGATGGAGAGTAGATAGTTTCTTTTAGGTACTTCAAATATCTCAAATAAGACTTATTCAAATATCTAAACAGAACTTATTCGAGTTAATTAAAACTACATATTATCATCTCTTTAATATTTTAATGTCTATGGAATGTTTCTTCCCCTGATTTGTTGTGATCATTGTGCACTTCACGTGCTCCTACTATCAAGCTACTTTGTAGGTAATAGAGTATAGTTGACTATTGTAAGCCAAAGTCCATAACTGATTGTGCTGAGTCAGCACTGATTCAGTTATGGACAGCTTGGCAGTTAGCAGCAGTTAGGTCATTGTATGTATGGCAGTTAGCATACTGCACAGGCTATAAATAGCCACAGTTGTATTCCATCGATTTCAAGAACTGAATAACAGAATCAGTTTACAATCTTTCATCTTTCTCTCTCTCTTTCTCTACCTCTCTCTCTGTTCTTCTTCTTTATGGTATCTAGAGCTTGAATCTGGGCCTCAACTCTCTCATGGCCGCATCACCATCCATTCCTGGCCCTAACAATCCCTTCAATGAACCAATTTCTTCTCCAACAACATCATCCGCAACTGGTGCGACTTTCAATCCTTCTCTTTCGGTGAAGCTCGATGACCAAAATTTCTTGCTCTGGAAGCAAGCAAGTGGAAGCGATGATCATTGCTCACAAGCTGCATCGATTTGTAAACAATCCTACGATTCCTCCTCAATTCACTTCTGAGGCGAATCGCGAGCTTGGAATTGAGTCAGAAGCGTATCAGTTATGGATCGTCCAGGACCAAATGTTGTTCACCTGGCTCCTTGGATCACTCTCTCCGTCAATTCTTCCTCGATTTCTAGGGTGCAAGCAGTCATGGCAAGTATGGGACAAGATCCACAAGTTCTTCTACTCACATCTCAGGGCAAAGGTACGACAATTTCGATCGGAATTGAAGAACACTAAGAAAGGATCAAGATCAATTTCAGAGTATCTTCTCAGAATTCGAGCGATTGTGGACTCGCTTCAAGCTATGGGAGATCCTATTTCGGAACAAGATCACATTGACGTAGTGTTAGACGGTCTCCCCGAAGAGTTCAACACCTTCGTGATGATGATATATGGACGCAGTGATTCGCCTTCAATCGATGACATTGAGGCTCTTCTTATTCAGGATGCTCAATTCGACAAGTTCCGTCAAGAATTGAACACCTCTGCATCGATTTCGGTCAATATTGCTCAAGCCCCAAATCTGTCGAACGGAAACCCTAATTCCGATAGATCACACTCTAACTCGTAGCGCGATGATTTTCAGGGTTCCTATCGAGGCAGAGGAGGTCGCAATCGTGGTCGCGGTACTGGCAGGGGTCGTGGCCGAGCAGGATCGAAACCTACATGTCGGCCTATGTCGCAAGTATGGTCACGAGTCCTTCAATGCCGGGTACAGGTTCGATGAAACCTTTGTGCCACCACCAATGCCTCCTCCCAATCCTGTTCCAACCAATCAGAACAGCTATCCAGTGCGAGAAAATTATCCAACTAATCCAGCTCAAGGTCTCTTGCCTAGACCATCAGCTCCTCAAAATGTGAACTACCAGCAACCACAGGCTTACATGGCCTCTCAAACACCTCAGTATGCATCAACTCCTCAGTTTAAAGCTCACAATGAACAACAGTTTGAGTCACAGACTTGGTACCCTGACTCTGGTGCATCACATCATCTCACTGCTGATGCACAAAATCTAAATCAAAGCACACCTTTCGGGGGCAGTGACCAGGTGCTCATGGGAAATGGGCAAGGTCTAAACATAAACTCCATAGGTTCCTCTAATCTTTATTCCTCTAAGAACCCTCACATTATCTTTTCACTTCATAATCTATTACTTGTGCCCACTATCACAAAGAATTTAGTCTCAGTTTCCAAATTTGCTCTTGATAATAATGTATATTTTGAGTTTCACCCTTATTCATGTTGTGTAAAATCACAGGACTCTAATCAAGTCTTGCTTGAAGGCTCATTGGGGAGTGATGGCCTCTACTCCTTCAAGAATCTCAACATTCTTAAGGACACCTCATCCTCAAGATCACTGTCACCAAGTTCAGAGTCTCTTAGTTGCTTTCCCACTGTAAATACAAATACTATGTCTGCTGTTTCTAATTCTCTCAATACTTGGCATTGTAGGCTAGGTCATGCCCATCATAATGCTGTAAAAACAGTCTTACAGACTTGTAATCTTCCATTGTCTAATAAAAGTGATCTTGAATTCTGCAATGCTTGTTGCATGGGCAAAGCCCATAGACTTTATACCCCTCCCTCTCTTACTACTCATGATACTGCCTTTGAGCTAATACATACTGATCTTTGGGGTCCTGCACCCTTTGTTTCTTCTGAAGGATATAGCTACTATTTTACCTTTGTTGATGCTAAAACCAGATTCACTTGGATATATTTTCTAAAACAAAAGTCTGATGCTCTAACTTCCTTCAAACTCTTCTTTAATCTCATCCAAACTCAATTTTCTGCCAAAATCAAAGCTGTTCAATCTGACTGGGGTGGAGAATTTCGCCCCTTCACCAATTTTCTAAAAGAACTTGGTGTCACCTCACGAGCTAACTCCGCCCTCACACTTCTCATCGGAATGGGACAAAGTGGAGAGGAAGCACGAGCAAATTGTTGAAATGGGTTTAAGCCTCCTCTCCCATGCCTCTATCCCTCTGACTTACTGGGATCACAGCTTTACTCAAGCTGTGTACCTCATAAACAGGTTACCAACAGTTGCACTAAAAGAATTTTCCTCCTCTTTCCATGCCTTACTTGGCTCTCCACCTGACTACACTGTCCTTAGAATCTTTGGTTGTGCATGCTTCCCTTTTCTAAGACTATACAACAAACACAAAATTCAATTTAGGTCAACTGAGTGTATCTACCTTGGCCCTCGACATAAAGGTCACAAGTGCCTTGCTCCAAGTGGCAGAATTTATATTTCAAAGGATGTCCTCTTCAATGAAACTAGTTTTCCTTATCCAAGACTATTTCCCTCGACCAATCCCTCTCCCCTTCCTGACATACCCTACTCCAGTTCTATTCCCATTCCCCAATATCCACTACTGTCCCCAACCCCTCTGAATCAATACCACTCTCCCTCTCTGAGTCCTACCCACATCAACTCATCTACTCATCACACTCCTCCCTCAGTTTCCCAAAACTCAGTTTCTCAGTAACTCACCCCACCTATTCCTGATCCTCCAGTCAGCCAAGTTCCTCCCACATCTCCCATTCCAGGAGGTGCTGCCTCTGATCCTCTGTCTTCGCCTCAAGCATCCCCACCTCTCGTGATCGAAATTGCAAGCATCATCCACTTCTTCCACTACTTCTCTTCCCACTCTTCCTAGAAATTCTCATCCAATGCTAACCAGGTCCAAGATCGGTTGCCTACCTCCGAGTGTCTACCCGACTCATCTTGAACCATCTATGTCAAAGCTGCCCTTGCCCAGTCCACACGGCTTGCGGCCATGAAGGATGAGCACAATGTTCTCCTCAACAATAATACATGGACCCTGGTCACTCTTCCCCGATAGGAAAGCTATAGGTCGCAAATGGGTTTTCGGGGTTAAAGAGAATCCGATGGCAAAGCATCAACAAATATAAAGCCAGGCTAGTGGCCAAAGGCTTCCATCAAGCGACATGGATTTGATTTCCATGAGACTTTCTCAGGTTGTAAAGCCAGTCACCATTCGAATTATGCTCACTTTGGCTCTCACACACAAATGGCGATTCAAGCAACTTGATGTGAATAATGCCTTCCTAAATGGGCACTTAAGTGAAGAAGTCTATATGTTGCAGACCACCAGGCTTTGAATCGACAGATAGGTCACTGGTTTGTAAAGCGCACAAGGCCCTATATGGGTGAAACAGCCCCACGGGCATGGTATGAAAGATTGGCAAAAGCCCTAGTTCAAGTATGGGTTCTCCACCAAAGCAAGTGTGATCCCTCCCTGTTTGTGTACTCCCAGAACAGTGTGGCTGCATATGTTCTGGTTTATGTGGATGATATCCTCATAACTGGTTCTTCCACTCCCTTTATCAATCAGTTGATCAAGAAACTCAATGTTCAGTTTGCTTTAAAAGAGCTTGGCCCTCTGGATTATTTTTTGGGTATTGAGGTCAAACACCTCCCCTCAGGTGGTCTTCTTTTAACTCAGTCCAAGTATGTTTGAGACTTACTAGCCAAGGCCAATATGCTGGAAGCAAAAGGGATTTCTTCACCAATGATCAGCAACTGCAAACTTTCAAAGTTTGGAACTGACACACTCTCCGTCCCACACTTGTACAGGTCAGTAGTAGGGGCCTTGCAGTATGCCACTCTAACCAGGCCAGATATAGCCTTCATTGTCAACAAAGTATGCCAATTTATGGCTAATCCCTTGGACTCTCACTGGCAGGCAGTCAAGAGAATATTGAGGTATCTCAAAGGCTCCATCAACTATGGCTTGCTCCTAAGACCAGCTCCTGTAAATCAACTTTCCAGCCTAAATGCATACTGTGATGCAGACTGGGCAAGTGACCCAGATGACAGAAGATCAACCACGGATCCCTGCATCTTTTTTGGTCCTAACTTGGTATCATGGTGCTCCAAGAAGCAACTATTAGTTGCTCGTTCCAGCACAGAGGCAGAATACAGGAGCATGGCCAACACTGTTGCAGAACTGACCTGGATTCGGTCCTTACTGACCGAGCTAGCCATTCCCTTTGCTGCTCCAAAACTCTTTTGTGATAACCTAAGTGCAGTCTCTGTAGCACATAATCCAGTCCTCCATGCTCGGACTAAACACATTGAGTTAGACGTCCACTTTGTGAGAGAAAAAGTCCTTGCCAAAGCTCTATCCATTCATCATGTGCCAAGTGCAGACCAACTTGCAGATTCACTCACTAAGCCTCTTTCCTCCACTCAGTTTGTATCTTTAAGGACCAAACTCAATGTGGTTGCTTGTCAACACCCACCTTGAGTTTGAAGGGGGGCTAATAGAGTATAGTTGACTATTGTAAGCCAAAGTCCATAACTGATTGTGCTGAGTCAGCACTGATTCAGTTATGGACAGCTTGGCAGTTAGCAGCAGTTAGGTCATTGTATGTATGGCAGTTAGCATACTGCACAGGCTATAAATAGCCACAGTTGTATTCCATCGATTTCAAGAACTGAATAACAGAATCAGTTTACAATCTTTCATCTTTCTCTCTCTCTTTCTCTACCTCTCTCTCCGTTCTTCTTCTTTAGTAGGTAACTGATAGTAGTACTTATTGCCTTAAATGAGAATAAAATTGGCTGAACTATTGGGCTCCTTATTGGCTTAATTTGTCTCACATTATTTGTCCTCTGAGATTATGTCTCTTTTCTGGTTGCATTTCTAGGTTCATGACCTTGTTTTACCCCACATTTTCTATTCACTATATGTCTCAACTCATGTTCCTTCATCTTGTAATATCAAATGAAATCTCAAACTGCCCGTCTTTTCCATGCATCGTGGAGAATGACATTAATGTGCACCGCTAGTTTGGGTAATTGTTGATGCATGTGTGAAAGTTATGTTTGGTCACTACTCACTAAACCAGTGAACCTTATATTAAGAATGTTGATTGTCAGTTCATAACTCTTAGCATTGCACCAAATTTATGCACCCTTTTATTGATACGATTTATGAATACGAATGGTACAATAAAGTTTGTGGACAAATGGTGTATTTTCTTTTATTGTTCCCTTTTAGTTCATATTGTTTTGAAGCTAAGTTGTCTCATAATATAATTTTGGTTTTGATTAAAACTCATTACCTTCAGTATCCATTTCAGCTTTTGGCTTCATCGTCCTCAGCAGTTCCTATATCTCTCAGTTTTCATCCTGGAGAACCTAACATGTTTCGGGAGTGGCTTGACCGCTGGACAAGGTCACACTTTTGGGCACCTCTTCCAGAATTAAAAAAGAAACTTGACTGTGTGTCTGATGATAAAAATGGAAGTTGTCAAACAGTTGAAAGGGGACAAGTTAAAAGAAATACCTGGAAATCTTCCACCGCTAAAGCTGACGAATGCTCAGTTTCAGGTTCTAACAAATATAAACAGCATCCTAAAAAGGATTCAAACCGCCCATTGCTTACAGCTCAGGAACATCCACAAAAGGAAATCGAGAAAAGTAGTTCTAAAAAAACTCGAATGCAGAATGTTTCTGATAGATCTGAGGTTGTTAATGAGAAAAGAAAACACAGCTCTAGAAAAAATTCAGATCACACTGTCACTGATGTTTCGGAGCTGAGCCCAAGTGCCTCTTCAGAGAAAATGAAAGATTTGGCAGTCTCAAAGTCAAAAGAGTCTGATCCTAAGAAAAGTCCTAGGCAGCAAGTGGAAGACAAGCATGATAATGAACCACATAATGATCCTATTACTGTCTTGCAGACTAGTGTGATGAATGGTAGAGATGAAGGAACTCAAGCAGTCAGTGATGACCTGAATGGTGGTGACAATCGTGTCAGCAACAATTACAAGAGAAGAGCTTCACTACCTGCTAATCTTAATGATCAAGATAATGAGTCACATAACACTCCAAGACTGCCCAGTTATATGGCTCCTACTGAATCTGCAAAAGCTAAGCTAAGAGGACAAGGCTCCCCAAGGTTTACCTCTGATTTGGTAGACAAAAACAATATAACCAGGCGGCATTCACTTTCATCTTCACTTAATGGCAAGTCAGATTCATTTTCCCCAAGAGCAGAAAGACTGGTGGCTATGAGTGGCAAAGGAGTGATAAGGGCTGATAGATCTCTGTCATCTTCAAGGGATGGGACTGGTGAGCATTTAGCACTTTGCACTTAATTATTTGTACTTTTTCATTTATTGATTGGTTAAAGCTCTTTTTTGATATATTTTGTCTTTTCAATTGATTGTGAATTTTTTTTTTATAGTTATGCTATTGGATTATAATACTGACATGTACAGAAATGCATGCCTAATATATATTCTTATAAGAGCAATGCCAGCAATACACTATTATTGGGTGTATTTTATGTGGGACTCACAAAATATATAGTTGGTCCATGTGATTTAGTGGGTCCTGCATGAAATCAACCTAATAATAGTGTTGAAAAGAGTGTGTTGCTAGTATTTCTCACGAGTTTTTCTAGTGAGAAATTTTTTGCCTGTGGTGAATGCTTATTTCTAGTCTGCTTCATGTGACACCCTCTACCCCGCATATATTTATAAAGTGATAACATGGAAGGAAAAAATTTAGTTTTCCGAAATTAGATAAACACATGCATATTATTTATTACAAAAGAAAACCAACGGGTAAAGGATACCACATTGTAACAAGGTCTCAACGCGGAAATAAAACTTGTTTAAAGGATAACATAACATAAACAAAACATATAACCCACTAATGTCTTTAACTAAGCCCTATGAACATAACCTTACATCTCACACTATATTCATGTCTTATGAACAACTGGGAAAACATCCCTTAAATCTTATTATCATTGTTAACGTATTTTAACGTCTTAACATCATTAATAAGCCTTATTAATTGGTTATCGTCTTATTAACATCATTGTTGACATTAACATACCCAACAATCAACACTCAATCGGAGCACCACCTCATCATCATTATCATAACTGCATTCTCATCATCATAATAGCATCATCATCATCATAGACATTCATGGCATCATTAAACATCATACTCAATAAAGCATGCCATTAACATTATAATCATATCATACATACATCAGTTAACATCAAATAGACAACAACATATGACAGGGTCATGGGTTAACCCTTCATCTTATGCTACCCTCAACTCCTACATGTCAATACTATTCATTCTCCCCATACCTGGTATGAAGATTCCCAAACAACGACGACGTGGCCAAACTAGACACGTTCCCTTGAGCGGCTCGACGGGTTCCTCAAGCCTTGGCCAAACAAGAAGAGAAGAGAACAATCAATTAATCCCCAATTCAAAAGAAGGGAAAATGAGATTAAGGAGGGATAACTACGTTACTTTAAATGATGCTAACACGCGTAACTTCTCTCCCAAACGGACTCACAAACACTAAGAACTTCAAGGGGTTCAAGGGAAGGGAAAGGGAAGAGGTTTCTGTCGCACTAGGATTGCCCAAAGTGCCAAAAAGAGGGTTTTGGTCGCAATCCTCATGAAACTGCTCTATTTATAGGCTCTGTGACCTGAGCATGACCTTGTTCCCTGTTGAGCATGACGGTGCTCAATTCCTGAGCACGAGGCGCTCAGAGATTGCCCTGCGAGACTATCTAAACGATTGAATTGGCCAAAACACATAAGACTAGTAGATAATTCTATTAGCTTTTCAATGCCACAAAGATCACTTCGATCGGACATCTAAAACTCAAGATATGGCCAAAACGGTGAAACATGTTACTTGAACTCTAAAAGGATTGAATATTTTTAAGGCTAAACTTTCCCAAACATGAACTTAGGCATCAAAAACAAACATAACAAGCATATACAAACATATATATAACATATAAAGCACTAAGCTTAGTTATGAAAAACGGGGTGTTACACTTGAGGTCATGAGCAAGTTTGCTAAAGCTCACTTGCTTTTTTAAAAAGAATAATTTTCTGAGTTTCAAGATTGTATTTTGTCATTTATGGAGAATACTGTACTTTGAATGTTGATTTCCCTCTCTACAATACTTGATTCCCAGTCTCTTGTATTTCAAGGTGTTTTTTAATCTCTTCAGGTGTGGACTCTTTGGAATGTTAGTGTACTCTAGTTGTTATTGAAGCTTTACTGTTTCCATTCATCACTGTTTTCTATGGATATATTATTAATTGCAGATAAGTTGATCCAACCTCAATGGAGAAGGTGATTTTATGTAATCTTTCAGAACAGAGATACTTCAAGGAGGTAAAAACTAAGAGTAAAAAATATGCATACATAACAGCCTTTCTCTACTCATCATTATTATTTGTGGTCAGAGAGAGATACAGAAAAGGGAACTGTTTTGTGATCAGAGTCTGGTATCAAATTTCATTTTAGTAGGAGTACTTTGGTGGGTATATATTTACAGATCTAAGCTTTATGAACTGGTATTTCTAGCCTTTGTGATGTATTCCTCAAACAATCGTTCAACGAATGTCATATTTCAAAATTTGACAGCTTTCTAGATCAAATTTATATTTAGTAATGTTACATACAAGTACTTTTGTGATGGATGTAATGTTGTGGTATCAGGTAAAATCTTAATATGGAATTATAGACCAAGATCATGTCAGCAGAGTTTTGATTCCACATCTGAGGAGTTATCAGGAGGGCAGTGCAATTTTTAATAGCATTTGACAGAATCTAAAATCGAAATTGACTTTGTGTTGCCTATTAGTTACGCTAGATCGTTGTGCGGTTACAATTTTATTTGAGGTTTTTGTACTTTGTAGTCTTAAATTTGGAATAATTTGACAATAAAAAAGAAAACAAATAATTAAATAAATAAAAGAGACCTAAAGCTTAAAGGTGAATATTATATTTCTAAAAACATGTTCAATGGTTTTACATTTAAGCAAGGTAGCTTAATTGCCTAAATAATACATTAATCCGACATAGAAGTTCATTGATCTAGAGTGAAGAGAATAGGACATTACTGAAGAGATGCTGAGCCACATCCCAAGAACTTTAGATGGTTTTGTTTTTTTAAGCCAATGATTTTGTTAATGAAAGAAACAGATTAGTAGACCAAGTCTTTACAACATATCAAAGGAAACAATAAAGGAGCAACAACAGAACACCTAGGAAAAAAAAAAGGGCAAGTAAAGCTTGTGGTAGGAGAATAGCACATGAACCATAGTTCCCACTCCAAATTGCTGCAATACAAGTATACTACAACTTCTTATGTCTCTTGCAGTGTCATCATTATTTTGGTACATTCATAGTAATATAATAATGGCTATAATGCTTCAAGTTTTTCTTTTAAAAAGTAATTCCAGCAATGGCACCATATCCTCTCAGGCTCCCTCGGACTAAATAATTCTCTTGACATGCATTTGGCCTCCACCCTGTGTAGGTACGTAACTCGAAACTCACAGCAACGAACGATTAACAATTTTCAATCAGCACCGAGAGTAAAAAATATTAATATAATGAAAGCATCATTATTCTTTGATTCTTGGCAAGCAAATTAGAGATACAACTTAAAATAGTCACCCTTATTAACCAAAGTGCACAAGTATAGGAAAAAAGAATAAGATGCCCAATCTTAACATTTCATCGAATAGGTAGAATACACTGAGTTCAAGTCTAGATTTCCAAAAGAATAAATCCTTTTTTATTTTTTATTACCACACAACATATCAAATACCAACACCAAAATACAGACACCATAACATCATTCATAGCAAAAGGGATGACAATCCTTTTTTTTATTTATTATTATTTAGAAAAGTGATGGGGCTAGAAGTTATGCTCCTGCCAATCAAGTGATAGAGTAAGATTCATAACATTATTCCTTAGAAAAATGATATCAAGCAATCCGGACACACTATGTTAGGTCACCTCTTGTTAACACTTACAAATGTGGCAATAGTATTTTCTAACACGTATGTTGGAGAATAACACTAAGCCAAATCCTTGTTTGAAGTGAATGTTAGATAGCCCTGCAATCATTTTAGTGATAAAATGGGTAAAGATAACATGTGTAGTGACTATCAAATATAAAGGTAGCATAAAGAAGCTAAAAATATTACAACTCTTGTTATTGATTTAGCATGCAAAAGAATATCATTAGTGCATGACTGATGGGCAAATTGTCTGAAAGGAAGGGAAATGAACCTTCAAAATAGAGCGGGGGAAATTAGATAGTACTATAGTGCCTCCATCATTTCCCAAAAAAGTCCCCCATAATTCCTTTCCTTATAATGAAAAAAATCTGCATCCTTTAGAAGCCGTCAAATCCAACCTATAAAACCCACAACCCACTTTGATTGCATAAAAAATAGAATCCGCTATTTCTAGATTGGATCACACTTTTCTTCTCTTTGTTTTGTTTTATTGCCAAAATGCTCCCCCATCACAAGTACATTGCCCACAACCTGCTAGAATAAAACTCCAATATATTACCCACTTCATTTAAATGTAAACCTGTTTGACCCCACCCTAAAATAAAATAAAAAACATGGAGCTGGTATAACGGTGTGTCAAAGATGAGGGTACTCGTTTTTGGACTAGAGCATTAATCCGCAAGCATCTATACTGGTAATTGTTGTTTCTGCTAGTTTCGTGACTGCACATTTGGGAGGCTCATTTTTTATAACTCTTTGGATATGTCATGTTATGTTATGTCCTATAAAAACTTTGTATTTGGGGTGGTCATGTACTGGTAGGTCTTGAGCCGAAGCAAGGTGGTTGGGGTGGTATCATGTATTTTACTTTTTGATTCTCTATGTATATGGGTTTATAGTACCCCTTGTACTTTGGTCTTAATATACCTTTTGGCTTATCAAAAAAAAAAAAAAAAGCACCTTATAAGATGGGGAAGTGTCCAAATCCTTGTTTGAAGTGAATGTTAGATAGCCCTGCAATCATTTCAGTGATAAAATGGGTATAGATAACATGTGCCCTGGCTATTAAATATAAAGGTAGCATAAAGACGCTAGCAATATTACAACTCTTGTTATTAATTTAGCGTGCAAATGAATATCATTAGTTTGCATGACTAATGGGCAAATTGTCTGAAAGGAAGGGAAAGGAAGCTTCAAAATAGTGCCTGGGAAAATTAGATAGTACTATAGTGCCTCCAACATTTCCCAAAAAAGTCCCCTAGAATTCCTTTCCTTATAATGAAAAAATCTGCATCCTTTTGAAGCTGTCAACTCCAACCTATAAAACCCATAACCCACCTTTTTTTTTTGGTAAGCAACCCACAACCCACTTTGATTTCATAAAAAGCAGAATTCGCTATTTCCAGATTGGATCACACTTTTCTTCTCTTTGTTTTGTTTTATTACCAAAAAGCTCCCCCATGACAAGTACATTGCCCACAACCTGCTAGATTTTTTTTTTTGACTAACACAACCTGCTATATTAAAACTCCAATATATTACCCACTTCATTTAAATGTAAACCGTTTGACCCCACCCTAAGATAAAATTAAAAGCATGGAGCTGGTATAACCTTGTGTCAAAGACAGGAGGGTACTCGTTTTTGGACCAGAGCATTAATCCGCAAGCATGTATACAACACATTGGGTAATTGTTGTTTCTGCTAGTTTCGTGACTACACATTTGGGAAGCTCAGTTTTTAAAACTCTATGGATATGCCATGTTATGTTATATCCTATAAAAACTTTGTATTTGAGGTGGTCATGTACTGGTTTGTCTTGAGCTGAAGCAAGGTGGGTAGGGTGGTATAATGTATTTTACTTTTTGATTATCTATGTATATGGGTTTAGAGTACCCCTTGCACTCTGATTTTAATATACCATTTGGCTTATAAAAAAAACCAAACAATAGAACCTTATAAGATGGGGAAGTGTCCAAATCCTTGTTTGAAGTGAATGTTAGATAGCCCTGCAATCATTTCAGTGATAAAAAGGGTAAAGATAACATGTGACCTGGCTATCAATTGTAAAGGTAGCATAAAGAAGCTAACAATATTACAACTCTTGTTATTGATTTAGCGTGCAAATGAATATCATTAATTTACAAGACTGATGGGCAAATTGTCTAAAAGGAAGGGAAAGGAACCTTCAAAATAGAGCGGGGGAAAATTAGATAGTACTATAGTGCCTCCAACATTTCCCAAAAATGCCCCCAGAATTCACTTCCTTATAATGAAAAAATCTGCATCCTTTTGAAGCTGTCAACTCCAATCTATAAAACCCACATATCATTTTGATTGCATAAAAAGCAGTATCCGCTATTTCCAAATTGGATCACACTTTTCTTCTTTGTTTTGTTTTGTTGCCAAAAAGCTCCCCCATCACAAGTACAAATCCCACAACCTGCTAGATTAAAACTCCAATATAATACCCACTTCATTTAAACGTAAACCTGTTTGACCCCACTCTAAATTAAAATTAAAAGCATCGAGCTGGTATAACCGTGTGTCAAAGGCAGGAGGGTACTCGTTTTTGGACTAGAGCATTAATCCGCAAGCATGTATACAACACATTGGGTGTTGTTTCTGCTAGTTTCGTGACTGCACATTTGGGAGGCTAAGTTTTTATAACTTTGGATATGTCATATTATGTTATATCCTATAAAAACTGTATCTGGGGTGGTCATGTACTGGTTGGTCTTAAGCTGAAGCATGGTGGGTGGGGTGGTATCATGTATTTTACTTTTTGATTATCTATGTATATGGATTTAGAGTACCTCTTGTACTCTGGTCTTAATATACCTTTTGGCTTATAAAAAAAAAAACCAAACAATGGCACCTTATAAGATGGGAAGTGTCCAAATCCTTGTTTGAAGTGAATGTTAGATAGCCCTGCAATTATTTCATTTATAAATTGGGTCAAGATAACATGTGCCCTGGCTATCAAATATAAAGGCAGCATAAAGAAGCTAACAATATTATAACTCTTGTTAATGATTTAGCATGCAAATGAATATCATTAGTTTGTATGACTGATGGGCAAATTGTTTGAAAGGAAGGGAAAGGAACCTTTAAAATAGAGCGGGAAAAAAAATTAGATAGTACTATAGTGCCTCCAACATTTCCCAAAAAAACCCCAGAATTCCTTTCCTTATAATGAAAAAAATTTGCATCCTTTTGAAGCTGTCAACTACAACCTATAAAACCCATGTACCACTTTGATTGCATAAAAAGCAGAATCCGCTATTTCCAGATTGGATCACACTTTTCTTCTCTTTGTTTTTTTAATTGCCAAAAAGCTCCCCCATCACAAGTACATTGCACACAACTTGCTAGATGAAAACTCCAATATATTACCCATTTCATTTAAACGTAAACCTGTTTGACCCCACCCTAAAATAAAATTAAAAGCATGGAGCTAGTATAACCATGTGTCAAAGATAGGAGGGTACTTGTTTTTGGACTAGAGCATTAATCTGTAAGCATGTATACAACACATTGGGTAATTGTTGTTTCTGCTAGTTTCGTGACTACACATTTAGGAGGCTCAGTTTTTAAAACTCTATGGATATGCCATGTTATGTTATATCCTATAAAAAAATTTGTTGGTCCTAATGACTCAGATGAAGACCACAAAGTCCCTGAACACAATACAAACACACAAAGAAAACAACAGCCACATAGGAAATACTACAAACACTTGGTAGACGAAGTAAAATTCAGAAAATTAAACAAGAAAGAGATAGAAGAAAGCACACACAAGATTTATGTGGCTCGATCAATGTGATCTACATCCGGGAGAGAGCAGCACCATTAAGAATCAATGATCACAGTTACAATAGAGAACTCATTGAATTTGTCACTCCCTTGTTCACAATAACATGAACAAACCCCAAGCTTATCTATCTATTTTCATACAAACCTAAGATCAATCTATTCTCACATGATTTTCTCTCAATCTCCATGAATCAATTACAATGAATACACTCAATGTATCTGGACGAAATCAGAGCTCCAATAACCCTAGAATCTTGCACAAAATCACTCAACTAGTACATTTGCATTCTGTTGCAGAAACTGATCATTACAGCTTTTGTAGTCACACCATAATCGATTATGCCTTCACTGATTGCACTTCCGCGTTTCTGGAATTTCCCGTAATCGATTATGCTAATCGATTACACCTCTTCTTCCTGATTCTGGAAATCCCACAATCAATTATGCTAATCGATTACGCCTTCTCTGTTATTTCTGGAAAACCTCATAATCGATTATGCTAATCGATTATGCATTCTCTGCCCGAGTTTCATATTTCTACAAACGTACGTAATCGATTATGCTAATCAATTACAAGTCTTCTGCCACTCCTATAATCGATTATGCAGACACCATAATCGATTATCATGCTGAAAACTCCATTTTGGTGATTTTGAGGCATCTTTCAACATTTCTCCACCTTGACTCCAAATTAGAGACCTTTGAGACCAAAACAATCACCAGTGTACTGTGAGTGCTGCTCCCCCACTTATGGGATTTACGCTTCATAGAAGTTGATCAAGTCCAAGCAAGTCTTGAACTTTGATCTAGGCAATGACTTAGTGAACATATCCGCTGGATTGTCTTCCGTAGCTATTTTTTCAATCTTTACCTCTTTAGATTCTGCCACATCTCTAATGAAGTGAAGTCTAATATCTATATGCTTGGTTCTCTCATGGTAAACTTGATGATTTTCCAAATGTATATCACTTTGACTATCACAATGGACAGTGACACAATCTTGCGTAATCCCCAATTCACCAATAATCCCTTTTAGCCAAATGGCTTCCTTTACTCCTTCTGCAAGCGCAATGTACTCGAATTGTGTGGTTGATAATGCTACCACAGGTTGCAATGTTGATTTCCAGCTAATAGCTGTCCCAAACAGAGTAAACACATACCCGAATAATGACTTCATAGTGTCCGCATTCCCTGCATAGTCTGAATCAACATACCCAACAAGAGCATCATCCCTTTGAGCTCTCTTCTTGTACCTCAAACCAGATTTCTGTGAACCATTCAAATACCTCAATACCCACTTCAAAGCCTCCCAATAAGCTTGACCCGGATTTGCCATGAACCGACTAACAATGCTAACCACATGCGCCAAATCTGGTCTGCTACAAACCATACCATACATGATACTTCCTACTCCACTTGCACATGGAATAGAATTCATCTTGCCCTTTTCCTCTTCAGTGCTAGGAGCTTGGGTAATCCAAAGCTTTGTGCGATGACCCAAAGGTGTGCTAACCGGTTTATATTGATGCATCCTAAATCGTTACACAACCTTCCTCAAGTAGTCATGTTGAGATAAGAATAATCCCCCCATTTTCCTGTTTCTTACAATATCCATCCCAAGTATCCTCTTTGCAATTCCAAGATCCTTCATCTCAAATTCAGATTTCAACCTCTCTTTGAGCATGCCAATATCATCCTTTCTAGAGCTAGCTATAAGAATATCATCCACATATAGAAGCAAGAAAAGAACACAATTTTCTCCTCTTCTCAATATGTAAACACAACTTTCATAACTACGCGAGAATGATTTTCTCCTCTTTAAGCCATAGAATGATTTTCTCAAGAGACATACCTTTGACTCATCCTCCGCGAACCCTTCCGGTTGTTGCATGTAGATAGTCTCCTCTAGATTCCCATGTAGAAAAGCTGTCTGGACATCCAATTGTTCCAACTCAAGATCATATTGATTGACAATTGATATCAAAATTCTTATAGAACAATGTTTTAGCCCAGGTGAGAAGATCTCATTGTAGTCAATCCCCTCCACTTGTGTAAAACCCTTCGCCACAAGCCTTGCCTTGTACCTTGTCTTCTCAACTCCCGGAATACCTTCCTTTTTCTTGAAGATCCACTTGCATCCCACTACCCTCTTATTCTTAGGTAGATCCACAAGTGTCTAGGTTTGATTCTTGTTCAAAGATTCCATTTCCTCATTGATTGCTTCCAACCAATGTTGACTTCCTTGTTTTCCAAAGCCTCTTTGAAGTTACTTGGTTCTGAGTCCTGAATCTCCTCAGCTGCATTAAGAGCATAACATAGAAGCTCCGCATACCCGAATCTCCTAGGAGGTACAATATTTCTCCTAGTCCTATCCCTGGTCAACTGATAGTCAGATTCCGCCGGTGGTTGTTGATTTACAACCTCTGTTGGTTGAGGACTCTCATCTCTAGTAGCACATGTAGGAGACTCCACCTCAAACTGAGTATTCTCCTTTGCCATATCTGAGTTACTTTCTTCTAGGTTCCTGCACATCATAGCCATTCTAGTCTCATCAAATGTGACATCCCTACTAATGAAGCACCTTGATTCCCCAGGTTCCAACCTCCACAGCTTGTAGCCCTTCACACCCTCTGGATAACCAATGAAAACACATTTCACTGCACGGGCATCAAGTTTGTCTTGCCTAACATGAGCAAATGCTAAAGCCCCGAATATCCTCAAGTTAGAGTAGTCAACCGGTTTACCACTCCACACTTCCATAGGTGTCTCGAAGTTTATAGCTGACGATGAACATCTGTTAATCAAATACACTACTATACTTGCAGCCTCTCCCCAGAAGCTCTTGGGCAACCCAACTCCCAAAAGCATGCATCTCACACGCTCCAGAATAGTCCTATTCATCCTTTCGGCTAGTCCATTTTGCTGAGGTGTCCGTGCTACAGTTTTATACCTTTTAATGCCCTGTTTCCTGCAAAACTCATTAAACTGCTCTGAATCAAACTCCAGGCCATTATCAGACCTTAAAACTTTCAGTTTAGTTCCCAACTGATTTTCTACAAGAGTGTGCCATTCCTTAAACTTTTCAAATGTTTCAGATTTATTTTTCAAAATATAAATCCGCACTCTTCTAGAAAAGTCATCAATAATGGTGAGAAAATAGGAACCCCCCTCCATGAGTTTTCAATCTTGAAGGACCCCAAAGATCCGAGTGAACATACTCAAAAAGTCTACTAGAAACATGCATACCCGAACCAAATTTCACTCTATGTGATTTACCTAATATGCAATGATCACAAAATTCCAGCTTATCCAATTTATCATCATTTAGCAAGTTTTGTTTATTTAGCTCAACTAAACATTTTTCACTAACATGCCCAAGTCTCAAGTGCCATAACATATTCTTATCATGTAGAGTCCGTAACACCCTTCTTGGGCGCTACATCGTAAGTGACATTTTAAGACAAAAAAGTAAGTTAATGAAAATTGGCTATAAAAGAATGGGGTAATTTTTTTTTCTTTTCAACAATCAAATATTCCATGATCACAATTGGGATCATAAGTTCGAAAATCATTTACATAATACTCAACCCGACTCATAAACAGAAATCATAGAATATACAGGCTCAACATAAAGATGTGGAGACGCAGCTCCTAAAATATAAGATACTTGGAGTCACAGCTCCATAGACAGTTACATTAACTCCCATACATACCCAGCTGGCCAAACTAAAATATAAAAGACAATCCTTTCTCATACATCGTGAGAAAGACAAACCCACTGACGAGATCTAGTGGAAACTTTGTTTGAGTGCACTACCGACGTCGTCACAAAAGACACTACTAGAGCTACTACAATAGTAACTCTTGAACTAAGACCTTTCCTTTTCCAAGAGGAAAAACATGGTCTACGAACCACCGACAGTCTGGAAGACGTCCACTAGAAAACTCTAACACATCGTCCGCATGCTCAAACCTCGACCTCTACGACGCATCAGCCAAGCCACATCTTGACGTCTCAATCTTCTAAAAAATAGTATAGAAGGCACATAGGCAGCCGACATAGGCAATATAAAAATAAGGAGGTGAGATTTCCATTTATCTTACACATAAGGCAGACATGCAGTGGTACGACTCTTAGGTACGTACAATTAACAATTAGCAATCATATTTACACTCATAACAAAACAATAATGTTTCACAGAAACATGACCACATCACCACGTTTTCCTAGATAGAAGACATCTAAGACTTGAGGAATGACCTCTGAATTCCTATACCATTGTTTTACGAACAGTCAGAAAGAGTGGTTCGGAGGATTGTTCCGGAGTCTACCAGCCTTGGGTAATGAAGAATGCGTCAAAAGAAGAAGGCGTACACGTCATAGACTTTTTCGGGAACATCCTACACTATCATAAAAAACGTAGCATCTATTCAAGTATGTCGGTGTAATGCCAGATCACCACGCCACAGAGGAGCAACCCACTGGGCCTATGTGAGTATTTCATAACCCCGACATCCCCAAGCATCAACCAGATCGGTACTACGGAATTCGCACCCGCATTAAAGTGTTAGCTCAATCTCCTAGGCACAACGGCCTTGCCGAACATAGTTTCACTATGTGTTTAGGCAAAATTGCCGGAAAATGCGTTCTTCTTGTCTTTCCATCGGATGACATCTTGATTCCATCAGAATTCTCTTAACGTGCTTTCTCAGATGCTAGATGTTCTTAACATCAAGCGAAAGTTCTCAAGTAAGTTTTCATCTTTGTGTAAATATATCTTAAAACACTTTGTTTAAAAGTCCTAACGCATTATGAGATTGGAATACAAGTCCAATTATTTTACTTTTCTAATTGAGCCTTTTTCTTAGGCTTCCAAGAAAACAAATCCTTGAGTCCATTATATTTTATGGAATATGGATGAATTATCCATACTTTATGACATAAGGTCGTGTTCCACCCCACGTCATAAATTATTACGTTCGTATTTTCACCAAGTCATTCATGACTTAGATTTTTCCATTTACTAGAAATACCTGTCTTAAAGACTAAAATTCTTTTTGTCTTCAAAGTAAAACCTTGGGTTAAAACCAAACCATTTTGAAATCAGATTCTATTAAAGTACATAAGTACTAAATTCCTCAAAACAGTTTCTTGAAAAACATCGAAACTCTTAAAATACCGTTTTACCGTTTTTTATTGTATTTCAACTTAAATTCCATATTTTCACAAATATAATTATTTTTCTCAAATCCTTCACTTTCCTAAGTTACCATACTTATGTTAAAGTATTAGAATACTAATTTCAAACTCTACATCATTGTTTTCTCAAAAATATTTAAAAACGTTTGACGACGGTTTCGCCGTTTTTTACCTGTTTTAGGCCCAAAAGCCATACTTTTGAAAATATGGTTCTTCACCTCAAATATGTTACTCTCCTAGATTATAATACTCATATGAAATTTGACCGAACGTAGTTAAGTTTGTAAATCGCGTAAATCATTTTTCAACGATTTTACACTCTAATAGTCCAAAAATCATTTTGGAGTTTTAGAACAGTTTAATAGGTATGAAAAACAGTCTCTCACAGTCCAGTTAAATATATTTTCGAAAATTACAATTTAACCCCTAGACTTTCACTAATTGCAAAAAGATCCTTATTCACTTAAATCCTTAAAATTTTTTATTTATAACTTCAAATCACATCAAACCAACTTCTTTAGAAATATTTTTCAGCTACCCTCATATTTCCAGAAATTACAATTCTGTCCCAAATATTTTACAGTATTTGCAAAAAGGTCCTATTTTACATAAAAAGCTTATAACTTTTTATGTATTAATCCAATTCACAGAAACCAATTTCTATGGTTTTGCCTCATCAAGGACTACAATCTTAACACACAAGAATCTGAATTTCAGTACATTTACTGAAATTCTCAGAAATTGCATTTTAGTCTCTAAGGACTCATAAAATCATATCTTTCAATATACACATCCAAATCAATCCAAACCAATTCCTATATTGTTATATATTCATTCAATCCTTATAAAAATTATTCAAATAAATTAACTCAACTTGAAACCCCATTAATCAGTTATGGCCGAATGGCCTTAAATAAATATATTAGGCATTTTTCTTACTAAGTCAAGCAAACAACAATCTTGATTCCAACTTAAGGTCATTGGAATCAAAACAACCATATGACATATCATACCACAACCAAACATCAAATCAAATCCTCCAAGAGGATCACACACATATAAATCAATAATTCCTAATCCTAACACTTAGGATTTACAAGACAACATACAAATACTTTAAACCACATACATATCTACATTAAGGTAGGATAGTAGTAATCTCCCCCCTTACCTCTTGTAGACACTTGGAAAGTCAAGTAATAGAAGGACGTTGTTCACCTAAAGCCTCAAGGTTTGAACCAACAAACCTAGCCATGAACAACCAACAAGAAAATAAGTTAGAGATTGAAGAAAATCATCCTAGCATACTTGAACATAGTTTCGGCCAAGATAGAAAGAAATGGATAGAGATCTCTAAATTTTTCAAGCTCTTGGACAGTGAAAATAGAAGTCATATGAAGATCATAGAAATTGATCTCACATTAAAATGATTTTTCTATGATTTTCTAGGAATTTTCAAAGTTCTAGATCTAAGAATTTTAAATGATGATCATGGCATGAAAATCATGAAATGAATGAAAAAAAAGACATGATTGATCATGTAGAAGAGAGGTTACCTCTTGATGAGGAGTAATGATCAAAACAAGCTTAGTTGAAAATTTGACAGCTTTGAGGGTGTGGTGGTGTTATGAGCATATCTCACGATTTACTCATCTAAAAATTAAAAACTTTGTCTTGTTAGAAAGGTAAGAAGAAGAGGCGCAACTTTTATGTTCAAGGTTTTGTTTGATTCGAATCAGAACAGGGGTGTAAAGAGCCTTACTTCCACTGTTCTCTTGGGATGCTGAGGATTTTGAGCTGTTTTGGTAATTTGGGCATATCTCCCAATATACTTATCCGTTGTTAGTGATATTTAGCTCGTTGGAAAGAAGAGATGAAGAGGAACAACTTTAATGTATAGTGTTTTTCGAGTTTCATAACAGAAAAGGGTCAGAATTTGGTACAGTTTCGGATGAGTATGAGCTTCAATGAAGTCTTTATGTGTTAGAGAAAATGATGAACAACCTTCAAGAAGAAGATGAAACACTTGTGAAGGAGCAAAAATGAAATGGAGATAGACTTTTATAGAGGGGAGGCCATGGCTTCAAGGGGCCAAATGGTCAAAAATGTTGTCATGGCAAACTTGGAGTTACAAGGAAATATTAAGGGTATTTAGGACTTTTCATATATAAGTAATCATTATGCTATGAAATGAATATGTGGTGGAGATACTCTTAGGATGGTGTGGCTAAGTTTGGACCACAAGAAGGAAGAAGATATTTTTAGTTGCAAATCATGGTTGGCTAACCTTGGTTGGAGTTAACTAGACATAGGTTAGGTTAGAGGTATTTTAGTCTTTTCACATTTACTTGTCATAAATGCACATTAATGGCTACGGTGAGTCATTATGGTGACTCATTCCTCTTGAGTCATCATGTACGGCTCGTTGTTCTGTTCTCCCAGTATATCTCTGCACATTCGTGTCTGTTTCCGTTGTTTACCTGATTAGGGTTTTTGATAGAAAGATGATGAAATGAAATCAAAATGAAATGAGTTTGGTTTAGTGGAGGGGCTGCATGAAATTAAGTAGATTTAGAGGGTATTTTGGTCAAAATTCACTTAGGGACACTCTTGGAATTTTACTTAAAGATCAAGGGCATTTTGGTCTTTTTACATATAACCATCATTACTTGTATTTAATGCAAGATGACTAACCCCTATGACTCACCCCCATGAGTCATCTGTGCTCATCCACCTAACATCGGGTTTTGTCTCTGTACCTCCGTTCTCGATTCTGTCGATTCCCGATCCTCGAGTACTTGCCCGATTATGTATAATAACCTATTTATTTTGAAAATTTTCAAAATAACCACTATCGTTGGAAAAAAAAATCTTAACTATTTTTTTCTCGGGTCAAAATTAGGTTTTCTGATCAGTAAAATCTTACTGTCAGTTAAGACGCAGACAGAGTTTCGTCTGAATTTTAAACCTAAATTTTTATCGTAACCTTCTACTATAAGGTAGAGTATAAATATGATTTTGTTTTATCCAAAATAATTTTCTAAATCTCAAATAAAAATATAAAGAATTAAAAATTCTACCGATAATGAAAAACAGTAAAAATGGGGTGTTACAGAGTTTGGCTAGCAATAGATGCTTGAGCAATAACAGTGGAACCATTAAGAATATACAATCCATTCCTCTTAGTTCCCTTAGAAACTATTAATGAACCATTAGAAATATTTATCATGCCATGTTAAATTTTAGTTGAATATCCTAACACATCAAACATGCTTATAGATAACAGATATCTCTTAAGTTCAGGAACATATCTCACGTCTTGTAAAAGGATTTCACGGTTATCAAACATTTTCAGCCGGATAGTACCAATACCTTGCACTTTGCACGATTTGTTGTTTCCTAGAAGCACCACTCCACCTTCTTTGAGCTCCAAAGACTCAAAGTAGTCTCTCAAGGGACACGTGTGATATGTACATCCGGAATCCATAGCCCAATTCCTCTACGTTTCTGAGGTAGATTCTACCAACACTCCCGCACTCTCATAGCCATCTGAAACAACCGCTACATCCGTCGAGTCATGATTCTTTTGTGACTCATTGCCCTTGTTGTTAGGACAATCCTTCCTCCAATGACCGACCTTGACACAATTGTGACATTTGGACTTCGACTTCGGTAGAAACCTTGACTTCACCTTGGACTTCTTCCCTTTCGATCCGTTCTTCTCATTTCTGCCTTTTGAGACATTCAAACCCTCTCCATTATCTTCGGATCTACGCTCCTGCTGTTTTTGAAGCTCCTTGGTTCTAACCTACGTTTGAACCTCATCTAAAGTAATGCTTTGGTCATTGCCATAAAGTATAGCATCTTGGAAATTCTCAAAAGACTTTGGTAGAGAATTGGTTAAGAGCAAAGCCTTGTCCTTATCATCAAGTTTCACCTCGATGTTTTCCAAATCATCAAGAATCTTGTTGAACTCCTCGAGTTGCTTCAATATCGTTCTTGATTCGACCATCTTGAAAGAGTATAGTTGTTGCTTCAACAATAGCCTTGTTGAACTCCTCGAGTTGCTTCAATATCGTTCTTGATTCGACCATCTTGAAAGAGTATAGTTGTTGCTTCAACAATAACCTATTTTCTAGAGACTTAGTCATGTAAAAGGACTCCAATTTGACCCACATTGCCGCAGCTGTCTTCTCCCTTGTAACCTCCCTTAGTGCCTTATCACCAAGACACAATATGATAGCACTTCTTGCCTTGTCTGCCATATCATCCTTCTCCTTTTGAGAAAGCGTGGAGGGCATTCTTGCCACACCCTTCAAAGATTCTGAACATCCCAGCTGTATCAAGATTGCTTCCATCTTGATTCTCCATAACCCGAAATCACGATTTCCGGAGAACTTTTCAATGTCGTATTTGGTACCCATGGTTCAGCTTCTTCGTTCTTCTTCCGATTTCCCACAGATGGTGCCACTTGTTGGTCCTAATGACTTAGATGTAGGCCACAAAGTCCCTGAACACAATACAAACACACAAAGAAAACAAAAGCCACGCAGGAAATACTATAAACACTTGGTAGGCAAAGTAAAATTCAGAAAATTAAACAAGAAATGGATAGAAGAAAACACACACAAGATTTACGTGGTTCGATCAATTTGATCTACATCCACGGGAGAGAGCAACACCACTAAGAATCAATGATTACGGTTACAATAGAGAACTCCATGAATTTGTTACTCCCTTGTTCACAATAACATGAACAAACCCCAAGCTTATCTCTCTATTTTCACACAAACCCAAGATCAATCTATTCTACTTGATTTTCTCTCAATATCTATGAATCAATTAGAATGAATACACTCAATGTAACTGGACGAAATCAGAGCTCCAAGAACCCTAGAATCTTGCACAAAATTACTCAACTAGTACATTTGCATTTTGTTGCAGAAACTGATCATAATAGCTTTTGTTGTCGCACCATAATCGATTATGTTAATGCCATAATCGATTATGCCTTCACTGATTGCACTTCCGCGTTTCTAGAATTTCCCGTAATCAATTATGCTAATCGATTACACCTCCTCTGTCTGCTTCTGCAAATCCCATAATCGATTATGCTAATCGATTACGCCTTCTCTGTTATTTCTGGAAAACCTCATAATCGATTATGATAATCAATTATGCCTTCTCTGCTCGAGTTTAATATTTCTGCAAACGTACGTAATCGATTATGCTAATGGATTACAAGTCTTCTGCTAGTCCCATAATCGATTATGCAGACACCATAACCGGTTATCTTGCTAAAAACTCCACTTTGTTGATTTTGAGGCATCTTTCAACAACTTTGTATCTTGGGTGGTCATGTACTGGTTGGTCTTGAGCTGAAGCAAGGTGGGTGGGGTGGTATCATGTATTTTACTTTTTGATTATCTATGTATATGGGTTTAGAGTACTCCTTGTACTCTGGTTCTAATATACCTTTTGGTTTATCAAAAAAAAAAAGTCAAACAATAGCACCTTATAAGATGGGGAAGTGTCCAAATCCTTATTTGAAGTGTTATAAAATATGATAAAATTAATAATTAACATAGAATTAACACAAGAACAAAGAAAAATAGGAAACAACTAAATATGCAATTAAATAAAATAAAGCTTGTAAAGATAAACTTATCGATTTTGGCTGAGGCGTGCAAAGCACTGGGCTTAAGAGTATTTCGCTACCACGAGTAGATTACCCGGTGTAGTTGGTCTTAAAACTAGTATTCTCCAAGATACAACAACCACTTCTTACTAACATTGCACGTGAAATAGCAAAGACATGGGAACAACTATTTGGATGCTCAACGGAAAAATCCGAATAATTTCACAACTCGAATTTTTGAAAGCTTCTGAAATAGTCACTTCTCTCTTATCACCAAATGAGGGGTTGGACTAAGGTGCACCATCCATATTTTGCACCACCCACTACACCACCCATATGTGGCAAATTTTGGACCAATCAAATTGCCACATTGGTTTGGTCAAAATTTCAAACTTTCTAGTTGTATTTCTACTGTAGTCAAATATATGAATACAATATATTGTAGTGTAGTATATGTACTCTTTGTATTTATAAATTTAACCCATATTAAAATATATTTTTTATTAAAAAAATGATTATATTAAAAAATAATATTTTAATATGAATTAAAATAATATTCGTTGTCAATAATAATTTACAATATAATCAGTTTTTTTAATAAAAAAACATTATTTTAATATGAGTTAAATTTGCAAATACAAAAAGTACATATATTATACTATAACATACTGTATTCATATAGTTTGACTACAGTATAATACAACTAGAAAATTTGAAAATTTGACCAACCTATGTGGCAATTTGATTGACCCAAAATTTGTCACATGAGTGATATAATGAGTGGTGTAAAATATGGATGGTGCACCATAGCCCAACCCCAAATGAGACGCAGCCAGATTTTTCACCGAACCAAACTTTTCAATTTCAGCTTTTAACTAACCCCCGATATAAGCTTTGTTCCTTTTTGTTTTTTATCTATATTCTCTTCATCCGAACTCAACCCCTGCGTATATATCCACCTTCTCACTTCCTCAACGGGCCGAAATTCTTATAGACAATATAAAATTAAAAGCCTTAAAAATTAGGATCAAAACATTAAGTAGAAAACATAAACTGTTATAGCAAAAAATTGTGGGATAATTAAGTAGAAAACATAACCGTTGAAGCAATAAATTTTGGGCTGAACCGTCGAAGAAATAAAATACTCAAGTAAAAAAAAAAATTATTATATTGATAATTAGCTTTAAAATAAACAACCACAAAATAATATATTAATATAACAATCCTCCACATATTTATTTTGAAGTCAAGTAGAAAAATGTTCCCAAGAGCTTGAGAAATCAATGTATAAGCACTAGTGTCTTTTGGACTATGAACTAGCACATAGAGCAAATGAGTTATGACTCACTAGAATGTCGGTGAGATTAAAACCTCTATGAACCTCATTCCGTTTGTGAATCAGTGAACCACTAGTGCAATAAGTGCTTTTTACGTCAGTTAAAAATGATTTTTTACGTCACAATACTGACTGACGTAAATACAGCTGACGTTAATAGTTAATATTTTAACGTCAGTTGAGAACTAACGTTAAATATAAAACTATTAACGTCAGTTCCTTAACAAAACTGACGTTAATTTTGTAAAAATTAACGTCAGTTTTTTAAACAACTGACGTTAAACATAAAACTATTAACGTCAGTTCTTTAAGACAACGGACGTTAATTTTGTTAAAACTAACGTCAGTGGTTATAAAGAATTGACGTTAAAGGTTTAATTTTAACGTCAGTTGTAATAAACAACTGACGTTAATAGTGTACTGTATATTTTATAAAATACTATTAACGTCAGTTGTTTGATACAACTGACGTTAATAGTTTCTTTTTTTTAATTCAGTTTTAAAATATCACTCCCCTCAGCTATCCCTGCATTCAGTAAATATCCCAGTAACACAGAATATCACACACATTACAGAATTGCAAAGGAAAAATGGAACAATGAGGGGACTTAAAACCAAAACCCATGTATATATATAAATAAATTTTAGTTCCAATGTCTAAAAAACAAAACTACCAATCTAAGGATATATATACATGTTATTAATTAGTTTTTAAAGTCTAACAAAAAAACTATTTATCTAAGTATTGCGGAGGTATCTTGTCAATTCCTTTTTCAGTCGCATACTTGAAGAAGAATTCAGCGAAGCGCATCCTCAAGTCTCTTAACTCATCTTCTTGAATAGGCGATTGGTCGTTAAATGCCTACACACGTTCAAATAATAACAATAACATCAATGCAAGTCATCTTCAAAACTATAATGTATAATTTAACAAGTTGTTTAAATATTACCTTAATCCATCCATCCGTAATAGATGTGGAGACTATGTTCAGCATATGAAGCATCACATAATAGCCGCACGACCACCCGTCAATTTGAAATCGAGACTACCAACAAAATTAATTTCAACGTCAGTTGAATATACATATAAATTAGTAATAATAATATTAATTATTTGATAAATAAACTACCAAACCTTGAGGATGTTCCATACAGGATTTGCTTTAGCCTTAGAAGTCCTACTTCTCCCGTTGGCGCAACTTATGCTACTCGCCTTCAGCGCGCTATCATAAACAAATAATCATGTCGATCAATTAACAAATTCATATATCATGTGTGTAATAAACTAAAAACAACTGATATTAAAACTTAAATTAAATTTAAGATTAGTTACTTACTTATTTACAGCTTCCACCACCTTCGGTGGCGAATCTTGGTGGAGAGAGTAGAAGAATATGACTCTATGCCTAGACGGGTGAAGTACGAACAACTGCCAATGGCTTTTCATACAGTAGGGAGCCAGATATAATTCTTTCGGATTGTCTCCCAACAAGTTCCCTAAGTATTTACTCAATGCATCGCCAGCAAAGAAATCGGGCAGAAGGATTGACGGATCTAAGAAACCGTAAACTAATGCAACGCCCTTATCAAGCTGAAGACGATGGAGATACCTAAGATATGAAAAGGTGTGGATGTTAATTACATAATATATATTAAAATTAAAATAAATTATTAAATGGAAAAATACCAAAAATAAATAAGTTATAAAATTAAAATTAACTTACGTGCACCAGAGATTGAAAACATTGTTGTTCATCCAGACGTTATTTCTGCAGGTGTTCCCGAGATCGTCACCACAGAAGGTAAATATCCTCCGTTGATCTGGGCGTGCCACCCATCCATCGTGCTCCAATGGACATTCAAAAATCTCAAACGCATAATCCTCACCAAGTGAGAACAAACGAGTGATAGGTGACAGCGACACCGATGTCGACTTGGCATTCAGTTTAGGAAAAATAAAATAGATAAGTTTTTGATAATTAAAAAAAACACAAGTAATTATTTGACTAATTTGGACATTAATAATGAATACATACCTTTTTTAACATTTCGGGCTCACGTCGTTTGGAGTCCAACTCAAGCTCACGCCTTTTCATTTCCAACTCATGCTCATGGCGTTGGACTTCGAACTCCCGCTCCCTAGCTACCAACTCATCGTCCTCCATATGTGCCCTACTAAAACTCTCTTTTGTGCTCACATGTGAAGGGTTGGCATGCCCTGCGGTGTCCTGGGATGTACCGACGGAGGAAAGCTCTCTGGCAAGCGCCTGCTTGAAATCTGGGTTGGATATTAAGCCTTGCATCAGATGTGTTGTAATAGCTGGGTTGGACATGAGGTGCTGAGTAATGTCAGCCAAAATTGATGCTTCATCGACCACCCGCTTTCGTGAAGCAGACTTGCCATAATATTATTTGATGGTCACGTTCCCAGGAACACCGAGAACCCGACCAGGATGGTCTTTCTTGCCTAGAGCAGTCATCAAGACGTCTCGCCGTCCAGAAGGGACGAATACGCCCTGGGAGGATTGTGCTTTAAGATCCATCTACAATGAAAAAAAATGAAAAAACGTGCAAGTGAAAAGTGTTGCAAATATCTATACAAATATCAATTGAAATCAAGTTAATTATTTACCAATCTTATCTGCCACTTCGTGAGTGGCATCAACTTTAAAAGATCCCATCTTTGTCATGCGGCCGGCTAACCAGACATCCTCACGGTCGATGTCCGACGGAGGACTTAATGGTGTGACCTCAGGCACCTCTCCTCTTTCAATCCTAGCAGAGTGCTCTTCCTGCTTCGCCCCCAGCCTATCCGCCATCATCTGCTCGATCCGAGTCTGGTACCCACCCTGAGACATGGTGTGGCGGTGGAAGTTCTTCGCCTGATTCTGCCGACCCTTATTTGCCTTAGCCTATTAAAAAAAAAACACATAATTAAATACAGTTAAATGATCTATAATAAGCATACAAAATTAACTTAATCAACTAACCTGAAATTCTCCATCCTGTCGACTCCTGGCAAACATATCCCAAGTATCCTAATCAATCCAGGGATAATCCGAGAACATTTTATCAAGCCGCTTCTTCCCAGATACATAGTACCTGGTAAGATCATGCTTGAACCCATTCCAACGCTTTGATGCCATTTTCATACATTTATGACGATGATCCTCGTCATTTGGCACAATCCAAGCTACCTACACATTAAATACATAACAACTGGATGGATTATAACTCGGATAATTATCTAATAATGTAAATCAAACGAATGTAAAGGTAAAATACCGTGATAGCCTCCCAAATCTGATCCTTAACGTTCTGTGGAACGTCATTCCAGTGGTTGTAGTTGATGCTTACGTGTTGCTTCGCTTGTAGAAACACCCACTTATTAAATTCTTTAGCACGGGGTCCCTGGGCATTTAGATTAGAATCGAAGGACACCTCAAGCTTCTGTCCGCTTTGCCTGTCCTTCTCTAGTTTCTTCAACGAGGTGACTCCTCTACCCCGTTTCCTATGAGCCTGTGATGTCTGTATGGACAAAAAAAATGATAAAATAGAGGGTTGTAACATTATAAACTTACATTAAAAAGAAGGACTAAAGATAGTATATAACATGTAAACTTACACTAGAATCAGGCGTAGGCGTGATCGGGTCCTGCGAAGCCCCCACAGTGTCCTCCCGTGCATGCGGGCTATCCGATTGATCCATATGTATGCCTGTTCAGAATCTCTATATATGTATTAACATAGGTTATAACTCAAAATAAATACGAAGTATAAATAAAAATAACTAGATAGGTCCTGTAGATATACAAAACATCTATCCAATATAAGGACAATACGGAGATTGAAAACTATAGTTTTTGAAGATTGCCAAGCACTGGTCACTACCGGCGGTGATGTCCATCACGGTCGTAACGTGCCAACTGAACCAGACCCTCACAGGAAGAACTGATCACGGCCTAGCCGTGATGAGCATCACGGCCGTGACAGATCAATCAGCAGAGCAACATGCACTCAAAACCAAAAATAGAGACATTCCAAACAACTCAAACTCACGGTTTCAAGTTTCAACTACTGAGACTACAGTTTCAACATACACTCAAAACCAAAAATAGAGACATTCCAAACAACTCAAACTCACAGTTTCAAGTTTCAACTACTGAGACTACGGTTTCAACATACACTCAAAACCAAAAATAAAAAAATGTGCCCTAAAGACTCACCAGAAATAGGCGCTCGCGTGGTGGTGGGGGGAAGCTCGAGTGGTGGCCAACGTTCGATGTGGTTACTGAGAGCAGAGGGACAAGGAGAGTTAGTGCGCGGGAAGGAGAAAGAGAGATGTCAAGTTATTGCAAAGAATGAGCGGGAAAGACAGAGTTAGGGGTTAAGAGTGTACCTCACGGTGGTGGCGAAGAAGCCCTCGCGGTGGTTGCGGTGGAGATGAGCTCGCGATTAGGGCAGAGTGAGGGTTGAGAGTGAGGGTTGAGAGTGAGGGTTGAGCGTGATGAAAAGAGAAAAGAGACGTACAGAGAAGTGCAAAAGGCGCGCGGGTGTAAACAAAATAAAACAATATTTTACGTCAGTTGTTAGTAAAAACTGACGTTAAAGGTCATATATTTAACGTCAGTTGTCTTAAGAAACTGACGTTAAAAAACACTCACACTTCTTACGTCAGTTGTATTACACAACGTACGTTAAAAGTTTATTAGTTTCTGCAAAAACATTCATTCCTTTGACTACTGTGCTACTTACCCATTCACCTTATAACCTAAAGGTCATATATTTTACGTCTGTTGTTAGTAAAAAATGACGTTAAAGGTCATATATTTAACGTCAGTTGTCTTAAGAAACTGACGTTAAAAACACTCACACTTCTTACGTCAGTTGTAATACACAACGGACGTTAAAAGTTTATTAGTTTCTGCAAAAACATTCATTCCTTTGACTACTGTGCTACTTACCCATTCACCTTGTAACCTAATCCTCTTAATGAGCATAAAGTTTTTAGATAAGTTTTCAAGAAAATCAGAATAGCTTAGTAACTTCATCCCCAACTCCTATAAATAGCTTCCTTCCATCCTTTTAATTTTTTCTGCTTCACAATATGGCTCTGCCATGGAGATTAACTTCATCACTCTTTCTTCCTATGCCTAGACTCAAAGATCTTTGTCTTAATGGTCAAACAACTTTTGAGGTTGTGTAAATCACATAACATGGATGGTAAGGTTGGGTGAATCACGTAATGTGATTCTCTCACTTTATTTCATCCCCGTCATCCCTTTCACTTTGCTTTGGAAGCAAGTGACTGTGGATTCAAGACGATGCATCAAGGAATTCCAGTGAAGAAGAAAGATGCAAAGATCCATTTCACTTTGCTTTCGCTGCTAGTGACTGAGGATTTACTTTGCATCATGGAATTCAAGTGAGGGAGGTGATGCATCCATTGGAGTTTCTGATGACAGGACTGAGAAGAAAATGATGTTGAAGCAGAAACTTTTTTATATTTTAGGGCTATGTTGCAGAAATTTTTTATCTTTTAATCATGTAATTTTAACTTATGAATCGCTTCAATGAGATATGATTTGATTATACATATAACTTGTTTTATGTTAAGTGTTTATTTATTTTAATTTGCACAAGAATTTGTTTACTAATTCAAGCTAATTAATAAAAATTAAAAATAAACTTGTTTAAAAAAAAGGTTTATAAATAAACTGCACTATATGGAGTGATCTGCGTTAAGAGGGACAACAGGGACATGACAACCAATGAAATGAGTTTCATAATTATTTACGTCAGTTATTTATAGAACTGACGCAAATAGTGATTTAATATTTACAAACTGCCACCTCCTCATTTTTAACGTCAACTTAATTTATGACTGCCAAGTTCCCGTATATTAATTACATTATTTCCAATATTCATTCTGCACGTGATATATGATTATTTACGTCAGCTATTTATTTAACTGAAGTAAAAATCACACTTTTAACGTCCGTTGTATAAAAAACTGACGTTAACAATAAATATTTTTTATTTTAAAAACACTTTTAACGTCAATTTTTTTAAACAACTGACGTTAAAAGTGTATAGATATCTGCAAAAACATTCATTCCTTTGACTACTGTGCTACTTACCCATGCACCTTGTAAACTAATCCTCTTAATGATCAACTTAATTTTTTAGCAACTTACCACGCCTAGTAACTTCATCCTTTGCTCCAATAAATAGCTTCCTTCCTTCCTTTTATTTTTCTGCTTCACAATATGGCTCTGCCATGGAGATTAACTTCATCACTCTTTCTTCCTATTCCTATACTCAAAGATCTTTGTCTTAATGGTCAAACAACTTCTGAGGTTGTGTAAATCACATAACATGGGTGATAAGGTTCTTCAAATCACATAATGTGAGTTGCTCACCTTATCATCCTTCCGGAGAATCAGCTGCTGGAGGGCAAATCAGGTGCTCGGGCGTCACAGTTCCAAAACCTCAACTTTGGCAGCAAGTGACCGTCATGGAAGTCTCTAGAACCACTGCCTTTGCTTGAAACAGATCTAGTGCACCTGTTTTTACCTCTCTTGAGCTCTCTCATGCCACCCAGTTTTTTGAGGTCTTAAAGGATGCAAGTGACTGTTCCAAGACCATTGCTAAAACAGATCGAGTGCACCCTTCGGAGTATAGTTTTCCCTTTGGCATATTTCATAAAACTCTCTGATGGGATGTAGCTTTAATGTTTAGGATTTTAAACCCTTTCAATGTAATTTTTTATAGGATTTTAAACCCTTTCAATCTTCTGTATCAGTCTGTATTACACTTCATGAATGAGATCCGGTTTGGGTTATTGATTCAACTTATACTTCGCACATATATTTTAGTTTTCAAAACAAAAACACAAAACATCAAAGCAATTGTGAAACTGAAACTTTGAGGAAGGCAATGCGGAAGGGTACGTATACTAGATAAAAAATTATTAAAATAACCTTTAACGTCTGTTGATGTAAGGACTGACGTTAAAAGTGAAGTGACTCACTTTTAACGTCAGTTCGATAAAGAACTGACGTTAAAATGTTCACTGTTAACGTCAGTTGTTTATTGAACTGACGTTAAAAGTGAGTCACTTCACTTTTAACGTCAGTCCTTAAAACAACTGACGTTAAAATTGAATTATTGAAGTATGATATTTACAAAACTGCCACCGCCCCCTTTTTAACGTCTAGCTTTTGGTTAACTGACGTAAACCTTTACCGTCTAATGTATATTTTCCACTAGTGAACTCATCACTCACACGATCTCTCAACCAATGTTGTTCAACACAGTGTGATGCTTTTCGGCCTTGCACCGTTACCTGGATTTCATGAGTGGCTCTAGAAAGTCTGTCGAAGCTTTCATAGAAGCGGCCCCACCTCAACACTTATAAAGGTGAATCTATCAAATGTACACCACAGTCAAGCACACCACTTATTTATGAGCTATAGATTCATTAAGAGTATATACTCAACCTCCAACGCTGTAGTATTACACTATCCTACACCACAAGGATGGACCATCATATATAATGGATAGTGTTTAATCAAATTGACAAGTGATTTGTCTTACCCATATGAACATAGACTTATGAATTTTTCACAAACTATGTTGGGTTACCATCACTCTCAATCTTTGTATTAGGCATAAGTCCCATCCCCCTCGATGTATTTTCCACTAGCTTCTTGCTTAGTGGTTTTGTAAATGGATCCGCCATATTCATTTTCGATCTCACATAATTCAGGGATATAACCCCATCATTTAGCAGCTGCTTTACACAATTATGACGTATACGTATATGTCTCTGTTTTCCATTATAAACTTTATTATTTGCTCTTGTTATTGCTGCTTGGCAATCACAATTTATAGATATGGAGGGAACGAGTCTCCCCCATAAAGGAATATCTACTAAGAGATTTCTTAGCCACTCAACCTCCGATCCTACCAAGTCAAGAGCAATAAACTCAGCCTCCAAGTAGATCGGGCTATACAGGTCTGCTTGGATGACTTCCAAGCGACAACACCACCACCAAGGGTAAAAATAAATCCACTCGTGGATTTAGTCTCATCAGAATTTGATATCCAATTTGCATCTGCATACCCTTCAAGTACAGAAGGGTATCCCACATAACACAAACCAAGATCAATGGTTCCTCGAAGATATTTCAAAACTCTATACAAAGCATTCCAATGATCCTTGTTAGGATTAAGAGTATATCTACTCAATCTGTTTACCGTATATGCAATATCAGGTCTTGAACAATTCATCAAATACATGAGGCTACCAATTATTTGAGCATACTGGGTTTGTGACACACTACTCCCATTATTCTTTTTCAAGTGTAAACTAGCATCATATGGAGTACTCACGGGTTTAGAATCATAAAAACCATATTTTCTCAATATTTTCTCAACAAAGTGTTCTTGAGACATTCTAAACCCATTATTTAATTTGGTTAACTTAATTCCCAAAATTAAGTCAGCCTCTCCCAAGTCTTTCATGTCAAATTTTGATGATAAAAATTGTTTAGTCTCATTAACAACTTCCATGTTGGTTCCCAATATAAGCATATCATCAACATATAAACAAATAATAACAACATTTAAACTATCATCAAATTTACTATAGATGCACTTATCAGAATTATTCACTTGATAGCCATCTAACAACATCACTTTATCAAACTTCTCATGCCATTGTTTAGGTGCTTGCTTAAGACCATATAGGGATTTGACTAATTTACCCACTTTATTTTCACTACCAGAAATAATAAACCCTTCACGCTGATCCATGTAAATTTCTTCCTCTAAATCTCCATTTAAGAAAGCTGTTTTTACATCCATCTGGTGTACTATCAAATTATGAATAGAAGCAAGAGCTATCAATATTCTAATGGAAGAAATTCTAGCCACTAGTGAATATGTATCAAAATAATCTAAGTCCTTTTTGTGTATACCCCTTAGCTACCAACCTTCCTTTATATTTTTCAACAGAGCCATCAGGTTTTATTTTCTTTTTAAAAATCCACTTACAACCTATTGGTTTTGCTCCTTGAGGTAGATCAACTATCTCCCATGTGTGGTTAATCCAAGTCCTTTTTGTGTATACCCCTTAGCTACCAACCTTGCTTTATATTTTTCAACAGAGCCATCAGGTTTTAATTTCTTTTTAAAAATCCACTTACAACCTATTGGTTTTGCTCCTTGAGGTAGATCAACTATCTCCCATGTATGGTTACTCATAACTGATTCTATCTCATTATTAATAGCTTCTTTCCAAAGAGGATCATCAGGAGAAGAAGTTGCTTCATTATATGTCAAGGGATCTCCATCCATTAAGTAGATGAAAAAGTCATCTCCTAGGCTAGTTTCTTTTCTAATTCTTTTACTCCTTCTAGGTTCAAGCTCAAAATTATTAGAACAAGAAGCAGATTCACATGAAGGCTCAACAATTGATTTTTCTATTTTAGATTTTAGGGGAAACACATTTTCAAAGAACTAAGCATTTTTTGATTCGATAATAGTATTAGTTTCTAAAACATCACTTTTAAGCGCCAAAAATCTATAAGCAGCACTATTTTCAGCATAGCCAATAAACATGCAATCACACGTTTTAGAACCAATTTTTCTTTTCTTAGGTTTAGGTAACAACACTTTAGCCAAACACCCCCACACTTTAAGATATTTTAAATTTGGTAACCGTGTTTCCCAAAGTTCAAAAGGGGTTTTATTAGTTTTCTTAAATATGATTCTATTTTGTATAAGACAAGCAGTAAGAGTAGCTTCCCCCCACAAATTTGAAGGAGCCCCAGAACTTATAAGCATAGCATTCATCATTTCCTTTAAAGTTCTATTTTTCCTTTCTGCTACACCATTGGATTCTGGAGAATACGGAGGCGTTGTCTCATGAATTATTCCATATTGTTCACAAAATACATTAAACTCATTAGAATCATACTCTTCGTCTCTATCTGTTCTAAGTCTTTTGATTTTCTTATTTAATTTATTCTCTACTTCAGCTTTATAAATTTTAAAATTTTCCTCTGCTTCATCTTTGGTTCTCAGCAAATATACATAAGAATATCTTGAATAATCATCAATAAAAGTTATATAAAACCTTTTACCTCCTCTGGTCATTGTAGATTTTAAGTCTCCTAAATCTAAGTGAATTAGGCTTAAGAGGTCAGTTTCACGAAATTCTACAGGTTTGCATGGCTTCTTCATACTTTTAGCTTCTACACATATTGGACATTTTTCATTATTATTAGTTGACAGATCATGCAAAATTCCTAATTCTCTCATTTTCTTTATATAAGAGAAATTAACATGTCCCAATCTATCATGCCACAAATCAACAGAGTCAATCAAATAAAAAGAAGACAATTCATTTTTGTTAATAATTTCAGAAACATTCAACATAAAAAGGCCACTACTATAATACCCTTTACCCACAAAACCCCCACGTTTAGAGAGTACAACTTTATCAGATTGAAAAGTAACTTTGACACCTGCTTTGCTCAACATAGATACGAACACCAAATTAAATTTCATATCAGGCACATGGAGAACATCATTTAATGAGAGGGTTTTTACAGAGGTGAGTTTTAAATTCACCTTTCCTTTACCAAGAACAACAATTATCCTTGAATCGCTTAAAGTCACATGCTCCTCTCCTTCCCCTATAGTTTTATAGGAGATAGACACATTTTTAATTGCACATATATGTGCGGTAGCCCAGAGTCTACCACACATGATGTCTCATTCATCTCAAATATAGTCTCAGAAACAACACCCACAATTACATCACCTGTCTCAACTAAATTAAATTTAGGAGTGACATATTAGTTGTTTCTTCTACCGTATCTACATTGAGCAATATGGTGACCATAAGGGTATTTCATCAAGGTAGTGATCATAGTCTTATTTTTATGTTACACACTAGGTGAGATTATATATATATATATATATTACAAAAATTCAGCAATTCAGCGAGACAATAAAATACCAGCAACAGCTGTACATTAATTCTATGTTAAAGAAATTACTGTTAAGATTGTTAGAAAATATAATAAAATTAATAATTAACATAGAATTAACACAAGAACAAAGAAAAAAAAAGGAAGCAACTAAATATGTAATTAAATAAAATAAAGCTTGTAAGGATAAACTTATCGATTTTGGCTGAGGCGTGCAAAGCACTGGGCTTAAGAGTATTTTGCCACCACGAGTAGATTACCCGGTGCAGTTGGTCTCAAAGCTAGTACTCTACAGGATGCAACAGTCACTTCTTACTAGCACTGTACGTGAAATAACAAGAATACAAGAACAACTATTTGGATGATCATAGGAATACGAAATGGAATAATTTGACAACTTAAATTTTTGAAAGCTTCGGAAATAGTCACTTCTCTCTTATCACCAAATGAGACGCAACAGATTTTTCACCGAAATAATGGGGCTGTTATTAATTTAAATCTACCCCATAATTTTCGTCCAGGAATGAATAATCCTCTTAATTTCACTACACAACCTGAGCTGGCATTAGGTGGATTGGACCAAGGGGTACGGAAACGTATGAGAGGGGTGGATGAATTTCATAGCCATGCAGCGCTTGCAACAGAATGTGACGAGGGGCAGGAGGGTGCAAATAGAAATACTGGAGGTGGTAAAAATACAAGGCATTTTTTAATGGCAGGGCTTGGTTTCCAGGCCTGCCAGAAATAATGATCATCCTTAGTTGGAATTGCTGAGGATTGGGTAACCTGAGTGTAATTCCATCACTTAAAGATCTTACCCAATCTCACAAACCAGATGTTATTTTCCTTTGTGAGACTTTAGTTCATGCTAGAAAAATTGAAGAGTTGAAGATGAAGCGGGTTTTTCTTGTTGTCTTAGTGTTGATAGAGAAGGTAGAAGTGGAGGTTTAGCTGTCCTTTGGAAGGATCCTTTAAAAATTCAGGTTATTAATTTTGCTCGTAATTATATTAATCCGGAAGTGGATGAAGGTGATCAGAAAAAGTGGAGGTTAACAGGCTTTTATGGTCTCCCTGAAAGTACTAGAAGAAGGGAGTCATGGAATTTAATTAGATCTTTGGCAAGTATGTCTGACCTTCCTTGGTGTATTATTGGAGATTTTAATGATCTCCTAGCTCACGAAGAGAAAAGAGGAAGGGTGGAGCGTGCTCAATGGCTTATTGATGGTTTTCGGAATGTCGCCTTGGATTGTAATTTATCTGATATTTCTTTGGATGGGTACCCCTATACTTGGTGTAAAGTTAAGGGTAGGCCAAATGAGATCGAAGAACGACTTGACCGAGCCATGGTTACTCCTTCATGGTGGAGCTTTTTTCCTAATGCAAAGCTTACAAATCTTGTAGCTTCAATTTCTGACCATAGTCCCATTCTTCTTATCATTGAAAATCAGCCTAGTCGTTACTTTTTGCCTAGAATATTCAAGTTTGAGAATCATTGGCTGGTAGAGGAGGACATTGAAGAAATAGTAAAGCATAGTTGGCCTACTGCAACCTCAATTAATGTGGAGCAAAAATTGGAAATGTGTGCCAGGAACCTTGATGAATGGGGCCGTAACTTAAAGCCATCATTCAGGATGGATATAACGCAGTGCAAAAAGAAAATGATGGAGCCGAGACACAATCGATCGCACAGGTATCAACCATTTTTTGGCATTGAAAAATCTCTTAGCCAAATTGGTGTCCCAGAAAGAAATGTATTGGCGTCAAAGAGCAAAGTCACATTGGCTAAAAGGATATGATTCTAATATTAAATTTTTTCATGCATATGCTTCATCTAGAAAGAAAATAAATTCTATTGATTCTTTGATGGATGATCATGGAAATTCTGTTACTTCTCAAGAGGGCTTATGTGATCTAGCTGCTAATTATTTTATGAATCTTTTTGAGAGAAGTAATAGTGATGTGGATTACGTTATCAATCACCTGCAAAGGAAACTTAATGAAGAGGATAATGCTCTCCTTTTAGCTCCATTTTTTGATGATGACTTCAAATATGCTACTCTTAATATGCATCTTGACAAATCCCCAGGTCCCGATGGTCTTAATGCAGCTTTTTACCAACATTTTTGGAATATTTGTGGTGTTGATGTTATCACTGCTTGTAGGAAATGGTTGCAGGATGGTTCTTTGCCTCGTGATATTAATGATACTAATATTGCTCTGGTTCATAAATGCGAGCATCCCACTACTATGCGTGACCTTAGGCCAATTTCGCTTTGCAATGTTATTTACAAAATTTTATCCAAGACTCTTGCAAATAGATTGGCTATGGTTATTGCAAAGTGTGTGTCAGAAGAACAATCTGCTTTTGTCTCAGGTAGATCTATAGTGGATAATGCCTTGATAGCCACTGAGTCTCTCCATTATATGAAATGTAAGAAGAGAGGTGTCTCAGGTGATGTTGCTCTAAAGCTTGATGTGAGTAAAGCTTATGATCGTGTTAGTTGGGACTATCTGCATGCTGTTATGATTAAAATGGGTTTTAACATTCAGTGGGTGAATTGGATGATGATGTGTGTGTCCTCTATTCAATATTCGGTCCTTATGAATAACGAGAAAGCAAGTTCAGTTATCCCAGGTCGGGGCCTTCGCCAGGGTGATCCGTTATCTCCTTATCTCTATATTCTGTGTACGGAAGGCTTGTCTTCTCTTATTAAATCAGCTGAGAGAAGTGGTTACATTCATGGTATCAAAATTTGTAGGAGAACTCCTATTGTATCTCACCTTCTTTTTGCGGATGATAGTCTTTTATTCATGAGAGCAGTGGATCAAGAAGTGGAATTTGTGAAAGATTTACTTTATAGATACGAGCTGGCATCGGGGCAAGAAATTAATTTTGATAAATCTGCCATGATTTTTAGCAACAATGTCCAGCAACAAAGGCGTCGATCGGTTGCTGGAATTTTGGGTGTGCAAGAGAAAACTGATGTTGGTAATTACCTTGGAATCCCATCCCTTATTGGCAAAAATAAAAGGCAAATCTTCCAATATATTAAGGACCGTAATTGGAAAAAGGTGAGCTCTTGGAAGGGGAAGACATTATCTATGGCAGGGAGAGAGGTTTTGATTAAATCAGTGGCCCAAGCTATTCCTGCTTATTGTATGAGTATGTATCTTCTTCCTCCTTCTCTTGGTGATGAAATACAAAAAATGCTAAATTCCTTCTGGTGGGGTGCAAAAAATGGAGAAAATAAAGGAATTAAGTGGTTGTCTTGGGATAAACTTTCTATGCCTAAAATATGGGGTGGTCTTGGTTTCCGTAATATGTATGCCTTTAACTTGGCTATGCTAGGCAAACAAACTTGGAAATTTGTAGTGCAACCTGATGCTCTTGTGACTAAGATCTTTAAAGCCAAATATTTTTCACATGGTGACTTCTTGGATGCAGACTTGGGACATAATCCCTCTTATTCTTGGAGGAGTATATGGATGTCCAAGGCTTTGGTGAAGAGAGGAGTGAGGTGGGGCATTGGAAGTGGTGACACAATCCCTTTGTGGGATGCCCCCTGGTTACATGATGGGGAGAGGATTTCTTGTCCCATGGGTTTGCCTTTTGAATTTCAAAATCTAGCAATTAGTGATTTATGGATCCATGGTCTAAAATGTTGGAACCAACCCCTTATTGACAGTTTTCTACCTACTCACCTAGCACAAAAAATTTTAAACACCCCTCTTAACGAGCTAGTGAGTGAGGATAGAATTATTTGGGGACCTAGTAAAAATTGGCTTTACTCAGTTAAAACTGCATATCAAGCTGCTTTGAATAATCTTGCAGATACGAGTCATTTGAAAATAGATGGAGATTGGTCCTTGATTTGGAAGCTCAAAGTGTCACCTAGAGTGAAGTTTTTTCTATGGAGAGCTTGTAGGGATTGTCTGCCTACTAGAGTCCAACTTCAGTATAAAGGAGTTAGCTGCTCAAACACTTATGTTTTCTGTGAACAAGAGTATGAAAATATTTGGCATCTTTTGATTACTTGCAATATTAGCAAAGAATGTTGGGTGAGACAACGAATCTAGGATTTTATTTTTCCTCAACTGCAGGTTGCCCATAATTTTCGTGAATTACTCTTCACTGTCCTTAGTTCATTGGATGTGGATAGGAGGGTGGCATTTGCGATGTCCCTTTGGGCCATTTGGAGCGCAAGAAATGATAAACTCTGGGAGGGAAGGACACCAACATTGGATGCTATTATCCATAGATCCTCCAATTTTTATCTGGATTGGAAGCATGCAAATTCACCAGGCACTCAACTTCAAAGTGCTGGACGCAATTTGGATGCTACAACATGGGAAGTTCCACCTCTAGGTTACTATAAATGTAATGTTTGTACCGGCCGAGAATAGAAGACCGAGAACTCGTCTATACACTGGACCAACCGAGCTTACCCCCACGAATGGGCCTTGGCCCAAACTCCTCGAAGGCCGAGAACATGTCAGCACACCTGACACCCGAGGATAACTACTCGGTCCTTTTCTATGACAGGCCACGCACGAAGATACCTCGGCCCCAAGCTATTCAGCCGTAGCTAACTGGGCCGAATATCTCGCTAGTCATAATATCTCTCCGCATAATCAGGGTCCGGATATCTCTCCGCATAACCATGACCTGATCCTAATATTTCTCCGCTTATTTCGGAGCTTGATCTTGAGAGATATCTATAAATAGGGGGCTTACCCCCTCATTCAGAACTACGTTTGCTTTGATTCCCATTTGGATACGTAGGAGCATAATCCACATTCTGTCAAGCACAATCCAAAAACACCCCACTAAACCTAGTTCGGCCGAGTATCTCTCAACCGAGGTATTTGGACGGAACAATGTTGATGCAAGTTTCTTTGAAGATGCAGAGAAAACTACTTTTGGTATGTGTATTAGAGATGATCATGGTGCTTTTATTCAAGCTAGGACTGATTGAGTGCCCTTTTGTCTCCCAGTTCTTGAGGGGGGAGCCATGGGTCTTCTCAAAGCTATTCAATGGGTCCAAGAGTTGAATTTAGACCATGTTATTTTTGAGCTAGATTGCCAAGTAGTGGTCAACCTTGCCAAAGCTCCTAAAGTTGACATCTCTGAATATGGAGTAACTATTAGAGCATGTTATGACTTTCTTTGTTCTTTTCCAAACTTTGGGATAAGTTTTGTTAGGAGACAAGCGAACAGAGTAGCTCATTCGTTAGCTAGGGCGACTCTTTTCACTGCTGGTCCCCATATTTTCTATTATGTTCCCCCTTGTATTGTTGCTTTGATCGCTAATGAGATTCCTTGAGCTTCTTTTCTAAAAAAAAAACTAAAACCCCCAATATAAGCTTTGTTCCTTTTTTTTTTTAATCTATATTCTCTTCATCTAAGCTCAACCCCTGCGTATGTATCCACTTTCCCACTTCCTCAACGGGCCGAAATTCTTATAGGCAATATAAAATTAAAAGCCTTAAAATATAGGATCAAAACATTAAGTAGAAAACATAAACTGATATAGCAATAAATTGTGGGATAGTTAAGTAGAAAACATAACCGTTGAAGCAATAAATTTTAGGCTGAACCGTTAAAGAAATAAAATACTCAAGTAAAACAAAATTATTATTATATTGATAATTAGCTTTAAAATAAATAACCACAAAATAATATATTAATATAACATGAAGTGAATATTAGATAGCCCTGCAATCATTTCAGTGATAAAATGGGTAAAGAAAACATGTGCCCTGACTATCAAATATAAAGGTAGCATAAAGAAGCTAACAATATTACAACTCTTGTTTTTAATTTAGCGTGCAAATGAATATCATTAGTTTGTATGACAGATGGGCAAATTGTCTGAAAGGAAGGGAATGGAACCTTCAAAATAGAGTGGGGGAAAATTAGATAGTACTATAGTGCCTCCAACATTTCCCAAAAAAGTCCCCCAAAATTCGTTTCCTTATAATGAAAAAATCGCATCCTTTTGAAGTTGTCAACTCCAACCTATAAAACCCACAACCCACTTTGATTGCATAAAAAACATAATCCACTATTTCCAGATTGGATCACACATTTCATCTCTATTTTTTTGTTTTATTGCCAAAAAGCTCCCCCATCACAAGTACATTGCCCGTAACCTGCTAGATTAAAACTTCAATATATTACCCACTTCATTTAAACATAAACCTGTTTGACCCCACCCTAAAATAAAATTAAAAGTGTAACACCCCTCCTTGGGCATTACTTTGTAACACGTGCGGAAATAAATTAAAAAGTTATTTGATGGTTGCTTTCGGAAAATTAATTTACTTTAGGTCAGAAAACTCGGGTGCAAAAATTTTTGTTCTGTGAGAACGCTCTGTAAAACCAAGATACATACATGAAACAGAAAAATCATATTGTAAATCTTCTCACATGAGGAAATGCTCATATTCACATAAATAGCCTTCACAACATACACATTTGTACTAAAAGTTTCCAATTCTCAAAAACAGAAAATTAAACCAAAGACTCATAAGCTGGTCGCCTTACAAGACATCTACTGGTAAAACCCCGTGGTCATTCCCACAATCAAAGAACTTTTCTGCAGCACCTACTTTTATGTACCTAGACACAAAAGCCAAACCAGAAAACCTGATATATTATAAGGGCGAGACACCAATATATGGATATAAGCACGATAACTACATGCGTGACACACAAAACAACATATAGTCATATAAAGTCGTACAACATAAACTTCTCAGAAATAACAAGTAATTTACCAATAGGCTTCATACCAGAACAGTCATTGTCCTTTATAAAAAGATTCATAAGACTTCACAGTTCAACATCTAATCTTGATATATATATACCTAATCTCCCGGAGATTCCAAAGTCATGTAAAATGAGATGATCAGACTCTTGAACGACACATTGTCCAAACTCTTGGTACAACGGTCAACCACATAATGGCACGTTATCCAAACTCTCGGCACAATGATCAACAAAACAAATGGCACACCGCCCAAACCTCCCAGCACGATGTCAACAAAACAATTGGCACATCGTCCATTAAGGTAAAATGGTCAACTCTAAATGGCACATTGACCATTAAGGCACAATGGTCAACTCTGAATGGCACATTGACCATTAAGGCATAATGACCAACATGAAACATGAATATCACCATGATACCATGACTAACAAACACACTATAACATGAATATCCTCAAGATATCATGACTAACAAACACACTGACATGAATATCATCAAGATATCATGATTAACAAATACATCGAAACATGAATATCATTAAGATATCATGATTAACAAATACACTATTACATGAATATCATCCAGATATCATGACTAACAAATACATCGAAAGTAAAACTCATTTATAAAATGTCGAATCGTCATAAATATCATTTCTAATATAAACTCCTTTTAGGTTGGAAATTCCGTTTTACAAAATCATCAAAATCACTTAAAACTCATTTCCTTTCAAAAATCTATATTTGGAACCTTAGTTCCAAGAAACATCATGTAAAGCTAAATTGCTGTTAAAACAATACTGTAGTTTTCAAAAATGGTTTCCGTAAATATTTGCGGAATTATCCGTCGTTGAACATTTTAAAAACATTTTAAGTCAAAACTTGATCTTTTCCACTTAAATAATTTTCTAAAATCCTAATTAAGTTATTTTCGAAGATTAACTTCATAAAATAACTTTTTATAATATTTTGGAATTATCCGCATAAAAATTAGCAGTACAAAAATAATTTCACGGTTACTGTAACAACCTGATTTTTAATTACGCTGTTTAACCGGTTAAAATATAATTAATTATATTTTAATCTGAGAGTTAGAAAGTGATTTGAAATAAAATAAAATCATATTTATAGTCTCTCTTATGGTAGAAGGCTACGGTGAAATTTTGGGTTGAAAATTCAGACGGAGCTCGGTCTGTGTTTTTTTTTTAACTGACAGTATAATTTTATACTGACAGAAAACCCTAATTTGGCTCGAAAACTGAAATTTGTAGATTTTTTTATATTTTCCGTGAGGAAGTCTACTTTCCAAATTTCTGATCATAAATAAAATATTATGTTTATTTGGACGAATTTTGGTAAAAGTTCGGACGGAAAGCAGTCGGTGTTTTCACTGACAGTAAGATTTTAATGATCAGAAAACCTAATTTTGACTCGTGAACGAAATGGTTTATATTTAAATCATATTTCTAACGAGTTTGGTTGTTTTGAAAATTTTCAACCGAAAATGAAATATTACACTTTTTACAGGCGTAAAACCCTAATCAGGGAACCGACGGGGTCGGAAACGAAACTGCAGAGGCCTGTCAAGAGATCGGGACAATGATTCATACATGATGACTTATGGAGGATGAGTCACCAAGCATTTATGAGCATTAAATGCTAGTAATAATGACTTTTAGGTGAAAATGACCAAAATACCCCCAAGCTTTCGCTGGTATTAACCAGACACATCTACGCACTCTTAACCACTCATTTTACGTGGTTATAAACCTCCCACATCTCCTTAATTTCTTGCATCCATATATACTCAACCATACCTATTTCATTTTGCTTTCGTTTCATTATTTTCCTCTCAAAAACCGAAATCGGGTAAACGACGGAGCTGCGTACGGAATTTTCGGGAACCGCTAACGGATAGAATCGGTGACTCATTGGTGAGTCATTTTGTGTGGCCCAAAATCAGTCACACCTCCATCAAATGTGAGCCACATATTTATTAACCATAGTTAAGCAAAGTAACCCTAGTTAAGTTAATTATTAACTACGGTTAAACTTATATTAATTAAATAATCACAAAACCCATTAATCTAAAAGTTAAAAACCAAACAAGGCCTAATATTTTTCCTATAAAATCCCTCCATACCGTGGCCTCCCTCACCATTTTCACCCACTTCTTCATCTCTTCCATTTCTTCTTCAGTTTTCTTCAAAAACTCCATTGTTGTTCTTACACAACTTGATCATTCTTTCACTTTCTTTTATTATCTAGAGGTAAACCCTCACTTCTATGATCTTAGTTATCTTCCTCATCTTCTTAAATCTCTTAATAACCCACTACTTTGGATTAGAGGAGAAAAATTGAGAGAGAAATCTCAATAGTTGCAAGAAGCCTTTGTTGGAAGCTTTGAAACCAAGTTGGAGCAGTTGCAGTGAGGGAGTCTCCAAACACTCTTCAACCGTTGGATTATTCCCAAATTTTATAAGAAGGTTCAGGACTTGTGTTTCTTCATATCCAACGGTCAGAATTTGGTACCAACTTCCAGGATGTGAGATATGAAGCTCGGACAGTATACCTAGGAGGTGAGAAATTCAACCCGAATACCATCTAAGCTGTCACCAAAGAATTACGATCTGAGATGTTTTAGCCGTTGGATCGGGCTGAAACTTTGTGATATGGTTTAGGAAGTATAGTTATTTATTGTCACCGTTCGGTTTTCTTACTAGAGCTCTGTGACCAGAGGAGTGGAGCTCGAATAGTAGCCCTATTTTGGTAGCTTTTCTCTAGGATTCATGAGCTTATTTTGAATCCGATTTTCCCTAAGTCCAGCCGTTGTTCTCCGGAACGGTGGATGTGTAAGGATAGTTGGTGGCAGATTTGTGGATGTTGTTGGATAGCATGCTGAGGTTCTTGGCAGTAGCATGGATGCATTCGGAGCTTGTACGGGAAAGCACGCATGTCAATCAGGTGGGGGGAAAGAACCAATCTACCATCGGAATCGATAAGTAGTATATTCTATAATAATTGTGTAGGGTGACCTAAACCCTACTATTAGTTGAGTAATAGACAAGACCAAAATCATATTGGAAACCTTTTCTGTAAAACCAATGATGATTTGGGGATTGTAGGTTTATCGACGTTAGGATGATTTTATCTTATCTAAGGTTGATTGAATTTATTATTATTATTGCATTGCTTATGTGATCTTTTGTGGCATTTGAATTATTTTATGATATTGTGTTATGCATGATCTGCCTGATTTTTTTAATATTGTGCTTAGCTGATTTTTAAGTAAGGATACGTGTTGTTCGGGAGATAATTGTTTGGGTGAGAGAATAAAGGTGATTTAGAGGTGCCTAGCCTAATTAAGTGGTTTTATCTATGAGGAAAAAGGTGTTGAGACTTTGATGGAAGGTTGAGGCACTAGGTTGTTATTGATGTAATTTAGGGAGATTCATTTATAGATATATTGTTATTCACAGCCGTGTGAGTGGAACACACGAGGTCAGGATATCCTATTTTGGGATATCGGATATTGCGGGTGAGTGCCCTACGGATATGGATGCCGAGGTAGACTACCGTAATATTCTTTTAGTTCTTGACACGTTCGCATATTCTTGGCACTGGACCGTTCTGGATTGATACTCCTTGACGCGTTCTGGATTGATACTCCTTGACGCATTCACATATTCTTGGCACTGGACCGTTTTGGACTAATACTCGCTTTGTCGTTGACGCGTTCGAAAGTTATTTGCACTGGACTGTTTCGGACTACTGAATAATGTGACAGGAGTAGAGATGGCCACATTAGTATAAAGTCTTAGTTGCAGGGGCTGAGGGTAGAGAATGATATAGTGAATTGAGGATGATTGTTGATTTTGAGTGATGCGTGTCTGTGCTATTGTTATATTATGTGCTATGTATTCTGTTCCGCTTTTGATGAAAGAACTGTTTCTTATCCCCAGTATCTTTCGGTATGTTTTATTTTATCTTTTATGGGATCGTACTTGAAGACCCTGTGGCTGAGCTGAACGAAGAGGGGTTGGATGGAACTCCCTATGAACCGGAAGCCGGAGGTTGAGTCGTGACCCATGGTGATTAGGGTCTAGTTAGTCTATGGCCAGTGCGTCTCATGAGACGTTTTATATTTTCCGCTAAGCACAACTTTTGTTTCAATATATGCCTGTGAGGGATCCTACTGAGAGGATACCCTCAACAGTGTTTTGGTAATGTAATAAATAAACATGTGTTTATGTATATATTACAACCTTGGTGTGTTTAATGTGCAGAATTTATATGATTGTTTAAATAAAGTTTTAATTTTTACATACTTTCACGCTAAGTGCGTGATTAAGGAATTAATTAATAAGATTTTAAACTAATAAAACACCGGGGCACAACGAGGTGTCTCAGTTACATCCTCACTGTGACTCATAGTTCACTCTTACACCGATAAATCATTAAAATAATGATATTTTCAACTTTTTCTCATTTTCAACCAACCAAATACTTATATAATATTATAATACTATTTCTCATTTTCATCAAATCAATTATCTCATAAAAAACATATACCAATATTTCTCAGTTAAATATTGAATATACTTCACGAAGCTTTGTAAAACTTTTATCTGGTTAACTACTTGGGCACTGACCACTGTCAGACTTCTCAATCAACAATCAACAACAACAATATTATAGCAATTAATCCAGGCAGGTCATGCATCAAAACACTATAATACATAACTGTAAATAAACAATGAAATGTAGAGAAATAACCACCACCAACCTAATAAAATATTACAAGTCATACACTAAATCACACATATAATTATCGGGAAAAATCCCTTAGGTAAGCTCCCATTACCTCTCGAAGAACTTAGCTTCCGATTTAAAAACTTCTCGCGAATCCGGAAACTATCAACGCACGTACACGATACAACTCTTTATCCTTCAACAAATCACAAATCAACCAATCAAAAATAAGCAAATAAAATCACTTATTCCTCTATCATAGGTCATGGCCTAAAGAGGTTTTGTGGCTAAGAATTTCCAAAATTTCTAAGCTCTTGGATTAGTGATCCTTAAGCATATAGAACGTAAGATCAATGATTATCTTATAAGAGTTGAAACAAAACCTCTAACTCAACATAGAGCTAGGTTTCTGATGAGTGTGATTTCACCTCATCTTTGTCTATCATTTTGCATGCATTTTCATGTAGTTTAGGCATATTTCATTTGATTTTTGGTTAATTTTCCTTTGGAACGGGTAAGGCGGTTTTCGTGGTGTTGTTTTGCATAAATCAAGGGTAAAATGCTCAAAATCAACCATGATGGAGTTTGGATGAAGATGGAGCCTTAAAAGTGAAGAAAATGAGCCAAACAGAGCCAATCACGGCCTAGCCGTGATGCCCATCACGGCCATGATCGAGCAAAACTGAAAAGGAAGAAAGGCTGAAGTCAGAGTCTGTCACGGCCTGGCCGTGATGACCATCACGGCCGTGACCAAAAACCCCCACGAGTCAGAGACCGTCACGGCCTAGACGTGATTCAGATCACGGGCCACAAAAAGAAGACTCGCGACGCGAAAATGGGCTCGCCTCGCGAGAGCCTGAGTTTCACCAGAATTGCCAGAAACAGAAGCCGTCACGGCCTGGCCGTGATGCCCATCACGACCGTGACGCGCATTACTTGGACCTGAAGCAACTGATTTGGATCAGAATTTGAGTTAGATTGGGACTTTAACTTCCCACATCTATAAATAAGGACCAGGCAGAGGCAGAAGAACACAACTGGAGACAACACATACACAGAGACTTTTGGCTAAAACTTAGGCTACATTTTAGGATCTATCTTCTTCTTCCTCCTCTCTTCTTTGATTTTGTAATTTTCATGATGTTGTCAACCAAGCTTGTCATCTCCATGGCAAGGCTGGAGTAGTAGCTTAGTTTCTAGGGATTGGGGTTATGCCTGAGATTCGTTTATGATGTTGAATTTGATGTAATATCTTTGTTATTTCGATTTTGCTTTAGATCTGATTTCTAGTGTTTTATTCACTTGTAAATTCGGCGACCACTCATTTGCGAGACGTAGATATTCTAAGGAGGAACCTAGCGGTGAACTTATGATTTCTAGTGTTTTAATCACTCATAAAATTCGGCGGCCGCTTGTTTGCGAGACGTAGATATTCTAAGGAGGAACCTAGCGGTGAACTTAGGTTATTTGTATGACTTAGACATTCTAAGGAGGAACCTAGCGGTGAACTTAGGTGTCGGATCTATAGAGTCAGACTTGGGACTGAAATCACGAGAGTTAGAAGCCGTCCCTCGAGGATCAACGAGTTGTCACGAAACACAAAGGGTCCAATCTGAGATCGGCTACCACGAGAGTAGGGGTCGGGTCAATTGGGCACGGTTTTTGTAACCCGAGAGGGAGCTTAAACTATTAGAGGATAAACTCGCCTTCAAGGCAATTTCGATAATTGACAGGGGTAATCAAGTTAGCAACGTAAACGATCTTGCGGTAACCCAAATCCCTAGGAATTCATTTAGATCCAAAACCCCATAAACAATTTACTTTCTGTTTTATTTGTCTTCTGTTTACTTATCTCTTAATTCAAAAATCAAAAATCCTTTTTCAAATCCTTTTTATACAGTCCAGATCTACTCGATTTGATAATTGATTGCGATTCGAGATCACAGGCTCTGTGGGATCGATATCTTTTATTACTTGACGACAGTCCGGTACACTTGCCGGAATCTCAACGCCGAGCGTCGCGTCGCTCGCGCGCACGCTGTCAAGTTTTTGGCGCCGTTGCCGGGGACTATGCCTTTTCGAATCTCAATTCAATTTTTGAATTGATTTTTCTGGACCTTTTATTTTTATTTATTTATTTAATTTTTATATCTGAAAAAAATCAAAATTTCTTTCCTTCTAGTGTATCCATCTCTCTGTGTGTTATATGCAAAGATCCCTAAGTCTTGGGAGCCTTAGTGAGGTTGATCCAGAAATCGAGAGGACCTTTCACAGACGTAGGAGACTACAAAGAGAGGGAGAAAGGTTGAGTCCCATTCCACTCATGGCGAATCAACCGGATACGAAACCGTTGAAGGACTACGCAGCCCCAAATGCGAGAGGCTTGCGAACTGGGATTGCCAGGCCAGAGATTGAGGCGGAGAACTACACTATACCGCCTATGCTAATCAACATGATTAGGCAGCACCAATTCGGAGGATTGCCCTCGGAGGACCCGACTGATCACGTAGAAACATTCTTGGAGTTCACCGATGCAATTAGGATTCATGGTGCACCGGTCGATGCTATTATCTTGAGGTTGTTCCCCTCATCTCTGACTGGAAAAGCAAAGGCTTGGCTAAAGCAATTGCCCGCCAACACCTTGACTACTTGGGACCAACTGGAACAGGCGTTCTTGGAGAAATTCTTCCCTCCATCCAAGACGGCCTATATACGAACCCAGATCACCGGCTTCTTCCAAAAAGACGGAGAATCCTTATCAGAAGCTTGGGATCGCTACAAGGGACTGCTGGAGTCTTGCCCACACCATGGACTCGAGAGGTGGTTACTAGTGCACACCTTCTACAATGGATTGGACTACTCTTCGAAGGTGTCACTTGATTCTGCAGCTGGTGGAGCCTTTATGAACAGGCCTCTGACTGAGGCATTCAACATCATTGAGAATGTGGCCACCAACTACCACCAATGGGGTTCATAAAGAGGTAATAACCCGAACAAGATTTCGGGGGGTAAGTTTGAAGTAAATAGCACTGATCTTATAATGTCAAAAATAGACTCACTTAATAAACGTTTTGATCGACTTGAAAGGACTAATGTGAGTGCAATAGGTGCTACTAACATTGTTTGTGAGATTTGTGGAATGCAGGGACACGACATCATGGAGTGCCCACGTGGAATTGCTCATGGATCCGGTGCTTCGGGGGAACATGTGAACTCTTGTCACAACTTCTACGACACGAACCCGAAGCTGCCCAATTATGCTCCCCCAAATCCCTACAACCAAAGGAAGAACAACCCTTACCTCTCCTACGGCAACTACAGCAACACGCTGAACCATGAGTACCAAGAAGGCCAAGGTAATAAGAGAGCCGCACCGGGGTATCCTAGGGTGCAGATATCTAAACTTGAGACTTTATTTGAAAGTTTTGTTGAAACTCAGACAAAACAAAATGAAGAGTTTAGACAACAAGGAAGGGCAGTAAACGAGGCAATAAAAGAACTAGCATCCAAGGTAGACAACTTAGCCATCCATAACAAGATGCTAGAAACCCAAATTGCCCAACAAGCCAGCAACTACACTAGACCTAAGGGTACGTTCCCGGGTCAACCCGAAGCTAATCCCATTGAGCATTGTAATGCCATACACTTGAGGGATGATAAGCTTGGGGTGGGGGAAAAGGACGTGGAACCGGAGGAGGACATGAGCGAAGATGAAGAGCCAGAACCAAAGTATGTCCCTCCACCACCGTACCAACCCCCGATACCTTTCCCACAAAGGTTGGTCAAGAGAAAGCAAGTGGAAGAAGAAACTAAGAGCTTAACTGAGGAGCCAAATGTCATGAACAAATCTAATATGCCTCCTAAACTGAAAGACCCAGGTAGTTTCTCTATCACTTGCTCGGTTGAACAGGTACAAATAGACCAAGCCTTATGTGACTTAGGGGCTAGTGCGAGCTTGATGCCCCTCACTATCATGGAAAGGTTGGGAAGCAAAGAGTTGAGACCATTCAAATTCTCCTTACAATTTGCGGATGGCTCAACTAGGACTCCTCTAGGCATACTAGAGAACGTTCCTGTAAAGGTAGGGAAATTCTTCATCCCTACTGATTTCCTGGTATTGGACATGAAAGGGAATTCTGAATTCCCCATCATTTTAGGAAGGCCATTCTTGGCCACCGCTGGAGCAGTAATAGATGTAAGGAATGACAAACTCTCTCTAAATGTAGAGGAAGGTAGGGTAGATTTTCAATTGACTAACTCTTATAACAACCCTCCTTTTGAGAGCCATGTGTGCAGGATCGATTTAACGTCTCCAGTGGTAAAAGAAGAGCTCAACATGGAAGCAACTCCGAAGATTTGCATGGCTAATGATGCACCAAACGGTGATGGAGTTGGAGTTGCTGATCACGCGGAAACAAAACTTCCGCCGGGAGAGATGAAGGTCAGGAAGCTCCGAGAGAAAAGAGCGAAGCGGAAGCGTTATTGGCCGTATGAGCAGAAACAACTTTTTGAAGGAGTTCCATGGAAGGGAAGTGTTCCTGTACTTCTACGCCCAGTCGACCCCGGTTGATTGAAGGAAGTATGGTCAAGCTTAAGACCATAAATAAGCGCTTCTTGGGAGGCAACCCAAGTTTTCTTTCCCTTTTCCTTTTGTTTTTGAATTAAGCTCTTGAATAATTTGAGAAGATCAAGAGGCAAAAAATCATAAATCAATAGATTTGTCTAGTGTTTTCAGGTTAAAGAGGAAGGAAGAGCTAGAAGAGCAAGGACTAATAAAGTCAGAAGCCATCACGGCCTGTCCGTGATGAGCCTCACGGCCGTGATGCAATTTCCAACAAAGGTTTGACTGGAATGTGAGCCAACACCCGCAACTACCTCGGTGAGTTGTTCCAATTTTTGCATTTGCATTTGCATTTGCATTATTGCATTCATATTGCATTCACATAGGCATAGTTGAGTATGATCACATTCTCTAGATTGCCCCTCACTTAGAATATGCATCCAATTGTGAGAACTTGGTGCCAAATGAATTGAGATAGTGAATTTTTGAACCCAATTTTTTTTATTTCTTGTGACAAGGCTAAAAGTAAAAATTCTTGGGACGATCATTTGATAGTTGATAATTAGCATGTGGTTTCTTAGATTTGTATTTCTCACTGATTTTTGAACTACTAAATGTAAGATTTTGAGCCAAAAAGGGGTACTCACTAAATCTACCCCATTTCTTGTGATAGAGTGATTTAATTCCTCTTGGACTGTATTTTCTAGAACTTGACTTGAAACCATTTCGAAACTTAAAAATTTTTGAAAACATTTTTGAAAATGATTGAGGCATTAGGTATTTTTCCGGCCTTCCGAGCTTCGATTGATTAAATGCTACCCCGTAGTTGCCCAATTTTGAGCCTAAAAGATTAAAATACTTTTCTTGGTACCATGAAATGTTTTGATAAATAATGCTTGGTATGGCACCTTTTAAAGTATTACAAAAAAGGGTAAAATGGTAGTTTGAAAAAGTTTGGGATGAAAAAGCTAGAAAATAATTTCTCTTGAGCTATAAATCTCCCCTTCTCCAAATAAATAAAAATGAAATAAACAAAAGAAAAAAAATGGAGAAGGGGATGACAAAAGAAAGTGAGAAATAAAAAATAAAAAAAAGGAAAGAAAAAGGGTGGAAAAGTGAATCAAAGCCCAAAAAGGGGGTATTTTAGAAGGTGTCATGCTTTGCAATGTTTGATAATTTTTTAGCCTTCTTGAATTTCCCTTTCCTTGATTTTCCCACTTAACAATTAATCCCATGGCCACGTTACAACCAAAATAAAAGACCTCTTGATTCTTATGTGTTTTCATTAATAAAGTAAAGATTTGGTTAATAGTCAAGCTTATGGTAGAGTACTTTCCTTGAGGAAATTGAGCGAATTGTCATATATACCCTTAAACACTTGAGTGAGGTGAGTTGAGTGCCTGAATCAGTGAGAATATGAATTTGAAGAACCTAAGCTTCTAATTGGACTTGAAATTGATTATCTCTTGGGTGCTTATTAAATATTCCTGTCACTTGGATTGGTTGCTAGGGTTCTTGGTTCACTATCCATGCTTTGATTGATTTATCTTATGGCCTTAGTAATTGCTTGAGGACAAGCAAAATCTTAAGCTTGGGGTGATTTGATGAGTGTGATTTCACCTCATCTTTGTCTATCATTTTGCATGCATTTTCATGTAGTTTAGGCACATTTCATTTGATTTTTGGTTAATTTTCCTTTGGAACGGGTAAGGCGGTTTTCGTGGTGTTGTTTTGCATAAATCAAGGGTAAAATGCTCAAAATCAACCATGATGGAGTTTGGATGAAGATGGAGCCTTAAAAGTGAAGAAAATGAGCCAAACAGAGCCCATCACGGTCTAGCCGTGATGCCCATCACGGCCATGATCGAGCAAAACTGAAAAGGAAGAAAGACTGAAGTCAGAGTCTGTCACGGACCAAAAACCCCCACGAGTCAGAGACCGTCACGGCCTAGACGTGATTCAGATCACGGGCCACAAAAAGAAGACTCGCGACGCGAAAATGGGCTCGCCTCGCGAGAGCCTGAGTTTCACCAGAATTGCCAGAAACAGAAGCCGTCACGGCCTGGCCGTGATGCCCATCACGGCCTGGCCGTGATGCCCATCACGTCCGTGACGCGCATTACTTGGACCTGAAGCAACTGATTTGGATCAGAATTTGAGTTAGATTGGGACTCTAACTTCCCACATCTATAAATAAGGACCAGGCAGAGGCAGAAGAACACAACTGGAGACAACACATACACAGAGACTTTTGGCTACAACTTAGGCTACATTTTAGGATCTATCTTCTTCTTCCTCCTCTCTTCTTTGATTTTGTAATTTTCATGATGTTGTCAACCAAGCTTGTCATCTCCATGGCAAGGCTGGAGTAGTAGCTTAGTTTCTAGGGATTGGGGTTATGCCCGAGATTCATTTATGATGTTGAATTTGATGTAATATCTTTGTTATTTCGATTTTGCTTTAGATCTGATTTCTAGTGTTTTATTCACTCGTAAATTCGGCGACCACTCATTTGCGAGACGTAGATATTCTAAGGAGAAACCTAGCGGTGAACTTATGATTTCTAGTGTTTTAATCACTCGTAAAATTCGGCGGCCGCTTGTTTGCGAGACGTAGATATTCTAAGGAGGAACCTAGCGGTGAACTTAGGTTATTTGCATGACTTAGACATTCTAAGGAGGAATCTAGCGGTGAACTTAGGTGTCGGATCTATAGAGTCAGACTTGGGACTGAAATCACGAGAGTTAGAAGCCGTCCCTCGAGGATCAACGAGTTGTCACGAAACGCAAAGGGTCTAATCTGAGATCGGCTACCACGAGAGTAGGGGTCGGGTCAATTGGGCACGGTTTTTGTAACCCGAGAGGGAGCTTAAACTATTAGAGGATAAACTCGCCTTTTAGGCAATTTCGATAATTGACAGGGGTAATCAAGTTAGCAACGTAAACGATCTTGCGGTAACCCAAATCCCTAGGAATCCATTTAGATCCAAAACCCCATAAACAATTTACTTTCTGTTTTATTTGTCTTCTGTTTACTTATCTCTTAATTCAAAAATCAAAAATCCTTTTTCAAATCCTTTTTATACAGTCCAGATCTACTCGATTTGATAATTGGTTGCGATTCGAGATCACAGTCTCTGTGGGATCGATATCTTTTATTACTTGACGACAGTCCGGTACACTTGCCGGAATCTCAACGCCGAGCGTCACGTCGCTCGCGCGCACGCTGTCAGTTTCGACCTATACTTAAAAAATAGGCTAGAGATTTTCAAAATCAACAAGCTCTTGGATTCAAGTTGAAGTTGGCACATGTAAACACAAGAAGTGGGGAGGGGGGGGGGGGGGGGGGGGTTGAATCGTGTTTTTTAATTAATTATTTTCACAAAAACCCTTTTTGAACAACATTTTTACAAGAAGAAGATAAAAAGATTAAGCACACAAGAAATACTTTTTAAAAGATTAACAAAACCAACATCAAATCCCACAGTTAGTAAAAATAAATAAAACTGTAAAAGATAAGGGATAGAAAATTCACTCAGGTATTTTATCCTGGTTCACTCATTTCCAACCAAGAGCTAGGTCCAGTCCCTTCTACTTGAAGGATTTTCTCCACTATTTCCAAATAGTTTCTACAACAAGTATTCTTCACCTCTTTAGGCTACAAGTATTGCTTTCTTGCCAAGCCTCTTCAGGCTCTAATAAAATCACATGGATTTTTCTGAGATCTTTCTAACTCACTATATGTGAGGGTATGAAGGTTTAAGATCTACTGCATATTTTTACAAATATTCAACCTTAAGAATTACAGACATTTGCTTTACAACAAGAATATAAGCTTTGAATAACCTGCAATTGATCAAATGACAAAAGTCGTTCTTCAGTGCTTGAGACCTTCTACATATATAGTGGTCTTCAACTTCTCTTGTAAATCTTCAACGGTTATTTGAATAGTTCTGTTATAGAGATAACATTAAATGCATGATATCCGTTGAGACTGATAGCTTGATTTTGGCCATGTTGAAAAGCATCCTTGGATATCAGAAAATCACAAAATGGAGGCTCGCTGTTCTGAGCAATTGTACCTTAAAAACTTTCTTTCCTCCTTTTGCGTATAACCCAGCTTTTGTCCAGCAATAAAGATGTCATCGTACAGATCGTTTTGCAATTCCAATTGTACTATTTTCTTTTTGTATTTCCTTGATAGTACTATGAACTTTCTCACAAAGGAACAAGATGTTAATAATTATAAAGAACATATATTCCTTTGAAATAAATATCAATCACTTGAAATAAATTCAATGTGGTCCAAATTGCATTAAATCATGTTCAAGGTAGTAAAGATATAGAAGATGTAGAACCGTCTACAGGCATTCAGTTTTAGAACGCGTCTACGCAAGGTTTTATTCTGCTCGTCCACCGATGTGGTAGAAGCGCTCGTCCACACAAGTCTTTGGACTTGCTAAGTCCTTAGATAAACTCCGTCCAATGACGTGACACTATGGACGTCTACTGAATTTTAGTTAGGCACTATGGATGTATACTTGAGTTTCAAGGATAGCACTCTTCTGCTAACGTGGCAAGATGGACGCACTTATTTTCAAGTATTTGGCCTTGCTGTACCTAACAAGTTATTTAGGTATTCATTTATAGCCTCGTCTACTAAATAAAACAACAAGGTAAAATTACCACAGTTCTTGAGCAGCCGGTCTACAGGGGTGGACGCGTATTTTTCAATTGGAACTCATCGCACGTTTATTTTGCTTATAAAAGCATTCCTGCATAACTGAAAGCACTAGTTAGATCTCGACTAACACTTTGGCAAACAAATTTAATCCTTTTGTTAACATCAAAACCTAGAGATTAAGTGAACCAGAACCACTTTGGTTCCAACACAAATATGATAGACATTCACTAGATCCAAACAAGTGTTATACTTGAAAAATTGAAACAAAACATCTTTCCTCCTATCCTACATAGGTTCGGCCAAGCTAGGATAAAAGGGAAGCAAATTTTTGTTGGATGCATCCTCTTGGATCTTAAGTATAGAGAGGATACTAAGATCATAGAAATTGGTTTCATATTTTTAGGATTTTTCTATGATTTTCTAGAGAATTTCAAAGTTCTAGATCTAAGAATTGAAAAATATGATCTTGACTTTGAAACATAAAAATGAATGAAGAACATGCTATTGATTGAGTGAGAGGACCATGGCATACCTCTTGAAATTGAAAAATGAGCTAAGAATCGTGGTTGCTTCACAAAAATGGCTTATGGAACTTAACCTTTTTAAGAAAAATGGAGGAAAGCTAATGAAGAAGATGAAGCATGGTTTAAATAGCAAGAAGATCGGCTCCTTGGAGGGTTTGGTCCGTGTATAATCAAGGATACAAGGGTGCAAAACATAATTTTTTAGGGCAAAAGAGTAATCTTACTTATGGACAATTTTGTGATAAAATAACAACTTAAGGACATTACAGTAATTTCACCTCAAAAGCAATCATGACACTTGTTAGTCACCTATATGACTCACCCTTATGAGTCATCACTTATCTTCATCCATTGAATGCCGGATTTTGTCTTTGCACACTCGTTCTCGACTCCGCCAATTACCCGATTTAGGGTTATTATGCCCGAACCAAGTATTATAACCTATTCATTTTGAAAAATTTCAAAGTAACCTATATCGTTGGAAATGACATATACAATCTTTTCATTTCGTTCTCGGGTCAAATTAGGGTTTTCTGTCGGTATAAAATTATACTGTCAGTAAAAACGCAAACCGGTTTTCGTCTGAGTTTTAAACCCAAAATTTCACCGTATACTTATAAAAATAAGTAAAATATGAATATGAATTTGGTTTTCCCATAATCATTTTCTAAGTTTCAGATAAAAATATAAATGTTTATTTATATTTATACCGATCTTAAAAAGCAGAAAAATCGGGGTGTTACATTACTACCCCACTTAAAGAAAATTTCGTCCTCGAAATTTCGTGACTCAAAATTAGACAGGATCTCTCAATCACAAGATCTTACTCTCACGAGAAACTATATAGAAGAATTTCATCAATCTGAAAAGCATACAGTAATAACCAGTAGATAAAAAGATCCTTTAATAGGTTCGTGAGTGTACAAATGCATAGTTAATACATGTTTACAACCATGACCGTACTAAAGTTCCTTCTTTCACAAGAACTTCCAGTGGATTAGAAAATAGAAGGCGGAGAACTCCTATCATCGAGAGGGTTCTCTTTTAATATCCGGAACTTTTGAAATAACCACTTTAGGAAAGGAAATGATCTGACCCATAACCAAGCTGAGTCACATCCACTAACAAAAAAGAGACTGGAATAGATTTCTTTAAGAAACCTATATTCTAAAAAAGTCATAAACATTATATCACAATTGAAAAGACTAACAACATAATAGACTCTTTAGAGTCAAATACTCAAAGACATCAAAACACGATTATACTTAGAATTCGTTACAAACTTAAATTACGAGTCATTAAAGCTAATGTGACACCCATTCTTAGATCATCACGTGATAATCCGATGCGGAACATACAACTTTAAATTGCTGGTCCACGCCTTGGTGCGTAGCACTTCCTTTCTAGGTGTCCCTGTTGTCCACAATTGAAACATTTGACTCTTCTTTTTGGGCAAGTATTAGCCATGTGATTTAAGTCCCCACACTTGCTGGTTCTGGTTATTTTATTGTGGTCGGAAATAAGGCTTCCTCTGGTCCTGTTTCCACTCCTGATTCTGGTTTTGATTCTAAAATTAGTTCTTGGATCGAGAAGGTCCTCCAGCATTCCCTCTATTGTCTCTTCCTTTCCTCATATGCTCTATCTTCCTACTCATCTCAACTAGAGTTAGAAAACTTCTAAGTTGTAATGGTAGTACAGATTCTCTAATCTCGAACCTCAAGCCTACTTCAAACCTTTCACATTTCCAGCTTTCATGTGGTTGTACTTGAAAGAAACGGAAATATTTGGTGAGTGATTCAAACTTCGCCGCATACTCCCCCACAGTCAAATCACGCTGGTACAATCGCAAAAATTCTTGTTCTTTCTCAATCCTAACATTCTCCGGAAAATAATTGTTTAGAAATGCAGTTTTAAACACATCCCAAGTAATTTCCTGATGGTTAGCTTTCAGCAATTGTCGAGCACCTCCCCACTAGTACTCCGCATCTCCCGTCAGTAGAAAAACAGCATAGGTAACCCTAACTTCTGCCGGAGTAACCACCAACTCAAAGATTTTCTCCAGCTCCTGAATCCATAAATAAGCTTTCTCATGCTCATTATCCACGCCAAACTGTGAAGGATTTTGGCTTCGAAACGCAATCAGAGCCTTGCCTTCCGCAACTTGCAGATTTTGAGCATTCATAGATGCAATTTCATTTGCAATCGTCCTGCCACATTTTCCATTGCTTGAGCCGCATAATCCACTCCTTCTTCATAATTTTCATTCATGTCACCATGACCGCCAATGGGACCACCTCTACGACCCTTTCCACGTCCACGTCCAAGTCCAATCCCTGGTTCCATAACTGACCTACCAAGAAAAATCAGTTAAATGAAAACCAGAAATTCAGTTATATACTTATGTGTTCAAACACATTACTTCTAAGAAGTAATTCAATCAACATATCATCTAGAATTCATGGGTTCTCACAAGATATCAATCCAATTAGAACCCACCTAAACACACATACTTGTGTGTCAACACACATTGTTTCGACAAGGACACAATCCAAACAAGGTCCAACCAGAGATCACACAATAAAAACGTAACAGACCTATTCCCCTAGTTTCCCGAAAGACTTGACCAGCTCTGATACCACTCTGTAACACCCCCCTTGGGCATTACTTTGTAACACATGCAGAAATAAATTAAAAAGTTATTTGCCAGTTGTTTTCAGAAAATTAATTTACTTTAGGTCAGAAAACTCGGGTGTAAAAATTTTTGTTTTGCGAGAACGCTCTGTAAAGCCAAGATACATACGTGAAACAGTAAAATCATATTGTACATCTTCTCACACGAGGAAATACCCATATTCACAGTAAGAGCCTTCACAACATGCACATTTGTACTAAAAGTTTCTAATTCTCAAAAACAGAAAATTAAACCAAAGACTCCTAAGTTGGTCGCCTTACAAGACATCTACTGGTAAAACCCCGTGGTCATTCCCACAATCAAGCGTCTCTTCAAGCATCAGGATCAAAGATCCCGAGTGCATCTAAAAACTTTTCTGCACCACCTACTTTCATGTACCAAGACACAAAAGCCAAACCAGAAAACCTGATATATTATAAGGGTGAGACACCAATATATGGATATAAGCATGATAACTATATGCGTGACACACAAAACAACATATAGTCATATAAAGTCATACAACATAAACTTCTCAGAATAAAAAGTAATTTACCAATGGGTTTCATACCCGAAGAGTCATTGTCCTTTATAAAAAGATTCATAACACTTCACAGTTCAACATCTAATCTTGATACCTAATCTCCTGGAGATTCCAAAGTCATGTAAAATGAGCTGATCAGACTCTTGAGTGGCACATTGTCCAAACTCTTGGTACAATGGTCAACCACATAATGGCACGTTATCCGAACTCCCGGCACAATGGTCAACAAAACAAATGGCACACCGCCTAAACCTCCTGGCACGATGGTCACCAAAACAAATGGCACATCGTCCATTAAGGTACAATGGTGAACTCTAAATGGCACACTGACCATTAAGGCACAATGGTTAGCTCTGAATGGCACATTGACCATTAAGGCACAATGGTCAACATGAAACATGAATATCACCATGATACCATGACTAACAAACACACTATAACATGAATATCCTCAAGATATCATGACTAACAAACACACGATGACATGAATATTATCAAGATATCATGATTAACAAATACATCGAAACCTGAATATCATTAAGATATCATGATTAACAAATACACTATTACATGAATATCATCCGGATATCATGACTAACAAATACATCGAAAGTAAAACTCGTTTATAAAACATCAAATCATCGTAAAGATCATTTCTAATATAAACTCCTTTTACGTTGGAAATTCCGTTTTACAAAATCATCAAAATCACTTAAAACTCATTTCCTTTCAAAAATCTATATTTGGAACCTTAATTCCACGAAACATCGTTTAAAGCTAAATTGCTGTTAAAACAAATACCGTAGTTTTCAAAAATGGTTTCCGTAAATATTTGCTGAATTATCCGTCGTTTAACATTTTAAGTCAAAACTTGATCTTTTCTACTTAAATAATTTTCTAAAATCCTAATTAAGTTATTTTCGAAGATTAACTTCATAAAATAACTTTGTATAATATTTTGGAATTATCCACATAAAAATTAGCAGTATAAAAATAATTTCACGGTTACGTCCTTACTGTGACTCATAGTTCACTCTTACACCGATAAATCATTAAAATAATGATATTTTCAACTTTTTCTCATTTTCAACCAACCAAATACTTAAGTAATATTGTATTCCTATTTCTCAATTTCATCAAATCAATTATTTCATCAAAAACATATACCAATATTTCTCATTTAAATATTGAATATACTTCACGAAGCTTTGTAAAACTTTTATCTGGTTAACTACTTGGGCACTGACAACTGTCAGGCTTCTCAATCAACAATCATCAACAACAATATTATAGCAATTAACCCAGGCAGATCATGCATCAAAACACTATAATACATAACTGCAAATACACAATGAAATGTAGAGAAATAAACACCACGAACCTCAATAAAATATTACAAGTCATACACTAAATCACACATATAATCATCGGGAAAAATCCCTCAGGTAAGGTCCCCTTACCTCTCGAAGAACTTAGCTTCCGATTTAATAACTTGTTGCGAATCCGGAAACCGTCAATGCACGTACATGATACAACTCTTTATCCTTAAACAAATCACAAATCAACCAATCAAAAATAGGTAAATAAAATCACTTATTCCTCTATGATAGGTCACGACCTAAAGAGGTTTTTGTGGCTAAGAATTTCCAAAATTCCTAAGCTCTTGGATTAGTGATCCTTAAGCATATAGGACTTAAGATCAATGATTATCTTACAAGAGTTGAAACAAAACCTCTAACTCAACATAGAGCTAGGTTTCGGCCAATACATGAAAAATAGGCTAGAGATTTTCAAAATAAACAAGCTCTTGGATTCAAGTATGATAGATATTCATTAGATTAAAACAAGTGTTATACTTGAAAAATTGAAACAAAACATCTTTCCTCCTATCCTACATAGGTTCGGAAATGCTAGGATAAAAGGGAAGGAAATTTTTGTTGGATGCATCCTCTTGGATCTTAAATATAGAAAGGATACTAAGATCATTGAAATTGGTTTTATATTTTTAGAATTTTTCTATGATTTTCTAGAGAATTTCAAATTTCTAGATCTAAGAATTGAAAAATATGATCTAGACTTTGAAACATAAAAATGAATGAAGAACATGCTATTGATTGAGTGATAGGGGCATGACATACCTCTTGTAATTGAAAAATGAGCTAAGAACTTCACAAAAATGGCTTATGGAACTTAAGCTTTTTAAGAAAAATGGAGGAAAGCTAATCAAGAAGATGAAGCATGGTTCAAATAGCAAGAAGATGGGCTCCTTGGAGGGTTTGGGCTGTGTATAATCAAGGGTACAAGGGTCCAAAACATAAATTTTTAGGGCAAAAGAGTAATCTTACTGAAGGGCAATTTTGCGATAAAATAACAACTTAAAGACATTATAGTAATTTCACCTCAAAAGCAATCATGACACTTGTGAGTCACCTATATGACTCACCCTTATGAGTCATCACTCTTCTTCATCCATTGAATTTCAGATTTTGTCTCTTCACCTCCATTTTCGACTCTGTCGATTACCCGATTTAGGGTTTTTACGCCCGAACCAAGTATTATAACCTATTTATTTTGAAAATTTTCAAAATAACCCATATCGTTGGAAATGAGATACACAATCTATTCATTTCGTTCTCGGGTCAAATTAGGGTTTTCTACGGGTACAAAATTATAGTGTTAGTAAAAACGCAGACCGGTTTCCGTCTGAGTTTTAAACCCAAAATTTCACCGTATACTTATAAAAATAAGTATAATATGAATATGACTTTGGTTTTCCCATAATCATTTTCTAAGTTTCAGATAAAAATATAAACGTTTATTTATATTTATACCGATCTTAGAAAGCAGAAAAATCAAGGAGTTACAAAAAGCATGGATCTGGTATAACCGTGTGTTAAAGACAGGAGGGTACTCGTTTTTGGACTAGGGCATTAATCCGCAAGCATGTATGCAGCACATTGGGTAATTGTTGTTTCTGCTAGCTTTGTGACTGCACATCCGGGAGGCTAAGTGTTTATAGCTCTTTGGATATGTCATCTTTTGATATATCCTATAAAAACTTTGTATCTGGGATGGTCATGTATTGGTTGGTCTTGAGCTGAAGTAAGGTGGGTGGGGTGGCATCATGTATTTTACTTTTTGATTATCTATGTATGTGGGTTTAGAGTACCCCATTGTACTCTGGTCTTAATATACCTTTTGGCTTATAAAAAAAAAAAAAAAACAAACAATAGCACCTTATTAGACAGGGAAGTGTCCAAATCCTTGTTTGAAGTGAATGTTAGATAGCCCTGCAATCATTTCAGTGGTAAAATGGGTAAAGATAACATGTGCCCCGGCTATCAAATATAAAGGTAGCATAAAGAAGCTAACAATATTACTACTCTTGTTATTGATTTAGCGTGCAAATGAATATCATTAGTTTGCATGACTGATGGGCAAATTGCCTGAAAGGAATTGAAAGGAACCTTCAAAATAGAGCGGGGGAAATTCGATAGTACTATAGTGCCACCAACATTTCCCAAAAAAGTCCCCCAGAATTCCTTTCCTTATGATGAAAAAATCTGCATCCTTTTGAAGCTGTCAACTCCAATCTATAAAACCCACATCCCACTCTGATTGCATAAAAAGCACAATCCACTATTTCCAGATTGGATCACACTTTTCTTCTTTGTTTTGTTTTATTGCCAAAAAGCTCCCCTATCACAAGTACATTGCCCACGACCTACTAGATTAAAACTCCAATATATTACCCACTCATTTAAACGTAAACTTGTTTGACCCCACCCTAAATTAAAATTAAAAGCATCGAGCTGGTATAACCGTGTGTCAAAGACAAGAGGGTACTCGTTTTTGGACTAGAGCATTGTAACATCCCAAAATTTATTCTGATTATTTTATTATTAAGATTAAGCTAGTATGAGTTTTGTTGTAGAAAATTGTTAGCATAAAAAATTTATTAGAATTATCTAATAACTATAAAAAGATATAATGATTAAAAAAGTAGAAACCTACGTCTCACGTAGGCCACATTGTTACCAATGTGGAGATTTTGACTTCACCCAAATGCCATCCTTATAGAATTATTATATATACAAAGCAATAAGTAATAAAAAAAAACAAGTGGGTCCTACATGTATAATAAATGAATTGAGAGCATGGTGCAAGGTCTTTCATGCCAGGGCCTTTCTTTTGTTAAAAAAAAAACTAAGCCCACCCTAAAGATTGAGATAAATTGCCTTTTAATTGAAAAGAGAGAGGAGAAAACCTGAAGCAGGAAAAAAACCAATCTTAGCGCCGCCAAACAAGAAAATAGAAGGGGGGAGAATAGTAGCAGCTCAACTTGGCACAGATTCGAGATATAAGTGGGGAGAAGAAAATTATTGGTATAATGCTTGGGTTTATCTTAGATAATTTTTAGAGCATTTTGGAGGTCTTCGAGAGGTGAGTAGCAATATTTTTTATGAACCATTTTCATGGTATTTTTATGTGTTTACGGTGATTTGAAAATTGATGATCTCATATTTCAATTCGTTGTTTTGCTTACAAAATTTAGGTGACTGTATTCCTCATTTTCATTGACTTGTTTGTGAATTCTCCTTCTAATGTGTATGACGGTAAAAGTGCCAAAAGCTAACACTTGAATTGATTATCCCTTCCTAATTTTCAATTGCCTATAACATGATGTCTGGTTCATTTTTACCGAGCATCAATTCATATTTGTATTGAATCAAAATTCTTGACCCTCTATGACGTGTCCAACAAGATGCATATTTGCTATTTGCCAATTGTTCTATTCACATAATTGTTTTCTTGTCTCAATTCCTCTTCATTCCAGACGCATGATTACACTGATTGTGTGAATGATGTTTTTTGGACTATTTCATTATCGCTTGATTATAGTATGCAACATTATCGACTTTAAATAAAAATATGAAATATGATTGATAATGTACTTGATGATTGTGTGTCCCTGATTATGAATAAATAAGTGTATGTATGATCTATGAAGTTTGTTGTTCTGCCCCCTAAGTTAGGGGCATTGGCTCGTAACATCGCCATTTAATGGGATGTCGAAATTAAGATACGGGACATGGAGTCCATTTTATGAACGAGGCTCTCGGGTCCGTTAATGGGAGGCAAAGAACCAACTTAATTATGAGGTTATCGGGTCACCATAGGGGCAAGGAGTCAATTCTAAAATGAGGTTCCCGAGTCACCAAGGGGGCAAGGGATCAATTCTAGAACGAGGTTCTCGGTTCACCATAAAGAGGGTGGCAAGGAATCAATTCTAGAACGAGGTTCCAGAGTCACCGCAGACAAGGGACAAGGAACCAATTTGATGAGGTTCTCGAGTCACCAAATTGGGTAAGAAACCAACACAGAGTGGGGTTTCCTAGCCACTTGAGGATTGTGTTATTGTGTGATGTGTGATTACTTTGTTTAATTAATATATGATATTTGATTATGTTGTCGTTATATGATTGTTGTAATTAAATGTATTTTTATAATGAACATTATTTTGGAAAATTAGTAGGCATCATGGACAGTTTTTCCGGTTACCGCGCCTGCTGAGAACATCACTATTTTCAAAATATTTATCACTGTACTGTTGTTCACTGAGATTTTATATCTCATTAAAAAATGTTGTTTTCAGAGCCCGAGGACATCATTGTTGCGGACACCGAGGCTTAAGAACTATTTTCTTATTTTTTTAGCTTAGCTTGTTAGTATTGTAGCATGGCTTACGAGTGCCATGCAGACATCGTTTATTATTTTTAGTTATTCCTCTTGGATTGTAGTTAGACACCCGACTTTGAGGCTTTTCTTTTTATTTGGTTTTATTCAGATGTATGGATTTAATAGTATATTTATTACTTTGATACATTATTACTATTTTATTTGATATGAGACATTTTCCAGACTTATACATTATTACTATTTTATTTGATATGATACATTATTACTATTAAAGGATTTTTATACAATTTATTTGGGTTACTAATGTAACAAAGGGCGTTACAAGCATTAATCCGCAAGCATGTCTACATCACATTGGGTAATTGTTGTTTCTGCTAGTTTCGTGACTGCACATTTGGGAGGCTGAGTTTTTATAACTCTATGGATATGTCATATTATGTTATATCCTATAAAAACTCTGTATCTGGGGTGGTCATGTACTGGTTGGTCTTGAGTTGAAGCATGGTGGGTGGGGTGGTATCATGTATTTTACTTTTTGATTATCTATGTATATGGATTTAGAGTACCCCTTGTAATTTGGTCTTAATATACCTTTTGGCTTATAAAAAAAAACAAACAATAGCACCTTATAAGATGGGGAAGTGTCCAAATCCTTGTTTGAAGTGAATGTTAGATAGCCCTGCAATCATTTCAGTTATAAATTGGGTAAAGATAACATGTGCCCTGGCTATCAAATATAAAGGTAGCATAAAGATGCTAACAATATTATAACTCTTGTTAATGATTAAGCATGCAAATGAATATCATTAGTTTGCATGACTGATGGGCAAATTGTCTGAAAGGAAGGGAAAGGAACCTTCAAAATAGAGCGGGGAAAAAATTAGATAGTACTATAGTGCCTCCAACATTTCCCAAAAAAAGCCCCCAGAATTCCTTTCCTTATAATGAAAAAAGCTGCATCCTTTTGACGCTGTCAATTGCAACCTATAAAAACCCACATACCACTTTGATTGCATAAAAATAAGAATCTGCTATTTCCATATTGGATCACACTTTTCTTCTCTTTGTTTTGTTTTATTGCCAAAAAGCTACCCCATCACAAATACATTGCCCACAACCTGCTAGATTAAAACTCCAATTTATTACCCACTTCATTTAAACGTAAACCTGTTTGATCCCACCCTAAAATAAAATTAAAAGCATGGAGCTGGTATAATCGTGTGTCAAAGACAGGAGGGTACTTGTTTTTGGACTAGAGCATTAATCCACAAGCATGTATACAACACATTGGGTAATTGTTGTTTCTGCTAGTTTCGTGACTACACATTTGGGAGGCTCAATTTTTAAAACACTATGGATATGCCGTGTTATGCTATATCCTATATAACCTTTGTATCTGGGGTGGTCATGTATTGGTTTGTCTTGAGTTGAAGCAAGGTGGGTGGGGTGGTATCATGTATTTTACTTTTTGATTATCTATGTATATGGGTTTAGAGTACCCCTTGTACTCTGGTCTTTTTTTTAAACAAAGAAGGCATTCAGAAGCATCACAATAAAGGTAGACATCCCAACTATGTTGGTACCCCTGTCAATATCGATCATCTGCAGCACACCCACAATTTATTAAAATAGAATAAAGAATACAAAAAAGCTAGGGGGCATCAACCTGACCCAAACAGAAATGATAACTATCTGAACCTATAATAAGGTAAACCAACCATATTATGAAAAAAATCATCCCAAATAAAATTTAGGATTGTGTCCCATGTTGTGACTCCGGCAAGTGTACCGGGTCGTCGCAAGTAATAAAAAGAAACACGGTAAGTAAATACCGAGGTCGAACTCAAGGATTGGGATACCAATTCGACTAATCCGCGGGAAGTCAGATACGTTCGGTCAAGTTACGGAAGAAGGTGGTTGAGGGAGAGAGATTAATATCTGAATTCAACTAACAATCTAAATAAACTAATTAACTAAAAATCAGAAAACTGAAATGTCCAAGGTCACAAATCCACCTACCCAATATGTACACCCAAGTGATGATGAATTCCTCCCTAGGTTCAATTACAATGTCAACCGGGACCCCTAAATTCTCCTAAATCCACTTCCGTGCTCATTAGGACGTATTCGATGATTTGAGTTAATTACTTGCTAGGTCTCTTAACCCTAATCTCGAATTCTGTTAATTCTTGTTCCCTATAAGGTCGCACCGATCTCCTACTCACTCTTGTGCAATATTCGATCGATGATCCTAATTCAAGTTCTAAACGCGAATCGCTGACTAGGCCTCATCGACGTTAACAAGTCAATCACGCAACACGTATGATCAACACAATCAAATCAGAATTAGGAAACAAGAATTGAATTAAAGGAGAAAGACATACATCATATCGGATTTACATCGCCATGGGTGGCTTCATCGTTCCCTCGGACGATGGGATTAGTTCCTCATGCTCATAGACAAGCGATCGGACATAATCTCCATAAGAAAAAGGGAGACGCAGCTCCAAAGAGAAAAGAAACTACCCTAAACGCTACTCTAAACAGTGGAAAACTGGATGCTAACGATTCCCCTCGCAATCTGATCTGCAAAAGCCATTAAATAGGATTCCTGATCTGCGCTCGCTCGCGAGGCGAGCAGCCTTTCGCGAGGCGAGAATTAAAATTGGCGCGCTTTCAATTTGAACTCTCGCGAGGCGAAAGTGTGTTTGCGGGGAGAGTCTTCAATTTCAGGCTGTGACCTTCATCACGGCTGGGCCGTGATGGCCTCTGACTTCCAAGTCTTCATTCTCTCGCGAGGCGAGATGTCTCTCGCGGGGCGAGTCTTCAAACCTCAAACTGTTCACGGGCGTGGTTTTCATCACGGCTTGGCCGTGATGGTCTCTGTCTTGCAGGTCTTCATGATTCGCGGGGCGAGAAGAGTCTCGCGTGGCGAGACAGAAATGTTGACTTTTGCTGCTTTGTTGACCTTCAGTCTCGCGAGGCGAGAATACACTCGCGGGGCGAGTGTCTCCAGTCTTGCAATTTCCACTGCTTTTTGACTTTCCTTGACTCCCGGAGCTTCACTTATTTAACCTGAAACAACAAAAGCACCCACAAGCGTAATTCTATTTAAAATAACCTAAAAACTACACAAAAGACGCAAAACGAGTCAAAGTCCAACTTAGGAACAAAACAAGGCAAATTTGGGCGAAAACGAGAGTGAACTCGAATAAATCGGCACATGAACCCTAGTTTATCTAGTCATAAAACTAGATAAGCCAGAGGCTTATCAAAATACCCCAAACTTAAACCTTGCTTGTCCCCAAGCAAGCTTAAAACTCAAAAACGACTCAAGACTTGGCAAGCCTAAAGGAATCAATCGATTTCGCACAAATTTAATGCAACTTTACAAAACAGTTTTACTCCAATGATCTCCCCCCTATATCAATGTAATCCCCACATTCATTTACTTTAAACCATTGAGAACTCATCATTCATTCCATCATTATTCTAAGTTGAGGATCAGAGATACACACAAAGGAAGATCACCTATCTCAAACAATTGCCTTCCTCACAAGGGCATTTAAAATTTCACTCATTCGCTCAAGTTTGTCAAGGTTGTCAACTTTTCACTCAATTTCACATATCAAGAGCACTTCCCGTGAATTTGATTTTCATCTCAAAAGTAGTTCCCACGAAAACATATATGCATCATCAGAAGGTCTTTTAAAGGTTGTAATGGGGCCTGGCTCAGGGTAGGATAATGAAGGATATTTAGGCTTAAGTCCCTAGGAACTAAGAGAGCATGAGCATTTTGACACTTTTTCCTCTCAAATTCCTTTTTCCATTTTTCATTTGGGCTCGGGTGACTACAGCCTTTTCCTTGCTCATCTTTTGATTTGCCCCTTTTCTTTTGGCAAAATTTTTCTTCTCTTTTTTTTTTTTTTTTCAACCTTTATTTTTCTTTTTCTCACCACCAAAATGTCATACCTCCTTGTAGCCACCCCAAACTTAGTTTCTCACAACCTTTCTCTTGCTCATTTCCATGCTCTCCTAATCCTAAGATTGGGTTAACATGGTTTTTCGGATTTTGGCTCGTAATGTAGGGTCATCAAGAAACAATAGGTCAATTGGGCTCAATTTGGCTAACTAGGGAACATGTATTAGGGATGGTTCATTTCAGGCCAAGTAGTTATTCAAAGAACATTGCCTAAATCATTTGATGCAACACATAAACATGCAAACCATATAGAGATTCAAGCAAATTCGGGAAAGTGCAACTTAACAGTGATTCACACATTCAAAAACAGAGTTGGAGGCTCAAATTCCTCACCTGGACATTTTGCAAATTGTTTGACCGAGATACAATTCCTAGTGTGTGCACCCCCCCTCACCCCAAACTTATCATAAATCAAGTAATCACAACAAAATTCTCAAAGTTCAATTTTCAATTTTTAAGTGGGGATAAACTTTTCTAATTTCAGAACTTAGGGTAAATCATCAATGGTCAAATAATTCATGCAATTAATCCATGCTAAATTCAATTAACATCCAACAAGCTTGCCGACACGACATTCATACAACAACTCTTGATCTTCTCAAATTATTCAAGAGCGACAACAAAAACAAAAGCACAAACAAAACAAAACAGAGGTTAGGAAAGGAGAGGGATACCTAGCTTGGGTTGCCTCCCAAGAAGCGCTTGTTTAACGTCCCGAGCCTGACTTATTACGAAGCATCCACCTGGATCCCATAGTCTGTGGTACAGAGGCCAATAGATGCTCATCATGTGAGGTCTTCCACCAGGATCAAATGGTAATTGGAGTGGAGATCGTAGCAGTAATATGACTTCATCAACTCCACCCAGCCAGTGTATGAAAATTCCATTGACCTTTGTTATTATGAATTCACTTCCTCTCGGGTCAAATGGTGTCCTCACGAGGAATTGTGCCAGACTAGTGGGAGTGTCTAATTTACCAATGTCCACACATGCATGCAAGCCAACATATTTATCCAATGCAGAAATTTTCGGTTGCTTGGCAAACAGTGTGGAATCCACTACCACTTCGTCTTCATTTTGATCTATCCCCAAAACCAGATTTTCTTCAAATTGGGCTTCATGTGACTCTTGTACTAACTGCTTGCAAATCTCCTCAGCTTGCGCTTTGAAATTCTGCATCACAGTTTTGATACTGTCACAGCTGGCTCTTGCCTTGGCCTCAGAGGTGGATAGCTCCTGGGAATATTGTTCTAGAGCAGCTCTCAACGGTGTTGGCTCATTCCATTCCCATTCCTCCTCATGCTTCATGATTATACTATAAGCTTGAGCATGAGGGCAATTACGTCCCCAGCGCCAGTGATCTCCCAAGGATATATTAGGCCCAAAGTCATATTTTGTAACACCGTCCAAGGCTGGAAAATAAACAGTCTCCATGATTCGCAATCCGCCTTGAAAGGGTACCTCGCATACAAAACAGGGCCAAGACCAAGTGGGATCAAGAAATAGAGAATAATAATAGAAATTAAAAATAAAAATAAAAATAAAAGTAACTTAACCAAATAACCAAACTTCCCTAAAATCAGAAAAATTGGTTGTGTCGATCCCCGGCAACGGCGCCAAAAACTTGTTGTGACTCCGGCAAGTGTACCGGGTCGTCGCAAGTAATAAAAAGAAACACGGTAAGTAAATACCGAGGTCGAACTCAAGGATTGGGATACCAATTCGACTAATCCGCGGGAAGTCAGATACGTTCGGTCAAGTTACGGAAGAAGGTGGTTGAGGGAGAGAGATTAATATCTGAATTCAACTAACAATCTAAATAAACTAATTAACTAAAAATCAGAAAACTGAAATGTCCAAGGTCACAAATCCACCTACCCAATATGTGCACCCAAGTGATGATGAATTCCTCCCTAGGTTCAATTACAATGTCAACCGGGACCCCTAAATTCTCCTAAATCCACTTCCGTGCTCATTAGGACGTATTCGATGATTTGAGTTAATTACTTGCTAGGTCTCTTAACCCTAATCTCGAATTCTGTTAATTCTTGTTCCCTATAAGGTCGCACCGATCTCCTACTCACTCTCGTGCAATATTCGATCGATGATCCTAATTCAAGTTCTAAACGCGAATCGCTGACTAGGCCTCATCGACGTTAACAAGTCAATCACGCAACACGTATGATCAACACAATCAAATCAGAATTAGGAAACAAGAATTGAATTAAAGGAGAAAGACATACATCATATCGGATTTACATCGCCATGGGTGGCTTCATCGTTCCCTCGGACGATGGGATTAGTTCCTCATGCTCATAGACAAGCGATCGGACATAATCTCCATAAGAAAAAGGGAGACGTAGCTCCAAAGAGAAAAGAAACTACCCTAAACGCTACTCTAAACAGTGGAAAACTGGATGCTAACGATTCCCCTCGCAATCTGATTTGCAAAAGCCTTTAAATAGGATTCCTGATCTGCGCTCGCTCGCGAGGCGAGCAGCCTTTCGCGAGGCGAGAATTAAAATTGGCGCGCTTTCAATTTGAACTCTCGCGAGGCGAAAGTGTGTTCGCGGGGCGAGTCTTCAATTTCAGGCTGTGACCTTCATCACTACCGGGCCGTGATGGCATCTGACTTCCAAGTCTTCATTCTCTCGCGAGGCGAGATGTCTCTCGCGGGGCGAGTCTTCAAACCTCAAACTGTTCACGGGCGTGGTTTTCATCACGGCTTGGCCGTGATGGTCTCTGTCTTGCAGGTCTTCATGATTCGCGGGGCGAGAAGAGTCTCGCGTGGCGAGACAGAAATGTTGACTTTTGCTGCTTTGTTGACCTTCAGTCTCGCGAGGCGAGAATACACTCGCGGGGCGAGTGTCTCCAGACTTGCAATTTCCACTGCTTTTCGACTTTCCTTGACTCCCGGAGCTTCACTTATTTAACCTGAAACAACAAAAGCACCCACAAGCGTAATTCTATTTAAAATAACCTAAAAACTACACAAAAGACGCAAAACGAGTCAAAGTCCAACTTAGGAACAAAACAAGGCAAATTTGGGCGAAAACGAGAGTGAACTCGAATAAATCGGCACATGAACCCTAGTTTATCTAGTCATAAAACTAGATAAGCCAGAGGCTTATCATCCCACCAACAAAAATCGGGAATAGAAATACCAAAGTTACCAATCTTATCTGCACAGCTATTGCATTCCTTAAAAATGTGAGAAACTATAAAGCTCATTTTGCTGGCAAGTATCAAGCAATTTTTCCATCTATTTTGGAGATACCAGGGGACTATTGTACCAGAGGAGAAGGCTTTGACAGTTAATTGAGAGTCGCATTCAACCCATAATCTATACCAACCTTTGTTGTGAGCTATTTCAATTGCCAATATTGCACCGTGTAATTCAGCAATGAGGGTTGATGTAATGCCAAGATTCTTAGCAAAACAGCCAATGGCACCACTAGTGCTATTTCTGTAAATTCCCCCGCAAGCAGCCATCCCAAGGGAGCCTCTAGCAACACCGTTAGTGTTGCATTTGACCCAATGACAAAGAGGAGAAGTCCAAATAACTGGTGTGATTTTAGGAGCACAATCTAAATGGCCATTGATTGAAAAATGATTTAAGTTCATAAGCTCAAATTCTGAATTTGATGTTACACCCGAAGAAGAGTTTCCTGACATAAACACATTAGCAATCACCAGAGAGATGGCTTGTTTAGGGAAAATGTATTTCTCCTCAAATCTTTTTATTTCTACAATGCCAAATCACCCATATTATATTTATAATTGCTGCTAGGACAATGTCCCTAACCTGAGAGCTCCAGCTAGAATTGCAAGCAGAGAGGACAGATGTGAAAGAAGTTAAGTCAATGTTGGAGTTTATGACAGTGCTGAGCCAAGACCAAATTTCTTGAGCAAAACTGCAAGAGAGGAACAAGTGTGCCGATGATTCAACTTCATTTTTGCAAAGGCTGCACATGTAAACAGTGTGGCTGCCACTAATTCTGAGATTTTCATCAGTTGGAACTCTACCATGAATCAACTGCCAAGTCAAAAAGGACTTAGATGGAGGGATCGATAAAAAATTTCCATATCAGCTTACACCAATCTAGAGTGGATCCTCTGGGCTTAAAGAGCAGATAGGCATCCTTGAAATTTAAACAACCAGAATCAGAGCCATCCCAAACAATCTCGATCAAGAACTGAAAATTTTGGGATTGTGACATTCATGATTTCTGAAACCAAGAGAGGAGCATGAGTAGCAATAATGTCGGGAATGCACCAAGAACCTTTTTTGATAAAGTCAGCCACTTTTGCATCTAGTAGGTTGTGCAAGGACTCAGGAAGCTGGAGCATATTAACCACAGGTTGGCTAAGCCATTTGTCAGTCCAAAACAGATTTCTTTACCATCTCCTAGCTGCCAAGAGATGTTATTAAGGACTGAATGAATGCAATTCTTCATGGCAGGCCAAATAGAGGAACTTATATGATAAGTAACAGGTTTATTGTTCCTCAAGTATCTAGCTTTAAGGAAATTTACCCATTGACTATTCGAACAAACCATGTCCTAACTTAGTTTGTATATATATTGCAGCATCATTAATAGCTTTTAAATTTCTAACACCAAGGCTCCCTTCAAGGAAAGGACTGGAGACTTTATTCCAAGCTACGGTCACCAATTTTCTAGTATCAATGTTTCCGGATCAAATAAAATTTCTTATGCACTTATCTAAGTCCTTTAAGAGTGAAAAAGGCCAAGCATATGTATGGAAACTGTAAGATGGGGAAGTGTCCAAATCCTTGTTTGAAGTGTCTTAATATACCTTTTGGCTTATAAAAAAAACCAAACAATAGCACCTTATAAGATGGGGAAGTGTCCAAATCCTTGTTTGAAGTGAATGTTAGATAGCCCTACAATCATTTCATTGATAAAATGGGTAAAGATAACATGTGCCTTGGCTATCAATTGTAAAGGTAGCATAAAGAAGCTAACAATATCATAACTTTGTTATTGATTTAGCGTGCAAATGAATATCATTAGTTTGCCTGACTGATGGGCAAATTGTCTGAAAGAAAGGAAATTGAACCTTCAAAATTGAGCGGGGGAAAATTAGATAGTACTATATTGCCTCCAACATCGAGCCCTATGAAGAGGGGAGAAACTTTGAACTCACCTATTTTCGTGAATCTCTTAATTTGGAAATGAAAAGGGGAGAAACGGAACTCGCCTATTTTCGTGAGTGTCAGCCATGAGATTGGGGTTGATAGCTGTGATCATCAGATGTCTTTCCGCGCGATTTGGAATTCGGAAGAGGAAAGAAATCACGTGATTGCTACAGGAGAAGTGAGGTTATGTGCGTAGGTTATCCTAAAGTAGAGAGTAGAGGCTGCCTCGTATGACGATTTGGCTATGTGGAAAAAGTTGTAAGATGTGGCAAAGAGTAAGATGAGGTGTCGTGCAAAGGTTTTTGGGGTCAGATTTAATATATTACAAATAGATATGGCCAACTCATGCACAGTTATTATAGTGATCTATGCAACTGGGTCAAAAGAACTTTTGTAAAGGGCTTGGCTCATAATTATAAGATATATCTGGTTGTTCATCATAGTTCTTGATAAAGTGCATATTTAGCAATATGCGTAAAAGCATAGGTTGAAGTCCTAGTAGGCTCCTGTGCAAATAAAGGCTAAACTATACTTTTCTTCAGTTATTTTTATTTTAAATTTCAATTTGGTCTTTTTATTTTATATTTCAAAATGATTTTTTATTTTATAAAGTTATATCAATATGGTCCGTTTTTTTTTCCGAAATGATTCATTATTTTGTAAAAGTTAAATTATGTCCTTTTTATTTTTGTTTTGAAATAGTCCCTCTTATATTTTTTTGTTCCAAAATAGTCCTTTATTTTGTAAAAGTTATACCAATGTGGTCTTCTTCGCACCACAATTTAAACGGAAAGAGTCACGTTGAAATCTAAAATAAAGATAAGAGGAACGCACAACACACTCTCTAACGTAATTAACCACGTATTTGAACTGCGTTGCACAACACACGTATGAGAAATGATTTTTGAACACAAATGAGATAATAATTTTTTGACAACAATTTGAATGGTTAACGCAGTTCAAATACGTAGTTAATTACGTCCAGTGGATGGTTAATTGATATAACAAGATGTTGCAACTCATTAACCATCCATTAAACATAATTAACCATGATTTTGAACGTCATTAATCATGATTTTCAGGCGTTGACCTAATGAAATGTTAACTAAACTGAATATACTTATTGTATTATGAATCAAATTGGGAATTACAAAAGGTAAAAGAGAAAGTATAGAGATGAGTTCTATATATAGAACTTAGATTAGCTAAACTAACGTAACAAATTCTATCCAAGGCTAACATCAATAACAGAAAAGGAACAAAGCTGTTAAGCCTAAAACAGAAAAGAGAAAAAGAAGATAAAACAACTAATACAAAGGCTAATACAATAACTAACAACTAATACAAAGGCTAATACAATAACTTGTCATTAACTAGTTTATTACTCCCCCTCAAGATTGGAGTGTGAGGGTTGTGAACTCCAATCTTGGTAGCTAAGTCATGAAAAACCTTTGTTCCCAAGGCTTTGGTGAAGATGTCGGCCTGCTGTTCCCTTGTTGGGATGTATAATGCAGTGATAACTCTTGCTTGAATGTATTCGCTAATAAAGTGGCAGTCAACTTCTATGTGCTTTGTCCTCTCATGGAAGACAGGGTTGACTGCGAATTGTATTACAGCCTGGTTATCACAATGGATTATGGTTGGAGAATCACTTTCAACTTGGAGTCATTTTAACAGGTTCCTTAACCAAATCACCTTACTTGTTGCATGTGCCATGACTCGGTACTCTGCTTTCGTTGAGGATACAGAAACTGTGACTTGTTTCTTGGTCTTCCATGACACAGGTGCAGCTCCAAGCTTCATTAGGTATCCTAAAATTGATCTTCTAGTGACAGGACATGCTGCCCAGTCTGAGTCACAATAGGTCGTTAGCTTCAAATTATTGTCTCTAGGTAAGATGATCCCTTGTCCTGGTGCTGACTTCAGGTATCTGAGGACCTTCATTGCTGCCTCCCAATGAGCTTGTCTTGGTGCCTGCATGAATTGGCTTAACACATGGACATAGTATATTAGTTCGGAGTGATTATTAAGTAAATGAGCCTTCCAATAAGCCTTCTATATTGGGAAGGATTGGAATAAAGTTCCCCTTCATCTAGAGCAAGTTTGTGGTTCTGTTCCAGTGGGAATGTGGATGGTTTGCATCCCAACATCACACATTTATTTAATATATCTAGAGCATACTTCCTTTGGCATAGGAACAGACCTGATGGACCTCAGGCTAGTTCTATACCAAGGAAGTATTTGAGTGTTCCTAGGTCTTTCATATAAAAACATTTATTCAAGTGATGCTTAAAAAGATTACAAGCTTGAAGTATTATTTCCTGCTATAACCAAGTGATCAACATATACTAACACAACCAAGAAAACAGATTCAAAAGTGTATCTAAAGAGACTATGATTTCCAGAAGCTTGTTTTAAACCATATAGAGATTTCCTTAACCTACAAATCATTCCTTTTTCTGGAATTGGATACCCTTGAGGTGGTTCCATGTAAACCTCCTCATTAAGCTCTCCATGGAGGATAGAATTACTCACATCCATTTGATGGAGTTCCCAATCCTTTGCTATTGCTATAGATAGAAGACATCTAATGATAGTCATCTTTGCTACGGGTGCAAATGTCTCATTGAAGCCCTCTCCTTCAATTTGTGTATACCCTTTTGCTACAAGTATTGCTTTATGTTTCTCTACTTCTCCTGAAGCCTTGTATTTCAACATATACACCCACTTGCATCCAATAACCTTCTTGCCCTTAGGTAAATGCATGAGCTGCCATGTCTCATTTTCCTCTAGGGCCTTTATTTCCTGATTCATGGCTTCCTGCCATTCTTTCTTTCTATCTGCTTTAGTAAAGGAACTTGGTTCCTCACTCTGTCCAATAGCTGCCAGATATGCAACATGTTTTTGTGAAAACTGTGCATAGCTAACATACTTGGAGATGGGATAGGCCACCTTAGGTTTCAAAGGTGTAGTGAGAGATCTGCAGGTGAGATTTTCCACTGCAGAGTGGCAAAAATAATCCTTCAAGTAGCTTGGAGGTTGCCTAGATCTAAGGACAAGTTGCATATTTTGGTTGTCCCCCTGGCTAAGAGACTCAACAGATTCAGTATTCTGTTCACTCTCTATTGTTGTTTCTATATGCTCACTGTTATGTACACCAGTTTCAGTGTTTTGTACATCATTTTTAACTTCCTTGTGTAGTTGCATTTCTTCTTCATCTTGCAGTGGTGGCAAATAATGAAAGGTTAACATAGATGAGTCTTTTTCAATATTGTTTAAATGTCCAGTATATGGGAAAACATCCTCATAGAATATAACATCTCTAGATATGAGAAACTCTAGTTTTTAGGTTGTATACCTTCCATCCTTTTTGTCCAAGGGGGTAACCTACAAAGACACACTTTTCTCCCCTAGCATCAAGCTTATCCCTATGTTTAGATGCATTCCTAACATAGCACAAGCAACCAAAAGTCCTCATATGACCATATGTAGGACTTTTCCTAAAAAGCATTTCATAGGGTGTTAAACCTTTATAGGCCATTATGGGTGTCCTATTGATGATGTAGGTTGCAGTAAGGATGCATTCTCCCCAAAATTTAGTGGGAATATTGCCTTGAAACCTCAAGGCCCTAGCTATGTTAAGAATATGCCTATGTTTTCTTCCTACCCTCCCATTTTGTTGAGGGGTAGAACCACAAGAGGTCTCATGAATGATACCTTCTTGATCAAAGTATCCTTTTAGAGTAGAGTTTAGAAACTTAGTCCCATTATCACTTCTCACCCTCTTTATTCTCTTATTAAATTGAGTTTTAACCATATTATGAAATTTTATCAAAAGATGACTGGTCTCAGTCTTTTCTTTCAAAAGATAAGCCCAAGTACCACGAGTATAATCATCTACTGTAGTTAAGAAGAAGTGTGAGCTATTGCGTGATGGTGTGTGATATTTACCCCATAATTTACAGTGAATAAGACTAAAAGCTTCATCTTCTTTATTATCACTTTGACTAAAAGACAATCTACACTGTTTTGATCTATGGCATATATCCCAACCAATCAATTTATTGAAATCAAAACTACCACTAAGTAAATAGGTGATACGTTGTAAAGATTGTGATGATGGGTGTCACATCCTGGCATGCCACAAAGTAGTGTTATCCTCCTTTCCAACCACTGCTGAGGATGATCCTGCACTTGTTGATTGGAAGATATACACTCCATTCTTTAATTCACCCGAGTCAATCAACTTCTTCGTGGCTTGGTCCTAAATTGAACAAGAATCAACATAGTAAATAACATGGCAATTTAAATCATATGTCAATCTATGTATGGAAATTAGGTTACAGTTAAATCCAGGGACAAATAACACATCATGCAACATAATATTCTTGCTAAGAGTAATAGAGCCCTTCTTCTCTATTAGGACAATGTCCCTAGTAGGCACTATGATATGAAAGGGCTTTTCTAAGTTCTTTACTTCCTCTAAGTGAGAAAGCAAGTGAGTCATGTGGTGAGATGCATGATGAGTGTGATTTCACATCATCTTTGTCTATCATTTCGCATGCATTTTCATGTAGTTTAGGCATATTTTTATTAGATTTTAGGTTAATTTTCCTTTGGAATGGGTAAGGCGGTTTTCGTGTGTTGTTTTGCAGAAATCAAGGGTAAAATGCTCGAGATCAACCATGATGGAGTTTGGATGAAGATAGGGCTTTAAAAGTGAAGAAAATGAGCCAAACAGAGCCCATCACGGCCTAGTCGTGATGCCCATCACGGCCATGATCGAGCAAAACTGAAAAGGAAGAAAGGCTGAAGTCAGAGTCTGTCACGGCCTGGCCGTGATAGACATCACGACCGTGACCAAAAACCCCCACAAGTCAGAGACCGTCATGGCCTAGACGTAATTCTTATCACGGCCATGAAGCAGGAGGCTCGCGACGCGAAAGAGGACTCGCCACATGAAAGTCCTGAATTTTCCAGAATTGACAGAAACAGAGACCGTCACGGCCTGGCCGTGATGGCCATCACGGCCGTGACGCGCATTACTTGGATCAGAAGCAACCGAAATAGATCAGATTTTGAGTTGGATTGGGACTCTAACTTCCCAATTTCTATAAATAAGGATCAAGGCAGACATTCTAAGGAGATCTTAGACTTGTACACACATAGGAGGACTCTAGGCATAGATCTCTCTTCTCCTCTCCTCCTCTCTTCTCTGATTTTTTGTATTTTCATTATGTTGTCAACCCAGCTTGTCATCTCCATGGCAAGACTGGAGTAGTAGCTTAGTTTCTAGGGATTGGGGCTCTACCCAAGTTTTGTTTACGATGTTGAATTTGATGTAATATCTTTGTAATTACGATTTTGCTTTAGATCTAATTTCTAGTGTGTTAATCACGCGTAAATTCGGCAACCGCTTATTTGCGTGACGTAGACGTTCTAAGGAGGAACCTAGCGGCGAACTTAGGATTTCTAGGGTGTTTCACTCGTAAAGCCCGACGGCCGCTTATCTGCGAGGTGTGGATATTCTAAGGAGGAACCTAGCGGTGAACTTAGGTGTCGGATCTATAGAAGTCAGACTTGGGATTGAAATCACGAGAGTTAGAAGCCGTCCCTCGAGGAGCAACGAGTTGTCACGGAACGCAAAGGGTCCAATCTGGGATCGACTACCACGAGAGTAAGTGTCGGGTCAATTGGGCACGGTTTTTGTAACCCGAGAGGGAGCTTAAGCTATCAGAGGATAAACTCGCCTTCAAGGCAATTTCGCTAATCATCAAGGGTAATCGACTTAACAACGTAAACGATCCAAGAGGGCCAAGGTAATAGGAAACCCGCACAGGGGTATCCTCAGGTCCAGCAATCTAAACTCGAGTCTTTATTGGAAAGTTTTGTCGAAACTCGGACAAAACAAAATGAGGAGTTTAGACAACAAGGCAGGGCAGTGAACGAGGCAATCAAAGAGCTAGCGTCTAAGGTAGACAACTTAGCAATCCACAACAAGATGCTAGAAACACAAATTGCCCAACAAGCCAGTACGTACTCGAGACCTAAGGGTACATTCCCGGGTCAACCCGAAGCTAATCCCATTGAGCATTGTAATGCCATACACTTGAGGGATGATAAGCTTGGGGTGGGGGTAACTGAAATGGACGTGGAACCGGAGGAGGACACGAGCAAAAAGGAAGAGCCAGAACCGAAGTATGTCCCTCCACCACCGTACCAACCCCCGATACCTTTCCCACAAAGGTTGGTCAGGAAGAAGCAAGTAGATGTAGAGACTAAAATGCCTCCTAAATTGAAAGACCCAGGTAGTTTCTCCATCTCTTGCTCGATTGAACAAGTGCAAATTGACCAAGCCTTATGTGACCTAGGGGCTAGTGCGAGCTTGATTCCCCTCGCTATCATGGAAAGGTTGGAAGGCAAGAAGTTGAGACCATTCAAATTCTCCTTACAATTTGCAGATGGCTCAACTAGGACTCCTCTAGGCATACTAGAGAATGTTCCTGTAAAGGTAGGGAAATTCTTCATCCCTACCGACTTCCTGGTATTTGACATGAAAGGGAATTCTGAATTCCCCATCATTTTAGGAAGGCCATTCTTGGCAACCCTGGAGGCGATAATAGACGTAAGGAATGGTAAACTCTCTCTAAATGTAGAGGAAGGTAGGGTAAATTTTCAATTGACTAACTCTTATAACAACCCTCCTTTTGAGAGCCATGTGTGCAGAATTGATGTAACGTCTCCAGCAGTAGAGAAAGAACTTAGCATGGAAGCAACTCCGAAGATATGCATGGCTAATGATGCACCCAGCAGTGATGGAATTGGAGTTGCTGTCCATACGGAAACAAAACTTCCGCCGGAAGGAAGGAAGGTTAGGAAGCTCCAAATGAAAAGAAGCGAACAGGAGCGTGGTTGGCCGTATGAGCAGAATCGGCTCTTTGAAGGAATTCTGTGGAAGAGAAGTGTTCCGGCACATCTACGCTCAGTCGACCCCGGTTGATTAAAGGAAGTATGGTCAAGCTTAAGACCATAAATAAGCGCTTCTTGGGAGGCAACCCAAGTTTTCTTTCCCTTTTTCCTTTTGTTTTGATTTAACCTCTTGAATAATTTGAGAAGATCAAGAGGCAAAAATATCATTAATAGGTTTGTCTAGTGTTTTCAGGTTGAGAAAGGGAAGAAGAGCAGAGAAAAATGAAGTCAGAAGCCATCACGCCCTGGCCGTGACAGTGGTCACGGCCGTGATGAACTAATAAAGGAGAACAGAAAGGAACACGGCCCAGCCATGATATCCATCACGGGCGTGATGAGTAGGATGCCAAGATCAGAGAGCATCACGGCCTGCCCGTGATAAGCCTCACGGCCATGATGCAATCTCCACCCAAGTTTTGACTCGAATGTGAGCCAACACCTGCTACCACCTCGGTAAGTTGTTCCATTTTTCTCCTCTCTCCGACTTGATTATTTACATTGGAGACAATGTAAGTAATCAAGCTTGGGGTGGGGGTATTTTTGCATTTGCATTGTTGCATTCATATTGCATTCACATAGGCATAGATTGGTATGATCACATTCTTTAGATTGCCCCTCACTTAGAATATGCATCCAATTGTGAGAACTTGGTGCCAAATGAATTGAGATAGTGAATTTTTGAACCCAATTTTTCATTATTCTTGAGACATGGCTAAAAATAAAAATTCTTGAGATAAACTTTTGATAGTTGATAATTAGCATGTGGTTCCTTAGATTTGTGTTCCTCACTGATTTTTGAACCACTAAATGTAAGATTTTGAGCCAAAAGGGGTATTCACTAAATCTACCCCATTTCTTGTGATAGAGTGTTGTAATTCCTCTTGGACTGTATTTTCTAGAACTTGACTTGAAACCATTTTGAAACTTAAAAATTTTTGAAAACATTTTTTGAAAATGATTGAGGCACTAGGTATTTTTACGGCCTCCCGAGCTTTGATTGATAAATGCTACCCTTTAGTTGCCCAATTTTGAGCCTAAAGAATAAAATACTTTGCTTGGTACCATGAATTATTTTGATGAATAATACTTGGTATGACACCTTTTAAAGTATTGCAAAAGGGTAAAAAGGTAGTTTGAAAAAGTATGGGATGAGAAAATTAGAAAATATTTCTCTTGAGCTAAAAATCTCCCCTTCTCCAAATAAATAAAATGAAAAAAAAAAATGGAGAAGGGGATGACAAAAGAAAGTGAGAAATAAAAAAATAAGGAAGAAAAAAGAAGAAGAAAGAAAGGTGGAAAAAGTAAATCAAAGCCCCTAAAAGGTATTTTAGAAGGTGTCATGCTTTGTAATGTTTTATAATTTGTCTAGCCTTCTTGAAATTCCCTTTCCTTGATTTTCCCACCTAACAATAAATCCCATGGCCACGTTACAACAAAAATAAAAGACCTCTTGATTCTTATGTGTTTTCATTAATAAAGTAGAGATTTGGTTAATAGTCAAGCCTATGGTAGAGTACTTTCCTTGAGGAAACTAAGCGAATTGTCATATACCCTAAAATACTTGAGTGAGGTGAGATGAGTGCCCAAATCAGTGAGAATATGAACTTGAAGAACCTAAGCTTCTAATTGGACTTGAACTTGATTATCTCTTGAGTGCTTATTAAATATGCCTGTCACTTGGATTAGCTTCTAGGGTTCTTGGTTCACTATCCATGCTTTGAATGATTTATATCTTATGGCCTTAGTAATTGCTTGGGGACAAGCAAAGTTTTAAGCTTGGGGTGGTTTGATGAGTGTTATTTCACATCATCTTTATCTATCATTTCGCATGCATTTTCATGTAGTTTAGGCATATTTTTATTAGATTTTAGGTTAATTTTCCTTTGGAATGGGTAAGGCGGTTTTCGTGTGTTGTTTTGCAGAAATCAAGGGTAAAATGCTCGAGATCAACCATGATGGAGTTTGGATGAAGATAGGGCTTTAAAAGTGAAGAAAATGAGCCAAAAAGAGTCCATCACTGCCTAGCCGTGATGCCCATCACGGCCATGATCGAGCAAAACTGAAAAGGAAGAAAATCTGAAGTCAGAGTCTGTCACGGCCTGGCCGTGATAGACATCACGACCGTGACCAAAAACCCCCACAAGTCAGAGACCGTCACGGCCTAGATGTAATTCTTATCACGGCCATGAAGCAGGAGGCTCGCGACACGAAATAGGACTCGCCACGCGAAAGTCCTGAATTTTCCAGAATTGACAGAAACAGAGACCGTCACGGCCTGGCCGTGATGGCCATCACGGCCGTGACGTGCATTACTTGGATCAGAAGCAACCGAAATAGATCAGATTTTGAGTTGGATTGGGACTCTAACTTCCCAATTTCTATAAATAAGGATCAAGGCAGACATTCTAAGGAGATCTTAGACTTGTACACACATAGGAGGACTCTAGGCATAGATCTCTCTTCTCCTCTCCTCCTCTCTTCTCTGATTTTTTGTATTTTCATTATGTTGTCAACCCAGCTTGTCATCTCCATGGCAAGAATGGAGTAGTAGCTTAATTTCTAGGGATTGGGGCTCTGCCCAAGTTTTGTTTACGATGTTGAATTTGATGTAATATCTTTGTAATTACGATTTTGCTTTAGATCTGATTTCTAGTGTGTTAATCACTCGTAAATTCGGCAACCGCTTATTTGCGTGACGTAGACTTTCTAAGGAGGAACCTAGCGGTGAACTTAGGATTTCTAGGGTGTTTCACTCGTAAAGCCCGACGGCCGCTTATCTGCGAGGTGTGGATATTCTAAGGAGGAACCTAGCGGTGAACTTAGGTTATTTGAATGGCTTAGACATTCTAAGGAGGAACCTAGCGGTGAACTTAGGTGTCGGATCTATAGAAGTTAGACTTGGGACTGATATCACGAGATCGACTACCACGAGAGTAGGGGTCGGGTCAATTGGGCACGTCTTTTGTAACCCGAGAGGGAGCTTAAGCTATCAGAGGATAAACTCGTCTTCAAGGCAATTTCGCTAATCATCAAGGGTAATCGACTTAACAACGTAAACGATCTTGTTGGTAACCTAAATCCCTAGGAATCCATTTAGATCAAAACACCAAAAACATTTGTTTTCTGTTTTAATTATCTTCTGTTCATCTATCTTTTAATTTCAAATTCAAAACCCTTTTCACTCAAAACATAAAAATCCTTAAAAAAGTCCAGATTTAACCAATTCGAAAATCAGTTGCGATTCGGGAACACAATCTCTGTGGGTTCGATATCTTTTATTACTTGGCGGCAATCCGGTACACTTGCCGGAATCGCAGAGCGCGGCGCGCAACACACGCGCGTCACACGACATCAATGCACCACTATCTAAGACCCAACACTAATCTTTATTTATGCCTACTTTACCCGCCACGAATTCATGACCATTTTTCAAGTAGGTACCATACAGGGCATGCCCTGCTGATGCAATCTATGGATCTTGCTTCTGGATTTCATTTGCACATGCGTAGTGAGCTGAATTCTGCCCAATAGGCCTTTTTGGATTCATCTGTGTCCTTGGGTATCCGAGTTTGGAGGATAACAAACTATTTCAAATCACTTTGCTTTGATGTGGCCTATCTTGCCACAGTGATCACACTTAGGCCTGTTTCCATCACGCCCTCTTTGCCTATTGTTGTTTTTGCTAAAGAAAGCTGAGACTGAGTCCATCTTGCTGCTTCTTTCCCTTTCTGCCACAAACCTGAACTCCTCTCTTAGAGCATGATTGAAGGTAGTCCTTAAAGATGGGAGTGGATCAGAATTCAAGATTGTGGCTTTGACATGAGCAAACTGCTCATTATCAATGCTTCCAAGAAATAGGTGGACCCGATTCTCCTCCTCCCTTTTCTCCAGAGCTTTGGTCGCTCCACAGGTACACTCTAGCAGAGGTTGAAGCTCACTGATCAGTTCATCAAGATAACTCTTGAACTGAGTATAGAAATCTTTTATACTCATGCCTGATTATTGTTGAATCAGACATAAGGTGAGCCACAGCTGATGGATTCTTGGAGCATTTGTTTGCGCAAATCTCTCCTCAAGGTCTTCCCATATGTCTTTGGTCGTTGTTGCATACGAAATGCTTGCGTGAAGGCTTGGATCAACCAAATTGATCACCCATGCCGTCACCATTGAGTCTGCTTTCTCCTAGTGTTGGTAATCTGGAGTTTGAATCTTGGGCTTCTTAATACTCCCGTCTATAAACCCTAGCTTGGTCTTTGCTTGTAGGGCCGTTTTCATTGATCGTGCCTATGTACGGTAATTGTCACGTTGAGGGCAGCAGCAATGAGAGGCATTCCTGGATTATCTGATGAATTGAGTAGGAACGCAGGGTTTGATGGTGCGACTGGCTTGTTGTTATCGAAGGCATTGATTTCTTTCTTCTCCGTGACTTTTTGTCGTTCCCGATGATCGAATTGCTCTCTGATACCATAATGAAATGTGAACTAAACTGAATATGCTTCTTGTATTATGAATCAAATTGGGAATTACAAAAGGTAAAAGAGAAAGTACGGAGATGAGTTCTATATATAGAACTCAGATTAGCTAAACTAACCTAACAAATTCTATACAAGGCTAACACCAATAACAGAAAAAGGGCAAAGTTGTTAAGCCTAAAACAGAAAAGAGAAAAAGAAGATAAAACAACTAATACAAAGGCTAATACAATAACTAACAACTAATACAAAGGCTAATACAATAACTAGTCATTAACTAATTTATTATGACCCCATGTATATTTGAACATCTAAAAATCGTGGTTAATAACGTTCAAAATCGTGGTTAATTACGTTCAATAGATGATTAATGGGTTGTGACAATTTGTTATATTCATTAACCATCCACTGAGCGTAATTAACCACATATTTGAAATGTGTTAACTTCATTTTTAAAAGTGGGTTTGAATGAAATTGATTTAGTTAGACAAATGTTAGTTGTTAGCTTGTTATGTTAGTGGATGTGGGATTCGAACCTTTCGCCTTACAACTCCCATCTCCTTTGTCACACCCCCCAAATCATCGAACCACCTTGTAACTCTCAACTTTCTACCATGGTTTGCATAGCGATCTTGCTTGCAGAGATTAAAGGAAAAAAAAGTAACATTAGTGCTATAAGTGCTTTTTACGTCAGTTAAAATTGATTTTATACGTCAGAATATTGCCTGACGTAAATACAGCTGACGTTAATAGTTAATATTTTAACGTCAGTTGTTTAAACAACTGACGTTAAATATAAAACTATTAACGTCAGTTCTTTAACACAACTGACATTAATATTGTTCAAACTAACGTCAGTTGTGTTAAAGAACTGACGTTAAAGGTTTTATTTTTAACGTCAGTTTCCTAATACAACTGAAGTTAATAGTGTACTGTATATTTTATAAAATACTATTAACGTTAGTTTTTTGATACAATTGACGTTAATAGATTTTTTTTTTTAAATTCAGTTTTAAAATATCACTCTCCTAAGCTCTCCCTGCATTCAGTAAATATCCCAGTAACGCAGAGAATATCACACACATTACAGAATTGCAAACACTACCCTTAAATTTCAATATTAACAATAAGAAAAGAAATATACAAAGGAACAATGGGGGGACTTAAACCCAAAACCCATGTATAGGAAAAACATAACTATATATATATATATATATATATATATATATATATATATATACATTTTAGTCTCTAATGTCTAAAAACAAAACTACCGCCTTACCAACAAAATAGAGGGTTGTAACATTATAAACTTACATTAAAAAGAAGGACTAAAGATAGTATATAACATGTAAACTTACACTAGAATCAGGCGTAGGCGCGATCGGGTCCTGCGTAGGCCCCACAGTGTCCTCCCGTGCATGTGGGCTATCCGACTGATCCATATGTATGCATGTTCAGAAACAATATATATTTATTAACATAGGTTATAAATAAATACAGAAGTATAAATAAAAATAAATGTATACTAAGTTTAAACAATCTATATCAATATCCCTTCGTGATGATCATCACGAGTGGCATGTACATCGTCCACCTGCGTCTCCTCGATTATAGTAGGCATGTTTGTTGAAAAAGAAGGAGTCTCAGGAATATCAAGATTTGAATCTTGATTTTCATCACTACCATTATACATGCTTTTTTCTTGGAGAACCACGGACAACCTTTTGTTAGAAGGATCAGTGATGTAGAACACTTGTTTTGCTTGGGAAGCCATTATGAAAGGCTCATTTATATGACCTAACTTGTTGAGGTCTACCAATGTGAACCCCAATTCGTCGGTTTGTACACCACCGTTACTATCAACCCACTTACATTTAAAAACCGGCACCGTAAGCTTAGTGTAATCGAGCACCCAAATATCTTCAATATATTCAAAGTAAGGTCTCGGTGCTTTAAGGGGTTTTATGTCCTTTGCACTAGAGAAGTGCATTGCTTCGGCCACGATCATAACCCCACTATTTTGCATGGTACTCTTGTTATCTTGTTCCTTTGTATAAAAGGAAAAGTTATTTATGTCGTATCCGCTCCAACATATGACGTTGAAGCTACGCCCACGTGCTAGCCATCTTACGTCATCAGAAGCAGTACTACCATCCTTCAGCATTTCTTCCTTGAACCATGGTAAGAAAGTCTTGTTATGCTTGTTCAACAACCACCTTTCGCTCATTCGAGGGTTTTCTTGATTGACTTTTCTTTTATGTTCAAATAAGAAAGGCTGAACACAATCGAAGTTGTTCAATACATACAAATGTGCTTGAAGCACTTCCTCCCGACCCTTGCTATTAATTCTTAAGCCATGTGTACCCTTACCTTGACATCTGATCTCATCATGCCGAGGCTTAGGAACCCCTATAGGATCCGTGTTATGAAGGTAGTCCGAACAAAACTCAATAGCTTCTTCTGCAACATACCTTTGAACAATAGATGCTTCCGGACGATGAGGATTCTTCACGTACCCTTTGAAGATTTTCATGTAGCGCTCAACTGGGTACATCCATCTCAGAAAAACCGGCCCACATAATCTAATCTCCCTCACCAAATGAACAATTAAGTGAACCACTATGTCGAAAAAGGAAGGAGGAAAATACATCTCCAATTGGCACAAGATTGTAGCAGCCTCAACTTCCAAGTCATCCAACATACGGGGGTCAACGACTTTGCTACATATAGAATTGAAGAATGAGCACAACCGAGTAATGGCATGTCTCACATTTTTTGGAGCAATACCACGAATAGCAACGGGCAGAAGTTGTTGCATCAAGATGTGACAATCATGAGACTTTAAGCCAACCAATTTAAGATCACTAGAGACAAGCCTCTTCATATTTGAAGAGTAACCATGTGGAACTTTGATGCCCTGAAGACACCCGCAGAAACTTTGTCTCTCTTTTTTTGACAAAGTATGACATGCTAGCGGCAAATAAGTCTGCTTACCATCCTCAACAACCGGAGCTAACTGCTCTCGTATACCCATAGCAACGAGGTCGAGACGAGTATTGACACCATCCTTTGTCTTGCCCTGAATGTTGAGAAGCGTCCCGATCACACTATCACACACATTTTTCTCCACATGCATCACATCAATGCAGTGTCTGACATCAAGCTTGCTTGATATGGAAGATCAAAGAATATCGATCTCTTCTTGTATATGTTTTTCTCAGCAGCTTTACCTTTCTTTTTGGACTTGCTGAATATAACATCAATGCCCTTTACCCTCTGATAAATCTGCTCTCCAATTAAGGCCGCCGGAGCTTCTTCTGTCTCTTGGCATCCATTAAAAGCTTTTTTCATCTTACGATATGGGTGATCACGTCTAAGAAATCTCCGATGCCCAAGGTAAACCGTCTTCTTTCCATGATGCAACTGAGTGTAGCATGTGCCTTCTTCACATATAGGGCATGCTTTATGCCCCTTGACACTATACCCGGACAAGTTACCGTATGCTGGAAAGGCGTTGATGGTGCAAAATAACATGGCACGAAGCTTGAAAGTCTCATGAGAATACCCATCAACTACATCAACACCTTCCACCCACAGCGTTTTCAAGTCTTCAATCAAGGGACTTAGATAAACATCTAAGTCATTTCCCGGTTGCTTTGGGCCTGAAATCATCATAGACAACATCATGTATTTGCGTTTCATGCACAACCAAGGGGGCAGGTTGTAAATTATCAACAGAACAGGTCATGAACTATGAATACTACTCATGTTACCATAAGGATTCATTCCATCTGTAGCAAGTCCAAGCCTTAGGTTTCTTGGCTCATCGGCGAAATCCGGAAACATAGTATCAATATTCTTCCATTGCATAGAATCAGCAGGATGACGAACCTTTCCATCATGTTTCCTCTCATCATTATGCCTTTTAAGATTCTTCGCATCTTTCGCATTGGCAAACAATCGCTTGAACCTTGGAATTATTGGAAGATGCCACAACACCTTCGCAGGAGGACCCTTTTTTCTCACATCTTCAAGATCATCATCATCATCACCACCCTTCACTTTGTATCGTGATAACCCACATTTGGGGCCATCGGGATTGTCTTCATGAACACCGGTGTACAATATGTAATCATTGGGGCATGCCTGTATCTTCTTAAACTCCATACCCATCGGACACAATACCTTTTTGGCCTCATAGTTACGGTTAGGCAATGTGTTGTCCTCCAGAAGCAAGTCTTTTAACACTTCAAGCAATTCCGTGAAGCTTTTATCGGTCCAACCATTTATCGCCTTCACACAAACCAATTTTAGCACCACCGACAATCGTGTATGAGTAGTACACCCTGGATATAAAGGCTTATCCGCATCACTGCACAACCTATCATACACATGAGCTCGATGAAAAGATTCTTGTCCAATATCACGGATCATGTCCTCTACTCGATCATCCTCCATATCTACGTCAACGTCCTCACTTTGGGAGACACTTGCCGTACTACCCAACAACACATCACCATGCCATATCCATCTTGTATAACTCAAGCAAATCCCTTCACAAATCAAATGAGTACGTATATCCTTCATCGTACATTTCCTCGTATTCAAACACATGACACAAGGACAACAGAACATTCCATTACTATTAGGAACATTCCTTTGAGCAAATTCTATAAATTCTTCCGCCCCTTTCAAATACTCAGCACTAGTGCGCTTACAAACCATCCAACTACGATTCATAACTAGATAGGTTCTGTAGATATACAAAACATATATCCAAGGCGTTTAAAAATTATTTCAAATTTACACCATTTTCAGGTTTCTTAAGACAAAAGAAATAAGCAGATGAAGATAAATTAACAAAACAGAATTCCAATGAGCAATATATTGTTGATGTCGCATGCTACAAGAAACTCTAAATTTCTTCCCATTTTGAAATAGGTCATGATAGCAGAAGAAAAACAAGAGAAAACACAAAACCCACGACCAAAAATAGAGACATTCCAAACAACTCAAATTCACAGTTTCAAGTTTCAACTACATAGACTACAGTTTCAACATACACTCAAAACCAAACATAAAAAAATGTGCCCTAAAGACTCACCAGAAATAGGTGCTCGCGTGGTAGCCAACGTTCGATGTGGTTACTGAGAGCAGAGGGACAAGGAGAGTTAGTGTGCGGGAAGGGGAAAGAGAGTTGTCAAGTTATTGCAAAGAATGAGCGGGAAAGACAGAGTTAGGGTTAAGAGTGTACCTCACGGTGGTGGGGAAGAAGCACTCGCGGTGATTGCGGTGGAGATGAGCTCGCGATTAGGGCAGAGTGAGAGCGAGAATGAGAGTTGAGAGTGAGAGTGAGAGTGAGCGTGAAAGAGAAGAACAGAGACGTACAGAGCGAAGTGCAGAAGGCGCGCGGATGTAAACGTTATAATCAAAAACCCAAAATAAAACAACATTTTACGTCAGTTATATTAAACAACTGACGTTAAAAATAAATATTTTTTATTTAAAAACACTTTTAACTTCAGTTGATGAAGAAAACTGACGTTAAAAGTGTATAAGTTTCTGCATAAAATTTAACGTCAGTTGTATAAACAACTGACATTAAAAGTGTTAAAATCAATATTCATTCGGCACGTGTATAATATATGACTGCCAAATCCCAATGCACCTTGGAACCTAATGCTCTTAATGATCAACTTAATTTTTTAGCAACTTACGACGCCTAGTAATATTTTTTAGCATCCCCTGGTATATTCGTTTCAGACATGGATGTCCAATATTTTTTTTTTTTAAAATGCTAGTAGTTTCCTAGTTTTGTCCTCTTTAAAAAAATATTTGACACTTTAAGTGTCTTGTTATAACTGATAATTGAACAACTGATAAAAAAGCGTTGTCCTATGGAGTCCATCTAGTAACTAAGACACAATTACTTCAAATTTTATCTTTCAATTTTCGTCCCAATGTCGTATTATGATCTGCAGACCATGAGAATTTTTTTTAGAATAAGCAGTTCGAAATTGGAGCAACAATAGGCGTATAATATACTTTGTCCTCATGTTGGCTTTCATTCTTGTCAAATGTGATGGGAACTGGTAGCAAATCTGATTCATTCTCTTGGCGAATAAGATAAAAAAACATTGTTTGATGACATGATTTCATGTGGCTTATGAAGTCATAATGATTCATCCCATTAGACTTGTTCCCTTGTGACCTCTGAGCTATACCAAGTCAGTTTACATTGAGACGTTTAAATAGTGGGAAAAATGGTAACATCATAAAGATGTTTTCAGCTTCGAACTATATAATCATAGCCTCGCTTTCACAGTATTTATGAATTTTCAATGGTTAGTAGCGCTAGTCTTTGAGTAGGAGGCCATTTCCAACTCTCTATTCTCGATGCCATCATGATCTCGTGTCCCGCTATTGAGGCTTTGAATGAAATACCAAAACTCTAATCATTCAGAACATAGATTTCTTGGACTTAAGCCCCCTCATATGCCCATAGCATAAGTTGAATCATTTAGGCCATTTCTAGAGTTATCGGATGTGATATTGTTAGTTGTAGTAGTTTCAAAACCTTAGTACTCCTTTTGTATCTTCCTCTTACGCAAGTTTCGCGCAATCTCAATGCAGGCTTGATCAACCATTCCAAGAAAATCATTGACTAAGACAAATAGTTGAAGATTGTGTTCTGCAGTGTCTTTTGAAGCTCCCCCTTGAAAATATTCTGCTGTTCTCTTGATTAGCTGCATTACCCTTGTTATCACATGCCTAAAAATTATTTTACTATGATTGCTTTGGATATCTAAAAAATTTGCATTTATTTTGCATTCTTCAATTATCATCAATCATTTTTGGGGATTCCTTTTGTCATCTTTAAGAATAGGTGACTCCTTTTAGTGTGTGAAATTCATTGAGAGATTGTACCCAAAAAAAATGTGATTGCTATTCTCTTATTGTTAAAATTTATCTGGATTTTTTATTAATATACAGAAGATGGATTGTTATCCTTCGAATCGTAGTTGGGTGTATGATAGGCTATATCCGAAAAGAAGGGGTTTGAAACCAACTTTCGTAGATGGGGTTGAAGAGTTTGTTACCCAAGCAAAGCGACAAAAGTGTTTCATCGATGATGGAAACCGAATTAGATGTCCATGTGCTAAATGCCGATGTCGAAAGATTAAGAGTGAAGACCTTGTGAAGACTGACTTGTATATGAATGGGTTCCAGGAAAATTACTGGATTTGGACTCTCCATGGTGAAGAAGTGCCACATGTTGATTTAGGGGTTGACGAGAATTGCACGGGTGTCTCAAGCACTCGTGCGAGATATGGGATGTGGGGAACAGTTTGTGTCAATGCAGGAGATGGTGGTTGATGCTCTCGGGGTAAACGAGGCGCATGATTACGATAACACCTGAAGATCTTCCGAATGAGGAAGCACAAAGATTTTATAATCTTTTAACCGAGACACAAAAAAGCCATTGTTTGAAGGGGCCTCGGACTCTAAATTATCATTGTGTGTGAGACTTTTAGCTTGCAAGTCCAATTGGAATATTCCTGAAAAGTGTTTGGATTTTTTTATGAAAATGCTTCAGGACGTGACACCTATAAAAGGAGTTGTACCAAAGAATTATTATGGTGCAAAGAGGTTAGTGTCGAAGCTGGGATTGGAAGTCAAGAGGATTGATTGTTGCATTAATGGATGCATGTTGTATTACGACAATGAATTCGGCATAAATGATGGAGCTTTGGTCAAATGCAAATTTTGTCAAGCTTCGAGGTATTGCCCTCCCAAGTCCTGGGACAAGTAATAACAAACCAATTCCCGTAAAGGCGATGTTCTATTTGTCAATAGTTCCAAGGCTACAGAGAATGTTCGCATCAATGCAAACTGCAGGAAAAATGACATGGCACTTTGAGAACAAAAGAACTTCAGACGTCTTACGGCATCCATCCGATGGTGAAGCATGGAAGCACTTTGACCGGGTACATACTGATTTTGCTTCGGATCCACGTAATGTACGACTTGGTTTAAGCTCCGATGGTTTTACCCCGTATATCCAAGCGTCGGCTTCACCATATTCTTGTTGGCTCGTAATTGTTACTCCATACAATCTTCCTCCTGATATGTGCATGTCGAAACCTTATATGTTTTTGACGTGTCTCATACCGGGACCATCCAATCCGAAGGCTGGTATTGATGTTTATTTACAGCCTTTGATTGATGATTTGAAGAGGTTGTGGAGCGGCGTGTTGACGTACGATATCGCAAGGAAGGAAAATTTTATAATGAAGGCAGCTTTGATGTGGACCATTAATGACTTCCCTGCTTATGGTATGTTATCCCCGGTTGGGGGACTCATGGTAAATTGGCATGTCCACATTGCATGGAGTATACAAAGGCCTTTACCTTGAAACACGGGGGGAAAAGTTCTTGGTTTGGCTCGCATCGTATGTTCTTGGAAATGGATCATTCATTTAGACGGAATAAGAATGCCTTCAAAAAGGGGGAAGTTGAAAAAGATGCACCGTCGCCTAGGTTCAAACCGGAAGAGATTTGGAGTAGAGTAAGAGAACTACCAAAAGTCACTGGCAATGGTCGTGTGTCCAAATTACAAGGATACGGGGAAGGCCATAACTGGACAAAAAGAAGTGCTTTTTGGGACCTCCCGTATTGGAAAGATAATTTGTTGAGACACAATCTCGATGTTATGCACATAGAGAAGAACTTTTTTGATAACATAGTAAACACTGTCATGAATGTCAGTGGGAAAACCAAGGACAATGAGAAGGCAAGAATGGACTTAGCTTTGTACTGTAGGCGACCGGAGTTGGAGCTAAAGTCGCAGGCTAATGGGAAGATGTTAAAACCGAAAGCTAGTTACACTTTAACTGTCGATGAAGCAAAGACCGTTTGTCATTTGGATAACGAGAACTTAGGATGCCAGGACGGTTATTCTTCCAACTTAGCAAGATGAGCCGATGTTAACAAAGGAAGGATGCATGGGATGAAAAGCCATGATTGTCATGTATTCATGGAATGTTTACTTCCTATTGCTTTTAGTTCATTGCCCGTGCATGTATTGAATTCGCCATCGAATTGAGTCAATTCTTCAAGGATTTGTGCTCTGCAACGTTGAGGGAGAATGACCTGATTAGGATGGAGCAAAATATTCCCATAATTCTATGCAAGTTGGAGAAAATATTCCCCCTGGTTTTTTTGATTCTATGGAGCATCTCCCAAAGACATCTCGCGTATGAAGCGAGGCTTGGTGGACCGGTTCAATATAGGTGGATGTATCCATTTGAAAGGTAATATAACCATCATAGAATTTTAATTAGACTTTTTTCCATTCGAAGTGAAAGGATATGACTATGAACTTCTTGTTGTTTTATAGATTCATGGGTGATTCAAACGGTCGGTGAAAAATAAGGCTAAGGTTGAAGGATCAATCGTGCGTCTTACTTACACCGCATGAGACAACCCATTTTTGTTCCCATTATTTCAAGAACTTCATGTTGTCACCAAAAAATAGTAGGAATGAAATGGAAAGTGAAAGTGAAAGACATCCGTTAACCTTGTCAATCTTTTGCCAGTCAGTGGGTAGCTTCCGGAAGGAGACCTCCTCACCGGTTATCGGACAAAGAGAGGAAGTCGGCTCATGTTCATGTGTTGATCAATTGTACCGGAAGTTAAACCATACCTTGAGTACGCATTTCGTATCTTTTTCTTTCGAATACCTAATAGTATATATTTTTGTGCTTATAATATATATTGTCCAACTTTACAAGTGCCTTCTTGATATCGCAAACAATGAGCAAGAACAGTCCACTCGTATACATGTTGAGTTTCCAATCTGGTTTAAGCAACAAGTTAGTATCTTAAAAATCTTTGAATTATCCATTGTGAGTAAAATGTAGACATGATTTTTTAGAACTGACATATGTAGGTTTACCGTGAGCAACCAACTCCCATCAACAAACACTTAAGGAACTTAGTCGATGGTCCTAATACGGAAGTCAAAGAATGGCACACTTATTTCGTGAACGGGTACAAATTTCATACCCAATCATGGACGGAGGGCAAAAAAAACCATCAACAATGGGGTCCATGTAAAGGGTCTCCATGAAGGAATTGAAGATGACTTCTACGGCGTGATCCAACATATATATGAACTGGTGTACCCTTCTTTAGACTATACTAAAAGAATAGTTCTATTTTATTGTAACTGGTTCGATCCGTCCGGTAGAGGCACAAAATTTAACCCGAAATGTAATCTTGTGGACATCCGAATGAGTAGAAGATATCAAAGGGATGATCCGTTTATCATAGCACAAAATGTGAGACAGGTGTATTACGTACCTTATCCACCAACTCGTAAGGACAAACGAGGTTGGTCCGCCGCCATCAAGACAACACCAAGGGGTAGCATCAAAGTGGATGATTCGAGAGGGAGAGGTTCCTTATCAAGTGGATGTAATGTCACATGTAGCTGAAGTCATTGAAGTTGACCCTATTGATGGCTTAGGGGACTTGCAAGTCGTTGGTGAAGAAGTGAATATCGCCAATTTGTCATCCATCCAGGAGCATTTGGATGAAGAAGACGATAATTCCATCGAAGAACATGAAGAGACAGGATCCGAAGATGATGAGGAAGAAGATAATGACTCAACGGACACTGAAGACGACGACTCAAATTCTGAATAAATCGTAGTTAATTTGTATTAGATCTTTCAAGACTTTATGATTTGGATGGTTAAGTTATTTTTGGTGTTGGATTATTAGTTAGTTATACTTGTTGACTTTATGACTTAGATAACTTATTTTTGGTCTGTTGGATTATTAGTTAGTTATATTTGTTTACTTTAATGACTTAGATAACTTATATTATTGCTATATCTCGATAACTTTTGTTTTAACATTAAATTGCTCTTTAGACATGTCTGCAGGACGTGACCCACCTCCACCCATCGATAAGGGTAAGGGTATTATGGTTGATACTAACCCCCGTCCAAATCCCCCGTCGTCGTCGAACAGACCTTCCACAAATTTAGTGATTCGTGAGTCTATAGATGGATACTCACGTATGCCTTCAACGCTTACCTCTGCATCGTCAAGACCACACCCACATGTACCTACATCGCGCCCACCACAGCAAGCACCTTCACCGACTCCACGTGTTGCACCTACATCGCCTCATTTCGATATGATTCCCACCCCGGGGGTCACGACACATGCACACTATAGAGCATCTCCTTCAGCATGTGTGGATGAGGAGCAACAATATAGTCCAGGCTATTCACGCTCACCTTCAGTTGCAGATGTGCATGAGCAGCCCGAGGAGTCGGTGGAGCCAGTGGAGCTAGAGGAGCTAGATGCAGCAGAGGTAGTTGAGCTCATGCCCGATGGTCGACCTATTATTAGGCCTAGTGGTAACGGGTAAGAATTAATTAAATTTCTATGTGTTTGGTTGATTCATGCATTGTATTATAATTTATTACCATGTGTTTGATTGGTTCATGCGTCTTTACTGTTAAGGTTCCTTCCTTGTAAGAGAGCAGCGAGTGCCATCGCGTTTGTTATCCAGCAAAGGTATCATAGGGCATTTACATCATGGGGAAAACTCACTGACAATGAGCGGATTAGTATGTTTGATGCGTTTAGAGTAAGTAGCAAATTTCAATTTACTTAATGTGGTTTTTATTATTTCCGAAACTATTAGTATAACAATTGTTATTTATCTTAAAACAGGGTCGGGCGGCATGGAGGAACGAAGATGAGTCAGAGATCCAGAGGATCTTTCACCATAAAGCCTCCGAACGCCTTTCTGATATGCTTAGGGAGGCTCGTGAGAGTGGCATACAGCGATCCTGGATTGGAGATGGTATTTGGGAGGAGTTGCGTCGTTATTGGGCTTCTGATCAATTTAAAAAAATTTCTGCTCAGGCAAAGAAAAATAGAGCATAAGAAAAGGGTGGGAGCCTGCACAAGGGAGGACGCATTTCCCAGTCGCAATGGGCAGATCGTATGGTATGCTCATACTTGTCATTCTTTATGCATTAAATGTATTTATTCCAACATCATAGTTCATTACTTGTTATCTTAATCATCTATGCTTGTGTTATAGGCTCGCCGGTATAATCGAGGAGTACAGATTCATGAGGTTCACAAACGCACCCATACTAGGAAGGCTACCGGCGAGTACATAGATGAGCGCTCCAAGCGCACTCAGGTAATATGCCGTTTTGATTTTTGAAGAAGCTATTGACTTTAATAGATATTGTAACACTCATACTTTATGGACTTGAGAGGCGAGAGAGCCTCAAATGTTATGACTAGTTTTAGCATTGGCTTTTGAGCATTGGCTTTTAGGGAGTTGAATATATTGCTTTGTGTGAATCTTATTAAGCTTTTGATGACTTGCAGGTTTTAAATTGTGGTGTTCAATTTGTAAAGGTTGAGGTTTAGGGAAACTCTGTCCAATTTTCTGCATAATTAATCGTGTAACATACTATTCATGTTTTGATTCATGAGTCAGAGAGTCACTTTATATTTGGACCTATTGATACTTGCCTGACATTGGAAATGTTATAACTAGTTTGGACATGAGAATTTGTGTGCATCCTATTGAGCTTTTGATGATGATTTATGGATTTAAATTGCGGTGTTCTGTTTGTAAACATTGGGATGTTGTAGTTTTAGGGGAAACTCTGTCCATTTTTCTGCATAATTTATCTTGTAACATATTGTTCAAATTTTGATAGTCGATGTATTGTAACAGGAGGAGTTTCATGAGAGGATGAGTCAACATAGGTCTCAATCATCGCCCTCTTCACCATCCACCCCGGCTAACCCACGGGAGGACGACCCGACTTGCGGCTGAATGTTTGGGCGAAGTCGTCGGCGGCAAGTATAAGGGTCGTTTATGCGGTCTTTGGGGACCTTGCCAAGCAACTATCGGAAAGGGGCCTCGCGCAAGTTAGAGCTTAGGGTTGGAGCGTCCACCACATGCAGGCGTTACCCTCAGGAGTCGCAGGAGATTGCTCGATTGAGGCGAGATGTTGGTCGCTTCCCAAGAGAGGGAGCGGAGAGGGATGAGGAGCATCGTGTGATGATGGATACGATGCGACAAGCGATGGAGACAGTCACGGCGATTGCAAAGAAAGCGGCCCCACACAATGCGGCGGCAGCCTAGTCGAGACGACCCAGCGTGCTCGGGGAGGACGACGACTCTCTTGACCATTTTGTTGAGGAGCCTTATAATGGGGATTCTTAGTTTATTTTACTTATCATGTTTATTATGTTTATTATTTTTCGTTGAACAAATATGACTTGAATAACATTTTGTGTTGAACAAATTGTTTGCTTGAATTATGATGTTAATTTCTTTGTTGATGCATTCATATAAAAATAATAATTATTTATTTATCCATTTTAGCATAAATTAATGTATATAAGGTTTTATTTATAATTTAAACAAAACATATATTTCCCAGGGATAGATCCCGGGAAATTTCCAGTGATAGATCCACGGAAAGATTTCCCAGGGTTCTAACCGTGGGAAATATTTCCAGGATAGATCCTCGGGAAATTTCCCAAGGTCTGTAACCCAGGTATTTCCAGGGCTAGGCCCTCTGGGAAACGTTTCCACCACCAAAACCGAGGGATCTAAATCCGTGGGTCATCCCTGGGAAATGTGTATTTTCCCACGGATTTTATGGATTTCCCAGGGTCATAGGCCCTGGGAAACAGCGAAAATTCTTGTAGTGTTCATCCCCTGCTCCTATAAATAGCTTCCTTCCTTCCTTTTATTTTTCTGCTTCACAATATGGCTCTGCCATGGAGATTAACTTCATCACTCTTTCTTCCTATTCCTAGACTCAAAGATCTTTGTCTTAATGGTCAAACAACTTCCGAGGTTGTGTAAATCACATAACATGGGTGATAAGGTTGTGTAAATCACATATGTGAGTTGCTCACCTTATCATCCTTCAGGAGAATCGGCAGCTACAGTTCAAAAACCTCAGCTTTGGAAGCAAGTGACTGTTCCAAGACCATTGCTGAAACAGATCGAGTGCACCCTTGCTCTCTTTGCTCCTGGAAAACTCAGTCGCTCGACTCTCCTCTCTTGCTCACCCGTGAAGGGAACGAAGCCTCAACCAATGTTTAGGATTTTAAACCCTTTCAATGTAACTTTTTATAGGATTTTAAAATTTTGAATGTATCTTGTAATTGTATTATTGATGCACTTCATGAATGAGATCCGGTTTGGGTTATTGATTCAACTTATAGCATTTTTACTTCGGACATATATTTTAGTTTTCAAAACAGAAACACAAAACATAAAAGCAAGTGAAACTGAAACTTTGAGGAAGGCAATGCGGAAGGGTACGTATACTAGCTAAAAAAAATTATTAAAATAACCTTTAACGTCTGTTGTTGAAAGAACAGACGTTAAAAGTTAAGTGACTCACTTTTAACGTCAGTCCTTACAACAACTGGCGTTAAAATTGAATTAATGAAGTTTGATATTTACAAAACTGTCACCGCCTCCTTTTTAACGTCTAGCTTTTGATTAACTGACGTAAAACGTTCCCGTATATTACATTGTTTCCAGTAGCGTAACTGGAATCCCCACATGCAAAGCTTTGTTTCAAGGAAAGGAAGGCAAGAGAGGAAAAAATGGTTAAGAGTGCAAAATGGAATATATATGATATATGCATGCACTTGAGAGAGTGCATTTTAGACTTGAAAGCCGATCACAAGTACCATATCGAACACCCCACCCGCTTTAGCATCAGGTGACTCCCAGAATTCCCCCAAACACTTCAATAGGTCGAGCTATAGCCTCACTGTTAGTGAAACCTAAAAGTTTCTAATGAAATGTTTAGAGGAATTCCGGGAGACAACTAACCTCTTTCTTCAAAGCTAGCTACTTCTTTGCAAGACAAGGTACATTTCGATGCTATTTACAGGGATGTTAATTCGTTGCTTAATTCACCTTTTTGCTTTGTAGTAATATATAGTGGCCTTTGGGTTGTGGAAACATTATAGATTGAGAAAAAATATTCTAGAATACTTCATAAAGTAATTAATTAACAAAAGAAAAATGTAAGTCAATATATGAATCTAGTCAGATTTTCTTGTCAAGGGAGAAGTATATTAAGTTCAGTTACTGCAGTTTCTTTTTCTCTTTATGGACATTTCTTTAATTGACGTATTATTTATACTGAATAATGTTACTCATACATACACTTCTATACATGTTGCATTACATTTGCATAGTTTTTTTTTTTTAGTATTCTCTCATCTTATAGATAAGAAACTAGCCCTCCGGATTGTTATCATTCGTCCAAGTAATGACCCCTCTCAATAATGTTCTTTTCATACATATGAATTTGAAAATCGAATTTAGGACGACATGCTTAAGGGATCCGAATCCCTTTTAATTTGACCAACACACATAAGTATATTTTCATACTTTGTACTATTAGATTATATATGATCCTACTTTATTTTTTGCATACTTACCCTCTAGTTTTGCAACCTATACGTGATAGGAGGTAATGTAGCTAGACATCCTCACGTGTGTGTATCACTCATGATTGTTATTCACTGTTACCTGAACACACTGCCAAGTTGCAGCAAACAACAACCCCCCCCCCCCCCCTCAGAGCTAACCAGCTTTGGAAGATACCCAAGGAAAAGTGTGTCCAGTTTATTGTTGCATTTGCCCTGGTTGAGTTGAGGAAGATTCTCTAGTGGCCCATGTAATTCTGAAGCTTTTCAATACCAGATTCTTCTCAAAGGGGTTATTCTTTTTGACTGAAAAATAAGTTGACAATGATAGGGTTGGCAAAGAAAATTAAAAGCTGTTGACTTTGGCCACTTGCCTTATCCTTCTCAATCATCATATAGCCCGCCTTCTAGTCCAGGTTCACTGCTTAAAATTATATTATGTTCTTTATCAATGCAACCTGAGCAGTACCTAACTTATTAAAAATGTAACTTGTTAACAAATGTGTTTAGGATAATGATTAAGAAATTAAAAGAGATAAGTTTATATGAGAAAAATAATGTATTTATTACATTGAAAAATGTTGAACTCATATTCTCAAAACAAACTTTCTTTTTATTGATTTCATAATGATGTCCTTAGGATACTTGTCCGTAAAATTCAATTTTTTTTTATATATGAAATTAAAATCCATATTTTAATATGTGAAGCTTTAGTCATAGTAGAAAGTACAAACTACTAAGCAAGAATGGAAATATAGGCATCTGGTGTTCCCTAGAGTTCTCCTGACCATTTCATTAAGGATTCCATTTATCTTCTTATTGAAGTGTTTGGGGGAACTCCCGGAATCACTGATGAACAAGGCTAGGAAGGGTGATATTGCTGCGGAGGTTATTAGCTGGATTCTTTCTTGCTCCTTCTGCTGATTATTATATTAAACGGAAATCAAGGTTAGTTTTAGAGCTTTCACTATAAAAAAATTAATTAACCTTTGATGAAGCAACTGATTTGGCTTATGGTGCAATATATTTTTGAAAATGAAATAAAGTCATTCTTTCTTTTCTTTTCCTTCTGGTTTATGTTGCCATATTTGGAGAAATCTATCTCAGTAGTTGAGTTTTGACTAAGTTGAAATAATGGAAAACAAAAAAATCTCAAATATTGACCAAGAACGGAAACTCATGATATAGGTTGCATGTGTTTCGAATTAGCTGCTTTTTCAGCCATGTAATCTACTGGATGGTGTTAAATCAAAAATAGGGTGAAGAAAAATGAGAAAGTAGAAACTGTTCCAGTGTTCCCCCTCCCCTCATCACTTGTTTCCTAGGAAAATTTTAGAGAAAATTTTTCCGTTAATATTTTAAAAGTAGATGATATTTTGGGAAGGATATATTTGTGTATAAACTTAACGTTATGTCAACCTCTCCCATTCTCAAGCATAAAAACTAACGGATAATAGATAGATTAGTTGATAGTGGATGAACTTGAGCTTATAACGAATAGTGGATGAGCTAGCTGATAATAGCGGATAGTGGATAAATTAGCGGATTAGATTTAAAGTGTTTGATAAAATTAACGATTGAACTAGTTGATGAATGTAAAATAAAATAAAAGAACATATTTGCATTTTTATATAAATTATATATATATATATATAATTTATTAGAATATATATATATATATATATATATATATATATATATAATTTATTAGAATTGTCAAAATTAGCCCGACATTAAGTATGGACTGGGTTGATAAAATGTATGATCGAAATTATTTTGGCCCAACCCAGCTATGCCCGAAAATTCATTACCTAACACGGGCTGGCCGGTGATGGACTGGGTTGGCCTGCTGGCCCAAACTTTGAAAATAAAAAAAATATAAATTGAACTGAAACGTTACATTTTTATATTCCACATTCACCCTATTTTGAAAAATAAAACATAAATTGTTTGTAGGATAGTAATTCGATATCAAGGTGTTTTGAATAATATATTTTTACTAGTTAAATTTGTCAAAAAAAACTTAAGTAGTTAAGTTTCAAAAAAGATGTTGTCTTATTTACTAAAAGAATAAAAGATGTTGTGTCGTCCAATATACATTTCTTAGGGAGTTTTATCTTGATACTACACAAAGTCACAAATAATAAAACCAACCGCTGTTACAAGTTAACTTGTAACATCGGTTATAAAACCAACCGTTGTTGCAAGTTAATTAACTTGTAACATTGCTTTCATATTCAATCTGCCACTTGTAAAGGCGGTTTTCTTAATAGCCGCCGTTACAGATTTATTTGTAACAGCGGTTGGATGACTACACTTGTAACATCAGTTAAAGTAACGTTACCTTCGAAACCGATGTTACAAGTCAATTTTAATCACTGTTAAAAATGTTTCCTGCACTAATATAGCTTTATTTCAACGCTTCTTTAATTTTATGATTTAGTTATGCATAATGTTCAAATATATACATTATATTAACATGTTGGGTTGATTCGATTTTATCTCGAATATTATTGGATAATGATCAGGTCCGATTAGAGACCAAACAAATGACCTTACTAAAATATTGGATTAGGTTTGAGTGAAGTTAAACTCGTCTCAATCTATTCCATAAAACACCCTACCTATCAGAGAAGGTTATTAATTACATTTTCTAAGAATATTACATTTCACTCAAATTATTATAGCATATGGTCTCGTTAAATAGTACCCTAAGAATATTTGTTAAGGAATCAAAAAATAAAAACTTTAATATATTAGGAATTGTAACTTTTATACTTTGAAAAAATCTGAATACACCACTTTCTAGTTTCCAATACATAATTTATATATTTTTTTTGTTGGGTCTTGCTAACGAGTGTCCTAAGGATATTGATTAAGGAATCCAAAAAGAAATATTTGTATTGAAAAACTAAATATTACATTCTTTGGAATGCTAAATACACAATTTATCATAAAAATTTTCCTTTTTTTGGTTCTTTAAACAAGGTTTAACTATTGAGTAGGTCCCTGAATTATTTAGGAATTTTCAAATAGGTCCCTATACTAAAAAAAAATTGCAATTGGGTCCTTAACTTTTACAAAGTTTTCAATTGGGTCTCTATACTAAAAAAGTTTCTAATTACGTCCTTGAACTTATATAAAATTTTCAATGGAGCCCCTGGGGTAGGGTTCCGTGAAGAGGTCTTTAAGTTTGATGATGTGAAACATGACCTGTAATTCCCCCCAAATTTGTATTTAGGATTGTAAAAAACCAAAATATTGAGCCATCAAACCAAAACCTGACTGCGGATCGCTTTTCCCCCATCTGAACAAATAGTTCATTCCTTCCCCGATTTATGTTTTACTGTTGTATATCCCTTTCTTGAAATGATTTCATCCAAAATAGTTCTCTCACTTGTAATTTACTACATCTCACTTCATCTTATTACGTCTTGCTGCATTTTGTTGTGACAATATATCTCAAGATTCATCTTCCACCCAAACTACTCATAAATGACTGATATGGTTATCCAGCTTGGATGAAATCAGTTATATTTCGTCCAATTCAACATATCACTAGCGAATTTTATAATTTAGGGGTCTCGTTGAAAATTTTATATAAATTCAGGACCCAATTAAAAACTTTTAGTTCAAAAACCTAATTGAAAACTTTATAAAAGTTCGAGGACCCAATTACAAATTATTTTAGTATAGGGACCTATTTAAAAATTCTCAAATAGTTCAAATACATACTCAATAATTAAACCTTTAAACAAGTCCTTAGAATATTTGCTAGCATCCTCCTTATTTGTTTAACCGATATCATTAGGATACTGATTAATATTTATCGTGTTGGTTATTAACATAATACATTAATTACAAACATTCTATTATTAAAAAAAAAAAAAAGTTTCTCGAGGCTTGCAGTAAAAGTAAGGTCACAACCATTTTCTTTTCAGTGTGAACAGTGAAGATGGCGCATTTTATGATTTTTTTTGTCAGCACGGACCGCCGTTCTTAGCTGCGCGCACGTTGGCCTTAGGCGGCTCCAACAATAGATATTGGTCGATTTATCTTATCTCTACCTGATAATTTTTAGAGCACCTGCATCTGTACCAAGGGGAGGTGCTTAAACTCTTCTTAAGAAGCTACCTGTGTTTATTTATTTCTGCCAATTGAGCAGGTGCTTACTAGCACCTCAAAATTGATGAGTGCTACAAGCCCATGATGCTTGTGATTTTTCTTTTGACTTTTGCTTTTTTTATTTTTTATTAAAACATATTGAACTGTATTGTATTAAATAAATTATTCATAAAATATAAGGATGTGAGATCACTAACGAGATCCATTTAAGAACTTTTAGAAATTGTTGGGTTGGAGGGATGATGTGATTAAATTATAATAAAAAATAAAAATGGATAATATATAATGATAAAATCCATTTAAGAACTTCAAAATGGAGTATTAGGATAAAGTTGCTCTTAGTTACTCAAATAATGACACGTGAAAAAATAATTTTGAAGATTTGTGTACTTTTTAATATATATATATAGTGTTCATAGTCTTACATATGTCAAATAAATTTGAGTGTTCATGCACCATGGTAGAATGCGTGTAACGAAGAAGGTACTCACTACTCACCGGGAAAGATTTCTTTTGATGTTTTCTTTTTCCAAAAAAGGAAAAAAAAAACCACAATTTCCTTATGCACCATCAAACCAAATAACTTTCTACCATGGTTTGCATGGAATCTTGCTTGCAGAGATTTTTAAAAAAAATGTAAACCAGGAATCGATCCATGTGCAAAGCTTTGTTTCAAGGAAAGGAATGTTGGAAGTAATTCAAATAGAACTAGTTAGTTGTTAGGAGTTTGTTAAGATGTGATTAGTTTGTTATAACTAAAGTGATTAGTTAGAGAGTTATTAGGAGAGTTAGTTAGTGAATATAGTGTATGTGTAAGTGTATAAATAGACTTAGTGCTATAGTGTAAATGTAGAGAGAAAGTGCAAGTGTGTAGAAGTGTATGTGCAAGTGTTATGTGCAAATTTTTCTGATTTCTCTCTCTCTCTATTCTCTCTCAATTTCTCTATTGTGTTAGTGTGAGTGCGTGAAGCATTGTGAGCTTCTTGTTCCAACAAATGGTATCTAGAGCTACAAGATTAGGGACTTGTGAGGGTCTTTCCATGGAGGTAGAAATTGAAGAGATTGTGAGTGGGGATTTATCAATCCCATTACCAGTTCTTGATGGCAAGAACTTCCATCAATGGGTGGTGAAGATGGAGAACATTTTCAATTTCTATGAGGTGCTTGAGATGGTGCAAGGTGTTCAAGATGTGGAAAATGGTGCTTCCAAAAAGAGAGACTACAAAGCTCTCTTCATCCTTCGTCAGTGTGTAGATGAAGCAAATCTTGAGAAGATTCTTCTTTGCCAACACATCCAAAGGAGCATGGGATATTTTGCACAAAATCCATGGAGGTGATAAGAAAGATCAGTGCAAGGAAGCAAAGAAAGATGCAGAGATGAAGTTGTCATCTAATGAAGAGGAGCAAAAGCATGAGAATGCTTATGAGCCAATGGTGAATGACAAGAAAGAAAGAACAGAGGCACTAACAGCAGCAGAGAGAGAAGTGTTAAAGACACGGATTGAAGGGGCAGAAATCAACAATCAGCCAGTAACAGAGATCAAGAGAACTGACCGTGCTGAAAATTCAGAAAAGGAAGCTCTTCTTCTCGTGATGAAGAAAAGAAACCTGAATGTTGTGTTGATTGGGTCATTCCATCAAACACTTTGTGAGCATTCTCTGTCCCAATCCAAAGATGTTGTAAAGAAAATTGCCAAGATCGACAGAGAGAAAGAGGAGATGGAAGCAGCTGAAAGCAAAGGACTGGGATTGATGAAGACAAGAGAAGTGATGGTGGCAGACCGGCAAACCCAAAAGAAGACTGAGGAGCCGCTTGCAATTGAGAACTGCAGTGCCGTCATGAAGCTGTTGGACGCAAGTTTCTTGACAGAGGGTGATGAGAAGTCTTTGGGAGAAGATGGTACTGTAGCAGAGATGGTTCCGAAGTGCGAGGCGAACGCGCCGCCGCTGCCGGTGAAGACAGAGTTGTGGGTTTCGAACAGGCCAAGCGAACCGCCGGATCGAGATGCTCAGGCGATGATGGAAGGGGCACTCGCGACTGAGATGGAGGTGACGATTCCAGATCTGCAACTCGCAATCATGGAGCAGAGGGTGAAGCCACCATTCGCGAACCCATCTCAGGTGGTCGAAACGGTGTGTTCCGACGAGCAGCCATCGTACAGCGCCGGAAACGATGATCGGAAATTCTCCAGTGAAATGCAGTGGTGTAGTGTCATGGTGGTGGTGTTGCTGTGGTTGTTCGTTGTGAGGATGGCAGTGGTGCTGTGTTCTATCGAGAGGAAGAAGGAGAAGATGATGGATGCAAGGTGGCAGCTACAAGCAACCATCGAGAAGGAGAAACTGATAGTGCAGGGGCAAAACTGGAATTCCGAAAGTTAGTTCCAGATTTTGACCTAATGGGCCAAGCCCAAGTTGTGGAGGAACAGCAGAAATTTGTTTTCTGCCTTGGGAGCTAAATTTCAGAAATCGGGTCATGTGTTTGTGGGTCAAGCCCAATTCCACAAAAGATTAATTTGGGATCCAGGATGATATATGTGTGTGTTAGTGATAATAAAAATGTGCATTATAAAAAATGCAAGTTTAGTGTAATAATAAAAATAGTGTAAGTGGAATATTTGAATTACGGGGGAGTGTTGTTAAATTTTAATATGTATAACAGTAGATTAGCATTAATTAGTTATTAAATTATAATTAAATTATTAATATATCAGTTATAATATTAATTCCTAATTACGTAACCAATTGATAAAATAGTTGTTGGGTATTTACTAAAGAATGACCCTATGATGGGATGGGTCATTTTCTAATATTAACCCATTGAGAGGTCCCTACTCTCTGCTGGTAGGTTATAAGAATAGCCTCCCCATTAGGCATTCTCATAGTCAGTAACACAACCAAAAAAACTTACCAGAAAGAGAGGAGTAACCCTCTCATCTTCTCCAATATTGTGAAACCGTTCATCTTCTCATCCTTTGATCTGCTGTGATGGATTCTGCAAATCTCCAAGGTATGGAATCCTCCTCTTCACTTTGATTAACATGAGAATGACATGCTATGATTTGTATCTGTATGGTATTTAGATTTATAAGTTTTCCAACAATTGGTATCAAAGCCATGGATAGATACATGTTATAGCTGTTCTGAAAATTGTTAGAGATTTTCATATCATGTTATATCAATATGAAAATTGTAAGTTTTCCTTCAACAACTTTCGTTTTCATGCTTGTTCTTCAAAATTCGAAACTATGATTCTGGCCAATGATTTCGAAAATTGTTTAAGGGTTTTTCTTCTCACATGTTATTCGAGTAACATACTCGAAAATCGTTGGATTTCATTAAATAAAACGTGAGAAATCGATGTTTTTCGTTTCCCTTTTGCGTGAAACTGGTTCAATCGCCCCGCGAGTTTTGCTCGCCTCGCGATTCTGGGCATCAACGGTTGGAATTCCAGATTCGCCTCGCGAGATTATTCTCGCCTCGCGAACTGGGAAGCCAGAAACAGTGAAATTGTCATCCTCTCTGGGTCGCCCGCTGATTCGTTCTCGCCTCGCGACCCCGAAGGGTGACTGTTCTAGAAAATGAAAGGTCTCTGGGTCGCCTCGCGAACATGCTCCTCGCCTCGCGACCCCGAAGGCTGACTGTTCTAGGAAAATGAAAGGTTTCAGGGTCGCCTCGCGAAACACTTTACTCGCCTCGCGAGTACCCGCGAGAAGACCAAACGTTGCTGACTTTTCACAAGATTCGCCTCGCGAGATACCTCTCGCCTCGCGAATATTTTATATGGTTAAAACCGAAAAAATATATTGTATTTTTTAATACTGTACTCTAAGGTTTTGATCTAAAATTTTTTGGATTGTTCTCTACCTTTTTTGTGACACTATGATATGTTATACTCTCTTTGATCATGTGTCATATAGATGGAATTAATTTTAGAGCCTTATGTGAATTAAGTTGTGTGTTCTATGCTGAATTTGTTATACAAATTAATTATTCTAATGTATAATTGTAGCATGACTGTTAATATTTTGTATAGTTATGAACTCACCTATCGTGGGTATAATTATACAAAATTTGTGTTGTTAAAAAAATTAATTATTCTAATGTATAATTGTAGCATGACTATTGATATTTTGTATAGTTATGAACTCACCTATCGTGGGTATAATTATACAAAATTTGTGTTGTTAAACGGTTAATTATTCTAATGTATGATTGTAGCATGATTTGTTGATATTTTGTATAGTTATGAACTCACCTATCGTGGGTATAATTATACAAAATTTGTGTTGTTAAATAATTAATTATTCTCGATGTGTTATATTTGTATTATATTAATAATAATTATACCCTATCGGTGTACTATTATTAATGTAATTCGTTATTATACATTGTACTATTGTCTTAAAGCTTATGTCAATTATGGTTTCAAGTACCCTATCGGTATTAGAAATTTTGGTGATGTAAGTTTTGTACATTGTATTATTCTTCTTATTGTATTTCTTATTTATTATGATTCGGGACCCTTAGGCGGAATTATAATGAATAAGAAATTTGTATTATGGGCAAGATTGGCTGAACATATATATGGAATCATATTACCCTTCAATTCTTAATGATTCCTTATTCTATGTTTTATGTCAGCCTCCTTCCCAAATTCTGTCAAAACTCTAAATGGGACAAAATATGAGGACTGGAAAGAGACTCTAAATCTCTACTTAACCATTGCTGACTTGGATCTGGCCTTGAGGGAAGACAAGCCAGCTGCTCTCATAAATGAGTCTACTGCAGCACAGAGGATTGCTTATGAGAAATGGGAATACTCTAATAGAGTGTGCCTGAAAGTGATGAAGTATACTATGGAAAAATCCATCAGGCAGAGTATCTTAGAGACCGATAATGCTAAAGAATATCAGAAAGCTGTTGGGGAGAAATTTATGACTTTTGAGAAGGCTCTAACATGCTTTGAATCCAATGTCATTGATGTTCCTCCAAATACTTGGTGGTTAGATTCAGTGCAACCATTCATGTTGTGAATTCCTTGCAGGGGTTCACAAGCCCGAGGAAACCAAGTGATGCTTGAGTCCAAGATTATTATGGGAGATGGAGTGGAGTTTCAGTTATTGACATTGGAATTGTTTCTTTACTTTTGCCTTCTGGACATAATTTGCTTTTAAGAGATCTTTGTGTATGCACCTTCTATGAGAAGGAACTTGATTTCTGTTTCTGCTTTGGATAAATGTGGTTACACTTTTAAGTTTGGTAATGGGAAATTGCTTGTTTATTCAGATTCTCGTTTCCGTTGGTTCGGGAATTTTACGTGATGGCCTTTATATGTTAGATCTGCATGACATGTCATTACTCTCTTTGTTGGAAACAAACGCAAAGAGGATTAATGAACAATCATCTATGTTATGGCATCGACGTTTGGGGCATATTTCTAGGCCCCGTATTGAGAGGCTAGTCAAGGAAGGTATTCTCCATGATCTAGACTTCTCCGATTTTGATACATGTGTTGATTGCATCAAGGGCAAATTTTCTTGCCAAGGTTAGGAATAAAGCTGCAAATAGGTGTGACGATGTGTTACAGTTGATTCACACCGACCTGTGTGGACCTATTACACCCACTGCCATGGGTGGATATGGGTATTTTATTACCTTTATAGATGATTTCTCGAGATATGGATGGATAGATCTTCTGCAAGAAAAGTCTAGTTCTCTAGATGCTTTCAAATCCTTTAAAGCTGCTGTTGAGTTGAAAACAGGTAGGAAAATAAAATGTGTAAGATCTGACAGAGGTGGAGAATTCTATGGTAGATATAATGAGACGGGTAGAAACCCAGGACCTTTTGCCGATTTCTTGAGGAATGCGGTATTGAAGCTCAATACACTATGCCTGGTACTCCTGAGCAAAATGGAGTTGCAGAGAGGCGTAACCGCACACTTATGGAGATGGTAAGATGTATGTTGAGCCATTCATCATTGCCAGACTTTCTTTGGGGAGATGCCTTAAAAACTGCTGTCTACATTCTAAATCAAGTACCCAGCAAGTCTGTACCAAAAACTCCATATGAGCTCATGAGTGGAAAGAAGCCGAGTTTGAAACATTTTCATGTATGGGGTTGTAAGGCAGAAGTTAGACCTTATAATCCTCGAGTCTAAGAAGCTTGATCTTAAGACTCGTTAGTGGCTTCTTTATTGGCTATTGTGTGGGTTCCAGAGGTAGCAGATTCTATTGTCCATCTCATTCTATGCGAGTCGTTGAATCTGATCGAGCGGTTTTCTTTGAGGATGACTTGGATAGTGGGAGTGATATGCCACGACCAGTTACTCTTAAAGAAGATCGCACCATTGTTCCTATACCAGCTGTTCCTTTTCCTACGAAGTTTTGATTCCAAGTGATGATATTGATCGAGAATCTTCAACATGAAGATGGTGTGGCAAGCACCGCTTGTAGATGAACAAGAACATGATCTTATTGTTGATGAAATTCCACTGAGACGATCTCAAAGAGTGCGCAGACCTTCCATACCAGATGATTATGTTGTATATCTTCAGGAACATGAGTTTGACCTCAATGATGATGATGATCCTATTACCTTTAAGGAGGCAATTTCTAACTCTCATGCTTCGATTGGCTGAATGCTATGCATGATGAGTTATCTTCTATGTCTCATAATGGTGTTTGGAGTGCGGAGGAATTGCCAATAGGTTGTAAACTTGTTGGATGCAAATGGGTTTTCAAAACCAAACGTACTCAGATGGTAAAGTTGAAAGGTACAAAGCCGATTAGTAGCTAAAGGCTATAACCAAAGAGAAGGCATTGACTATAAGGAGACCTTCTCACCGGTCTCTCTACGAAAGATTCATTTCGAGTTGTTATGGCTTTGGTAGCTCATTTTGATCTAGAACTTCACCGAGATGGATGTGAAGACGGCATTTCCGAATGGAGACCTTCATCGAAGATGTTTACATGGTTCACTTGAAGGTTTTTCTTGAAACAGGCAAAGAGCACTTGGTTTGCAAGCTGAATAAGTCTATTTATGGATCAAACAGGCCTCCGGACAATGGTATTTGAAGTTTGATCAGGTTGTCACTTCTCTTGGCTTCAAAGAAAATGCCTCGGATCGAGTGTGTTTACTTGAAGACTTGTGAGGGTGGATTCATCATTCTATTTCTATATGTTGATGATAAACATCTACCTAGCAGTTGTTTTAAAATCCCTACTGAGACAAAAAACATGTTTATCAGCCACTTTGATCTGAAAGACCTTGGAGATGCTTCTGATGTTTTAGGCATCCAGAGTTAACGTGATAGGTCACGTGGTCTTCTTGGATTGTCTCAAAGAGGATATATTGAAAAGGTCCTCAAAAGGTTTAACATGCATTCTTGCTCCCCATGTGCTTTCACCTGTTCAAAAGGGTGAAGAAAAATTCTCTAAATCTCAATGTCCTCAAAATGATGTAGAAATAAATGAAATGAAAAAGGTCCCATATGCTTCCATTGTTGGCGGTTTAATGTATGCTCAAGTTTGTACTCGTCCCGACATTGCTTTTTCTGTAAATGCTTTAGGGAGATACTTGAGCAACCCAGGTTTGGGTCATTGGAAAGCCGTAAAAAGGTCATGAGATATTTGCGGGGAACCAAAGACTATATGTTGACCTATAAGAAGTCCGATCAACTTCGAGTCACTGGTTATTCTCGATTCGATTTCGCAGTTGCCACGACGACGAAAAATCTACTCGGCTTTATCTTTATGATGGCAGGAGGAGCTATTTCTTGGAAAAGCGTCAAGCAGACGCTTACAGCTACTTCTACCATGGAAGCGAGTATGTTGCTTGCTATGAGGCTACTTGTCAAGCCATGTGGTGAAAAATTTGATTTCTGGCTTTCATATTGTTGAAAGCATATCTAGGCCACTTGTGATATATTGTGACAATCTGCTGCTGTGAACTTCTCTCATAACAATAGAAGCTCTTCTCGCACTAAGCATTTTGATGTGAAATATTTGTTCGTTAGAGAGAAGATTCAGGAGTTTCTGACTCGTATTGAGCATATTGATACATGAAACATGTCTTGGCGATCCACTAACCAAAGGCTTAACTGTTGGAATATTCCGGAATCATGTAATTCATATGGGCTTAGTTAAGTCTTTTGATGTATTGGATTAGTGGAAGTCTGAAACCATTATTTGCCCATTATCGTTTTTTTATGAGATATGTAAATTGACGTCATTCTTGGATTCATATCTCTTATAGCATTTTAAGATGCTTGGACCATTTTTTGAATTGCATATTTCTCTTTATTAATTATATGCAATTTTATATTGCATATTTTTCTTTATTAATTATATGCAATTTTATATTCATCAATCTTTATGTGAAATATGAGTCTTTAGCATGTATGATTTACTTCCCTATCGGATACTATTTACGCATTGTTAAAGCTTGTATTTCTTATACTTGTTGGTTAACGTGTGCTTTGATCGTGAATCGGTATTTCTCTTTAATAATTGATTAATGCTATCCAAGTGGGAGAATGTTAAATTTTAATATGTATAACAGTGGATTAGCATTAATTAGTTATTAAATTATAATTAAATTATTAATATATCAGTTATAATATTAATTCCTAATTACGTAACCAATTGATAAAATAGTTGTTGGGTATTTACTAAAGAATGACCCTATGATGGGATGGGTCATTTTCTAATATTAACCCATTGAGAGGTCCCTACTCTCTTGGTAGGTTATAAGAATAGCCTCCCCATTAGGCATTCTCATAGTCAGTAACACAACCAAAAAAACTTACCAGAAAGAGAGGAGTAACCCTCTCATCTTCTCCAATATTGTGAAACCGTTCATCTTCTCATCCTTTGATCTGCTGTGATGGATTCTGCAAATCTCCAAGGTATGGAATCCTCCTCTTCACTTTGATTAACATGAGAATGACATGCTATGATTTGTATCTGTATGGTATTTAGATTTATAAGTTTTCCAACAAGTGTTGGAAGTAATTCAAATAGAACTAGTTAGTTGTTAGGAGTTTGTTAAGATGTGATTAGTTTGTTATAACTAAAGTGATTAGTTAGAGAGTTATTAGGAGAGTTAGTTAGTGAATATAGTGTATGTGTAAGTGTATAAATAGACTTAGTGCTATAGTGTAAATGTAGAGAGAAAGTGCAAGTGTGTAGAAGTGTATGTGCAAGTGTTATGTGCAAATTTTTCTGATTTCTCTCTCTCTCTATTCTCTCTCAATTTCTCTATTGTGTTAGTGTGAGTGTGTGAAGCATTGTGAGCTTCTTGTTCCAACAAGGAAGGCAAGAGAGGAAAAAATGGTTAACAGTTCCAAAGAAATAAATGATATATGCATGATTCCATGTACTTCAGAGAGTGTATTTTAGACTTGAAAGCCTATCACAGGAACCATGGGATGGAACCCAACCTGCTTTAGCATCAGGTGGCTCCCAGAGTTCCCCCAAACACTTCAATAAGTCGAGCTATAGCCTCACTGTTAGTGAAATCTAAGGTTTCTAATGAAGTATTCAGGGGAATTCCAGGTGACAACTGACCTCTTCGAAGCTACTTCTCTATAGGGCAAGGGACATTTGCTATTTATAGCTATGTTAATTTGTTGCTTCACTTTTTTACTTGTAGTAATATAGTGGCCTTTGGGTTGTGGAAACATTAAAGATTGAGAAAAATTCTAGAATACTTCATAAAGTAATTAACAAAAGATACAAAAATGTAAGTCAATATGAATCTAGTCAGATTTTCTAGTCAAGGGTGAAGTATATTAAGTTACTGCAGTTTCTTTTCCTCTTCATTTTTATGGACATTTCTTTAATTGACATATTATTTAATTTATACTGAATAATGTTACTCTCTCTCTCACACACACACACAAATAAATAAATATATATATATATATATATTTACTGCATAGTGTTTTTATTTTTTATTTTTTTAGTATTCTCTTATCTTATAGATGAGAAATTAAGCCTTCATGTTGCTATTAAACATCTTAGTGATGGTGCCTCTCGGTAGTGTCTTTTCATACATATATATGAATTTGGAAATCGAATCTAAGACCACATGGTTAAGTGACCCGAATCACTTCTAATTGGACCCATACTTAAGAATATTTGCATGCTAGTTACTATTTGATTATATCTAATCCTACTTTATTTTTTGCATACTTACCCTCTAGTTCTGCAACCTATACACGTGATAGGAGGTAATGTAGATATCCTCATGTGTGTGTATCACTCATGATTGTTATTCACTGTTAGCTAAACATACTGCCAAGTTGCTGCAAACAAACCCCACAGAGCTAACCAGCTTTGGAAGATGCCCTAGGAAAAGTGTGGTCCAGGTTATTGTTGCAATTGCCCTGACTGAGTTGGGGAAGATTCTCTAGTGGCCCATGTAATTCTTCTGAAGCTTTTCAATGAGTGTATATATACTGATACCAGATTCTTCTAAAAGGGGTTATTCTTTTTGACTGAACAATTAGTTGGCAATGATAGGATTGGTAAAGATTAAAGAAAATTAAAAACTGTTGACTTTGGCTACTTGCTTATCCTTCTCAATCATCATATAGCCCACCTTCTAGTCCAGGTTCACTGCTTGAAATTATACTATCTTCTTTATCAATGCAACCTGAGCAGTACATAACTTCTTAAAAGATGGAACTTGTACATATAATATTTTAAGGAGAAGGCCAACGAAAACCTTTGGGATAATGATTAAAGAATTAAAAAAGGTAAGTTTATATGAAAAAATATGTATTTATTACATTGAAAAATGTTGAACTTATATTCTCAATATAAATCTTTTTTTTTTATTGATTTCTTAACCAATGTTGTTATATCACTGTTAGTAAAAGTCAGAGTTTAATCAGTGAAACTTTAGTCATAGTACAAAGTACAAACTACTAAGCAAGAATGGAAATATAGGCATCTTGTGTTCCCTAGAGTTCTCCTGACCCTTTCATTAAGGATTCCATTTATGTTCTTATTGAAGTGTTTGGGGGAACTCCCGGAATCACCGATGAACAAGGCTAGGAAGGGTCATATTGCTGCGTAGGTTATTAGCTAGATTGGTTCTTGCTCCTTCTGCTAATCATGATATTAAGGGGAAATCAAGGTTAGTTTTAGAGCTTTGACAATAGAAAAATTAACCCTTTGATGAAACAACTGATTTTTGGCTTATGGTGCAATATTATATTTTTGCAAATGAAAAAAGTCATTCTTTCTTTTCCTTTCCTTCTGGTGTATGTTGCCTTATTTGGAGAAATGTATCTCAGTAGTTTTGAGTTTTGACCAAGGTGAAATAATGGAAAACAGAAAAATCTCAAATATTGATCAAGAAGGGAAACTCATGATAGACTGCATGTCAGCATGTGTTTCAAATGAGAAAGTAGAAACTGTTCCCCCTTCCCATAGGTCCGTGTCCAGACATTTTGGAGCCTAAAGCAGATCAATTAGTGAATTTTTTTTCAAATTTTATTGTATATATAAAGAAAAAAAAATTAACCATTACTTTATTAATTTCAATTCATTGTTATTAATAAAACCACATGCGCAATTTATTTTTCTTCAAAGGTATGAACACTTAATCTTCTTAGACGAAGGAACAAACGGTTTTAACTGCAATCAATTTATAATTTCCCGAAATTTCACCCCTACACACTCATAAATATTAAGATCGTCCCATTTAAGAAAACGTATTAAGATTCTCGGGTCATATAATTATAGCACATGCTGCCATCTTGGGATAGAAAGCCAAGTTGCTACTTGATATTTTAATAAAATCTCTTTCACATACATGTTATTGTTGGACATTTGTCGTGTTTTTATATATTTATTACATATTAGATTTTTGGGCATTTAGGTAATACATAAAATTACAAAATGTCAATAACTAATAGAATGTGAGGTGTAACAGTCTGATTTTAATTATGTTATTCAATCGGATAAAATATAATTAATTATATTTTAATTTGAGAGTTACAAAGTGTTTTTGATTAAAATAAAATCATATTCATAGTCTACTTTATGGTAGAACGTTACGGTAAAATTTTCGGTTGAAAATTCGAGGCGAAACCATGTTTGCGTTTTCACGCTTTAGGTACAAGTTTATCGAGCGAGAAAACCTAATTTTGAACCGTGAACGAAACGTTTAGTGTTTTTGTGATGTTTTGTATGATATTGGAAATTTTCGAAAATTCGAGTTCAAAAATAAAATATAATATTTATTCCAGTAAATACGATCGAAACTTGAACCGGATACGCAATGGAGCAGTAGTAGGAGCACAAAAGTGATGAGGTGACATGTGAGAGTGAGGTGACTTACTAGGGGATGACCTAAGTCACATACTAAAAAGTGGTCATGATGGATGATGAGTGTGATTTCACCTCATTTTCCATGTACATTTTCGTATGCAATTGCATTTAGTTAGGCCATTTTAGTTGGATTTTGTTTAGTTTTTCATTTGGAACGGATAAGGTGGTATTGTGTGTTGTTTTGCAGGGATTTTTGATTAAATGCCCAAGTTTTAGCCATGAGGAAGCTGAGATGAAGAGAAGGCCTGCAAAACCGAAGAAGAAGGGGGCCAAAAGTCGGGAATCATCACGGCCTGGCCGTGATGTACATCACGGCCGTGACCCAAAACCACCAAAAGTCGAGAGACGATCACGGCTTGGCCGTGATAGAGATCAAGGCGTGAAAAATTGGTTCGCGACGCGAATGATAGCTTCGCCTCGCGAGAGTGATTGTGCCAAAACCACCAAAGTCAGAGACGATCACGGCCTAGCCGTGATGTACATCACGGCCGTGACCCAGAAACCTCCAAAAGTCAGAATCAATCACGGCTTGGCCGTGATGGGGATCACGGGCATCAAAAGTGGGCTCGCATCGCGAAATAAACGCTCGCCTCGCGAAAGAGTAGTTTTGCCAGAACTGCAAGAGTCAGAACCCGTCACGGCCTGGCCGTGATGGCTATCACGACCGTGACCGGCCACGAGTAATAAAAGAACTGAGCAGAACAGAAGAAAAGGCATGGAGAGAAAACCCTAGAATCAAATCCTCTCTTCTTTGTGGGAGCCTGTGCATCATTCCATGGAGCTCTCTCCTTTGTTCATCTCTGTAATTCTTTCTTTTGTTTTGTCTTCAATTATGTGTAGCTAAACTCCCCTTTGTTGGGGTTAGACTATTGCTATCTGAACTTGGTTGTAAAAATGACTTGATTATAATGCAGTTTCCTTGTTCTTTATGAGTGTTTGATTCCATGCTTAATGCTTTCTTAGGCTTGATCACCCTAGGAATGATTAGTTGCTTTAATAGATAACTGGAAGGTTGGTGTTAGAGCTTGCTCATGAATCAAATGCCAAGTAGTTCATGAGCCTAGGGATAGGTCTTGAGGTGCTTGCAATTGTATAAGTCTTTACTTAATGCAAAATCTCAGGTTAATCCACCTAAGGAATTAGGGTTTAACTTGGGGTTTTAGGCTCAATGCACCTAAGGAATTAGGCTTGAGTATTTCAGAAAAGACTTGATTGTCATAATTGAATTAGGAACTGTGTTACTTATCATTTCATAACAATCAAGGGAGGATTAGCTTAGTCTAACCCTAGCAATTCTATCATTTGTTGTCCATCTTTCTGTTTGCACATTAACTATTTGAAAAAAAATTCCAAAAAGAACAAAAAAATATTTTATTCTTGTTTACTTGTTAGATGATAGAGCAACCTTCACTCCAAAATTCGATCGCCTAGATAGTAGTCTAATTTGCGAAGTGGTAATTGTCCACGATCCCTGAGAACGATATCCGGTCTTACCGTTTTATTACTTGCAATGAACCGGTACACTTGCCGAGTCCATGTCAATGACACTTTTCAAATTATATCATATTATATTCTAAAAACCTATTTTTCTTTTTCCTCTTCAACCAAACAAGTCTTAAAGATAAAACCTGCTCTCTAAGCTCATCCTCTCTCCAAAATTTTGTACTCTCCTCTCCCTCCTCTATATAATCATCACTCATCTTCATTCTCTCATGTTCTTCCTCCATCTTCATACTTCTTCAACTTCTTTCATTTCTTCTTTTTTTTCAAACACTTAAAGCTTCCATTTTTATTAGTCTTTTCCACTTGAGTTCTTCATTAAAGTTCTTCCTTATACTAAGGGTAATGCTCTCATATGAATCTTTTTGCAAGTTTCATCTTTTATTTCTTAGTTTGCTTTAGTGTTCTTTATATGCTTTAAACTTCTAAAATCTCTCTAAAATGGTAGAAAACTCCTTTTGAGTTGAAACCACTTTCTTTAGTCTTGTATTAACTTATATTTTCACATACTAAGAGGTTGTGTAAAACAAAAATCTCTACCTATCTCTTACTATGAAGGCCGAATGCTAAGCATATGTGACCTAGGAGGTTTTTGCTTCAACTTTTGGAATATGATCATGTGTTTGAGTTTCTAACTATTCCTTGATCTTAAATCTATAAATCTTGAAAGGTTTGATAGCTTGTTTTCCTATGATGGCCGGAAATATGTATAAGTAAGCCTAGGATACTATGTTTCAACTTTCCAAGTATGATCATGGATTTAGAACTCTTAATACATTGTGATTCTAAACCTAAGAGTTGTTATCAAACAAAGAATATTTTTCCTCATTATCATATGTAGATCAAAACTTAAATGTTTTAGAGCAAGGATGTTTGAGTTTCATTTTCCAAAATGATCATGGACTAAGGCTCCTTAATATAGAAGGATGCTAAGTCTAAGAGATTGGAAAGTTTAAGGATTTCTAACTTGGATGCTAAGTCCAAGAGATTGGAGAGTTTAGAGATTTCTAGCCTATAAATCCTATGAAGGCCAAACCTAGAAGGTTATGGACCTAGGATACTTTGTTTTTTATTTTCCAAAATGATCATGGACTTGAGCTCCTTAATACATTTGGATGCTAACTCTAAGAGATTGGAAAGTTTAAAGATTTCTAGCCTATTTATCCTATGATGGCTGAACCTATGATGGTTGTGAACCTAGGATGTTTTGTTTTCATTTTCCAATATGATCATGGACTTGAGCTCCTTAATACATTGGAATGCTAAGTCCAAGAGATTGAAAAGTTTAAAGATTTGTATCCTATTTTGGTAATACAAGGCCGAAACCTACCCTAAGTGGTTGGATGATTTTTATTCCATATTTTCAAGTTATAGCAATTTATCTAAGTTACCTAGAACCTAAGTGATAAGTATCCAAAGACTTATTTTGAGAAAAGAATCCTAAATCTAATTTGAATTAAATGGCCAAACCTAGCCTAAAGAGAACATAGATGAGTTTGTTTGATTTATTGGTTATTATGTTGATTGGTTGAAGGTGGAGTTAGTACTTTGTGGTGTGACAACGAGGAGCTTCGAGTTGGGGAGTTCGGTGATAACCCAGGTTGGGGAAAGAACCAACCTATCGTCGGAATGGATAAGTAGTAGATTATATAATAATTGTGTAGGGCGACCTAAACCCTACTAGTAGTCGAGTAATCGACAATATCAAAATCACATTGGAAACCTTTTCTGAAAAACCAATAGCGATTCGGGGATTGGAGGTTTATTGATATTAGGTTGATTTTATATTGTTGATGGTTGATTTGATTTTATTACCTTTATTGAATTGATTTTGTGTTATGTTGGTGATATGAGAATATTTTGATTGATATTGTGTTATGCATGATTTACCTGGTTTGTATTATTATGCTTAGTGGTTTTTAAGCAAAGATATATATGTTGTCTAAGAGATGATTGTTTTGGGTGTGAGGATAATAATGATTTAGAAGTTCCTAACCTAGATGATGTATGTTAAAGATGTGTTACGGCATAGAATATGTGTCAAGTTCTAATGGAAGGTTAAGGCACTGGGATGTTGTTAAAACGGGTTGGTGAGATTCAAGTATAGGTGTTGTTGTCCACAATCGTGTATTGGTAATATAATACACAAGGACAAAAGTGTATTGGTAATATAATACACAAGGACATCTGTGTATTGGTAATATAATACACCGTGTATTGGTAATATAATACACGTAAAACACTTATGTGTATTGGTAATATAATACACGTAAAACACTTCTGTGTATTGGTAATATAATACACCGTGTATTAGTAATATAATACACCGAGTATTGGTAATATAATACACGTAAAATCAAGATTTCTCGCGAGACCACTTCCACCTTAACGGGAATGGGGGTGGAACAAATTAACGGGAATGGAGATGTGCACTAGGTGGAACATCCTAACGGGAATGAGGGTGTGCCCCGATGCAAATGAGGGATGGTGATAGGAGTGGTAGTGGCCACGATAACGTAAAGACATGCTGACAGGATTAGAGAGGTTTCGTTAAAATAAAGTGTCAGATTGCCTGCGAGTAAGGGTATAGGATGATATATATTAACTTGGGAATGATTCGTTAGTTATGTATGTTGATTGTCTGTGACAATTACTGTATAATGTACTATGACTATTTTTCGCTTTTGATGATAGAACTGTTTCTTATCCCATGTATATTTTTCGTATGTTGTATTTTATCTCCTTGTGGAATCGTACGAGAAGACCTTGTGGATGAGCGTAACCAGGAGGAGTTGGATGGAACTCCCTACGAACCGGAGGCTGGAGGACGGGCTGTGACCCATGGTGATTAGGGTCTAGTTAGTTATGGCCAGTGCGTTTCGTGAGGCGTATTTTTTTTAATATGTTTTCCCCTGTTTAACACTTTGTCTAAGTATATGCCTATGAGGGATCCTACTAATAGGATATCCTCAAGAGTGTTTTGTAATATGCATAATATACTTATATTATGATATGTCATTCTATATAAAGTTGTATACTTTATAAGTTAAGTTTTTAATTTTTACGTATTTTCAAGTTAAGCGTGCGATTAAGTAATTAAATATTGAGGTTTTAATCTAATGACATGATGAGTGTGATTTCACCTCATTTTCCATGTACATTTCTGCATGCATTTGCATATAGTTAGGCCATTTTAGTGTTTATTTTGTTTAGTTTTTCCTTTGGAACGGATAAGGTGGAATTGTGTGTTGTTTTGCAGATATTCATGATTAAATGCCCAAGAATTAGCAAGTATGAAGCTTGGAAGACTTAGAGCTTTGAAAGATAAGAAATTGAGCCAAGCAGAGAGCATCACTACTGGCGTGATGGCCCTCACTACTCGTGAGGGAGCGATAGAGTGAAGAAAGAATTGAGCCGGAGAAGTCGGGTCGTCACGGCCTAGCCGTGATGGCTATCACGGCCGTGACGTGTCGTTGTGTGCAGATCTCCAAAAGTCGAGACGATCACGGCCTAGCCGTGATGGATAGTACTGGCCGTGATGAATCGGTTGGAAAAGTCGAGAGCGATCACGGCCTAGCCGTGATGGCTATCACGGCCCGTGACCTGTTTGTTGGAAAAGTCGAAAGGATCACGGCCTAGCCGTGATGAGTATCACGGCCGTGATGAATCGAAAGTGAAGCGGTGCCAAGTCGAAACCATCACGGCCTGACCGTGATGGCACATCCTGTGGCCGTGACCGCCACGCAGTACTAGAAAAGCGGCGCGAGAACGAGAAAAGGGGATCATTCGGGAGAAAACCCTAGAGAAAAATCCTCTGCTGCTGTGGCTGTGTGCATCATTCCATGGAGCTCTCCCCTTTGTTCATCTCTGTAATTATTCCTTTTGTTTTACTTTCAATTATGCGTAGCTAAACTCCCCTTTGTTGGGGTTAGACTATTGTTATCTGAACTTGGTTGTAATATGACTTGAGATTAATACAGTTTCCTTCTTCTTTATGAGTATATAATTCTATGCTTAATGCTTTCCTAGGTTTGATCATCTTAGGAATGATTAGTTGCTTTAATAGACAATTGAAAGGTTGATGTTAAAGTATGCTCATGAATTATATGCCAAGTAGTCCAAGAATCTAGACATAGGTGTTGGCTACTTGCAATCTTATGAATCTTGTCTTAATGCAATTTCTCTTATTAATCCACCTAAGACATTAGGGTTTAATTTGGGATTTTAGGCTCAATGCACCTAAGACATTAGGCTTGAGTATATTAGAAAAGATTCGATTGTCATAAGGGGAGTAGGAACTGTGTTAGTTATCATTTCATAACAACCAAAGGAGGATTAGCTTAGTTTAACCCCAGCAATTCTATCTCATTGTTATTCATCTCTCTGTTTTCACGTTAATCTGTTTGAGAAAAATCCAAAAAGAACAAAAATATTTTCTTCTTGTTTGTTTGCTAGATGTTAAAACAACCTTCAATCCAAAATCCGATCGCCTAGATAGTAGTCAATTTTGCGAAGTGGTAATTGTCCACGATCCCACGAGAACGATATCCGGTCTCACCGTTTTATTACTTGCAACGAACCGGTACACTTGCCGAGTCCGTGTCAAGTTTTTGGCGCCGTTCTTGGGGATCGGTGTGCCAATATCACGAGTACCAAAGGGGACTCCTAATTTAGGCCTTTTAATTCTTTTTTTACTGTTTTCCCTCTGTGTTTTCGTTCTTAATTTTCTGTATCTCTCTGTGAATTTCTGCAAGTGCTGTTTTTTCGCTTTGTTCTGTGCTACTCCGTTTGTTCGGTGTATGCGAGGTACAATCGACCAGGTGAACTCCAATTCGAACCTGAGATCGAGAGACTTTGCAGAAGGAATAGAAAGAAATCCAAGGCAAGACAGAAGCAGGAGAAAGAGCATCTTCTAGTAGACAAGAGCAGCAAGTTGAGTTACCCCAGTGTGCAAGAACCACAAACCTGAAATAGCAGTTGTCACCATGGCGAAGGGAATGCACCAAGGAGAACAATGGGGGACTACACTTCCCCTAGAGTTGATAGATGTGGAACTCCGATTGTGAGACCTGCAGTGGCCTGCAATAATTTGAAATCAAGGCCTCACTCCTCCACCTTGTGCAAAGCAAAACCAATTTGGAGGGTTGGAGAGTGAAGATCCTCATGCTCACATTGGTACCTTCATTGAGCTGTGTGACACCATCAAGTTAAATGGAGCTTCCGATGAGGCCATTCGGTTAAGGCTTTTCCCTTTCTCTTTGAGGGATAGAGCCAAGGCATGGCTTCAATCTCATCCTCATGGAAGCATCATCACCTGGAACGACTTGGTCGGCAAATTTTTGTCTCGCTTCTTCCTGCCGTCAAGGATGATTAAACCGAGATCGAGAGATCAATGCCTTTGCACTGAGAGGATGGTGAGTCACTATATGAAGCACGGGAGAGGTTCAAGTCTTTACTCACAGCTTGCCCAAATCATGAACTAGAGACATGGCGGCAGGTCGCAACTTTTGTTAATGGGCTCAACAGAATTCAAGAAGCATGATTGAAGCGGTGCGGGGAGGTACATTGAGTCGGAAGACACCGGAAGAAGCAAAGGACTTGATTGAGAACATGGCTAACAATGACTATCAAATGCCTAGTTCTCGGTCAATGGTCGATGAGAGGTGTTCTAGAGCTGGATGAAATTGGTGCCCTCAAGGCACAAATGGCTATTCTTACCAAACAAGCGGGGTCGGTTCAACTGCAGAACTCTCAAGTACAAGCTGTTCAAGTTCAAGGTGCCTCGGTGTGTGATTTCTGTGGAGGCAACCATGCAAATGGGAAGCTGTGAGATCAATGTGGTTGGAAGCTCGGGACAAGAAGAGGTAAACTATATGGGCAACCAAGGGCCTAGAAATGATCCCTACTCCAACACCTACAATCCGGGGTGGCGCAATCATCCCAACTTTAGTTGGAGACAAGGACAAAGTTCAAATACTCAAGCAAAGCCTCCTCAAGAGAGTTCGAGCAAATTGGAGAACCTTCTAGGCCAGTTCATGCAAGTTACTCAAGAGAGTATAAAGAATCGAATGCTTCAATCAAGAACTTGGAGCATCAAATGGGCCAACTAGCAAGGCAGATGGCGGAGAGACCTCCAGGACAATTGCACGGGGATACCGAGAAGAACCCAAGGGAAGATTGTAAAGCCATTGTTACAAGAAGTGGGAGAATGCTAAGTCCACAAGAAAAAGAGAAGGAAGAGAAGACAAGTGATCTTTGGAATTGACAAGGGGCAATCGAAGAGGTAAACAATGAAGAACCCGGAACTTCCCAAGGTACTACCTCTAATCCTATTGATGTAGAAGTGAAGAACCCACAGAGGGAGAAGCTGGTTGATGAAGAATTTGCGAAGAAGAAGACTAGAAGACAGATTCGGGAAGAGGCTGATAATCCCAAGGAGCTGCCCCCATATTTCGTAATTCCATACCCCAACGGTTGAAGAAAGAAGCAAAAGATCAGCAGTTTTCTAAGTTCCTGGATGTATTCAAAAAGCTACAAATAAACATCCCGTTTCTTTGAAGCTCTCTACAGCAGATGCCTTCCTACGCAAAATTCATGAAGGAAATCCTTACAAACAAAAGAAGGTGGAAGGAGGAGACAGTTATGCTTACTGAAGAGTGCAGCGCTATACTTCAAAGGAAGCTGCCAGTAAAAATGAAGGACCCGGGCAGTTTCACTATCCCATGCACGATTGGTCATCTGAACATAGGGAGAGCATTGTGCGATTTAGGGGCAAGTATTAATTTGATGCCGCTCTCCATTTTCAAGAAGCTGGGGATTGGTGAGGTAAAACCAACAGGAATTTCTCTTCAACTGGCAGACCGCTCAATTACATATCCCTATGGTGTTGTGGAGGATTTGTTGGTGAAGGTAGATAAGTTCATTTTTCCAGCAGACTTTGTGGTGTTAGATATGGATGAAGATGGTGATACTCCTCCGATTCTTGGGAGACCATTCCTAGCAACAGGTAGAGCCTTGATCGATGTCAATCAAGGGGAATTGGTGCTTCGGTACAAGACGAAAAAGGTCACTTTTAATGTGTTTGAAGCGATGAAACACCCAAGTGACAAGGACACATGCATGATAGTGGACCTCATTGATCCATTATCGACAAGAGTTTGCACCGTAAGTTTGAAGATTCGTTAGAAGCCGCTCCGATGGTAGAGGATGTAGAGGAAGAGGTATGTGCGAAGAAGTTGATCTAATGATTAAATCTCTGGAAGCTTGTCCGGTTTGTGAGTACTGATGAAGACAAAGTGGTGGAAGATGTGAGAATTGAAGATAAGGGTGACCCACCGGTGCTAGAGTTGAAGGAATTGCCATCCCATCTCCGTTATGCCTTCACGGGGATGAACTCTTCATTCCCGATTATCATCGATGAGTGGGTTAAATTCATTGGAAGAAGAGAAGCTGTTGAGGGTGCTTAGGGAGCACAAATCTGCGATTGGATGGTCTATGTCCGATTTGAAAGGGATAAGCCCCTCCTTCGCATGCACAAAATCCGTGTGGAGGAAAAATTCAAGCCGGTTAGACAACCGCAAAGAAGACTCAACCCGAATATGAAGGAAGTTGTGAGGAAGGAGATTGTGAAGTTGTTGGATGCGGGCATTATCTATCCCATCTCCGATAGTCCATGGGTGAGTCCGGTCCAAGTTGTCTAAGAAGAGGGGGGATGAGCGGTGGTGGCGAATGAAAAGAATGAACTTATTCCCTCCCGGGACCGTATCCGGATGGAGGGTATGCATTGACTACTGAAGACTGAATGAGGCCACTAGAAAAGACCACTTTCCATTACCCTTCATTGATCGGATGCTAGAGAGGTTGGCGGGTCATGCTTTCTCTTGTTTCCTTGATGGATACTCCGGGTATAACCAGATTGTGGTTGACCCGGAGGACCAAGAGAAGACCGCTTTCACCGCCCTTATGGAGTCTATGCATACGGGAGAATGCCTTTCGGGTTGTGCAATGCACCCGCCACTTTTCAAAGGTGCATGCTCTCCATATTTTCTGATATGAATGAGAAGTTTATTGAGGTATTTATGGACGATTTTTCCGTATTTGGTGATTCATTTGATAACCTGTTTGAATAATCTTGCCTGTGTCCTAAAAAGGTGCCAAGAAACTAACCTCGTTTTAAATTGGGAAAAATGCCATTTCATGGTTAGGGAGGGTATAGTTCTTGGGCACAAAATTTCATCGAGGGGATGGAGGTTGATAGAGCCAAAATTGAAGTGATTGAAAAACTTCCTCCTCCCTTAAATGTGAAAGGTGTTAGAAGCTTCCTAGGGCATGCGGGTTTTTATAGAAGGTTCATAAAAGATTTTTCAAAAATAGTGAAACCCTTATGCAAGCTTTTGGTAGCTGATACTCCTTTTATATTTGATGATGATTGCATGCATGCCTTCAAAATTTTGAAAGAAAAACTCACCACCGCACTGGTCATTGCTCCTCCAGTTGGAGTTTACCTTTTGAGCTAATGTGTGATGCAAGTGACTATGCGGTGGGAGCCATTTTGGGCCAAAGAAAAAACAAAGTGCTGCATGTCATTTACTATGCCCGGTCGTGTGCTTAATGATGCCCAATTGAATTACACTACGACTGAAAAAGAGTTGCTTGCTTGTGGTATTTGCTTTTGATAAATTTAGATCCTACTTGATTGGTTGTAAAACTACAGTCTACACCGATCATTCGCTTTGAGATATCCGATGACTAAACAGGATGCTAAGCCAAGGCTTATTAGGTGGATCTTGCTACTCCAAGAGTTTGATTTGGAAATAAAGGACAAGAAAGGAGTGGAGAATGTGGTAGCAGACCATTTGTCCAGGCTCCCACAAGCAGATGTCCAAGCGAAGCAAAGTTGCCAATTCAAGAGGAATTTCCGGATGAACGGTTGTTTGTGGTGCAAGTGGCACCTTGGTTCGTGGATATTGCAAATTACAAGGCGGCCAATAAGATTCCTAAGGACTTCAATGCGCAACGAGAGGAAGAGGCTCATTCATGATGCCAAGTTCTACATTTGGGATGAGCCGTATCTTTTCAAAAAGAGGTTCAGATGGAATTCTGAGGAGGTGCATACCTGAAGAAGAAATTAATGGGGTGCTGACCCACTGCCACAACTCACCCTATGGAGGACATTTTGGTGGTGAGAGGACCGCCATGAAGATTCTACAAAGCGGGCTGTTTTGGCCCACTATTTTCAAGGACTCCCGAGCTTGGGTGATGAATTGTGATAAATGCCGGAGGACCCTGCAGTATTTCCAAGAGGAATGAGATGCCCTTGAAGGGTATATTGGAGGTAGAGCTCTTTGACGTATGGGGGATTGACTTCATGGGTCCTTTCCCGTCGTCTTACAACAACAAGTACATCCTGGTGGCGGTTGATTATGTGAGCAAGTGGGTGGAAGCCGTGCCAACTTTGAAGGATGATGCAAGAACTGTGATCAGTTTTGTGAGGAAGAATATTTTTACCCGGTTTGGGACCCCTAGGGCTATCATAAGTGATGGGGGTACCCACTTTTGCAATAATGAGTTCAATGCAGTGCTTGCCAAGTTTGGGGTGAACCACAAAGTTACCACACCTTACCATCCCCAAACCAGTGGGCAAGTGGAATTGTCCAACCGGGAGTTGAAGAGAATTTTGGAAAAAACTGTGAACAATGCAAGGAAGGATTGGGCGAAGAAGTTGGATGATGCACTTTGGGCCTATCGGACTGCCTATAAGACGCCTATTGGTATGTCACCTTACCAATTGGTGTTCGGGAAATCATGTCATCTTCCGGTAGAGCTACAACACCGTGCTTTTTGGGCAGTGAAGGCCCTGAACTTTGATACAAGGCTGGCCATGGACAAGAGGATGCTTCAATTGAATGAGTTGGATGAGTTCCGACTCTTGGCTTATGAGAGTGCTAGGATATACAAGGAAAGGACAAAGTTCTGGCATGACAAGCACATTCTTTCCAAGAAGTTTGAAGAAGGCCAGTCAGTTCTGCTGTTTAACTCAAGACTCAAGCTCTTTCCAGGCAAATTGAGATCAAGATGGTCAGGCCCATTCTATGTCAAGTCTGTTTCTCCATTTGGTTCCGTTAAATTGGAAGATCCATCATCCGGTGATACCTTCACGGTTAATGGACAAAGACTAAAGCACTACCTTGGAGGCAACTTTGATCGTCAGGCGATTTCCGTCACTCTTCAGGCACCATCTTGTTAAAAAAAAAAAAAAAAAATCATCCGTCAAGCTAGTGACGTTAAAGAAGCGCTTATTGGGAGGCAACCCAATCTTTATTTTTTTATATAATTTTCATCTTCTCTTTTGTTTTCAATTTCCCCTCTTGAATAATTTGAGAAGCTCAAGAGGTTTGTTAATAGTTTGTTGAGTGATTCCAGATGTTGAAGGAAGGAGGAGAAGAAGGGCAAGAAGAAACAAAACCAGAAAGCATGTGATTCAGCACCACTACCACCTTGTGAGTTGTTCCAGTTTTCTCCCCTCTCTAAGTTTAATTATTTACATTGAGGACAATGTAAGTCTTTAAGCTTGGGGTAGGGGTACTCTTCTTTTCTTGCATTGTAAATATTGCATCCATATATGCATTGTAAATATTGCATTCATATAGGCTTAAGTTGCATGATCGCATGATTCGGTTACCCCTGCTTAGATTGAACATATGATAGTAAGAGCTAAGTGCCAATTTTTCTGTGATGGTGAATTTTGGACCCTGATTTTCTATTCTTGTAATTTGGCTTCATTAAATATGCTTGAGATGTTCTTGGATAGTTGCTGATTAGCATGTGTTTCTATGGATTTATGTTCTCACTGGTTCTTGAACTGATGAATGTGAGCTTTTGAGCCATTAGGGGGCACTCACTAAATCTGCCCCCGTTCTTTGTGTAGAGTGTTTTCCTCTTGGACTGTTTTTCTCTAGAACTTGACTTGAAACCATTTCGAAACTAGAAAATTTTTGGAAACATTTTTGAAAATGATTGAGGCAATAGGTATTTTTTCCGGCCTTCTGAACTTTGAATGTGTAAATGCTACCCTTAGTTGCCCATTTTGAGCCGGAATGAATAGCATGCTTTTCTTGGTGCCCTGAAATGTTTTGTTAAATATGCTTATGAGGGACCTTCTAAAGTACTGTGCAAAAATGGGTTAGAAAATGTAGTTGAAAGTTGGGATGATGAAAAGAAAAAGATGAATCTGAAAAAAAAAAAAAATTTTACTTCTCTTGGATTGAAAAATCTCCCCTTCTCCAAACAAAAAAAAAAAAAAAAAAGAAAAAAAAAAGAAGAAGAGAAAAAGAAATAAAAATGGGGAAGGGGATGACAAAAAATGAATGAGAAGTAGAAAAAAAAAATGAAAGAATGGTGGAAGAGTAAACTGAAACCCAAGAAAGGTATTTTAGAAGGTCGTGCCTTGCAATGCTTGATTGTTTGTATAGCCTTTTGAAATTTCCTGTTTTTGAAATTCCCACCTGAAAATTGATCCCATGGCCTCATTACAACCAAAGAATAAGACCTCTTGATTCTTAGATGTTTTCATTAATAAAGTGAAGATATGGTTGATAGTCAAGCTTATGGTAGGAATCATTCTTTGAGGAAAATGGAGTGAAATGTCATATTCCCTTAACACTTGAGTGAGTGAGGCAAGAAAGAGGGCCAAGCAAATGAACAAGCTTGGGGTGAGCTGCAAGTGAGATAGAGTGCCCGAATTAGTGAGAATGTGAGTCTAGGGAAACTAAGCCCTAATTGGACTTGAATTGATTGTCTCTTGCTGAAATAATTGACTGCCTGTTGCTTGGATCATTTTATTCGGGTTCTAAGTTCACTATCATTGTCCTGGTTGTTTTCATCTTATGGCCTTGGTTTTTGCTTGAGGACAAGCAAAGTCTTAAGCTTGGGGTGATTTGATGAGTGTGATTTCACCTCATTTTCCATGTACATTTCTGCATGCATTTGCATATAGTTAGGCCATTTTAGTGTTTATTTTGTTTAGTTTTTCCTTTGGAACGGATAAGGTGGTATTGTGTGTTGTTTTGCAGATATTCATGATTAAATGCCCAAGAATTAGCAAGTATGAAGCTTGGAAGACTTAGAGCTTTGAAAGATAAGAAATTGAGCCAAGCAGAGAGCATCACGGCCTGGCCGTGATGGCCCTCACGGCCGTGAGGGAGCGAAGAGTGAAGAAAGAATTGAGCCGAGTCAGAAGCTGTCACGGCCTAGCCGTGATGGCTATCACGGCCGTGACGTGTCAGCTGTGCCAGATCTCCAAAAGTCAGAGACGATCACGGCCTAGCCGTGATGGATAGTACGGCCGTGATGAATCAGTTGGAAAAGTCAGAGACGATCACGGCCTAGCCGTGATGGCTATCACGGCCGTGACCTGTTTGTTGGAAAAGTCAGAAAGGATCACGGCCTAGCCGTGATGAGTATCACGGCCGTGATGAATCGAGAAAGTGAAGCGGTGCCAAGTCGAAACCATCACGGCCTGGCCGTGATGGTGTCGCATCCTGGCCGTGACCGCCACGAGTACTAGAAAAGCCGAGCGAAACGAGAAAAGGGGATCATTCGAGAGAAAACCCTAGAGAAAAATCCTCTCTTCTTTGTGTTGTGTGCATCATTCCATGGAGCTCTCCCCTTTGTTCATCTCTGTAATTATTCCTTTTGTTTTACTTTCAATTATGCGTAGCTAAACTCCCCTTTGTTGGGGTTAGACTATTGTTATCTGAACTTGGTTGTAATATGACTTGAGATTAATACAGTTTCCTTCTTCTTTATGAGTATATAATTCTATGCTTAATGCTTTCCTAGGTTTGATCATCTTAGGAATGATTAGTTGCTTTAATAGACAATTGAAAGGTTGATGTTAAAGTATGCTCATGAATTATATGCCAAGTAGTCCAAGAATCTAGACATAGGTGTTGGCTACTTGCAATCTTATGAATCTTGTCTTAATGCAATTTCTCTTATTAATCCACCTAAGACATTAGGGTTTAATTTGGGATTTTAGGCTCAATGCACCTAAGACATTAGGCTTGAGTATATTAGAAAAGATTCGATTGTCATAAGGGGAGTAGGAACTGTGTTAGTTATCATTTCATAACAACCAAGGGAGGATTAGCTTAGTTTAACCCCAGCAATTCTATCTCATTGTTATTCATCTCTCTGTTTTCACGTTAACTGTTTGAGAAAAATCCAAAAAGAACAAAAATATTTTCTTCTTGTTTGTTTGCTAGATGTTAAAACAACCTTCAATCCAAAATCCGATCGCCTAGATAGTAGTCAATTTTGCGAAGTGGTAATTGTCCACGATCCCTGAGAACGATATCCGGTCTCACCGTTTTTATTACTTGCAACGAACCGGTACACTTGCCGAGTCCGTGTCATGACACAAAGGGACACAACGGGGTGTCTCATGAGGCCTAACACAAGTGGCTTATATGGGGTCCAACCATGATATTGTTGCTTTGAAAAGTTTAAGTAATGGCATTCAATATGATGCAAATTCGTACCGTGTAAAAAAGATTCAATAGTTGCAAGCATGGGCAGAGGGCGGTGGACTGAAAATTTTTTAGTAAACCAAATCCGAAAATTTTGCCAATGCCCACACTGCTGAAGCCTATAAATAGATGAATTTCTTTCATTCGGAGTGCAAGCAAGAAGCCGAGAAATGCTTCTGAGAGTGTATATTTGTATCTCTTGTGTGAGAGAGCGTGTTCTCTTTTTCTATGCTTTGCACACATTTAGTATCGCTGTGCTGCATGAGTTTGTAGATCTTGCTCAGTTAGATCTACTTTGGTATTCATTGCCACATTGCAATATCATTTAATTTATGTTGTGAATCAATCCTAACGCCCAACAAGTGGTATCAAAGCTCCAAGTTGAGCTCTGGGATTGTGCTTAGTAAATTTAATGGAGGAGAACATGGGCACCATGATCAAATTGACACCGGTAAATTACTCTATTTGGAAGCCAAAAATGGAGGATATACTTTTCTACAAAGATCTATATGATCCTATAGAAAAGGGAGATGCGTGAGTCGACGACGTGACAATGGAAACTTGGATAAAGACTCACCGGAAGGCCATTGGAATAATCGAGCGGTGGGTGAACATTAGTGTGCCGCACCATGTTTCCACAGAGACTAATTCCCAGACATTGTAGAAGAATTTACAGAAACTTTATGAAAGGAAGATTGCACAAAATATTTCTTTCACAAATATCAGGAAGCTGGTGAACCTAAAGTACAAAGAAGGAAGATCTGTTGCCGAGCACTTGAGTGACTTCCAAGATTTGGTAAATCAGTTGACTACCATGAAGCTAGTGTTGGATGATGAGTTATAAGCATTGCTACTTTTGAGTTCTTTGCCGGATAACTGGGAGACTTTGGTGGTGTCATTAAGCAACTCTGCTCTGGACATAGAACTATCTTTGACACAAGTTAAAGATAGTATGTTCAATGAAGAAACGAGAAGAAAAGTCTTGGGGACATATAACTCCCAAGCCCTTGTCACAAAAAACAGGGGAAGAAGTAAGAGCAGAGGCCGATTCAACAAGTCTAAAGATAGATCCCAATCTCGAAGGAAGTTCAGATGTTACCATTGCGGCGAAGAAGGACATATCAAAAGGAACTATAATTTGGAAGAACAAAGACAAGAAAAATTGGAGGAATCAAAATGCGACTAATGATAAAAATTCCAAACCCCTATGATAGAGGGAGAAGTGGTGTTGCTCTCTTTTGGAGATGAAGAGTGCCATGTTGCAGATTCATGTGAAGAATGGTCCATTGACTTGGCGGCTTCATGTCATGCCACTCTAACAAGGAATTATTTACCGTGTACAAAGCAGGTGACTTTGGCAAAGTAAGGATGGGTAACACCTGCAATGCAGACATTGTAGGAGTTAGTGACATATGCATACAGACTAATGTCAGTTGCATACTAACATTGAAGGACGTGTGACATGTTTCTGATCTACGCCTAAATTTAATTTACGTGCATGCTCTGGATCGAGCCATATACCATAACAACTTTGGTGATGGTAAATGGAAACTTTCTAAAGGCTCGATTTTTGATGCTAGAGGGATGGTGTACAACACTTTGTACAAAACGCAAGTCAAGAAGATCGAAGATGGGCTGAATGCAATCGAGGATGACGCCTCACCAAATTTGTGGCATAGAAGACCAGCTCATTTAAGTGAGAAAGGATTGCAGATTTTGGTAAGGAAATCTCTCATTCCTCATGCCAAAGGCACAAAGTTAAATCCTTATGATCATTGTTTATTTGGCAAGCATCATAGAGTTTATTTCAACAAAACATCAAAGCTGAAATAGAATATTTTGGATATGGTTTACTCTGATGTATGTGGTCCCATGGAGGTGGAGACTCTTGGTGGTAGCAGATATTTTATGACATTCATTGATGATGTTTCACAAAAGTTGTGGGTGTATTTTCTAAAGAGGAAAGGCCAAGTATTTCAATACTTTAAAAGGTTTCATGCCATGGTGGAGAGAGAAAAAATGAAACCTTTGAAGTGTCTTCGCAGTGACAATGGGGGAGAGTACACTTCCCATGAGTTCAAGAATTATCGTGCTGAGCATGGCATCAGACATGAGAAGACGGTTACTAGCACCCTACAACATAATGGTGTGGCCAAAAGAATAAACAGAACCATTATGGAGAAAGCTAGATGTATGTTGAGAATTACTAAACCGCCTAAGCCATTCTAGGGTGAAGCTGTTCAAATGACGTGCTACCTGATTATCAGATCTCCATCTGTTCCTTTGGGCTTTGACATCCTTGAGAGAGTATGGTCCGAACATGATATTAAATACTCTCATTTAAAGGTGTTTGGATGCAAAGCCTTTGCTCATGTAAGTAAGGAGCATAGACAAAAACTTGATGATAGTGTGATTCCTTGCATATTTCTGGGTTGTGAAGATGAGGGATTTGGCTACAGGTTATGGGATCCAAAAAAGAAGAGAGTTATTAGAAGCAGAGATGTAGTGTTCCATGAGCAAGAAACTATGTCAGATTCTATAGCTCCGGAGAAAACCAAAGAGCCTGGTGGTAATGTTGATTTTACACCATCCTCTCCTCCTAGAGAAAATGCTATAGAAGGGGGAGAGTTTAATGAACAAGGGGTTGATGATGAGCCAGCAACAAATGATGTTGGAGATGGAGAAGGCATGAACCAGGGGGAGCAAACCCCTACACCACAGCTTAGAAGATCTAACAGAGAGTGTCGTCCATCCAACAAGTACCCTAGTTTTAGAGTACATCTTTCTCACCGTTGAGGGGGAGCCAGAAAGTTTTGAAGAAGTTCAAACTCATATGGATAAAATCTTGTGGATGAAAGCCATGGAAGAAGAGATGGATTCCATGCATAAAAACAATATCATGAGCTTGTGGAACTTCCAGAAGGCAGGAAAGCCTTGAAGAACAAATGGGTGTTCAAGCTCAAGAAAGATAGGAATAAGCTAGTCAATTATAAAGCTCGCTTGGTTGTCAAAGGCTTTGGACAAAAGAGAGGAATAGATTTTGATGAAATTTTCTCTCTAGTTGTTAAAATGAGTTCTATTCGAGTCATACTCGGATTGACAACTAGCTTGGATCTGGAACTTGAGCAATTTGATGTGAAGACTGCTTTTCTCCATGGAGATTTGAAGGCAAAGATCTACACGGATCAGCCAGAAGGATTTGAAGAAACTGGAAAGGAACATATGGTCTGCATATTAAAGAAGATTATATATGGACAGAAGCAGGTTCTGAGACAGTGGTACAAGAAATTTGACTCCTTCATGACGGGTCATGGATATACCAAGACTGATGCAAATCATTGTGTATATGTCAAAACATTTCCAGGTGACAAATTCATCATCCTCTTGCTATATGTAGATGATATGTTGATAGTGGGACAAGATGAGAAGATGATTGGTGATTTGAAGAAGGAGTTATCAAAATCCTTTGATATGAAGGATCTAGGCCCCAAGATAAATTCTGGGTATGCAGATTTTGCGAGACCGGAAGGCTAAAATGCTATGGTTATCACAAGCACGATCTGTGGAGCGGGTTCTAGAAAGATTCAATATGGAAAATGCTAAGCCAGTTAGCACACCATTGACCAATCACTTTAAACTTAGTAGAAAGAGTTGCCCCACCGGTGAGGTATAAAAGAAAGACATGACCAGTATACCTTACTCCTCTGTAGTCGGGAGTTTGATGTATGCCATGGTCTATACTCGACCGGATATCTCTCATGCTGTTGGAGTTGTTAGCAGGTTTCTTTCCAATCCTGGTAAAGATCACTAGGAAGCGGTAAAGTGGATCTTGAGATATTTGGAAGGTACATCTAGAATGTGCTTGAGCTTTGGAGGACCAGAAACAATTCTGGAAGGGTATGCAGATACAGATATGGCAGGTGATATAGATGGTAGGAAATCTACCTCAGGCTACTTGTTCACTTTTGCAGGGGGAGTTGTATCATAGCAATCTAAATAGCAGAAGTGTGTTGCTTTATCTACTATCGAATAAGAATATATATGCTATGATCGAAGCCAGTAAATAAATGCTTTGGTTGCAGAGATTCCTTGAACAATTGGGAATAAAGCAGGAAAGGTGCGTTATTCATTGTGACAGTCATAGTGCTTTGGATTTAAGCAAGAATGCAATGTATCATTCACGTACTAAGCACATTGATGTTAGATACCATTGGTTACGTCAAGTAGTAGAAGAAAAAATGTTCAAGATGGAAAAGATTCACGCGGATAAAAACCCTGCTGACATATTGACCTAAGTTGTGACATGTGAAAAATTTCAACTTTGTGCCGAGTTGGTCGGCATGGATCCCAAATGATCGCTCCAAGATTATTTTTCCCCAATGGTTGGAGGGGGAGAATATATGGGGTCCAGCCATGATATTGTTGCTTTGAAAAGTCAAAGTAATGGCATTCAATGTGATGCAAATTGGTGCCTTGTAAAAATGGTTCAATGGTTGCAAGCATGGGCAGAGGGCGGTGGGTTTGTAGATCTTGTCACACATCTAGTATCGTTGCGCTGCGTGAGTTTGTAGATCTTGTTCAGTCAGATCTATTTTGGTGTTCATTGCCACATTGCAATATCATTTAACTTACGCTGTGAATCAATCCTAGAGCCCAACACCTTGGTTGCCTCGCAGCTTCCACGGCCCTGGCTCCCCTCATCACTTGTTTCATAGGAAAATTTAATTAGCGATAAATTTTCCCATAATATTTTAAAACTAGATGATATTTTGAGAAGGATATATAGTTGTGTGTAAAGTATGAACTTAATTAACGTTATGTCGATCTCTTTCATTCTCAATTTGCACTTGTCGTTTGTCTAATACTCCCTCGGTCCATATTATAAAAACAAAAGGTCCATTTTTTTTCCAAAATATTAGAAACATGCATGAATTTCCATATATATTAAATGTTAATTTCCAATATTACCTTGATTTATATTTACGAGATATATAAATTCTCCATGCAAGTGAGTTGGTTCATCAATATTGAGTATTAAAACTAATAAAATTAGAAGGTGTATTTTTAGAAATCTATATGAGTATTAATTATAATTAGCTCATTTCAAAACTTCTTTTTGGTGTTTGTGATTTAGGGTTTTGTCTCTTATAATATGGATCGGATAAAATACTAATTTGTGGAATTTTTATTATAAATTAATATTAATATCCTATATATTTACAACTAATCAATCCTTATATATATATATTAAATTGGAGTTGTGAGACATTCTTCACAACTCCACTCTTCCTTAGTGAGCCACATGATGTCATCTACAATAAACAAATCTTTTATTTGTTTTTATTTTTTAAGTATATTTTCAAATCTACCAGTTGATAGTTACCACTACATTTGCATATCATTTAATTATTTTCCATCTAGGGATATATTTTCAATCCTACTAATCAATAGTTATTAATTATTACTATCAAATCCAATAATCAATAACTTATTTCCATGTATTTATTTTCATTTTCATGACAAAGATTTCTAAAAGAAGAATATATCTACACTTATATATTAATATATTAAATTAGAATATATTCTCTTAACAGTGATTAAATCTCACTTGTATATATAAAAAAATAACAGTAATTAAATCTCTTAGACTGATCTCATTTATAGAATGACATATGGCATTCTTAATTTTTAAATATTTGTATTTAAATTTTAGAATTCTTGTAAAGAAAAAAATATAAATAATTATGCAAGGGGACTGGATCAGGGGATGCAAATATAACCATGTAAAATTAATTTTCCTTTAGGATATAACCAATTTATAGGATATAATCCTAATATAACAAAATGGTGGAGAGGCAACATAAAACGGTATGCTTTTAGGATCATAGCAAGTATTGTAGACTTTAGGAATACTATATTATTTTTTTAAATAAAAATAATAATATTATAATAAAATTAATAATAACTAAATTTTAAATTTATTGGTTTGGTTATGATTGGTCGGGTTCAAATTTTTTTAATTCGATATCTGAACCTATTCTCTTCGATAAAATCCAATCTAAACTCAAACCTTCAATAAGTTCGATTCAGTTTGGATCCACCGAATTCACGGATCGGATTAGATTGACAAATCATGCAATGTATTGGGCTCATGTTTTTGACATTCAATGAATGACAACCAATTAATTATACTTGGGGCACGTCAAATTATTTCTTGCACAATGTATTCAATGCATGTTGATAAACTTTCCATAAGCCCATAATCTTAGTATTTAGTAATTAAATTTTGTAAAAAAAAGTATTTAATAATTATATCATAGCAGATATGGTCAACAATAACTGTGACTATATATATTGGCTAAAGAATAACATCCCCTACAAGAAATAGTGTGATTTCCGGTGGCTCATTTCTGAAGGGTACTGGGTGGCTGGAAAATTTAGCAATACTGATGGAATAAATTGTCGCAAACCGCAAACATAATTTTTTAACATTATTGATGACTTTTCCAATAGTCGTCAAAATTTACGTCACAAAATTTGACACGCACTTCCACAAAAACTTAGGTGCCAAATTACCCATGAAATCTGGAAAATTTGCAACGAAATAAACCGTCGGTAAGGTGTGTAGTGATTTGAGGCGGACTCTAAGTAACGGGTTGAACGGTTTACGTGGCACAACAATTTGCAACGGCCTCAGTCGTCGGTATAACCTGCGACAGGCTTGGCCGTTGGAAACAAAATTCCTATTTAAGAAGCATATTTTGCGATGGCCTTTTCTGTCGCTTTTTCGTCGAAAAATTGTCACTTAAGTTAATAGCCATTCCCCCTCTCTTTTTATTCTGCTCATCCTCACCTCTCCACCTCTCCTCTCTACCGCACCTTCCACTTCTCATCTCCACCCTATCCTCTCGACAACCGACCGCCGCCCTGCCCTCACCACCGTTGTCACCACCATCGTGCCCTGCCCTCACCACCGCCACCGGGGATCGTTCCTTTCATGTCCACCGTGCGTGCAGTATCTCTTGTCCAGCACGCTATAGAAGTACCACTCCAACTCCTTCGTTTTCATCTTCGACTTATCTACACACGGAAGATATCCCATGGTTCGTTCTTGTAGACGTCGATGACGGCGATAGGGTCGATGCGGAAGGGTTTTCCTGTGATCTCGCGCTTGAGGTAGAAACGGACGAGTTCCTCATCGGTGGGGTGGAATCGGAATCCGGGAGCGAGCGAAGATCGAGCCATGGATTAATTAATTAAAATTTAATTTATTTTAAAGTTTAAATAATTAATTAATTAAAAATTAATTTAATTAAAATATTTAATTAATAATATATATGTGTGTGTGTGTGTGTGTTTGCGATGGCCAAGCCGTCAATAATGGGTTAATATTTGCGACGGACTTGGTTGTCGGTAATGGGCTGACATTTGCAATAGACATGGACATCGGAAATTTGTGGCGGCTTTGCCAGTCGGTAATAGCGACGAACTTTTAAAAAAACACGTCGGAAATGATTTGCGACGTCCATATTAGCTACGAGTCCAGCATCGTCGCAAGTCCGTCGGAAACCGTCAATTTGCGACAAATTTAGGATGAGGTCGTCGGTAATATCATCTTTTCTTGTAGTGATCATTAAACTCTTGCTGTATTAACGAAGAATTTAATTATTATACACTATTGTAAAAGATATGACAAATTATGATTTGATTATCATTGACAGTATATACCAATTAAACTCATTAATGAATGAATTTTTCCAATCAATTAATGTCATAAGAGTATCTTCAACCATGTAACTTTCTTGAGTTGTATTATATACCTTGTCATGCCATTTCATTTCTCTGTATTGTATGCGACTTAAGTAATTCACTCTCCACTCTTACCATGGAACTCTTAAAGAGTTCATCAAATAGGCCTACAAATTATCATATATATATATATATATATATATATATATCATCTTAAAATATTAACTTATTTATATAATTAAGTCTGTTGGGCCTATATAAACCATTTGGCTATGCAACTGTTGCATTCACTAAACATACTCTTTACCTCTCCAACCATGCAACTCTTGTGCAATGGTTATGCAAAACTCTATGCAACCTCCATGGGTGGGAAATACTCTTGGAACACTTCAATGTTTTAAATACATCGGCTTTTTAACCAAACTGGATTCCTTTTAGAAACTATTTATCAGTTTAGGATTGTTCTGAAACTATTTATCAATAGGGGGTCCTTTTAGACAAGTGACATATTTTATTTTTTTCACTTTGACGGGTCAAAGACTGGCACCTTCCAAGTCAAAGGCGTCAGTCAGACTGGCGCCTACCAGTATTAAAAAAATAAAAATAAAACAATTGATAGCAATAATAAGAGGGATAAAAAAATAATAGCAGTAACAATTTACACAAATAAATATTTATCAATTATTACAGTAGTAAAATTTTTTTTACCTTGTAATAACATTAATGTCATCGTTACTCCCTATACCTATAATATAATTTTTTTTAGCAGTGTTCCTTTAAAATTGCTGGTAACTTTCTTTTAATTCTTACAAGGTAAATTTGTTTTACTACTGTAATAGTTGATGAATATTTATTGGTGTAAATTGTTATTGCTATTATTTTTTTATGACTCTTGTGATATTATTTGCTACTTGTTATTAGGGGATTTTTTTATTGCCTCTTGTTGTTTTAAATAGATACTTTAGCATTAATGTCATCGTTACTCCCTATACTTATAATATACTTTTTTTTGTAGCAGTGTTCATTCTGAATTGCAGGTAACTTTCTTTCAATTCTTACAAGGCAATTTTTTTTTACTACTGGAATAATTGATGAATATTTATTGGTGTAAATTGTTATTGCTATTATTTTTTTATGACTCTTGTGATATTATTTGCTACTTGCTATTAGGGGATTTTTTTTATTGCCTCTTGTTGTTTTAAATAGATATTTTAGCATTAATGTCATCGTTACTCCCTATGCTTATAGTATAATTTTTTTTAGCAAGGTTCCTTTAAAATTGCTGGTAACTTTCTTTTAATTTTTACAAGGTAAATTTTTTTTACTACTGTAATAATTGATGAATATTTATTGGTGTAAATTGTTATTGCTATTATTTTTTTATGACTCTTGTGATATTATTTGCTACTTGTTATTAGGCGATTTTTTTATTGCCTCTTTTGTTTTAAATAGATACTTTAGCATTAATGTCATCGTTACTCCCTATACTTATAGTAAAATTTTTTTTAGCAGTGTTCCTTTAAAATTGTTGGTAAATTTTTTTTTAATTCTTACAAGGTAAAATTTTTTTTACTACTGTAATAATTGATGAATATTTATTGGTGTAAATTGTTATTGCTATTATTTTTTTATGACTCTTATGATATTATTTGCTACTTGTTATTAGGAGATTTTTTTTATTGCCTCTTGTTGTTTTAAATAGATACTTTAGCATTAATGTCATCGTTACTCCCTATACTTATAGTATAATTTTTTTTGTAGCAGCGTTCCTTCTAAATTGCAGGTAACTTTCTTTTAAGTCTTACAAGGTATTTTTTTTACTACTGTAATAATTGATTAATATTTATTGGTGTAAATTGTTATTGCTATTATTTTTTTATGCCTCTTGTGATATTATTTACTACTTGTCATTGTTATTTACTACTTGCTACTGATAAATAGTTTCTAAAAGAAACCCATTTTGGTTAAAAAGCCATTTAAAATAATAAGAGGCAATAAAAAAATCTCATAATAACAAGTAGCAAATAATATCACAAGAGTCATAAAAAAATAATAGCAATAACAATTTACACAAATAAATATTCATCAATTATTACAGTAGTAAAAAAAATTTACCTTGTAAGAATTAAAAGAAAGTTACCAGCAATTTTAAAGGAACACTGCTAAAAAAAATTATACTATAAGTATAGGGAGTAACGATGACATTAATGATAAAGTATCTATTTAAAACAAGAGGCAATAAAAAAATCCCCTAATAACAAGTAGCAAATAATATCACAAGAGTCATAAAAAAATAATAGTAATAACAATTTACACCAATAAATATTCATCAATTATTACAACAGTAAAAAAAATTTTACCTTGTAAGAATTAAAAGAAAGTTACCAGCAATTTTAAAGGAACACTGCTAAAAAAAATCATACTATAAGTATAGGGAATAACGATGACATTAATGCTATTATAAGGTAAAAAATTTTTTTACTACTGTAATAATTGATGAATATTTATTGGTGTACATTGTTATTGCTACTATTTTTTATACCTCTTATTATTGCTATCAATTGTTTTATTTTTATTTTTTGTTAATACTGGTAGGCGCCAGTCTGACTGGTGCCTTTGAAGGCGCCAGTCTGACCGGCGCCTTTGACTTGGAAGGTGCCAGTCTGACTGACGCCTTTGACCCGTCAGAGTGAAAAAAAATATGTTACGTGTCCAAAAGGACCCCCATTGATAAATAGTTTCAGAACAACCCTAAACTGATAAATAGTTTCTAAAAAGAAGCCAATTTGGTCAAAAAAAAACCTAAATACATCAGTTCTCAATAAAAAATAACATGTTTATTCCTTAACCGATGGTGTTGCCATGATAAGTGTTTGTATTTAATTTTGGAACATTTATAAACTTGCTCTTTTTATTGTTTAATCAATGTCTTTAGGACACTGGTTAGCAATACCTTTAAAACAAATGAACAAAAAATGATAGTTGCCATTGGTTAAGGAATTAAGAAATGTTAAATTTTCATTGGGAATCTAAGTATATCATTTTTCGATGTGTTAAATACCCAATTTTTTTTATACCTTTTTTAACTCCTTAACTAATGTCGAGTAGTTATCATTTACCAAAAATATGTTTCCATAGAATTGATGGCACATATACTCTTTCTCAATGTTTTTAAAATTATCAGTCATTAAATTGATGAAGGTACTGATTAAAGGTTTATTGATTCAACCGTAATTGAAACATGTCAAACCAGTGACACTTATATGTATATATTAATATTATATATAATATTAAATAATAAAATTAAAAAAAAAAATTTAATTAACTTAAAATTATCAAATTATATATTTTATAATATAAAAAAGTCTACGAAGAAACATAAATAATAATAAAAAGTAATGTATATGTATTTTATAACTTGTCATTGGACCCTTATTTGACTAAAAAAATCTATAACTAAAAAAAAAATTTAAAAGAATGAAAAATAAAAGATGATCGGGTCAAATCGGTTCTCTCACCACTAATTTTTGACTAGTTCTCATTAATTCTAAAACAACTGATTTTTAGGTTGAATGAACCGGACATCTCCCAGATTAATCCTGATCGGTGTGGTCGGATTTTCAAATATATATAAGCTCTTTCCTTTTCAAAGTGTAATTATACAAGAACTTAGACCTTTTCGTATAGTGGTTTGCCTTTTTAATAAACGGAGGTTAAAATTTTGACTAAGATGGAAAACTAACCGAATCCTTCACCATTAGTCAAACCTAATTGCTTAAAAGCTGAATTTCTGATGTGCTTTTGCTAGGAGCAGTTGCGGGTTTTAGCTTGCTTTGGGACTACTAAAAGTCTAAAACTAAGACGAGACAGCCTACCCCTCTACCCCTTGATATTTATTATTAACCAATCATAATTTTACCCCTAAATTATGGATGAGTGAAAATTCAAAGATTCAACCTTGAAGTGGATAACAGGTAAAAAAAAAAGAAGCAAAACAAGCTTGAAGCGGATAAAAGAAAGAAAGGAATAACGGATGGATTTCTCTTTAAAGTGTAAGTAAGGGCATATGTATCATTAAATTAATAAAATGTATAGAAATCTTAACTCACCGGATAATCTAAGAGTAAATACATTTTTGTAGGATGGATCTATCTCAAAATGTTTTATCACTTTCTGTTCCACCCAATTAGATTGCATTTTATCATTTAAAAAGTTTTTTTATACTGTTAATCAATCAGAAATTGACACATCAATACAAATCTTTGGTTTTTATCCTAACAATTTTAAAAATCATCAATTTTATAATTTTTGATTGGTTGTCAGTATAAAGTTCTTTACACTGATAATATATTGAAATTAAACTATAAAAATAATACATTTATAATAAACAGTATGATTAATTTTCTTAATAACATAATTTAATGGGATGAGAAAGAAAGCTGGACAACATTTTGAGATTGATAGATACATTTTTACCTGCCCACTTTGGAGATGAGAGTCTAGTAACTTTACGCATACAGTATCCATAAGACTTGCATACACAGAGTCGGAGACAAATGTCAGGTGGCACCCGGAGTTCCCCCAAACACTTCAGTGGTAGTGCCATACAGAGCAATGCTCCGTTTGGGAGCTCTGAAGCAGCAAACACAATGAAGTGATCAGAGGAACTCTAGGGGATACCCGACTTTCAACATTTCTTATGAATTTTGTGCTTCAATGACCACGAGTCTGTAGAGACCGAATCCTGCCATTTATAGAAAAAAGAAAATGAATGGTTCTTCATATATGTAATGGTGGTATCGCATGGAGGAGGACCACCAACTAAAATAACGATGTTGATATTACTGTGGCTGAACCTGGTCAGTGCTTAGGGTCAGATGAAGAGTACTTAATTTACAGTGAGGTGACTGGACTAAAGCACTCCACCCATCCTCGATCTCTGTCTTCAAATATTCCACATGTTGATGTAGGTGTAACAAAGTTAAGCTTTAGAAGTAGTTGTTTCATGCTAATTGACTGGTTTTAAAACCTGGGTGTGTTGTGTTTGATGCAAGGGACAACACAACACAATTAATATTTATAGCACAATACAAGTAGTTGAGGGATACTGATCAATTTTTTGTCCCCTTTGCAATTTGATGACCAATGTACATGATCACTCAATCATAAAATTATTTTGTAATTAAAAATATTTGACGGCTTTTTATAATTGACCGTCGCAAATTTGCGACGATCAGACCATCACAAATTAGCAAATATTAGCGATGGTTTGACCGTCGCAAATCACCAGACATTAGTGGCGGCTAAGCCGTCGTAAATTACAATACATATTTTTTTAAATAAATAGTTTAATTAATTCATTTTTTATTAATTAATTATTTAAAATATGAATTATTATCTTTTTAATTAATCATTTCTGCTCTTTCCGCAAAAGTGTCACCAAACTCTTCATCTTCCATTGTGTTCATTGCTAACTCTTTCATCCTCTCTTCCAAGTCTCCCATCAAAGAACAAAGTTCACACTTTTATTATTAGTGTGTAAGAAAATTAACACATAGTAAGAGAACCACTCCTCTCACAAACCACATAATCAAACCAGTTTCAATTCTAACAACAGCAAAAAACAAAACAACACAACCCAATTTACAACAAACACAACACAACATCAACTAAGATAATTTAAAGCACAAAAAAAACAATAAAGTGCAAGTTGGTTTTGAATAATTTAAAACAGAACAACACAACACAATTTAGACAATAATGTTAATAACAAATCTGAGGAGAAAAAATCATCAAGAAGAAAGGAGGAGGAGAAATGAGGATAAAGGAGAAGAGGGTTACTCACACTGGCGGCCGGACACAGGCGGTCGACGGTGAGGGGACGTGCAGTGGGGGCGACGGTGGCCGGCCGGTCACTGGTTGACGGAGGGGAGAGATGGACGGTGGTGGCAGCCGGTCACTGGTTCGCTCAGTGATAAAAAAAAGGAGGAACAAATGGAGCAAATGGGAGATGAATAGCTACTGCTGAGTTGATATATGATGTCACGTGCGAGTGCACGTGCGTTGCGATTCCGACAAGTGTACCGGATTGTCGCCAAGTAATAAAAGATATCGATCCCACAGAGACTGTGATCTCGAATCGCAATCGGTTTTCGAATTGAGTAGATCTGGACTGTTTAAAAAGGATTTTTATATTTTGAAAAGGGTTTTGATTTTGAAATAAGAGATAGATGAAAACATAATTAGACAAAACAACAAACAAATATTTTTAGGGTTTTTGGATCTAAATGGATTCCTAGGGATTTGGGTTACCTTTGAGGCTGTTTATGTTGCCAATCTGATTTATCTTTGTTGATTACCGAAATTGCCTTGAAGGCGAGTTTATCCTCTAATAGCTTAAGCTCCCTCTCGGGTTACAAAAACCGTTCCCAATTGACCCGACCCCTACTCTCGTGGTAGTCGATCCCAGATTGGACCCTTTGCGCTTCGTGACAACTCGTTGATCCTCGAGGGACGACTTCTAACTCTCGTGATTTTAGTCCCAAGTCTAACTTCTATAGATCCGACACCTAAGTTCACCGCTAGGTTCCTCCTTAGAATGTCTAAGTCATGCAAATAACCTAAGTTCACCGCTAGGCTCCTCCTTAGATCATCCACATCTCGCAAATAAGCGGCCGCCGAATTTTACGAGTGAAAAACACTAGAATTCCTAAGTTCACCGCTAGGTTCCTCCTTAGAATATCTACGTCCCGCAATTGAGTGGTCGCCGAATTTACAAGTGAATAAAACACTAGAAATCAGATCTAAGCAAAATCGTAATTACAAAGATATTACATCAAATTCAACATCATAAATGAAACTCGGGCAGAGCCCCAATTCCTAGAAATAAACTACTACTCAAGTCCTGCCATGGAGATGACAAGCTTGGTTGACAACATCATAAAAATCAGAAATCGGAGAAGAGAGGAGGAAGAAGAAGAAGATCCTAAAATGTAGCAAAAAGTGTCCTAGATGATCTGTATGATCCCCTTCTGCATCTGCCTGGTCCTTATTTATAGAATTGGGGAGTTGGAGTCCCAATCTAACTCAAATTCTGATCCAAATTGGTTTCTTCAGGTCCAAGTAATGCGCGTCATGGCCGTGATGGCCATCACGGCTAGGCCGTGACGGCTTCTGTTTCTGGCATTTCTGGTAGAATCCAGTCTCTCGCGACGCGAATGTGGGCTCGCGACGCGAGCCTTCATTTTCTGGCCGTGCTAGTAATTACGGCTGGGCCGTGACGGTCTCTGACTTGTGGGGGTTTTTGGTCACGGCCGTGATGGCTATCACGGCCAGGCCATGACAGACTCTGACTTCAGCCTTTCTTCTTTTTTCAGTTTTGCTCGATCATGGCCGTGATGGGCATCACGGCTAGGCCGTGATAGGCTCTGTTTGGCTCATTTTCTTCACTTTTAAAGCCCTATCTTCATCCAAACTCCATCATGGTTGATCTTGAGCATTTTACCCTTGATTTCTGCAAAACAACACCACACAAACCGCCTTACCCGTTCCAAAGGAAAATTAACCTAAAATCCAATTAAAAATGCCTAAACTACATGAAAATGCATGCAAAATGATAGACAAAGATGAGGTGAAATCACACTCATCAAATCACCCCAAGCTTAAAATTTTGCTTGTCCTCAAGCAATTACTCAGGCCATAAGATAAATCAGTCAAAGCATGGATAGTGAACCAAGAACCCTAGAAGCTAATCCAAGTGACAGGCATATTCAATAAGCACTCAGGAGATAATCAAATTCAAGTCCAATTAGAGACTTAGGTTCCCCAACCCACATTCTCACTGATTTGGGCACTCGTCTCACCTCACTCAAGTGTTTTAGGGTATATGACATTTCACTCAATTTCCTCAAGGAAAGTACTTTACCATAGGCTTGACTATTAACCGAATCTCTACTTTATTAATGAAAACACTTTAGAATCAAGAGGTCTTTTACTTTGGTTGTAATGTGGCCATGGGATTAATTGTTAGATGGGGAAGCCAAAAAAGGAAAATTCAAGAAGGTTAAACAGGTTATCAAACATTGCAAAGCATGACATCTTCTAAAATACCTTTTAGGGGCTTTGATTAATTTTTCCACCTTTCTTCTTTCTTTTCTATTTTTTTTTTCATTTCTCACTTTCTTTTGTCATCCCCTTCTCCATTTTTTTTTTGTTTATTTCATTTTATTTGTTTGGAGAATGGGAGATTTATAGCTCAAGAGAAATTACTTTCTAGATTTTTCATCCCATACTTTTTCCAACTACCATTTTACCCTTTTTGTAATACTTTAAAAGGTGCCATACCAAGCATTATTTATCAAAGTAATTCAAGGTACCAAGAAAAGTATTTTTTTTCTTTTAGGCTCAAGATTGGGCAACTAAGGGGTAGCATTTAAACATTCAAAGCTTGGGAGACCGGAAAAATATCTAATGCCTCCATCATTTCCAAAAGTGTTTTCAAAAATTTTTTAAGTTTCGAAATGGTTTCAAGTCAAGTTCTAGAAAATACAGTCCAAGAGGAATTACAACACTCTATCACAAGAAATGGGGTAGATTTAGTGAGTACCCCTTTTTGGCTCAAAATCTTACATTTAGTAGTTCCAAAATCAGCGAGGAACGCAAATCTAAGGAACCACATGCTAATCATCAACTATCAAAAGATCATCTCAAGAATTTTTATTTTTAGTCATGTCACAAGAACAAAAAAAAATTGGGTTCAAAAATTCACTATCTCAATTCATTTGGCACCAAGCTCTCACAATTGGATGCATGTTCTAAGTGAGGGGCAATCTAGAGAATGTGATCATACCAATCTATGCCTATGTGAATGCAATATGAATGCAACAATGCAAAAATGCAATGGATATGCAAAAGTACCCCTACCCCAAGCTCAACACTTACATTGTCTCCAATGTAAATAATCAAGTCGGAGAGAGGAGAAAAATTGGAACAACTTACCGAGTCGGTAGCGGGTGTTGGCTCACATTCCAGTCAAAACTTGGGTGGAAATAGTATCACGGCCGTGAGGCTTATCACGGGCAGGCCGTGATGCTCTCTGATCTTGGCATCCTACTCATCACGCCCGTGATGTATGTCACGTCTGGGCCGTGATCCTTTCTGGTGCTCTTGTTTAGTTCATCACGGCCGTGACCACTGTCACGGCCAGGGCGTGATGGCTTCTGACTTTATTTTTTTTCTCTGCTCTTCTTCCCTTCTCAACCTGAAAACACTAGATAAACCTATTAATGATATTTTTGCCTCTTGATCTTCTCAAATTATTCAAGAGGTGAATTCAAAAACAAAAGGAAAAGGGAAAGAAAACTTGGGCTGCCTCCCAAGAAGCGCTTATTTACGGTCTTTAGCTTGACCATACTTCCTTCAATCAACCGGGGTCGACTGGGCGTAGAAGTGCCTAAACACTTCTCTTCCATGGAACTCCCTCAAAGAGCCGATTCCGCTCATACGGCCAATTATGCTTCCGCTTCGCTCTTTTCTCTCGGAGCTTCCTAGCCTTCCTTCCTTCCGGCGGAAGTTCTGTTTCTGCATGATTAGCAACTCCAACTTCATCACTACAGGGTGCATCTTCAGCCATGCATATCTTTGGAGTCACTTCCATGCTAAGCTCTTTCTTTACCATTGGAGACGTTAAATCAATTCTGCACACATGGCTCTCAAGAGGAGGGTTATTATAAGAGTTAGTCAATTGAAAATCTACCCTACCTTCCTCTACAGTTAGAGAGAGTTTACCATTCCTTACATCTATTACTGCTCCAGCGGTTGCCAAGAATGGCCTTCCTAAAATGATGGGGAATTCAGAATTCCCTTTCATGTCCAATACCAGGAAGTCGGTAGGGATGAAGAATTTCCCTTCCTTTACAGGAACATTCTCTAGTATGCCTAGAGGAGTCCTAGTTGAGCCATCCGCAAATTGTAAGGATAATTTGAATGGTCTCAACTTCTTGCTTTCCAACCTTTCCATGATAGTGAGGGGCATCAAGCTCGCACTAGCCCCTAAGTCACATAAGGCTTGGTCTATTTGCACTTTTTCAATCGAGCAAGCGATAGAGAAACTACCTGGGTCTTTTAGTTTATGAGGCATATTATATTTTCTCATGACAATTGGCTCCTCAGTTAAGCTCTTAGTTTCTACTTCCACTTGCTTTCTCTTGACCAACCTTTGTGGGAAAGGTATTGGGGGTTGGTACGGTGGTGGAGGGACATACTTTGGTTCTGGCTCTTCATCTTCGCTCATGTCCTCCTCCGGTTCCACGTCCATTTTCCCCACCCCAAGCTTATCATCCCTCAAGTGTATGGCATTACAATGCTCAATGGGATTAGCTTCGGGTTGACCCGGGAACGTACCCTTAGGTCTAGTGTATGTGCTGGCTTGTTGGGCAATTTGTGTTTCTAGCATCTTACTATGGATTGCTAAGTTGTCTACCTTGGATGCTAGCTCTTTTATTGCCTCGTTCACTGCCCTGCCTTGTTGTCTAAACTCCTCATTTTGTTTTGTCTGAGTTTCGACAAAACTTTCCAATAAAGACTCGAGTTTAGACTGCTGCACTTGAGGATACCCCTGAGCTGGTTTCCTATTACCTTGGCCCTCTTGGTACTCATGGTTCAGCGTGTTGCTGTAGTTGCCGTAGGAGAGGTAAGGGTTGTTCTTCCTTTGGTTGTAGGGATTTGGGGGAGCATAATTGGGCAGCTTCGGGTTGGTGTCGTAAAAATTGTGGCAATAGTTCACTTGCTCCCCCGAAGCGCCGGATCCATGAGCGATACCATGTGGGCATTCCATCATGTCATGTCCCTGCATTCCACAAATCTCACAAACAGTGTTAGTAGCACATAATGCACTCACATTAGCTCTTTCAAGCCGATCAAAACGTTTATTAAGTGAGTCTATTTTTGACATGATAAGATCAGTGTTGTTTACTTCAAACTTACCCCCCGAAATCTTGTTCGGGTTATTACCTCTTTCTGAACCCCATTGGTGGTAGTTGGTGGCCACGTTCTCAATGATGTTGAATGCCTCAGTCAGAGGCCTATTCATAAATGCTCCACCAACTGCAGAATCAAGTGACACCTTCGAAGAGTAGTCCAATCCGTTATAGAAGGTGTGCACTAATAACCACCTCTCGAGTCCATGGTGTGGGCAAGACTCCAGCAGTCCCTTGTAGCGATCCCAAGCTTCCGATAATGATTCTCCGTCTTTCTGGAAGAAGCCGGTGATCTGGGTTCGTATGTAGGCCATCTTGGATGGAGGAAAGAATTTCTCTAAGAACGCCTGTTCCAGTTGTTCCCAAGTAGATAAGGTGTTGGCGGGTATTTGCTTTAGCCAAGCCTTTGCTTTTCCAGTCAGAGATGAGGGGAATAACCTTAAGCGTATAGCATCGACCGGTGCACCATGAATCCTAATTGCGTCGGTGAACTCCAAGAATGTTTCTACGTGATCAGTCGGGTCCTCCGAGGGCAATCCTCCGAATTGGTGCTGCCTAATCATGTTGATTAGCATAGGCGGTATCGTGTAGTTCTCCGCCTCAATCTCTGGCCTGGCTATCCCAGTTCGCAAGCCTCTCGCATTTGGGGCTGCGTAGTCCTTCAAAGGTTTTGTATCCGGTTGATTCGCCATGAGTGGAATGGGGGTCAACCTTTCTCCCTCTCTTTGTAGTCTCCTACGTCTATGGAAGGTCCTCTCGATTTCTGGATCAACCTCACTAAGGCTCCCAAGACTTAGGGATCTTTGCATATAACACACAGAGAAATGGATACACTAGAAGGAAAAGATTTTTTATTTATTTATTATTTTTCAGAAATAAAAATCAAATAAAAAGAAAAGGTCCAGAAAAATCAATTCAAAAATTGAATTGAGATTCGAAAAGGCACAGTCCCCGGCAACGGTGCCAAAAACTTGATGTCACGTGCGAGTGCACGTGCGTTGCGATTCCGGCATGTGTACCGGATTGTCGCAAAGTAATACAAGATATTGATCCCACAGAGACTGTGATCTCGAATCGTAATCGGTTTTTGAATTGAGTAGATCTGGACTGTTTAAAAAGGATTTTTATATTTTGAAAAGGGTTTTGATTTTGAAATAAGAGATAGATGAAAACAGAATTAGACAAAACAGCAAACAAATATTTTTAGGGTTTTTGGATCTAAATGGATTCCTAGGGATTTGGGTTACCTTTGAGGATGTTTATGTTGCCAATCTGATTTATCTTTCTTGATTACCGAAATTGCCTTGAAGGCGAGTTTATCCTCTAATAGCTTAAGCTCCCTCTCGGGTTACAAAAACCGTGCCCAATTGACCCGACCCCTACTCTTGTGGTAGTCGATCCCAGATTGGACCCTTTGCGCTTCGTGACAACTCGTTGATCCTCAAGGGACGGCTTCTAACTCTCGTGATTTCAGTCCCAAGTCTAACTTCTATAGATCCGACACCTAAGTTCACCGCTAGGTTCCTCCTTAGAATGTCTAAGTCATGCAAATAACCTAAGTTCACCGCTAGGTTCCTCCTTAGATCATCCACATCTCGCAAATAAGCGGCCGTCGAATTTTACGAGTGAAAAACACTAGAATTCCTAAGTTCACCGCTAGGTTCCTCCTTAGAATATCTACGTCCCGCAATTGAGTGGTCGCCGAATTTACAAGTGAATAAAACACTAGAAATCAGATCTAAGCAAAATCGTAATTACAAAGATATTACATCAAATTCAACATCATAAACGAAACTCGGGCAGAGCCCCAATCCCTAGAAATAAACTACTACTCAAGTCCTGCCATGGAGATGACAAGCTTGGTTGACAACATCATAAAAATCAGAAATCAGAGAAGAGAGGAGGAAGAAGAAGAAGATCCTAAAATGTAGCAAAAAGTGTCCTAGATGATCTGTATGATCCCCTTCTGCATCTGCCTGGTCCTTATTTATAGAATTGGGGAGTTGGAGTCCCAATCTAACTCAAATTCTGATCCAAATCGGTTTCTTCAGGTCCAAGTAATGCGCGTCACGACCGTGATGGCCATCATGGCTAGGCCGTGATGGCTTCTGTTTCTGGCATTTCTGGTAGAATCCAGTCTCTCGCGACGCGAACGTGGGCTCGCAACGCGAGCCTTCATTTTCTGGCCGTGCTAGTAATTACGGCTGGGCCGTGACGGTCTCTGACTTGTTGGGGTTTTTGGTCACGGCCGTGATGGCTATCACGGCCAGGCCATGACATACTCTGACTTCAGCCTTTCTTCTTTTTTCAGTTTTGCTCGATCATGGCCGTGATGGGCATCACGGCTAGGCCGTGATGGGCTCTGTTTGGCTCATTTTCTTCACTTTTAAAGCCCTATCTTCATCCAAACTCCATCATGGTTGATCTTGAGCATTTTACCCTTGATTTCTGCAAAACAACACCACACAAACCGCCTTACCCGTTCCAAAGAAAAATTAACCTAAAATCCAATTAAAAATGCCTAAACTACATGAAAATGCATGCAAAATGATAGACAAAGATGAGGTGAAATCACACTCATCAATATATACGGTCTTTACCGGCGGCCTTTACCGACGGCTAGGCCGTCACAAAATCCCTGCTCTTATTAGCAACGACCAAGGCCGCCACAAATGTTAAAACCTTGGAAACCAGTCCTTCATTTAGCGACGTTCAGGCCGTCGCAAAATCCATGTTCTTATTAGTGATGGCCAAGACCGTCACAAACGTTAAAACCTTGAAAACCGGTCCTTCATTTAGCGACGACCCTTTTCTTATTAGCGACGACCGAGGCTGTCACAAACGTTAAAACCTTGGAAACCGTTCCTTCATTTAGCGACGGCTAGGCCGTCGCAAAATCCCTGTTCTTATTAGCAACGGTCAAGGCCGTCACAAACGTTAAAACCTTGGAAACCGGTCCTTCATCCGTCACAAAATCCCTTTTCTTATTAGCGACGATCGAGGCCGTCACAAACGTTAAAACCTTGGAAACCGGTCCTTCATTTAGCGATGGCTAGGCCGTTGCAAAATCCCTGTTTTTATTAGCGACGGTCAAGGCTGTCGCAAATCCACTAAATTTTGGCGCCAAAATTTTGGCTGAAAACCGCGCGAGTGTTTATGATGGATTTTCTGACGGATTTACTAAAGGCTGTCACAAATATGGAAAAATTGAACCACTAAATTTTCAGGCGGTTTAAGCGGGCGCAAACTCCAAATTTACCGACGGCACTGCGACCGTCGCTAAGAGGCCATCGCAAATCCTTGAATTTCTTGTAGTGGTGCATATCAATTAAATTAAAAATAAGGAAAATAGAAAAGAAACGAAAATGCAAAGAATTGAGAAAAATTGGAAGAACGAAAAATACTTTTGGTAATATTTTTTAGAATGAGTCTAATTTTGATACATGATTAGTTTTAAAAAATTTATATTGTCAATCAATCACAAATAATCTTATAAATGACATTTAAATTATTACGATAAGACTCAAATAATTTAAATAATGCAATAATTTATAATTGTATGCAAAAGCAATTCTGGTAACAAATTTTTAATTTAAAACCTTCTCACTAAAAGCATAATTTATTATAAATTGAAAAGTAATAAAGACAATTTGTTATGCATTTCAATTAAAATTCAGATCAAGTTATTTATCATAAAAATATTTTAATTTTAAATGATAATTGATGTTCTTGTAGCGCGTGCTGCTGGTAAAATGTAATTAATTTGTACCTTTTTTTTTTTTTGAAGAGAATTAATTTGTACTTAGTATTTTGTAACATATCGTAAAAACATTTCAATTCAGATATAGGAGTACATAGTCAACAAATTGAATTCATCCAAAAAAAAAAAAAACATAGTCAACAAATTGAAGAATGAAGAATAAATGACTAGATCACTTTGTCTCTCAAGTTGGAAAAATTTATTCTAGCAACAGAAATCCTTTTGGTGCTTGCCAAAATATATCTAGATGGTCCTTGCATGGCATCAATTCCTAAAGCTAGGAACAAAAGCTCCGAAGATGACATAAAGTGAAAACAAAAAAGAAAATGAAAAATAAGAAAGAAAAAGAAAGAGAGAGAGAGGTAACATAAATGAAGAAGAATTTTAACTACAGAGCTGTGCAATGCTATGTTGAATTGTTGATAAAAAGAAAGAAAGGGAGAGGCATATGTACCATTACCAATATAGCATTCTGCGGTTTCGTAGTTAACATTCTGTTCTACATTTCGTCTAGGTTCATGGTTGATTGGTGATTCCTGCAGAATTCCCTCCAAAGCTATTTGTGAATCTAAACTAGTTCCTTCCTGGTTATATATTCGCGAAAACATGTCAGATACACATCAGTTTTAAAGACATTTATTTACGTGGTAGAAAATTAGGGTGTATGAAGAAAATAAAATAAATTTAATTATAATAAGATAATAAAATCCTACGTCGTTGGTGGAAGTAAAAGTGACCGTCCCAAAGGGTGAGACAAATAAAGTCCTAGTTTTAGGCCCACTAGCAAAAAGTTATTTATTCTTAGTTGTGAACACTTAATTTTGTCCGCGTATTTTATCATTTCTTTTTATAAAAATAAATAAATAAATAAAATAAATAAATAAAAAACGCCAAGAAAAATAATTTGTTTGTTATTGGACAGTTATGTTACAAGGTTATTCTTAGTCCATCCCCCAGCCCACTTCATCTTAGCCCAACATCTAAGTTTTTTTAGAGAGCCCAATTGCTCACTTAGACAAAAATAAAAATAATGATATGATTTCTTCTAAAATATAAAATAAAGATAAAATAAAAAAAGAAAGAATTTTGCATTGTGCCTTATTTGTCTTCCCAACGACAGTGACATCCTTATGGTCTTTCCCCATCAGTTTTGTTTTCTAACTAACATGCTCCCCAAGCATTCTTGAATGAAGCAACACTCAGATAAGGGCTGCTCAAGGATGCCAGTGCAACTGTCAAAATCTTCCCCAGGACTCAAGAAATCACAATCCTTTTATAGCTAATTTTCAGAGTTGGGAAGGGGGTCATGCCTTGATCAAAGGAAGAAGAAAAACAGAATTGGAAATTGAGAGGACTAAAGAGAGTTGAATCACTGCAACACTCTATTTTCAACTTGTCCCAATGTCAAAACTAGGGGGATCTTCATTTCATCCCCTCCCTTTAAAAAGAGCAGTAAGAAATTCACAGAAGGGGGGAATAGAGGAGGAGGGTTTCAAAATGGTTTTCTGAAAGTCAATACACAGAGAGTTCCCCAAAATTGCCTTAAAAAAAAAACTCACCTTCCTTTCATTATCTTCATCTTCCACCTCAAATACTCATTTTTCCCCTTCTCTACCAGTCCAAGCACCATAACTGAAGTTCCTTCCCCAAACCAAATATCAATAAACAGAGCAACCCAAATACATCAAGGAAAAGAGATTCGGATCCCTATACTGAATTCCTCCGGAGCTCCGTTGCATTGCGTCGTGTCGTGCCGGCGTTGCCAGTCCGAATCGCGGCCAGATCCATCACCTCACAACTCAGCACTCGGTCCTTCGCACCACCGCACGCGGATCCAGCCGCCACGCCTGACGCAGCAGCGTCGTCACCCGCTCCAGTCACGTACGCCTCGCCACCACCGCGAGCCATCGTGAAGAGACCCCTGTCCCTGCCTAGTCCGCCACCACCACGAATCGTCGGCCCTATCGTCGCCACCCAGCACTGCTCATCGCCATTCGCGCTTCCTGCTTCGACGTCGTCGCGCTGCTCATCTCCGTCGTGTTGTCCGGCGCTTCTGTTCAGCCACCCTTGTTCTCCCTTGGCCATAGTGGTAACGATGATGAAGTCACAACTTCTCTGATATGTTTTCTTCTTGTTTTGTTTTGTTTTTTTTTGCCCTTTTTTACTTTTTCATTTTGCTGATTAAAATGTTTGGGCTCTAAGTGGGTTGGGCTTTTGAGTTAGGGTGTGGGTGTGTTTCATTTAATTATTTATTTATTTATTATTTTATTTTATTTTATTTTCGTCTTGGCATATGGGCTTAGTGTCCTTAAGACCAAGACATCAGTTTTGTTCTCCTTCTAGTTTGTTTATTGGGCCAAGTTCTTTCATAAAAAAAGATGCTAAGCTATGAAAAATACAAAAAAAATCAAAAATGACAAAATAAAAATAAAATCCTTTAAAAATAAATCTTTTTTATTCGCGCAACAATCTATGACGTTGATGTATGAATTTTCATCCTCAAGTGTCATAGGAATTGTAAGGGTTCATCGTATAGCTTGACTATCTTTAACCTTGTGCGAAAGTTAATCATCTTTTATAAAAAATAATAAATGTTTTCAATTTCCACTTTTTTAACAAATTTTATCCGATTTTATAAAACAAAAATAAATAAATCTTTTTAATTCACGCAACAATCTACAATGTTAATGTATGAATTTTAATCCTCAAGTGGCGTATGAATTGTAAGGGTTTATCGTGTAGCACTGCTATCTTGGACCCTGTGCATGAGTGAATTCCATTTTGTTAAAAGATAATGAAATATTTTAAATTTGCTCTCTTAACAAATTTTTAATAATATATTTTTATAAAATAAAATCTTTTGGATTCACACAACAATCTACGACGTTGATGTATGAATTTATCATCCTCAAGTGGCGTATGAATTGTAAGGGTTTACCGTATAACATCGCTATCTTGAACCTTGTGCAAGAATGAATTCATTTTGAAATAAAATCCTTCTTCATAAAAAATAAAAAACTCTTTTTTTAAAAATTAAAATCAATCAACCAATCAAACCTTTTCCAAAGAACTACGTGGCTTTGAGTTTCCCATCGCTCCCGGGAATACGTAGGAGCAAGATAAATCATCTTGTCAAGCCAAAACTAAATTTTCCTTTCTTGTGTCTCTTTTTAATTAATCAAAATAATTAAACTTTTCTATTTTTAGGGATGCCCTACGGACACGGTGTCATATCTAGTCCCTAAGATTTGAGGTTACCCTGTGGACTCACGTGTCATGTTCAACCTCATTTAGTTTTTATAAATAATAAATTTAAAAATATAAAAATTAAAAATATTAAAAATTAAAAATAATTCTTTCTTGTAAATAATTTTTGGGGTAAAACAAATATTTAAAAGTTTATTAAAATGTTTTTGCACAATTAGCTTGAGGTACCGTTGTTTTAAAACGGGCGATGTGGGGTGCTAACACCTTCCCTACTCGTAACCGACTCCCGGACTCATCTCTCTCTTTTTTTAGATCAGTTTACCTTTAAATAGTTGGGTTTTCTAAGATTTTTCCAATAAAAATTGTAGTGACGGCTCCTCTGTCTTTACCTTCCTTTTCGTGGCTCCCGGACGGGACGATCGCGATAGCTGGCGAGTCCACTGGGGACTTTTGAGAGTTAGGCCTATCATAGTTGGTTGTACATTTTTTTTAATAGATTTGAAAATATTATTTTTACCCCTATTTGTTTTATTCGTTTTGTATATAGTATTATATGCTTTAATAAATACCTTTGTATATTCTTGCAACCCTAGGGTAGAAAACTCTTTTAAATGTTGGCTATTCTTTTGCAGGTTTGGGGTTAGTTTTTTTAGGTTTTGTGCAGGTTTGGTTGCTCCCAGCACACACATCACCATCACATATTCACACACTTTTGGGCTCTATACCCGAGTCTTGGAATGCTATAAGAATTAGAAGGGGCTTCAGTGATGTTATTGTGATGCTTCTGCATCCCTGACAGACATTGATTCTCCCGCTCGGATTGCTACCGGAACATGGACTTCCATATTGTGACTTTTCGGTCCCTGTGGTGAGGTTCATGGATTCGGGTCCTCATTTTTAGATGAGGGTAATCCAGGGACCATATGTTTAGGGGTCTAGATCTGTCCCAGAAGTCATGCACCTAAAATGCCATTAGTAGCTACCATACTAGGGTGTTGACCTCAGAAGTTCAAACTTTAGGATATGACCCATGTAGGACAAAAGGGAGCACATTCCACCTTTTTCTGCAACACGAATAATCACGTGCATCATAATGATTTTATGCATGCAGACGCCTTAATATGTCATTCATTCATGCATCCTGTTACATTCATTATTATTCATTGTATGCTCGTGCATGTAGTACTTTAAGTCATGCATTGTTAATATATCATTCATGCATTTTGTTACACTCTCATGCATAAGTAAATTTGCTTTCCAAATGTTATTAACAAAGTAAAATTTCCCTCCACAGATAATTTGGTTTGAGATAACACCTTTGATTACAAGAGATGGAAAATGTCAGACACACTAGCAATGCTCCCACCACCAAGAGCTCCAGGGTGATATTAAACTCATTAGAGAATCTGAAAGAGTTGAGCCAATCTTTACCTCAAGAACGTCGAAGAAGCTTCGCCAAGAAGTATGGAGGGATCTTGGACCTAATTTTCATACCGGTTGAGACTGCTGCTTTGAGTGCTTTGTGTCGGTATTGGAACCCCCACCTCAGATGTTTTGAATTGCCAAACATGGACATTACTCCCACCATTGAAGAATATGCTTGCCTGTTAAGGTTGCCAATGCAGAAAAACCCCATCGTGTACTTTCACTTGGGGCAATACTTGACCACTACAAGCATAGCAGGGTTACTAGGGCTTCCTGAAAATGATGTGAAGTTGACCGGGCACCCAAACTCACGAGGGTTGACCCGAACTACTCTGGAAAATCATTTGAAGAAATTAATGGACCGGCAAGAATGGGAAACCTTTGAGAGGGTATTGGCACTAACAATATACAGGTTGGTTCTATTTCCATCAGCACTAGACATGATAGATCAAGCGGCAATGGATGTATTCTTCACAGTAGAAAGAAAGAAAAACCCCGTGCCGACAGTGTTAGATGAAACGCTTTTGACTCTAGAATTTTGCCAGCGGCATCTGTTGTGAACGCCGGCAAGTGTACCGGGTAGTCGCAAGTAATAAAACACGGCAAGAATCTACCGAGGTCGAACACAAGGATTGGGCTACCAATTTGACTAATTTCACGAGAAATCCGATGCGTTTGGTCACGTAACTAAAAGTGGTTGAGAGAGAATATAGGATTGCAGTTCTAATTAACAAATCAAATCAAATAAGATATGGTGATGAAATCTGGAATTAAAAGCATCTAAGGTTTCGAATCCACCTACCCAATCATGCATAGTACCCAAGTGATGATATTCTCCTCCCTAAGTTCAATTTTAATGTCAACCGGGACCCCTAAATTCTCCTATATTCACTGTCGTTTTCAATAGGACATATTCGATGATTTGAGTTAATTACTTACTAGGTCTCTTAACCCTAATCTCGAATTCTATTAATTCTTGTTCCCTAAGAGTTGCATCGATCTCCTATTCACTCTCGTGCAACACTCGATCGATGTTCCCAATTCAAGTTCTAAAACGCGAATCGCCGATCGGCCTCAACACGTTTAACTAGTTGATCACGCAAGCATATAACCAACACAATGAAATCAGAATTGGAAAACATTAATTGAATTAAAAGAGAGAGAGAGTTACATCACATGAATACTATGCCGCCATAGGTGGCTTCATCGATCCCTTAGACGAGGGGATTAGTTCCTCATGCCCATGACGACGCACAAACAATCGGCAACAATCTCCATAATAATAAACTAAAAGAAGAAAAGAAGGAGACGCAGCTCCAAAGAGTAACAAGGATTCGCCTAAAACTGCTCTCAAAACAATGGATAACAACTTGATACCTAATTCTGATCTGAAAGAGCCTTTAAATAAGGATTCTGTTTCTCGGCCGCTCGCGGGACGAGCTTACTCTCGCGACGCGAAATTTAGTATTGGCGCGCTTCAAATTTTGGATTTTCGCGAGGCGATCTTGTATTCGCGGGGCGAGTCTTCAAACCTCAATCTGTCACAACCGTGACCTTAATCACGGCTAGGCCGTGATAGCCTCTGTCTTGCAGGTCTTCAGACTCTCGCGGGGCGAGAATACACTCGCGGGGCGAGTGTCTCCAGAATTGAAATTTCCACTATTTCTTGGCTTTCCTTGACTCCCGGAGCTTCACTTATTGACCTGAAAACACCAAAAACAACCAAAAGCATAATTCTATCCAAAATAAGCTAAAAACTACACAAAAGACGCAAAACGAGTCAAAGTCCAACTTAGGAACTAAACAAGGCAAATTTGGGCGAAAACGAGAGTGAACTCGACTAATTGGAACATAAACCCTAGTTCATCTAGTCATAAAACTAGATAAGCCAGAGGCTTATCAAAACACCCCAAACTTAAACCTTGCTTGTCCCCAAGCAAGCTTAAAACTCAAAAACGACTCAAGACTTGGCAAGCCTAAAGGAATCAATCGATTTCGCACAAATTTCATGCAATCAAAACAGTTTTTTTTCTATGATCCCCCCCCTCCCCCTTTTTACATCAATGTAATCCCCACATTCATTTACCTTAAACAATTGAGAACTTATCATTCATGCCATCATTACTCTAAGTTGAGGATCAAAGATACACACAGAGGAAGATCACCAATTTCAAATAATTGCCTTCCTCACAAGGGCATTTAGTATTTCACTCAGTCGCTCGAGTTTGTCTAGGTTTTCAACTTTTCACTCAATTTCACATTCTAAGAGTACTTCCCATGAATTTGATTTTCGTCTCAAGAATAGTTCCCACGAAAACATGTCTGCAACATCAAAAGGTCTTTTAAAGGTTGTAATGGGGCCTGGCTAAAGGTAGGATAGACAAGGATATTTAGGCTTAAGTCCCTAGGAACTAAGAGAGCATGAGCATTTGACACAATTTCCACTCAAATTCCTTTTCCGTTTTTCTTTTTGCCTCGGGTGACTACAGCCTTTTCCTTGCTAATCTTTTTGTTTTGCCCATTTTCCCCTTGGCAATTTATTTTGATAATAATATTTTCTTTTTCTTTTTTATTGCCTTGGGTTTCAACCTTGATTTTTCTTTTTCTCAACCCAAACTGACATATCACCTTGTAGCCACCCCAAACTTAGTTTCTCACAATCCTTCTCTTGCTCGCTTCCATGCTCTCCTAATCCTAGGATCGGGTTAACATGGTTTTTCAGATTTTGGCTTGTGATATAGGGTCATCAAGAAACAATAGGCTAATTAGGCTCAACGGGGCTAACTAGGGAACATGCATTAGGGATGGTTCTCTTTAGGCCAAGTAGTTAATTCAAAGAAAATTGCCTAAATCATTTGATGCAACACATAAACATGCAAACCATGAAGAGATTCAAGCAAATTCGGGAAAGTGCAACTTAACAGTGATTCACACAGTCAAAAACAAAGTTGGAGGCTCAAATCCTCACCTGGACATTTTGCAAATTGTTTGACCGAGATACAATTCCTAGTGTGTGCACCCCCTCACCCCAAACTTATCATAAATCAAGCAATCATAATAAATCTCAAAGTTCAATTTTCAATTTTTAAGTGGGGATCAACTTTTCTATTATTAGAACCTAGGGGGAAATCATCAATGGTCAAATAATTCATGCAATCAGTTTATGCTCAATCTAATTCAAATCCAACAAGCTTGCCGACACAACATTCATACAACAACTCTTGATCTTCTCAAATTATTCAAGAGTGACAAACAAAGCAAAAACAAAAATAAAAACAAAAGTTAGGAGAAGAGAGGGATACCTAGCTTGGGTTGCCTCCCAAGAAGCGCTTGTTTAACGTCCCGAGCCTGACTCAAGTCACCCCAGAGGGCTAATCCGGACGTAGATCTTGCTTGCCATTCCATGCCTCAGTCCGTATTCTGTAGGCTCTTGCCCTTTCATAAGCTCTCCTACTGTTCCCGGACAACTCATTTAAGTCCAGCATCCTTCTATAATCAGCACGAACTCTCCACCCCGTGATGGTCTTTTTTGGGATCAACTCATTGTTTGCATTGACTACCACGGCTGTGCCACCCTTCAACCTTGGTGCTTTACCCTTCTTCTTCTTGCCTTTGCTGCTGAGCTGTTCCTTTGCACATTCATCCTCTGGGAGACTCGATAAGGCTTCCATGTCTTTTAACCATTCAAGATAGACCTCATCCCCCGAAGGGCCTTTTTCCTCACTGTCCCCATCATGGGATTTTACCGACACTTTTGCAAGTGAAGAACCATGGGCTTCTCTAGTTGCCCTTGCCTTGGCAGTTCGATCCACCATATCCAATCGATACACTTCCGTCCTCTCTGCAGGGTGCTTCATTGTTTCGAAAAGATTGAAGACTACCTCCTCATCTTGCACCGTTAGAGTGAGTTTCCCTTTTCGCACATCTATCAAGGCACCCCCAGTGGCCAAGAAGGGCCTACCCAATATGAGAGGGATCTCGGCGTCTTCTTCCATATCAAGCACTACAAAGTCCGCCGGAAATATAAGCTTGTCCACCTTCACTAACAAGTCCTCGACCACTCCATAAGGATATTTTATAGAGCGATCGGCTAGTTGGAGCGACATCCGTGTATCCTTGAATTCCTTGATCCCCAACCTCTTCATCATAGAAGGGGCATCAAGTTGATGCTTGCCCCTAGATCACATAACGCCTTTCCTACAGTCATCTCCCCAATGGTGCATGGTATAGAAAAAGAACCGGGATCCTTCAACTTTGGAGGCAGTTTTCTCTGAAGAATGGCACTACACTCCTCGGTCAAAGCAACCGTTTCCTCATCCACTATTCTCCTCTTCTTGGTGAGGAGATCCTTCATAAACCGGGCATATGATGGCATCTGTTCCAAGGCTTCCGCAAATGGAATGTTAATCTGAAGTTTTCGGAAGACATCAAGGAATTTGTTGAACTGCTTATCCTGTTGAGGCTTTTTCAATCTTTCAGGATACGGTACCTTCATGTAGGGCGGGAGGTCTTGGGGTTCAACCCACTTCTTCTTTCGGAACTCTTCATCTACAAGTTTCAGCCTTCCCCCTTGCTCCGGTGCCTTGTCACTTACCAACTCTTCTTTCTCAGGTTGCTCTTCCTCAACATGTAGTTGTTCCGGGGCCTTGTCATCCTGAGAACTAGTTGCACCCCTGTTAGGTTCCAACACCCTTCCGCTTCTAGTAGATATGACATTGCATTGTCCCTTGGGGTTGTTCTCGGTATCACCTGGGAAAGCGCCTGGGAGACGCTCATTAAGTTGCCTCGCGAGCTGAGCAACTTGCGTCTCTAGATTGTGAATTGACGCCCCTGTATGCGTTGCCAACTTCTCAACTGTCGCAGTCACCTTCTCAAAAGCTGTGTTTGTATCAATTGACATCTTCGCAACTGCCGCGCTCATCTTCTCAAAGGCCAGCTCCCACGGTTGTCTTCCACCATCTGATATTTGCAACTGATTAGGCCCCGGAAGAGCCTCACGAGTATTCTTGTTGCTGAATTCCAATGTTCGGTCTCAGACCCTGTTGAGGTTGTTGCTAATTCTGTTGAGGATGTTGTTGACCGGCTAGACCACCATTAACATCACTCCAAGCAAATCCCGGATGGTCTCTCCTCATGTAGCCCCTATTCTGATTCTGATTGTTCCTCTGATAGTTGTTCTGGGGCACAGTGTCATAGAAGTTGTGGCATGAGTCCACATGTTCCTGAGAGAAATTTAGCGGGCAAATATGAGTGTCATGATCTCCATTACAATTTGCACAACCCGGAGGCATTCCCTCGTGTATCGCATTAACACTCTTGTTCCCTGACAAAGCCTCATTCTCGCATCTTCAAAAGTCTGTTTTGCTCTAAAATGGCTTCCATTGTCCCAGAACTGATTCCACTTGAGGTCTCCCTACCACGGTTGTAATCATTATATGACATCTTCTCTAACAATGTCCATCCATCCTCCGCTGATAAATAAGAGAAAGAACCGCCACCGCGGCATCACAAATTCATCGATAGCGTCCCCTCAACCCATTAAAGAAGTGCTGAACTTTGGAAACCGGGTCGAAGAACGCTGAAGGGCATCTTCTCAATAACCCATTGTACCTCTCCCATGCTTCATTGTAAGTTTCATCCTCCGTTTGCCTGAATGATGTGACGGCTATTCTTGCTTGTGCCGCCTTCTGAGGAGGAAAATATTTGGTTAGGAACTTCTGTGCCATCTGCTCCCAAGTCCTGATGCTGTTCCTATCCAAGCTGTCTACCCAATCGCGAGCGACATCCCTAAGAGAAAGAGGGAAAAGCCGCAAGCGAAACTCATCCTGAGAGACTCCCCTGGTCTTCTGTAAGTCACAAGCTTCAAGGAAGCGAGTGATGTGTCTATGAGGGTCCTGTTTGCCACTCCCATCAAACTGATTCTCACGGATCTGGAATGTGACACATGCTTCCACTCTGAAGGAGTCTGTATTCAGGTTGCCCCTTTCAATAGAAGAGTCACAATCTCCCAAGCTTGGTAGATCGTACTCGAAGAGAGGCTTGTAACGAGGAGGAGGAGGAGGGTCTTCTTCAGCCATGCCCTCTATTTTAATTCCTTCAATTCTTTTCCGTTCCCTGGCTTCTTTCCTTAATTGCCTCTCGGTCCTGGTGATCTCGGAATCAAAGAGCAAGTCCTCCTGTGAAAGGGTACCTCGCATACAAAAGCAAGCAAAGACCAAGTGGAATCAAAGAAGTAGAGACAAATAATAGCAATTAAAATAAAAAAAAAGAAAAACGAAAGTCAGCTTAACCAAAAACCGAATTTCCTGAAAATTAGGAAAATTGGTTGTGCCAATCCCCGGCAACGGCGCCAAAAACTTGTTGTGAACGCCGGCAAGTGTACCGGGTCGTCGCAAGTAATAAAACACGGCAAGAATCTACCGAGGTCGAACACAAGGATTGGGCTACCAATTTGACTAATTTCGCGAGAAATCCGATGCGTTTGGTCACGTAACTAAAAGTGGTTGAGAGAGAATATAGGATTGCAGTTCTAATTAACAAATCAAATCAAATAAGATATGGTGATGAAATCTGGAATTAAAAGCATCTAAGGTTTCGAATCCACCTACCCAATCATGCATAGTACCCAAGTGATGATATTCTCCTCCCTAAGTTCAATTTTAATGTCAACCGGGACCCCTAAATTCTCCTATATTCACTGTCGTGCTCAATAGGACATATTCGATGATTTGAGTTAATTACTTACTAGGTCTCTTAACCCTAATCTCGAATTCTATTAATTCTTGTTCCCTAAGAGTTGCATCGATCTCCTATTCACTCTCGTGCAACACTCGATCGATGTTCCCAATTCAAGTTCTAAAACGCGAATCGCCGATCGGCCTCAACACGTTTAACTAGTTGATCACGCAAGCATATAACCAACACAATGAAATCAGAATTGGAAAACAATAATTGAATTAAAAGAGAGAGAGAGTTACATCACATGAATACTACGCCGCCATAGGTGGCTTCATCGATCCCTTAGACGAGGGGATTAGTTCCTCATGCCCGTGACGACGCACAAACAATCGGCAACAATCTCCATAATAATAACCTAAAAGAAGAAAAGAAGGAGACGCAGCTCCAAAGAGTAACAAGGATTCGCCTAAAACTGCTCTCAAAACAATGGATAACAACTTGATACCTAATTCTGATCTGAAAGAGCCTTTAAATAAGGATTCTGTTTCTCGGCCGCTCGCGGGGCGAGCTTACTCTCGCGACGCGAAATTTAGTATTGGCGCGCTTCAAATTTTGGATTTTCGCGAGGCGATCTTGTATTCGCGGGGCGAGTCTTCAAACCTCAATCTGTCACAGCCGTGACCTTAATCACGGCTAGGCCGTGATAGCCTCTATCTTGCAGGTCTTCAGACTCTCGCGGGGCGAGAATACACTCGCGGGGCGAGTGTCTCCAGAATTGCAATTTCCACTATTTCTTGGCTTTCCTTGACTCCCGGAGCTTCACTTATTGACCTGAAAACACCAAAAACAACCAAAAGCATAATTCTATCCAAAATAAGCTAAAAACTACACAAAAGACGCAAAACGAGTCAAAGTCCAACTTAGGAACAAAACAAGGCAAATTTGGGCGAAAACGAGAGTGAACTCGACTAATTGGCACATAAACCCTAGTTCATCTAGTCATAAAACTAGATAAGCCAGAGGCTTATCAGCATCCAAAGGGGAAGCTCCGATGTTATGCACAGTTTCTCTATGTGTGGGCCATGACTCACATGTATGCAAAAGGTGATATCAACCACCATTCAGATCCACTAAGAGGCTTCCATAACATCCCTATAAGACGGCTAAATGAAGAGGAATGGAAGAACGAGTTCGACAAAGTGGAAAGGGACTCTTTTAAGTGGGTATGCCCATGGTACGAAGGCCAACAGGGGCAAGATATCATTTATAGTTGTGGTGACTATCCAAATGTTCCTTTGATGGGCCCAAGATGATGCATATCCTACACGCACGCCATAGTCTTACGACAGCTTTGTTGGATGCAAATCGTGCCAAGAGAAGAACAACTCGGTGGATACTGTTTCCGGTAAGAGGATGGAGAGAATACCAAGTTGTTAGCAAAAGCAGTTAGAAATGCAGGGAAAGATGTGAAGATGGCAGGGAGAGCACAATTGGGCCAACCAATCCTAATCATTGTCTCAGAATATGAAGCATGGAGAAAGTCAAGGAAAGGTCCTGTCAACATTCCGGCAGAAAGCACGGAGATAAAGATTACTCCCCTTTGGTAACTCAAATGACAGAACAACTGAAAATTCTAGAAGCACAAGTGAAGGAAATGGAGCAACAAAAGCAAGATGCCGAGTTAAAAATAGCCACTGGGCAGAAGCGTTGTGAGAAGTTAGCAAAGGAAAATGAACACTTAAAAGATTTGTGTGCCGATATCTCCACAACCTCAAGAGTCCAGAAGAATACAGACAATGTCTCACCAAGCATCATGACTAAGGTCCAGAATCTTGAAAGTAAAGTATTGTCCTTGACAACGGAGAGGAATCGGCTAAGAAAAGAAAAGCGCCAGTTAGAAGAAAAAGTCATCCACCAAGAAGGTATGAGAAATTCATTGGAGGTGGAGGTTGATCGACAAAGGGGAGTCAATAGCAACTTACATAAGCAATTTTACGCACAAAGTAGGATGACTGATGAATTGGTAAAAAAGGTCAAAGAACTGAATGTCCTAATGGTCAAGATCAAGAAGCAGTGCGATTTAGGGTGGACCTCGTCAAAGCATTATCATGATCACGTGGTTCAAGCAATGAATGCCATAAAATGGTGGAGAGAAGAAGCACGAGAGCGAGGGATAGATATTGACATATGGAGAAAGAGATATGTGAGCATGAGTTTGGAGCTAAGCCATTGCGTTCCGAATTTTGTCCGAAGCTTTGAGAAGGCAGAACAACAAATCTATGCGGACCCTATGCTTCGTCTCCCCTCTGAACTGGACGATTTTATGCAAATGTGTGGAGGGTTTGCTCGAGGGCTAAAAAGAAAGAGACCTAAGCTGTTGACTTTAGGATGAAATGTTGTAACAATATTGAAAATTATGATTTGACAATGATGTAATCCCAATCTATGTACTGCTTTGAGGAACTTTTAATGAAATCTGTTCTTGCCTCTATGATTCCTTCGCACTCCAACTCTTACACTTGACTTGCGACGACACCTATCGTGGAGCATGGTCTCCCTTTAGTATGTTGTCAACTACATCTTTGCCTTATAGGATTCTTCCTTCTGTGCAAAAGGTAGGTCGGGATGTCTCAATTCAGAATTCACGTTGCTAGTGTGTTTAAGACAACATCTATTGTGGAGAGATGTTTTTCCCCATATTTGTTGTCAACTCCATTTCATCTTATGAGCACAATGCTCTCTGTGTGGGATGGAGGGACCATCTCTTGTCAGTCATAAGGTGTTAACTCAAAAATAATAATAATAATAATAATAATAATAATAATAATAATAATAATAATAATAATAATAATAATAACAATAATAATAATAATAATTAATAACTCCAAAGGTGGTTTTCACTAAAGCTTTTGCCTTTTTCGTCATGTTCTTACTTTTTGTTTTGATCAAAACAGTGTGACTCTTCTGAACAATTGCTCCAAGACACCCTTATCGCACTCGATCACAGGCAAGGGCCATGGCTGATGAACTAGAAGAAGTCCAAGAGATCAGGGATGAAGTCAGTCAAATCAAGGATCAGATGACTAAGATGATGGAGATCCTACAAGCGATGCAGAATGAAAAGAACACAAAGGAGAACCCTCCAGCCTCGAACGAAGGACCTCCAGCCACACCTCTCATCCCGCCCGGTTCTTCTCAGATTCCTATTCAAGGCTTCAACCAACCAGGGGTCATGATGCCTCTCACTATTTATCCAAGCAACCAAACTCATTTTTCATTTGACCCGAACAATCCCCCATACGGTTTGCCTCATGGATTTATGCCACCAACAACCCCCAGCCCACAAGATGGCGTTCAGAACTCTGAACATATCACTCAGACACAAACCCCCACCAATGATGTCGAAATACCGCAAACACAAACTGTCAACCCTATAGATGGTAACACCCCGATAGTGACACCTTCTGTCAATGCAAAGCCCCCACAAATACACCCTACATTATGGACCCCAAGGGGCTCAAGTGATGCCAAACTTCGGTTCCTCCTCTATGCCATATTCATTTCCCTATAATATGTATGGAGAAACTCCAGTTAATCAGTCAGGAGGGAATTCCCAATCTAAAGAAAAGTTGGAAATACTAGAGGAAAGATTGCGGGTCATTGAAGGGGTAAATAGTTATGGTCTTCGGGACGCCTCGGAACTTTGTCTAGTGCCAAATGTTGTAATTCCGCTGAAATTTAAGGTGCCCGATTTTGACAAATATCGGGGAACCACTTGTCCCAAAAATCATTTGACCATGTATGTTAGGAAGATGGCATCATATGCCCAAGATGATAAGCTCTTGATTCACTTCTTCCAAGACAGTTTAACTGGGGCAGCTTCAAATTGGTACTCGCATCTCGAGCGGGCACACATCCGATCCTTCAAAGATCTAGTAGATGCATTCCTGAAGCAGTACAAGTACAATGTTGACATGGCTCCTGATAGGATGCAACTCCAAAATATGTCAAAAAGGGACGTAGATACTTTCAAAGAGTATGCACAACGATGGAGGGAACTGGCTGCTTAGGTGGAGCCCCCCTTAGCCGAGAAAGAAATCGTAGCAATGTTCATTGATACACTCCAGTCGCCCTTCTATGATAGGATGATTGGGAGTGTGTCATCAAACTTTTCTGACATGGTCATCATCGGTGAGAGGATTGAAAGTGGAATGAGGAATGGCAAGATCACCGAGACTTCAGTAGGGAACGACCCAAGGAAAGCCCCGTTTGTGAAAAAGAAAGAAGGAGAAGCACATGCAGTAACCTTTGAACCAAAGAAACCGAACCAATGGAGACCGAACCAAACAACCGCCTTCCAAGCCCAATATGCCCCATATTATTAACCACCTCCATATCACCAAGCCAACCAGCCATACATCGCTGCCACCTCAAAATTTCCAAATCCTCAACAGATGGCTCCTTACCGACCATCATAACCTTATCAGCCTCAAACACACCCTACCATGCCACCTCAATTTGTTCAACCCCTAAATCCAAACCCAAACACCAGCCAAACAAGACCACTGTATAACTCGGAAAGAAAGCCGGTGCATTTTGACCCGATATCCATGACCTACACTGAACTATTCCGCCAACTTGTGAGCAAATCCGTGCTAACTCCTATCCCGACAAGACCAATAGACCCTTCTTATCCGAAGTGGTATGACCCAAATGCTCAATGTGAATATCACGATGGGGCCGCAGGTCACTCCACCGAGAGTTGTAAAGCTTTGAAGTTTAAGGTGCAAGACCTGATTAATGCCAAATGGTTGAGCTTTCAGAAGGATGCTCCAAATGTGCCACAGGGTCCTATGCCAAATCGTGGGGGTTCGGGAGTCAATGCCATTGAAAGCTTCTTGGAACATACTCTCAAGAGTAAAGTGGCCGATGTTAGGACTCCCATGAGAGTTATTTTCAGAGAGATGTGCAAACGCGAATTGATCCAAATACCGATCATGAAAGAAAAGGCTCTCAAAGGAGAGATAAGGTGTGACTTCGATGGGAATATGGCGCATTCGATTGAAAACTATGCAGAGTTTCGGCAAGTAGTGCAACAGTTAATAGATATGAAGATTATCTTAATTGGTTGTGAATCAAATGAGTATGCCATTAATATGGTTGCTGAATCTACAACTTCCGCAACCCCAATTAAGATAACCCCTTTTACTGTTGTGGTTAATCCTCAACCAGTTCCTGAGCAAGTCACTCCGAAACCAGTGGTGATATACAATACTGAGAAGAAACCTTTGCCGGTTCCAAGTGGGCAACACCAATCGTCATCCGAGTTCCAAGTCCTTTCCCTTACAAGGACACTGGTTGCGCTGTCGCTACGCGCCAAAAAGAACGAGCGTTTACAAAATTAATGTAGATAGGGAAGCGACAACTCGAGTATCGTCTCTCAAGGACTCTTAGGCGTTGTTATTATTAACAGAAAATTATTTCTGGGGGTTTTGGAGTTAATGCTAATAAAATAAAGAAAACAAAACAACAAAAACAAAGCAGTTAACGAGAATAGCAAATAAACTAAAGGCGATTAACCTACTGTTCTCGGTTTCCCACTATCATTGGTTCAAGCAAATCCAAGCCCTAAGCAGATTCTAAACCCTTTCCGATTGTAGCATCAATTTACAAGCGAAATCAATACTACGAGACATATATTCCTATTCCCGAATTAAGCAAACGGGGTGAAGCACTCATGAACTAAGCGAACATGATTGAACACACGCGAATTAAGCAAACGCGAATATATATAAGAACATACAATCATCGAAATAAATCAATACTAATCCTATACATATCTGAATTAAGCAAACAGAAACATATAGAACAGTACTGAAAAGGAATAACAATTCAAATAGGAAATCCAGAACCTCAAGTGTAATTGAAACCAATCCCAGTAGATTAATCTAGGAGACTAGTTCTCCATTACAAAAAGGAAAACAAAAGGAAAGACAAGAAAATAAACTACTGACTAAAAACTAGCTAAGAAACTAGCCAAAACTGACTAGCCTCACTTGCCCACACTTCAGTTCTGTCTAAAACTGACTTATATACAAGTTCTGGACTACGCTTTCTCGCGAGGCGAAGCCTCTCTCGCGACGCGAATCTCATGAACAGTCTGCAACCTTTGGTATTCTCGCGAGGCGAACACACCTTCGCGAGGCGAGAATCTGAAGAGTCTTCTTATTATGCCCGTTATGAACATCAGGGGCCAACCGTGATGCTTTATGACTTCCAGGGCTCGCGAGGCGAATGGATGCTCACGAGGCGAGACTCTTCAACTTCAAAACTGCCACAGTCGTGACCTTCAACACGGGCAAGCTGTGATCGTCTCTGAATTTCTGGACTGGGTGACTCGCGGGGCGAGAGCTTCTTCGCGGGGCGAACCAGAATTATTTCTTTTTTTTATTAACCTGAAAATAAGAAAATAACAGTAAGTACTTTATTCACTCTAAAATAGCTAAATTAACTTAAAAACACTTTACAGACTCAAAATGCTGCTTAAGGACAATCAAGTCTAATTTGGGTGAAAATGATATAAAATTAGCACAAAGCCATGGTCTTTACTAGTTATAAAACCAGTCAAACAGAGGCTCATCAACACCAAAGCGGTACCATGGAAATATTAGATGCAGGTTCATCCCAACCCTTCCGACGGGACTCACTACCACATGTTAGACTTTTAATAACGCACCTTTTATAGCATTTCCGTGAGGAAATGCTATTAAATGTGATTGGGGGACTTTTAATAGCGGTTCCTTAAAGAAACGCTATCTTAGGTATCACCTAAGATAGCGTTTCCTTAAGGAACCGCTATTAAAAGTCAAGCTGCAGGAAAAGATAGCGCTTCCATTAGGAAGCGCTATCTTAACTAACAACCTAAGATAGCGGTTCCTCACGGAATCGCTATCTTTTCTAATTTGCAATAAATAAATAAAATAAAATCAACTTTTAATAGCATTTGTAAAATGAAATGCTATTAAAAGGTAACCTTTAGATAACGTTTAAAGTTAGAAACGCTATCTTAGGTCCTTTGCTGATTTTAGAACTACCCGCGCACGCGTATGCTTTGATCCTTCGATTCTCAGTTTCTGCGTACCCTAACATCCTCAGTTCATCACTGACCTCAATTCAAGTCTAGGGTTGCCATTATATATTCATCCTCTCATTGCATCCAGAGAGCTCGTCCCCTCTCATTGCATCCTCTCATTTCTTTCTATAAACTATTTCACACTCTGTTTTCTCGACCCTCTCACTCTATTTTCTCGACCCTCTCACGCCTCAGACTCTCTCTCTATGTCTCAGACTCTCACTCTCCCTACCTTCTTAGAGTTCGTTTGCTTCCTTTTTTGATTCGAGGTACGTTTTTGAAACTAAAAAATGGTGGGTTGTGCGTTTAATATTTTTTTTTGTTATGGGGATGATAGGTCTTACATTTTTTATAGTGGGTTTTGTTTTTTATGATAGGTTTCACTTTTGGGGTTTCAATATTTAGTTGGTTTGTTAATCATCTTTTTATATTGTTGGCTGTTTATTGAGATATGGTGGTTTTAGTTGTGGTTTCAATGTCAGGTTTCTGTTTTTGGTTGATTTGGTGGTTCTACGCATGTGGGGTGTTGTTTATTAGGAAAGTGTAGTGTGTGGGTTGCTTGAGTGTGAGGTCCATTTTTTGTTGCGTCTATGTTGTCTGTTGTACCTTGTTCCCATTTGGTTTTTCAGTTGAATGAAGATTGGGTTATTGATTCAGCAATGGAGGAATAATACACTGTCGATGTCCATCATGATGGTCATTTTGTAGATATGGACAGGACCAAGTATCATGGGTTTCATTCCAAATGGAAGTGTGACCTTGATAGATGGAGTTATTTGGAGGTCCTGGAAATTATAGGGGAAATGTGCTACCCTGAAGTAATGGAAATGGTATAAGGTTGAGGATAACTTGAAATTACTATTAGATGATGAGGGAGCTATGGAAATGGTCAATTTGGCCAAGTCCAATAGGAAGGAAGAATTGTTTCTTATCCACCCGAGATAATCAGTAAGACCTCTGCAGAGGCAGACACTAATAGGGCAGGTGGTGATGAGGCTCCAAATGATTCCACTACATGATTCAACCTATGGACCATGGATTAGATCTCGATAACTCATGGCATATTCTTGACCTGCAAAATGATTCCCCTGTCAGCCCAATGTTAGGGTCTGTTGCTGCAAATCGTAGAAGAACACTGACAGTCCTTGGTTGATAATGTGATTTCTGATTTCAGTTTTCCAATTTGGGGCGTGATTGATATGCTAACCATGCATTAATGTTAGAAGGATTTCACATGCATCACTTCTGTTTGATAAAATGCCTCTTTGAAAATATTTTTGTTGAACACTCACGTGGATGCTCATCTTCCCCTTTATATGTAACAATCTGTACTTCTCTCTATTATTGCTTTAGTTATCCATTCATGAATCAGTACTTTCTAGGACACAAGGACACTCTTCATTTTCTATTGTTGTTGACTTTGTTTTGATGATTAGTACATTTTATTTTTATTTGGGTTTGAGGAGTTTTGTAATGGCCTCAGTGCCACTTAGGTTTTAATTAACTTTTGTTTATTTAGTCAATTTTGGCTTTTTGTTGTTGGTTGAACTTTTGAGTCTTGACATAGCAATTATCCATCCTCCCTGGGTAATCTTAATCTGCCTGATTGACTCTTAGGATCCTTCTAATAATTACTCGGTGCTCATGGTGTTAGTGTTTAATTTGTCTATATAGTAGCTGAAATTTTGAGTTGTTCATATATGTCATGTGAGAATATATATCGTCCACAACATAGCGAGCATAAACATAATAGAATGTATTAGAATAAAGAGCATAAACTATTGTGTCTATTCAGATTCGGCCTGTTTTGATTGTTTAATTATTTTTCTAAAAAATTTGCGTGCAGCTTGGACTACCCTGGTGTTGGACCTGAACATAGATTTTTGAAAGATATAGGTCCTGCTGAATATTATAGTGCCACTGACGAAGAAGCATTGGAAGTTAGGACTACCTTGAGTTTGTTGCTTTATCCAACAGATGATTACACATTCATGTGTAGTACAAAGTGAAATTGCTTGGTTCTTGGATTTTAGTTGTCATGATTTGTTTTTCCCTCCCTTTTCCTTTGGCATACACTATGACTCTGCAATTGTGTTTTACAATTGTTAGCTGAGATTCTATTATATGAAAACAATAACTCTCATCTTAGTCACATGTTCAAAACTTATTTTTTGTTATATCATTCCAATAACCTTGGTTTGGTTTTCCCTTATTTGCATCCCTTGCAGCTTATTCAGCATAAGTTCTCCATCGAATGATGTGGACTAAGTAGATGATATCCATCTACTCAGTTAAATAGCATATACTATTGCCATTTCTATGTATATTTACTTTATATTCCATTACAGCGTGACAGATATTTGCCTACACTAAGTAACTTAGCAAACCTTACCTTTTTTTACATAATATTCCCATTCTAAGCAAGTTTTCAAATGTGAAGGAAGATAGATAAATACATCATCTTCAGTATGAATCTATTTTCTTTTATTATGATAAGGCAGCACAAGAGTCTCATTCACACATAAACTCACCTCAAGGATTATTTAGTTTTGACATATGCTTTTTAACATTGCGTTTGAGATTAAGCCTGGAATTGGTAATTCATCAAACTTGTGTGCAGTACTACTTATATTATTCTGGTTCTGAATTGTTGGCATATCATTCAAGTTAGTGTTTGGGTGTTTTAATTCACATCTAATTGGTGAATTAACCATCCTCTCTTTGATGCCACAGTGAGTAAAACATATTATTAAGTGAATAAGTATAGGTTCATCAATCAGGAACCAATCTTCCTAGTTTCCTAGTTTTCTAATAATATTGCATTGCCTAACTAAAACTTGCAAAATGAATCTGAACCTTTCTTGAGATATTATATGTATATGATTATATATATGAACAATTTCTTTTTGGGCATGATAAAACGAATCCTCAATCTTTTAAATTTCATGATTGATCTTAATATTATTGGATTGAGGAACAGGTCATAAGTGCTCTGCATAGTTGTAGTTAACATCGACTTTCTTTGTATTTTGTAAATCTTTCAGGAATGATATACTGGGTTCTGTTTTCATTGCACACCTTGTTGAGATTCTAAAGTCCTCTTCCCCCAGTGTACAAGAAAAATTTGCATCTGTGCTCGAGTTTGTGGCACTGACGGGCCCACCTCTGGCCCCTATTATATCTGTGGAAATTGAATCAGTTCTCGATTCTGTTTTTCAGCAAAAATTTTTGAAAATTTCAGGTAAGAGATTTCTGCTCTATAATCCATGATTTGTTATAAGAACATATTCTTTTTATCTGTTTGCCATGTTTTGATTTTCTCTTTTGGATGTGTACTCAGTAGATAAAAATGATCTAACCTCATAGTAATGTTTGTTTCAATATGTATATGTATGCGGTTTTTAAGAGAGACGTGAAGTTGATAAGAACTGGTTATTCAAGCAGAAGAATCAATCGATCTTGATTCACTGCTACTCTGAATTCCTCTAACAGATAGAATTACAGATGGACCCACATTCACACACTCATGGTTATTCGAGAGACCGACAGTCTCCTCTTGGGTATTTGGAAGACCCAAACTCTCCTAACTCTTTCTCCTTCTCAATTCCGGAATGATTCCTGCTCTTCTACCTAATGATATGTACCCTTTACAATTGTCCTAAATGCCTACAACTGTTCTAACTGTTATTAACAGATTTGGGCCCCACTATTTAACCCTTTATTCCCTACAAATAATGATTTTGAATTTCTTGAGATGAGATGAGCTGAAGATGGGTTTTGAACTTCTTGAAAATAATGATTTTCAAGTAGAGCCAATCATGCTTTACACTCTTTTACAGGGAATCTGCATATCTGCCTCACAAACCAAGGAAGACCTTGAATTCTGCCATTCTAGTGTTGTTTTGATTTAGCTTGGCATTGGTACTTTGCTTTCTATCATTCCCCACCCACAAAGGATATCTTCTACCAGGTATTTGTTATTTTTAATCCTTTAGTTGTAACATTAGGGATGTTTATTTTAATCTGTATACATTGCATGTAGACATCAACCACTCTAAACTCAAAGTAAATATGTTTAATAAATATTTTTGTAGATCGGGAAAACATGGATCGGAAATGGATGTCTGCCAATCGTTTAACGAAGGAGTATGAGGATGGGGTGAAAGAGTTCATTAGGTTTGCAGTTCGGAATATGGAAAACCCTAGTACAATCATATGTCCTTGTTTAGATTGTTGTTATGCAAGGCGAGTTAGTGCAGTCGACTTGGAAGAACATTTAGTGTGTAATGGAATCGATCAAAGTTATACATGTTGGAAAAAACATGGTGAGACAAGAGATGAGTCTAGTGAAATGAGGAATCGTATGAGATATTCATCAAACGATACCGACACAAATACTTATGAGGGCGATCATTTTGAAGACATTGCAAATACTGTTGAAGAGGATCTTCGGGATTGTCCTCAAATGTTTGAGAGGTTGGTAAGTGATGCAGAGCAACCATTGTATGATGGTTGTACTAAATTCACAAGATTGTCGGTGATGTTCAAGTTGTATAACTTGAAATCGGGCAACGGATGGACTGATAAGAGCTTTACGGACTTACTCACACTATTGAAAGACATGTTGCCGGAGGATAATGTGCTTCCTAGTCGGACATATGAGGCTAAACAAATGTTACGCTCTATTGGCATGAGCTACGAGAGGATACATGCTTGTCCTAACGATTGCATTTTATTTCGGAATGAATATGCATCGTTAAAGATGTGTCCTAAATGTAATGCCTCCAATATAAGAAGAAAGAATCAGATCCAGAGAAGGTTGTGTGGTATTTTCCCATAATACCCAGATTTAGGATGAAAGGATCAAAGATGGCAAGCTGCGGCACCCGGCAGATTCTCCTCAATGGAAGAAATTTGATCATGATTATCCTGATTTTGGGCAAGAATCACAAAACCTACGACTTGCATTGGCTACTAACGGATTTAACCCGCATGGTGTTCAAAGTAGCTTTCACAGTACATGACCTACGATTTTGGTGATTTATAACCTATCTCCATGGCTATGCATGAAGCGCAAATTTATTATGTTATCTATGTTAATTTCTGGGCCCAAACAACCAGGAAACGATATAGACGTCTATTTGACTCCTTTGATTGAAGACTTGAAACAACTGTGGGAGACAGGTGTGGAGGTGTATGATGGGTATAAGGAAGAAAGTTTCAATTTGAGAGCTATGTTGTTTGGCACAATTAATGATTTTCCAGCCTACGGTAATCTGTCAGGATATAGCATCAAACGTCAGTGTGCATGCCCTATATGTGAAGAGGGCACGGATTGGATGCGGTTAGAACATTGTAAGAAGAATGCCTTTCTTGGGCATCGTATATTTTTGCATCCAAGTCATCATTACCGGTGGTGGAGAAAGGCGTTCAATGGGAACTCGGAAGAAGGTAGAGCTCCTTCACCGTTGACGGGTGATCAACTTTTTGAAAAGGTAAAGGATTTGAATATCCAATTCGGTAAACCTTTTGCGAGAGATATTGTCACAAGAGGGTGGAAGAAAAGGTCAATTTTCTTTGAGTTGCCATATTGGAAATCATTATATGTAAGACATTTCCTCGATGTGATGCACGTTGAAAAAAATATCTGTGATAATGTCATTGGTACGTTACTCAATGTGCCAGGGAAGACTAAAGATGGTATCAATGCAAGGTTGGACTTGGTTAGTATGGGAATAAGAAGAGAATTGGGACTGACGAAGAAGGGTAAAAGTACATATCTTCCTCCGGTTGCTCACACTCTATCTAGAAAAGAAAAAACTGTTTTTTGTAAGTTTCTTGACGGAGTTAAGGTTCCGGAAGGGCACTCTTCAAACATTAGGAATCTCGTATCGATGAAATATCTCAAGTTAAAAGGTCTAAAGTCCCACGATTGTCATGTTATCATGGAGCAGTTGATACCCATTGGTATACGGTCTATTTTACCTAACAAAGTGCAGGGGGCCTTAACTAAACTCTGTTTCTTCTTCAAGGCAATTTGCAGCAAAGTGATTGACCCTGGGAAGTTGCCATCATTGCAAAGAGAAATTGTTGTGACTTTATGCGAGCTTGAGATGTACTTTCCACCTTCATTCTTTGACATAATGGTTCATCTAACCATTCACCTTGTTAGAGAGACACAACTGTGTGGGCCAGCTTATATGAGATGGATGTACCCGATTGAGCGTTATATGAAGATATTAAAAGGGTATGTGAAAAACCGATCACGACCAGAAGGTTGTATTGTTGAACGGTATATTGTCAAAGAAGCTGTTGAATTCTGTACCGAATACCTTTCCAATGTTGATTCTATAGGGCTGCCAAAGTCTCGTCACACGTGGAGAATGATGGGGCAAGGAATTATTGGAACTGAAATAGTGACTATATCAAGGACAGAATGGGAGCAAGCACACTTATATGTTCTGCACAATGCCGATGTGGTTGAGCCATATGTTGAAAAACACAAGGACATGCTTAAGAGTTTGTATCCAAATAAGAATCAAAATTGGCTAACTAGAGAACACAATCGTTGTTTTATAATGTGGCTAAGAGATCACATTTTTGCAGAGTTGACTGAAAATGCTACTTCAATTTCAAATAGATTGAGATGGTTAGCCAAAGGTCGAAGTTTGCATATCTTCTCTTACCACGGTTATCAAATTAACGGGTACACATTCTATACAAAAGAACAAGATGGTCGGAGTACAATGCAAAACAATGGTGTGACTCTTGTAGCTCAGTCGATGCATATCTCAAGTGCCAAAGACATAAACCCCATATATGCAAATATGTCATACTTCGGCGTCATTGAACGCATATGGGAGTTGGATTACACAAAGTTTAAGGTTGGTGTGTTTGGTTGTAAGTGGGTTGACAATAATAACGGTGTTCAGATTGATGAGTCAGGGTTCATGCAGGTGGATCTTAACAGGGTGGGGTATAAAGATGAGCCTTTTATATTAGCATCTCAAGCTCAACAAGTGTTCTATGTCACTGATCCAGCTGATATGAAAAGGTCCATTGTTCTTTCGACTAACAAAATAATTACAAGATTGATGATCAAGACCATGGAGTTGTTGATATTGAAGATGATCCTTTCGTCGGGACATTACAATCACTTGAGATTGATCCAACTAGGGATGATGGTATGTATATGAGAGATGATCATGATGAGGGACTTTTGTTCAATCCACCATTTTGTACTAATAAAGGACAAACAAATCTCAATCCAATGAAGAAAATAAAAAGGTTGACTTAAACATGTATGTAGTGTTTGTGTTTAAATGAACTTTCTGATCCTTTTATATTATAATTAGCATCTTCCGGTAATGCTAGTGTTGATTTTGTTATCCAGTGATGTTTTATATTTTGCATCAATTAATATTATATTAATGTCCAATGATGTTTTACTTGTGTCTAATTTTTTTGTAGGTAAATGGCATCTTCCAGTAATGCTAGTGCTGCCAAAGTGACGCGACGTGGGCCAACTGTTATGAAGGCGGTCATCCGCGCTAGGAGTAAAGGACAAAAATTTGAGGTAATTTACTTACTAATCTAAGGATTTCATAATGTTGTTTGATATCTAGATTTAATTACTTTATTATTTTTATTAGGTTGAATGGAATTATTTGGACCAACCAATTCGTGCCAATGGAAAAATATTGAAGAGTTACATTGGGGCCGTTGTTCGGCAAACGGTCCCAATTATCTGTTCTAATTGGAAGGATGAAGCTTTGGATGCTTTCAAAGAGAACATATGGGCTGATGTACAGGTAATTATTAAAATTTGTGAATTATATTGTAAACTATGTAAACATACTTACTTTGACACATTGTTTATATTGTTTTGCAGATGTCTTTTAATGTTGATGAATCTCGAAAAAAAATTGTACTTCAGGAAGCCGGTAACCTACATCGGGCATTCAAAACTAGATTGACAAAAATTTTTCTAAGAGATGCTAACGGGAGTATCATAGAGGAACCTCCATCACAATATCCACACATATCAAGGGATAAGTGGGTAGATTTTGTAGCAATACGCACAGGAGATGCACGATTCCTGGTATGTTTAATATCACGTTAGTCCTTATAATTATATATATACATATGACATTAACCATGTATTAATATTACTTATATGTGTCTGAATAGAAATTAAGCAATGAAAATCGCAACAGAGCGTTAGATCCTGCATGCCCTTACAAAGCATCACGTAAGGGGTATACTGACATTGAGGATGAATTGGTATGTATGTATATAATTAACTGCATGTGTGGTAAATATGACTTTTAAAATGTTTGGTTAATATATATTATCTCAATATACAGATACAGGAGGCAGGGCCAGAAGTTAAAAAAATTAAACGTCATATTGTGTGGAGGAAAGCCCGTGAGAACAACGCGGGTGTAATTGATAACAAAAATACGCAGAACGTGTGGAATAAATGTGTAAGTAGATGTGAACACCTAATTTTGTCCGGGTATTTTCCTTTTTAATTAATATTTGAAAAAAAAAAGAAGAAGAAAATGCATAAAAATTCTCTAAAAATTGGTTATGTTATTGGCCCAATTTGTTTCTGTTACAAATTGTTTTGAGTCCAAGCCCAAGTGAAGAGATGTTTAAATAAACAAAAAAAAAACAAAAACAAAAAACAAAACAAAACAAAAAATAGAAAAAAAAGCAAGATTTCTACTGATAATTAAAAAAATTGAAAAAAATCTTTTGGAAAACATGTTTTCTTCACTGACTCACTCAAGTGTAGCTCTCACAAGGCTCAAGGCTATTAGCCTCTATTTTTGGGCAATTTCCAGAACTTAGAAAAGCACTTTTGCCTAGATCAGTGAAATGAAACACAAAAGTGGAGTTTGGAAAAAGATTGAAACATATTTTGATCATTGCAACACTCCACTAGTGGAGTCCCTTTTCCTCACAGCTGGCATAATCAGAATTGTTTTGTCATCTTCTCCTCCAAATGGTGCATAAATTCAGCAAACATAGCATAAACAAGGGGGAGAAAAACAACAAAAAAAACCCATCTCTTCCTGGCGTGACACACCCCCCCCCCCCCTCTCTGATTTTTTTTCTTTCTTTTTTTCCTTCTCTTTCTCTTTTCTTCTTCCTCTCCTCTCACGTTCCAGGCACTTTTTTCTTTCTTCTTCTTTCATCTTCCTCCTCCCATTTCTCTTCTTCACCATAAATCCATCTCCTTCTTCCTCCTTCAACCCTTCTTCCTCCTTCACCATAAACCCATCACCTTCATCTTTCTCCTCTCATCCTTCATCTTCTTCAACAACCCAACAACAACAAAGAAAAGAAAACCAGCCACACACACACATTCACCTTCATCCTTAACTTCATCTTCCTCCTACCATTTCTCTTCTTCAACCCAACAACAATAAAACAGAAAAAGAAGAAAAATCCACATACACTCACACAACTCAGATCCGGTTCTGGTTCGTGCTCCACCACTGCGAGCCATACGCGAACCGCTGCTCCTCCTCAGATCGCAAGACCACCGCAGGCCACCACCACAGATCGCCTCTGTCTTCTCTGCCTCGTACCACCTCAGCCAGCCGCACCACGCCGCCCACGAACCGCCAGAACCGTGTCTGGACCGCCCCAAGCTCCGACCGCATCCCTGTTCGCGCGAACCAGCCCAGCCGTCACCTCCCGCAGCCACCACATCCTCTTTTTTTCTCAGATCGAGAGCCAACAGTTGCAAATCCGCGACCTCCACCGCTGGGGGTTGCAGATCCGCGGTTCTGTTTCGTCCTCCACCACGCGGACGCCGCCCTTGGCCCACACCTCTGTTCCGATCGCATCCCTGCTCATGAAACGCACCAGCTCCGCCGCACGAGCATCGTTCCTCCGCTCCACCGTCATCACGCTCCACTGCTCCAGGAGGCCGCCGCCGTCCTCCATCAGCACAGCGCCGCCATCCGCCTCTACCCCTGCAATCAGCGCCCCTCTCTTGGTTCTCCTCTCCTCTGCAGTTTGTTGGTAATGATAAACCAGAAGCTAAAAGCTTCTATCTTTCTTCTGCCATGCCTTTTTTATTCTTCTTGAGTTTGGGTTTGTGTTGTTGGGCTGATGGTGTGTGGGTTTGTGTTGTTATTGTGTATGTTCTTAAACAAAAAAGAGGAGAGAGATTTTTTTTTTTGAAGTTAAAATATTTATTTAAATTACTTGAACACATGTTTATTCTCTACAACAACATATCAAATCAATAAATATGTTAAATTGCACTTGTCTTAATATTAAAAGAATTTTTTTAAAAAAACAAATGAAAAAACAGGAAAACAGAAAAATAAAATCTTTTTTAAGTCACTCAATAATCTAAAATAAAAATCTCTTTTTAATTCACGCAACAATCTAAATCGAAAAATAATTGTGGGATTGCTTTGAAAGAGGTTTCACACTCAATTCCTTAGGTGCGAGATAGCTCTGTGGACGTATTTGCCATGTTCTACCTCGTTTAGGAGTTTTTGACATAAAAAATATTAAATAAATAAAAAACGAAAATACATAAAAACCTTTTAAAATAAAATAAAAAAAAATCAAATCTTCGAAAGAACTACGTGGCTTTGAGTTTCCCATCGCACCCGGGAATACGTAGGAGCAAGATAAAATCATCTTGTCGGGCCAAAACTAAATTTTCCTTTTTTTGTGTCTCTTTTTATGTTAAAATAATTAATCAAAAATATTTAAACTTTTCTATTTTTAGGGATGCTCTATGGACACGGTGCCATGTTCAGTCCCTTAGATTTGAGGTTGCCCTGTGGACTCATGTGCCATGTTCAACCTCATTTAGTTTTTATAAACAATAATTTTAAAAAACGTAAAAAATTAATAAAAGATTTAAAATATTAAAAATAAAAGAATAATTCTTTCTTGTAAATAATTTTTGGGGTAAAATAAATATTTAAGAGGTTATTAAAATGATTTTTGCATAATTAACTTGAGGTACCGTTTTTAAACGGGCGACGTAGGGTGCTAATACCTTCCCTACTCGTAACCGACTCCCGAACTCATCTCTCTCTTTTTTAGACCAGTTTTCCTTAAAATAAATGGTTTTCCCAATGTTTTTCCCAAATAAAATATTGGTGGCGACTCCTCTGTTTTTTATCCATTTTTCGTGCCTTCCGGACGGGACGGTCGCGACAGCTGGCGACTCCACTGGGGATTTTAGAGAGTCAGGCCTATCATAGTTGGTTGTGCAACTTCTTTTAATAACTTTGAAAATATTAGTTTATCCCTCTGTGTTTTATTTGTTTTGTAAATTGTTATATGCTTTAATATATCCCTTTGTATATTCTTGCAACCCTAGGGTAGAGAATTATTATGTTGTTGGCTGTTCTTTTTTGCATGTGTGATGTAGTTTTCATTTTAATAGGTTTGGAGCAGATTTGTATGCTCCCAGCACACACATCACTTACACTTATTTCACACACTTTTAGCTCTATACCCGAGCTTGCAGTAAGCTAAAGGATTAGGCGGTGTGTCGACATTGTCATTGAAGAGGTCTTGTATCCCCCTGATATTTGTCGATTCACCACCTAGGTTGTACCCGATATCATGGGATGGTCATATTGAGAGGGTTTATCCCTACTTGTGGCTAGACTCATGAGTCGGATCCTTATCTTTCGAGATAGGGGCAATCTGAGGACCATGAATTTTAGAAGTATAGACCCTACCCAATTTTCACTGATAAAACAAACTTAGGGACCAGCCTGTTAAAGTCAGGACTTTAGGCGTGTCAACCCTAAATCTTAGGACACAAAGGGAGCATTTTTTTTTCCTTTACCTATCTTCATGTCTTTTATTTTATTTTTTGTCAAAAAAATCCACATTTTTTTTTTCTAAAAGAAAAATTGATTTATACGAGTCCTTTGTTTTTTAACAAAAACAAAAACAAAAAAAATCTTCATATTTTGTAACTCATGCATTTCTGTAAATAAAAAAAATGGGCTTGTGTGTGTGTATATATATATATATTTATATATTTAGCTCATTCATATTTTTGTAATTCATTCATATTTTTTGTAGAAGAAAAAAAAATGATCCATGCATTAATTAATTTTTTGAGTCAAAATGAAGAAATAAAAACAAAATCATTTTTCATGCATTGCATGCATCAATTACTTTCTGTGACAACCACATGAAGAAAAAATTAAAAGAAAAAAAATAATGTCATGCATATGGTGAAAAAAAAAAACTCAATCTTCTTCATGCATCTTATGCATCAATTTCATTAACCTCTTGGATAAAAAAATAAAATAAAAAATAAAAATTCATTCATCTCATTTTTTTATGCATCTCTCAAGAAAATTTGATAAAGAATAAATCATTACATGCATTTCATACATCTTTGGGTCAATATAAAAACAAATCATTCATCTCATACATTCAAAAAACCGCATGTATTGCCATTGTTATAAAGAAAAAATCTCTTTTTTCATTCGATTCTCTAGTTAAAAAAAAAAACAAAACATAAAGAGTTCATTTCATGCATCTCACGCATTAGTACTTGGCTCAAAAAAAAAAAAAATCTTTTTATGCATCTCATATACTCATTTCTTCCTACGTTGAACATTTATTAAAAATAATTCATTCCATGCATTTCATGCATTGTGCTCATTTCCTGGAGAAAAGTAAACCACTGCACTTCCAATAAAAAAGAATGTCAACTAAACCTTGGATCATGAGGTGGAACTGGAGACAATATTTGCTCAAGTGGCCGAAAAATGTAGGCACAACTTTTTGCCTAATCATGGATTTTTGGATGTCAATGTGAAGGATTTTATATAGTCCTCGCTGAGTCGGGTAGCACATATTCACCCTCTTATGGAGTGATCTTTGGAAAATCATGCAAAATCGGGATAATAAGGCCCTGACCGAGGAAGAAAGAAATTGTGATAAGGACAGTCCCAATCAACTATGGAGAGTTCAAGATGAAGGCTATGCTAACATCATCAGAGATTCAATCCTAGTGATTGAAAAGAGCCAATACTTTGTGATCCCCATCTTGAGAATTTCTAAGCAACCAAGGCTAGATTTGTTTATCAGGGATTTACCATGACACAATGGTTATGTTGTATTCTATCATGAGATAATTGAACCATGTTCACTTTCTTGAAGCATTAATGTAATGGATTTGCATGCGTACCTTGTCTCATCCTTTCTTTATATCTTCATCCCCACCATAATGTTTCTCTCGTCATGCTCATATATCATCTTCCCTTTTTTTTTCTTCCCCAGGTACCTTTTTGGTTTGGTTAATAAGGCCCACTTTCTTGAAAGTTCTTTGTGGACATCAATGAAGACCACATGTGCCAATACCTTTTTAAAAAAAAAAAAAAAGGAAATAATACAAATAAAAGAGGAGCAAATAAATAAAACTTGGTGAGCACCATCTTTTTGTCTCTAAAATAAAGTTTTAAAAAAAAAAAAATAAACAATCATGATTTGAAATGAAGATTGGCCATTTTTTCTCTACCCTTAGCAAAATATCATCATTATCCCTTGTTACCCCTTTTGAGCCTGAAATTTTTCTTCAAAGAACCTTGGACAAGGATCACCACTAAACAAGGGGCAAGCAAGAAGGAAATGGTGATCATGAAGCATAACATTGAAAAAAAATAATTAAAAAAAAAAAGAAGAAGAAAAGAAGAAGAAGAATAAAAAGAAGAGAAAGAAAGAGGATAAAAAAAAAACCTCATGTAAAACAGAAAAAAAGGGGAAGGTTAGAGGAAAACAAATGTTCTTGGAAATCGAAAAGATCATGGATCCTTGGTCCTATTCAACCTTAAAACATTTGTTTGAGCCTTATATCCTTTTTTCATGACCCCCAACCATTAGCCACGTTACAAGCCTCAAAAGTCCACTCTGATCAATGAATGATTGCTACTTTTTCATCAACTTCGTTTTGAGACAAAAAGTTTGCGCTCTCCTAGTTTTTAATTGATTACTCCTCTTAAAAAAAAATCCAAAAAAGAATGAAAAAAGAAAAAAAAGAAAGCCTGTTAGACTGAAAACCCTCATAGGCAGTCTAGGCAAAAGTTTGGGCAAGATCTACATGGGGCAAAACTTTGCTTTCAAGGGCCTTATTCTAGAGCATCTCCATTATTGGATGCCCTACACTGGGGCAACATCATTCCCAAGTTTTCCATTGGGGCAGTTTCATTCTAGGAACCCTACACTGGGGTAAATTCATTCTCAAAGGTCTTTATCTGGGAAATTTTGTTCTTAAGCGCATACAAGCCCATTTCATTTTCACATGACTGATACTAAGGCAAAATTCTGGTAAGAAGAATCCCTTCTATCCAAAATCAAATCAAACCAAAATGGGACAATACTCTTTTGACCCCCACATCACCTCTTGTGGGTTTTACTTCAATCCTGTCCTTTTGAATACCATTTGAGTTATCAAACTTCCAACACCGAGCGAGAAGTTGCTCAGGCCATATTGTTTTTCCTGTCATACTTTTGAATCCATGCATGTTTGTTACATGATGCTTCAGGTAAGGTAAACATGAGTTCAATGATACAATTCAACCGTCTAATGGTAAATATTTGATGAACAACTCTGGTTAGAAGAATTCTGAATACGAGGAAGAAAGTGGCATCCTCAGTTGGCAATTCAAGCAAGAGCTTTGATCTTCATAAATAGAGGTGACAAAACTGTCCACGTCAAAAAAAAAGGAAAAATCAAAATCAAAAAGAAAATAAAAAGTAAACAAAAAGGCTCGCTAGACTGAAAACCTGAAAAGGCAGTCTGGGCAAAAGTTAGAGCGACCCGGTAGGTTGAAAACTCGCAAAGAGCGACCTATGCAAAAATTAGGGTCAAATACAAACAAAGTACAAGAAGTCTCCTCAAACTGATAAACCGTGGCAGTTTAAGAGGACAAGCCATAAAAAACTCCCAATACATGAAGGCTGGGGCAAGTCACATCCTTGAAAGATTGATCAGGCAATCTCATCCAATTGGGATAATCATCACAAAGAAGCATATCTCAGGCAAGAAGTAAAACATCAGTTCAACAAATAAGTGATGATCGAAATCAAGGAGTCTCACTCCAGCTCATCCTCAATCTCGGCTGCAATAAAAATCTAAGGAGTCAAGGATCAAAGAGGTGTTTGCAAAAAAAGAAAAAAAATCAGATTTTTTTTTCATCATGGATAAAAAGCATATCATGCATCACACATCAAAAGCATCTCATGCATCAAACAGAAAAAAAAAATTATAATCAAGGTCTGCATCACTCACCAAAAGCATCTCACGCATCAAACAGAAAAAAAAGAAGGGGATTTTCACCAACCAAATAAAAAAGTCATCTCATATCATGCATTGTCTCATCATTTCATGCATCAACAAAGTCAACATCACTTCTTGCGTTTGTTCGACTTTCGCAGGCACAGGGCCCAAAAGTCATGCTTGTTAGCTTTAGTAGGCATAGGGCCTCATAAGCTTTGTTTTGTTCGACTTTAGCGGGCACAGGGCCCCAAAAGTCATGATATTGTTAGCTTTAGTAGGCATAGGGCCTCTTAAGTTTTGTTTTGTTGTATTTTGGCTTTACCGGGCACAGGGCCCCAAAAGTCATGTCTTGTCAGCTTTAGCAGGCATATGGCCTCTTAAGTTTTGTTTTGTTGTAGTTTGGCTTTAGCGGGTACAGGGCCCCAAAAGTCATGTCTTGTCAGCTTTAGCAGGCATAGGGCCTCTTAAGTTTTGTTTTGTTGTATTTTGGCTTTACCGGGAACAGGGCCCCAAAAGTCATGTCTTGTCAGCTTTAGCAGGCATAGGGCCTCTTAAGTTTTGTTTTGTTGTAGTTTGACTTTACCGGGCACAGGGCCCCAAAAGTCATGTCTTGTCAGCTTTAGCAGGCATAGGGCCTCTTAAGTTTTGTTTTGTTGTAGTTTGACTTTAGTGGGCACAGGGCCCCAAAAGTCATGTCTTGTCAGCTTTAGCAGGCATAGGGCCTCTTAAGTTTTGTTTTGTTGTAGTTTGGCTTTACTGGGCACAGGGCCCCAAAAGTCATGTCTTGTCAGCTTTAGCAGGCATAGGGCCTCTTAAGTTTTGTTTTGTTGTAGTTTGGCTTTAGTGGGCACAGGGCCCCAAAAGTCATGTTTTGGTTGGCTTCTGTAGGCATAGGGTCTCGTAAGCTCTTTTATCTTTCAGTTCGAGCTTCAGACGGGCAATCCACCCTGTAGGCTCTTTTATCTTTCAGTTTGAGCTTCTGACGGGCAACCCACCTCGTAGGCTCTTTTATCTTTCAGTTCGAGCTTCTGATGGGCAATCCACCCCGTAAGCTCTTTTTATCTTCAGTTCGAGCTTCTGACGGGCAATCCACCCCGTAAGCTCTTTTATCTTTCAGTTCGAGCTTCTGACGGGCAATCCACCCCATAAGCTCTTTTATCTTTCAGTTCGGGCTTCTGACGGGCAATCCACCCCGTAAGCTCTTTTACCTTTCAGTTCGAGCTTCTAACGGGCAATCCACCCCGTAGGCTCTTTTATATTTCAGTTCGAGCTTCTCACGGGCAATCCACCCCGTAAGCTCTTTTATCTTTCAGTTCGAGCTTCTGACGGGCAATCCACCCCGTAAGCTCTTTTATCTTTCAGTTCGAGCGTCTGACGGGCAATCCACCCCGTAGTCTCATTTATATTTCAGTTCGAGCTTCTCACGGGCAATCCACCCCGTAAGCTCTTTTATCTTTCAGTTCGGGCTTCTGACGGGCAATCCACCCCGTGAGCTCATTTATCTTTCAGTTCGAGTCTGACGGGCAATCCAACTCGTAAGCTCTTTTATCTTTATGCTCGAGTTTCTGACGGACGATCCACCCCGTAAGCTCTTTTATCTTTCTGTTTAAGCTCGGCAGACGATCCACCCTACAAGCTTTTATGTGTAAACCCAATGGGCAATCCAATCCACTGGTCCTTTACAGGAAATCATTTTTGTAGTCACAGGTCTTTTCTGTTTGTCAATGTACCCCGAACAAAATTGGAGTTCATGTCTTTACTCGTTTCTTATAACGATAATAGGTTAACTACGGTTACATCTACTATCGAATAAGAAACAAGTAAAGAGGGGCAGCTGTGAACACCTAATTTTGTCCGGGTATTTTCCTTTTTAATTAATATTTGAAAAAAAGAAGAAGAAGAAAATGCATAAAAATTCTCTAAAAATTGGTTATGTTATTGGCCCAATTTGTTTCTGTTACAAATTGTTTTGAGTCCAAGCCCAAGTGAAGAGATGTTTAAATAAACAAAAAAAAAACAAAAACAAAAAACAAAACAAAACAAAAAATAGAAAAAAAGCAAGATTTCTACTGATAATTAAAAAATTGAAAAAAATCTTTTGGAAAACATGTTTTCTTCACTGACTCACTCAAGTGTAGCTCTCACAAGGCTCAAGGCTATTAGCCTCTATTTTTGGGCAATTTCCAGAACTTAGAAAAGCACTTTTGCCTAGATCAGTGAAATGAAACACAAAAGTGGAGTTTGGAAAAAGATTGAAACATATTTTGATCATTGCAACACTCCACTGGTGGAGTCCGTTTTCCTCACAGCTGGCATAATCAGAATTGTTTTGTCATCTTCTCCTCCAAATGGTGCATAAATTCAGCAAACATAGTAGAAACAAGGGGGAGAAAAACAACAAAAAAAACCCATCTCTTCCTGGCGTGACACCCCCCCCCCCCTCTCTGATTTTTTTTTCTTTCTTTTTTTCCTTCTCTTTCTCTTTTCTTCTTCCTCTCCTCTCACGTTCCAGGCACTTTTTTCTTTCTTCTTCTTTCATCTTCCTCCTCCCATTTCTCTTCTTCACCATAAATCCATCTCCTTCTTCCTCCTTCAACCCTTCTTCCTCCTTCACCATAAACCCATCACCTTCATCTTTCTCCTCTCATCCTTCATCTTCTTCAACAACCCAACAACAACAAAGAAAAGAAAACCAGCCACACACACACATTCACCTTCATCCTTAACTTCATCTTCCTCCTACCATTTCTCTTCTTCAACCCAACAGCAATAAAACAGAAAAAGAAGAAAAATCCACATACACTCACACAACTCAGATCCGGTTCTGGTTCGTGCTCCACCACTGCGAGTCATACGCGAACCGCTGCTCCTCCTCAGATCGCAAGACCACCGCAGGCCACCACCACAGATCGCCTCTGTCTTCTCTGCCTCGTACCACCTCAGCCAGCCGCACCACGCCGCCCACGAACCGCCAGAACCGTGTCTGGACCGCCCCAAGCTCCGACCGCATCCCTGTTCGCGCGAACCAGCCCAGCCGTCACCTCCCGCAGCCACCACATCCTCCTTTTTTCTCAGATCGAGAGCCAACAGTTGCAGATTCGCAACCTCCACCGCTGGGGAGTTGCAGATCCGCGGTTCTGTTTCGTCCTCCACCACGCGGACGCCGCCCTTGGCCCACACCTCTGTTCCGATCGCATCCCTGCTCATGAAACGCACAAGATCCGCCGCGCGAGCATCGTTCCTCCGCTCCACCGTCATCACGCTCCACTGCTCCAGGAGGCCGCCGCCGTCCTCCATCAGCACAGCGCCGCCATCCGCCTCTACCCCTGCAATCAGCGCCCCTCTCTTGGTTCTCCTCTCCTCTGCAGTTTGTTGGTAATGATAAACTAGAAGCTAAAAGCTTCTATCTTTCTTCTGCCATGCCTTTTTTATTCTTCTTGAGTTTGGGTTTGTGTTGTTGGGCTGATGGTGTGTGGGTTTGTGTTGTTATTGTGTATGTTCTTAAACAAAAAAGAGGAGAGAGATTTTTTTTTTTTTTTGAAGTTAAAATATTTATTTAAATTACTTGAACACATGTTTATTCTCTACAACAACATATCAAATCAATAAATATGTTAAATTGCACTTGTCTTAATATTAAAAGAATTTTTTTTAAAAAAACAAATGAAAAAACAGGAAAACAGAAAAATAAAATCTTTTTTAAGTCACTCAATAATCTAAAATAAAAATCTCTTTTTAATTCACGCAACAATCTAAATCGAAAAATAATTGTGGGATTGCTTTGTGAGAGGTTTCACACTCAATTCCTTAGGTGTGAGATAGCTCTGTGGACGTATTTGCCATGTTCTACCTCGTTTAGGAGTTTTTGACATAAAAAATATTAAATAAATAAAAAACGAAAATACATAAAAACTTTTTAAAATAAAAAAAAAAAAATCAAATCTTCGAAAGAACTACGTGGCTTTGAGTTTCCCATCGCACCCGGGAATACGTAGGAGCAAGATAAAATCATCTTGTCGGGCCAAAACTAAATTTTCCTTTTTTTGTGTCTCTTTTTATGTTAAAATAATTAATCAAAAATATTTAAACTTTTCTATTTTTAGGGATGCTCTATGGACACGGTGCCATGTTCAGTCCCTTAGATTTGAGGTTGCCCTGTGGACTCATGTGCCATGTTCAACCTCATTTAGTTTTTATAAACAATAATTTTAAAAAACGTAAAAAATTAATAAAAGATTTAAAATATTAAAAATAAAAGAATAATTCTTTCTTGTAAATAATTTTTGGGGTAAAATAAATATTTAAGAGGTTATTAAAATGATTTTTGCACAATTAACTTGAGGTACCGTTTTTAAACGGGCGACGTAGGGTGCTAATACCTTCCCTACTCGTAACCGACTCCCGAACTCATCTCTCTCTTTTTTAGACCAGTTTTCCTTAAAATAAATGGTTTTCCCAATGTTTTTCCCAAATAAAATATTGGTGGCGACTCCTCTGTTTTTTATCCATTTTTCGTGCCTCCCGGACGGGACGGTCGCGACAGTAGACTAACGTTTACATTTTCATTTGTTATTTTCTTATGACAATATATAATAATGTTAACATTTACATTTCACCAATAACTATGTGTCAGGAGGAACTGTCACAGTCTGCAATAGAGGGAGAGATACAGGATTTTGGTCGCCAGGATATTCTTGCTAAAGCCCTAGGTGTGCCCGAGAACCCTGGTCGTGTTAGGGGTGTGGGTTTTGGCGTCTCTCAAAAAGACTACTTCCCACCTGAAGGTCGTGCAAAACATAACTGTGAAACGAAAAGGTGGGAGACATTGGTGGCTCAACTCTCAGAAAGATTGAACAATTTGGAAGATAAGCTAAAAAAAAGGAGGATGAGGAGAGGCAGGCTAATTTCACAGCCCCAGCAAGCGTCAAAGATAGTTGCACTCTAGCATCGCCATCAAGCTTCCGAGAGGTAATGCATGCTTTTTTTTTTACTAGTATTGCATTCGCAGTTAAATACATTCAATTGGATGCCTTAATTCAGACTTATTCATCTATCATTGGATTAGGCGTCAACTCATGTCATCTATATTTATCAACCCCAAACCATCGTATGGTTGGTATGGGTAAAAGTATATAATGAGCCGGGTGTTACATCGCACATTGGACCACTACCCCTTAACCATGTGAAAGTTGGAGTTGATGTTGCAACCGGGGGGATGCGCCATTGCCGGTACCTATCGATGATGCAGATGTAATGACAATAAGAGATGCAATAGGTACTTATGTGGCATGGCCAATTGATCTCGTGGTTGTAATTAATATGGTATGTAATTGCATTTTTCCACCTTTTCATATATGGCGTATATTTATTACATTAGCTGATCACTAACTGGCATATTGAAATGCAAAATTTTCAGGCACCTGCAAAATCTAAAGGCAAGGGCAGAGTGTCTGAACATACAAATCAGTCAATTACAACCACGGAAAATAAAGGAGGCAACTCTGAGGCCAACCCTCCTACAGCTGGTTCAACTAACATTTCTCTAGAATATTTCAATTTTCTTTAAATACATGAACGAAATAATATGAAAAATGATGACCCATTGGACATAGAGATAGAACAAAATATTTTTGGTGATCATATCATTGATAGAATTAATGCTGAAAATATCAGAGAAATTGTAAATCATGAATGGGTATCTGCCTCCGTTATTTCCGTATATATCAGGTACTAAATCAGGCTTAAAGTGTACAATATTTTTTTAGTCTTTCCATTTAAATATTGATGTCATTGGTGTAATCCATTTTTATATTTTAATTGAAGGTATTTGTATGAAGAATTTTTGCTTCCAAAGGAAAGAACGAGGAGGTTTCTGTTCTTGTCCCCACACCAAACAGATACATACGGCTTCTTCGGGAGGGATTCACAAACAACGTATATAGCTGACCGCTTTGCAACTACAGAAAGAGAATATCAGCCCTTGTTTCTAGCGTCTGCAATGTTGGGTGAGTCACTTATCCTATAGGACTTAATTCACAATAATTAATTATATAAAAGTTGAGGTGCTTAGGATTTGTTATCTCAACATTTTTGTAGGAATCATTGGGTGCTGTGTGCGATAAATACTGTTGAAGAGATTATTTACTATCTGGATTCCTTGCATGTTGATCCTAGGAATCACCCAGAATTAAAGAATCTGTTCAATAAGTAAGCATGCTTTTATATTTCTGATTTTCTATGATTCTGTCGAATGGCTTCCATGGTAGATACATGTTGCAAGTTGTCATGGTCCTAATGTGCTTTTGATTTTTGACATTAGAATAACTGTGTTGAATTGGCATATATTGGGTTGTGGCTGTTGTGGTTCAAAATAAAAAAAAGCAACCGGAACCTTCATTTTCTATTTAGATGTTACCATTGAGAATTTTTGTTGGAAAATCCATGCGTGTGTTTGTGATGATTGAAAATATGTTTCTTAATGAAGTCTGTTTGATTTTTTGATTAGTGCTTTGCAAGTTTATCGTGCACGTAGCGGAGCTAAGGTGCCTCGTTTAAAGGCAACCAACATTAAATGGATTCGGATAGAGGTATATTTGTAAAAACTTAATGCGCAATTAGTTAAAAAAAACTATATTGATTTACTACTTTATTTTTTATAGTGCCTAAGACAACCCAACGATACAGATTGTGGGTACTATGTCATGCGTTTCATGAAGGAAATTATCTTACTGAACCAAGTTAAAATACCAATGGCGGTATGTTGTTTACTTAGCTTTTAACTGTGACTGTTCAAATGTTTTCGCAATTGTAACTTAATTTATTTAATTTTTATGTCGCAGTACTTCCCCGACTTCAAATGCTCCACATACTCCACTGCTCAACTATCTGAAGTCAAGGAAGATTGGTGTCGCTATATTGTTGAAAAGTTTATTTGATTATGCTTGTTGTCTAAACTTTGTATTGTATTGTATATGGATGAAACAATTCTTGGTTAAATTATATTAACTGATATGTATGCAATTGGGTCAGACTTAGTAGCTGAAGCGTATGCAATTGGGTCACTTTCATCTATAGGGACTATTGAGTAGCATTTGATGATTTGAAGATTTTCTATATGCCTTTATTATTACGGGTTCAATATATTGATGGCTACACAGTTTTTTGGTGGAATACTTTCTATCAAAGTAGCTTGTTATATGCATATGGTTTGATACAAGTAACTTAAGTGTCTGGGTTTTATTTGCTACCCATAATTTGGATTGTGCTTCATTTCTTTGTGTAAACCTTCTGTTTTTAACAATATGCAGGAATGGAGGTAAAGTTAAGAAAATAGGTAAACTAAAAAAAAGGGGAATAGATAGCGTTTGTTTTAACAAATGCTATCTAAAGGCAGACTTTAGATAGCATTTGTTAATACAAACACTATCTAAAGTCTGCCTTTAGATAGCTTTTGTTAAAACAAACGCTATCTAAAGTCTGCCTTTAGATAGCGTTTGTTAAAACAAACGCTATCTAAAGGCTGACTTTAGATAGCATTTGTTTTAACAAATGCTATCTAAAGTCAGACTTTAGATAGCGTTTGTTTCAGTAAACGCTATCTAAAGGCAGACTTTAGATAGTGTTTGTATGAACAAATGCTATCTAAAGTCAGCCTTTAGATAGCGTTTGTTTTAACAAATGCTGTCTAAAGGCAGACTTTAGATAGCGTTTGTACACGGAAACGCTATTTAAGGTCATCTTTTAATCGCACTTCTTAAATGCAATCTTTGCTAACGACTTTTAATAGCGGTGGCATAGATAGCGCTTACAAACGCTATTAAAAGGCATCCGGAAATGCTATCTAAAGCCTTTTCTGTTGTAATGACTACTGTGGTTACCAACATTTCAGGAATTGGTGGAATGACTAGGAGTGGTCGCATTTGCACTCCAGAGGTATTGCGAAGGGAGGAAACAGAAAAGGAAAGAAAAGATCGTAAGGGGAAAGAGAAGGTGGAAGGAATTCTAGATGACAAGGAAGCAGACGGGGATGAGAATAAAAAGGAGGTATCTGATGAAGAAGTCAGTGAATTCTTGAAGTTCATCAAGCAGAGTGAATATAGGGTTGTGGATCAGTTAAATCGAACTCCATCTCGGATATCTCTTTTGTCTCTATTGATGAACTCTGAGCCATATAGGAGAGTACTGATGAAGGTGTTAAATCAAGCTCATGTCTCCCATGACATCACAGTTGATAAGCTCGATAACATTGTAGGTCACATAGTCGTTGATAATTATGCACTTTCACCGATGATGAAATACCATCTGAAGGTATGGGGCACAACAAAGCGCTGCACATTTCTGTGAAGTGTCGAGATCATGTCATGGCTAGGGTTCTCATTGATAATGGATCTTCTTTGAATGTAATGCCAAAGTCAAAGCTGGCAAAGTTGCCTTTCGATGGAACTCATATGAAGTTGAGCACAATGATTGTAAGAGCTTTCGATGGCACCCGAAGGGAAGTTGTGGGAGAAATTGAATTGCCCATTCAGATTGGCCCTTGTACCTTTGAAGTACTCTTCCAGGTAATGGATATCACACCAACTTACAGTTGTCTCCTGGGACGACCATGGATCCATTCGTCTGGAGCTGTACCTTCCACATTGCACCAGAAGGCGAAGTTCATTGTTGATAGTAAGTTGATAATTGTTTCTGGAGGGGAGGATATGTTAATAAGTAAGCCATCAACAACCCCTTACATTGAAGCTACCGAGAAAGCTCTCGAGACCGCCTTCCAGTCGCTTGAAATTGCCAATGCCACTTATGTTGGGGAGGGAGCTCCACTCTTAAAACCTCAGTCATCTAAAGCGTCCATTATGATGGCCAAGGTTATGCTCGAAGGAGGATACCAACCTGGAAACAGTTTGGGGAAGAATAGCCAAGGTGTAGCTGACATCCTCATGCTCACTGAGAACAAGGACAGGTTTGGGTTGGGATACAAACCCACCAAGGCCGACAAGATGAGGGTTATAGAAGAGAAGAAAAGAAAGAGGTTGGCTTGACTGGAAAATCGTGAATACGAGGCTAAAAGGGATCCCGTTTGTGACATTCGACAGAGCTTCCGAAGCATGGGGTTCACATTCCTGGGCCAAGCGGCAGCTATTGAAGATGATTATCCCGCCGATCATGGTGTCAATCTAGTGTATCCATGTTCTCCAGATACAAAGCTCAACAATTGGGAGATCATTGAGTTCCCCAGAACCAGAGTCTTTTTCAAAGTAATTATGTAATGCTCATCCTTTAGCTCTTCCCAAGGCTTTAGGATTTCTGTTGTAATGCGCTTTCTTGTTTCTGTTTCAGTATGACTTATCAATAAATGCATGCATTCAGTATCTTGTGTTGTTATCTTTTTTTTTTTTTACTTTCGTTTTTCTTCACTATTCCTCACCAATAAATGCAGTTTCTCGTCTTTAACCTTTATTCATTCATCGCTCCCTAACCACTACCAAAATGCAAATCTAAAAGTGACTCTCTTAAAAATTACAGTGTTTGTAACTCAGCATACAATTTTGACTATCCCATTGATCATGCTGAAGAGGTTGTTGATGATGACGGGGAAGTTCCTCTTGAACTATTGAGATTGATAGAACAAGAAGCCATGGAAATTCGACCCCATGAAGAGCCGAGTGAACTAATCAATTTGGGAACCGAAGATGATAAAAAGGAGGTCAAGATTGGCATTTCCCTAAAAGAAAAGGAGCGAAGTAGGTTGATCAAGTTATTAATGGAATATAAAGATGTTTTCGCATGGTCATACCAAGACATGCCAGGGTTAGACCCTAGTGTAGCAGAACACAGGCTACCATTAAAATCGGAGTGTCCTCCAGTAAAACAGAAGCTACGAAGGATGAAATCGGAAATGTCCTTAAAAACCAAGGATGAGGTCAAAAAGCAGCTAGATGCAGGTTTCCTAGAAGTTGTGAAGTACCCTCAATGGGTTTCCAATATTGTTCCTGTTCCTAAGAAAGATGGAAAGGTTCTGATGTGTGTTGACTATCGAGATCTGAACAGAGCTAGCCCGAAAGATGACTTTCCTTTGCCACACATTGATGTTCTTGTAGACAATACTGTCCAACATGCATTATTCTCTTTCGTGAATGGATTCTCGGGATATAATCAGATCAAGATGGCTCCCGAGGATATGGAGAAGACCACATTTGTCACTTTATGGGGAACCTTTTGCTACAAGGTTATGCCCTTTAGTTTGAAAAATGCTGGAGCAACATATCAACGAGCTATGGTGGCTTTGTTCCATGACATGATGCACAAGGAGATAGAAGTTTATGTAGATGATATGATCGCCAAGTCTAGATCCGAAAATGTGCATGCTGATAATCTGCAGAAACTTTTTGAGCGGATAAGCAAGTTTAAGCTCTGACTGAATCCGGCCAAATGCACTTTTGGAGTGAAATCAGGCAAGCTTCTGGGGTTCATTGTTAGTCAAAGAGGAATAGAGGTTGATCCTGAAAAGATTCGAGCAATCATCGACATGCCAGCACCTCAAACGGAGAAGGAAGTTCGTGGGTTTTTAGGAAGATTGAACTACATTGCCCGGTTCATCTCCCAACTAACTGCGACATGTGAGCCAATCTTTAAATTGCTGCGCAAAAATCAAGCTGTGACATGGAATGAGGATTGTCATAAACACTTTGAGAAGATCAAACAATACCTACAGGAGCCTCCGGTCTTGGTTCCCCCAGTACCAGGAAGACCTCTCATCATGTACTTGACTGTGTTAGATGAATCGATGGGTTGCGTATTGGGGCAACACGATGAGTCAGGAAGGAAGGAACATGCCATCTATTATCTCAGTAAGAAATTCACCAGTTGCGAAGCCAACTACTCACTGCTAGAACGCACTTGCTGTGCCTTGGCTTGGGAGGCTCGCCGTTTGAGGCATTACATGTTGTGTTACACTACCTGGTTGGTGTCCAAAATGGATCCGATCAAGTATATCTTTGATAAGCCTGCTCTGACTGGAAGAATTACTCACTGACAAGTCCTGCTATCAGAATACGACATTGTCTTTGTCACCCAAAAAGCGATAAAAGGGAGTGCTCTTGCAGAATATCTAGCCAATCATCCATTAGAAGATTATGGATCGATGCAATGTGATTTTCCAGATGAAGATATAATGGTTTTGTTTGATCACGAACAATCACCAGAAAAGGAAAAGTGGACCTTGTTATTTGACGGAGCTTCTAATGCATTAGGACACGGGATCGGGGCAATCTTAATCTCACCAGAAAATTATTATTTCCCTGTCACTGCGAGACTCTGCTTCGATTGTACAAACAATATCGCCGAATACGAAGCTTGTGCATTAGGGATCCTGGAAGCAATAGAGTCAAAAGCAAGGATATTGGAGGTATATGGAGACTCTGCATTAGTCATCCACCAGCTTAGAGGGGAATGGGAAACCCGAGATGCCAAGTTAATCCCGTACCATGATTACATCAAAGGTTTGATTGAGCAATTTGATGAAGTCACATTTCATCATATTCCCCGAGAAGATAACCAATTAGCTGACGCGCTGTCTACCTTGTCCTTGATGTTCAAAGTAAGTGACGAGAGGAACGTACCACTCATCAAAATGGAAAATCATGATCATCCTGCATATTGTCAAGTGATAGAGGAAGAGTCTGATAAAAAACCGTGGTACCATGACATCAAATGCTTCATCCAAAGAAGGGAATACCCTCCGGGCACTTCAGAAAATGACAAAAGAACTCTAAGAAGACTTGCAATGGGTTTCTATTTAGATGGAGGTATTCTCTACAAAAGAAATCATGACATGGTGTTGTTGAGGTGCGTTGACGCAAAAGAAGCTAAACAGATAATTGAGGAGGTACATGAATGATCTTTTGGAACACACGCAAGCGGTCATGCAATGACCAGGAAAATCTTGAAGGCTGGTCAATACTGGTTGACAATGGAGGCTGATTGTTTTAATTATGAGAAGAAGTGCCATAAGTGTCAAATATATGTTGATAAGGTTCATGCGCCGCCAGCCCTCTTGAATATCATGTCGGCACCCTGGCCGTTCTCAATGTGGGGAATGGATGTGATCGGGCCAATCGAACCAAAAGCCTCAAATGGGAATCGCTTCATTCTTGTTGCCATTGATTATTTCAGAAAGTGGGTTGAGGCTGCATCATATCCCAATGTGATCAGGAATGTCGTGATCAAATTTGTAAAGAGAATTAATTTTTCGTTATGGGTTGCCGAGTGAGATTATCACTGATAATGCAACCAACTTGAACAACAAGATGATGAAGGAGATATGCGAAAACTTCAAGATAAAGCATCACAATTCCTCCCCGTACCGCCCAAAGATGAACGGGGCAGTTGAGGCCGCTAATAAAAATATCAAGAAGATTGTCCAAAAGATGGTAGTGACGTATAAAGATTGGCACGAGATGTTACCTTTTGCTTTGCATGGCTATCGTACCTCTATTCGCACCTCGACAGGGGCAACGCCATATTCTTTAGTGTATGGGATGGAGGCAGTGCTCCCGATGGAAGTAGAGATCCCCTCATTAAGGGTACTGAGAGAAGAAGAACTGGAAGAAGCTGAGTGGGTTCAGGATCGACTGGACCAATTGAACCTCATCGAAGAGAAGAGATTAACAACACTGTGTCACGGTCAATTGTACCAAAAAAGGTTGATGAGAGCTTACGAGAAGAAAGTACGCCCCCGACAGTTTGAGGAAGGTGATCTAGTGCTCAAAAAGATCCTACCAATCCAAAAAGATCATTGAGGGAAGTGGACCCCGAACTACGACGGACCTTACGTAGTGAAAAATGCATTCTCTGGAGGGGCTTTAATTCTCACCAGGATGGATGGGGAAGATCTTCCACTCCCTGTAAACTCAGATGCAGTCAAAAAGTATTATGCTTGAACACACTTCCCAAGAAGAAGAAGAAAAGAAAAGTGAAAAATGAAAAAAGAAAAGCTCGCTAGACTGAAAATTTGAAAAGACAGTCTAGGCAAAAGTTAGAGCAACCCGCTAGGCTGAAAACCTGAAAAGGCGGTCTAGGCAAAAGTTAGGGTTCAAAAATAAAACATAACAATGGAAGTGTCGTCAAGCCAATGAGCTGGGGCAGTCAGTAGGTTGGATGTATGAAGACTGGGGCAAACAACATCTCTGACGCCAATTAATGGGCAGTCAAGATTGTATGAGGGATACTAACATTAGTCATTGAGAGAGACATCATCTGAGGAGATCTGATTCTACTCCGTAATGTTTTGCAATTTATGCTTTGTACACCTTCTTCAATCCAAATATAATGACATTGACTTCCTTTATTTTATTTCTCTACCTTGGTCCCTTTCTCTTAACTTTTGTCATTTGTGTGTGTGCATTCATCCTGATAAGTATATACTGAAATGTGAAACAAGTAATGGTGTTTTCAAGTAGTTAGAATTCCTTGGAAACCCTCAAAAGGTCATAGGGGCACGATGCTCCCCCTATAAAGGGCACTAAAGAAAAAGAAGAATATTAAAGATCAACCACTGAGATAATTATCATCAAAGACGTCTACCATCAGAAAACCAGAGTGCAAGATATCTTTCCTCGATGAGATGGGCCTTCTTTTAGTTCATCCTCAAGACTGACTGTGATCGACACTTTTAAGGGGTCAAGGATCCAATAATGAAAAAGAAACAACAAAGAAGAATTAATTTATCATCAATCTTTTGCATCGTGACCAAAATTAATAAGGGTTCTCATCATCATCATTCATTCTGTGAATTGAAAGTTAGTTATTTGAGTTTTCGCATTGTCATTCCATCAGTGAGCAAAATCGACATTCATATATTGCATTTGTGTATATGGCCTCGCAAGCTTTTATCTTTCAACTCGAGCTTCTGACGGGCAATCCATCCCGTAGGCTCTTTTATCTTTCAGTTCGAGCTTCTGACGGGTAATCCACCGTAATCCACCCCGTAAGCTCTTTTAGTTTTTTTTTGTTCGAGCTTCTCACGAGCAATCCACCCTGACACGCTGTCGTACACGGGTCAAAAAGCGAGCGGTTTACAAAATTTTAGTAGAGCGCGACAACTCGGGTATCGTCTCACAAGGACTCTTGAATTGTTATTCACCACAAAAATCAATTTTTTTTTTGGGGGGGGGGGGGGGGGTGTTGGTTTGAAATTCAATTGGAAAACAGAGCAATTTAAGGGATTATCAAATAAGCTAAGGACGATTAATCTACTGTTCTCGGTTTCCCAACCATCATCGGTTCATATAAATTCCAAGCCCTAAGCAGATTCTAATCCCCTTTCGGTTGTAGCAATAATTAACAAGCGAAATCGCTACTACGAGATATATGTTCCTAATTCCCGAATTAAGCAAACGGGGTGAAGTTCTCGTGAATTAAGCAAACACGACTGTACACACACGAATTAAGCAAACGCGATTAAATATAGGAACATAACATCACCGAAATAAATCAACACAAATTCTATACAATCCTGAATTAAGCAAACAGAAATATATAGCATAGTATTGAAAAGGGAAAAGCAAGCAAAACGAGAATTACAGAACCTCAAGTGTGGTGGAAACCGATTACAGTAGACTAATCCAAGAGAATTAGTTCTCCATAAAAACGTAATACAACTAGAAAATATGTAAACAGTGGATAATCAGAAGTGTCTCCTAATCTGCCCAGAACAGTAATTTATAACTTTCAGGATCTACGCCCTCTCGCGAGGCGAGAACTCACTCGCGAGGCGAATCTTATGAAGAAATCTGCAACGTTTGGACTTCTCGCGAGGCGAGGAATGGAAGAGTCTTCTTATTATGCCCGTTATGAGTATCAGGGCCTAGGCGTGATGACTTCTGGTCTTCAGGCTCGCGAGGCGAGACATGGTTCGTGAGACGACACAGAAAGGGTTGCATTTTCTGGCACAGTCAGCCTTCAGGCTCGCGAGGCGAGATGAGTATTCGCGGGGCGAGACAGAGAGGATGACATTCTGCTGTTCAGGCTGGTCTTCAGGTTCGCGAGGCGAGTAGCCTCTCGCGGGGTGAATACTTCCAGGATTGCAATTTCCCCTATTTCCTTCATTCCCTTGACTCTAAGTTAACCTGAAAACAATGAAATAGCCATAAGTGCTTTATTTGACTCAAAACTGGCTAAATTAACCTAAAACTACTTAAGGGACTCAAAATGTTGCTTGAAGACAATCGAGTCTAATTTGGGCGAAAACGAAATATAATTAGCACAAAACCATGGTCATACTAGTCATAAAACTAGATGAGCCGGCGGCTTATCAAAATACCCCAAACTTGAACTTTGCTTGTCCCCAAGCAAACTAAAACTCAAAAAGACTCAAGACTTGGCAAGCTTAAAGGATTCAATCAACTTTGCACAAATTTCAAGCAATTCATCAAAATAATTTTTCCTTCAATGTCCCCCCCTTTCAAACAAAGCAATCCCCACATGCATTTACTCTAAACATTTGAGAATTTCGTCATTCAAGCAATCGTTAATCTAAGAAAGGGATCCAAGTTACACACAAGAGGAAGATCACCCAATTCAAACAATTGCCTTCCTCACAAGGGCATTTAACATTTCACTCAATCGCTCAATTTTTGTCTAGGCTATCAACTTTTCACTCAACTCACATTTCAAGAGCACTTCCCATGAATTTGATTTTCATCTCAATCAAGGTTCCCACGAAAACATGCATACAACATCAAAAGGTCTTTTAAAGGTTGTAATGGGGTCTGGCTAAGGGTAGGATATACAAAGGTACTGGGCTTAAGTCCCTAGGAACTAAGAGAGCATGAAACTTTTTACACTTTTGAATTTCCACTCAAATTCCTTTTTCCATTTTCCTTTATGCTTTTGGGCGACTACAACTTTTTCCTTTAATACCTTTTTTTGACATTTTTGTTCTTTTATTTCCCTTTTTTTTCTTTTTTTCTTTTGGCTCCAACCTTTTTATTATTTTTTTTCTTTTTCTCACCCCAGAATGACATGTCACATCCTTGTAGCCACCCCAAACTTAGTTTCTTACAAACCTTCTCTTGCTAAGCTTCCATGCTCTCCTAATCCTGAGATCGGGTTAACATGGTTTTTTCCAGATTTTGGCTTATAACATGAGGTTATCAAGAACAACAGGCTAATCAGGCTCAATGGGGCTAACTAGGGAACATGCATCAGGGATGGTTCAATTTAGGCCAAGTGGCTATTTCAAATAAAATTGCCTAAATCATTTAATGCAAGCACATAGACATGCAAACCATGAAGAGATTCAAGCAAATTCGGGAAAGTGCAACTTGAAAGTGATTCACACAGTTAAAAACATGCTGGAGGCTCAAATCCTCACCTGGACATTTTTGCAACTGTTTGACCGAGATTCTATCCCTAGTGTGTGCACCCCTTCACCCCAAACTTATCATAAATCATGCAATCACAACAAAATATCTCAAAGTTCAGTTTTCAATTTTTTTTCACATGGGGATCACTTTTCAATATATATATATATATATATATATATATATATATATATATATATATATATATATATATATATATATATATATATATAAGCTAGGGGGAATCATCACATAAATCATGCAATAAATCTGTGCCAAATCAATCAAAACCAATCAAGCTCACCGACCAAAGACTCACACAAATTATTCAAGAGCTAAAAGAAAAACAAGATAAAACACAAAACAAAGCTACAATTGGTTCCCTCCCCCACACTTAAAACATACATTGTCCTCAATGGAACAACATAAATAATAAATCAGAGTGAGGGAAAGGAAAGGGTGTTCCCTGATCAAGTGGCAGTGTAGGTGGGAGCTTCCAAGGAGAGCTCCTCAACAGTAGCATCTTCAGGCATCGAGCTCTCATGGAATAGCTTCAAGCGCTGCCCGTTAACCTTGAATACCTTGTTGCTACCTGCACTTTTAATTTCTACTGTACCATGAGGAAAAACGTTAGTAACAACAAATGGGCCAATCCACTTGGATCGAAGTTTCCCAGCCATCACTTTCAGACGGGAGTTAAATAGTAAGACCTGTTGGCCCACAAAGAATTCCTTCCTAGCAATCATCCTATCATTTAAGTGCTTGGTTTTCTCTTTATAAATCCGGGAGCTTTCATAGGCTTCTAGCCTAAGCTCCTCAAGCTGCTGTAATTGGAGTTTCCTTTCAATGCCAGCTTTGTGCATTTCCAAATTACAACACTTGACCGCCTAATAAGCACGGTGCTCAACTTTCACAGGGAGATGACATGCCTTACCGAACACAAACCTATAGGGGGACATCCCTATTGGTGTCTTAAATGCTGTTCTTTGAGCCCAAAGCGCGTCTTCTAGATGGCGGCTCCATTCCCTCATACTTGGCTGCACCACTTTTTCTAAGATCTGCTTGATCTCCCTGTTTGAGATCTCAGCCTGGCCATTGGTCCGGGGATGATAAGAAGTGGAGACCCTGTGCACAACCCCATACTTCCGGAGTAGAGCTTCCATGGTGCGGTTACAGAAATGAGTGCCCTGTCACTGATGATGGCACGAGGTATGCCGAACCTGCAAAAAATATTGGACCTAACAAAATTTGCAACAACTTTAGAATCGTTAGTCCTTGTGGGGATAGCTTCCACCCATTTTGAAACATAGTCAACAGCCAAAAGAATGTAGAGAAAACCAAAAGATGCAGGGAAAGGACCCATAAAGTCAATTCCCCACACATCAAACACCTCACAGAAAAGCATAGGTTGCTGAGGCATTTCACTCTTGCGAGTGATGGGCATGTGCCTATTTGTTTGACACTCCTTACAAGTCCGGTAGACCTCATAAGCATCTCTAAAAATGGTGGGCTAGTAGAACCCAGAATCTAGGACTTTTCTTGCAGTCCTCTGTGGCTCAAAGTGTCCCCCTACTTGAGAGTCATGAGAAAAGTTCAAAATAGACTCAATCTCATAGTCGGGGACACACCTCCTAATTACCTGATCACTGCCAAACTTCCAAAGGTACGGATCATCCCAAACATAGTACTTGGAATCACTCTTTAGTTTGTGGATCTGTGATCTAGTTGCACCTGCAGGAAAAACACCAGCAACAAGATAGTTGACAATATCAGCAAACCAAGGAGTTACCCCATGCAGCTGTAGAAGCTGCTCATCAGGAAAGTCATCCTGGATGGGAGAAGGATCCTCATCCCTTGCTATTCTGCTCAAGTGATCAACTACTAAATTTTCAGGTCCACTATTGTCTTTTATCTCCACATTAAACTCTTGGAGCAATAGCATCCACCGAATCAATCTCGGCTTCGCTTCTGGTTTCTTCAACATGTACTTCAGAGTTGCATGGTCAGTGAAAACAATAACCTTGGAACCTAGCAAATATGACCTAAATTTATCAAGAGCAAAAACAACAGCTAGAAGTTCCTTTTCAGTGGTGGTGTAATTAGACTGTGCAGCATCTAAAGTCCTAGAAGCATAATGAATGACATGTGCAGCCTTGCCCACCCTTTGTACCAGGACCGCTCCCACAGCATAGTTAGAAGCATCACACATGAGCTCATCAAAAGGGAGGGTCCAGTCAGGGGACTGGATGATGGGGGTAGAGGTCAATGCCCTTTTCAAGAAGTCAAATGCCTTTTTGCAGTTGTCATCAAAGTTGAACATGGCATCATTCTTCAGCAAGTTTGACAGAGGAAGAGCTATCTTACTGAAGTCCTTAATGAAGTGCCTGTAGAAACCTGCATGACTAAGAAAAGAACGAATCTCGCGAATGCAAGATGGGTAAGGCAGTGTAGAAATCACATCAATTTTAGCAGGATCTACTGAAATACCCTTTTTAGAAATGATATTCCCCAAAACAATCCCCTGTTCAACCATAAAATGGCATTTTTCATAATTTAAAACAAGGTCGGTTTCAATGCATCTCTCTAAAACCAAACTCAGACTATGCAAGCATGTATCAAATGAGGAACCATATACAGTGAAATCATCCATGAACACTTCCATGCAATTTTCAATAAATTCAGTAAAAATGCTAATCATGCATCTCTGGAAAGAGCCAGGAGCATTGCAAAGGCCAAATGGCATCCTCCTGTAGGAAAACGTGCCGAAGGGGCACGTGAAAGTGGTCTTTTCCTGATCCTCTGGTGCAATGTGGATCAGGAAGTAACCGGAAAAGCCGTCAAGAAAACAGTAGTGGGATTTACCAGCCAGCCGTTCAAGAATTTGATCGATGAACGGCAAAGGAAAGTGATCCCTTCGAGTGACCTGGTTCAACCTCCTATAATCAATACAGACTTGCCAGCTATTCTGGACTCTAGTGGGGATAAGCTCATTATTATCATTTCTTACCACTGTGAGGCCGGACTTCTTGGGTACAACTTGCACTGGACTCACCCAACTACTATCAGAGATGGGGTATATGATACCCGCATGCAGAAGTTTTGTCACCTCATTCTTCACAACATCCAGAATCAACGGATTGAGCCGCCTTTGGGGCTGCCTAATTGGTTTAGCCCCATCCTCCAACAGAATTCTATGCATACATCTGGAGGGGCTAATTCCTGGGATGTCAGCCAAGGTCCACCCAATCGCCTTCTTGTGCTTCTTCAGAACCTCCAAGAGCCTAGCTTCCTGGTCAGAGTCAAGGTTGGAAGAAATAATAACTGGAAGTTTTTCATTCCTCTCCAAATAAGCATACTTCAGATTCCCAGGAAGTGGCTTGAGCTCTAAGGAGGGTGGCTGCTCATTGGATGGTATATTTGGAGCAGCCATGATGTCAAGAACTTCAGCTGAACAGACAGCTTCACTCACACTATCACCCTGCAAAGTAGAATCAATCTCAGCACAAACAGCACAAGGGTTAGTGTTAGTACAGTTAGTACATGAATAAATATCATCAAAACCAGAACCAAATGGAAAATCAGCAACCAAGTCATCATAGGTGTCATCAATAATTTCAGAGAGCAACTCTATTTGAAAGACAGAGTGCTCTTCCATGGGATGCTTCATAGCATCGAAGATGTTGAACTTTGCAACAATGTCACCAAACTCCATGGACGTGGTTCCATCATAAACATCAATCTTTGTCTTTGCCGTCTTCATGAACGGTATGCCCAGGATGATTGGTGATCTACTTGAATTTGTTTCCCCTGCCATGTCCAGGATGTAAAAGTCAGCAGGGAAAATCAACTCATCAACTTGTACCAGCACATCTTCTACCACTCCCATGGGGCGAGCATTGGTCCTGTTGGCCAACTGGATAGTGAGACCCATATGCTGCAAGGGACCAAGATCAAGGTTGTTAAAAACAGAGGTGGGCATGACATTTATGGAGGCTCCCAAATCCAACATGCAATTGTCGAATTTGCTGTCCCCAATGGTGCATGGAATAGCAAAAGTGCCCGGATCCTTGCACTTCTGTGGCAGTGCCTGAGTGAAGGCTGAAACAGTAACCCTTTCAAGTGCAGACTTAGGTTGAATGAGGGCTGAAACATTTCTCCCCAATTTGACTCTCTCATTGCCTTTCAACCTCCTCTTGTGTATGGACAAATCCTTCAGAAACCTTGCATATTTTGGAACCTGCTTAATCACATCCAGAAGCGGAATGTTAACCGCCACCTTTCTGAACACATCTAGAATCTCCCTTTCCTTGTCTTCTCCATCAATCTTCTTATTTTTCTGCACTCTTTGCGGGAAGGGGATCGGTGGCACATACACTTTCTCAGCTTCAACAACTACATAAGGTTCAGGAGCGACCTCAACAGTTTCTTTATCTTTTTCAGAGGCTGCCTCGACAACTTTTCCAGATCTCAAAGAAACGGCACTCACATTAGGATTGGGGACATTGGGATTCACCACTGTTTGTGCAGGTAGTTGGTTTGATCCTTGAGCTTGCTGTATGGTATTCATGGAAGTGGCAAGCTGTCCAATCTGTGTTTGCAAAGTATTAATGCTAGCATCCGTTCGCTGCTGAAACTGTCCAACCTGTGTTTACAAAGTATGAATACTAGTATTTGCTTGCTGCTGAAAATGGAGATTTTGTGCAACCATTTGCTTGACCAAGTCTTCTAATGAAGGTCCATAAGGTGCAGAAGTGGTCCCTTGGGGAGGATTCTGTGGTGGTGCCATCGGTTGTTGTTGGGATGAGTTTCCATACCGAAGGTTGGGATGATTCCTCCAGTTGGGGTGGTACTTATTTGTGGAGAGGTCAGGAACGTTGTACCGGTTCTGATTGTTGCCTTGATTATAGAGATTAGCTGCATAAGCTTGAGGCAAATCAGTGACTGACTCATCCTTCATAATAGGGCATGCATCGGACAGGTGCTCAGGAGAAGTACAAATACCACACAACCTTGCTGGTTGAACCTTATCCATTGCCAACTGCTTTACCAAAGAAGTGAGCTCATCAATTCTAGTCTCAAGGGACTTGTTGGAAGAAGAGCTATGGACCTCATTCACACCCCTTGTCTCGACAGAATTGCTCCTGCTTGTGAACTGCTGAGAGTTTAGTGACATATTTTCAATCAATTTCTTGGCAGCAGCCGGAGTCTTATCAACAAGTTCTCCCCCACTAGCAGCATCCAAAATATTTCTATCCATCGGTAGTAACCCCTCATAAAAATACTGAATAAGGAGCTGCTCGGAAATCTGATGCTGAGGGAAACTGGATACCAACTGCTTGAATCTCTCCCAATACTCAACCAATGACTCATTGCCTTGTCTAATGCCACATATTTCCTTCCTGATTGATGCAGCTCTGGAGGCAGGAAAGTATCTCTCTAAAAAGACCTTCTTCAAATCGTTCCAGGTGGTAACAGAGTTTGGCTCAAGATAGTACAACCAATCCTTTGCAGCGCCCTGTAGTGAGAACGGGAAGGCTCTCAGCTTGATGTGATCCTCAGTTATTCCCTCTGGTCTCAAGGGTGTAGAGCAGACAACCTGGAATTCCTTCAGATGCTTATGTGGATCCTCACCTGCAAGACCACTAAACCTTGGCAACAAGTGTATTAAACCAGATTTCAATTCAAAGGGAGCAACAACACCATCACATTCAATACACAAGACATTATAATTAACATCAGGGGCAGCAAGCTGCCTTAATGTCCTTTGGTCACCCATGTTATCAAAAACAGTTTCAGAATTAGAATCACCACTAGTGCTAGCCCGAATTGCTCTACGGCGTGTGTGCAGTGTTCTTTCAATTTCAGGATCAAAATCACACAAGTCAGAGGAAGTAGACCTAGTAGCCAGACTAATTCAAAACAAAAACGAAAAAAAAATGCGAAAATAACAAACAAGAATCCCCGGCAACGACGCCAATTTTTGACACGCTGTCGCACACGGGTCAAAAAGCGAGTGGTTTACAAAATTGTAGTAGAGCGCGACAACTCGGGTATCGTCTCACAAGGACTCTTGAATTGTTATTCACCACAAAAATCAGTTTTGGAGGGGGGGGGGGGGGGGGTGTTTGGTTTGAAATTTCATTGGAAAATAGAGCAAAAACAGAGCAATAAAAACAGAGCAATTTAAGGGATTATCAAATAAGCTAAGGACGATTAATCTACTGTTCTCGGTTCAACCATCATCGGTTCATATAAATTCCAAGCCCTAAGCAGATTCTAATCCCCTTTCGGTTGTAGCAACAATTAACAAGCGAAATCGCTACTACGAGATATATGTTCCTAATTCTCGAATTAAGTAAACGGGGTGAAGCTCTCGTGAATTAAGCAAACACGATTGTACACACGCGAATTAAGCAAATGCAATTAAATATAGGAACATAACATCACCGAAATAAATCAACACAAATTCTATACAATCCTGAATTAAGCAAACAGAAATATATAGCATAGTATTGAAAAGGGAAAAGCAAGCAAAACGGGAATTACAGAACCTCAAGTGCGTTGGAAACCGATTACAGTAAACTAATCCAAGAGAATTAGTTCTCCATAAAAACTTAATACAACTAGAAAATCTGTATACAGTCAGCCTTCAGGCTCGCGAGGCGAGATGAGTATTTGCGGGGCGAGACAGAGAGGATGACATTCTGCTGTTCAGGCTGGTCTTCAGGTTCGCGAGGCGAGTAGCCTCTCGCGGGGCGAATACTTCCAGGATTTCAATTTCCCCTGTTTCTTCATTCCCTTGACTCTAAGTTAACCTGAAAACAATTAAATAGCCATAAGTGCTTTATTTGACTCAAAAATGTCTGAATTAACCTAAAACTACTTAAGGGACTCAAAATGTTGCTTGAGGACAATCGAGTCTAATTTGGGCGAAAACGAAATATAATTAGCACAAAACCATGGTCATACTAGTCATAAAACTAGATGAGCCAGCGGCTTATCACACCCCGTAAGCTCTATTAGTTTTTTTTATTCGAGATTCTGACGGGCAATCCACCCCATAAGCTCTTTTATCTTTTTGTCTGAGCTTCTGACGGGCAATCCGCCCCGTAAGCTCATTAACCTTTATGTTCGAGCTTCCGACAAGCAATCCACCCCGTAAGCTCTTTTACCTTTTTATCCAAGCTTCAGGCAGGCAATCCACCCTGTAAGTTCTTTATCTTTGTTTTTAATCTCAATGCGAACCAACCTCAGTGGGCAATCCAAACCGCGGGTTCTTTACAGGAAAATCGCGTTGTAGTCACAGGTCCTTTGCTTGTCAAGTGTACCCCGGACAAAAATTGGAGTTCTTGTCTTTACTAGTTTCTTATAATGATAATCGGTTAACTACGGTTACAACTAGTATCTACTAAGAAACAAGTAAAGAGAGGCAGCTGCGAACACCTAATTTTGTACGGGTATTTTATCATTTCTTTTTATAAAAAAAATTAAAAAAATTAAAAAAAAAGGCCAAGAAAAATAATTTGTTTGTTATTGGACAGTTATGTTATAAGGTTATTCTTAGTCCATCCCCCAGCCCACTTCATCTAGGCCCAACATCTAAGTTTTTTTAGAGAGCCCAATAGCTCACTTAGACAAAAATAAAAATAATGATATGATTTCTTCTAAAATATAAAATATAAAATAAAGATAAAATAAAAAAAGGAAAGAAATTTGCATTGTGCCTTATTTGTCTTCCCAACGACAGTGTCATCCTTATGGTCTTTCCCCATCAGTTTTGTTTTCTAACCAACATGCTCCCAAGCATTCTTGAATGAAGCAACACTCAGATAAGGGCTGCTTAAGGATGCCAGTGCAACTGTCAAAATCTTCCCCAGGACTCAAGAAATCACAATCCTTTTATAGCTATTTTTTAGAGTTGGGAAGGGGGTCATGCCTTGATCAAAGGAAGAAGAAAAACAGAATTGGAAATTGAGAGGACTAAAGAGAGTTGAATCACTGCAACACTCTATTTTCAACTTGTCCCAATGTCAAAACTAGGGGGATCTTCACTTCATCCCCTCCCTTTAAAAAGAACAGTAAGAAATTCACATAAGGGGGGAAAAGAGGAGGAGGGTTTCAAAATGGTTTTCTGAAAGTCAATACACAAAGAGTTCCCCAAAATTGCCTTAAAAAAAACTCACCTTCCTTTCATTATCTTCATCTTCCACCTCAAATACTCATTTTTCCCCTTCTCTACCAGTCCAAGCACCAGAATTGAAGTTCCTTCCCCAAACCAAATATCAATAAACAGAGCAACCCAAATACATCAAGGAAAAGAGATTCGGATCCCTATACTGAGTTCCTCTAGAGCTCCGCTGCGTCGGGCCGTACCGGCGTTGCCAGTCCAAATCGCGGCCAGATCCATCACCGCACAACTCAGCACTCGGTCCTTCGCACCACCGCACGCGGATCCGGCCGTCGCGCCTGACGCAGCAGCGTCGTCACCCGCTCCAGTCGCGTACGCCTCGCCACCACCGCGAGCCATCGTGAAGAGCCCCCTGTCCCTGCCTAGTCCGCCACCACCATGAATCGTCGACCCTTTCCTCGCCACCCAACACCGCTCATCGCCATTCGCGCTTCCTGTTTCGACGTCGTCGCGCCGCTCATCTCCGTCGTGTTGTCCGGCGCCTCTATTCAGCCACCCTTGTTCTCCCTTGGCCATAGTGGTAACGATGATGAAGTCACAGCTTTTCTGATATGTTTTCTTCTTGTTTTTTTTTTTGCCCTTTTTTACTTTTTCATTTTGCTGATTAAAATGTTTGGGCTCTAAGTGGGTTGGGCTTTTGAGTTAGGGTGTGGGTGTTTCATTTAATTAATTAAATAATTAATTATTTATTTATTTATTCCTCTTGGCATATGGGCTTAGTGTCCTTAAGACCAAGACATCAGTTTTGTTCTCCTTCTAGTTTGTTTATTGGGCCAAGTTCTTTAAAAAAAAAAAGATGCTAAGCTATGAAAAATACAAAAAAAAATCAAAAATGACAAAATAAAAATAAAATCCTTTAAAAATAAATCTTTTTTATTCGCGCAACAATCTATGACGTTGATGTATGAATTTTCATCCTCAAGTGTCATAGGAATTGTAAGGGTTCATCATATAGCTTGACTATCTTTAACCCTGTGCGAAAGTTAATCATCTTTTATAAAAAATAATAAATGTTTTCAATTTCCACTTTTTTAACAAATTTTATCCGATTTTATAAAACAAAAATAAATAAATATTTTTAATTCACGCAACAATCTACGACTTTGATGTATGGATTTTCATCCTCAAGTGGCGTATGAATTGTAAGGGTTTATCGTGTAACACTGCTATCTTGGACTCTGTGCATGAGTGAATTCCATTTTGTTAAAAGATAATGAAATATTTTAAATTTTTAATAATATATTTTTATAAAATAAAATCTTTTGGATTCACACAACAATCTACGACGTTGATGTATGAATTTCTCATCCTCAAGTGGCGTATGAATTGTAAGGGTTTACCGTATAAAAAATAAAAAACTCTTTTTTTTTTAAAATTAAAATCAATCAACCAATCAAATCTTTTCCAAAGAACTACGTGGCTTTGAGTTTCCCATCGCTCCCGGGAATACGTAGGAGCAAGATAATTCATCTTGTCAAGCCAAAACTAAATTTTCCCTTTTTTGTGTCTCTTTTTAATTAATCAAAATAATTAAACTTTTCTATTTTTAGGGATGCCCTATGGACACGGTGTCATATCCAGTCCCTTATATTTGAGGTTACCCTGTGGACTCATGTGCCATGTTCAACCTCATTTAGTTTTTATAAATAATAAATTTAAAAATATAAAATTAATAAAAATTTAAAATATTAAAAATTAAAAATAATTCTTTCTTGTAAATAATTTTTAGGGTAAAATAAATATTTAAAAGGTTATTAAAATGTTTTTGCACAATTAACTTGAGGTACCGTTGTTTTTAAACGGGCGATGTGGGGTGCTAACACCTTCCCTACTCGTAACCGACTCCCGGACTCATCTCTCTCTTTTTTTAGACCAGTTTACCTTTAAATAATTGGGTTTTCTAGAATTTTTCCAATAAAATTTTAGTGGCGGCTCCTCTGTCTTTACCTTCCTTTTCACGGCTCCCGGACGGGACGGTCACGACAGTAGTTTTTATAAAGTATAAAAGTCACATATACTAGTAAAAATGCTCATCCTAAAGCACAGCCCGACCCAAGTAAACTTTCTTACTTAAAAACAAAAAAATATCACTCAAAGTTTGCTTTAAATCTCACTTACTCTTGGGCTAACCCTGAGGTGAATTTTACCTACAAAGTCAGGGGTTCCAATTCTGGAGTCATAACTTTGAAGAAGACTTTATTTAACTATCACCCCCGCCCGAGTTGGTCTCAGTTTTTCCCGTTGAGATAACCGGTCAAAGACCAAATAATCAAATACTCAAAATTAGGAAAAAGTGCATCCACATCCTCTATCAGATAATCAACTATTTTTTTCATCCTAATTAGTTCTTAAGCTCCTACTATTAGTAAAATCAATCGTTTAACTATTTTTTTTCGTCCCAGTTAGTCCTTAAACTCCTATCACCAATAAAATCAATCCTCTTGTTAACATCCCGGTTAGATCACTAGCGGTGAATAAACTCAACCATTCATTACGCTTAAATCCAAATCATTGATTGAATTTTTTAAATTTTTTTATAAAATAAAATAATAACAATTGACTCGAGACTTGTATGCTTCTATTCTCCTTTTCTCCCCTATGTTCTCTTAATTCTGTGAAAAGGAAGCCGTCCCCCAATCTTAAACAACAACCCAGAAGACGAAAAAACTTTATTCACATCAACCCATTTCAAAATACAAATGAAATTGAAACTACCTTCTTGAATCTTCCCCATGCAACCAAAGAACAAAGGAGGAAATAGGAGAACGTACAGTTCTCAAGACTTTGTTCTTATTTTCTATTTTTTATAATTGATAAATAAAAATTTATATAATATGGATTAAGCAAAATGAACGGTTGTGAAACGAACCGTTTCACTAAAGTTAAAAAAAAAAAAAGAAAGGAAAAATAGCAGTTTTTTAAGCTTCGACAAGAAGCTTCTAAACCAAAGACCCAATCCCTTCTTTTTCCTGCTAAACCCCCACTGCCCTCGATGCTCTCTCTCCCTCCATCTTCTCTTTTGTCCCTTTTGATCCATTTTCTTCTTCCTTTTTCCGCCATTTTTCTTCCAACCTCAAGCATCACTGTGATATTATTATAGAAATCTTGAAACTCTACCTCTTTCTTTTGAGAATCTAAGTTGTAGTCATTTTTGTGTTAGGGTTGGAGCTCTCTAAAGGAAGAAAGGTACTCACTCTGTGAAGTCGCGCGTTTGGGCACTTTGAGATCTATCACTTAGCATTTGTCATCTTCCCTTGGAGTTGATGTGAGTAGATTTGTTGTCTCTCCATATTTGTGAGTGAATGATAATCACCGTGACATGTTTAAAATATTTTATAATTATTATTTTTAATTATCTTGTTATATTAAAACTGTTTTTGGAATTATTTTTGGGGAAACATACCTTTGGTATTTATTTATATCATTCCAGAACATTTTAAGGTTGTGGATTTTCACTAAATATTTTTTTTTATTATATCTGAGATTTGTAAAGAGCGCTTATTTAATAGCAGTTGAGCTTCAAATATGAGATTGATCGAACTTTATTCTTGAAGAGGTGGATACAAATTGGAAATAATTTGAGAGTTGTGATTTGGGGGATCCATCCCGTAGCCGTTAGTGGGGGTAACAGTCTAGGTGCATCTAGTTATATATATTCCGGGAGGAGAGGGCTATCTGTTATATGGAGTCGCCAGTGCACGGAGAGGGCTATCAACAAGATGAGCTGCCCCCCGTTGAGATATGATTGATGTAACTTGAATGAGGAGAGGTTATCAGTTTGATGGAGTCGCCCCTAGGGGAGAGGCCACCATTAGGATGAGAGGGCTATCGGCGAGATGGAGCCACCTCAGATTTTTTATTCTCTCCTATGTGACCCCATTGTGATTAAAAATTTCTTTAAACTTGTGTTTTGCTATTTTAGTTATTCATTTCTATTTTTAACTCTTTAACTATATTGGGCGTTAAAAATATTATTATTTGTAACATGTTAAAGTTATAAGTTTAATGATTTTTATATATATGCTTCATTGAAGTTACTTGATTTTACTATATCAATACTCCAGTATGGTGATTGTTTTGCCCTCACTGAGTCTGTGTGACTCACCCTTCTTATGTTTCCATACAAATTCTCCAGGTTAGTTGAGTAGTGGGCTTCTAAAAGGTTCAGATTGTCCAGACAGTGCCACTTTTTGGGTAGGCCCTTTTGTTGGAAGTCCTTTTCGACGTATTTTGAAAATCTTTTCACTCCACATCTATATATGGGAAACTAGTACTAGAGTCCTTCGAGTTATATTAATGATTTAAAATATCATCTTGATGTATTTTGTATGACCGGAACTTCTGGAATGTTAATATAAATATTTTAGTAGGTGGTTAATTTTTGTTTTGGGATGTCGGAGTTATAAAGGAGACTCTGTCGAAAATTTAGTAAAAATGCTATTTAATTTCTATCAAGGATGTTGTGTAAATAATACGCTCGCCAGGCCAGGAATGTATGCTTGTGCGCCGGCCATGATTTGAATTTTTGGGTTGTGACAGGTTGAACTTATTCACCATTAGTGATTTAAGTAAGAGAGTTAATAAAAATATCGACTTTACAAATAGTAGGAGTTTAAGGATTAATTGAGATGAAAAAAATAGTCAAATGATTGACTTTACTAATAATAGGAATTTAAGGGTTAATTAAGATAGAAAAAATTAGTTAAATATGCCTATTTACAAATAGGATAAAGTTTAAACACTGTGTATAAACTTTTCCCTAAAATTAAAACCACACACACACACACACACACACACACACACACACACACACACACACACACACACACACACACACACACACACACACACGAAGTAACAAAAGTGCAAGCGAACATGATTAAGTATACTTTAATTTCATTGTATCTTAGCGATTGCAAAACTGCCAAAACGAGTGTCTCCCAAACCTAAGCATAAGCAGTGTGATAGTGTTTTTTTTTTATAAGCAAAGATTTATTCATAATGGAGTACAAGAGGTACTCAAACCCAATACATCATGATATAACAAGAAGTCACTTAACTGACTGTAAGCAACTCAACGGACTCACATACCAATCGGAATATTTACATCTCACATTTCTCCCTGCTCTAGCGATGAACCAACCCCATGATACTGCTTTTATTTTTGAAACAACTTCTGAATGTGTAGCAACAACATCCCTAGACAAAATATTATTCCTTAAAGACCACAAGTTCCATACCACAGCACACCAAATTAAATACCTAACTGTTTCTTCACCTTTCCTAAAAATAAGAGTCCATGCTGAATGAAATTTGCAGCTCCATCATAGTCCCAAGCCCCATTAAAACCAATCCAAGAATATATAGAACTTCACACTGCATATGAAAAAGGACATGCAAATAAAAGATGACTTATAGTTTCCTCCTGTTGAAAGCATAAAACGCAAGAAGAATTATGTTTAGGTAAAATAACCCCACGTCACAACAGAGCTGACCTTGTGGGCAACCTATCAAGCTTAATACTCCATACCATGATGGCTATCTTTGATGGGATAGAGGAGCGCCATACTCCCTTAAAGAGTTTGGCCAGCAAGTGATTCACAGATCTGTTATGATCACGCGACATTAGCTGCTGATATGCTGATTTTACTGTGAATTCTTTTGATAAAGTATGCTTCCAATACCATTTGTCTGCTGCTGATAATTTCGGTTGAACCCCTTGCAATAAAGCTTCCAATTCCTGAACCATAACAGCCTCATCTGGCAGCAAATTACGGCTCCAATCCCACTGCCAGTGCCAGTTTCCATCCTCCAAAGGACCACATTCTGTAACAATAACAGTTTTCTGCGAAGCAAGCTGAAATAAAATAGGGAAATCCGTCATAAGTGAGCCATTTCCCAACCATTTATCTTCCCAGAATTTTACATGCTCGCCATTGCCTAAGTATATACCAACCGCATCATGAAACCATTCTGGGCAGAGGGAAATTAAGTCTCTCCACCAAATAGAAAAATGTCTCCTTATTGGGCCATGTTCCAAAATCCTGTTGTGCAACGGTCCATACTTTTGTGTCAATAAATTCTTCCAAACCGCCCCTTCATCGCATAAACAACGCCATTTCCACTTTGCAAGAAGACTAACATTGAAAAGTTCCAAGTCTTTTACCCCTAAACCACTCAATGCTTTGGGTTCGCATACCTTTTTCCAACTAACCCAACATATCTTCTTAGTATCTGAGTTGTCACCCCATAAGAAATTCCTTTGTATGCTGATGAGTGAGTGAATAACCTTTTTGGGAGCTTTGTAGAAGGAGAAAAAATAAATGGGGAGACTACTCAAAACTGAATTTATCAAAGAACCTCTACCTCCAATCGAAAGATGAGATCGCTTCCAGGAAGCTAATCTTTTATGCATCAACTCAATAACTGGTAACCAAGTAGAGTACCTTCTTGGATTGGCTCCGACGGGAATGCCCAAAAACATGAAAGGAATTATGCTCACCCTGCACGATAGGAAAGAAGCTGCTGCATTCATGAGAATTGTATCACACATAAGAATTGTGTCATCTGTATATTGCAAAATTGGGAATGATGCATCCTGGAAAGCCTTATATTCTGTTAGAACCCCCAAATCCACCGCCTTATACACCAATCCAGCTAAGCCTTCACCAACTATGAGGAAAAGGAAAGGTGCTAACGGGTCACCATGTCTTAGCCCCCGAAACGTAGGAAAGTCCTCCGTAGGACTACCATTTACTAAAACGGACATCGTGGTGGACCTTATGCAAGATTTCATCCAATTTTTCCATTGTGAATCAAAACCCATCCGAGTCAACATGTAATCCAGAAAATCCCAATCAACTGAATCGTAAGCCTTTACAAAGTCAACCTTCAGAAGCAAACATTTATCCTTCCGCCGTTTCACCAAATCAACCAATTCATTAGCGATTAACACCCCATCCAAAATCTATCTGTGAGGCAAGAAAGCAATCTGATAAGGAGAAATGATCCTGCTCAAAACCACCTTGAGCCAACACTACAAAAAACAACTGTTTAGCGACCGTAATATTCGATCTCCAAATAGTGTAAATCGGTCGCTATTCAATTTAGCGACCGAATTAGCGACCGATTAATGGTGGTGACTGAATACCTGGTCGCTAAGGTTTTAGCCACCGAATCAATATTTCGGTCGCTATTTAGCGACCGAATTTTTAGCTGCTAAATAATAGTAAACGATCGCTATTAGGTTGGTCGCGTTTTTGGGTAACCATTTCTAGCGACCGATAATCGGTTGCTAGTTCGGTCGCTAATTGTGGTTACTGTTAACCTATATTAGCGACGGATTTTCGATCGCTATACCTCATATGTAATTGTTAAATAAAGTTTAGCGACCGAATTATTGGTTTCTAATTCGGTCGCTAAACGGGTTATTATTATTATTTTTTTAATTTTAATTTTTAAAATAAATTTTTTTTCTGATTTTCTTTAAACGTTAGCAAAATTACTAATAAAACACACCAAATTACTTATGAAATATACAACCATAAAAAATAATAAATATATATAAAAAGAATAATCCAAAATGTCGTACAAGAATCGTTTAAAGTCAAAAATATGGGGAAAAAAATCAGTCATGATGAGGGGAAGATGGAGGAATCCAATCATCCTCAGCGTCCGTACCACCGACGTCTGCTAGCTGATCGTCCTTTGGAGTAGCGACAGATGGTAGGCGGCGGCGGAACCGAGGAGCGGCGCAGAGGCGCACAACCGCCGTGAGCATCATCCGAGCAATCGGAGTCTGGATCCTCATCTGCTTCCAACACCAGCCGCAGTGTCCGCCTCGCTCGATGCTATCTCGCATTAGCCTGCTGGTGTACTGAAGCCAATCGTGCAATCTGGTTCGCCATCTGTTGCTCTCTCTCGCTCTTCTCCCGAAGCTCTGCGTTCAGCTGCGTGATGGTGTCCTGCATTTGGTGGAACTGCTCCTGAGGGACGGTATCGGCGCAGGAAGGAGCAGGTGTGCCGGACGATGAAGCGATAAACTCGCCTCTCAGGTGTCCGAGGCCATACACGTGCCCCTTCTTGTTCCTGCCCCCGACGACCTCCAAATAAATGGCATTATTGTCGACGGAGACAGGAGAGCAGGGCCCATCACCAGTCAAAGCCTCATCTTGTGACTGTGAGGCACGTGATATGGCATTGTCCTTCTTCTCGTTGAAGCCCACCTACAAAGTATAGTAGAAGAGATTTAGTTAAAATTATATCTAATATTAACAAATCATTTATAATAAATTACAAGTAAACACTAAATTATTTTTTTGCTTACAGCATAGTTACGGGTCCTTTCGTTGACCCATGTCCCCGACTTCAACTTCTTCGTCCTCTCCACCAACTCCATAGCAGTCGAGGCCCGCTGTTTCTGTGCTTTCTACACAGAAAAATATAATATGAAATTCATAAGAATAATTAAAAATGAAAACTAATTAATTAAATAGTATATTAAGTCAAAAGTTTAATGTATTACCAGCTCGTCGTAGTGGGCGGCGACTGATTTAGACCCACCGGTCCAAGCACATGCGCCACCATCAGAAGCTCGACACGCCGAGCCGTGGCCTGGATCTCCTGGAACTTCTCGTAGCCCAAGATCTGGTCCAGCTGCCTCCCGATCTCGGGATCCACCCACCTCCCCTTATTCTCGACCCTTCCTCGCCTTGTTCGCCGATTCTTCATGACCAATGAGCCTTTATGCTCAAATATGTCCCTGACGAGAGCCTCTAAAGCTAAGTCCCACCTATACTATTTCTGCAACTTACAGTTGTTAGGAAATTTGTGTGTACATATATATAATGTAAATTTAATTTAAATAACTTAATAAATTGTTACCTTAAACTCTAGAAACAACTGATCCCTACGGCCCAGTGGGATGGCCTTCCATGTAGGCCATGGACCATCAAACTTGCGTCGCAGGATCTTCGATATCGAATCAGAAGGGCCCTTCATGCGGTAAAGTCTGCAGCAAAATTAGAGCATTAATAAATGTTCTAAATAAATTAAAAAAACAAGTAAATATAAATTAACGATACTTTATATATATTAAAAAATTAAATTAGCATACTCGTTATCCCCCTGGGGATAAGAAGAATCCTCCTGTCGGATGGAGCACGACTCTCCTGTCCCGATGATGATGATGGTCCTGTCGTCGTAGGTGTGGATGATGAGGGTGCAGCCTGTGTCCCGACCACATGAGGCTGGGTGGGGGGTGCAACTCCATCACCCTGAGGTGTCCCATCCACAGAGGTGCTGGTAGGATGGTCTCGATCTGAAGGTTGTGGGTCGGCCGGGGAAGGGACTCTCGCAGCACGACCTCCACGACGACCTCCACGACGACCCCTACCTCTAGAGGAATCTGCCATCTGTGAAAAAAATGAAAAGATGATTACACAACAGTGTAAATAATACAAAAATAAATTACCTAATAAGTAGAATGACATTTACACAATGAATTATGACATAAATAAATTACCTAAGTAGAATCTCCGTCACTAAATTCACCCTCACTCTCATCAGTATCACTTGATCGGAATGTACCTTCTCTAGATGCGTCCAACTCGGATTGATCCATTAACTCTCTTTCAACTTCTTCCCCATTTCCGTAAATGTCCGCCAGAGAATTAACAATAATGTCCGGCGTAATTTGCAACGGTACGTGGGGTCTTGAAAACTCATCATCTTGGTACGGAGCATCTTTTTCAGGCTGGTTGATTACATTATCAGTAATTATACTGCGAGCCTTTATCTTTATAACACCCAACCAGCCATGATGTCCTTCGGGATATGGCGAGTAATAAACCTGCTCTGCCTGTTGTGAAAAAATGAATGGGTCATACGCCTTATTATACCTTCGAGACAGCCTAACTTGAACAATACCATAATTTTTATCTATTTTTGTCCCTACGTCAAGAGTAGGATCAAACCAATCACACTTGAAGATAACTAACTTCATCACGGGGAAACCGGTATAATCGAGTTCAAGGATGTCAGTTAGAACCCCATAAAAATCATCCTCTACATTGCCATCAGTGGCTCGCACACAAACACCATAGTTACACGTCTGCATTCCTTCATTCCATGTTTTTGTGTTAAATTTATATCCATTTGCAATATAAGTATTCCATGATGTAACCCATCTGTTAGGCCCCCATGCCAAATTTGTCAACAATGGATTTTGAACATTGTTTTCTGGATCTAGTACCTAAAAAATCAAATATTATATTATTCTTATACATGGTATATATTTAAGGAGATAAAATGTATTTCAACAAATGAAGATGCTTAACCAACATATTTACTGAACCACATAGCAAAGTGAGAAGTAATTTCTCGATCAACCTGATCATTTGAAATGTCAGGTTGGAGATCCCTTAGAAAATTGTCGTACATCCTACATATGGGAGATTAACAGCAGGACGATTAATAATCATAAATGTCAATTGAACTTATAAAAGACATTGTAGAAACTTACTTTAAATATGGCGCGACCTCTTCACAGTTTTGAAGGATATACAGATGAGCAGCATTAATGTCACGATGCTCCAAGAAATATCCTTTTGATTTACCACTAAATCTGCCCGGATAGTTGAATATTGATATAGGAGGACTAGTTGAACTTCCTTCGCCCGAATCAACGTTTCTAGGCATCCTTGTCCTTCTCGTGTTAACTTCGTCCGGATAGAAATAAGAGGCAAAAGTGGAAGTCTCCTCTACTAAGTGTGCTTCACAAATGGAACCCTCCACTCGTGCCTTGTTCTTGACTTTGTGTTTAAAGGAGTGCAGGAACCTATTACAGAGGGATACATACAAATAATTACTAGTTTTAGGGAAAGCTAAACTACGCTCTCGTGTTCGTGAATTTCATATGTATTAAGTAAAATAGTTGATGTTGTTTACCTCTCAAATGGATACATCCAGCGGTATTGGGTGGGCCACCAACTCTTGCTTCGTAAGGTAGATGAACTGGCAGGTGTTCCATGGAATCAAAGAAACTCGGCGGGAAGATTTGCTCCAGCTTACATAACAAAACGGGTATCTTGACTTCCATATCCTTTAATTGATTCACATTTATTGTTGTCGATGTAAGCTCCCTGAAAAAGTGGCTAAGCTCAACAAGTGGGTTCCAAATTTGGCTTGGAATGCGTCGAACGCAATTGGAAGCAACCGTTGCATGAACACGTGGCAATCATGACTCTTCATTCCATGTAACTTTGCTTCCTTAATGTCAACACATCTACCCAGATTGGAAGCATACCCATCTGGTAACTTTAGTTCTTTAACCCACTTACAGACGGCCACTTTCTGTGCTTTGCTTAGTGTATAACTTGCTTTCGGTTTGATAAGTCTGCCACGATCACCGTCCTGCAACTCAAGCTCCTTCCGATTACAAATGTCAGCCAGGTCCAATCGGGCTTTATTTGTATCCTTTGTCCTCCCCTTGATGTCCATCACAGTGTCAAACACATTCAAAAACACATTCCTCTCAGTGTACATGACATCAATGTTGTGACGGAGTAGCTGCGTCCTCCAATACGGCAACCTCCAAAATATACTTTGTTTTGTCCAATTAAGGTTGACGCCATAATCAGGAATATGTTCTCCTTGGGTTTCATGGACGAGCGGTAAGTACTGTACTCTGTGCCATACATTAGGACCAGTCAAACGTGGTGGAGGCGGTGTTGTCTCCGCACAACGCTTCTTGAATGCATTCTTGTTCTGCCTATAAGTATGATCTTATGGAAGGAATTGACGATGACAATCAAAATATGAGATCTTTCGACTGTTTTTAAGTGTGAATGCCTTCGATCGCTCCATACATATTGGGCATCCAAGCTTCCCCGCAGTCATCCAACCCGACATCATCCCATAAGGAGGAAAGTCGTTGATCGTCCACATTAAAGTTGCTTTCATGATGAAATTCTGCCTCAAAGATACGTCATATGTCAACACACCATCATTCCACAGCATTGTCAACTCATCTATCAGCGGCTGCAAGTACACATCAATCTTACCTTTTGGATTAGACGGACCCGGAATTATGACTGTCAGGAACATAAACTCCCGCTTCATGCACATCCCCGGGAGAAGATTGTACGGAGTCAGGATAACCGGCCAACAAGAGTATGCTTTTCCAGACTGCCCAAAAGGATTAAATCCATCAGTAGATAACCCCAATCGGACATTGCGAGGGTCCTGCGAAAATGCCATATGAACCCTATCAAAATGCTTCCAAGCTTCTCCATCAGATGGATGACACAAGATATCTTGCTCCCTCTCATGCTCACTATGCCACCTCATGTGAGCTGTAGTGGCCATCGAAGAGTACAATCTTGTAAATCTTGGCACGAACGGAAAGTACCACATCTTTTTTAGCGACCTATTCTTCTCAATGCCCATCCTAGTGGTTGTGTTATACCGATCCGCACCACAAAATCGACAACATGTTATGCTTTCCGCTGAATCATCCTTATAGTACAACATACATTCATTCGGGCAACAATCAATTTTCAAACACCCCAGACCCAAATTTTCCACAGACTTCTTAGCATGATAAAAACTAGTAGGCATCCGATTGTCTTCTGGCAACGCCTTGGACACTGACCTGGTGAGGCGATTAAAACAGCCTTCTTGCATATTGTAGTCAGATTTGATACTCAACCATTCCATGCACATCGACAACTCCGTGTACTCCCGACATCCTTCCCACAATGGAGATCGTGCAACACTCAGCATATCATAGAATCTTTGAGCTTCGGGATTCGGATTCTCCTCTATGTATTGGGAACCCATTCCACCATCTTCTCCCCCATCTTCTTCTAGTAAAACACCAATCGATGGTCGAGCATGATCCATTATCATCTGCTCGTATGGATTCAATTCTTCCCTCCGGTCACCACTTCCATAGTACGAACCTTCAACCACAATCGGGTTTAAGTCAGGCAACGTCTCACCATGGTTACTCCACCAATAGTAATCAGGCATGAAGCCCTTCTCATAAAGATCGGCTACAACTCCATCCACGCTTTTGAAAGATTGACACTTGCATATTTTGCAAGGACACCTCAATTGATCACCGCCCAGCCGTATAAATCTCTCCTGGCTAACAACAAACTCTATAAACTCACCCACTCCAACTCTATACTCTTCCCTAAGACGTTTATTCCGATCCAACCTACGATACATCCATTTCCGATTCTCCGGAATATCCATTGCTGACAATTAAATAGCCTGAACCAATCCTACAATAACACTTATATATTACGGTGCATTCCAATAACTCCATCAATCTCGTTCTTATGACAAGGTATGAACCTATCCCATTCGATAAGAAACCTTTGCCACACTCGGCTACTAATAGTTATTCCCATATTCAAATACCTTATACTTGACAAAATTTTGGCAGCATTTCCCATCGGTCTCCAAGTTACACGACTCGAGCACGGTTAGAATCACCGCGATCAAGTATGCACTAGGAGAACAAAAGGAAATGCATCAGACCGAGATTTCAACAAGTATATAAGGCATTTGAACATTGAAATGACTATTGTACGAGTGTGAAAAAGGTTTTTTCCCAAACTGTCCCACTTGGACAATTCAAGATTCAATACAATGAGCATGCATACCTTGATAAGTTACGCATGCTCATCAATATTGAATCTCAAATAGGAAACTAAGGCTTTTGTAAATTAATTATTAACTCTAACAGAAAATAAAACCATTAACCTATAAATATTGAACATTGTTGAGCTTATATAAATTGCAGCGTAAATCAATACAAACTTAGATTAAATATTGTAGCAAACATCCTATTGAGCTCCGCTCTCCACTAACGAACAACACATATAGACAAACACATGCATAAACATTAAAATATCAGCATACAATCAGACAAGATCACATCCTATTGAGCTCCGCTCTCCACTAACAAACAACACATATTGACAAACGCATGCATAAACATTAAATTATCAGCACACAATCAGACAAGATCACATCCCATTGAGCTCAGCTCTCCACTACCAAACAACACGATAATTCACATAATACATTACACTGAGTGTTCGGAGAACTTACCTGAGAGAGAAAACACAACCGAGCAAGGATAAGGGGAGGAGCCGGAGCCAACAGAGAGTAGAAGAATATGACAACAAGGACCTATCGTGCATAAATGAAATTAGTCATTTCAAATCAAATCACTATTCTATATATACAGAATCCAGTACAACTATTTATAAGACTAGAAACACATAAATTAATATAAAATAGAATCAACAATATACGGTTACAAATTTAGAACAACTTGGAACTTCCCTTCTTCCCTATACTCTCCTCCCCATCTCCTTTATTTCAGAAGAAGAGGAAACAAAGGGAGAAAAATACTAAGGAACCTTTTCTCTCCCAAAACCTAACTCTTGGAAGATGAGGTAAGGGTTTAAATCTTAAATTACAAATTCCATTTGTTTGTGGTTTGTCATATTTGCATGTCTGAGAACTCAAAACAAAATGCAAAACACAAAATTTAAGCTTTAATCAGTGACAAAAACGTAACTATAATAAACTAAACTAAAAAAAAAAGAATGTTTCAAATGATTTTTGGACGGGCAAAGCAAGTGTCACGATTCATGAAATCATCCAGGCCTGGACTCTACTCTAATGTTTATACAAACACATAAAACTCACCCAGGATAATTGTTCTCTCTCACTTTAACTCTCAAACTCACACAACACTTATAAAGGAAGAGAAGAAAATTTATGTTCTCATATTGTTGATTCATTTCCTTTATGATTTCTGCAAACACAAACATGAAAATAATGACCACCAACAGCAACACAAAAAGAGTGACAACAATTTCCACTTTATGTTGATACTACATGCCAAATTTAGAGTACTCCCTCCTTTGAATATAATGACCACCAACAGCAACACAAAAAAAAGGAAAATTTCAAAGTTCCTTCCTCTCTTGCTTCTGAAATTCAGAGAGAAAAAGATGAACCCTCAGAAAATTTTTGGACCCTCTTAGACATACCACCAGACCAGAATTTTTGGACACACTCACAAAGCAACCAAAACAGTAACCATCATTATGGCAAAAAGAATTTCAGAGACTGTGAAATAACAATAAAATGGAGAATGTGTTAAGCTTGGATCAACTTCTTTAATGGAATGAATGAACTTTCTTGTTATTGAATTGAGAGACCAAAGCTCTTTATATAGAAAGTACGAAATAAAAGGAAACTAACACAACCAACTAAGAGATGCAAGACTAACAGAAAAAACAGAAAAACAGAAAACAACTAACTAATAGATTTAACCAACTAACAGAATACAATGACCAAGCCTAGCAAAACTCAACAAGCCTCAACAGAATGAAGGCGCAGGGGATACATAGAAGGAAGGAGGGGATACCTTTGCAGTGGTCCTTGCGGTTGTCCCTGTGGTGGCCGGAGCTCTACGGTGGTGGCACTGTTTCTGCGGAGGGAAAGACCAAAGATGAGAGGGAGGAAAAGGAAGAGAAGAAAGGAAGAGATGAGAGGTAAGAAGACTTACGTACTGTGATACGGTGGTGGCCGTACTGGTGCGGTGGTGGCCAGAGGGATGTGGAGACGGACGGACTGGCGCGGTGGTGGAGGTAGGGAGCAGAGCTGAAAGAGGAAAAATGAAGAAGTGAGGAAGGAAATGGAAGATTTCGTGATTTAGGGATTTCAGTTTTAGCGACCGAATTCGGTCGCTAATACGGTTAGTTTGAATTTTAATTTATAATTTTAGCGACCGATTTAAATTTCGGTCGCTAACACGCGCTGTTTAAATTTTTTTACGTGCCGTTTAGCGACCGACTTAATATCGGTCGCAAATATAAATAAAGTTTGAAGCATGATTCCATAAATTTAGCGACGGATTTTTAAATCGGTCGCTAATATAAATAAAGTTTGACCGTTGCATTTAAATCAGTTGCCATTTCGGTCGCTAAAAATTCATAAATTTATGACTTTTACTATCCTTTGTTTAGTGACCGATATAGCGGCCGATATCTCTGCTACGCTCTATTTCGGTCGCAGAATCAACTCTCACCAGTGTTTCATGTAGATCCTACAATCGGCCGCTATTTCGGTCGCAAAAAGTAACCAAAAAATTCAGTCACTATTTTCGGTCGCTAAATGACCTTTTTTTTGTAGTGCTAGATGCCAAAAATTTTGCAATTATTTTATATAAGCACCCAATCAAGGAAATGGGCCGGAACTCCCTAAGGGATTGTGGGTTGTTTGACTTAGGAATTAACGCTATGAAAGAAGCGGCAATGGCTTTTGGCAAGCAGGCACTCTGCTGACATTCAATAACAAATCCCATAATATCTTCCTTTAACATCTCCCAGTGAGCCTTTATGAAATTAAATTTAAAACCGTCAGGTCCTGGGCTTTTATTACCTTCACAACTCCAAACCGCATCCTTCAATTCTTCAAGTGAGATGGGAGAGACCAACATTTGATTTTCAGCTTCCATCACGTTTGTGAAAGTGAGCCCATCTAGAATGGGGCGAACAAAATCTATATTAGCTGAGAATTGCTCTTGGAAAAATCTTCTCACTTCATTTTTGACTTCAGGTACCGTCTCTAGCCATCAATCCCCAACCTTCAAGGCAATCATTTGATTTCTCCTCCTCCTAGCTTTCAAGCAAGTATGGAAGTACTTTGTATTGGCATCCCCTTCCGCAATCCATTTACATCTTGATTTCTGTAACAATAAGCTCTCTTTCTCATGCAGTTGTTTCCAAAAATTTGTTGTCAACAGTTTCCTTTGTTCCAGATTTATATCACCCTCATCTGCCATTACCTAATCCAATCGATTAAGCTTAGCAACGGTGTTTGCAATATTCAGGTCTATCACCCCGAACACCTTTTTGTTCCACTTCCTCAACTTCTCTTCTAGAATCTTAAACTTTTTCTTAAAACATAGCCTTTCCACCCCTCCACTTGTGAACCAACCCAACAATCTTCCACAAACGCATTGTAGTCTTTGTTATCAAGCCAACAGTTGTTGAAGCGGAATGGTTTGGGCCCCTAGTTCTTTTATGCGAATTTCAACCAAACAGGGCAATGATCAGAAATGTCCATGTCTCCTACCCACCGAGCATCCGCTTGCCATGCTTGAATTGCACCATCTGATAAGAAAAATCGATCTGACCTGCTCAAAGAAGTGCCATCAGAGCTGAACCAAGTGAATTTCTTGCCTAACACAGGCAAGTCTGTTACCTCCATACTTTCGACAAAATGTCTAAATTCCAGAATTTCTGCCTGATTTATTTGATTACTACGCCCCTCCCTTTCCGCTGGATCCATAACAGCATTAAAATCACCTGCATTACACCACTCACCCTTCGGAAAACCTCTTTTTGACATACACAAATCTGCCCACAACTTTCTTTTCCCATCCATGGAACTTGGTGAATAAACATTAACAATATAAAACGACACAGAAGAACTTCCAAGTTCTACACAAATGCCAAGGAAACCAACCCCTGAAAAATGAAACAAGACTCGAAACAACCCTACCTTCCACAAGGAAATCATACCACCTGATAACCCATTAGACTCTTTCACAACCCAGTCAAAATCCTCTCCACCCCATAAGCTGGTCATAAACATATTATCTACGGAATCACACTTTGTTTCTTGCAGCAAACAAATATCAAAATTACCTGAAATTAGGAAAGACCGAACCCTGTGTCGTTTTGCCCGATCTCTCAGCCCTCGTGTATTCAGTGTGACGATCTTCAATTTTTGTTGTCCATTCTCCTCCCTCTCCATCCGTGCCTCACTCTCCTTTACCTCCAGCTCACCAATTTCCTTTGTCTGTGACCAAATCTGAATGACCTTTTCTGCCTCATAACTCTTCCAAAATCTCGTATCACCATGATTCAAATTAGAGCCAGTGGTAGATTCACAGCACAAAATCGTGCCACCTGAGAAGACTGAACTCTCTCTAGAAGACTCCGCTCCTCCTTGTTTCAAGCTCTGTTTTCGACCTCTCTGCCTAATTGTAATTAAAGGGTTTATGGTTACCCCTTTGGAATTACATTGTAACAGACTCAGTGAGTGCAACGAGTCCTCAGGTGTCGAATTTACTCCAACCGCATTTGGACCAAAGTTTAGATCGAAAACCGACTCATCATTGTTTTGCATAGGTAGGCCACCATCCATTCCAATATGGACCGAAAAAACTTGTTACTGAGCGTGAGTTAGATGAGGCTCCGCTTCATGTTTCTCCACTCACTATGTGGGTCTCGCGTTTTTCGGGAATCAACGTTGGGCCAGCTAAAATATTGACTACCAGCCCTTTTCCATTTGACAAGGTAAGGGGCCCACTGTCCATATTAACCGCCTGATTGTTATTCTCCTCGTGTGATCATTCTCTTTCCACCGCCACATTCAAATCATTCTCCAAATCATGTGCTTTTATTGTGCCATTATTTCCTGCGGACATAGTGCAACGAACGTAGCATTCGTTTCCTGTGCTGCATGAATTTACTTCTCCTATTGTTGCATTTATTTCATTATTCAATTAACATTATCCACCTCATAATTGTGATTAATTGTCTCATTAATGGGCTCATTAATTTCCTCGTAAAACTCTCCCTCCTCCATATCCGGCGAGATCTCCGACCCTTCGTTGTCATACTCTGAATCAGACCAATTCAGACTTCTCCACTACAGACGGCGTCAACCATTGCATTAGGCCAGTCTTCTACAATTTTAATGGAGAAGACTATTCCATTTATGTTAACAGAAACCACTCTATTCACTAAATCATGCGTCCTTGATCTAAAGAGAATTCTTGCCACATCAAATGAACTTTTCTTCCTTGTACTTTCATCTACATCCACAAAAATCCCGAATAGTGATACAATGAATTCAAAGAATTCCATCGACCATGCATGTATTGGAATACCATAGACCCCAACCCAAGTTAGTCTCTCATTGTCTATATCTCTGGGATTCCAAGGTGTCACTTCTTCAAACCATTTTAGAAGCCACTCCTTGTGGTTGTATATCAAAGCCTTAATTTCACCCTCATCATCAGATTCCAAGAGAACCAAATTAGCTCCCATTGGAGTAACTTCGATAGATAAGATACCCTGTCTATGGAACTCTTGTGGAATGCAATAAGATGTGCCTGGATGGCAAACTTTTCCCACGTACGCCTTGCCCATCCTTTGCAAATATTCGTTTTTCACTGTGAACTCAAGATTCGCCTTGTCCTGCTTACGCACATATTTTGTTACCTGCCTTCTTCCTTGATTTGCATCGTTAATACCACTTTGTTTCAGCACATTAGCATATGACCTCCCCTGGTTTCCAACAATAACAACTTTTTGTTTCGCCCTACTGTTATCCGCATGGGAAACGTGACCTTGTGGCTCCCTGACAGGTCGTGTAATCCTAGCAGCCTTCGGGTTATGAGCAACCTTGGTGTCTCGAACAAACCTGGGCAGATTGACATGTATCTTTGTGCTCCCTATAATAATATTATCAAGTTTAATGGCAAATAGAACCACTTCTCCGACGTCACAAAACGTATGAATCCAAAGCGCTTCCCTTGTTTGTTTCGCTTATGAAGGATTACAACTTCCACAACCCTCCCATATAATTGGAAAAACCCCAACATGACCTTAGCATCAAAATCTTCTGGGAATTCTAAGAAGAAATATTATGTGTAGCCATAGTCACCTTTGCTCTCCCCTATCTCCAAACGCGCAATATCCATCTTGTCTCCTCCCCTACGAATTTGCTTATCTCCATAACGTTTCCGTTGCCGTCTAACAAACTTCGTCCACTCTCCACTCTCCATCAGCGCTCATCAAATCTTGATTCTTATGCTTCTATTATATCTTAGTGCATTGTTGTGTATATATGAGCAACGACAGGATGCAAATAACTCTCATTTTTAAGCAGTGTGATAGTGTAAAAATGAGAAAATGAAAAGAAATGGAGATATAAAATTCGAGATGTGTTTAGAAGTTTTTATTTTCTATTTTCACATCTTTGAAACACCCTCCCTAGTTCTTATTCAGATCATCATGAGCTAATAGCTCCAATCTACTATGCTCTAATTTTCAATAAGTATAACAATATGTTAGGAATTTTTTTTATTTACGAATATAAATATGAATAAGTTGGCTTTTTAATTTCACCAATGGAATAATATCCTTTTATCAATATCAGTATTCTAGGGTTCAAATCATAACAAAGGAGGAAAAATAACATAACAACTAACATACTAACATTTACCTATAAAAAAAGTATTCATCCAATAACTAATCATGGGTTGGTCGAGTGGTAAGATCTCGACTACATGATGAGGAAAACGTAAGATCGAATCCTAGTGGTAGATACTCTAGTTGGGAGGTTGCGAAAACTAATTAAGGGTTAATTCCTTGCTCTAAGCAGCCGGCCGATGATTAGGCTCATAGTTGGTCCAAAATCCCGAAGCTGTGGGAATAGCTCGAGATGCCACTAGGGAGCCAAATGCCCTAATTACAGTAATTCATAAAAAAGTATTCATTCGACAGTGGTTGGTAGCAGTGATAGTGGACTGCGTCCTATGTGAACTTTACATACAAGATTAGAGTTTCGAATCTTAGAGTCGTTACTTTGGGGAGGACTTCACCTAACTATCACCCCAGCTCGAGGGTTAGTCTTACAAACATATTTATGAGGATATTCGATCAAAGACCAAAAATATCAATATTCAATGCCCCTTACCATCTTTTAGCACTTTAATATTTAGCATTAGTTTTACTGTTTAAGTACTCTTCTTGAATTGTTTTTACTTGTGTGGAGGTTTTGTCCTCATTTCATGTTTAGTTAATAACAAAGTCAGGTAGTTTATTTTTATTTTTTTTATTTGATAAGCCAAAAATATATTGATAATAGTATAAAGGGGCACTCTCTAGGGCCGTGTATAGGAATTTTGGGGCCTAAGACAAAACTTTTAAAGAGATTTAATAATATATAAATTATTAAAATTTATATTAATCTTATGGTTTTTTGAGCTGCAAAATCTTTTATCAAAGTTTTATAACGTATAATTTTTTTATATAATCAATCAATTCTAACATTTCACTCTAAATAAATAAGATGGAATCCATTTAATATATCTTGCAACATTGTTGATCTCAGATATGACTTAAACAATTTTAATTTTGAAAAACTTCATTCGATTGTAGCAATCGCCACAAGTATTGTCAATAATATTCTATAAGCAATACAAACATTTGGAAAAGAATCTAATGTTTTGATATAATTTACTTCTATAATATTCTAATGTTCAAAATAATATGAAGATGAGTAAGAGAGAGAGAGGCAACGAGTGATGAAAAAAAATTTGAAGTAAATATAATAAAATTTTATAATTTCTAAAGACAAATGTTGATGAGTGATCTATGAGCATTGTTTAAGGAATCTAGAAAGCTAAGTTATATGAAAAGTGGTGTAGTAAATACATTGGGAATGCCTCCTATGATAACCTCTAGACAATGAAGGCAGTTCTTAGAGGTTTTGAGATGATATCGGGATTGAAGGTTAATTTTAATAAAATTTGTATCTATGGTATCAATGTAGAAGAAGAGTTCCTTCAGGCGGGGTCAAATTTTCTCTGTTGCAAGGTGGGGAGGTTATCTTTCTCTTACCTAGGTCTCCCGCTAGGTGCAAACCCAAAAAGACTCTCAACTTGGAAACCGGTGATTGATGTAATGAAGAAAAGGTTGTCTAGGTGGAAGGGTAGATTTTTATCTATGGGTGGGAGGATAGTACTCCTGAAGTTGGTGTTGTCTAGTATTTCTCTTTATTATCTATCCCTCTTTAGACATCCGAGGAAGGTGCTTAAGATCCTGGTTGGGATTCAGAGATAATTTTTGTGGGGTTTAACACCCTGAAGTTCACCCTACGTTAATAAATGTTAATATGTGTAAGAATTAGCTTATATATGCATGTTATGCTTGTTCTTAATGTCTATGTTCATGTTTGGGGAAGTTTAGCCTTAGAAAGGTTCAATCCTTTTAGAGTCTTAGTAACTTGTTTCACCGTTTTGTCCATATCTTGAGTTCTAGAAGTCCTATTGAGGTGATCTTTGATGGGTTGGAAAGATAAGGGAATTATCTTCAAGTATTATTTTATGTGTTTTGGCCAATTCATTTGTTTATTAGGCCTAGCGCCTCAATCTTTGTTCGCCCCGTGTGTCTGCCTCGACATAGCTGTGTCTCCTGATAGACATAGCTGTGTCTATTTCTCGCAAACATTGTTTTGGCGGGGACACACCTGTGTCTCCTGATAGACACACATCTGTGTCTAGTGCTCAGAAACGCTATTTTGGCCAGGACACAGCTGTGTCTCCTAATAGACACAGTTGTGTCTAGTTCTCAAAGATGTTTTTCCTGGCAATATAAATAAGTGAGTCAAGAGGGTTACAAGTTACAACCCTTATTTTGACTCTTCCTCTCAATCCTTGGCCGTCATAAACCCTCTTCTCTCCCTCCCCTTGAACCTCCTCAAGACTCTTGGTGTTTTCTCTTGCGATTGGAGAATAAATGGCGCATTTGTGTCAATTAAGGTAACCTTGTAAACCCTTTGTTGATATCCTTTTGTTTTCTTGCATTGGGGAATAATTACTCCTTCTTTCTTTGATGTTCTTGACCAAGATCCTTTGAACCGTTCGAGTGGACCAAGTTTGGATTCGCTCAAAGTGACCGTAGATTAGATCGTCATACCAGATATGGGGAGAAGGATAGTATGAACATTAGGTAAGGGGGTAGCGTAAGATGAAGGGTTCCCATGACCCTATTGTTTGTTTAATTGATGTCTATCACATATTTGATTATATGTTTAATTGAGTATTGGTATGCCAGTTGTGAATGTCTAATTGCTATAACTGTTTTATGGCTCAGATGTATGCCAATTTATATGTTTGATGATGTGTTATGTCATGGTTAATTGGTTAAATTGGTATGTTGAATGCGTCATGAATGTTGTTAGTTTGATGATGTTGATTATGCCATGGTTGAATGTATGGTGATTTATGATGAACTCTAATTGGTTAAAATATGGCTCTTTATTAACATGGTAATTAAAGGAATAATTTCCCCAAAAGTATTATAAAACATGAATTTAGTAGTGAGAGGTGAGGTTAATGTTTGATGGTCCTTGACTAGACCCCAGGACTGATTTAAGAGTGTTTAGGGAGTTTTTGGCTAAAGAACATGACCAACCCCGCCCAATCAAGTGCGGCCACGCTCCCAAGAAGCACTAGTGCTTAACAGTGGAGCACGCCGTGCTCTCCCAATTAGAACAAATGACGTGAACTAAAGGGTTAAAGGGTAGTTATACCCAAATGTCCCAAAATGATGAAATAATAAACCAATCGAATGATAACAAGTTAGATAACTTAATTAAATATTAATTAAGATAAACAAGAATAACAAGTTGGTTAAGCGGGTGCCCAGTGGGTTACCGTGACGTTGATAGACTTTGGTGCTTTCGGCCAAAGTGGCCTCGATGCTTTTTGGTCTAAGTGTTGATTAGTTGATACTTAGTTATTTTTGGCTAAGGGAGCAGATACAAATAAGTGTTATTGTTTTGACGTTATGTTTGTGATATGTCTTGGGTGATTATAGAACCAATCAAATGAGGTGGTTGCCTTGTTTGTTTTTGTGCTCATGCATTCTTACGTTGAAGTTGTTAGTGGGGAAGTTCAACATAGGGGAGGTCGTCCTAGAGTACGACGATCTGGCCAAGTCTTAAGTGGTTTACCCAAGGTTTGGTAAACCGTGCTCCCCCGCGGTGGTGTACCCTTGTTATGGTGCATTGGCTATCCAAGGGGTTCACCCATGGTTTGGTGGACTGCCGACGTTGGTGCTTTTTGGCCAATGTGGATATGTAACTCCGAAGTTGCCTTCCTGAGATAGTTTGGATCCACATGCATAATGGAGTAGCGAAGTAGTGTTGCACCACATAGCATACGTGGGTTGATTTAATATGTTGATATAATTATATGTTGATGCTAAATGATGGAAATACTATGTATATGATGTATGTTCATCTTTCTTACTATCTCCATGCCGACGTGTTTATATGTTTTCTTACTCCCCATCTTCTCTATTTATGTTGTTGGCATGTATCTCTTTATGCAGAGGACGGTGAGCAGCCAGTGGAGGAGTGACTCTGAGGAGCGACTCTGAGGAGCCACGACTCTAGTTAGGATTTATCTGTAGTTATAGTTGTTTTTAGTTTCAGTTGTATTCCGAGGATTTTATTCCGGAACGGTTATACCAACTCTGTATGTGACATCGGGGTTAGTTTAAGTCTTATGCTTTTGATGTTCATGTTTACGTTTTATCTTTTTACAACTTTTTATGTTTTTTCGTGTTGAGACGTTACAATATGGTGCTTTCTATCCGGTTTTTATTTTATGAAATAAATGCATGTTTTACTTTTATACCTTTACCTTTTAACGCTTTGTATAACATGCGGGATAGAGGGTGTCACATTTAGTGGTATCAGAGCAGGTCTGTCTTATCAGGCCGTGGTATGAGTCTGTTATGAGTCTGTTATGTGCTCTTGTTTGAATTGTCTATATTTATATAGACAATGTTACGTGGTACTAAGTACATATTGCTTCGTTTTGGTTTGACTTACTGCATTTGGTGGTTTGTCTTGAACGATCCAAGAAGCCTGTGAGTGTTTCTTGTGTTTAGGAAGACCGTTCTATTATCTTTTGTTAATAAGACCTCTGCAGCTGATCTTGTGTGCTTACCTTAAAGGACCTTGATGTCATTCTTGGCATGGACTGGTTATCTTCCAATCACGTCCTTTTGAATTGTTTCGATAATACCAAAGTTCTTTGAGCTTCTGAGAAATCTAAGGATCCAACCTTTCTCTTTCCCAACCAAGTCAAGGCTTCGATGAAAGACGAGGCCTAAGTGTACATGATGCTGTCTTCCCTGGAATTAGAGAGTCCTCCTGATGTTGGAAGTGTGCATGTTGTGCAGGAATTTCCAGAAGTGTTCCCGGGGGATGGTTATAACTTGCCCCCTAAGAGAGATGTTGAGTTCACTATAGATTTAGTGTCTGGCACCGAGCCAATATCCATAGTGCCCTATAAAATGTCTCCTCTAGAGCTAGCTAAGTGGAAGGAACAGTTAGAGGATTTGATCCAGAAGCTGCTTATTAGGCCTAGCGTATCCCCCCGGGGTGCGCCAGCATTGCTAGTAAAGAAGAAGGATGGCAGTATGAGGTTGTGTGTCGACTATCGACAGATCAACAAGGTAACCATTAAGGTTCGGTATCCCCTTCCTAGGATTGATGATCTTATGGACCAGTTGATAGGCGCTTATGTCTTCTCGAAGATAGATTTAAGGTCAGGGTACCATCAGATTCGGGTTAAGTCTGAGGACATCTCAAAGACAGCGTTCAGGACACATTATGGTCAATATGAGTACTTGGTTATGCCCTTTGGTGTGACCAATGCTCTTGCTGTGTTCATGGACTACACGAACAAGACCTTTCACCCTTACTTGGATGAGTTTGTGGTGGTTTTCATAGATGACATCTTAGTGTACTCCAAGACCAAGGAGGAACATGAGGAACACTTGAGGGTTGTCTTGCAGACCCTTAAGGAAAAGCAGTTGTATGCTAAGTTGTCTAAGTGTGAGTTATGACTAGAAGAGGTGAGCTTCTTAGGACATGGCATCTCTAAAGGTAGCATAGTCGTGGATCCGGCTAAGGTCGAGATGGTGCTCCAGTAGGAAGCGCCAAAGTCAGTAATCGAGATTAGGAATTTCTTGGGTTTAGTAGGGTACTATATGAGGTTTATAAAAGGTTTCTCTAAGTTAGCTTTACCCTTAACCTGTCTCACCAAGAAGAGACAGTTGTTTGTTTGGGACTCTAAGTGTGAAAAGAGTTTCCAAACCCTTAAGGATAGGTTAACATCAGCACCCGTGTTAGTTTTGCCAGATCCAAGTAAACCTTTCGTTGTGTGCTGTGATGAATCGAAGCAAGATTTAGGTGGAGTGTTGATGCAAGATGGTGAGGTAGTAGCTTATGCCTCTAGGCAATTGAAAACCCATGAGAAGAACTACCCTACCAATGACCTAGAATTAGGAGCTGTGGTATTGGCCTTAAAGATCTGGAGGCATTACCTTTATGGAGCGAAGTTTGAGGTCTTTAGTGATCATAAGAGTTTGAAATATCTCTTTGATCAAAATGAGTTGAATATGAGGCAGCGTAGGTGGATGGAGTTTTTAAAGGATTATAAGTTTGATCTAACCTACCACCCAGGAAAAGCCAATGTGGTGGCAGATGCCTTAAGTAGGAAAACCTTGTATGTCTCCACTTTGAAGGTTAGAGAGATGGATCTGATCGAGGAGTTTAGAGACCTGAGTTTAGCTTGGGAAGTTACCCCTAAGAGCATTAGGGTTGGAACCTTGTAGGTTACCAACAGTTTGATGGATCAGGTTAGAGAGAGTCGGAAGATAGACCAGTTTCTCTTCGACCAGAGAGAGTTGCTCGCTCAGGGTATAAACCTTAGTTTTAAGGACGGGAGTGATGGAATTTTGAGGTTCAAAGATAGAGTCTGTATAGCAGAATTCCCAGAGCTTAGAAAGTTAATCCATGAAGAAGGACATAGGAGTGGACCGAGTGTGCTCCCAGGTGCCACTAAGATGTATCAAGATCTTAAGAAGATGTTTTGGTGGCCTAGGATGAAGGAAGATGTGACTGAGGTTGTGTACGCTTGTTTAGTGTGCCAAAAGGCTAAGATAGAACACCAGAAGCCATCAGGTAAGTTGCAGCCGTTAAGTATCCCAGAATGGAAATGGGACAGTATTTCCATGGATTTTGTGTCTGGACTCCCTAGGACTCCAGCTGGTTTTGAGGCTATATGGGTTGTTGTGGATAGACTGACTAAGTCCGCCCATTTCATCCATATGAACATGGAATATCCTTTGGAAAAGTTGGCCAAGTTGTACATCAAAGAGATAGTTAGGCTACATGGTGTATCCTCTAGCATAGTATCAGATAGAGACCCAAGGTTTACCTCTAGGTTTTGGAATAGTTTACAAGAGGCTTTAGGAACCAAGCTTAGGCTAAGTTTAGCTTATCACCCACAGACCAATGGTCAGTCTGAGAGAACAATCCAGTCCTTAGAGGACTTGCTTAGAGCTTGCGTGCTAGAACAATCGGGTAGTTGGGACAGGTTTGTTCCCCCCGAAGAGTTTATCTACAAATATAGTTTCCATTCCAGTATTGGAATGACACCTTATGAAGCTCTTTATGGGAGGAGATGTAGGACACCCTTGTGTTGGAGTGAACCTGGTGATAGTGTTGTGTTAGGACCTGAGATAGTGCAAGAAACCACAGATAAAGTGAGGATGATTCAGGAAAAGTTGAAGGTGGCTCATAGTAGGCAAAAGAGCTACCATGACAAAAGGAGGAAGGCACTCGAATTCCAGGAATGTGACCATGTGTTCTTAAGAGTTACCCCGACAACTGGGGTTGGTAGAGTGATGGAAGCGAAGAAACTAACTCCTAGATTCATTGGTCCTTACCAAATTCTAAAAAGAGTCGACGAAGTCTCCTACCAAATAGCCTTATCGCCATTATTGTCCGATCTTCATAGTGTCTTTCATGTGTCTCAACTCAGAAAGTACATTCATGACCCTAGTCACGTGATAATACCGGATACCATACAGTTAAAAGAAAACTTGACTTTTGAGGTATTACCCCTTCGAGTTGAGGATAGGAGGGTCAAGCAACTAAGAGGTAAGGAGATTCTTTTGGTCAAAGTCGTTTGGAGTGGGGCTACAAAGGAGAGTGCTACGTGGGAAATGGAAAGCAAGATGATGGAATCGTATCCGCACCTTTTCAATCGACGCGAGTAGAAATTTCGAGGGCGAAATTTTTATAAGGGGGGTCGAATTGTAACACCCTGAATTTCACCATACATTAATAAGTGTTAATATGTGTTAAACATAGCTTGTATATGCTTGTTCTTGATGTCTAAGTTCATGTTTGGGGAAGTTTAGCCTTAGAAAGGTTCAATCCTTTTAGAGTCCTAGTAGCCTATTTCACCGTTTCGGCCACATCTAGAGTTCTAGATGTTCGATTGAGGCGATCTTTTATGCGCTGGAAATCTAATAGAATTATATACAATTCTTATTTTATGTGTTTTGGCCAATTCAGTTGTTCAGTAGGCGTCACGCCTCAATATTTGTTCGCCCCATGTGTCTGCCGAGACACAGTTGTGTCTCCTGATAGACATAGCTGTGTCTATTTCTCGAAAACGTTGTTTTGGCGGGGACACACCTGTGTCTCTTGATAGACACATCTCAGAACTGTCGAGACACACTGTTGTGTCTCCTGATGGACACAGCTGTGTCGAATTCCTTGAACGCTGATCGGTCCTTGACATACCAGTGTGTCTCATGATAGACACGGCTGTGTCTAGCGCTCAAACGTTATTTTGGCCAGGACACACCTGTGTCTCCTAATGCACACAGTTGTGTCTAGTTCTCAAAGATGTTTTTCCTGACAATATAAATAAATGAGTCAAGAAGGTTACAAGTTACAACCCTTATTTTGACTCTTCCTCTCAATCCTTGGCCGTCAGAAACCCTCTTCTCTCCCTCCCCTTGAACCTCTTCAAGACTCTTGGTGTTTTCTCTTGCAATTGGAGAATAAACCGCGCATTAGTGTCAATTAAGGTAGTCTTGTAAACCCTTTGTTGATCTCCTTTTGTTTTCTTGAATTGGGGATTAATTACTCCTTCTTTCTTTGATGTTCTTGACCAAGATCCTTTGAACCGTTCAAGTGGACCAAATTTGGATTCGCTCAAAGTGACCGTAGATTAGATCGTCATACCAGGTATGGGGATAAGGTAGTATGAATGTTAGGCAAGGGGATAGCATAAGATGAAGGGTTCTCATGACCCTATTGTTTGTTAAACTGTTAATTGATGCCTATCACATGTTTGATTATATGTTTAATTGATTATTGGTATGCTAGTTATGAATGTCTAATTGCTATAACTGTATTATGGTTCATGATGATGTATGCCAATTTATATGTTTGATGATATGTGTTATGTCATGATTAATTTGTTAAATTGGTATGTTGAATGCGTCATGAATGTTGTTAGTTTGATGATGTTGATTATGCCATGGTTGAATGTATGGTGATTTATGATGAACACGTTAATAAAAATCTAATTGGTTAATATAGGGCTCCTTATTAACATGGTAATTGAAGGAATAATTTCACCAAAAGTATTATAAAACATTAATTTAGTAGTGAGAGGTGAGATTAATGTTTGATGGTCCTTGACTAGACCCTAGGACTGATTTAAGAGTGTTTAGGGAGTTTTTGGCTAAAGAACATGACCAACCCTGCTCAATCAGTACGGCCGTGCTTAACAGGGAGCACGCCCGTGCTCTCCCAATTAGAACAGTGACGTGAACTAAAGGATTAAAAGGTAGTTATACCCAAATGTCCCAAAATGTTGAAATAATACATCATTCGAATGATAATAAGTTAGATAACTTAATTAAATGTTAATTAAGATAAACAAGAATGACAAGTTGGTTAAGCCGGTGCCCGGTGGGTTACCGCACGTTGATAGACTTTGGTGCTTTTTGGCCAAAGTGACCTTGATTCTTTTTGGTCGAGGTGTTGATGAGTTGAACCTTAGTGCTTTTTGGCTATGGGGGACCTTGACCCAGAAGGGTTAAGGTGTTGACGTTGATGTTAGTGATGAGTCTTGGGTGCTTATTGGCCCAAGCAAAGGAAGTGGTTACCTTGTTTGTTGTTGTGCTCATACATTCATACGTTGAAGTTGTTATTGGGGGAAGTTCAACATAGGGGAGGTCGTCCTAGAGTACGGCGACCTGTCCAAGTCTCGGGTGGTTTACCCAAGGTTTGGTAAACCGTGAACCCCCCGCATTGGCGTACCCTCGTTATGGTATGTTGGCTATCCAAGGGGTTTACCCATGGTTTGGTGGACTGCAGGCGTTGGTGCTTTTTGGCCAATGTGGATATGTAACTTCGAAGTTGCCTTCCTGAGATAGTTTGGATCCACATGCATAATGTAGTAGCGGAGTAGTGTTGCACCACATAGCATACGTGGGTTGATTTAATATGTTGATATAATTATATGTTGATGCTAAATGATGGAAATACTATGTATATGATGTATGTTCATCTTGCTTACTATCTCCATGCCGATGTGTTTATATGTTTTCTTATTCTCCGTCTTCTCTATTTATGTTGTTGGCATGTATCTCTTTATGCAGAGGACGGTGAGCAGCCAGTGGAGGAGTGACTCTGAGGAGCCACGACTCTAGTTAGGATTTATCAGTAGTTATAGTTGTTTTTAGTTTCAGTTTCAGTTGTGTTCCGAGGATTTTATTCCGGAACGACTATACCAGCTCTGTATATGACAACGAGGTTAGGTTATGTCTTATGCTTTTGATGTTCGTATTTACGTTTTATCTTTTTGCAACTTTTTATGTTTTTCCGCATTGAGACGTTACAATGTGGTGCTTTCTATTCGGTTTTTATTTTATGAAATAAATGCATGTTTTACTTTTGTATCTTTTCCTAGATAAATCATTCACCATCCGTAATATGGGAAGGTGGGATGGGTCAGTTTGGAAGTGGGAGTGGAGTTGGAGGAGGACTTTGTTTGTTTTGGAATAAGAGTTATTACAGATGTTCTCTGATACAATGGTAGGAGCTGTTATCTGTAGCGATTTGGAAAATGAGTGGGTTTGGGGAATAGGTTTAGAGAAGAAATATTCAGTTAAGTCTGCTTATGAACATTTAATTTCACACACTATTCTAGTGGGTTACCCCCACGAGTTGTCTACTATTTTCAAATATTTTTGGACTAGTTGTGCTCCAAGCAAGGTGTTAGCTTTCTCATGGCAACTTCTTCAAGTTCGAGGGCCCACTAGGTTAAATTTGCTCCATAGAAATATTATGAATGATGTCCTCTCTTGTTCCCGTGTACTGTGTTGTCAAGCACAGGAGTCTTCTGCTCATTTGTTCCAAAACTGCTCCTTTTCATCAAGAATTTGGGGTTGACTATACAGGTGGATTGGTTACGATTTAGACATGCCACCGGACATTACAAGTTATTATTTGTTGCACATAGATCTGTTTAGAGGTAGGAAGATGAAGAAGTTAAGAAGTCTATTTTGGCAAGCAACAATCTGGACAATTTGGCTACAAAGAAATGCAATTATATTCAGAAATGAAACTGTGGTGTTCGGAAACTTCACTGATTCGATTAGGAATAAGTCTTAGCACTGGTTCTCTGCTGAAAGCGTCCATTCTAACTAATCTTTTTCCGATTGGTGTATTAGTCCATCAAATTGTCTCAGGTAGAAAGCGTGAGGTGATGAAACAAGGCCAGCATGTCCTTACTATGATAGTAACTTGTTCATGATGAATCCTAAAATGTTGTGAATCTCAGATTGTGAGAATTCAAATGAGGGTGTACTCTGATGGGGTTTTTTTCCTGGTTTGAGGATCAAGTATCACATAAAAGAGTGAGAGATAAAATGTGAGGTGGTTTTGGCTTGAGTGGAAAAAGTCAGGGTGTGCTTAAGGTGTCTGCTGATTACTCACTTGGTGTCAGCAACAACTAACGTTTTTCTTTGCAGGTTTGATTAGCCCTTGGCGGCTTTTGGTCTCATCTGGGAGCAGTTTCTTTATTTTTGTGTGTGTGTGGTGTGTTGTGGTGCATTCTTTGGTGTGTTCTGTCTAAGGGTCAGGTCCCCCGCTCTCTAAGGGTTGGTTTTCTTTCTAAGGGTCTTGATGTGCTCCTTGTGAGTGTTTACCTGTGAGCATGTGTCTGCTTTTATTTTCTTTTTGGTTAGTTTTGGTTTGTTTTGGACTCAGTGTTCAGTTTCTCCTCGAGTGTGTTTTCTTTTGTCCCCCTTGTCAGTGGTTTGGTGAGTGTCCTTGTTTTGGTTGTGTTGTTAGTGAGTCTTTCCTGTTTCTTGGTGTGTGAGTATGTCCTTTTTCTAGTTCTTTTCATCTGTCTTTGTGAGTCTACTAAGTTTTGGCTTCAGGTGTTGGTGCTACAACAGACTGAGTCTCTTAAGGGTGGTTTCTGTTTTGTGAATGTCAAAATTAGTGGGAGACTGAAAAAGAAAAAAAGAATTCAAGTGCTAGAATGATCATTCTTTATTGGTATGTCCCTTCTTGTTGCATGTTCCTTCTTGTGGTTCTTTACTGTGCTAGTTGGTTTCATGTAGCAGGCTCTCTAAGTTTTGCAAGCATGCACTATTCACAGCATTTTACATCTCGCAGCTCTGCTCTTACTGATGAATTTACTAACAACATCGCTGGTCCTTTTCAATTTGTCGGGCTTTTAATATGTTTGCAGCTGCACTATCGGTTATGTTCTGGTTGTTCTGTCTGCTGCCTTCAGTTTCGAGAGTTTGATGTCCTTTGTGTAGCGGTTTTATTGTTTAACCATGGTGCTCTATTAGGGTGGTCTTTCTTCACAGGAACAACTGGTCTACAGTAGGCAAATTTTATCAACTACATCTTTGGTTATACTTGGTTAGACTTGATCTTCAACAATTTGGAGGAATCTGTTTAGTTATTGGGTCTTCCTGTTGGGAATTTGGTCTGATCAGTTTGGTTTGGTTTATACTGGTGTTCTTGCTTTGGTTATACTGGTTTCTTTCTTTGGCTAGGACTTTGTAATATTGATGCTGATAAAGTGTTGTTCTAGTAATCCAATTACATTGGTCCTTCTTTTTGTTTATTTTGGTTCTTATATACGGGTCGGGGTACCCCTTGTACCCCTATCAATATATTTTTGGCTTATCAAAAATAAAAATACATTGGGAATGAATATACTTAGTTTTTCAATGAATACTTACCTTATTTAGATTTCTCAAACAATGTTCTTAATACACTTGTTAATAAGATCCAATACTAAAAAGTAAAAACAAAAACAAAATTGGGGTATAAGGCTGTGGCCTTAATGGCCTTGTGTATTACACAGCCATGGCACTCTCTAACCAATATACAAGAACATAACCAACATAGATCCTAAAAACATTCTTTAAACTCCCAAAAAAAAAACACTAAACACAACTATTCTTTTTTTTTGTAAATCAAATTTGGATTAATAAGAGTATCAGGGGTACTCAAACCCAAATACAAAACCCCATAAAGGAGCCACCAAAATAGCTATTGTTTTGCATGCATTTTTAGTTCATTTAAGCATATTTGCTTGTTTCTTTACTTATTTTTCTCTTAGTTCAGGTAGCGGTGGTGACTGTTGGATTATTGTGTAGGAATTATGTTTTTGAGCTTGGAAAATGGTGGAGATCACATGATTTGGAGCTGGTATGAATTTGGAGGCAAACAGGATGCAAAGTGGCTAGCACGGGTTGGGTATCATTTGACACGGCCGTGCTGGATAGTGCGGGTGTGGTATATCAATCAACACACCCATACTGGCATTAAAGGAGAGTGCATTCAAGAGAAAATGGGCAGCACGGGTGGGCCATGTCAGTTGACACAGACGTGTTATGCAATCAGACACTATTTTTTCTATTTTTCGTTTTGTACTTTCTTTGGGCTTGGACCAATTTAGATCCCGAGGGTATTTATAGATGTTCTGAATTCATGGTTAGGGTTCAAATTTGGTATAGAGGTGGCATGCTTGGAGGCTCTTGTTCTTCGTTTTCCTTTTCTCTTCTTTCTTCGTAACGGGTTTGGATGTTCTCTATTTTGAATTCTTGTTTCTTATTCTCCATGTCTGAGTAGTTTCCTTTCTTTCTAGGATTGGGCAATGCCCTTTGGTACATTGATGATTATTAATTGACTTTGTTTATCCATTTTATTAATTTTGAATGTTCTTTGATTCAAACCTTATTGCACTTACTCATGTGAGTTTGTTGGCCACTTATTTGCATGTTTTAGATACTTTAGAGAGGAACTGAGAAGTGAACCTAGGTATTGGAACCATAAGAATTGAACTTAAGGTCTAAATCACGAGAGTAAGTTTAGCCTTTCGAGGACCTAATGAATTACCACATAGCATAAATAGTTCAATTTAAATTCAATTATCACGAGAGTATGAATTGGTTTAATTGGACGTGGTTTTTATATCTTGAGAGTAGAAATTGGTTTAATTGGACACAGTTTTAATTGGACATGTAAATTGTAATCCATCTTCAATTGAATTTCAATTTCAATAAAAGGATTGTCAATTAGGATTCATCTTGTATCATTGTGGTTACCCCAATCCTGGAAGCTTTCTTTAAATTGAAATCTCCTTTTCTAATAACTTGTTATTCTTGTTCTCGATCTTTTGCACTTCAATATTTTTATTTATTTAATTTCTTGGTCACTACGTTCCTATCACTCAACAAATATATTCTCTTATGTTTAATTTAATTGAATTATTAAATTAATTGATATTCATAAACATAATCCATGTGGATTCGATCTTTTATTACGAAACCGTACACTTGTGAATTTCACAAATCAGCTATTTACATAATGATGAGTGTGATTTCACCTCATTTTCCATGTATATTTCTGCGTGCATTTGCATATAAGTTAGGCCATTTTAGTTTGATTTTGGTTAGTTTTTCCTTTGGAACAGATAAGGTGGTTTTGGTGTTGTTTTGCGAGAATTCAATGGAAAAATGCTCGAATTAGCCTTGATGGATGCTTGGATGAAATAGAGCACGAAAAAGAGAAGAAATTGAGCCAAGCGAGTCACGGGGATTCGCCCATGAGCCTGGATTCGCCCGCGACCCGAAAGCCGATTGTTGGAGAAAATGCAAGCCTTTCGGTTCGCCTCGCGAACCCATGTCTCGCCTCGCGAGTCCGGGAAACGAAGCCATCACGCCCAGGCCACGATGCTCCTCACGGGCGTATTAAAGAAAAACCTTTCGGTCTCGCGTCGCGAAGAAACTCTCGCCCGCGAGAGTTCAATTCTCGAATGCAGATTTTTAACATTCGCCTCGCGAGACATGTCTCGCCTCATGAACGCGCGCAGATCTGATTGGTATAAGTTGCTGTTTTAGGGCAGTTTTGGGGAGCTTTTGGTGGAGAGAGCTCTTGGGGACTTGGAGGTTGCGGCTGAGCTAGGGTTTCGATCCTAGAGGGGAGTTGCTGAGAGGGGTTGCTGTGAAGAAGAAGGAAAGCTCCCATGGAGTCTCTCCTCTCCTTTTCTCCTATTTCCCTGGTTTGGTTTTCTGTAAATATGAGTAACTAATCCCCCATTGTTGGGGTTAGATGATTACTTTTCTGAACTTGATTGTATTTGATTTGGTGTTTTAATGCAAGTCTTTATTTCCTTATGAGTATGTGATTATGTGCTTAATGCTTTCCTTGGATTAGCTACCCATAGGAATGATATGTTGCTTTGATAGATGACTGAAAGGTTGGTGTTAAGGCATGCTCATGAATCATATGCCAAGTAGTTCAAGAATCTAGACATAGGTGTTGAATGCTTGCAATCTTATAAGTCTTAACTTAATGCAAAATCCCAGATTAATCCACCTAAGACATTAGGGTTTGATTTGGGGTTTTAGGCTCAATGCACCTAAGACATTAGGCTTGAGTATTTTAGAAAAGGCTTGATTGTCATAATTGAAGTAGGACTTGTGTTGATGACCATTTCATTGCAATTAAGGGAGGATTAGTGTAGTCTAACCCTGACAATCTCAACTACATCTCTGTTTGCATACCAAGTGTTCGATAAAATTCCTAAAAGACCAAAAATATTTTATTTCTTTATTTTCTGTTTTAATCTCTCATACTTTAGTTTAGTCTAGATAGTTGTTGAGTTTGCGAATTGGTAATTGACATCCGATCCCTGTGGATACGATAACCGGTCTCACCACCGTATTACTTGATTGCGACGAGGTGCACTTGCCTTTATCTTAAAAATCACGCAACAAGTTTTTGGCGCCGTTGTCGGGGATTGGCTTTGTCAATATCATTAGTAACAAATGAGGCAACTAATTTAGACATTTTTATTTTTTTTATTTTTATTTTCTGTGTATATTTCATTTTTTTGTTTTGAGTTTTGTTTTTGCAAGGTGGACGAAAATCATGAAATTTTTTTATTATCCACCTGATAAGGAAGCTTCCAGTCATGTTTTGGAGGACAACTTGTGGTGGGATGACGATATAAATTTGGGAGAATTCTTCGAGGAGTTTTCTCTATCTCATAACATCCCATCACGAGTCGATCCTATGACTGGTGAGCTTATATATATATATATATATACCGAGGAGGATTGGGAAACCTTTTGTTCTTATTTACCACCTCCACCACCATGTATGATTCCCATAGAGCCACATGAAGTGGAAGTTGAGAAAAATCTGGTTATGGGAATGGACCAAATTGAAAACGAAGTGGTGGTGGTGAGTGAACCACAACAAAAGGAATTACCTTCCACAAATCCTTGGGAAACAACAAGTGAGGAGGCAGGGCATCTAGATAGCACTCCTTCCACCATGCATGCTGAGCAATCTGATTTTACTGCACTAGATAAATATGTTGGCTTGCATGCATGTGTGGACATTGGTAAGTTAGCCCTTCCCACTTGTCTGTCACACTTCCTCTTGACAATTCCATTTGACCCGAGAGGAAGTGAGTTTATAATTGTAAAGGTCAATGGAATTTCCACCCAATGGCTGGGTGGAATTGAGAATAAAGTTATTTTACTGCTACAATCACCATCCCAATTTCCATTTGATCCGGGAGGAGGATCCAGGTGATGCTTTTCAATAAGTCAAGCTAGTGACATTAAAGAAGCGCTTATTGGGAGGCAACCCAATTTTTCTTTTCCTTTTCCTTTTTCCTTTTTGTTTAGTTAGATTTGATTTTTGATTTTAAACTCTTGAATAATTTGAGAAGATCAAGAGTTTTCTTTTACTAATAAAATTGCCAAGTAATTTCAGGGAAGGAAGGAGGGAAGAGCAAGAAGACAAGAAAAAGCACCCAATTCTCAGGCAGTTTCTGACTGGAATGTAAGCCAACACTTGTTACCGCCTCGGTAAGCCGTTCCATTTTATCTTATTTTATTTTTCGTTCCTTTCTCCAACTTGATTGTTTACATTGGGGACAATGTAAATTCTTAAGCTTGGGGTAGGGGTATTTTGCATTTGCATTTTTCATGTTGCATTCATATAGTCTTGCATGATAGTTTGCATGATCACACATTAGATTGCCCTTTCTTAGATTTTGTATCTGATTGTGAGAACTAAGTGCCAAATAATTTGTGATAGTGAATTTTTGAACCCAATTTTTTCATTCTTGTGATATGACTGAAAATAAAATGTTTGAGATAATCTTGGATAGTTGATAATTAGCATCTGGATCTGAGGATTTGTGTTTTTCATTGATTCTGAACTAAAATGTGAGATTTTGAGCCAAAGGGGTACTCACTAAAATTTTACCCCATTCTTTGTGTTAGAGTGTTATTCCTCTTGGTTTGTTATTCTCTAGAACTTGACTTGAAACCATTTTGAAGCTTAAAAATTTTTGGAAACATTTTTGAAAATGATTGAGGCAATAGGTATTTTTCTGGCCTTCTGAGCTTTGAATGATGAAATGCTACCCTTAGTTGCCCAATTTTGAGCCTACGAAAGAAAAAAAAAAATGCTTTTCTTGGTACCCTGGAATGTTTTTATAAATATGCTTGATAAGGGACCTTCTAAAGTATTACAAAAGGGTGAAAAAGGTAGTTGAAAGTTTGGGATGAAAGAATAAAAAAAAATAATTCTCTTGAGTTGAAAAAAAAAATCTCCCCTTCTCCAAATAAAAGAAAAGAAAAAAAAAGAAAAGAAAAATAAATAGAGAAGGGGATGACAAAAAGAAAAGTGAGAAATAAAAAGAAAAAGAAAGAAAAGAAAGGTGGAAAAATAAATTAAAAACCCAAGAAGGTATTTTAGAAGGTCATGTTTGCAATGCTTGATGTTTATGTAGCCTTTTGGAATGTCCTTTTCTTGTTATCCCCACCTAACGATTAATCCCATGGCCATGTTACAACCAAAGAAAAGACCTCTTGATTCTAAATTGTTTTCATGAATAAAGTAGAGATTTGGTTGATAGTCAAGCCTATGGTAGGATTCATTCCTTGAGGAAAATTGAGTGAAATGTCTTATCCCCTAAACACTTGAGTGGTGAGGAAGAGAACCAAGCAAATGAACAAGCTTGGGGTGAGCTTCAGGTGAGAAAGAGTGCCCAAATCAATGAGAATATGAGTCTAAGGAACCTAAGCCTCTAATTGGACTTGAATTGATTGTCTCTTGCTGAATTGTTTGAATTGCCTATTGCTTGGATCATTTACTCGGGTTCTTGGTTCACTATCCATGCTTTGACTGTTTATCTCTTCTGGCCTTAGTTTTTGCTTGAGGACAAGCAAAGTCTTAAGCTTGGGGTGATTTGATGAGTGTGATTTCACCTCATTTTCTATGTATATTTCTGCGTGCATTTGCATATAAGTTAGGCCATTTTAGTTTTATTTTGGTTAGTTTTTCCTTTGGAACAGATAAGGTGGTTTTGGTGTTGTTTTGCAGGAATTCAATGGAAAAATGCTCAGAATTAGCCTTGATGGATGCTTGGATGAAATAGAGCCTGAAAAGAGAAGAAATTGAGCCAAGCAGAATTCTGGGGATTCGCCCCGCGAGCCTGGATTCGCCCCGCGACCCTGAAAGCTGACTGTTGGAGAAAATGCAAGCCTTTCTGGTTCGCCTCGCGAACCCATGTCTCGCCTCGCGAGTCCGGGAAACGAAGCCATCATGCCAGGCCCACGATGCTCCTCACTGGCGTATTAAAGAAAAACCTTTCGGTCTCGCGTCGCGAAGAGACTCTCGCCTCGCGAGAGTTCAATTCTCTGAATGCAGATTTTTAACATTCGCCTCGCGAGACATGTCTCGCCTCGCGAACGCGCGCAGATCTGATTGGTATAAGTTGCTGTTTTAGGACAGTTTTGGGGAGCTTTTGGTGGAGAGAGCTCTTGGGGACTTGGAGGTTGCGGCTGAGCTAGGGTTTCGATCCTAGAGGGGAGTTGCTGAGAGGGGTTGCTGTGAAGAAGAAGGAGAGCTCCCATGGAGTCTCTCCTCTCCTTTTCTCCTATTTCCCTGGTTTGGTTTTCTGTAAATATGAGTAACTAATCCCCCATTGTTGGGGTTAGATGATTACTTTTCTGAACTTGATTGTATTTGATTTGGTGTTTTAATGCAAGTCTTTATTTCCTTATGAGTATGTGATTCTGTGCTTAATGCTTTCCTTGGATTAGCTACCCATAGGAATGATATGTTGCTTTGATAGATGACTGAAAGGTTGGTGTTAAGGCATGCTCATGAATCATATGCCAAGTAGTTCAAGAATCTAGACATAGGTGTTGAATGCTTGCAATCTTATAAGTCTTAACTTAATGCAAAATCCCAGATTAATCCACCTAAGACATTAGGGTTTGATTTGGGGTTTTAGGCTCAATGCACCTAAGACATTAGGCTTGAGTATTTTAGAAAAGGCTTGATTGTCATAATTGAAGTAGGACTTGTGTTGATGACCATTTCATTGCAATTAAGGGAGGATTAGTGTAGTCTAACCCTGACAATCTCAACTACATCTCTGTTTGCATACCAAGTGTTCGATAAAATTCCCAAAAGACCAAAAATATTTTATTTCTTTATTTTCTGTTTTAATCTCTCATACTTTAGTTTAGTCTAGATAGTTGTTGAGTTTGCGAATTGGTAATTGACATCCGATCCCTGTGGATACGATAACCGGTCTCACCACCGTATTACTTGATTGCGACGAGGTGCACTTACCTTTATCTTAAAAATCACGCAACACATAAGAAGGAATATAGTCCAGATAAGGATCCAACGGGAAACAAAAACCAAAATATAGCTAAGCAATCGTACAAACACTGAACACAACTGTAATGTGAAAAGGCGAAAAGCTAATTAAAAAACTAGGATAAAATATTGGATTGCAGCACCAGTCTGAGAAGCGACATCAGGAACCACCCGACAAGGAAGCTAAGAAACATTTTCAAGAGCAAAAATTTATCATGTCCAGTAAATAAGTAAATAAGTCAAGTCAACAGTCTAATCCCCAAATATTATCCCATTTCTAATTCCCAAATAAACCAGATTAACCACAGCATAGTCGAACCTTTCTTTAGTGACTTCTGAACAGTAGCAGCAAAAAGGAAAAAAGCTGAAAAATGTTTTTTGCGTAGGACATATTTATTCAAAGCCATTGTATTATTAAGAACCATAACATAGAAGCAAAAGAGCACTGATAGAACAAATGTACAAGGGTCTGAGGTCTCAGCATGCAAATTACAGAAAATAGTAATACAATTTAAATGACTAACAACACCCTCCTTGGATATAAATTATTCCTAGTAGGGCTATTCATCTAACATCATTAATTTTCCAAGAAAAAACAATAACCTTGTTTTTTTATTTATAAACAAAAGGTATATTAGATTGAGTACAAGAGGTACCCGAACCCGTATACAAAGTAACAAATTTACAGAACTTCAAGAACCTTTATGGAACAACCAAAGATAATACCTCAACCTAAAGTATTTAAATCTATAAGGTTGAACAATATCTATAATTCCCCCACTAGCAGATAGCGCCTGTCCCTGTTCCAACACATTGATCAGCCAGCAAAAATGAGCCTAAATCAGCCTAGTCAGTGCCTACCACCCAAAAAATTATAGTAAGCACAATAATCTGTACCCATTCCACATATACAGTCCAATAGAAGTCATAAACAGCATTACAAACCTCTAAACAAAATCCCAGCTTGCAAATGAGATATATTAGCACCATGGGTTAGAATAGCATACCTAAATAACCTATTTCCAAATAAAACAACATCCTCCAACAGCAAAAATAATTTTGTGACGTCACAGCCAACCCAACCAGCAGAAACAGAGCAAAACGGACCTTTAGTCCCAAACCTTCTGATACAAGAATAGAACCTTATTTCTGTACTTTCATACAATCAATAGGACTTGCACACCAATCCGAAAAGGAGTTGAAAATACCACAAGATGTTGAAAACCATTCCCACGTCCTGCACTTGATTGAGTCCATTAACCTAGTGAAGTCAACAGCCGAGTGTTTGAGACGAAAGCTAGGCAAGTATACCTAGTCGTACAAGTTATACGGTGGTGAGATCGATATCGTTCCCACGAGGATCAGTTGCCAATTACCAATTCACAAATCAAACAACTATCTAAACTAAACTATGGCATGAAGAGAAATCAAAACATAAAATAAAGCAACAAAAGCAATCAAATATTTTTGGTCTTTTGGAAATTTTTATCAAACACTTGGAGTGCAGAAAAAGGGATTCTTCAAATAGATGGAAAATGTTGGAATTAAATTCACCAAACCTTAGCCTCATGCAATACCAAGACCACCAATCCAGTTTATGCTTCAAATATTAAAATCAATCCACAAGATTACTCAAGCCCTAATTCCTTAGGTGGAATGAGCCTAAATCCCCTAATTAAACCCGAATTCCTTAAGTGACCTAATTAGTGAATTTGCATTAAGGGTAGGGATTACACGATTACTAATAAACCAAAATCCATTCCTAGATGCAAGGTTTACTAGGTGATTAATTCCAGATCAAGAATTGATAAGAACGTCCCCATTGCAAATCAAATCTCAGAATCAATTCATGGATGGCCAAACCACAAAAAGCATTAAGCATAAGAATTAAACACTAATACGAAGGCATAAACATAGATTAATCAATCAAAGCAAATACATGAGGTTCAGATTAGCTACATCTAATCCCAACAAAAAGGGAATTTAGCTACTCATGGTAATAGAAACTACAAAAGAGAAAGAGAGAAGGGATGAAGAAAACTCCATGAAGAATCCTCCAATCTTCTTCCAATCCAAGAGCAGAGAAAAACCACTTTCTTAGGGTTAGATCCTTCCCCCAGCCGCCAGCCACCAAGTCTTCCTAGGGTAAAAGTGCTCTTAGGGTTCCAGCCTCCTGTGCTGTCTCTCCAGAGAATCACCTAATTATTCTGCCCAGATTCGTATTTATAGAGTAGGTGCGCGTCACGACCGTGATGGCCATCATGGCCAGGCCGTAACGTGTTCTGCCTTGGGCGCGCTTTCAAATTTTGGTCTGTCACGGTCCTGACACTCATCACGGCTAGGCCGTGATCAGTTCTGCTTGTTGAGGTTCAGGTTCATCTGACCTATCACGACCGTGATAGCCATCACGGCCAGGCCGTGATGGCTTCTGACTTTTGCCTTCAGCTCTGCTTGATCAAGGCCGTGATGGTCATCACGGTCAGGCCGTGATGGGCTCTGCTTGGCTCATTTTCTTCACTTTTCAAGCTCTATCTTCATCCAAGCTCCACCAAGGTTGATCTTGAGCATTTTATCCTTAATTCCTGCAAAACAACACCACAACACCACCTTACCCGTTCCAAGGTAAAAACTAACAAAATCAAACTAAATATGCCTAAACTATATGAAAATGCATGCAAAAATGTACATGAAATATGCGGTGAAATCACGCTCATCAAATCACCCCAAGCTTATTCATTTGCTTGTCCTCAAGCAATCACCAAGGCCAGAAGATATAAATAATCAAAGTATGGATAGTGAACCAAGAACCCGAGTAACTAATCCAAGTAACAGGCATTTCAAATAATTCAGCAAGATACCATCAATTTCAAGTCCAATTAGAAGCTTAGGTTTCCTAGACTTATATTCTCACTGATTCGGGCACTCTTTCTCACCTCACTCAAGTGTTTAAGGATATAAGACAATTCACTCAATTTCCCTATGGAATGAATTCTACCATAAGCTTGACTATTAACCAAATCTATACTTTATTAATGAAAACATATAAGAATCAAGAGGTCTTTTGCTTTGGTTGTAACGGGGCCATGGGATTAATCGTCAGGTGGGGAAATCAAGAAAAGGAAATTTCAAGAAGGCTAAACAACATATCAAACATTACAAAGCATGACACCTTCTAAAATACCTTTTTGGGTTTTGATTCATTTTTCCACCTTTCTTTCTTTCTTTTCATTTTATTTCTCACTTCCTTTTGTCACCCCCTTCTCCATATTCTAGAATACCTTTTATTTCTTTCTTTCTTTTTCTCTTTTTTTTGACGAAAGGGAGATTTTCAATTCAAGAGGAATATTTTTCTAACTTTCTCATCCTAGACTTTTTCAACTACCTTTTTACCCTTTTTGTAATACTTTAAAAGGTGCCCTACCAAACATCATTCATCAAAATATTTCAAGGTACCAAGAAAAGTATTTTATTCTTTCAGGCTCAAAGTTGGGCAACTAAGGGGTAGCATTTAGTCATTCAAAGCTCAGAAGGCCGGAAAAATACCTAGTGCCTCAATCATTTTCAAAAATGTTTTCAAAAAATTTTAAGCTTCAAAACGGTTTCAAGTCTAGTTCTAGAGAAGTACAGTCCGAGAGGAATTAAAACACTCTATCACAAAGAATGTGGTAGATTTAGTGAGTACCCCTTTTTGGCTCCAAATCTCATATTTTAGTAGTTCAAAAATCAGTGAGAAACAGAAATCTAAGGAACCACATGCTAATTATCAACTATCAAAGATCATCTCAAGAATTTTTATTTGTAGCCTTATCACAAGAATAAAAAAAATTGGGTTCAAAAATTCACTATCTCAATTTAATTGGCACTCAGTTCTCACAATTGGATGCATTATCTAAGCAAGGGGCAATCTAATCATGTGATCATGCAAAACTATGCCTATATGAATGCAACATGAAAAATGTAAAAATTCAAAAATTTACAAAAATACCCCTACCCCAAGCTTAAAAACTTACATTGTCTCCAATGTAAATAATCAAGTCGGAGAGAGGAGAAAAATGGAACAACTTACCGAGGTGGTAGCGAGTGTTGGCTCACATGCCTAGGCAAAGGGAGGCTGAAAAGTTGGTCACGACCGTGATGCTCATCACGGGCAGGCCGTGATCAATTCTGGTTCATAGGAGTTGGCCTGTCACGGCCGTGACCTCCATCACGGCTAGGCTGTGATGCTCTCTGATCTTCAGGGTCCTCTCATCACGCCCGTGATGGGTATCATGACTGGGCCGTGATCCTTTCTGATCTTCATGGCTAGCTCATCACGGCCGTGGCCAGTGTCACGACCTGGGCGTGATGGTTGCTGACTTCGTTTGTCCTTGCCCTTTTTGCTTCTCCTTCCTTCTTGCCCTGAAAACACTCAACACATCTATTAATTTATGATCTTTTTCCTCTTGATCTTATCAAATTATTCAAGAGTAAAAAATCAAAAACAAAAGGAAAATGAAAAGAAAACTTGGGTTGCCTCCCAATAAGCGCTTCTTTAACGTCACTAGCTTGACAGGCCTAGGATCCTCCTCCCGGATCCCATGGCTTGTGGAGTGGCGATTGAAGAAGCAATATGACTCTATCCACAATTCCTCCTAGCACGTGTGTGAAAACTCCATTGACCTCTTTAACTACAATAATGAACTCACTTCCTCTCGGGTCAAATGGTATTTTCACAAGGAAGTTTGATAGACGAGTGGAAGGGACTAACTTTGCAGTGTCCACACATGCATGTAAGCCAACATATTTATACAATGCAGCAATTTCAAGTTTCTTAGCAAGCATGGTGGAGTTACTGCTTTCCAAATGACTTGCCTTCTCACTTGTTCTTTCCCAAGGAGTTATGAAGGGTAATTCCTCTTCTTGTGATTCGTCTACCACCACCACTTCATCTTCATTTTGAACTATCACCAAAACCAGATTTTACTCAAATTGCGCTCCATGTGACTCTTGTACTAACTGTTTACAAATTTCCTCAACTTGCATTTTGAAATTTTGCATCACAGCTTCGATACAATCACAATTGGTTCTTATTTTTGTCTCAGAGATGGATAGCTCTTGGGAATATTGTTCTATAGCAACTTTCAAAGGTGTTTGCTCATTCCATTCCCATTCCTCCTCATGCTTCATGATTACACTATAAGCTTGTGCATGAGGGCATTGATATCCGCAGAGCCCGTAATCTCCCAGGACTACATTAGACCCAAAAGAATATTTTGTAACTCCATCCAAGACTGGAAAATAATAAGTCTCCATGATTTGCAATCCACCTTGCACAAATAGGACCCAAAAGAAAAAAAATCAAATATACACAAAAATAAAAATTAAAAATGTCTAAATTAGTTGCCTCCTTTGTTACTAATGATATTGGCAAAACCAATCCCCGGCAACGGCGCCAAAAACTTGTTTGAGACAAATCTAGGCAAGTATACCTAGTCGTACAAGTAATACGGTGGTGAGACCGATATCGTTCCCACGAGGATCAGTTGCCAATTACGAATTCACAAATCAAACAACTATCTAGACTAAACTATGGCATGAAGAGAAATCAAAACATAAAATAAAGCAACAAAAGCAATCAAATATTTTTGGTCTTTTGGGAATTTTTATCAAACACTTGGAGTGCAGAAAAAGGGATTCTTCAAATAGATGGAAAATGTTGGGATTAAATTCACCAAACCTTAGCCTCATGCAATACCAAGACCACCAATCCAGTATATGCTTCAAATATTAAAATCAATCCACAAGATTACTCAAGCTCTAATTCCTTAGGTGGAATGAGCCTAAATCCCCTAATTAAACCCTAATTCCTTAGGTGGCCTAATTAGTGAATTTGCATTAAGGGTAGGGATTACACGATTACTAATAAACCAAAATCCATTCCTAGATGCAAGGTTTACTAGGTGATTAATTCCAGATCAAGAATTGATAAGAACGTCCCCATTGCAAATCAAATCTCAGAATCAATTCATGGATGGTCAAACCACAAAAAGCATTAAGCATAGGAATTAAACACTAATATGAAGGAATAAACAGAGATTAATCAATCAAAGCAAATACATGAGGTTCATATTAACTACATCTAATCCCAACAAAAAGGGAATTTAGCTACTCACGGTAATAGAAATTACAAAAGAGAAAGAGAGAATGGATGAAGAAAACTCCATGAAGAATCCTCCAATCTTCTCCCAATCCAAGAGCAGAGAAAAACCACTTTCTTAGGGTTAGATCCTTCCCCCAGCCGCTAGCCTCCAAGTCTTCCTAGGGTAAAAGTGCTCCTAGGGTTCCAGCCTCCTGTCTTTGTCTCTCCGAGAGAATCCCCCAATTATTCCGCCCAGATTCGTATTTATAGAGTAGGTGCGCGTCACGGTCGTGATGGCCATCACGGCCGGCCGTGACGTGTTACGCCGCTGGGCGTGCTTTCAAATTTTGGTCTTTCACGGCCGTGACACTCATCACGGCCAGGCCGTGATCAGTTCTGCCTGTTGAGGTTCTGGTTCATCTGACCTATCACAGTCGTGATAGCCATCACGGCCAGGCCGTGAAGGCTTCTGACTTTTGCCTTCAGCTCTGCTTGATCATGGCCATGATGGGCTCTGCTTGGCTCATTTTCTTCACTTTTCAAGCTCGATCTTCATCCAAGCTCCACCAAGGTTGATCTTGAGCATTTTATCCTTAATTCCTGCAAAAAAACACCACAACACCACCTTACCCGTTCCAAGGTAAAAACTAAAAAAATCAAACTAAATATGCCTAAACTATATGAAAATGCATGCAAAAATGTACATGAAATATGCGGTGAAATCACACTCATCACTGAGTTACTGAAGATGAAGTCGTTTCTTTGGAGCCAAATCGACTAAATTACCATATGCCAAATCAAGTACCCACGTTGCCTACACCTTCTTCCTTTGAAAAATCCTCCATGCTGCACATACAAGTTTACAAGATTGGAGGGTAAAGCAACATTTTGTCCAAGCCAAGCTTAAACCTCCATCCACACCTGTGAAGCAAATCTACATGACAAGAATAGATGTTCTGCATCCTCTATAGCATCATCACAAAAATCACATATATAAAAGGGATTGATCACCCAAAAGGACATTTCTAGAAGATAAATCAGCTTTGGAGGGGAACCTATCAAAGAGCACTTGCCAAGAGAAGGCAAGAACCCTCGTAGGAACCTTGCTTTTCCAGAAATGTTTAAAGAGGGAACCTTCCATTCTGAAATCCAACACAGAGCTGCAACACTTAGAATACAAAAACTTGTTAGCTGAACACGAAGTAAATGCCTTTGAGTCGTCAAGGTACCAAATCCAGTCATCATCCAACGATCTAAAGAGAGTAACCAGATGTAGTAAGTTCATCAATTCAATCAATAATTCATTCTCCCAACTAAAGAACTCCCTCCTCCAATTTAGTTTCCAAACCCAGTTAATACCCTCCCACTTGCCTAAGAGCTCTATCACCTTACCTTTATCCCCCGACACACTATAAAGCCTAAGAAAAATCTCCTTCAAAATATTAACTCCCACCCACAAATCCTCTCAAAATTTGGTTTTGTTCCCTCTTCCTAACTTTCTCCTCACACCTTCGCGAAACCAATCTTCCATCGATTCAAACCTCCTAAGTCGACAAATCCCTTTCCACCAAGGGGAAGCATTTCTCTCCAAGTTCCTCTCCGAAAATGAGAGAGATATCTCACCAAAACTGTTACCATATCTCGACTTCACAACATCTCGCCATAATCCCTCTTCCACTTTTAACACCCTCTACCGCCATTTTGCTAAAAGAGAAAGATTGAACCACTCTAAGTTTTTAACTCCGAACCGTCCTTCCTCTTTAGGTCGACTCACCATCCCCCACCTCACCCATGGGATTTTTTCCTCTCCACACACCCACCCCACAAAAAGTCCCACTAGTGCAGGAAGTGCTTTTTACGTCAGTCAAAATTGATTTTTGACGTCTGAAAAATCCTGACGTTATTGGAGCAGTCGTTAAAAGTGTAACCGTTTACGCCAGTTGATTACAAAATTGACGTTAAAAGTAAAAAAACTTGTTGGACGAAATCTAGGCAAGTATACCTAGTCGTACAAGTAATACGGTGGTGAGACCGGATATCGTTCTCAGGGACCGCGGACAAGTACCACTTCGCAAATTGGACTACTATCTAGGCGATCGTTTGGATGGAAGGGAGCTCTTAATATGTAATAAAACAAACAAGAATAAAATAATTTTGTTCTTTTAGGAATTTTAACAAAAACTTAACAAGCGAAAAGAGATGTGGTTAACAAATGGGTGAAATTGTCAGGGTTAGACTACACTAATCTTCCCTTGATTGCAATGAAATGATTACTAACACAAGTCCTAATTCATTTATGACAATCAAACCTTCTAAAATACTCAAACCCTAATTCCTTAGGTGGAATGAGCCTAAAACCCCAAATTAAACCCTAATTCCTTAGGTGGATTAACATGAGATTTTGCATAAAGAGCCAAGATTTATAAGATTGCAAGCACCCCATGACCTATTCCTAGATTCATGAACTACTTGGCATTTGATTCATGAGCATGCCTTAACATCAATTTTCCAATTGTCTATCAAAGCAACAAATCATTCCAAGGGTGATCAAGCCAAGAAAAGCATTAAGCATAGAATCAAATACTCATAAAGAAGTAGGAACTTGTATTAAAACCAAATCAAGAGACAACCAATTTCAGAAAAGTAAACATCTAACCCCAACAAGAAAGGGTTTAGCTACTCATGATAAAGGAAAATACAAAAGAGAAAGAGAGAAGAGATGAAGAAAACTCCATTAAGAATCCTCCAATATTCTTCCAGTCCAAGAGTAGAGAAAACGTCACTTTTTAGGGTTCCAAGTCCTTTCTAGGGTTCCAGCCTCCAAAAGTCCCCCTCTGCTGTCTCTCTTTTCTGTGCGGACCTGATACCTATTTATAGATTGGGCGCGTCGTCGGCCGTGACGGGTTACATCATCGGCACGCTTTCAATTTTGGATTTATCAAGGCTGTGACACTCATCACGGCTAGGTCGTGACCAATTCTGCCTGGTTCCGCTAACATGTCACGCGTAGTGATGGCCATCACGCCGGTGTGATGGCTTCTAACTTTTGCCTTCACTCGCTTGATCATGGTCGTGATGGTCATCACGGCTAGGCCGTGATGGGCTCTGTTTGGTACATTTTCTTCACTTTTCAAGCTCTATCTTCATCCAAGCTCCACCATGGTTGATCTTGAGCATTTTATCCTTAATTTCTGCAAAACAACACCACAACACCACCTTACCCGTTCCAAGGTAAAAACTAACAAAAATCAAATAAAAATTGCCTAAACTATATGAAAATGAATGCAAAAATATACATGAAATATGAGGTGAAATCACACTCATCAAATCACCCCAAGCTTATTCATTTGCTTGTCCTCAAGCAATCACTAAGGCTAGAAGATATAAATAGTCAGAGCATGGATAGTGAACCAAGAACTCGAGTAACTAATCCAAGTAACAGGCATTTTCAAATAATTCACAAAGAGACAATCAACTTCAAGTCCAATTAGAAGCTTAGGTTTCCTAGACTCACATTCTCACTGATTCGGGCACTCTTTCTCACCTCACTCAAGTGTTTAAGGGTATATGACAATTCACTCAATTTCCTCAAGGAATGAATTCTACCATAAGCTTGACTATTAACCAAATCTCTACTTTATTAATGAAAACACGTAAGAATCAAGAGGTCTTTTACTTTGGTTGTAACGGGGCCATGGGATTAATCGTTACGTGGGGAAATCAAGAAAAGGGAATTTCAAGAAGGCTACACAAAATATCAAGCATTGCAAAGCATGACACCTTCTAAAATACCTTTTTGGGTTTTGATTCATTTTTCCACCTTTCTTTCTTTCTTTTTATTTTATTTCTCACTTCCTTTTGTCATCCCCTTCTCTATATATATTTTTTATTTCTTTATTTCTTTCTTTTAACGAAGGGGAGATTTTCAATTCAAGAGAAATATTTTTCTTTTCTTTTTCTAACTTTCTCATCCCAAATGTTTTCAACTACCTTTTTACCCTTTTTGTAATACTTTAAAAGGTGTCATACCAAGCATATTCATCAAAGTAATTCAAGGTACCAAGAAAAGTATTTTATTCTATCAGGCTCAAAATTGGGCAACTAACGGGTAGCATTTAGTCAATCAAAGCTCAGAAGGCCGGAAAAATACCTAGTGCCTCAATCATTTTCAAAAATGTTTTCAAAAATTTTTAAGCTTCAAAACGGTTTCAAGTCAAGTTCTAGAGAATACCATCCAAAAGGAATAAAACACTCTATCACAAAGAATGGGGTAGATTTAGTGAGTACCCCTTTTCGGCTCAAAAGTCTCACATTTAGTAGTTCAAAAATCAATGAGAAACATAAATCTACGGAACCACAAGCTAATTATCAACTATCAAAGATCATCTCAAGCATTTTTATTTGTAGCCTTGTCACAAGAATAAAAAAAATTGGGTTCAAAAATTCACTATATCAATTTATTTGGAACTAAGTTCTCACAATTGGATGCATAATCTAAGCAAGGGGCAATCGAATCATGTGATCATGAAAAGCTATGCCTATATGAATGCAACATGCAAAATGCAAAAAATTCAAAAATTTGAAAAAGTTATCCCTACCCCAAGCTTAAAAACATACATTATCCCCAATGTAAATAATCAAGTCGGAGAGAGGAGAAAAATGGAACAACTTACCGAGGTGGTAGCGGGTGTTGGCTCACATGCCTAGGCAAAGGGAGGATGAAAAGTGTGTCACGTCTGTGATGCCCGTCACGGGCAGGCCGTGATCAATTCTGTTCATAGGAGCTGGCCTGTCACGACCGTGACCTCCATCACGGCTAGGCCGTGATACTCTCTGATCTTCAGGGTCCTCTCATCACGCCCGTGATGGTTATCACGGCTGGGACGTGATCCTTTCTGGTCCTCATGTTTGGCTCATCACGGCCGTGACCTTTGTCATGGCCAGGCCGTGATGGCTTCTGGCTTTGCTTGTCCTTCCCTTTTTGCTTTTCCTTCCTTCAGAACCTGAAAATACTTGACAAATCTATTAATCTATGATCTTATTCATCTTGATCTTCTCAAATTATTCAAGAGTTAAATTCAAAAACAAAGGGAAAAGGAAAAGAAAACTTGGGTTGCCTCCCAATAAGCGCTTCTTTAACGTCACTAGCTTGACAGGCCTAGGATCCTCCTCCCGGATCCCATGGCTTGTGGAGTGGCGATTGCAGAAGCAATATGACTCTATCCACAATTCCTCCTGGGTCAAATGGCAAGAGATAAACTCCGTTTTTGACCTCTTCAGGCATAAATGTTCCATGAAGTACATGAGGTTTTACTTCTGAAGCCAATTTTGTAGTATCCACACATGCATGCAAACCAATATATTTATTCAAGGCAGCAATATCGGGTTTCTTGGCAAGCATGGTGGAATATAGATCCTCGTTGCTCTCCACCTCATGTTCTTTTTCTTGTGGATCATCTTCCCCTGCCACTTCATCTTCATTTTGAACTATCCCCAAAACCAGATTTTGCTCACATTGTGCTTCATGTGACTCTTGTACTAACTGTTTACAAATTTCATCAACATGCATTTTGAAAGTTTGCATCACAGCTTCGATACAATCACAATTGGCTCTTGCTTTGGCCTCAGAGATGGATAGCTCTTGGGAGTATTGTTCTAGAGCAACTTTTAAAGGTGTTTGCTCATTCCATTTCCATTCCTCCTCATGCTTCATGATTACACTATAAGCTTGTGCATGAGGGCATTGATATCCCCAGAGCCTGTAGTCTCCCAAGACCACATTCGGTCCAAAATGATATCTAGTAACTCCATCCAAGGTCGGAAAATAATAAGTCTCCATTTGTTGCATCCACCTTGCACAACCAAAACTCAAAAGAAAAGATCAAATGTATACAAAAAATAAAAAGCAAAGAGAAACAGATAATGAAACAAAAAAAAAACTAAATTGTGCTTAAATTAGTAGTTGAAATGGGTATGCTAATATTGAAACACAGTCCCCGGCAACGGCGCCAAAAACTTGTTGGACGAAATCTAGGCAAGTATACCTAGTCGTACAAGTAATACAGTGGTGAGACCGGATATCGTTCTCAGGGATCGCGGACAAGTACCACTTCGCAAATCGGACTACTATCTAGGCGATCGTTTAGATGGAAGGGAGCTCTTAATATGTAACAAAACAAACAAGAATAAAATATTTTTGTTCTTTTAGGAATTTTAACAAACACTTAACAAGCGAAAAGATATGTGGTTAACAAATGGGTGAAATTGTCAAGGTTAGACTACACTAATCTTCCCTTGATTGCAATGAAATGATTACTAACACAAGTCCTAATTCATTTATGACAATCAAACCTTCTAAAATACTCAAACCCTAATTCCTTAGGTGGAATGAGCCTAAAACCCCAAATTAAACCCTAATTCCTTAGGTGGATTAACATGAGATTTTGCATAAAAAGCCAAGATTTATAAGATTGCAAGCACCCCATGACCTATTCCTAGATTCATGAACTACTTGGCATTTGATTCATGAGCATGCCTTAACATCAATTTTCCAATTGTCTATCAAAGCAACAAATCATTCCAAGGGTGATCAAGCCAAGAAAAGCATTAAGCATAGAATCAAATACTCATAAAGAAGTAGGAACTTGTATTAAAACCAAATAAAGAGACAACCAATTTCAGAAAAGTAAACATCTAACCCCAACAAGAAGGGGTTTAGCTACTCATGATAAAGGAAAATACAAAAGAGAAAGAGAGAAGAGATGAAGAAAACTCCATTAAGAATCCTCGAATCTTCTTCCAGTCCAAGAAGCAGAAAACGTCACTTTTTAGGGTTCCAAGTCCTTTCTAGGGTTCCAGCCTCCAAAAGTCCCCCTCTGTTGTCTCTCTTTTCTGTGCGGCCCTGATGTCTATTTATAGATTGGGCGTGCGTCACGGCCGTGATGGCCATCACGGTCAGGCCGTGACGGGTTCTGTCATGGGAGCGCTTTCGATTTTGGATTTATCACGGCCGTGACACTCATCACGGCTAGGCCGTGACTAATTCTGCCTGGTTCAGCTAACATGTCACGGCCGTGATGGCTTCTGACTTTTGCCTTCAGCTCTGCTTGATCATGGCCATGATGATCATCACGGCTAGATCGTGATGGGCTCTGTTTGGTACGTTTTCTTCACTTTTCAAGCTCTATCTTCATCCAAGCTCCACCATGGTTGACCTTGAGCATTTTATCCTTAATTTCTGCAAAACAACACCACAACACCACCTTACCCGTTCCAAGGTAAAAACTAACAAAAATCAAATAAAAATTGCCTAAACTATATGAAAATGCATGCAAAAATATACATGAAATATGAGGTGAAATCACACTCATCAAGTCAGTTGTTTCATTCAACTGACGTTAAAAGTTACACTTTTAACGTCAAGGCTTTTTTTAAAAAAAAAAAATCGGTTGCAATATATCCCTTCCCCCAGCTATCCCTGCATTCAGTAGACAGTCTAGTAACAGTCCAATATTTCACTTAAATTTCATTGATAAAATAAAAGTATATATATACAAATTAAGGAACAAATGGGGGGATAAAAAACATACTAATTACTACACACCTACATATAAGTTTCTATACTAATTACTAACTTCACATCTTCTATATACTCCTGAGGTATACTTGCGGGCAATCCTTTCTCTTTAGCATAGTTGAAGCAAAATTCTACAAACCGCGTCCTCAAGTCTTTGAACTCTTTTTTGTTTAGTGGAGATTGGTCGTTGTTAAAAGGCTGCACATGTTCAAATAAATAATGGTAACATTAATTAACGTAATGAAAATGAAAACTATAATATATAATTAAATAAGTTTTTTAATTAAGTATTATTACCCTCTTCCATCCTTCCATAATAGATGCGGAGACTATGTTCAGTATATGTTGCATTACATAATATCCACACGACCAACCGTCTAGCTGATATCGAAACTACGAAAGAAATGAAATTTAATGTCAGTTAAATAAACATATATATTTGGAATTAGTAATTAGTAATTCTAATATTATATACTATTTAACAAACTACCAACCTTGAGGATAATCCAATCAGGATTTCCTTTAGAGGGTTATGTTTGGACAAAAAAAATGTTAAATTAGAGGGTTATGTATAACAAGGATAAATAAAGAATATATAAAGAACTTAAACTTACATTATAAATAAAGAATAGATGGTATATAACATGTAAACTTACAGTATCATCTGGCGTAGTCCCCATAGTGTCCTCCCGTGCATGCGGGTCCGAGTGATCCATGTGTATGCATGTTCAGAAACGGTAAATATTAAAATATGTTTTTTTAACATGGATAACTAAAGATAAAGATAAATAGATAAATACATTTCCTCGTATTCAAATACTTGACACAAGGACAATAGAACATTCCGTTACTATTAGGCATTCCATAAAAAATGAGGTTCCTATCCCCCTCTTTAGTGAACTTTTTGCATATATTCTTGGACTATCAACCGAGTTTTGAATTTTTTTAACAATAGATTAGTCTCTTTAGCAGTCATATGTAAAGTGTAGAAAATAACTCATCAGAGTCCAGGGAACATTTCAAACACATGGTTTTCCTACTGGTTTTATGAACCTTAACAAATCAAAATTCCCTATCACCATTATCAAACTCCATCAAATACCAGTTATCAACAAAATACCCTCCATACATATAATAGAGATAAACACAATAACACAACTTATACCACATTATTATTTCAACATTGCTATTTACAAACCATTTATCAGAAAGAAGAAACAGAGATAAAGTCATTTAAATGAACCTGATAATTACAGAACTGTCACTGCCTCCTTTTTAACTTATAAGTTTTACTTAACAGACGTTAACCTTACCTGTTTATTACCTATTTTGAACTAGTGTCCCTTTGAATCCTAACTAAATTTTTTCAAAACTTTCCTAGGCATTCTGAGAAATGACATGTAATAAATTGGTAGACTATTTAGGACCGAGTTGATAAGAGTGATCTGTCCTCCTAGACAGAGATGTTTACCTTTCCAGGAGGCCAATCTTCGTTCTACCGTATCTATAACCGGTTGCCAAGTCAGTGAGCTTCTTGGGTTAGTCCCCCACGGGTAGCCGAAGATATTTGAAAGGCAATCCTCCTCTTTTGCTGTTAAGGAACCATGAAGCCGCACAACAAAATCTTTCTTCCACATTCACCGTTACCAAACTGCTCTTTTTAAAATTAACCTTAGGCCTGATACCAATTCAAAACATCTCAACACCGATTTGATGACCCACAAATTCTCCCAGCTCGCCTCCCCCACAAACAAAGTATCATCTGCATACTGAAGGACAGACACCACAGAACCACTTCCTACCTCAAATCCTTTGTATTTCCCTAAAGAGATCGCCTTTCTCAACAACCCGGTCGAACCTTCAGCTACCATAAGAAACAAGAAGGGCGCAAGTGGATCGCCTTGCTTCAATCCCTGCTAAATTGCAAACTCATCTGTAGGACTCCCATTCACCAGCACCGAACAATTACCAGAATAGATACATCCTTTAATCCAAGATCTCCATTTGTCATTAAAATCAAGCCTCCCTAACTTTTTAAACAATTCTTCCTCCTCTAGTGATATAGCTTCCGTTTGTAGTTTAGTTTGTACTAACCTGTGGGTGAAAGGAAGTCGTAAGCTGACTTTACATTAAGGGTGGCAAATGGATTGATTGGATAAATTTTTATTCGGATCTTAACGGATGGATTAAAAACAATCCATTAATCCATTATAATCCATTAACAATTCATTAAAAAAATCAAATCCATCCATGATCCATTAAATAAAATCCATCTGATCCATCCATTAACAACTTTTCATGGATGGATATCCAATCCATCCACTAAAATTTATTTTAAGAAATTAAATAATTTTATATCTCTTTTATCCATCTATAAAATAATTTGTAAAACAAATTAAAATATTATCTTTATCTCACTCTCGCTCTCCTCTTTCTTCCTCTCTCTCCCTTTTTCTTCTACTCTCTCTCTATCTTTACTCTCTCTCTCCACTCTATCTCATAACCATTTTGTATCACAACCATTTTTCTATTACTATATGGGAGTTATTGATTTTGTGCATCTACAGAGGTTGTTTTGTCACAACGTTCTATGACATTGTTTTACGAAACTTGTTACGACTTTATGTGGTTTCAATTAGTTAATACTTTTTTTTTAAAGTTTCTGAGTAAAAAAAAAAGCAACGAAAAAGAAAACGTACGTGATAACGTGGACTACAACTTGTGCTTGAGAATGATTAATTAGTTAATACTTAATATATTGAAAAAGAAAAAAAATGCAGATAAATAAAATAAAAAATAATGAATAAAAAATAATAGGAAACGGAAGAGAAAATTAGATGGAGTGTTTTTTTTTTGTTACAAATGGAGGGTTTTTTATTTGGTGAAAAATAATATGAAAAAAATAAATTGGTTCTAGAATGGATAAAAGTTGATCCATTATATTTTCTATTGTTGGTCCACTGGATTTTAAAAAATATTGGATAGATCATAAACCATCAACTAAAAAAATAATCCAATCCATTTATATTATTTTTTTATAAATGGATGGATTGGATGAATTTTCTCATGGATGGACTAGATGGATGGTGGACAAATGGATCATTTTGCCACCCCTGCTTTGCATTGTAAACACCCAGGTGTAGTGCGGCTTCCAAGTCCAACTAGTTCGCAAATAATTTGGTCCTATAAAGATAACGTTCTAGTTGATTGACTACACTGCGTCTCGAATTGCCCGGTATTATATATCCTCACACCCACTACAAAGTTCACATAGAGTAAGATATACAAACAAGCCAAATCACGACTCCTAAAATGAGACCTTAATACCCGAAGTTAATTCTCGTGGCGAGTTAATAAATTACTTCATTATTACCTTTGATTCATGTATTTAATTATATTGGTATTCATATATTTTTATATTCAAAGCATTTTCTTATCATGTATCCCTACATTCAAGAACTTATAATTTTTAGGAATTGTAGTTTATTTATTGTATTACATGCATCATATGGCGTTTAAAGTCTCTATAAATAACTCATATTCTAATGCATAAGGTGGTTAATGTGATTTGAGTGGAGGAGTTTATGAGTGGAGTGATAAGGAGGTTGCGAGTTCAAACCCCACCCACTAACAAAAATACTAATATTAATATACTAACATTTACCTAATAAAAAAAAATAATGCATTTGTAAACAAGCCAAGTAAAATTAAAGCAAGAAAAGCCCAAGTGTAAGGCAAATTGAGAGAAAAACCAAGAATAAAGAATAAAGCCAAAAGAACTCAATTAGAATGAATTTCTAAGACAGTTTGGGTGTTCTCATTTGTCTTCCTATTCCTCCACTATTTTCTTCATTGAATAATACCCTACTCTATCTCAACTTCCTTGTTGTTCAAGAGTAGTATTCCGAATTCATACTCAAACAGTGAGCGGCTCAAACCGACAAGTTCATGAGAATTTTATATCATTTGAATAATAGAAAACAATTATATCTCAACATAATTCTCCTTCAATGAGAATACTTAAAAATCACATTTCTCTCACAAATCCTAATTATCCTCTTCAAAGAAGTATTAGAAAATAACTTGTATTGCATGCCCAGTATAGGTAGAGAGATTAGAATATAGAGAGAAGTTCAAGGCAGTACTAGCAAGTATAGGTAGCAAATAGAGAAAGAATACCTATGGATTTTGTGCAGAATGTAAATTTGCTTGTTTCTCATATCGTGCAGTAATGATAATCATTTGTGAAATATATGAAGTTCCCCAGACACTTGCCAAATTAAATAGCTACGTTTGAGGAATAAAATGAATTTGGTTCATTCTTGCTGCTATGCAGTGTTAGTTGAACCCAAGAGTTCCCCCAAACACTTCATTGAAGAAGGACGATACTTGTTCCTGCCGAGATCCGACTTGGCGGAATCTCGCCGTAGAACGTTAAACCAAGAGTGAACAATGGGGGTTGTTTTAGACTTTGGCTTGACAGAATGTAATATTCCGGTCCTACGTATCCCAGTGGGAATCAAAGCCATACGTAGTTCTAGGTTCAACCCTTTGCCGTAGTGATCTCGATCTCTTAATTTTGTATTTGATGGATTCTAGCGAGCAAGGACTCTCTGATAGTCTCTTGGTCGAGCTAGTTTCTCCTATACGCTTAAGAGAGAGTCACCGGGTTTCAGTGAAAAGTGAAGTTTCTATCATGGGTACTCCTCCTTTTATAATAGAATTCCTATATCTTTTAGAGATCTGATTTATCTCTTAAATATCTTTTAGAGATCTGATTTATCTCTTAAATCTCTTTTGAGATGTGATTCCTTAATTTAAGGGATATTATCTCTTTTAACCAGATAAGGTTATTTCAGATAATATCAGAATTTAATTAAGGATAATATCAAATATCCTATCTTAATTAGGTGATCTTTTAACTTATTATCCTTAACTTCCAGACTGGGCCGGGTATTTAAGCTCGGTGGCCGGGTTTCACTCTTCGGCCAGTACACAAGCCCCCCAAGCGTTGAGCTAATAAAGCGTAAAAGCTTTCATGACGTTAGCTGAGCTTAGGAACTTGGTTTTATCTTTTGGTCTTTCAGCTCGGCGAGGTGATTGGCCGAGCTTGACGCTTCAAGGTACCGAGCTCTATGTCTCGGCTCATACACAAGCCCCCCAAGCTTTGAGCCAATGGCGTGGAAGCTTTCATGATGTTAGCCGAGTTCAGGAACTCGGTTTCATCTTTCTGTCTTTAGGCTCGGCGAGGTGGTTGGCCGAGCTTCATACTTTATGCATATATATACATCCTCCAACTCGGTGAGCAGCTCGACTGGCCGAGCTTGATGCCTCGGGTGTCGGACTATTTATCTCGGCTCATACACAAGCCCCCAAGCTTTGAGCCAATGGCGTGGAAGCTTTTTGCGGGAGCCGAGGCTAGACGAGGTGGAGGTGATTGCTTGTTTTGTCTTTGACGCCATACTTTCTCGGGTCTCGAGATGGAAAGGAAACGTTACTCTGTGTGACGCGTGGCCTTCACGGCATCATTTCTGAGGCTTGCGATGTAGTTGCGTGCTCAAACGACAAGTCGAGAGCTGGAGCTCAACCGAGTGGTCGGGAGCCGGAGCTCAACCGAGTGGTCGGGAGCCGGAGCTCATCCGAGTAGTTGGAAGCCGGAGCTCAACCCAGTAGTGAGCCTGAGCTCGAACCAGTAGTTGGGAGCTGGAACTCAACCGAGTGGTCGGGAGCCGGAGCTCAACCGAGTAGTTGGAAGTCGGAGCTCAACCCAGTAGGGAGCCTGAGCTCGAACCAGTAGTCGGGAGCTGGAACTCAATCGAGTAGGGAGCCCGAGCTTCTCGTTTCAAGTTGCCGAGCTTCACATTTCGGCCAATTCTTAAGTTCAGCGGGCTCGGTGGGCGAGTGGTGAGTCACCGGGAAGTGTACCGGGTTGTCGCAAGTAATAAAATTAACACGGTAAGTAATTACCGAGGTCGAACTCAGGGATTGGGTTACCAATTCAACTAATCCGCGGGAAATTAGATAAGTTGGTCAAGTAGAAGAAGGTGGTTGAGAGAGAGAGATTAAGATCGCAATTCAAATAACAAATCAAATAAAGCTAAGGTATTAAAATATGAAATTAAGATATCTAGGGTCTCAAATCCACCTACCCCAATCATGCATAGTACCCAAGTGATGATGTATTCCTCCCTAAGTTCAATTACAATGTCAACCGGGACCCCCAATTTCTCCTAAATTCACACATCGTGCTCAATAGGACGTATTCAACGATTTGAGTTAATCACTTACAGGTCTCATAACCCTAATCCTCGAATTCTATTAAATCTTGTTCCCTATATGGTTGCACCGATCTCCTATTCACTCTCGTACAATATTCGATCGATGATCCCAATTCAAGTTCTAAAACGTGAATCGCCGATCAGCCTCAACACGTTTAACTAGTTAATCACGCATGCATATGATCAACACAATCAAATCAGAATTGGAAAACATCAATTGAGAAAAGGGGAGAAAAACATACATCACATCGAATCTACACCGCCATGGGTGGCTTCATTGATTCCCTAGACGAGGGGATTAGTTCCTCATGCCCGTGATAACACACAAACAATCCGACATAATCACCATATCAAAATAAGAAAAAGAAGAAGGGAGACGCAGCTCCAGAGTAACAAGAACTCTTAACAAAACTGATCTAAAACAGTGGCTAAAACTCCCCTCCCGATCCTGATCTGAAACAACCTATAAATAGGGATTTTGGTTCTCGGCCGCTCGCGGGGCGAACAAGCTTTCGCGAGGTGAAAATTAGTTTTGGCGCGCTTTCAATTTGGATTCTCGCGAGGTGAGAGTGTATTCGCGGGGCGAGTCTTCCAACTTCAATCTGTCACAGCCGTGACCTTCATCTCGGCTAGGCCGTGATGGTCTCTGTCTTGCAGGTCTTCATGATTCGCGAGGCGAGAATATTCTCGCGGGGCGAGACAGAATTGATGACGTTGCTGCTTAGATGATCTTCAGACTCACGAGGCGAGCATCCACTCGCGGGGCGAGCATCTCCAGAATGGCAATTTCCACTATTTCTTGACTTTCCTTGACTCCCGGAGCTTCACTTCTAACCTGAAACAATAAATAGACACAAAAAGCGTAATTCTATTCAAAATAGACTAAAAACTACTAAAAATGCCTAGAACGAGTAAAAGTCTACTTAGGAACAAAACAAGGTCAAATTTGGGGGAAAACGAGATTGAACTCAAATAATTAGCACGGAAACCACAGTCCATCTAGTTATAAAACTAGATAAGCCAGAGGCTTATCAGCGAGTCTAGTAATCATTTCCCTTTGATTGTTTGGAGATGTAGCTTTAATTCTCGTCCAATATTTTAGTTTGGTAGGCTCGGTGGCCGAGTTTAACATCTCGATCAGTATATAAGCTCCCCAAGCTTTGAGCTCAGAATAAGCGAAAGAGCTTTATGAAAGAAGCTGAGTTTGTCCTTAGTGTTGATAAAGTACTAGATTTGTATAGATCCTCTTACTTCGGCTAATACCTCTCGGGTAGTACTCGAGTTTAGCGGTTGAGGTTCACATCTCGGTCAGTAACATGTTCTGAACATAAGATACTTCAATCTTACCTTTGTTTAAGATAAGTTTAGAAGCTGGTAGCTGAGATTCGACTTATCAGTGATTCAGGCTCGAACCAATCTTTTGAAGAGTCAAGTTCAAACTCGGTCATTAGGAATTTACCTCGGTGCTTGTATCTCATCCTTTAATTTTTGATGCTTTCAAGATGCTTATCTTGAGAGTTTGAACTTGACTCACCTTTTCTGAATGTAGCTCGGTCTTTGAAGTTCTTGAGAGCTCTTAATATTTCCCTCGAGTAGCTCATGACCCTTTCATTTGGTGGATTTTGAAATACCCACTAACTTTGAAACTGGACCTCGAATTATTTTTTCCGATCTTGAAGGTGTGTCTCATAATAAACTTTCCTAATATCTTCTCCAATTTGTATGAGAAAATAGTTCTTCGAGCTGTAGGCTAAGGGATATCCTTTCTCTGTAATTTCCGAGAATATCCTTCCTTTATCCCCATTAGCCCCCCAAGCTTCGAGCTTGAAATAAGCGAAAGAGCTTAAATGTCAATCCGCATGTCTTAACGTGCTTTTTGGTGCCGAGGACTTTGGACTGTGATTCGCAGGAGCATTACTCGGAAATCTGTTTTTTTGTAGAACCAGGCCTTTCTTGGGTTATCGTCTTCCTTGGCCGAGCACTGCTCGAATTTTTGTGCGGAGCCCAGTCTTACTTGGGATTCCGGCTTATTTGGTTGAACACTACCAGGATTTCCTTCGAATCCTGGATCTCTAACATGCATGATCTGCTATGGACTCTTATCTTGGTGCGAAGGAGTTATGCTTGGCCAAGGATTTTTAATGCGTGGAAGGAAGCATTGCTCGACCTCGACTTTTTTCGGTGCGTAGTGCGAGGGAACATAGCTCGACCTCGACTTTTTGGTGCGAGGGAGCAATGCTCGACCTCGGCTTTCTGGACTTCTGCCCTTTGTTCTTAGCTATACAATTTTAACTCCGGCCCTTTAGTAGGTTCCCAAGTTATTAAGCCAGCATATGCTCGACTTTTACTAGAATTGGGCCATGATGCGAGCAGGAAAGCTACGGTCGCTTATGCTCCTCTGAGTTTCCTCCATTACCTGTTTTTCTTGTCACGAGCTTTCTAATAATGAAAGGTATGAAGGCGAAAGCTGCCCAAACTTTGCGCACTGGGGATGAGCTTGAAAAAGTCATGGCAAAGTGTGAAGAGCAAGCTCGGCTAATTGGGCAATTGAAAGCCCAAAAGGTAGAGATGAAAAAAGGCAATACCACCCTTACGGCCGAGCTGGAAATGGAAAGAACCGACCGGCCCAACCTTTAGAAGGTCGTGGAAGGGCTTCAAGCCAAGAAGGAAGCCAGTCTTGAGTTGCGGAAGTTGCTGAATCCGAGAAGGAGGAGAATCTGAGGCTCCGTTATGATCTGGCTGAAGCCGAGGCTTCTATCATGAGGGATCATGTTAATGGCTTTTCCCGAGCCGTGAAACATCTTCAACATTTCAATCCGAATGCTGACTTCTCCTGTGCTGACGTGGACAAGGATTTTAACCGAGATGGAATCCCAGTTCCGTTGTCCGAGCTGGAGGATGAGGAGGCCGTATCTCAAGGGGAAGAGGGCGAGGGGAAAGTGGTCGAGGAGGGACCCTTCGCCAATCTGCTACCCTTCCTCCAAATGCCGAGGATGACCTTGACTCATGAATTTGTATTAGTAGGTTAGGAAACACGTTGTTTTTGGGCGATGCCCTTTTGATTTTGAAATCTTATGTATTCTGGGCTTGGCCCATGGTTATTGATGGACCGACATGCACCTTACTTTTTGCAACTATTTTTCTAAGTTAGTACTTGCTTAGTTTCAGCGTGTTACACGATCTAGTCGAAATAGTCATAATTTGAAATACCTGTAGGTTCTTACCTACCTTCTTAGGCCTTGAAATACCTTTTCAGGCGTTAAGTTGTTATTACCGTTGTAGGCTTGGTATTTCGACCTCAACTCGGTCGACTTTAGCTCGGTCAGCCTCTTTAGGTTTTATACACCTTTATAGGCTCGGCACTTCGACCCTGATCGGTCGATTTTAGCTCGGTCAGCCTCTTTAGGGTTTATACACCTTTATAAGCTCATCACTTCGACCCTGATCAGTCGATTGCTCAGTCAGCCTCTTTAGGATTTATACACCTTTATAGGCTCGGCACTTCGACCCTGATCAGTCGATTGCTCGGTCAGCCTCTTTAGGATTTATACACCTTTATAGGCTCGGCACTTCGACCCTGGTCGGTCGAGTTTAGCTCGGTCTATTTTATGGAATTTTATTTCCCCCGCACTATTCCATTTAAATGGAGCTTGAGCTCGATCTCTATGATTTTTATAGAGGGAGTCTAACTCGGCCTCCATGGTTTTAATTTGAGGAGTTTCGACTCGTCTTCCTCTTAGTAAAATTTTGAGAGGGAGTTTTGGCTCGACCTTTCGGGAGCCGGAGCTGAACTGTGAGTTTTTAAGGGAGCAAAGCTCGACCTGTGAGTTTTGAGGAAGCCGAAGCTCAACCTTGCGGAAAGGGAAGCATGGAGCTTTGACCTGTTATCTTCAAGGGAGCCGGAGCTCAACCACTTTGTAGTCGCAATTTTTGTGACTCTGGGAGTGGTATAATCCGAGCATGACTTTGCTCAAATATATAAATAACATGATATGATGCTACATAACACAACATTAAAGGCGTGGAGCAAAACATATTAAATCATATTAGATTTAAACTAGATTTAGAGAACAATATCACCTGAGCATTTCGCGGCCTCTGATTTAGGCATTCCCTCAAGCCCATATGGTCGAGCTCTCCTAGACCGAGCTGTGCTGGCCGAGCTCTATAAGATATCTTCTTCAGTTCTCCGAGAAAAATAATGACATTGGATGGTCCTCCTATGGTCCATTGACCCTGATCTTTTTGTCAAGCACTCGGTGTGCTCTCCTATCTCCTAAGAACCTGAATGACTCCGTCTTCCCTCTGCTTATGCAGATTTCACAGCTGCTCCGTATCAACATGGGAACGATGGTGAAGAGCTAGATCCAAGCAATAGAGAACGGGGCTAGCAGTGGGAGGGATAAGAAGCGGGTCGAACACTTGGGTCGGGTCCAAAGGCGCTGTAGCCCGAGTATGATTTTTGCTAAAGTCCCAGCATCAAGTTGGTAACTGGGAAATGTAACCCAAACTCTGAGGTTAAACCATGCCTTCACCCTGTGATGCTTGTAAACAGCATGAGCAAGTGTGGTCTTCCCAATCCCGTCCTCACCCACTATGGCAAACACAGATACGTTGATGTTTGTGTATGTGTTTCCATCACCAGATACCAAAAAGTCAACAATTTGATTAACATCCTTTTCTCGTCCATAAACACGACAATTGAATTGCAGAAAATAAGGTGGTAATTCACGAACCAAGCTTTGGTTGTCGGGGAAGGAAAAGAAGCTCTCCCCGCGTCATCCCTTCCAAATCGTTGTTGTTGCTGTCCATGGCCACCATCTGGTGAAGTTACGCACATCATTCCTGGCAGCGGAAACGTCATAGATCTGGCCTTCAATCTCCATCAAGAGAGTTTTACCGGGGTCGGATCCATTATAGCCTCGCAATTCCTCTTCAGTTACTTGACCCAGCTGAACCGGTTCGGGTGCGGGTTCAGGGTCGTCGAACCGGCGATTGGTTCGAGCCGAAATGACGGGGGTTTGCTGTAGTCTTTAGGGGAGACAAACATGCTGCTGACCGTTCTGTAAACGACAACCATCATGGCCATGATGGTGAAGAATGCGGTAGGCGATAGACCCGTGTACAAGTTTATTTCATCCATTACGGTTGTGTATAACCCCATCTCGGAAAGTGATCTTCACGGCAACTAGAGGTGCACGGATGGTAGGTTACTCTTTATCAAGGACATTGAAGAGAAATAGGTATGGATTAGTGGCTGAGTGGGATCAGAGAGTAAGAGGAAGAAGATGGGAATTTAGAGTGGTCGGGGCAAAGTTTTACCCGGCCCCACGGTGGGCGCCAAATGTTCCTGCCGAGATCCGACTTGGCGGAATCTCACCGTAGAACGTTAAACCAAGAGTGAACAATGGGGGTTGTTTTAGACTTTGGCTTGACAGAATGTAATATTCCGGTCCTACGTATCCCAGTGGGAATCAAAGTCAGACGTAGTTCTAGGTTCAACCCTTTGCCATAGTGATCTCGATCTCTTAATTTTGTATCTGATGGATTCTAGCGAGCAAGGACTCTCTGATAGTCTCTTGGTCGAGCTAGTTTCTCCTATACGCTTAAGAGAGAGTCACCGGGTTTCAGTGAAAAGTGAAGTTTCTATCATGGGTACTCCTCCTTTTATAATATGATTCCCATATCTTTTAGAGATCTGATTTATCTCTTAAATATCTTTTAGAGATCTGATTTATCTCTTAAATCTCTTTTGAGATGTGATTCCTTAATTTAAGGGATATTATCTCTTTTAACCAGATAAGGTTATTTCAGATAATATCATGTTTTAATTAAGGATAATATCAAATATCCTATCTTAATTAGGTGATCTTTTAACTTATTATCCTTAACTTCCAGACTGGGCCGGGTATTTAAGCTCGGTGGCCGGGTTTCACTCTTCGGCCAATACACAAGTCCCCCGAAGCTTTGAGCTAATAAAGCGTAAAAGCTTTCATGACGTTAACCGAGCTTAAGAACTTGGTTTTATCTTTTGGTCTTTCAGCTCGGCGAGGTGATTGGCCGAGCTTGACGCTTCAAGGTACCGAGCTCTATGTCTCGGCTCATACAATACTTTCTTTCTAGCCCCTCACATGAAGCGTCCAGAGGAACTCCAAGATACACCCAACAAATAATCCCTTACACATGCTTCACTAGTTGTCCCTTGGCTAGACAAGTGCACAACAACTATCCTATTTATGGTGGAGAATTATGTCAAAGGGAACAAAATAAAGGTGAATTTTATGTGGGCATGGAGAAATCTACGTTCATGAAGTTTCTTTCTACTATACCTATATATGAACCTGGTCGGGATGTTCGCCAAGAAGGAGCGACTAAAGACAAGTCCCTGTTGCTAGTAAAGTGCTCCAAAACATATATCAAAAGCTAACATAAGATCCTTGCTCAAATAGTCAAACCCTTTCAGTCATTTTTCGTGGTCATGGACTTTGGGTGCGTTTGGATAAACAATTTAATTAAGAGCTTATCACATAAGATCTTATCGCATGAGAGCTTATGCCATAAGCGCTTAAAGAAAGAAAAAGAAAGAAAGGGGCATGAGAGGATTCGAATAGTGAAAAAACACGGAGAGGGTGTTTAGTGCATAAGCTCTTATGATAATTTCATAAGCTTCTCTTAGTGACTTATGAAAATAAGTCAAAAACTCCTTATGGGATGTCATAAGTTATTTTTATAAGCTCTGTCAAACACACCGCATAAGAGCTTATGCCATCAGATAAGTCAAAAGGAACTTAAATAAGATCTTCCAAACACCACCTTTATAGTTAGGGCAAATACAATATGTGATCATTTGTAGTTAGAAAAAAAATATGTTAATGTTATACTCTCTTGGCCCTTAATATAAAAAACAAATGGGTACTTTTTTTTTTATCCAAAATATAAGAAACATATGCATCAATTTTCACACATATTAAATACTAATTTCTAATATTACCCTCATTTATAATAGCCTCATTTATAATAGGATTTATATTTACGAGATATATCAATTTTCCATACAAGTGAGTTTGTTCATTAATTAGAAGGGATATTTTTGGAAATTTATATAAATATTAATTACAATTAAGTCATTTCAATGCATTTTCTTAATCTGTGTGTTTTAGGGTTTTGTTTCTTATATTAAGGAGCAGGGGAGTACTTCTTGAATTTTAATGCCACTCTAGCGGGTGAGAAAAGAGTCAATCAGCTACATGAATTGGAGGAAATGCGCCGTAATGCATATGAGAATGCAGCCATTTACAAGCAACGAGTCAAGACCTACCATGACAAGAAGATCGTGATGAAAACATTTCAGCTTGGACAACCAGTTCTATTATTCAATTCCCGTCTGAGATTGTTTTCGGGCAAGTTGAAGTCTAAGTGGTCGGGACAGTTCATTGTCAAGGAAGTTTCACCTCATGGAGCTGTAGAAGTGGAGGATCCTACTTCAAAAAGGACTTTCAAAGTCAATGGCCAAATGCTCAAGGCCTACTTGGGTGGTGACATCGAGAGATTAGTCTCAACTGTGCGCCTTCATGATCCTTGAGATCACCTACCCATCAAGCTAGTGACGTTAAAGAAGCGCTTATTGGGAGGCAACCCAAATTCTCTTTCCCTTTTATTTTTGTTTTGAATTTGACTCTTGAATAATTTGAGAAGATCAAGAGGAAAAATATTATAGATTAATAGGTTTGTTAAGTGTTTTCAGGGTAAGAAGGAAGGAGATGCAAAAAGGGCAAGGACAAGCACGATCGGTGACCATCACGCCCAGGCCGTGACACTGGTCACGGTCGTGATGGGTCAGTCATGAAGATCAGAAAGGATCACGGCTGGCCATCACGGGCGTGATGGGAGGACCCTAAAGATCAGAGTGCATCACGACCTAACCGTGATGGAGGTCACGGCCGTGGCAGGCTACCCCTATGGACCAGAATGCATCACGACCTGCCCGTGATAAGCATCACGACCGTGACCCAATTTTTTTTATGCAATTCCTTCTGACTAGGCATGTGAGCAAGCACCCGCTACCGCCTCGGTAAGTCGTTCCATTTTTTCTCCTCTCTCCGACTTGATTGTTTACATTGGGGACAATGTAAATTTTTAAGCTTGGGGTAGGGGTACTTTAGCATACTTTTGCATTTTGCATGTTGCTTTCATATAGGCATAGTTTGCATGATCACATGATCCGATTGCCCCCTTGCTTAGATGATGCATCCAATTGTGAGAACTGAGTGCCAAATAAATTGAGATAGTGAATTCTTGAACCCAATTTTTTATTCTTGTGATGAGGCTACAAATAAAAAATTTTGAGATGATCTTTGATAGTTGATAATTAGTATATGGTTCCATAGATTTGTGTTTCTCATTGATTTCTGAACTACTAAATGTGAGATTTTTGAGCCAAAAAGGGGTACTCACTAAATCTACCCCATTCTTTGTGATAGAGTGTTATTCCTCTTGGATTGTATTTCTCTAGAACTTGACTTGAAACCGTTTTGAAGCTTAAAAATTTTTGAAAACATTTTTGAAAATGATTGAGGCACTAGGTATTTTTCCGGCCTTCTGAGCTTTGAATGACTAAATGCTACCCCTTAGTTGCCCAATTTTGAGCCTGAAAGAATAAAATACTTTTCTTGGTACCTTGAATTACTTTGATGAATATGCTTGGTAGGGCACCTTTTAAAGTATTAAAAAAAAAAAGGGTAAAAAGGTAGTTGAAAAAGTATGGGATGAAAAATTCAGAAAATATTTCTCTTGGACTGAAAATCTCCCCTTCTCCAAATAAAAAAAAAATAAGAGAAAAATAAATATAAATAGAGAAGGGGATGACAAAAAGAAAAGTGAGAAAAAAAAGAAAAAAGACAGAAAGAAAGGTGGCAAAAGTGAATCAAGACCCCAAAGGGTATTTTAGAAGGTGTCATGATTTGCAATGCTTGATGTTTTGTGTAGCCTTTTGAAATGTCCTTTTCTTGATTTCCCCACTTGACGATAAATCCCATGGCCCCGTTACAACCAAAGTAAAGACCTCTTGATTCTTAATTGTTTTCATTAATAAAGTAGAGATTTGGTTGATAATCAAGCCTATGGTAGAATTAATTCCTTGAGGAAAATGGAGTAAATTGTCATATATCCCTAAACACTTGAGTGAGGTGAGAAAGAGAGCCAAGCAAATAAACAAGCTTGGGGTGATCTTCAGGTGAGAAAGAGTGCCCGAATCAGTGAGAATATGAATCTAAGAAACCTAAGCTTCTGATTGGACTTGATGTTGATTGTCTCTTGATGAATTATTTGAAATGCCTGTTACTTGGATTGTCTACTCGGGTTCTTAGTTCACTATCCACGCTTTGATTATTTATCTCTTCTGGCCTTAGTGATTGCTTGAGGACAAGCAATTGAATAAGCTTGGGGTGATTTGATAGTGTGATTTTGCATCATATTTCATGTACATTTTTGCATGCATTTTCATATAGTTTAGGCATGATTAGTTTGAATTTTATTAGTTTTTACCTTGGAACGGGTGAGGCGGTTTCTTGGTGTTGTTTTGCAGGAATTTAAGGAAAAATGCTCAAGATTAGCCATGATGGAGCTTGGATGAAGACAGAGCTTGAAAAGTGAAGAAAATGACCCAAGCAGAGCCCATCACGGCCGTGATCGAGCCATAATTGAGAAGAAAGAAGGCAAAAGTCAGAAGCTGTCACGGCCTAGCCGTGATGCCCATCACGGCCGTGACAGGATAATTGAGTCAGAACCCTCATACGTAGAATCTGTCACGGCCTAGCCGTGATGCCCATCACGGTCGTGACAGACCAATTGGTGGAGGCAGAAGCTATCACGCCTAGCCGTGATAAGTGTCACGGCCGTGACAAACATATTTTAAAAGCGCGCCCAAGGCAGAGAGCGTCACGGCCTGGCCGTGATGGCCATCACGGCCGTGACGCGAATCCTGATTTATAAAAAGGCACGGGCAGAACAGAAAAAACCAGTTTTTGAAACCCTCAAGCACTCTCTATGAACCATGGGGAGTTGCGCAAGGATTCCATGGAGTATCTTCTCTTTTTCATCTCTATTTTTGTGGTTTTGTCTATGATCATGAGTAGCTAAATCCCCATTGTTGGGGTTAGGTGTAGCTATTTCTGAATCATCCATGTATTTGACTTGATCGTGTAATACAGTTTTTTCTTCCTTATGAGTGATTGATTTCTATGCCTAATGCTTGTTGTGGCTAGCACCCCCATTACTTGATCATTGTTTTGGTATGCAATTGGAAAATTCGTATTAGAATGAGAACTGAAATCAACCACCTAGTAAACCTTGTATCTAGGAATGGATTTAGGTTTATTAGCAATCGTGTAGTCCCTAATCATCATGCAAATTCATTAATCTAGGCCACCTAAGGAATTAGGGTCTATTAGTGGATTTAGGCTCTTGTCATCCGAGGAATCGGGGCTTGAGTAATCTAGTGGGTTGATTGTCATAATTGAAGTAGAAACTGTTTATTAGGCATTTCATTGCATGGGGATGAAGTTTAGTGAACCTAATCCCAACATCGTTCATAGATTTGAAGAATTCTTTTAACTGCCTTCCAAGTGTTCGACAGAAATTCTCAAAGAACATTTTAATTTGTTTATTTTAGGTTTTGAATCTGATTGGGCTTGGTATTCGATGTGAGACCCCTTCAATCCAAATATCCGCTTAGATAGTAATTGATTTGGTACGTGCTAGTACTTGTCACAGTCCTCGTGGGAACGATAAAACGGTCTCACCACCGTATTACTTGTACGACTAGATATACTTGCCTAGATCTGTCAACAACTTATGTCCAGATAATGCATTTCTGATAAACAGATTACACTATGACGGCATACAGTCTAATAAAGCTTGATAAGAGAATGCTAACACTTTTGGAGACGCTAAGCTCCTCCAAAAATTCTTTAAAAATAATATGTAGAAGACAACAAGCAATCTTTGACATTCAATTGCTCTGCAATAAGAATATATATATGCAGAAGTAGTTGTGAAGATACCCAAATTGTCGATGGTCCAAAGCCATTTATCTTACCACTACCTTTGAGCAAAGAATATGAATTCAGAGAATTAGCCAAATGAACAAAGTAATCTGATTGCTGGTGGATCTATGCATCACTTCAAGTTTGTCATATTTTGCTGGATCTAGATCTTGGGCTTCTCTTTGATTTCTGATGAATTTTAGTTGGGGCTGGACTGTTATCTTTGGGGGGACTGAAATTTAGTTATTTTTCAACCTTCTAGCTTTTTTTGTGTGATAAGCAAACGAATTTCATTAAGAGGAGGACTCGAGGTCCACTAACCCAAATATCCTTGAAGATCAAATATCTGACACGAGAGTGTCCACACTTGCGTCTGAATTTTGGAGTTTTCTTCTTCTCTTCAGCAGTTAGGCCAGAAGTAGAGGCTTCTTTGGAGCAGTGAATTAAGTGGGATTGCCAGAATGCTCCTGCATAATTAGCCTCGGTGACCATCTCAATTGTCAAAGACTGAATGTAATCCATCTGAGAGTGGTCAAAGGATTCGGGGCGAGATCTATCATAATGTCTTGAACTATTGGCATCTTTCCTTTGTGCCTTGGATGCTTCCGGTCCTTGTCCTATTCAGATCTATCATTGACAACCTAGGATAAATCTTGGTGGGCTTGACTCCAATGTTTGTGGAAGAAGAGTGTTTTAACCAGGTTGGAGTGACAAACCATGCAGCTCTGTCTACTCTGAAGTGGCTAAATTCTCATTTCAGAATCTCATATATAAGAGTGTCCACAAACTGATCAACAGCAGCTCCATATACCCTTGGATGTTTGAAATTCATCCACTTTGTGGTCTTGTCCATCATAAAAGGAATTTTCCTTAAGGATCTGGCTCTTTTCTCGAGAATACTCCCAAGATCCTTCTTGCTGGGATCAGTGTGCCTGTCAGATATTATTATTCTCTCTACACCATCAGTGATTGGTTTAAAGGATGGAAGTTTCACTAGATTGGGGTAGATTTTTCTGGCAGGGAATCTCTGTTGGGGAAGGTGGGTGAGGAGAGGTCCATGTTCATTGATCATTTGGGAAGGGAATGGGTCAGTTGGAGTGTGGGGTTCAGGGTTGACCCAATATGGATAAATGTTGAGGGGTTCATACTCATACTCAGCCAAAGGATACCACTTTGTTAGAATATGTTCTGGTTCTTGTGGCATAGTGTGAAATAATATTCTCCATTCTTTCTGTACTTTGGCTCAGTTTTCAGATTTGTCATTATAGAGAGTGGAAGAGGGAATTATGGATGGAAACAAGGTTTTTAATAGTTTAGGAAAGGGGGCTCCAAAGGTAATGCTACTGTCTATTTATGTTAGTGGTTAGTGTGGTGATTGTGGCAGGGTTGGGACATAAACATCATCCACATCATATGGAGCAGAGATATTATCAGCCTGAGTTTCCAAATTGGACACTAATTCATCTACTGCTAACCTAACAAGGTCATCAGCAAAGATTATTACCTCATAAGCCATAGTTGTTTTAGTCCTCTTTGCTGGTTGCCTCTTCTTCTTGGCAATAGGACCAACAACAGCAGCAACAGCAGTAGTTTGTTTTTATAAAATGGCAGCAATAGGCCTTTCATCATCATCATCTTCTTCATATATGATTACTTGCCTTGTCCTTTTGGGTGCAAGTGGAAGAGTAGCACCTGAAGATATAAAGAGGGCAGATCCTCTAGTAGTCCTCTTAGGGATAGGTTGCCTCACAGCCACAGTCTTCCTTTTGGTTCTTTTATTTAGACCAAGGATTGCAACATCGTTGGCCTCAAGTGATTCTTCTTTAATCTTCATTTTCTCCTCAAGCTTGGCCAACTCCACTTGCTTGTATGTGCTAAGTTGCATGCCACCTAGATTGTTCCTTCCAAAATCCGCGGACCAAATGCATCCCTCAGTCAGTAGGGCACTCTGTTCTTGTTCAGACTTTTCAGCCAAAGCTTCATAAACTGCTTGATGTCTGAAGATTTTGGATAGGAGATGTGTGAAGGTGAAATAAGACATGGTTTCCCTATTCTCCATAGCATCCTTGAACCTTGAGAAAAGGATGTGGGGCAGGTTGATTTTGGTCTCTAAGAACATATTGCACAAACAGAACTTGTGCATGGCAGAGAGGTTGTCCTTAGAACCAATTTTGTGAAGCACTATCTTGTTCAAGATTTGATGAAGAATCCTGATTTCATCCTTCATCTCTGATGACTTCTAAGAGTGATTCCTTACTGTATCAGAATTCATTAAAGTCACAACAATTGTTTCAGAACCACCTAGGTTAATCTCCTAATTCTCATTAAATATTAAGCATTCTTGCGCACAAGTAATTGCTTCAGAGATGGTTTTCTCAGACACCACCACCTTCTTTCCTAAAACAAATGTAGTAATCTTGGTGTCTCTAATAACAGGTTTCCTCCAGAAGGTTTTTATCAGATTGGGGTAAATAGGAACCTTCTCCAAGAAAAGACCGTCCCAACCAGCAACATTTACGTACTTATCACATCAAGATTGTATTCCTTTAATACTTCGAACTTGAAGTGATACTCAGTGAGGATACTCATGGAGTCAGTTGCATAGACAGGAGCAGGAGGAGTGATTGAGGCCATTGTTGAGAATTTGAGATTAGAATATGAGAGAAAGAAAACAGAGAGCTCGAGAGAGATGAAGTTCAGAGAAGATGAGTTGTGAAAAAGTTTTTCGGAGGGAAGAAGGTACAAGATAAAATAGTTCTTGAATGCCAAGAGTTTTTCTTTTGAAAATAAATCAAAAAGAAAAAGAATAACTGATAGGACAAGCATTTAATGTAAGACGGCTTTGGGATTTTGAAACTCTATAAAGGTCATGATGGGATTGATGAGAGATTCTGACTCAGACAGAAAATAAATTAAATTAAAATTTTCAAGAGTCAAACAAATAAGTTAAAAAATGGACGGGTCCCAATAAAAGCATATGTGGACGTGTAGTGTGACATTCAATGGACGCGGTTCACTATAGTAGTGGACTCGTATTTTTCACCATGCTTTGGATGCCAAAAGCATTGGACGTGCATCAGAAGCAATTGGATGCACATTTTCATCAAAACAATCATACATAAGGCTGGACGCCTAAATTAATCCACATATAACATGTTCAAAAACTTTCTTATAAAAAGGAACTTGTCATCAGCAAGAGGTTTAGTAAAGATATCTGCCCATTGATGGTCAGTATCTACAAATTGAATATTAATTACACCTTTCTTCACATAATCTCTAATAAAGTGATGTTTTATCTCAATATGTTTGGCCCTAGAATGCAAAATTGGATTATTTGAAAGATTAATTGCAGCAGTGTTATCATGCATAAGTGGAATACCACTTACAAACACATTGTAGTCCTCCAATTGATGTTTGATCCATAGATGTTGAGAGCAGCAACTTGCAGGTGATATTTACTCTGCTTTAGCAGTAGATAGTGCAATGGTACTTTGTCTTTGGCTTGACCATGAGACAAGATTGACTCCAATAAAGTGACATCCCCCACTGGTACTTTTTTTTTCAATTTTATCTCCAGCATAGTCAGCATCACAAAAACCAACTAATCTGTAAACATCATATTTCTTAAAGCACAAACCCAGATTAATAGTACCTTTTAAATATCTAAATATTCTCTTAACGGCTGAGAGATGAGACCGTCTAGGATCAGATTGAAAACGAGCACATAAGCAAACACTGAACGTTATATCTGGCCTAGAAGCAATTAGATATACAAGAGTTCCTATCATACCTCTATATACCTTTTGGTCTACCTTTTTCTCTTTATCATCTTTGTTCAGTATTGAAATGGGGTGCATAGGAGTATCCATTGGTTTGCAATCATCCATCTTAAACCTTGGTCGCGCTGCCGCGCACGTGCCAAAAAAGGACGAGCGGGTTTAAAACTGTAGTTTAGTGCGACAACTCGGATGTCGTCTTTCAAGGACTCTGAAAATGTTACCTTTCACAGAAATCAGTTTTTTTTTTGGGGGGGGGGGGGGGGGGGGTTTGGATTGAGATGCAATCAAAGAAAACATAATATTAAAAACAGAGCAATTGAAAACAAGCAGTTCAAGGAGGTTATCAAATGGCCAAAAACAGATTAATCTATTGCTCTTGATTTCCCACTATCATAGGTTCATACAATTTCCAAGCCCTAAGCAAATTCTTATCCCCTCCCGGTTGTAGTAGCAATTTACAAGCGAAACTACTACCACAGATACATGTCCCTATTCCCGAATTAAGCAAATGGGGTTAAGCCCTTCGTGAACTAAGCGAACACGAAATGTACACACGCAAATTAAGCAGATGCGATTAATTATAGGAACATGATATCACCAGAAATAAATCAATACAATACAGTATACTCCTGAATTAAGCAAACAGAAATACAAAGTATGGTATTGAAGAGGGAAAAGCATACAAAACAGGGAAATGCAAGAACCTCAAGTATATGGAAATCAATTACAATAGATTAATCCTAGGAACTTAGTTCTCCATAACACAAACGAAATCACAGAGAAAAATGTAAAACAGAAAATTGGAGAAGCAAGAGTCTCTACAAATTGTTCAGAACAGCCTTTTATACAAATTCTGAAATTAGCTAGCTCGCGAGGCGAGCACACATTCGCGAGGCGAATTTCATGAACAGTCAGCAACCTTTGGCATTCTCGCGAGGCGAAGTGTTGCTCGCGAGGCGAGGATCTGAAGAGTTTTCTCCTTACGCCCGTTATGGCCATCAGGGCCTAACCGTGATGCTCTCTGACTTCCAGACTCGCGAGGCGAATGGATGCTCGCGAGGCGAGACTCTTCAACTTCAAAACTGCCACGGCCATGACCTTCAACACGGGCAAGCCGTGATCGTCTCTGACTTTTTCAGGTTTGCAAGACTCGCGGGGCGAGACCTTCTTCGCGAGGCGAACCAGAGACTTAGCAATTTCTTGGAACAGTCAGGCTTCGGGGTCGCGTGGCGAGCGTGTCCTTCGCAAGGCGAATCCCCTGCTCTTTATTTTCTCAACTCTACTTAACCTGAAAATAAGGAAATAACCATAAGTGTATTATTTTGACTCAAAACTAGCCAAATTAACTTAAAACTACTCTAGGGACTCAAAACCTTGCTTGAGGACAATCTAATCTAATTTGGGTGAAAATATGATATAATTTGTACAAAACCCTGGTCAAACTAGCTATAAAACTAGATGAGCCAGAGGCTTATCAAAATACCCCAAACTTAAACTTTGCTTGTCCCCAAGCAAACTAAGACTCAAAAATCAAAAAGACTCAAGACCTGGCAAGCTCAAAAGATTCAATCAACATTGCACACATTCAAGCAATACATCAAAAACAATTTTTTTCTTCATTGTTTCCCCCTTTTCAAACAGAGCAATCCCCACATTCATTTATTCTAAACATTTGAGAATCTCATCATGAAAACAATCAAAAATCTAAGAAGGGAATCTAAGTCACACACAAGAGGGAGATCACCAAACTCAAACAACTGCCTTCCTCACAAGGGCATTATTTGTTCACTCAGTCACTCAGTTTATGTCAGGCTAACAACTTGCACTCAGTTTCACTTTCCAAGTACACTTCCCAAAAATTTGATTTTCATCTCAAAATGGTTCCCACAGAAAACATGCAAGCAACATCAGAAGGTCTTTTATGGGTTGTAATGGGGCCTGGCTAAGGGTAGGATATACAAAAGGAACTAAGCTGAAGACCCTAGGAACTAAGAGAGCATGAACTATATTTACACTTCCGAAATTCACTCAAGTTCCTTTCTTTATTTTTTTCTTTACACTTCTGGGTGGCTACAGCCCTTTTTATTTCTTTTTGGCATTTTTGTATATTTTTTTTTCTTTCACACATTTGTACACTTTTTCTTTCACAAGCCTTTGGCTCCAACTTTTTTTTTTCTTATATATATTTTTTTATTTCTCGATCCCAACAACATATTACACCTTGCAGCCACCCCAAACTTAGTTTCTTGCACCCATTCTAAGATTACATGCTCTCCTAATCCTAAGATCGGGCTAACATGGTTTTCCAGATTTTTGGGCTTATAACATTAGGTTATCAAGAACTAACAGGCTAAAAGGCTCAAAAGGGCTAACTAGGGAACATGCATTAGGAATTGTTTTATTTAGGCCAAGTAGCTATTTACAAAGAAACTGCCTAAATCATTTGCTACACACATATAATCATGCAAACCAAAAAGAGATTCAATCAAATCCAGGGAAGTGCAACTTGAAAGTGATTTTTCACACAGTTTAAAACATGTTGGAGGCTCAAAACCTCACTCGGACATTCATGCAAATTGTTTGAAAGAGATTCTATCCCTAGTGTGTGCTTCCTATCACCCCAAACTTATCATTCATCATGCCATCATAACAAAATCCCAAAGTTCAGTTTTCAATTTCACATGGGAATCACTTTTCAAAAACAAAAATTTTTCAGCCTAGGGGGAATCATCACATATCAATCATGCAAGCAATCTGTGCAACATCAATCAAAATCTAGCAAACTTGCCAACTAAAAACTTAACACACAAATGCTCCTGAGCTTCTCAAATTATTCAGGAGCTTTATTCAAAGAAAAGAAAAATTTATTCAAAGAAAAGAAAAACTACAGCTAGTTCCCTCCCCCACACTTAAAACATGCATTGTCCCCAATGAACAACAGAATTATACAATCAGAGTGAGGGAAAGGAAAAGAGTACTCCCTGATCAAGTGCAGTGTAAGCGGGAGCTGTCACCTGGATCCCATTCCTTGCAGTCTAAGGCCAAAGAGGTAGAGAGGGCCTCCGGTGCTGCTTCATCCTCTTCATGGTTCTCATCCACTTTGACCGACAATTTTATCACCGCTAAACATGCAACAATCTCAAAGACAAACCACACGATGGTTAGCGTTAGTACAATCAAGACAAGAAAAAATATCATCACAGCCAGAATTAAGTGGAAAATTAGAAAACAAGTTCTCATGGGTGTCCTCAATAGTCTCAGAGATCAGCTCTATGTGGAATACAGAGTGCTATTCCACTGGATGTTTCATGGCATCAAATATGTTAAACATTGCAACTATATCCCCAAACTTCATAGACATGGACCCATCATCCACATCAATGTTAGTCTTAGCTGTCTTCATGAATGGTCGGCCCAGGATGATTGGTGATTTCTTGGAATGTGTCTACTTTGCCATGTCCAAGATGTAGAAATCAGCTGGGAAGATCAGATCATCAACTTGCACTAGTACATCTTCCACCATTCCCATGGGGCGGGCACTGGTCCTGTTGGCCAACTGAATGGTGATACCTGTATACTTCAAAGGACCAAGATCAAGTTTGTTAAAGATGGAGGTAGGCATGACATTGATAGATGCTCCCAAGTCCAAAGATGCAGTTTTCAAACTTCTTGTCCCCAATAGTGCATGGGATAGTGAAGGTGCCCGGATCCTTGCACTTACGTGGCGGTGCTCGAGTAGGGGTGAAAGCAACAACTCTTTCGGCTTAGACTGGATAAGCGCCGAGACATTTCTTCCCAAATCAACCCTCTCATTATTCTTCATCTTCCTCTTGTTGGTGCATATGTCCTTGAGAAATTTTGCATACTTGGGCACTTGCTTGATCACATCCAACAGGAGGGATATTAACACCCACCTTTCTTAGAACATCAAGAATTTCCTTCTCCTTGTCTTCACCTCCACTCTTCAAATTTTTCTGTAATCTGTGTGGGAACGGGATTGGTGGCCTGTATACCTTCTCAACTTCAACCTCAATAGGCTCAGGAGTAACCTCAACAGTAGGCTCAGGAGCAGCCTTCATGGTTTCTTCATCCTTTCCAGAAGTGGCCTCAACAACCTTTCCAGACCTCAAAGATATGGCACTCACATTAGGGTTGGAGGCATTAGGATTTATCACCGTTTGTCTTTGGCGGGTGGGTTGTTCTTTGACCTTGCTTTATGTTATTTATGTCTGTGGCCATCTGTCCAATCTGTGTATGGAATGCCTGAATACTCGCATCCGTTCTCGCTGAAGCCGTACTGTGAGGCTCGGAATCGTGCCTGGAACTGTCCCATTTTTCTTTGGAAAAGTGTGGTCATTTGTGCATTCAATTGTGAAGTTATTTGCTTGCACATGTCATCAATCAAGGTCCGGGACGGTGCGTAAGTGGTCACCGGAGGATTCCCGAGGTGCCATCGGTTGTTGGGATGAGTTCCCATACCGCAGATTAGGATGATTACTCCAGCTGGGATGGTACCTATTTGTTGAAAGATCCGGAATGTCAGATCTCTGCTCGGTTATTTCCCCCGATTATACGGATGGTCGCAAAGGCTTGAGGTGATTCAGTAATTGATCCTCCTTGCAAAATGGGGCATGCTTCATATGGGTGCTCAGGAGAACTGCACATGCCACACAATACCGCAGGCTGAACCCTATCCATTGCCAATTTCTCTACCAAGGAAGTGAGCCTGTCAATTCTATCATCACGGTCATGGCTGGAAGAGGAAGTGCGGACCTCATGTACACCTCTAGTCTCAACATAATTTCTTCTGGTGGTGAATTGCTGGGAATTTAATGACATGTTCTCAATGAGTTGCTTGGCAGCAGATGGAGTCTTGTCAACCAACGCTCCCCCACTAGCAGCATCCAAAATATTCCTATCCATCGGCTGCAATCCTTCATAAAAATATTGGATGAGAAGCTGTTCAGAAATTTGATGCTGGGGGCAACTGGATGTCAACTGCTTGAACCTCTCCCAATACTCAGCTAGCGACTCATTTCCTTGCCTTATTCCACAGATTTCTTTCCTTATTGCAGCGGCTCTGGAGGCAGGAAAATATTTCTCTAGGAAGAGCTTCTTCAAGTCGTTCCATGTGGTAATGGAATTCGGCGCAAGGTATAATAGCCAATCTTTTGCAGCTCCCTGGAGTGAGAACGGAAAAGCCTTCAACTTGATATGATCCTCAGTTACTCCTTCTGGCCTCAAAGTTGTGGAGCAGACGACTTGGAATTCCTTGAGGTGCTTGTGTGGATCTTCACCTGCAAGACCATTAAATCTTGGCAACAAATGGATTAGCCCAGATTTTAACTCAAAAGGAGTGTCAGCACCAGGATAAGCAATGCACAAACCATTGTAATTCACATCGGGCAGCAAGCCGCCTCAAAGTCCTTTGGTCTCCCATGTTTTCAAAAGCAGTTTTAAAATTGGAATCACTACTAGTGCTAGCCCGAAATTCCCTACGGAGTGTGTGCGATGTTCTTTCAATTTCCGGTCAAAATCACACAGATTCAGGGCAATGAGACCTAGTAGCCAGACCAATTCAAAACAAAACAGAATATTAAAGAAAGAAAGAAATATAAAATAAAATAAGTTGCGAAAAATAACAACTCGTAGTCCCCGCAACGGCGCCAATTTTTGGTGTGATTTGTCGCACGCACGCGCCAAAAAAGGACGAGCGGGTTTAAAACTGTAGTTTAGTGCGACAACTCGGATGTCGTCTCTCAAGGACTCGAAAATGTTGCCTTTCACGAAAATCAGTTTTTGGGGGGGGTTTGGATTGAGATGCAATCAAAGAAAACAGAATATTAAAAGCAGAGCAATTGAAAACAAGCGGTTCAAGGAGGTTATCAAATGGCCAAAAACAGATTAATCTATTGCTCTTGATTTCCCACTATCATAGGTTCATACAATTTCCAAGCCCTAAGCAAATTCTTATCCCTCTCCGGTTGTAGTAGCAATTTACAAGCGAAACTACTACCACAGATACATGTCCCTATTCCCGAATTAAGCAAACGGGGTTAAGCCCTTCGTGAACTAAGCGAACACGAAATGTACACACGCAAATTAAGCAGATGCGATTAATTATAGGAACATGATATCACCAGAAATAAATCAATACAATACAAGATACTCCCGAATTAAGCAAAAGAAATACAAAGTATGGTATTGAAGAGGGAAAAGCATACAAAACAGGGAAATGCAAGAACCTCAAGTATATGGAAATCAATTACAATAGATTAATCCTAGGAACTTAGTTCTCCATAACACAAACGAAATCACGAGAGAAAATGTAAAACAGAAAATTGGAGAAGCAAGAGTCTCTACAAATTGTTCAGAACAGCCTTTTATACAAATTCTGAAATTATCTAGCTCGCGAGGCGAGCACACATTCGCGAGGCGAATTTCATGAACAGTCAGCAACCTTTGGCATTCTCGCGAGGCGAAGTGTTGCTCGCGAGGCGAGGATCTGAAGAGTTTTCTCCTTACGCCCGTTATGGCCATCGGGGCCCAACCGTGATGCCTCTCGACTTCCAGACTCGCGAGGCGAATGGATGCTCGCGAGGCGAGACTCTTCAACTTCAAAACTGCCACGGCCATGACCTTCAACACGGGCAAGCCGTGATCGTCTCTGACTTTTTCAGGTTTGCAAGACTCGCGGGGCGAGACCTTCTTCACGAGGCGAACCGGAGACTTAGCAATTTCTTGGAACAGTCAAGCCGGGGTCGCGTGGCGAGCGTGTCCTTCAAGGGGCGAATCCCCGGCTCTTTATTTTCTCAACTTCTACTTAACCTGAAAATAAGGAAATAACCATAAGTGTATTATTTTGACTCAAAACTAGCCAAATTAACTTAAAACTACTCTAGGGACTCAAAACCTTGCTTGAGGACAATCTAATCTAATTTGGGTGAAAATACGATATAATTTGTACAACACCCTGGTCAAACTAGCTATAAAACTAGATGAGCCAGAGGCTTATCAAACCTCTTTAGAAGTTCCTTTGTATACTTAGTCTGATGGATGTACACCTCGTCCATAGACTATTTAACTTGAAGTCCAAGGAAGAATTTACGTTCTCCCATCATGCTTATTTCAAATTCTTTATGCACTAACTTAGAAAATTCCTTGCACAGAGATTCATTAGTAGCACCGAAAATGATATCATCAACATAAATCTGTACTATAATGAAATTTGACTTAATAGATTTTCTAAATAAAGTTGTGTCTACTTTTCCTCTGTTAAAACCACTTTCCATTAGAAATGAACTTAACCTATCGTACCAAGCTCTAGGAGCTTGTTTGAGTCCATACAGTGCTTTCTTAACTTTATAAACATGTTCAGGGTGATTTGTACTTTCAAAGCCAGGAGGTTGCATGACATATACTTCTTCATTAATAAAGCCATTTAAAAAGGCACTTTTAACATCCATTTGAAAAAGCATAATACTATGATGTGTAGCAAACGATATTAAAATTCTAATAGCTTCTAGCCTAGCAACTGGTGCAAAAGTTTCAGTGTAGTCTATACCTTCTTCTTGAGAGTAGCCTTGAGCAACAAGTCTTTCTTTATTTCTCACAACCTTACCATCTTCATCAAGCTTGTTTCTGTAGACCCACTTTGTTCTAATGACTGACTTGTCTTCAGGCAGTGGTACAAGAGTCCGGACTTCACTTCTCTCAAACTAATTAAGCTCTTCTTGCATAGCTAGAATCTATCCTTCGTCCAGTAGAGCTTCGTCCACTGTCTTCGGTTCACATTCAGAGACTAGATCAGAATCACTTTGTTCTCTGAAGGTTGACCTAGTTCTTAGCTTGTCATTGGGGTCACCAATGATTTGATCTTGAGGATGGTAGTTTTTGAAATACCAAGATTTCTGAGCATTGTCCTGTTGAGAGGTAGATATTTCTGGTTGTTGTTGAGAAGTGTCGTCTACTTGAATATCAGTCTTAATTTCTGGTTTCTCTCCTGAGATATTTAGATCAAGATCTGAAAAAGCTTCATCTAGCTCTGATAGTTTCTTATCATGCTGCTTGTCATCAAATCTAACATGTATAGACTCTTCTACTATTAAGGTTCTCGAATTATATACTCTAAATCATTTTTAGGACTCAAAATCCTAGTAGAATTCCATTATCTACCTTAGCATCAAATTTACCAAGTTGATCTTTTGTATTCAAAATGTAACATTTATAACCAAAAGGATGAAAGTATGAAATGTTGAGTTTTCTACCTTTCCACAATTCATAAGGAGTCTTATTCAGAATAGGTCTAATGTATAATTTGTTATGAATGTAGCAGGCAATGGCACAGCTTCAACCCAGAAGTGCTTAGGGACAAAATTGTCTTTGAGCATAGTCCTAGCCATCTCTTGAAGAGATAACTTCTTTCTCTCTACCACACCATTTTGCTGTGGTGTCCTTGGTATTGAGAAGTTGTGTTGAATACCTCCTTCTTCACAAAAGTCATGGAATAACTCATTGACAAATTCTCCCCCATGATCACTTCTAATTGAAGTTATACACATGCCTTTTTCATTATTTACACGTTTACAAAGTAGAGAAAAGACCTTGAATGACTCATCCTTGTGAGCAAGGAACATAACCCATGTCCATCTAGTGTAGTCGTCTACTATGCCAAGACCATATTTCTTACCACTGACAGAGGCAGTCCTTGTTGGACCAAAGAGATCAAGGTGCAACAATTCTAGTGGTCTGTTGGTACTAACAACATTCTTAGATTCAAATGAACCTTTGACTTGTTTTCCCTTCTGGCATGCACCAACCGTTTGTGCCAAATCCATTGCTCATCCTCAATGGACACTAGACATGAGACACTTTGATTTGAGAAGTCCTCTAAGTCAATCTTATACAGATTGTTTTGCCTCTGGGCAGTGGATCGGAGTGATCCATCAGCTTTCTTGACAAAGACACATATTCTTATCAAATGAAACAACAAACTCACAATCACACAATTGTCTAATGCTAAGTTGATTGTGTTTAAGACCAAATACTAACAGAGCATTATCGATGAAGGGGAAAATGTTGTTTACCAATTTTTCCTATACCAATGATCTTTCCTTTTGGTTTCCTCCAAAAGTGACCCAGCCACCATCTTTGGGTCTAAGGTCTTGGAACATACACCTTTCTCCTGTCATGTGTCGTGAGCACCCTTTGTCCAAGTACCAGGACTTGCTTCTTTCCTGTTGTTAAGAAGATCTCGCAATGAGGATTATCTTATCTTTAGGTACCCGAATTGACTTGGGTCCTTTCTTGTTATTGATCATAGGTCGTGAATGCTTTGCATGCTTATTATGTATGCATCTAGATGACACATGCCCACTTTTTCCACATACTTTGCAGTAAGTATTGGAAGGGCTTGATTTTGACTTAGTGGGCTGTGGACGGACTTTAGACACCTTATATTGTGTATGAACCTTTTGTTTATTCAGAGATGCAACTATCTTCTCTTTATCATAACCAATGCCGATTTGTCACGTGGTGATCTAGAGTACCTTAAAATAAGGTTTAATTTATCCGAGCTACCAGCCGTTTTTGACAGAGAGTCTGTCCAAGTATGTCACATATTGTTTCAGTTGTTCAACTTCACCGAGCTATTAGACTTACACTTCGTCTCCGTCAGCCGGACTAACATTGTTTGATTTTAATGTTTCATTTTCATCCTTAAGGTTTTGATTCACATCATGGAGACCTTATCATAGTCTCTAGAGAGTTCAATAAACTTCTTTTTGAGACTCTTATACTCTTTAGACAAGTATGCATGATTCATGCAGTAATTCATCAAAAACAGTTTGCGAGTAGATGGATCGGAGTCCATTACCTCAAAGCATCAATAAATTCAATTTTCGATGCAAGATTCGCCATTAAGCAAATGTTTGCTTCTTCTCCTGCTTCATCTTCTTCATCTGAAGAAGACAGATCAAGATCCTCCCATGTAGCTATCAAGCCTTTCTTCTTTTTGAAGAATTTCTTTTTCTCCTTCAGCTCTGGTGATGGGACCGAATCCGCAAGTGTACGACTTCGTCGTCAAGTAATAAAAAGATCGAATCCACAGGGACCGTGATCTTAAATAACTATCAATTATTAAATCAATCAAACTGGACTAGAAAAAAATTTGGAAAAGATTTTGTTTTTAAAAGATTAACTAACAAATCAAATATCTAAAACACAATCAAACAAAATCGCAATCAAATCAAATCTGGGGGTTTTCAAATCAAAAGAGATTTCCAGGAATTGGGTCACCAACAAGACTGCTCATGTTACTAAATTGACTACCCCTCTTGTTAAAAATCAAAATTTCTTTGAAGGTGAATTTATCCTAAATAAGTTAATGTTCCCTCTCAGGATACAAGAACCATGCACAATTAAACCAACCCCTACCCTCGTGGTAATTGAATTTAAATTGAACCCTTTAAGCTTTGTGACAATTCGTGAACCCTCGAAGGACCGCTTCTAACTCTCTGATTTAAGTCCTAAGTTCAATACCTATAGATCCAATACCTAAGTTCACCGATAGGTTCCTCCATAGAGTATCTATGACATGCAAATAAGTGCGCACCATTTTCACAAGTAATTCATGCAATAGGAATTAAATCGAAAGCAAATTGAAATTAACATGAAGTAAAACGTCAATTCATAACATAAAACAAATCTTGGGCATAGCCCCAATTCCTAGAAATAAAAACAACTACTCAAGCATTGTCATGTTCATAGCAAGCTTGATTAACAAAATCATAAAAGAAAACCTAAGAGAAGATAAGAAATTTAGAAGAAGAGACATCCTAATTTTTTGCCTAAGATAGCAGCCCCCTTATCCTATTTTCGAGCCTCTAGGTCCTATTTATAATGTAGGGTAACTTGCATCCCAAGCAATTACAAAATCAGATCAAATCAGCTTTTAAAATTGCAGATATTGCGCGCCACGGTCGTGATGCCTGTCACGGTCAGGCCGTGACAGATTCTGTCTTGGAAAAACTTGGCATTGATGGCCTATCACGACCGTGATGGCTATCACAGCCTAGCCGTGACAGGTTCTGACTTTTTCGTTCTTTTCTTTTCAGTCTTGCTCGATCATGGCCGTGATGGTTGTCACGGTTAGGCCGTGATGGGCTCTGTTTGGCTAATTTTTCTTACTTTTCAAGCTCCGTCTTCATGCAAGCTCCAACATAAATGATCCTGAGCATTTTAATCCTCAATTCTTACACAAACACCACAAAACTGCCTTACCTGTTCCAAGGTAAAAACTAACAAAAATAAAATTAAAAATGCCTAAACTACATGAAAATGCATGTAATATGATAAAGAAATATGAGGTGTAATCACACTCATCATCTGGGCAGTCATCTTTGAAGTGTCCTGGTTTCTTACATTCAAAGCACAGGGGTGGGCCTTTCTCCTTGGAATCTGACTTCTCCTTGGAGAATTTTTTGTTGAACTGCTTCCTTCTGAATCCACCTTTCTTTCTCCACATGTGTTGGATTTTTCTGGAGATGAAATATAGTTCATCCTCATCTGAGTCACCTTCACTATTTGATGAATCGGCTTCATCTGAGGACTTGCAAGCTTTAAGCACCTTTGAGGAACTAGCTTTCTTGGCTTTTAGGGCAATGGATTTTCCTTTTCTGGAGTTTTCCTCTTGATTTAGTTCAAGCTCATGAACTTTTAATGAACCCAGAAGCTCTTCCAGAGAAAGAGTATTCAGATTCTTTGCTTCCTGGATAGCAGTTACCTCAGGTCTCCACTGCTTTAAGAGACTTCTCAAAAATGTTCTCACATGATCTCTATTCTCATAGAACTTTCCAAGAGACCTGAGATTGTTGGTGATCGTTTGGAATCTTCCAAACATCTGGTCTATAGTTTCGTGATCAGCCATCTTGAATAGCTCATACTGGTGAACCAGCATGCTTATCTTCGATTCCTTCACTTGTGAGGAACCTTCATGAGCTAGTGCAAGAGTATCCAGGATTTCTTTAGCTGTGTTGCAACTAGGAACCTTGTCATGCTCAGGTCTGGTGATAGCACACATGAGATAATGCCTAGCTTTCAAGTTTAGTTGGTGTTGACTTTTTTTCTCTTGAGTCCATTCAGCTCTAGGCACCTGCAGCTCCCAGATTCACTCCTTGGCTCGTGTAGCCATTTTCTATCAATTCCCAGATGTCAGCATTATGTGCATCCAAGAATGCCATCATCCTCTTTTTCCAATAATCATAATCAGTTCTATCAAAGAGGGGGTCTGTTGATAGCTTGTCCTTCTACATCCATGATTGTAGGATCGTACTGCCTTAGCAGTTGTTAGAAGCTCAACCCTGTCAAGGCTAAGCTCTGATACCAATTGAAGTTGGCACAGCAAACACAAGAAGGGGGTTGAATTGTTTTTGTTAATTATTTTCCCAAAAACCCTTTTTGAGAAACTTTTTCACAAGTGGGAAATAAAAAGTTTAAGCACACAAGAAATCCTTTTTAAAAGATTAACAAAACCAAAATCAGCTCCCACATTTAGTATAAATAAATAAAAATGTAAAAGATAAGCGATAGAAAATTCACTCAGGTATTTTATCCTGGTTCACTCTCTTCCAACCAAGAGCTACGTCCAGTCCCTTCTACTTGAAGGATTTTCTCCACTATTTCCAAATAGTTTCTATAACAAGTATTCTACACCTCTCCGAGCTACAAATATTGCTTTCTTGCCAAGCCTCTTCAGGCTCTAATTCAATCACAGAGATTTTCTAAGATCTTTCTAACTCACTATATGTGAGGGTATGAAGGTTTAAGATCTACTGAATATTTTTACAAATATTCAACCTTAAGAATTACAGACTTTTGCTTTACAAAGGGAATACGAACTTTGAATATCTTGCAAATTTTCAAATGGCAAAAGTTGTTTCTTCAGTGCTTGAGACCTTCTATATATAGCGGTCTTCAGCTTCTCCTGCAGATCTTCAACGGTTATTTTTAATCATCCCGTTTAGAGATAGCATTAAATGCATGATATCCGTTGAGATTGATAGCTTGATTTTGGTCTTGTTGAAAAGCATCATTGGTTATCAGAAAAACACGAAATGGAGGCTCACTGTCCTGAGCAATCGTACCTTAAAAACTTTCTTTCCTCCTTTGTGTATAACCCAGCTTTTGTCCGACAATAAAGTTGTCATCGTACAGATCGTTTTGCAATTCCAATTGTACTATTTACTTTTTGTATTTCTTTGATAGTACTATGAATTTTCTCACAAAGGAACAAGACATTAACCAGATAAAACAATTATAAAGAACATATATTCCATTGAAATAAATATCAATCATTTGAAATAAATTCAATGTGGACCAGATTGCATTAAGTCACATTCAAGGTAGTAAAGATATAGAAGATGTAGAACCGTCTACAAGCACTCAGTTTTAGAATGCGTCTACACAATGTTTTATTCTGCTCATCCACTGATGTGGCAGAAGCGCTCGTCCACACAAGTCTTTGAACTTGCTAAGTCTTTAGAGAAACTCCATCCAATGACGTGGCACTATGGACGTCTACTGAATTTTAGTTAGGCACTAAGGATGTCTATTTGAGTTTCAAGGAGAGTACTCGTCTGCTGACATGGCTACTATGGACGTCTACTAAGATATAGTTAGCCGTCTACTTAACAATTAGAATATAAATAGTTTAAATAACCTTTGGACGGGTAACTCTTTGCAAGAGTCCAAGCATTATATACCTTATATTATTTTGGATATTCCTGCATAAACTGAAATCACTTGTTAGATCTCAACTAACACTTTGCCAAGCAAATTTAATCCTTCTGTTAGCATCAAAACCCAGAGATTAAATAAACCAGAACCACTTTGGTTCCAACACAGTATGCAGATGATACTCTGCTAGTAGGGAGGGTGTCCTACCGAAATCTTTGGGCTATAAAAGCAGTTCTTAGAAGCTTTGAGATGGTATCTGGGTTAAAGGTCAACTTTCATAAAAGTTGTCTGTTTGGGATCAATGTGGATGAGACCTTTTTGGAAGCTGCATCTTCTTTCTTGTGTTGCGAAGTTGGTGAGTTGCCTTTCACTTATCTTGGGCTCCCGGTTGGGGTGAAACCAAGAAGAGCTATGACTTGGCAACCGGTGGTGGATGTTTTGAGGAAATGGCTTGCTAGGTGGAGGGGTAGGTATCTATCTTTAGGAGGTAGAATTGTGCTTCTGAAGTCAGTTTTATCTAGTATTCCACTGTATTTTTTGTCCTTTTTCAGGCTTCCTCGGAAGGTGCTTAGCGCTCTCATTAGCATTCAGAGGAACTTCCTATGGGGTGGATGTGAGGGGAAGAGGCGCATTTCTTGGGTAAAATGGAATAGGGTATGCTCTCCAAAAGAGATAGGTGGGCTAGGTGTCAAGGATATGGATGTCTTCAATCTAAGTTTGTTAGGGAAGTGGTGGTGGAGATTGCTAGTTGATAAAGATGCATGTTGGCACAAGATTCTTGTAGCTAGGTATGGGAAGCCTTATCTTATGCCGAATTTACAAGATTGGAATTCAAAGAACTCTTCATCTTGGTGGAGGAAGAGGTTTTGCTTTTGTTCTCAGCTACTATGGAGGTCGCTTATATTTGTAGAGACACCGAAGATGTATGGGTATGGTTGGTTGGAAATAAAAAACTCTTCATGGTTAAGGCAACTTATGACCTTTTGCTCTCTCAGTGTTTGTATCTTAATCCGGTCTCAGATCTATCTGGCATCTTCAAAAACTTTTGGATTAGCTGTGTGCCTAGTGAAGTCCTCACTTTCTCTTGGCAGCTTCTACTGGATCGTCTTCCAACTCGTGTGAATCTTTTTACCAGGTAGGTTATTCTTGATTCATTAATGTGTGACTGTGTCCTTTGTGGCACTGACCAGGAATCTGCTCTCCATCCTTTTCTGTTGTGTCCCTTCACGTTGAGGGTGCGGGACTCGGTTTACAGGTGGCTCAGCTTCAACTTTGTGGCTCCACAAGATATTTCTAGTTTTTACTCTTTACATAGGCGGTTGTTTGGTCTTCGTGGCTGATCCAAAATAAAAAATGGTGAGCTGAAGTTTATATTTGTTTTGGAGCAAATTAAACATAGGTCTTGGTTTGGTTTTTCAGCGGGTAGTGAATCAGTGGTCTATACATATACAGATTGGTGCCTTTGTCTTGTTGGTTGCATATCCTGATTTCTGGTTGTTACTTTTTTAGTCTATTATATCTGATAAACAGATGTCAACTCACTTTGTATCACTTTGTTGGTTTAGTTTACTTGGTTGTTGCTAGTTTTTTCTTTTACTGTCGTGGGGCGTTTTGGTTTGCAATGCCAACTATACGACTCTGCTGTAAGTTCCTATTTCTCCCTATTTTGCACCTACTAAACTCTGTCTGTGAGAGTTTTCTTTTGCTCTAGGTTGGGTGTCACTTATGGTTGAAATGGCAGATTGTGGTTTTTAAGCTGTTTTTGGTCTTGGTGCTGTCATTTTCTTTGGTGGGTGGGGACTAGTTAGATTTCAACCTTGTTCAATTTGCTCTTGGTTGAACTTTTAGCTGTATCCTTCCATGTGTTTCCTTTTATTGTAATTACATGGCACTATTGCATATGGGTTTTGGGTACCCCTTGTACTAGTTCAATACAATTTAGCTTATAAAAAAAAAAATCCCCCTTGAGAAAACCAAATGTTGAAGATAATGCATGTTAATATCATACGGGAGAAAAGTTTGAATTCCAATCTATGAATAGAAACATTACCACACTTGACATGTAATCACACATTTATATATTTTGATGAATGACAAACACTAACAAAAAGGCAGGAGAATTTTTCTTATAGCATGCAGGTACCGCGTGCACAAATTCAAATTATTATGGTGTACCAGAAAATCAAGTATCAAGACCCCAAGCAAAATTGAGTATATATACTAGGTCTTAGTTATCTTGTAAGGTTATGATGGCTAAAACTCACTTTGGCTCATTTTATCAATTTAACTAAAACACTACACTTTTGGATAAAAGATTTTTTTATCATGTATTAGACTAGAAAAATATTTTTTCAACCTGATTTATCATATAAAAAAAATAATAATATTGAAATTCAATTTTCAAACGGTGCATCTTCTTTTTAGTTGAATCAAAGGATTTCTTTTAATGTCCAAAATAATAGTACATTGTTCTTTATATATATATATATATGTGAAACTTGGGTGCAACGTAAAGCTTTCTTTTTGAAATTAAATGATATTGATCTTGAATAAAGAAAGCTTCAGTGTGTGAAATTTGAATTGGAATCTGTATGTATATCTCAAGGCATGTAATCATCTGCACTAGAAGAATGTATCATATTGTTCTTCCTTTGCTGAAACTTTGTGTAAGGGTGTGGTATCCCTCCTTGTTGTGATTGAGGCTTCTACACAAGGGTGGGGTATCCCTAGTGAGAAGGGCTCTGTTGTATACAAAGGTTACAAGCACCAGTTATAAGCTTGTTTGTTAGTGGAAGAAAATTCCACAGGTGGAGTGGGGACTGGACATAGGTCAATGGTGGTTGGTGGCTGAACCAGGATAAAATCCTCGCGCAAGTATCCTCTTTACCTCTCTTTTAATTTATTTCTTTTATATAATTGATTGCGTGATAAATTTTGTTAAGGAAATTTTTGTTGAAAAAAAATTAAAAAGAAATTTGTAGACTCAATTCACCCCTCCCCTCTTGAGTCGAAGCCACATATTCCAACAAGTGGTACCAGAGCTAGACTCTTGCATAAAGAGCTTAGCAGCTTCAAGAGAAATGGCTTCGAATGACTTCTACCTGAAGGAGCCTCCCTTGCAGACCCCCTGCCTTTAATGGTGAAGAATATGCATATTGGAAAGAACGCATGATAATTTTTATTCAAGCACAAGATTATGATGTGTGGGATGCTATTGAAAATGGACCTTTTGTCCCTATGAAAAATGTAGATGGTAAGTCTGTTATTAAGCCTAGAAGTGAACAAACTGAGGATGAGAAAAAGAAAGTACAATTAAATTTACGTGCTAGAAATATGATAACATCTGCTTTGAGTAGGGGAGAATTTTTCAGGGTCTCAAATTGCAAGACGGCCAAAGAAATGTGGGATACACTTCAAGTCACTCATGAAGGAATGAGTGAAGTCAAGCGTGCAAGGACAAACACTCTGATAAGAGAATACGAGCTGTTCATGATGAAGCAAGGAGAATCCATCCAAGACATGCAGAAACGCTTCACTCACATTGTAAACCAGCTTGTTGGTCTGGGTAAAAATATTGATAATGAAGATTTAATTAATAAAGTTCTACGTTGTTTGAGCAAGGGAATGGCAGTAGAAGGTGACAAAGAATTACTGAATCTAAAGATCTCACCACAATGAACTTAGTGACACTATTTGGAAAATTACAAGAGCATGAACTAGAACTTAGTCGGCTATCAGAACACGAAGAAAAAGACAAGAAAAAGAAGAGCCTAGCCTTGAAAGCATCCTCCTCCAAAAATGAGGAAGAGAGTGAAAAAGATGAAGAAGAGGAAGATGCTTCAGATGATGAAATGGGAACGCTAGTAAAGAAATTCAAAATATTCGTGAAAAAGAAAGCTAACTCAAGAAGATTATCAACCTTTCCCAAAAAGAGTTTCAATAAGGGAGATGGTCCAAGCTCCACACTTACTTGCTATGAATGTGGAAAGCCCGGTCACATGAGGTATGATTGTCCTAAAATACAGAAGAAGGACAAATTCGAAAGAAAAGAAAAGAAGGAAAACAAACCTAGAAGAGCTTACATAGCTTGGGACGAAAATGATTTGGGTACCACCGATGATTCAGACAATGAGAGGAAGCTAACTTATGTCTCATGGCTGGCCACGAAAGCGATGATGAGGTAACCTCTAACTCTTCTTCTTCTTCTTGCTCATATGATGCATTGCATGATGCCTTTCTTGAACTACACAATGACTCTATGAGATTGGCTAAGGCATTAGAAAAATCCAAGAAAATGGTTAATTATTTGCAAAACCAAGTAGTTACTTTAACAAAAGAAAGGTTGGAATTAGAAAAGGAAAACTATAGCATTGGATATACTCTAGAAAATTTGACATGCAAAAAGTACAGTGAATATGAAAAACAAGTAAATGACTTGAAGATCACTCTTGCAAAATTCACCAATGGTAGAGATAACTTGAATGTTCTTTTGAGAATCCAAAAAGATGTATATGATAAGGCTGGCTTAGGATATAAGCCTAATGATCATGAAAAATCCTTCTTGAAGAAAACATTTGTGCCTACTCATACATCTGTTAGTCCTTTCGTCAAATGTTATTATTGTGCTAGAAAAGGGCATACCGCATCAACTTGTAATATGAGAAAGGAGAATGAAAAGAAAAAATGGGTTCCTAAGGGAACATCACATGGCACTAACAACCAAGGACCCAATAAAATTTGGGTACCTAAAAACAAAATATAATTGTTGTTTTGTAGGTATGCTTGAAAGCCAAGACTACAAATTGGTACCTTGACAGCAGCTGCTCTAAGCATATGACGAGAGACATTACCAAGTTCGCATCCTTCACACCAAAAGTTGGAGGACATGTGACATATGGTGACAATAACAAAGGGCAAATTCTTGGGATTGGAAGTGTTGGTAGAAGTCCGACAACATCAATTGATAATGTACTTTTTGTGGAAGGACTAAAGCACAATCTCCTAAGCATAAGTCAACTTTGTGACAAAGGTAACAAGGTTAGCTTTGATTCTAAAAGTTGTTTAATTGAAAATTTGCATGATAAAAATAAGAAATTAATTGGACATAGAATTAATAATATTTATATGATAGACTTAGATGATATCTCTTCAAATGATGCATGTTGTCTTGTCTCTAGAGAAGAAAATAGTTTTCTTTGGCATCGTAGGATTGCACACATACACACAGAGCACTTAAACAAGCTTATTTCAAAAGATCTTGTTATTGGTTTACCCAAAATGAAATTTAAAAGGGATGGATTGTGTGATGCATGCCAAAAAGGTAAACAAACAAAGGCTTCCTTCAAACCAACTAATATTGTTTCGTCGGAGAGGCCCTTGCAACTCCTACATATGGATCTTTTTGGACCTTCTAGAACTAAGAGTTGGTGGCAATTTTTACGCGTTAGTAATTGTTGACGACTACTCTAGGTTCACTTGGACCTTATTTCTTTCACACAAAAGTGACACCTTTAAAGCTTTTAAAAAATTAGCCAAGGTAATTCAAAATGAAAAGGATCTAAAAATTGTATTTATTAGAAGTGACCATGGCGGGGAATTTGAAAACGAAATGTTTGAAATTTTTTGTGAAGAAAATGGCATAAAACATAAATTTTCTGCGCCTAGGACCCCACAACAAAATGGGGTGGTAGAAAGAAAAAATCAGGCTTTAGAGGAACTCGCTAGAACACTATTAAGGGATGCAAACCTCCCAAAATATTTTTGGGCAGATGCAGTTAGCACTGCTTGCTATGTTCTCAATAGGGTCTTAATTAGACCAATTCTAAAGAGAACCCCATATGAATTATATAAAGGAAGGAAGCCCAATATCTCTCATTTTCGTGTGTTTGGATGCAAATGTTTTGTGCTTAATAATGGTAAAAATAATTTAGGAAAATTTGATGCCAAAGCTGATGAAGGGATATTCTTAGGTTATTCATCATCTAGCAAAGCCTTCAGGGTATACAATAAAAGAACTTTAACTGTTGAGGAATTAGTGCATGTTTCTTTTGATGAGACTAACCCCAAAAGGTTGGGAAAGGATATTGTTGATGACCTTGAAGATTCCTTAGAACATACCCACTTGGATGAAAATAAAAATCAAGAGGACAAACAAGACAATGATGATGAGATCAAGCAAGAGAAAGAAGAACTTCAAGATCTTCCCAAAGAATGGAGAGTTTCCAAAAATCATCCATTGGACAACATTATTGGTGATATTTCTAAAGGGGTAATTACTAGAAACTCCATTAAAAATTCTTGCAATCACATGGCTTTTGTTTCTCAAATAGAACCTAAGAACATTGACGATGCTATTTGTGATGAATTTTGGTTTTTAGCCATGCAAGAGGAATTAAACCAATTTGAAAGAAATCAGGTATGGGAACTAGTCCCTAGGGCATCAAAAAATCAAAAAATTGGAACTAAATGGGTCTTTAGAAATAAATTAGATGAAAATGGTATAATTGTTAGAAACAAGGGTAGACTTGTAGCTAAAGGGTACAATCAAGAGGAGGGCATAGATTATGAAGAAACGTATGCACCCGTAGCCAGACTTGAAGCCATTTTCATGTTACTTGCATTTGCTTGCATTATGAATTTTAAATTATATCAAATGGATGTAAAAAATGTGTTTTTAAATGGCTTTATTCAAGAAGAGGTGTATGTAAGTCAACCTCCTGGTTTCGAAAATTTTGACTGACCCAATCACGTGTTTCGCTTAAAGAAAGCGCTTTATGGTTTAAAGCAAGCTCCTAGAGCTTGGTATGAGCGCTTAAGCAAGTTTCTTTTAGAAAAAGGTTTTTCACGAGGAAAGGTTGACACAACCTTATTTATTAAAAGAAAATCACATGATATTCTTCTTGTACAAGTGTATGTGGATGATATAATTTTTGGTGCTACTGATGAGTTTCTTTGCAAAGAATTCTCTAAGCATATGCAGGAAGAATTTGAAATGTCGATGATGGGAGAATTAAATTTCTTCCTTGGGCTTCAAATCAAACAAACAGACAACGGCATATTCATAAGTCAAACAAAATACTTCAAGGAACTTTTAAAAAGATTTGGAAAGGACAGTGCCAAGGAGATAGCCACACCAATGAGCACCTCATGCTACTTAGATAAGGATGAAAATGGTAAGCCTATTGAATTGACAAAATATCAAGGTATTATTGGATCCCTCTTGTATCTTCTATGCAAGTAGGCATGACATCATGTTTAGTGTTTGCATGTGTGCTAGATATCAGGCTAGTCTTAGAGAATCCCACCTTGCGGCGTTTAAGCGAATAATGAGATATTTAGTTGGGACAAAAGACATGGGCTTGTGGTACCCCAAAGGCGACACATACAATTTGGTTGGGTATTCCGACTCTGACTTTGCAGGTTACAAGTTAGATAGGAAAAGTACTAGTGGGACATGCCACTTTTTAGGTAGTGCCTTAGTTTCATGGTTTAGCAAAACACGAGCTAATGTGGCATTGTCAACCGCTGAGGCGGAATACATAGCAGCGGGGAGTTGTTGTGCCCAAATTATTTGGATGAAACAACTGTTAGACTATGGTGTCCAATTAGATCATATCCCCATTCGATATGATAACACTAGTGCCATTAACTTAATTAAGAATCCCATTCAATCCTCTAGGACAAAACACATTGAGATAAGACACCATTTTATTCGGGATCATGTGCAAAATGGAGATTGTGTTTTGGAGCATGTGGATACAACTAAGCAATTAGCAGATATCTGATCAGCCTCTGGCTCATCTAGTTTTATGACTAGTATAACCGTGGTTTTGTGTTAATTATATATCGTTTTCTCCCAAATTGGACTTGATTGTCCTCAAGCAAGGTTTTGAGTCCCTTAAGTAGTTTTAGGATAATTTAGCCAGTTTTGAGTCAAATAAAGCACTTATTGCTATTTCATGTTTCAGGCTAATGAGGAGAGCAAGAAGGGAAGGATACTTAGAAGCGAAGCCATCACGGCCAGCCAGTGACATCGGTCACCGGCCGTGATGAGCTACCCAGAAAGACAGTAAAGCATCACGCCTAGCCGTCATGTCCATCACGTGCGTAGTATGAAGACCCTGAAGTCAGAAAGCATCACGGCCTAGCCATGACAATGGTCACGGCCGTGATGAGGAGTACCTGAAAGACAGAATTGATCACGGCCCAGCCGTGATGAATGTCACGACCGTGACAAATCAGCACCCAAAGTCAGAAAGGATCACGGCTTGGCCGTGATAGGTATCACGGCCGTGACGGACAAGAATTTGAACTGGCGCTCAAGACAGAAGCGGTCACGGCCTGGCCGTGACGGCCATCACGGCCGTGACGCGCTGCCACCCTATAAAACAAGCGCGGTGATGGAGGGAAAAATCATCCAGAATTTCACTGCTTTCAATATACTTTTAGATTTTCACTATGTCTTTGATGGAGAACTAATCTCCCTAGATTAATCTGCTGTAATCGGCTTCCACCGACACTTGTGGTCTTGTAATTCCCGATTGAATTTCCTTCTCTCCTTCAACACTATTCTTTATTCTCTGTTTGCTTAATTCAGTTTGTATCGAATTAGGGTTGATTTATTTTCGATGATTTTATGTTCGTAAACTCAATCGCATTTGCTTAATTCACGTGCTTTCAATCGTGTTTGCTTAATTCACGAAGTGCTTCACCCCGCTTTTCTTAATTCGGGAATTAGGAACATATGTCCCGTAGCTTCGATTTCGCTTGTTAATTGATGCTACAATCGAAAAGCGGATTAGAATCCGCTTAGGGCATGGAATTACATGAATCGATGATAGTGGGAAACCGAACAGCAGATTGATCGCCTTCGCCTTATTTGATAATCGCTTTTATTCCTCTGTTTCTCAGATCGCTTTTTCTCAATTGATTTTCGGACCAACCCCCCCCCAAAAAAATTGATTTTCCGTGATAATGACATTACGAGAGTCCTTGTGATACGATACCCGAGTTGTCGCATCCTAATTACACTTTTACAAACCGCTCTTCTTTTTGTGGCGTGCGGCAGCAGCATCAAATTGGCGCGCTGTTGGGGACTCTTGTTTGTTGTTTTCGCATTTTTCGTTTTTTCTGTTTTTCTACCAATTAGTCGGCTACTAGGTCTACTTGCTCGACTTGTGTGATTTTGATCCCGAAATTGAAAGAACACCGCACACACGCCGTAGAGCAATTGTGCTAGCACTAGTAGTAATTCTAATTCTGCACCTGTTTCTAATAACATGGTTGATCAAAGAACAGTAAGACAGCTTGTTGCCCCTGATGTTAAGTATAGTGGGTTGGGTAGTGAGTATGCTGGTGTGGTTGCTCCGTTTGAACTTCATTCTGGTTTAATCCACTGGTTGCCCAGATTTAGTGGTCTTGCAGGTGAGGATCCACATAAGCATTTTAAGGAATTCCAGGTAGTCTGCTCTACACCCTTGAGACCGGAAGGCATAATCAAGACCATATCAAACTACGAGCCTTCCCATTCTCACTTGAAGGCGCCTGCGAAGGATTGGCTGTACTATCTTGATCCAAACTCACATAACCTGGAATGATCCCAAGAAAGTTTTCCTAGAAAGATACTTTCCTTCCTCCAGAGCCGCATCAATCGAAGGAGATATGTGGCATTAGACAGGTAATGAGTCATTGGCCGAGTCACCGGAGAGATTCAAGAAGTTGGTATCCAGCTGCCCTCAACACCAGATTTCGAGCAGCTCCTTATTCAAGACTTTTATGAGGGATTGCTCCCAATGGACAGAAATATTTTGGATGTCGCTAGCTGAGGAGCACTCGTTGATAAAACTCCAGATGCTGCCAAGCAATTGATTGAAAATATGTCATTAAACTCCCAGTAGTTCACAACCAGAAGCAACTCTGTCGAGACAAGGGGTGTGAATGAGATCCAAGGTTCTTCTTCCAACAAGGCCCTTGAAACCAGAATTGATGAGCTCACTTCTTTGGTGAAGCAGTCACTTCATGTACTGACTGTACTAACACTAACCCTTGTGTTGTTTGTGCTGAGATTGATTCTACTTTGCAGGGTGATAGTGTAAGTGAAGTTGTCTGCTCGACCAAGTTCTTGCTGACTGACTGCCCCAAACATACCATCTGTTGAGCAGCCACCCTCCTTAGAGCTTAAGCCACTTCCTGGAAATCTGAAGTATGCTTACTTGGAGAGGAATGAAAAACTTCCAGTGATAATCTCCTCCAACCTTAACTCTGACCAGGAAGCTAAGCTCTTGGAGGTGTTGAAGAGGCACAAGAAGGCAATTGGGTGGACCTTGGCTGACATCCTAGGAATTAGCCCCTCTAGATGTATGCATAGAATTCTGTTAGAGGATGGGGCTAAACCAGTTAGGCAGCCCCAAAGGCGGCTCAATCCATTGATTCTGGATGTTGTAAAGAATGAGGTGACAAAACTCCTGAATGCGGGTATCATATACCCCATCTCTGATAGTAGTTGGGTGAGTCCAGTGCAAGTTGTACCCAAGAAATCTGGCCTCACAGTGGTAAGAAATGAAAACAATGAGCTTGTCCCCACTAGAGTACAGAATAGCTGGAGAGTCTGTATTGATTATAGGAGGTTGAACCAGGCCACTCGAAAGGATCACTTTCCTTTGCCGTTCATCGATCAGATGCTCGAACGGCTGGCTAGTAAATCCCACTACTGTTTTCTTGATGGCTTTTTCGGATACTTCCAGATCCACATTGCACCAGAGGATCAGGAAAAAGACCATTTTCACGTGCCCCTTCGGCACGTTTTCCTACAGGAGGATGCCATTTGGCCTTTGCAATGCTCCTGGCACTTTCCAGAGATGCATGGTTAGCATTTTTACTAAATTTATTGAAAATTGCATGGAAGTGTTCATGGATGATTTCACTATATATGGTTCCTCATTTGATGCATGCTTGCATAGTCTGAATTTGGTTTTAGAAAGATGCATTGAAACTGACCTTGTTTTGAACTATGAAAAGTGTCATTTATGGTTGAACAGGGGATTGTTTTGGGGCATATTATTTCTAAAGAGGGTATTTCAGTAGATCCTGCTAAGATTGATGTGATTTCTACATTGCCTTACCCATCTTGCGTTCGCGAGATTCGTTCTTTTCTTGGTCATGCAGGTTTCTACAGGTGCTTCATAAAGGACTTCAGCAAGATAGCTCTTCCTCTGTCAAACTTGATGAAGAATGATGCCATGTTAAATTTTGATGACAACTGCAAGAAGGCATTTGACTTCTTGAAAAGGGCATTGACCTCTACCCCCATCATCCAGCTCCCTGACTGGACCCTCCCTTTTGAGCTCATGTGTGATGCTTCTAACTATGCTGTGGGGGCGGTCCTGGAACAAAGGGTGGGCAAGGCTGCACATGTCATTTATTATGCTTCTAGGACTTTAGATGATGCACAGTCTAATTACACCACCACTGAAAAGGAACTTCTAGCTGTTGTTTTTGCTCTTGATAAGTTTAGATCATATTTTCTAGGTTCCAAGGTTATTGTTTTCACTGACCATGCAGCTCTGAAGTACTTGTTGAAGAAGCCAGAAGCAAAGTCGAGGTTGATTCGGTGGATGTTGTTGCTCCAAGAGTTTAATGTAGAGATAAAGGACAAGAGTGGAGCGAAAAATTTAGTGGCTGATCACTTGAGTAGGATAGAGAGGGATGAGGATGACTTTCATGATGAGTGGCTTTTATAGTTGCATGGCGTCCTTGGTTTACCGACATTGTTAATTACCTAGTTGCTGGTGTCTTTCCGACAGGAGCAACTAGGTCACAAATCCACAAACTCAAGAGTGACGCCAAGTACTATGTTTGGGATGATCCATTTCTTTGGAAATTTTGCAGTGATCAGGTGATTAGGAGGTGTGTCCCCGACCATGAGATTGAGTCTATTTTGCACTTTTCTCATGCCTCTCAAGTAGGGGAACACTTTGGGCCCAGAGGACCGCTTTCAAGACACCAATAGGGATGTCCCCCTATAGGCTTGTGTTCGGTAAGGTATGTCATCTCCCTGTGGAAGTTGAGCACCGTGCTTGTTGGGCGGTCAACTGCTGTAATTTGGAAATGCAAAAAGTTGGTATTGAAAGGAAACTCCAATTACAGCATCTTGATGAGCTTAGGCTAGAAGCCTATGAAAGCTCTCGGATTTATAAGGAGAAAACCAAGAATTTCCATGATAGGATGATTGCTAGGAAGGAATTCTCTGTGGGCCAACAAGTTTTACTGTTTAATTCCCGCCTGAAAGTGGTGACTGGGAAACTTCGATCCAAGTGGATTGGCCCATTTGTTGTTACTAATGTTTTTCCTCATAGTGCAGTAGAAATTAAAAGTGCAGGTAGCAACAAGGCCTTCAAGGTTAACGGGCAGCGCTTGAAGCTATTCCATGGAAGCTCGGTGCCCGAAGATGCTACTCTTGAGGAGCTCTCCTTGGGAGAGCCCACCTACACTGCAACTTGATCAGGGAGCACCCTTTCCTTTCCCTCACTCTGGTTTTATATTTATGTTCTTTCATTGAGTACAATGTATGTTTTAAGTGTGGGGGAGGGAACCACTTATTTGTATTATTTTGTTTTTGTTTTTGTTTTGGCTCTTGAATAATTTAAGAAGCTCAAGAGCAAGTGTGTGAGTGTTGTGTCGGCAAGCTTGGTGGATTTTGTTGATTTACCACAGATTGATTGCATGATATATGTTGATGATTCCCCCTAGGTTTTAAAAATTGGAAAGTAACCCCCATGTGAAAAATTGAAAATTGAACTTTGAGATATTTTGTTATGATTGCATGATTTATGATAAGTTTGGGGTGAAGGGGTGCACACACTAGGGATAGAATCTCGGTCAAACAGTTGCAAAATGTCCAGGCGAGGAATTTGAGACTCCAACATGTTCTAACTGTGTGATTCACTTTCAAGTTGCACTTTCCCGAATTTGCTTGAATTTCATCTTGGTTTGCATGCTTATGTGATTGCATCAGATGAATTAGGCAGGTTTTCTTTGAATTAGCTACTTGGCCTAAATTGAATCATCCCTAATGTATGTCCCCTAGTTAGCCCCATTGAGCCTGATTAGCTTGTTGTTCTTGATAACCTCATGTTATAAGCCAAAATCTGGAAAAACCATGTTAACCCGATCTTAGGATTAGGAGAGCATGGAAGCCCAACAAGAGAAGGGTTGCAAGAAAGTAAGTTTGGGGTGGCTACAATGATATGTCATTCTGGGGTGAGAAAAAGGAAAAAATATATATAAAGGTTGAAGCCAAGGGCAAAGAGAAAAAGAGTTGCAAAAGAAAAATTTTGCCAAAAGAAAAGGGGCAAAACAAAAATGGTGTCAAAGGAAAAAGGTGTAGCCACCCAAAGCATCAAAAAGAAAAAAAAATGGAAAAAGGAATTAGATTTAAAAAATAAATAAATAAATAAATGATGTACAAGCTTTATGCTCTCTTAATTCCTAGGGATGTTGAGCCTAGCTCCTTTGTATATCCTACCCTTAGTCAGGCCCCATTTCAACCTTTGAAAGACCTTTTGATGTTGCATGCATGTTTTCGTGGGAACCTTGATTGAGATGAAAATCAAATTCATGGGAAGCGCTCTTGAAATGTGAACTGAGTGAAAAAGTTGATAGCCTAGACAAAAATTGAGCGAATGAGTGAAATATTACATCCCCTTGTGAGGAGGGCAATTGTTCGAAATTGGTGATCTCCCTTTTGTGTGTAACTTGGATCCCTTGCTTAGATTAATGATTGTTTGAATGATTAAATTCTCAGATGTTTTAAGTAAATGATTGTAGGGGTTGCATTGTTGAATATGGGGGGAACATTGAAGGAAAATTGTTTTGTTTGCTTGAAAATTGTGCAAAAGTTGATTGAATCCCTTGAGCTTGCCAAGTCTTGAGTCGTTTTGAGTTTTAGTTTGCTTGGGGACAAGCAAAGTTCAAGTTTGGGGTATTTTGATCAGCCGCTGGCTCATCTAGTTTTATGACTAGTATGACCGTGGTTTTGTATTAATTATATCTCGTTCTACCAAATTGGACTTGATTGTTCTCAAGCAAGGTTTTGAGTCCCTTAAGTAGTTTTAGGATAATTTAGCCAGTTTTGAGTCAAATAAAGCACTTATTGCTATTTCATGTTTCAAAGCTAATGAGGAGATCAAGAAGGGAAGGATACTTAGAAGCGTAAGTGGTCACGGCCTAACCGTGACATTGGTCACTGCCACGATGAGCTACCCAGAAAGACAGAAATCATCACGGCCTAGCCGTGATGTCCATCACGGCGTAGTTGTTGATTAATCTGGGCAAGTATACCTAGTCGCAAGTAATACGGTGGTAAGACCGGTTTATCGTATCCATGGGGATTGGATGTCAACTACCAACCCGCAAACTCAGCAACTATCTAGACTAAACTATTAATCAAGAGAAAGTAAAACAATCAAAAGAAAAGAAATAAAATCTTTTTGTCTTTTTGGGGATTTTTAACAAACACTTGGAGTGCAGAAAGCATATGTTGGGACTAGACTTCACCAAACCTCTAACTCATGTACTATAAGGACTAGATACCTCCCATTCATGCTTCGGATATTAAAATCAATCCACTAAAATACTCAAACCCTATTCCTCGGATGGCAAGAGCCTAAATCCACTAATAGACCCTAATTCCTTAGGTGGCCTAGATTAATAAATTTGCATTAGGATTAGGGATCATGTGATTACTAGTAAACCTAACTCCATTCCTAGATGAAAGGGTAACTAGGTGATTAAATTCAGTTCCGGTTATGATACGAACGTCCCCATTGCATACCAAAACACTAATCGAGTCATGGGGGTGCTAGCCACAACAAGCATTAAGCACGTAAAATTAATCACTAATATGAAGACATGAACACAGAATAATCAGTCAAGATAAATACATGATAATCAGTTTGGTTACATCTAATCCCAACAACAGGGATTTAACTACTCATAAAAATAGAATACAAAGAGAAAGAGAAAAGGGATGAAGCAAACTCCATAGGAGGATCCTCCAATCTTCTTCCAGTCCCAGAGCAAGGAAAACATCCCGCTCGGTGGCTTGAACCCTCTTCCAGCCCGCGCCTCCAAGTGCTTCTCTACTCAAAACCTAAAAACTAATGATCCTTCAGTTCTGCCCTAAAACAGCAACTTATACCAATCTGTTCTGCGCTCGCTCGCGAGGCGAATAGCCTCTCGCGAGGCGAAAGTTAAAATCTGCTGCTTCAAAGAATTGCACTCTCGCGAGGCGAGAGATGTTCGCGACGCGAGGCCGTAAATTGCTTCTCAAATATGCTCGTGAGGAGCATCAGGGCCTGGGCATGATGGCTTCTGGTTTCCAGACTCGCGAGGCGAGACAAGGTTCGCGAGGCAAACCGAAAGGCTTGCATTTTCTGGAAGCAGTCGACTTTTCGTGGTCGCGAGGCGAATCCAGTCTCGCGGGCGAATCTCAATTCTCGCTTGGCTCAATTTCTTCTCTTTTCAGGCTCTATTTCATCCAAGCTCCATTATGGCCAAATATGCACAGTTTTCCTTAAGTTCTTGCAAAATAACACCAAGAAACGGCTTCACCCGCTTCAAGGGAAAAACTAATAAAAATCAAATAAAGAATGCCTAATCTATATGAAAAATGCATGCAAAAGTATATATGAAACATCATGTAAAATCACACTATCAAATCACCCCAAGCTTATTCAATTGCTTGTCCTTAAGCAATCACTAAGGCCAGAAGAATAAACAGAATATGGATAGTGAACTAAGAACCCGAGTAATTGATCCAAGTAATAGGCAATTCAAACAATTCAGCAAGAGACAATCAATTCAAGTCCAATTAGAGGCTTAGGTTCATTAGACTCATGTTCTCACTGATTTGGGCACTCTTTCTCACCTGAAGCTCACCCCAAGCTTGTTCATTTGCTTGGCTCTCTTTTCTCCCTCACTCAAGGGTTTAAGGGTATATAACATTTCGCTCAATTTTCCTCAAGGAATGAATCCTACCATAGGCTTGACTATCAACCAAATCTCTACTTTATTAATGAAAACAATTTAGAATCAAGAGGTCTTTCACTTGGTTGTACCGTGGCCATGGGATTAATCGTTAGGTGGGGCAATCAAGAAAAGGAAATTTCTACATAAAACATTAAGCATTGCAAACATGACCTTCTAAAATATCTTTTGGGTTTTGATTCAACTTCGCCACCTTTCTTACCATTCTTTTCCTTTTTATTTCTCATTTCTTTTTGTCATCCCCTTCTCTATTTATTTTTCTTTTTCTTTTCTTTTTATTTTATTTGGAGAAGGGGAGATTTTTTCAACTCAAGAGAATTATTTTTTCCCGATTCTTTCATCCCAAACTTTTTTTTTCAACTACATTTTTCACCCTTTTGTAATACTTTAGAAGGTCCCTTATCAAACATCATTATCCACATTTTTCAGGGTACCAAGAAAAGCATTTTTTTCATCTAGGCTCAAAATTGGGCAACTAAGGGTTAGCATTTCATCATTCAAAACTCAGAAGGCCAGAAAAGAAATACATATTGCCTCAATCATTTTCAAAAATGTTTTCAAAAATTTTTTAAGCTTCAAAATGGTTTCAAGTCAAGTTCTAGAGAAAGCAAACCAAGTGGAATAACACTCTAACACAAAGAATGGGGTAAAATTTAGTGAGTACCCCTTTGGCTCAAAATCTCACATTTTAGTAGTTCAAAAAAAATCAATGAAAAACAGAAATCTATAGAACCATATGCTAATTATCAACCATCCAAGATTATCTCCAACATTTTCATTTGCAGCCTTATCACAAGAATGAACAAATTGGGTTCAATAATTCACTATCACAATATACTTGGCACTTAGTTCTCACAATTGGATGCAAAATTCTAAACAAGGGCAATCTAACTGTGTGATCATGCAAACTATCATGCAAAACTATATGAATGCAACATGCAAAATGCAAATGTAAAATACCCCTACCCCAAGCTTAAGAATTTACATTGTCCCCAATGTAAACAATTAAGTCGGAGAGAGGAGAAAAAAAATAAAATAAAATAAAAATGGAACGGCTTACCGAGGCGGTAGCGGGTGTTGACTCTCATTCCAGTCAGAAAATCTGGCCATGATGGGTGCTGACTTTTCTTCTTGTTCTCCTTGCTCTTCCTTCCTTCCTTCCTTCCTACCCTGAAAAACTTGGCAATTCTCAATTTATTATTTTTCCTCTTGAGCTTCTCAAATTATTCAAGAGGTTAAAATCAAAAACAAAAACTAACTAAAGAGAAGGGTTAAGAAAAGTTGGGTTGCCTCCCAATAAGCGCTTCTTTAACGTCACTAGCTTGACGTTCTAGGATCCTCCTCCCGGATCAAATGGTATTTGCAGTGGAGATTGTAGCAGTAGTATGACTTTATCCTCAATTCCACCCAGCCAGTGTGTGAAAGCACCATTGACCTCTTCAACTATAATAATGCACTTACTTCCTAGCGGGTCAAATGGCATTCTCACCAGGAAGTTTGACAGACAAGTGGAAGGGACTAACTTACCAGTGTCCACACATGCATGCAAGCCAACATATTTGTCCAATGCAGAAATTTCAGATTCCTTAGCAAGCATGGTGGAATCCACTACCACTTCGTCTTCATCTTGAACTATCCCCCAAACCAGATTTTCCTCAAATTGGGCTTCGAGTGACTTTTTGTACTAACTCTAAGTGGATCTCCTCAACTTGCGTTTTGAAGTTCGCTCACAGCCGATCTTGTCATAATTGGTTCTTGACTTGGCCTCGTAGGCGGATAGCTCTTGGGAATACTTTGCTCTCAGCAGCTTTCAACGGTGTTTGCTCCTTCCATTCCCATTACTCTTCTTGTTGCTCTTCTACCACCACCACTTCAACTTCATTCATATCCATACTAGCCAATAGATTCTCTTCAGTTTGCATTCCATGTGGCTTTTCTGCTAGTAATTTAAAAAATTCACTGCCTTGTTCTTCCAACTTCTGAAAGATGTCGCTTAGAGACGCCATTACATTACTAGCATTTTTCCCTCGCCGCATCTCAGCCCCTCGCATCATGGAACCAATTTCCTCTAGGCTACACTCTATGCTCAAGCTCAGAGGATAAGCATCTATATCCCAAAGAATCTCTAGCAAATCCGGATCCAGCTCGAAGTGTGGTGGTGGTTGCAAGGATGACAAATAGCACTGCCATTCCTCCTTGGAGTAAATCTTTACGTGCTTCACAAAGTGATACCATCAAACACGATCCAGCCAAGTTGAGCTTCCCAAGTTGGATGGTAATGATAGTCCATGTGTTTCCCCGCTCCTTGCACAAACAAACACTCAAAAGAAAAAAAAATTAAATCTGCATACAAAGAGACATCAAAAATATATATACAGAAAAATAAAAGATAAAAATGTCTAAATTAGTTGCCTCCTTTGTTACTAATGATATTGGCAAAACCAATCCCCGACAATGGCGCCAAAAACTTGTTGACGAATCTGGGCAAGTATACGCAGTCGTGCAAGTAATACGGTGGTAAGACCGGTTTATCGTATCCACGGGGATTGGATGTCAACTACCAATTCACAAACTTAGCAACTATCTAGACTAAACTATTAATCAAGAGAAAGTAAAACAAACAAAAGAAAAGAAATAAAATCTTTTTGTCTTTTTGGGGATTTTTAACAAACACTTGGAGTGCAGAAAGGATATGTTGGGACTAGACTTCACCAAACCTCTAACTCATGTACTATCAGGACTAGATACCTCTCATTCATGCTTCAGATATTAAAATCAATCCACTAAATTACTCAAACCCCGATTCCTCGGATGGCAAGAGCCTAAATCCACTAATAGACCCTAATTCCTTAGGTGGCCTAGATTAATGAATTTGCATTAGGATTAGGGATCATGTGATTACTAGTAAACCTAACTCCATTCCTAGATGAAAGGGTTACTAGGTGATTAAATTCAGTTCCAGTTATGATACGAACGTCCCCATTGCATACCAAAACACTAATCGAGTCATGGGGGTGCTAGCCACAACAAGCATTAAGCACAGAAAATTAATCACTAATATGAAGGCATGAACACAGAATAATCAGTCAAGATAAATACATGATAATCAATTTGGTTATATCTAATCCCAACAACAGGGATTTAACTACTCATAAAAAGAGAATACAAAGAGAAAGAGAGAAGGGATGAAGCAAACTCCATAGGAGGATCCTCCAATCTTCTTCCAGTCCAAGAGCAAGGAAAACATCCCCTTCAGGGCTTGAACCCTCTTCCAGCCGCGCCTCCAAGTGTTTCTCTACTCAAAACCTAAAAACTAATGATCCTTCAGTTCTGCCCTAAAACAGCAACTTATACCAATCTGTTCTGCGCTCGCTCGCGAGGCGAATGGCCTCTCCCGAGGCGAAAGTTAAAATCTGCTGCTTCAAAGAATTGCACTCTCGCGAGGCGAGAGATGTTCGCGACGCGAGGCCGTAAATTGCTTCTCAAATATGCTCGTGAGGAGCATCAGGGCCTGGGCGTGATGGCTTCTGGTTTCCAAACTCGCGAGGCGAGACAAGGTTCGCGAGGCGAGACAAGGTTCGCGAGGCGAACCAGAAAGGCTTGCATTTTCTGGAACAGTCGCCCGTGGTCGCGAGGCGAATCCCGATCTCGCGCAGGCGAATCTCCGCACTCCGCTTGGCTCAATTTCTTCTCTTTTCAGGCTCTATTTCATCCAAGCTCCATTATGGCCAAATATGCACAGTTTTCCTTATGTTCCTGCAAAATAACACCAAGAAACCGCTTCACCCGTTCCAAGGGAAAAACTAATAAAAATCAAATAAAGAATGCCTAATCTATATGAAAAATGCATGCAAAAGTATATATGAGACATCATGTAAAATCACACTATCGCAGAGTATGAAGACCCCGAAGTCTGAAAGCATCACGCCCAGCCGTGACAATGGTCACGACCGTGATGAGGATTACCCGAAAGAAGAGAATTGATCACGGCCAGCTAGTGATGAAGGTCACGACCGTGACAAATCAGCACCCAAAGTCAGAAAGGATCACGGCCTGTCCGTGATAGGTATCACGGCCGTGACGGACAAGAATTTGAAATGGCGCCTAAGACAGAAGCGGTCACGACCTGGCCGTGACGGCCATCACGGCCGTGACGCGCGGCCACCCTATAAAACAGAAGCGCGGCTGACAGAAAAATCATCCAGAATTTCACTGCTTTCAATATACTTTTAGTTTTTTGCTATGTCTTTGATGGAGAACTAATCTCCCTAGATTAATCTGCTGTAATCGGCTTCCACCGACACTTGAGGTCTTGTAATTCCCGATTGAATTTCCTTCTCTCCTTCAATACTATTCTTTATTCTCTGTTTGCTTAATTCAGTTTGTATCAAATTAGTGTTGATTTATTTTCGATGATTTTATGTTCCTAAACTCAATCGCGTTTTCTTAATTCGCGTGCGTTCAATCGTGTTTGCTTAATTCACGAGTGCTTCACCCAGTTTGCTTAATTCGGGAATTAGGAACATATGTCCTGTAGCGTCGATTTCGCTTGTTAATTGACGCTACAATCGAAAAGGGATTAGAATCCGCTTAGGGCATGGAATTACATGAACTGATGATAGTGGGAAACCGAACAGCAGATTGATCGTCTTCGCCTTATTTGATAATCGTTTTTATTCCTATGTTTCTGTACTGTTTTTCTCAAATGATTTTCAGACCAACCACCCCACCCAAAAAAAGAAAACTGATTTTCTGTGATAATAACATTAGGAGAGTCCTTGTGATACGATACCCGAGTTGTCGCATCCTAACTACACTTTTTACAAACCGCTCTTCTTTTTGACGCGTATGCGACAACGCGTCAATATCCTTACTAAATCCCTCAATAAAGAGAGTTTCTTTTATATCAAAAGAGAATTAGGCATTCTAGATTTATCTTACATCAATTAATCTTACATGTTTACTTTTATTCTCACATATCTATCAAATTTGCTCTCTGTCGATAATTTCATTAATAAATATGTGAGCAGGAAAATTAATTTTATCATAGTTCCTGTAACTATGTGTCCCACTTTTCGATAATAAATTTCCAAATTAACTGCATAAACTGACTTGCATCCAGTTTGTCAGTGTGCTCCTGCACCGTCCGTTCTATTGTGATAGTCTGATTTTGTTAGCTTGGATACCGTAAATCATAAAATCAACCTCCATATTGGCTACTACACATACTTATTTTATCAACGCTATTAATGTCCCACTTTTCATCTATTTTGATGAATGAAAGTTATCATCTTTATTTATTATCTTTTATCCATAAACTTTTTTTTTGATCATGCCAACAGGGGGAGAAGAATTGGAATATTAATCTTGCATAAAATAAATGTAAGTGAACTATTCAGGGGGAGCATGCTTATAATATTCCATTGCCTAATACTTTGAATTTATGCCTTCTGAATTTAACTGACGTATCTATTGAGTAATGTGCTTTAGATAGGGGGAAATCCATCCCACGCTAATGCAGTGCGTATATGACTCTGACACCACATTACATAGGTAAGAAGGTAAGGTTTGTCATAATAAAAAAGGGGGAGTATGTAATCACACATTTATATATTTTGATGAATGACAAACACTAACAAAATGGCAAGATATTTTTTCTTATAGCATACAGGTACCGCGTGCACAAATTCAAATTATTATGGTGTACCAGAAAATCAAGTATCAACACCCCAAGCAAAATTGAGTATATATACTAGGTCTTAGTTATCTTGTAAGGGTATGATGGCTAAAACTCACTTTGGCTCATTTGATCAATTTAACTAAAACACTACACTTTTGGATAAAAGATTTTTTATCATGTATTAGACTAGCAAAATATTTTTTCATACTGATTTATCATATAAAAAAAATATTGAAATTCAACTTTCAAACGGTGCATCTTCTTTTTAGTTGAATCAAAGGATTTCTTTTAATGTTCAAAATAATAGTACATTGTTCTTTACTTATATATGTGAAACTTGGGTACAACGTAAAGCTTTATTTTTGAAATTAAATGATATTGATCTTGAATAAAGAAAGCTTCAGTGTGTGAAATTTGAATTGGAATATGTATGTATATCTCAAGGCATGAACCGGCTAATTGATTTGCACATTTTAAACTTTTTTTTAAACCACCCAATTGATTTGCACATTACATTTAATGGTGCAACGGCTAGCTTTCAATGACATAAGTCATTTCCTTATTTGAGGTGCAACGATCATATTTTCAAAAAGGCTATAAAAGTGGTTTTTGTTGAAAATTCATAAGAGAAGAGAATACATAAAAAAAAATTACTCTTTTGATAAGACAATTCTTGTGAGCCAAATTGTGTTATTATCATCATACTCATAGTGCTTCAAGTTGTAATCATCTGCACTAGAAGAGTGTATCATATTGTTCTTCCTTTGCTGAAACTTTGTGTGAGCGTGTGGTATCCCTCTTTGTTGTGATTGAGGCTTCTACACAAGGGTGGGGTATCCCTAGTGAGAAGGGCTCTGTTGTGTACAAAGGTTGCAAGCACCAGTTATAAGCTTGTTTGTTAGTGGAAGAAAATCCCACAGGTGGAGTAGGGACTGGACGTAGGTCACTGGTGGTTGGTGGCTGAACCAGGATAAAATCCTCGCGCAAGTATTCTCTTTACCTCTCTTTTAATTTATTTCTTTTATATAATTGATTGCATGATAAATTTTGTTAAGGAAACTCTTGTTGAAAAAAAATTAAAAAGAAATTTGTAGACTCAATTCACCCCTCCCCTCTTGAGTCGAAGCCACATATTCCAACATGACATACTACCGAACATGATAACAATAGATGTTCCGTAATTTTTTCTTGAACCTGACAAAAAACACACAACAATTGACTTATGTCCAGACAATGCATTTCAGATAAACAGATTAAACTATGGTGGCATACCGCCTAATAAAGCTTGATAAGAGAATGCTTACACTTTTGGAGGTGCTAAGCTCCTCCAAAAATTCTTTAAAAATAATATGTAGAAGACAACAAGCAATCATTGACATTCAATTGATGGCATACAAGTATAAAACACCACCACCTAATGTAAATAAAAGACCACCCTATGGAAAGGATAGTATTGCCTTTACAAAAGTTAATGTTCAAAAACTAAAACTAATTAATGTTGACACATGAGAACAGAACCAAAGAGAGCCAAAACCAAGATGTTAACATCAAAGAAAACAAAATGCTCCCACAACACTTGGCAATAATCAGAACCCAAGAAGTACCGATATATCCTTAACCACAAGGTGCTGGGTACCAAAATTTGCATGACAAAGCCAAAATCCACAAAGAAATCCATCAAGAACCGAGATCACTCAACACCCAATCAACCGAAGGAAGATAAAGGAAGAACACAGCTTCTGATCAAATATTTCAATGTAACCATATAGGTAGTAAACCATTTCAACCAACAAGAGGACCCCACAGGAAAGCACCAACAAAAATCTTCTAATTGAAACCAGGAAGGACAAGAAAGGTCCTTTAACCAGGAATTATTTCCTGTAATTTATCCATATTTTCCCCTCCCAAACCGTAGCCAAGACAGTGTTTTTGTGCCATAGAGTGCTCAACCAGTAACCCACCAAACAAAAACAAACAGTGGTCCAAAGAAATATTAGTGTCATCCTCACACAGACACACCGAACCACCAATCACCAATAATAAACTAGAACTCTGCCATTCATAGTATAAAAAGCCACCAGAGACCTATAGGGAAAAAAGTAAAATTCACACAACCGCCCCACCGAACCTCCAATCACCACATATAAACCAAGACTAAACCGAGGTTGAAAAGGAACAAGGACACATACACAAACACACACGCAACCCATTTGAAGTAGTTCACTCCGCACCATTTGTTAACTAACCCCAAAAAACAAAACAAAACCCCTCACCCATGTGTTTAGCTCGCGCTCAAAACCCCATCCAGCTTGTTGAGCAACCAAATTACATCACTGCACAAACGCTTAATGCATAAAGGAAAGAAAACACAATCTATAATCATGTGAGTGACAAAAGTCTCTCCCTTATTTCCCTCATATGGTTCACTATATTTGTAGTCACCAGAAGCTTGCACCAACATCACACTCTCTCACAAAAAGTACTCCCTTACAGTAAAATTTGTTTCACTCAAAGGTAGTTGACTAGAATCACCCAGATAAAGTGCAGCTCCAAAGACAATTTCCCTGCAAAAAACATGTAAGGAAACAAAAATCGGGGCATGTAACCAAAAAATAACCAGCTTGAAAAGACTTTTTGACTACCGTCATCCCTTAACTTATTGTAAACAACCCATTGGGTTTATGCACCATGCTGCAAAAGAGTATTTCCAATCATTATCCACTGCCAGCCAGGCTCAAGACCTACTTTTTATCAAATCCATAATCCTTAGAAGATCAAAGGAATTACCAGAGAATATCACAACATTTCTTTCTAACCATAATGTCCAAACAATTGCATGCAAACAACCAGGCCTCTCTTCCTACCTGCTTTCCTTTTAAACAACCCCTTATGGTGCCAATACAATTCTTCAACGGTTGACGGTAAAGGTGTTTGTACACCTAACCAACCGTGGGCCTTCCGCCAAACCAAGTTCGACAATGAACAATTTAAAAACAAATGATCCCCCTGGTTCCAAACCCGTTTCTGTAAAGCACACACCAAATCCTCGTTGAACAACCAAAATTTGTCTCAGTGAAATGTGATTCAATTTAGTCGGTAGCCTATTCCTAATCGCTTGCCAGGAGAAAGCTAAAACTTTGAGTGCAGCATTGGTCTTCCAAAACTGCTTAAAAATCAAATTTTCCTCCCTCCTCACATCTTGGCCAGGTCAGAAGTCATGAAGCCACTTATAGATAGACTTTGAAGAATAGTTCCTTGACCCATCAAGAGACCACTCCCAGATGTCCTCCCCAACATTCTGGAGAGAAGCCGAGAAGATAGTATCCAAAAATTCTGACATTTCCCCCACTTCCCAATCAAAATTGTTTCTTCTCCAAGAAAGAGACCAAGGCCACCTACCCTCAAACCAAGACCCCACCATCTCTATCACCTTCTCTTTATCCTGAGATATATTATATATTCTTGGAAAAAAGGTCATCAAATTATTTGGACCGAACCACACATCTTCCCATCACCGAATCTTATTTCCCTTCCTAAGTTTCCTTTTTAGACCCACCTGGAACCAATCCGGACAGGTGTTTAGTCTCCATAACCTATAGATGTCTTTCCACCAATGAGATCCTTTTTTCAAGTCTTCAGTTATATCTAACCCCCCAGGACCCTCCAGTTTAACCCCATATATAGCTTCCAGAACCTGTCTCCAAATTCCTTTATCTTCTTTAAGAATCCTCAATCTCTATTTAGCTAAAAGTACCAAATTAAACCATTCCAGATTTTTAATTCCCAGCCCATCCTCTTCACGTGGTTTACACACCACAGCCCAACTCACCCAAGGTATTTTCCTCCTATCTGAACACCCTCCCCACAAAAAGTTCCTCTGAATCTTTATAAAAATCTTGAGAACTTTTCTCGGAATTCTCATGAAAGACAAGAAATAAATTGGCAGGCTATTCAGAACCGAGTTGATTAGGGTGATCCTCCCTCCAAGAGATAAGTGCCTACCTTTCCATATTGCTAGACGCCTCTCTAAGGAACCAATGATTGATTGCCAAGTAGATATGGACCTCGGATTTGCTCCAATCGGGAGACCGAGATACTTAAACGGAAGGCCCCCAATTTTACAGTTCAAGATATCGTCTCCTGAGGAAATAAAATCTTCATCAACATTGATTCTTATTAGTCTTGTCTTATTAAAGTTTACTTTCAAACCCGAGACCAATTCAAAACATCTGAAAACTGACTTCACAACCCAAATATTTTCCCAACTTGCCTCACCCACCACAATAGTATCATCGGCATATTGAAGTAATGATATTTGTGGACCCTCATTGCCAATTCTATACCCTGAGAACTTTCCTAAAGATACTGCTCTATCCATCAAACCAGTAAGACCTTCCGCCACTAGAAGAAACAGAAAAGAGCCAATGGGTCTCCTTGTTTCAGGCCCTTTTGGATATTTATTTCTTCCGTGGGACTACCATTTACTAAAACTGAACACTTGCCCAAGAAAATACACCCCTTGATCCACTATCTCCATTTATCACAAAAACCAACTCTTCCCATCATATAATCAAAGAACTCCCAACTGACCGAGTCATACACCTTTTCAAAGTCAACTTTTAGAATAATACATTTTTTCTTCTTCCTTTTTGCATGATCGACCACTTCATTGACAACCACCGTCTCATCCAAGATATTTTTGTTTGAAGGGAAAGCAGACTAGTTACTTGAAATGATCGGTTGTAATGCACATTTTAATCTCCCAGCCAGAAGTTTTGAGATTATTTTATAAAGACAACCCAGCAGGGAAATCGACCTAAACTCACTCAACTTATGAGGATTTTTAATCCTTGGAACAAGAGCCACAAAATAGGAGGAGAAGCTGGACGAAAGTTTACACATTCAAAGAACTCATTTACCATCCCCCAGACTTCATCCTTGAACAAATACCAGAAAGATTGTATAAAATTGAAATTATACCCATCCAGACCTGGGAATTTATCACCATCAAAGCTCATCACAATGTCTTCCACCACTTCCAAAGTAAATCTATCCACCAACTTATCCCTAGAAGATTCATTAAGCATTTTAAACATTACCCCATCTAAATTAGGTCTCTCTGAAGCAGCTTCCGAGAACAAACTAGAGAAATGACTAACAATCTTATTCTTAATTTAGTTGACACCCTCAATCCACTCATTGTCCACCTTTATGGCCACTAATTGGTTCCGTTTCCTACGGATTGCCAGACTAGCATGGAAGAAAGAAGAATTTGAGTCTCCTTCTTTAAGCCATTGCACTCTCGGTTTTTGCCTCATAACACTTTACTTTACTTTTAAAGCAGCCCATAGCTCTACAAACTTATTTTTCCTTAACTCCACCTCATCCTCCGACAAACCAACTAATTCAACTTTTGAGTCCAAGCGACTAATGTAATTTTCCAGGATTTTTAAGTTATGCTCAACATTACTAAAAACTTGAGAATTCCAAGACCTTATAATAGGTTTCAGAGCTTTCAGTTTCTCTTTAAGCACAAATGCCTTCAATCCAAAGAAAGAGAAACCGGACCAAGCTGATTCCACTAAATGCTCACCCAGGGTGATCAAGCCAGCAATTAAGACACCTGAAGGGTTTTGGACCCCAATTTTCTACACCATCCTTAAGTATTATCGGGCAATGGTCTGACACATCTCTGTTTAGAGCGCATTGAGCCACCACACCCCATTCTTGTATCCATCGTTCTGACAAAAGAAATCTATCAAGACGTCTCATTACCGAGTCGTTCGCCCTATACCATGTAAATTTCCTACCTAGCAAAGGGGGATCCACTAAATTCATTTCCCCAAAAAAAATTTTGAACTTCACACCTTCCGAGCTCCCACTAAAATCACCCACCCCTCTTCTTTCTCTCAGACTAGATATTGCATTATAATCTCCCACTAGACACCAACGACCTTCCCCAAAAGAAATTTTAGTTCTAATCAAATCAGCCTACAATTTTCTTTTATCTGTTAACCCATAAGGAGAATAAATATTGACAACAAAATATTTGACCCTATTAGGCCCCTTCTCAAAATAACTCCCTGAAAAACCGTGCCTCCCAAAGGAGAAGATACAAAAAGGACTGTTTGTGTCCCATAGATTTAGAATTCCACCAGACCTACCAACAGATGGAGAGTAGCTCCAATCATGATCTAGATTTCCCCACAACCGGTGGCACCGAGAACTGTCTACCACCTCTAACTTTGTCTCCTGGATTACCAAAACTTCTAGGCTCTCTGAATTAACTAAAGAGTGGATTTTCCTTTGTTAACCGATGTCCCAAGTCCCCTTATCTTTATAGAACCTATCTTCAATTTACAACTTCCTTAACCCGAGTAACCGAGATCCCTTTTCGATCTCTATCTTCCGTGTCTTTAATTTTCCTAATTATTGATTCTTTTAAACCCCCGAAAGAGACCCCTAATCGAGAGCCTATATTCCAAATACGCTCAGCTGATGACATTCTCACCACTGGGGACAAACATTCCTTACTTCTAACCAAATTATTACAATTTTCGATATTAGAATATGAAATTAACATACCTTCTAACAGAGTACCCCCAAGCTGTTGAATTGGACTCTTATCTCCGATACCCGGACTATTGTCCTTCCAGATATTACTGGTTTCACCCTTGCAAGAAACTGAGTTGTTCCTGACACCCCAGTCCTTGCAAGTCCCTTCCTCTACCTCAACATGTTGGCTATTGGCTCTTCCATAATAAGGTCCCTTACGTCTTCTCTTCCCACCCAATTGTTCATTTGATTTGGCCTTTGACACTCTTGAACCATCTTGATGACACCTCCCAGACTTAGGAAATGATCATCCAAACCCTAAGTTAGAAAAAAAAATTGAATCCTATTCCCCCGGATATTTTTTTTTACTCGTTGAAGATGAAGGTCGATTACCCCTAACAACCTATGCATTTTTCTGACCTTTATTCTTCAAACTTTTTTGCTTCAATCTTTTATCCAATAGCGCAATTATTGGGAGATCCTCTTCACCCCCTTGATTACTCTCACAATTATTATTTCCCAACTTCAATCCAGAACCGCCACCGCCAATACCTGCTGAAGCCATCTCAACACTTGTGGACAAGGTACTACTCGAACCCAGTTTTGTTTTTTTCCTAAATTTTCTATTTGAGCCCTTGACTTTGTTTACCTCACCATGACCCCCATTTAAGAGTTCCTGCATATAGATTGGCCCCCCTTAATTCGGCATGGACAAATTGATGCTGTCAAGCCCAATTGGTTCTGGGCTACAACTATTTGACCCCACCTTCTTACTCCCATTCAAAACTGGACCCGATCCCACTTCCTCTAACCCTTCACTCAAAATTTCCTTTCCTTTCCTTTTGTTCTCCCACCCTGCGCTAACACCTTTCCCCCACTGACCTAAACCTGATCCTTTTTTGCTATTAAACCTTTCCGAAAAGACCACCCTATCACGTCCTACCTCTGTGCCTCCATAGCATGGAAAAAGGTATGAGCACACCTGCCTTTGAGGGATTACATTCCCCAAATTATCCCCAAAATCTTGTAATGAAAGAAACTTTCTTGTATTGCCATTTACCTCTCTGCCCCTCACCTCCTTAGTTTCAAAATTTGAAAATAAGCCTGCAACATCAATGGCGCCTGCTGGAGAAGATGATAGCACCGTTTCTGCTACCTTGTCCAAACTATCAAGGGTAGCATAGACACAATCCGATGCATCAGATGAAGACTCCTATAAGTTTTGAAGCTTTCTATCTGATCGCAAATGGTGAAACGAAACTGAAAATGGTTCTTCTAAAATCGAGACATCATGGAAATATTCATTTACTTAAACCCTCACCAACTTGTTAATCACCTTACAGATGCTCATTATTACCCAAACTCTTGCCACGTCCATTCTGTGTTTTTGAATCGTGGAATCATCCATGCCTACATAGGTTCCTACCAAGCCTACCAAGCTTCTGAAAACATGTTCAATCCAAGCATGAACAGGAATACCAGAGATGCTCACCCACACATGTCTTCCACCAACAGAAAAATCCTGGCTCCAATCTCTTATTTCCTCAAACCATTTTCCAAGACAAGATGCCTCTTGATTTAGAAAATCCCTTACACTCTCTTGTTTCTCTCTGGATAGAAACACATAGTTACCGCTTAATGGAGTTCCACGAACAGATGACCAGCCTTCAATATCCAACTCTTTCTGTATTGTGAAAGCTCCATCTAGAGAAACTGTCTTACCAACAAAACTCCCAATCAACCATTTCATATCATCATCTGATATTAAGAAATCCATACCATTCCGTCCCTGTTTTTGTTTTTTATTATTCTAATTCCCCTTCCTGTTAATATTAGAAAATTGCTCTTTGTTTTCCTCAAGCCTATCACCCACATGGACAACATCTACATATGAAGCACCATTTCTAATCCCTTGACCGGCTCTCCACCTCCGAGGACCATCATACACTAACCTTCCTGGTTTCTGTCTATCACGCGTGAACCTCGGGACATTTACCACCATCTTTTGATTTCCAATAAGTATCCAATTAAGCTGAGCTTCTAGTTCTATGACACTTGACACATCCAGGAACCTCACAGAGCCAAAGCGATTCCCTATCTTGTCTTTTCTATTTGGTAAGAAAACCATATTTACCTTCCTATATCTTTGAAAAACTGACCTTAGCTCATCTCTTTCAAAACCTTCTGGAAAATTTGAAAAATAAAAGGAAGTTACATTAGCAGGCTCTGTGAGTTTATGGCCTTCCCCACGCTTCAGAAATGGCCCCTGCCTCAGATCATTAGGGACAGCATGGTTAGAACGCCTTTGGAACCATTCATGTTCCCTATTTCAATCAAAGCCCCTGTTTCGCTCAACTTTCTCTCTCATCTCGCTAAGAGCTTCCTAACCATATCTATTCAAGCTTCTAGCTTAGTGTTTTACTTTTGCTTTAGGTTGAAATTAAGAATACATGTTGTTCTTCTTTCTTTGTCTTTGTTTTTACTATATATGTATATCTATATATATATATATATATATATATATATATATATATATATATATATATATATGTTTGAGTACTCCTTGTACTCGATCAATATACTCTTTGCTTATTAAAAAAAACTAATCTTTCACCCCAAACTAATATGGGTTGTTGAATTGTTACCTTATCTCCTCCATTTTGGTTTCTGTTTCCACATTGTATATAAGTTCGAGTACCCCTTATACGCTCTATAATTCATTTTCGCTTATAAAAAGAAAATCTTCCTCCCAAAGATAAAAAACTTCTTTGTCGTATCCATCTAGGCACCCATGTCATAAATGATAGAACATTTATCTAAAAAAATCATCTAAAGAAGTCATGAAAAGTCAGTCCACACAACGGTCCAAAATTTAGTGCTATTTTTCCTTCACCTAATTTCTTTTTCACTCTTCCTTGAAACTAATCAATATTACATAAACCTCTCCACCAACATGAAGAATTTCATGAATCTCAACCATTATTCATATTATTAGAGCATAACGAAGTACACCAAAATTCATAAGGTTCCTGCAAATTTAAAATTCTCCACCTTCATTTTGTTAAAAGACTTTGATTAAACCATTCAAGATTTTTTACACCCAAACCACACCATCAATTTTGTTAAAGTGAATAACTGAAAACAAGAAAAAAAAGAACAACAGAACAACAACAAAGCTAAACCAGAAAATAGATTGCAGTAATGAAATGAAGTTAAGAGAAAGAGATGAACACCAAGTAATTAACGTGGTTTAGCCGGTGGAGCTTACATCCATAGGAAAGGAGCAAAAGATATCCACTATGAAAGAAACCAAGTACAAGATCAAGCTATGCAAATAGACTAAACCCTGGCCACTTCTATCTATTGTCGAGAGAACAGAACAAGAAGAATCCCAGCCTTTCAACTCTTTATTTTCACACACCCTTTGATCCCTTTAGCACTATTTCTTTCTTGGCTCACAAGTTTCCAGAATTACATGAATGAATACAATATCTCATAGCTATACATTCTTACCCTTAATCTAGAGAGTAAGTCAATATATATACTAATAAGTTCTTCAAGACCTGCACGTACTCCATTTTGTTTACTGCACCAAGTTGGTTGAAACTGCTTAACAAACTTGTAACAGAAAAACTGAATGCTTCAAAGTCTTGCAGTTGATTTTGAGACACCATTCAACAATTCTTCACATTGTCTCTAAATCCACCGTTCCTAATGATTACCTTCCTCCCATGCCAAACCTGCAATGTTAACATAAAACTAATCAAGTCCAAGCTATGCTTGAACTTGTTTAAGGGTAGGGATTTGGTTAAAACATCTGCAGGATTATCCTCAGTTGTAACTTTTTCAACCAGGATTTCCATTGCTTCAATCACATCCCTAATGAAATGAAGTTTAACATCAATATGTTTAGACTTATCATGGTAGACTTGATGTTTAGATAAGTGAATAGCACTCTGGCTATCATAGAAAATAGTGACACTGCTTTGTGCAATTCCAAGTTCACCAATCAGTCCTTTCATCCATATTGTTGGGAATTTGCGTATAAAACAAAATAACGCAGCGGAAAAAAATTCCCATAGAAGGATCATTGCGAATGGTCATGATTCATGGTTAGAAGATTTACCTCTTGAAGCAATTACAATTGATTGAAATCGTCTATCATGAACACCGTACGAGCGATGTCTCTAAGGTATCCACGCGAGCAGATCCTGTGAACGTCCAACATCACGAACACGGGCGTCTCGCCTCACGGTGCTAGCTTCAAAACCGGAGACCGCTGCTCACTGTCACTCTCTATGTGCGGCTAGGGTAAAAACCGTGTAGGCACAATAGCTTAAGTGGTCTACTTATAGTAGCACCTCCTTAAGTGAGTTAGTGAGCATCGTTTGACCTAAGCCCCATGTACTATGCGCTAGGCCCAATAGGAGAGTCCAACTCTCCTTTTAATGCTTCTTTTGATCTGCTCTTATGTGTGTGACCCTATAGGTTCCCAAAACGTCAGTAGTAATATTAAATCCCATTTAATATTACAAACAGTGAGCGGTATCTAGCAATATATCACTGCCACCTAAGTAGTGAGAAAGTCAGTGATTTGACGAAACCTTTCTGTGACAAATATTCATGTGCATTATTATCCCTTTGTCCATATATCTATATTGAACACAAGACATAGAATGTGTCACCCTTGTATGGTTCAATATCATGTTCCCTGATACCCGAGTAGACTTAACAACAAATGAGGTCAATATCTCATATTGACTCATTTCAGCACGGCCATGCATTTTACAGTCTCACTCTATCATGGGGCCCACAGATATTACTCCTGTTATGTAGGAGGGACAAATTCCATCTAGGTCACTCACATCCCTCTGCATGGCTCGTGGTATGCCCAATGACCGACTTTATAATCATCCTATTACAGATGACGTTTGACGATATTAAAGCACACGACTCCTCATGTAGGGATCGTAGCGATTTTAGGTCGAAGGATTACATACACCATTGTCACTATGAGAACTACTTAGGACACTCACATAACGCTCCATGTAGTGTTCTCATGGTGGGTCAATCCAGTACATCATTACTCTAATGTGTACCTATGTGGCGACTCGATATCTCATATCCATGACCCGTGAGATATGGTCATCAGTCTGCACACATAATAGTCTCAATGTATTATTATTGTCCTTATTAGTAAAATACTTGACTACGGATATTTAAGAATAGGATTTCATTGTTCAATAGTGTCTCACGATCAAGTCATGTACTTGATATTCTATTAAACTGAAATTTCTATTCTAAGGACTTTATTATGTTTAAACAAGTAACACAATAAACTGGAATGCCTCATATCATATATATATATATATATATATATATATATATATATATATATATATAATGGCAAGATACGAATGTAAGTCTAAGAAATACACTGGCCTCTAGGGCTTACACCAACAATCTCCCACTAGCACTAGAGCCAATCAGGGATAAATCTAATGCCCATCGATCTAGTGTGGCCTTCGTGCTTCTGTTGAGCAAGAGGTTTCGTAAGTGGGTCAGCAACGTTATCAAGTGTTGGTACTCTGCATATTTTCACATCTCCTCTATCGATAATCCCTCGAATGAGATGGAAGCGCCTAAGTATATGTTTGGATCGCTGATGAGATCTAGGTTCCTTAGCTTGTGCAATGGCCCCATTGTTATCACAATAGAGATCAATGGGGTCCACAATACTAGGAACTGTACCAAGCTCAGCAATGAACTTCCTGATCCAAACAGCCTCCTTTGCTGCATTGGAGGCGGCAATATACTCAGCCTCTATAGTAGAATCGGTGACTGTCTCTTGCTTTGAACTCTTCCAGCTCACCGCCCCGCCATTCAGGCAGAACACATAACCAGATTGCGATCTGGAATCATCCTTATCGGTTTGGAAGCTAGCATCGGTGTAACCTTTTACAGCAAGCTCTTCCTCGCCTCCATATACCAAGAACGAGTCCTTAGTTCTTCTCAAGTACTTAAGGATGTTCTTGACAGCAGACCAGTGACTTTCATCGGGATCAGACTGGTACCTGCTCGTTATGCTTAAAGCATACGATACATCTGGTCGAGTACATAACATGGCATACATGATAGTCCAATTGCGGATGCATATGGAATCATACTCATGTGATCCCTTTCTTCTTGAGTGGAAGGGGATTGTGCCTTTGATAGGCATATACCATGTGACATAGGCAAGAGTCCTTTCTTGGATTCATGCATGTTAAAGCGTCTCAACACTTTGTCTATGTATGTACTCTGACTTAGGCCAAGCAATTTCAGCGATCTATCCCTATAGATCCTGATTCCCAATACATAGGTAGCTTCACCCAAATATTTCATAGAGAAGCAATTCCCTAACCATGTCTTTACATTTTGTAGTGTAGGGATGTCATTTCCAATGAGTAATATGTCATCTACATATAACACCAGAAAAACAACAATGCTCCCACTAACCTTCTTGTAGACACAAGGTTCATCTTCATTTTTGATGAATCCGTACTGTCTTACAGTATCATCAAAACGAAGGTTCCAACTTCTGGAAGCTTGCTTCAATCCATAGATTGATCGCTGCAATTTACATACCTTTCCGGCATCCTCTAAAATGCCAAAGCCTTCAGGTTGTGTCATGTACACATCCTCAAGAAGCTTTCCATTAAGGAAAGCAGTTTTGACATCCATCTGCCATATCTCATAATCATGGTATGCGGCGATAGCAAGTAAGATCCGGACGGATTTAAGCATCGCAACATGCGAAAAGGTCTCATCATAGTCGACACCATGAATTTGCTTGAAACCCTTAGCAACTAATCGTGCCGTAAAGGTGTGAACCTTACCATCCATGTCAGTTTTCTTTTTGAAAACCCACTTGCACCCTATGGGTTTCACCCCTTCAGGTGGCTCTACCAAGGTCCATACCTGGTTGGTGTACATGGAATCCATTTCAGATTTCATGGCCTCAAGCCACTTCTCAGATTCTGGGCCAGTGATGGCCTCCTGGTAAGTCACAGGCTCATCTTGATCCATGAGCAATACATCACCTTGTGGAGTCATGAGAAATCCATATCTCTCAGGCTGGTGACGTATCCTGTTAGACCTACACTGGTCTTGTGCTACTGGAGCAGGTTGTTCCTCCACATCATTTTGTGAAGGTTTCTTATGTTCCACCAATGGTAGGTCACTACTCTGTGATTCTTGAATTTCTTCAAGTTCTATCTTCCTCCCACTGGTTCCTATGCAGATAAACTCCTTTTCTAGGAATACACTAGTCCGTGCGACAAACACTTTGCCTTCGGAAGGATTATAGAAATAGTACCCCTTGGTTTCTTTGGGATACCCCACAAAGAAGCATTTATCAGATTTGGGATCAAGCTTATTAGAAACTTGACGTTTTACGTATGCTTCACAACCCCAAATCTTCATAAAAGACATGCTGGGTCGTCTACCAGTCCATATCTCATATGGTGTCTTTTCTACCGCTTTGGATGGAACACGGTTAAGTGTAAAAGCTGCTGTTAATAGAGCATGTCCCCATAAAGAGTTTGGAAGGTTTGCATGACTCATCATAGACCGAACCATGTCCAACAAGGTTCGATTTCTCCTCTCAGAAACACCATTCCATTGTGGTGTTTCAGGTGGAGTGAGTTGAGATAAAATTCCACACTCTCTTAGATGATCATCAAACTCTAGGCTCAAATATTCACCACCTCGATCTGATCGAAGAGTTTTAATATTGTTACCAAGTTGGTTTTGTACCTCATTCTTGAATTCCTTGAACTTTTCAAAGGATTCCGATTTATGTTTCATAAAATACACAAATCCATATCTACTGAAATCATCAGTGAATATGATGAAGTACTGAAAACCACCTCTAGCTAATGTGTTTTGGGGTCCGCATACATCGCTATGTATAAGACCCAAAAGATCGTTAGCTCTTTCACCTTTTCCGGTGAATGGAGCTTTAGTCAACTTTCCCAATAAACAAGACTCACATATCTCATATGATTCATAATCAAATGAGTCCAACAGTCCATCTTTATGGAGCTTCGAAATGCGCTTCTCATTTATATGGCCTAAACGACAATGCCAAAGATAAGACGGGTTCAACTCATTTGGTTTGAACCTCTTAGTATTTATGTTATAGATGGGCATTTCAAGATCAAGGACATAAAGCCCATTACTCATGTGTGCACTAGCATAGAAAATATCATCCAAATAAATAGAACAACTTTTGTTCTTTATTATAAAAGAAAACCAATCTTGTCCAAACAAGAAACGGAAATGATATTCCTGCTAATTGCAGGCACAAAATAACAGTTCTCTAATTGAATAGTAAGCCCAGTGGGCAAAGTCAATACATAAGTCCCTACAGCTAAAGCAGCAACCTTTGCTCCATTTCCAACTCGTAGGTCGACTTCGCCCTTTGCCAATGGTCTACTCCTGTTTAGATCCTGCACATTTGTACAAATGTGAGAACCACATCCAGTATCTAATACCCATGATGCAGAAGTAGATAAATTGACTTCTATAACAAACACACCTGAAGTGGAAGTCTCACTTCCCTTCTTCTTCTTGATTTCTTCCAGGTATTTTGGGCAGTTCCTCTTCCAATGTCCGGTCCGACCACAATGGAAGCAATTGCCTTCCTTAGCCACACCACCCACAGGCTTCAAGCCAGAAGCACTGGGCTTGATCTTGTTGATGGCCTTGCCCTTGCCCTTTTGTTTGTGTGTGGGCTTCTTGGGCCGCTTCTTGCTATTTCCAGCCTGGACCATCAAAATGGCCTTCCCCTTTCCTTTGTTAATATTTTGTTCAGCAGTTCTCAACATGCTCAACAATTATGGCAAAGGTTTGTCAAGATCATTCATATTATAGTTCATGACAAACTGACTATAGCTCTCAGGCAACGATTGCAAAACTAAGTCGGTGGCCAACTCTTGGCCTAACACTAGTGCAATAAGTGCTTTTTACGTCAGTTAAAATTGATTTTTTACGTCAGAATACTGACTGACGTAAATACAGCTGACGTTAATAGTTACTATTTTAACGTCAGTTGAGAACTGACGTTAAATATAACACTATTAACGTCAGTTCCTTAACAAAACCGACGTTAAAATAAAACTATTAACGTCAGTTCTTTAATACAACGGATGTTGATTTTGTTAAAACTAACGTCAGTTGTTTTAAAGAACTGACGTTAAAGGTTTAATTTTAACGTCAGTTGTAATAAACAACTGACGTTAATAGAGTACTGTATATTTTATAAAATACTATTAACGTCAGTTGTTTGATACAACTGACATTAATAAGTTTTTTTTTAAAATTCAGTTTTAAAATATCACTCCCCTCGCCTATCCTCGCATTCAGTCCCCAAGAACACGTAATATCACACACATTACAGAATTGCAAAGGAAAATTGAACAATGGGGGACTTAAAACCAAAACCCATGTATATATATAAATAAATTTTAGTTCCAATGTCTAAAAAACAAACTACTAAATAACTATATATAATATAGATATATATATATATACATGTTATTAATTAGTTTCTAAAGTCTAACAAAAAAACTATTTATCTAAGTAGTGCGGAGGTATGTTGTCAATTCCTTTTTCAGCCGCATACTTGAAGAAGAATTCAGCGAAGTGCATCCTCAAGTCTCTTAACTCATCTTCTTCAATAGGCGATTGGTCGATAAATGCCTAGACACGTTCAAATAATAACAATAACATCAATGCAAGTCATCTTCAAAACTATAATATATAATTTAACAATTTTAAATATTACCTTCTTCCGTCCATCCGTAATAGATGCGGAGACTATGTTCAGCATATAAAGCATCACATAATAGCCGCACGACCAACTGTCAGGTTGAAATCGAGACTACCAACAAAATTAATTTCAACGTCAGTTGAATATACACATAAATTAGTAATTATAATAATAATTATTTGATAAATAAACTACCAAACCTTGAGGATGTTCCATACAGGATTTGCTTTAGTCTTAGAAGTCCTACTTCTCCCGTTGGCGCAACTTATGCTACTCGCCTTCAGCGCGCTATCATAAACAAATAATCATGTCGATCAATTAACAAACTCATTTATCATGTGTGTAATAAACTAAAAACAACTGATATTAAAACTTAAATTAAATTTAAGATTAGTTACTTACATATTTACAGCCTTCCACCACCTTCGGTGGCGGATCATGGTGGAGAGAGAGAGTAAGAATATGACAAGATGCCTAGACGGGTGAAGTACCAACAACTCGCCAATGGTCATTCATACAGTAGGGAGCCAGATATAATTCTTTCGGATTGTCTCCCAACACCTTCCCTATGTATTTACTCAATGCATCGCCAAAGAAAGAATTCGGGCGGAAGGATTGACGGATCTAAGAAACTGTAAACTGATGCAACGCCCTTATCAAGCTGAAGACGATGGAGATACCTAAGATATGAAAAGGGTGTGGATGTTAATTACATAATATATATATATATTGAAATTAAAATAAATTATTAAATGGAAAAATACCAAAAATAAATAAGTTATAAAATTAAAATTAACTTACGTGCACCAGAGACTGATGACATTGCTGTTCATCCAGACGTTATTTTCGCAGCGTTCCCGAGATCGTCACCAACGAAGGAAAATATCCTCTGTTGATCTGGGCGTGCCACCCATCCATCGTGCTCCAATGGACATGCAAAAATCTCATACGCATAATCCTCACCAAGTGAGAACAAACGAGTGATAGGTGACAGCGACACCGACGTCGACTTGGCCTTCAGTTTAGGAAAATAAAATATATAAGTTTTTGATAATTAAAAAAAACACAAGTAATTATTTGACTATTTTGGACATTAATAATGAATAAATACCTTTGCTAACATTTCGAGCTCACGTCGTTTGGAGTCCAACTCAAGCTCACGCCTTTTCATTTCCAACTCATGCTCATGGCGCTGGACTTCCAACTCCCGCTCCCTAGCTGCCAACTCATCGTCCTCCACATGTGCCATACTAAAACTCTCTTTTGTGCTCACATGTGAAGCGTTGGCAAGCCTTGCGGTGTCCTGGGATGTACCGACGGAGGAAAGCTCTCGCAAGCGCCGCTCAATTCTCGGGTTGGCTATTAAGCCTTGCATCAGATGTGATGTAATATCTAGGTTGGTCATGAGGTGCTGAGTAATGTCAGCCAAAATTGATGCTTCATTGACCACCCGCTTTCGTGAAGCAGACTTGCCATAATATTGTTTGATGGTCACATTCCCAGGAACATCGAGAACCCGACCAGGATGGTCTTTCTTGCCTAGAGCAGTCATCAAGACGTCCCCCGCCGCCCGTAAGGGACGAATGCGCCCGGGAGGATTTTTGCTTTAAGATCCATCTACAATGAAAAAAAAATGAAAAAACGTGCAAGTGAAAAGTGTTGCAAGTATCTATACAAATATCAATTGAAATCAAGTTAATTATTTACTTACAATCTTATCTGCCACTTCGCGAGTGGCATCAGCTTTAAAAGATCCCGCCTTTGTCATGCGGCCGGCTAACCAGACATCCTCGCGGTCGATGTCCGACGGAGGACTTGATGGTGTGCCCTCAGGCACCTCTCCTCTTTCAATCCTAGCAGAGTGCTTTTCCTGCTTCGCCCTCAGCCTATCCGCCATCATCTGCTGGATCCGAGCATGGTACCCACCCTGAGACATGGTGTGGCGGTGGACGTTCTTCGCCTAATTCTGCCGACCCTTATTTGCCTTAGCCTATTCAAACAAAAACACATAATTAAATATAGTTAAATGATCTATAATAATCATACAAAATTAACTTAATCAACCAACCTGAAATTCTTCATCCTGTCGACTCCTGGCAAACATATCCCAAGTATCCTGATCAATCCATGGATAATCCGAGAACATTTTATCAAGCCGCTTCTTCCCAGATAGATAGTACCTGGTAAGATCATGCTTGAACCCATTCCAACGCTTTGATGCCATTTTCATACATTTATGACGATGATCCTCGTCATTTGGCACAGTCCAAGCTACCTACACATTAGATACATATATAACAACTGGATGGATTATAACTCGGATAATTATCTAATAATGTAAATCAAACGAATGTAAAGGTAAAATACCGTGATAGCCTCCCAAATCGATCCTTAACGTTCGTGGGAACGTCATTCCAGATGGTTGTAGTTGATGCTTACGTCTTCGCTTCGCTTGTAGAAACACCCACTTATTAAATTCTTTAGCACGGGGTCCCCGGGCATTTAGATTAGCATCTAAGGACACCTCAAGCTTTCCGTCCGCTCCGCCTGTCCTTCTCTAGTTTCTTCAACGAGGTGGCTCCTCTACCCCTTTCCTATGAGCCTGTGATGTCCGTATGGACAAAAAAATGATAAAATAGAGGATTGTAACATTATAAACTTACATTAACAAGAAGGACTAAAGATAGTATATAACATGCATGTAAACTTACACTAGAATCAGCAGCGTAGGCGTGATCGGGTCCTCGCGAAACACCAACAAAGTGTCCTCCCGTGCATGTGGGCTATCCGACTGATCCATATGTATGCCTGTTCAAAAACAATATATATGTATTAACATAGGTTATAACTCAAAATAAATACAGAAGTATAAATAAAAATAACTAGATAGGTCCTGTAGATATACAAAACATCTATATATCCAATATAAGGACAATACGGGAGATTGAAAACTATAGTTTTTGAACATTGCCAAGCACTGGTCACGGCCTGGCCGTGATGTCCATCATGGCCGTAACGTGCCAACTGAACTAGACCCTCATAGGCAGAACTGATCACGGCCTAGCCGTGATGAGCATCACGGCCGTGACAGATCAACCAGCAGAGCAACATGCACTCAAAACCAAAAATAGAGACATTCCAAACAACTCAAACTCACGGTTTAAAGTTACAACTATTGAGACTACAGTTTCAACATACACTCAAAACCAAAAATAGAGACATTCCAAACAACTCAAACTCACAGTTTCAAGTTTCAACTACTGAGACTGCAGTTTCAAACCAGCAGAGCAACATGCATGCACTCAAAACCGTGAATAAAAAAATGTGCCCTAATTAAAGACTCACCAGAAATAGGCGCTCGCGTGGTGGTGGGGGGGAAGCTCGAGTGGTGGCCAACGTTCGATGTGGTTACTGAGAGCAGAGGGACAAGGAGAGTTAGTGCGCGGGAAGGCCAGGGGAAAGAGAGATGTCAAGTTATTGCAAAGAAGGAGCGGGAAAGACAGAGTTAGGGGTTAAGAGTGTACCTCACGGTGGTGGCGAAGAAGCCCTCGCGGTGGTTGCGGTGGAGATGAGCGCACGATTAGGGCAGAGTGAGAGCGAGAGTGGGGGTTGAGCATGATGAAAAGAGAAAAGACGTAGAGAAGTGGAGAAGGCGCGCGGGGGTAAACGTTATAATTAAAATAAAACAACATTTTACGCCGTTTTTGGTAAAACTCGACGTTGAAGATCATATATTTAACGTCAATTGTCTTAATAAACCGACGTTAAAAACTCTCACACTTATTACGCCGTTGTTAGTAATAATCGACGTTAAATGTCATATATTTAACGTAAGTTGTATTAAGAAACCGACGTTAAAAAAAAACTCACAACTTCTTACGTCGGTTGTATTACACAACGGACGTTAAAGGTTTATTAGTTTTCGCAGAAACATTCATTCCCTTGACTACTTGTGCTACTTACCCATTCACCTTTGTACCTAATCCTCTTAATGAGCATTAAGTTTATAGATAAGTTTTCAAGAAAATCGGAATAACTTAGTAACTTCATCCACTTGCTCCTATAAATAGCTTCCTAGCTTCCATCTCCTTTTAATTAATTTTCTCGCTTCACAATATGGCTCTACCGTGGAGATTAACTTCATCACTCTTTCTTCCTATTCCTAGACTCAAAGGTCTTTGTCTTAATGGTCAAACAACTTCTGAGTTTGAGTAAATTACATTGCATGGATATTAAGGTTGGGTGAATCACGTAATGTGATTCTCTCACTTTATTTCATCCCCGTCATCCCTTTCACTTTGCTTTGGAAGCAAGTGATTGTGGATTCAAGATGATGCATCAAGGAACTCCACTGAAGAAGAAAGATGCAAAGATCCATTTCACTTTGCTTTCGCTGCTAGTGACTGAGGATTTACTTTGCATCTTGGAATTCAAGTGAGGGAGGTGATGCATCCATTGGAGTTTCTGATGACAGGACTGAGAAGAAAATGATGTTGATGCAGAAACTTTTTTATATTTTAGGGCTATGTTGCAGAAATTTTTTATCTTTTAATCATGTAATTAATTTTAACTTATGAATCGCTTCAATTAATGTCATACGATTTGATTATACATATAACTTGTTTTATGTTAAGTGTTTATTTATTTTAATTTGCACAATAATTTGTTTACTAATTCAAGCTAATTAATAAAAATTAAAAATAAACTTGTATAAAAAAAAGGTTTAGAAATAAACTGCAGTACTAAATGGAGTGATCTGCGTTAAGAGGGACAACAGGGACATGACAACCAATGAAATGAGTTTCATAATTATTTACGTCAGTTATTTATAGAACTGACGCAAATAGTTTACCCACCACCTCATTTTTAACGTCAACTTATTTGATGACTGCCAAGTTCCCGTATATTAATTACATTATTTCCAATATTCATTCTGCACGTGTATAATATATAGGATTATTTACGTCAGCTATTTATTTAATCAAGTAAAAATCAAACTTTTAACATCAGTTGTATAAAAAACTGAAGTTAACAATTAATATTTTTTATTTGAAAAACACTTTAAACGTCAGTTTTTTTTAAAAACTGACGTTAAAAGTGTATAGATATCTGCAAAAACATTCATTCCTTTGACTGCATCTTGTGCTACTTACCCATGCACCTTGTAACTCAATCCTCTTAATGAGCATTAAGTTTATAGGGAAGTTTTCAACAAAATCAGAATAGCTTAGTAACTTCATCCCCCGCTCCTATAAATAGCTTCCTTCCATCATTTTAATTTTATGCTTCACAATATGGCTCTAAAGTGGAGATAAACATAATCACACTTTCTTACTATTCCAAGACTCAAATGTATTTGTATAAATGGTCAAACAACTTCTTAGTTTTAGTAAATAACATTGCATGGGTGATAAGTCTGAGTAAATTACATTGTGTGAGTTGCTCACCTTATCACCTTCCGGAGAATCAGCTGCTGGAGGGCTAATCAGGTGCTCGGGGGTCACAGTTCCAAAACCTCAGCTTTGGCAGCAAGTGACCGTCTTGGAAGTCTCTGGAACCACTGCCTTTGCTTGAAACGGATCTGGTGCACCTGTTTTTTCCTCTCTCTTGAGCTCTCTCATGCCCCCCAGTTTTCTGAGGTCTTCTGAGTATATATAGTTTTCCCTTTGGCATATTTCATAAAACTCTCTGATGGGATGTAGCTTTAATGTTTAGGATTTTAAACCCTTTCAATGTAACTTTTTATAGGATTTTAAACCCTTTCAATGTAACTTTTTATAGGATTTTAAACCCTTTCAATCTTCTCAGACGATCATCAGTATTACACTTCATGAATGAGATCCGGTTTGGGTTATTGATTCAACTTATACTTCGCACATATATTTTAGTTTTCAAAACAGAAACACAAAACATCAAAGCAATTCATGTGAAACTGAAACTTTGAGGAAGGCAATGCGGAAGGAATCGTATACTAGATAAAAAAATTATTAAAATAACTTTTAACGCCTGTTGATGTAGGGATCGACGTTAAAAGTGAAGAGACTTACTTATAACGTCAGTTCTTTATCGATCTGACGTTAAAATGTTCACTTTTAATGTCAGTTCTTTATTGAACTGACGTTATAAGTAAGTCTCTTCACTTTTAACGTCAGTCATTAAAACAACTGACGTTAAAATTGAATTAATGAACCCTGATATTTACAAAACTGCCACCGCCTCCTTTTTAACGTCTAGCTTTTGGTTAACTGACGTAAACCTTTACCGTCTAATGTATATTTTCCACTAGTGTAAAGGAAATCCCAATCTCTCGAGATTCTCAATGTACCCGATCATCTGGAGTACATGAGGACTCACAGGGCTTCCTTCTGCCAATTTACACTGGAAAAGGGCTCTGGAAACTTCAAACCGCTCATGCCTTGCTTGCTCTTGGTAGAGCAGCTTGAGGTGCACGATCATATCGTACGCCTCCATGGTCTCATGTTGCTTTTGCAGCTCAGAGGTCATGGTAGCAAGCATAAGACAGCCGACGTCTAAGGCGTCATCCTGATGCTTCTTATAAGCATCCCTGTCAGCCCTAGGAGCACTTGAAGTCGGTGGCTCCTCAGGAATAGGCTCCTCTAGAACATACAGCTTTTTCTCATGCCATGAAGTTATTTAATAAGGTCCTTAATTAAATACGCCTCCCACTATTTTACTCAAAACAATGACCCTCATCATTGATTCGAAAATTCCCGTTGGAAGATTTTCTAGTGGGCCAAGATCCATATTTCACCTAGCTTTAAGTCAGCTTTGGCTGATCACTCAAAATTCGGTTATATAGGTAGGAAACACTTTCCGATTGCATCTTATGCAACTCTTGGACAGTTGGGTGAATAACTCTTATTCTAATCCATCACATGGACCAAAGCCCAACTTATAAGCCTCTAAGCCTTTCAATCCTATTGAAGTTGGCTTAGTTAAGTCAGACCCAATGGATAGCAGTTGAACATTACATTTGTCCCATCGTGTCTTACTAGTATAGATAAAGGTACCCCGCTTTGGCGGACCCACACTTAATCGATTCTAGTCTTGACGAGTGCCATGCATTGGAAGGCCTTTAAATGTGACTTAATATTTCCTTTTGAGGGATTTGATTAAAATTTGATCTCATCATTTGTTAAACTCTTTAACTTACTATTTACATACACGCATCTCATACATATATAAGGCAAATAAATGTGATATGGTTATGGCCCCTAACGCATTGATTCTCTCAAGCCAATGAGAGAATTTAAACTGAAACCTAGGAGCGTCCAGGCTTCTCCAAGCATGATCTCCCACAGGATAACGTCTTCTTGTCTCCATCATTACATTACATAAACAGAAACCTCATTTTACATATGAGGGGAGTGAGATGAGAAAAGAATATACATATGGAATATAAGAGAAAGGCACGGCACGCAGGTCGTATTTCAAAATATAAACCAAAAGATTAAAGGACTAAGGCCATAACCATTCACCATACATTACCAAATAAATAATCAACAAATAATAATACACAATTTTTTTTTATTAATTAGAGATTTCAAAATATGAATTTTGAAAACATAACATATATACAATAAATCACATTTATTGTAATTGATGTTACTATAAATCACATTTATTGTAATTGATGTTACTATAAATCACATTTATTGTAATTGATGTTATTATTAAATGGTGACATAAAAGATTTCAAAAATTGAATTTCGAAATAACACACTACGCAGAGGTAGCATGGGGTTCCCGCTTCCTTGCGGCTAGGGCTTCAACCTCTCAACCCTAAAACCGCAAGGCCCGCAAGAACATGAACTCTTCATGTCTGAAACCCCTTAACGCCACCAACAGAGAACTGAAACCGATCATGTTTAACATCAACACTTGACGCCATCGCAGAACATAATAAGGTTTCCAGAACCAATGTACATATCGCATATATACATAAACATGCTATAGACGCATATATCATATACATACGAAAATTACAGAAACAAGGTTTCGCAAAAACGGATGCAAACGATTTTCAGAAATCAATTTTCAGAAAAATGATTCGCATTATAAACATGTTATCATACATAACAGGTAAACCACGTAACAGAATCATGGTTTCGCAAGCGGCTCTAATACCACTGTTGGGAATTTGCGTATAAAACAAAATAACGCAGCGGAAAAAAATTCTGATCGAAGGATCCTTGCGAATGGTCATGATTCATGGTTAGAAGATTTACCTCTTGAAGTGATTACAATTGATTGAAATCGTCTATCACGAACACCGCACGAGCGATGTCTCTAATGTATCCACACGAGCAGATCCCGTGAACGTCCAACGTCACGAACACGAAGCGTCTCTGCCTCACAGTGCTAGCTTCGAAAACCGAGACCTGCTGCTCACTGTCACTCTCTATGTGCAGCTTGGGTAAAAACCGTGTAGGCACAATAGCTTAAGTGGTCTACTTATAGTAGCACCTCCTTAAGTGAGTTAGTGAGCATCGTTTGACCTAAGCCCCATGTACTATGCGCTAGGCCCAATAGAAGAGTCCAACTCTCCTTTTAATGCTTCTTTTGATCTGCTCTTATGTGTGTGACCCTATAGGTTCCCAAAACGTCAGTAGTAATATTAAATCCCATTTAATATTACAAACAGTGAGCGGTATCTAGCAATACATTACTGCCACCTAAGTAGTGAGAAAGTCAGTGATTTGACGAAACCTTTCTGTGACAAATATTCATGTGCATTATTATCCCTTTGTCCATATATCTATATTGAACACAAGACATAGAATGTGTCACCCTTGGATGGTTTAATATCATGTTCCCTGATACCCGAGTAGACTTAACAACAAATGAGGTCAATATCACATATTGACTCATTTCAGCACGGCCATGCATTTTACAGTCTCACTCTATCAGGGGGTCCACAGATATTACTCCTGTTATGTAGGAGGGACAAATTCCATCTAGGTCACTCACATCCCTCTGCATGGCTCGTGGTATGCCCAATGACCGTCTTTATAATCATCCTATTACAGATGACGTTTGACGATATTAAAGCACATGACTCCTCATGTAGGGATCGTAGCGATTTCAGGTCGAAGGATTGCATACACCATTGTCACTATGAGAACTACTTATGACACTCACATAACGCTCCATGTAGTGTTCTCATGGTGGGTCAATCCAGTACATCATTACTCTAATGTGTACCTATGTGGAGACTCGATATCTCATATCCATGACCCGTGAGATATGGTCATCAGTCTGCAAACATAATAGTCTCAATGTATTATTATTGTCCTTATTAATAAAATACTTGACTACGGAAATTTAATAATAGGATTTCATTGTTCAATAGTGTCTCACGATCAAGTCATGTACTTGATATTCTATTAAACTGAAATTTCTATTCTAAGGACTTTATTATGTTTAAACAAGTAACACAATAAACTGGAATGCCTCATATCATATCATATATATATACATACATATATATATATATATATATATATATATATATATATATATATATATATATATATATAATGGAAAGATACAAATGTAAGTCTAAGAAATACACTGGCCTCTAGGGCTTACACCAACACATATTGCTTCCTTCGCTCCTTCTATAAGTGCTATAAACTCAGCTTGAGTTGTAGAAAGTGCCACTACTGACTGTAGTACTAATCTCCAACTAACAGCTGTTCCAAATAATGTGAACACGCAGCCTGAAAGAGATTTCCTTGTATCTATGTTTCTAGGAAAATCAGAATCCACATATCCTTTTATTGGTTCTTATGTTTTTGCCTTTCTTTTGAACATTAATCCAGAAGCCAATGATCCATTTAGAAACCTTAGGATCCATTTCAATGCTTCCAAATGGCATGGTCCCGAATCTGCCATAAACCTACTAACCACATTTACTGCATATGCCAGATCAGGCCTACTGTACACCATTCCATACATTATGCTGCCCACACCACTTGTATAAGGAACTGTTGCCATACTTTCCCTTTCCTTATCTGTTTTAGGACTTTGTTTAGTTGAAAGTTTATCATGCTGACCTAGAGGAGTTCCTACAGGCTTTGCTTTGTGCATTCTAAACCTTTCAACCACTTTCTTCGTGTAATCATGTTGAGATAAGAACAATTCTCCTCTGGATTTGCTCCTGTTGATGTCCATGCCAAGAATTTTCTTAGCTTTTCCAAGTTCCTTCATTTCGAATTCAGATTTTAACTCTTCTTTGAGTCTTTCAATTTCATCCTTCTTTGAACTTACAAGAAGCATGTCATCTACATATAATAGTAGATACACGAGTACCTCTTCATTTTCTTTTAAAATGTAGACACAACTACCATAGTTGCATATTTGGAAGCTCATTCTCCTCATGAAATCATCAAACCTTTTATACCATTGCCTAGGGCTTTGCTTTAGACCATATAAGGATTTTTTCAGCAAGAAAGCCTTATTTTTACCTTCAGCAAAGCCCTCAGGTTGCTGCATATAAATGGTTTCCTCAAGGTGACCATGAAGGAAGGCTGTCTTAACATCTAGCTGCTTCAATTCAAGGTTAAATTGTGTGACTATGGACAGAAGAATTCTGTTTGAGCAGTGTTTGACTACAAGTGAGAATATCTCACTGTAATCAACTCCTTCAAGTTGAAATAACCCCTTGGCAACAAGTCTAGCCTTGAACCTGACCTTCTTTCCATTTTGAGTTTCTTCTTTCCTCTTGAAAATCCATTTACAACCAACAATTCTCTGTCCTTTTGATGGATCAACCAGAATCCATGTTTGATGCTCCAATCTTCTGATATGCTCTCAGATACACAGGAATTAGCTCCTCAGACTAGAGCAAGCTCGCCAAAACTGGTCTATCAAAGGAAGAAACACCCCTCCCTAGTCCAGCCGCAACCCCAAATATCTGAACCCATGGTAAGTATTGAAAACACTAGTCCCATTCATGTTGAATCTATTCCTTTCATTATTTTATAATGGCTATTTCCTAAACTATTAATGACAGTCCATGAACCTTTGGACGGTGGATTCCAACATTAATGACAGTCCATGAACCTTTGGACGGTGGATAATCTTTGGACGGTGGATTCCAACACTCCCTCTCAAGCTGGGGAATGGATATCAATCATTCCCAGCTTGCAAGTAAGTTGGTTGAATCGATCCATTGGCAAACCCTTTGTTAACACATCTGCTAGCTGCTACCCAGAGGGAATGTAGGTTGTTGTTATCAATCCACTATCCAATTTTTCCTTGATGAAGTGTCGATCTATCTCAATGTGTTTTGTCCTATCATGCTGAACAGGATTATGAGCAATACTGATAGCCAATTTATTATCACAAAACAATTTCATAGGACCTTCACACTTTATCTTCAAGTCATCGAGCACAATTTTCATCCACAACAGTTCACAGATTCCTTGTGCCATAGCTCTAAATTCTGCCTCTGCGCTTGATCGAGCCACTACATTTTGTTTCTTACTTTTCCAAGTAACAAGGTTCCCACATAGGAACATGCAATAGCCTGATGTGGATCTTCTATCACTTACTGAACCTGCATAGTCTGCATCTGTATAAGCCTCCATAGTCAAGTTTTCACCTTTTTTGAACAAGAGTCCTCTTCCTGGAGTAGCTTTGAGATATTGCAGTATACGTTCTACAGCCTGTAAGTGTCTCTCCCTCGGATCATGCATGAACTGACTCAGAACATTGACCGCATATGCTAGATCTGGTCTAGTGTGTGCCAAGTAAATCAACTTCCCTACAAGTCACTGGTATTTGATTTTGTCAATCTTGGCACTCTCCTCTTCAGTGCTCATCCTGTGATTTTGCTCGATGGGAACACCTGTAGGTTTACATCCAAGTTTCCCTGTTTCCTTCAAAAGATCAAGTACATACTTCCTTTGAGAGATGAAAATGCCTTGTTTTGAGTAAGCCACTTCAATCCCCAAGAAATACTTCAGTTTCCCAAGGTCCTTCATCTCAAATTCTGCAAATAATTTTTCCTTAAGCAGTTGTCTCTCAACTAGGTCATCTCCTGTAATAATTATATCATCAACATAAACAAGAAGTACAGTCAGTTTTCCTCCTTGTATATGTTTAAATAAAAGTGTATGATCTCCTTGGCTTTGCTTGTAACCCAGCAACACCATAGCTTTTGTAAATCTTCCAAACCATGCTCGGGGAGACTGTTTTAGCCCATATAAAGCCTTCCTCAATCTGCAAACTTTGTTTGTTCCACTTGTGGGACCAAACCCTGGGGGAATCTCCATGTACACCTCCTCCTCTAAGTCTCCATGCAAGAAAGCATTTTTGACATCAAACTGGAGTAGTTCCCATCCAAAGTGGGCAGCAAGAGAGAGTAAAATACGAACAGTGTTCATCTTTGCCACTGGAGCAAATGTCTCCTCATAATCAATGCCATAGGTCTGAGTGTATCCCTTTGCCACTAGTCTTGCTTTATACCTGTCTAGGGTACCATCTGACCGGTACTTTACAGTGTAGATCCATCTACTCCCCACTGGTTTCTTTTCCTTTGGTTTCTCAACAATTTCCCATGTTCCATTTCTTTCCCGAGCTTGCATCTCCTCATTCATGGCTTGAACCCAGTTCTTGTCCTTCAATGCTTCTTGTACTGTTCTAGGGATCCTGATAGAGTCAATGGCTGCAATAAAGCTTTGGTGCTGCAAAGAAAGGTTTGTGGTGGAAACAAATTTGGAAATAGGGTACTTAGCACAAGATCTTTTTCCTTTTCTTAAAGCAATAGCTAAGTCATCATCAATGTTAGGATCACAATTATCCAAAGAAGTAGGTTCAGAATGAATGAAAGGAATAGATTCAACATGAATGGGACTAGTGTTTTCAATACTTACCATGGGTTCAGATATTTGGGGTTGCGGCTGGACCAGGGAGGGGTGTTTCTTCCTTTGATAGACCAGTTTTGGCGAACTTGCTCTAGTCAGAGGAGCTAATTCCCGTGTATCTGAGAGCATATCAGAAGATTGGAGCAAGGGAATGCTGCCTTCTGAAAAAATCTCAGCTTCCAAATCAGAAGTATTATTCTCCCCCTGAAGCTGAGAGGAACTGAAGAATGATTGATTTTCTTGGAAGGTGACATCCATGGAGACATACACTCGACGAGAGGAAGGGTGATAACATTTGTATCCTTTCTTGTCAGGGGCATAACCAATGAACAAGCATTTAATAGCACCAGGGTCAAGTTTGCCCCGATGCTGACAATGGACATGAACAAAAGCAACACAACCAAAAACACGAGATTCAAGACTTTGTATAATAGGAACAGATGGAAAAAATGTTTTCATGACATGAACAGGACTCAAACCACCAAGGATTCTAGAGGGTATTCTATTTATTAGATAAGCAGTAGTTAAAATAGCTTCCCCCCAGTATGAATTTGGAACAGACATCTGAAACAATAAAGCTCTAGTAATTTCAAGCAAGTGTCGATTTTTCCTTTCAGCAACCCCGTTTTGTTGGGGGTATCAACACAAGTAAGTTCATGAACAATGCCATGTTGTTTAAGAAAGGTGGAGAAATTTTGATTCACATACTCTCTACCATTATCAGACCTCAGACGTTTAATTTTTTTATCAAATTGAGTTTTAATCATATGATAAAACTGGATAAACAAATGGTACACATCTGATTTATTTTTCATTATAAAAATCCAAGTAACACGAGTGCAATCATCAATAAATGACACAAACCATTTTGCACCAGAAATATTAGGAACAGAAGCTGGACCCCAAACATCAGTATGAATAAGAGAAAAAGGTTCATCACTTTTCTTAGCACTTGAAGGAAAACTTACCCGATGATGTTTGGAAAATTCACAAACATCACATTGAAAGGACTCAACCGATTCATTCAAAAACAAAGAAGGAAACATGGACTTAAGTAGAGTGAATGGGGGATGCCCAAGACGATTATGTTGGAGCCAAATTTGGGAGGAACAAGACTTGGATTGATGACAGGAATGTTGCAACTTCACACCAGATCCACCTGAAGTTTCCAACTCAAGGTAGTACAACCCTCCCCGTTCCTTGGTAACTCCAATAGTCTTCCCCGTAGTATTGTCCTGGAATACACAATGAGAAGGGAAAAATGTTACAGCGCAGTTAAGGTCTTTGGTAATTTTATGTATAGAAAGAAGGTTAGATGACAGTTTAGGAACTTGAAGCACATTTTGCAAATTTAGAAAAGGACTAAGTTTAACGTTACCAAATCCTGCAACTGATGTATGAGAGCCATCAACTACAGTTATGTGATGACTACCCATGGGGATTTGATAGGATGAAAAATGAGAAGAACAAAAGGTCATGTGATCGGTGGCACCAGAATCAATAATCCAAAAATCCTCGGGGACAGAACCAGAAGCATGAGAAAATAAAGAACATAGATTCTTACCATTTACACCATTTGAAGAAGTGCAAGACAGCTTACTAGAGTAATGGGTGATAGTTGAGATGTTGGTAATCTCAGTGTTAGACATGATGGTTAGGCGTGATAACAACCAAGAGTGCGATGAAGGTGTAAAAAACACAAGCTGCAATGAAGGCAGCAACAAAGAAGAGGGTTTGTGGTGAAGATGACTTTGGGTACTGTAACTAAGAAAGATAAAGCACAATGAAGGTGCTGAACATGCAATGAAGGCACAAGACAAAACAGGTCCTGCAATAAAGGCAAGGCACCTAAGGTCACTCAGCAATGAAGGCCGAGGCAGCGGAAAAGCAAAGGTAGAGACTCTCAGGGTCGGGAGCTCTGATACCAAATTGAAAGGAGGAACAAAACAATTATTTTCTGAATTGCTTGTGTTACTTTCACACAGCATAGAGGTATTCTATTTATACACTAGAAGAATTAAATACAACTGATAATTACAAGACAAATAAATGAGGCACATATTTCCTATAGACATTTATTAATTTCATGACTAGAGAATACATGAACCTCATTAATTTACAATGGCTATTTCCTAAAGTATTAATGAGAGTCCATGAACCTTTGGACGGTGGATTCCAACATTAATGACAGTCCATGAACCTTTGGACGGTGGATAATCTTTGGACGGTGGATTATCTTTGGACGGTGGATTCCAACATGTTCTTTTTAAGTGAGTGCATCTCTTCAGTCATTGCTTCTAGCCACTCTTGCCTTTCTCTGCTATCCAGGGCTTCTTTGAAATTAGTAGGCTCATTTCCTCAAAGATCCTCACCAAAGATTTAGAGCATAGTATATGAGATCAGCTTGACCAAAGCTTCTGGGAGGAACTATATTTCTCCTTGCCCTATCCCTAACCAAATTGTAATGATTGATCACTGTATCAGGTTGTTGATCATGATGCTCTTCTTCTGTTTGAGGTGTTTGGGCATTTACTTTAGGGACAAGTTGAAGTTGACACAGGGAAACACAAGAAGGGGGGTTGAATCGTTTTTCTTAACAGTTTTTCGAAAAAGCCTTTTCTCAAACCTTTTTACAAGGAAAACAAAATAAGCAACACATAAACAAGAAAATATTTTTATAGATTAACAAACTTAGATCCAAAACCCCACAGTTAGTATAACCAAAAGCTATAAAGGATAGGGATTAGAAAATTCACACAAGTGATTTATCCTTGTTCACTCTCTTCCAAACAAGAGCTACGTCCATTCCCTTCTACCTGAAGGTTTTGTCCACTATTCTCCAAATAGATTACAAGTATTCAACACCTCTTTAGGCTACTAGTATTCTTTCTCTACCAAGCCTCTTCAGGCTCTAACTCTAACAAAGAGAGTTATAGATTTGATCTAAGAACTCACTAAGTGTGAGAGTATGAAAGTTGAAGATCAATTAAGGTTACAAGTAAACTTGTTCAAAGATTTCAGAAGAGTTTTTGGCACTTTGATATTGGAGCTTGTGTATATGTCTCTACTGAGATTCTTCCAAGTATTTATAGAAGGAGAGCTTTGCTATCTTGAACGTCTTCAATGGTCTTCAAATTGTATCTGTTTAGACATAGCATTAAATGCTTGGATCCGTTGAGATTGATAACTTGATATGCTTCATGGAGAAGTGCTCTTGTTTATCAGAGGGATGCTCATAGTAGAGTTGTCACTTCCCTGTTGTACCGAAGGTTGCTTTCTGACTTTCCGTCTTTGTACTTGGTTTGAACTTTACAGCAATGTAGATGACAGAGTACAAAGGTTTATGTTCTCGATGGTACTATGTTTCTATTCTCAAAAAACAACGAGTTTAACAAATGAAGAAGCAAGGGAAAGAGACATATATTCTCTTGAATTAAATATTCAATCATTTGATGTAAATACGCTTAAGCTTAGACGAGTTTATTTTTAATAGCTAGTAGACGCGCAGGTCTTTGGACATGCAAGATTTAACTTATCAGTTAGACGGGCTCGTCTAATGATACTGCATCTATAGACTCTTGTTTAGTTCCAAGTCTTTGGAATTGCTATACTCAATAGCTTGTCTGCTAATGTGGCTTCTAGTGAGACTACTCGTCTATTATCAAGTCTTTGGACTTGGTGTTATTCTGAGAGTTATTTATTGGCTCGTCTACTTAACTTTTTCTTAGACTTAGATACTCGTCTATCGTCTATTTCCTTAGCCAATTTTTAAGACCTCGTCTAGGGGATCATATATAGAATCTGATATGATTCCATTAGCAAATCGAAGATACTTTTTCTAAGTTTCCTTGTCTAGTATCATTCAAACAAGATCGTGAGACTAGAATAAACAAGTTAGATCTTTGACAATACTTTGCCATACAAATTTAACCTTTTTGTTAACATCAAAACTCAAGAGATTATTTAAGCCAAAACCACTTTGGTTCTAACACAGTTAACTCCACCTCAACTTGAGTACTATCAAAGTCTTCCACCCGATTCTTTGTCTAGCTATGTTGACCCTTGGATATCATGGCCATTCTTGTTTCATCAAAGATCACATCCCTGCTAATGATGCATTTAGGTTCTCCTGGTTCCATTCTCTATAGCTTGTACCCTTTGATTCCAATATGATACCCTATGAATGCACACCTTATGCAAATGCTAATGCTCCAATATGATACCCTATGAATGCACACCTCTGCTGGTCTGCCACTCCATAGTTCCATAGGGGTTTTAAATCCTATTGCAAAAGAGGGACATCTATTGATTAAGTAGACAGCAGTGGCAACAACATCTCCCCAAAAACTTTTTGGTAATCCAATACTCAACAACATGCATCTGACTCTTTCAAGAATTGTCCTATTCATTCTCTTAGTCAAGCCATTTTTTTTAGGAGTCCTTGCAATTGTTTTATGCCTTTGTATACCTAATTTCCTGCAAAACTCATTGAATTGCTCTGACACAAACTCCGGGCCATTGTCAGTCCTTAAACATTTTAGCTTAGTTCCTTTTTCAGTTTCAGTTTGAGGATGCCATTCTTTAATTATCAATACTTTCCTAGAGTATAAATCCATACTCTCCTGGAGTAATCATCAATGATAGTAAGGACATAAGAACCACCTCCATCAGTCTGGGTCCTAGAAGGACCCCAAAGGGTCTGAGTGTGCATATTCAAAAGGTGCTTTTGTGATGTGCAGGCCAGTTCCAAAACTGACCCTTTGTGCTTTCCCTAAAATGTAGTAATCACATAATTCTAACTTGTCTATCTTATCACCATTTAATAGGTTTTGTTTATATAATTCTTGTAGCCCTCTTTCACTTACATGTCCAAGCTTCATATGCCGCAATTTAGTTTTATCGTGATGGATGTGACTAGTTACAACAGCTTGAGCTATGATAGTGGATCCATCTAAAATTTACAAGCCATTTCTTTTCATTCCTTTAGTTATTACTAGATCTTTATTAAATATTTTCAACATACCATGTTCAATCTGAGTTTTATAACCTAAGCCATCAAATACACTAATATATATTAAGTTTCTTTTGAATTCAGATATATACCTCACACCCGAGAGAGTTATCTCTTGACCATTGAACATCTTCAGTCGAATTGTGCCAATTCTTTGTACCTTGCAGGGTTTGTTATTTCCCAGCAACACTACTCCACCATCTTGCAGCTTTATTGACTCAAAATAATCTCTCCTTGGACACATGTGAAAAATGCAGCCCGAGTCCATCGCCCAATCCTTTTCAATTTCAGAATTTGACATAACAAGTGCTTCAGCAGAATCATAACCATCTGTTACAATGGTTGCATCTCCTGTTTCTTGAAAGTTCTTTGTCCCTTTCTTCCTTTCAGGACATTCCTTCTTGAAATGTCCTTTCTTGTGACAATGGAAGCACTTAAATTTGTTCTTGGATTGGTTCTTTGACTTGGACCTTTACTTCTTAGGCTTTCCATTCCTCTTCTCTGATCTGCCCCTCATCACATTTAAGCCTTCAGCATTGCTTTCTGTTTTGCCTTCTTGCCTTTTCTGGAATTCTTTAGTTCTGATGGATGATTGCACGTCATCAAGAGTGATGGTTTGGTCTCTTCCAAACAGTATTGCATCCTGGAAATGCTCATAGGAGCTTGGCAAAGCACTTAGCAGGATGAGAGCCTTATCTTCATCCCCTAGCTTTACTTCAAGGTTTTCACACTAGTGCAGAAAACACTTGTAACATCGGTTATTGAACCCATGTCTATGCAGGCAATGTTGTATGTGGAAGTTTTAGACATTGGTTTTGAATCAATGTTAAAATTACAATTTTAACATCGGTTCCTTTTTCAACCGATGTCTAAAGTTCTCTTTCAACGCTTTATAAATCTGTTGAACAGCAATTTAGAAATCGGTTGAAAAAGGAACCGATGTTAAAAGTGTACTTTTAACATCAGTTGTTCCCAGAACCGATGTTAAAAGTCTTTTTTAAATAATAAAGAAACAAACTAGGTTTGTTATATCAATTTTGTCACTTATTCAACAAAATAAACATCAAAATGAACACAAGATATGAACTTAAACATGTTCCCCATAACATTAACTCATTGTCAAATACAAACTTCAACTTACAATGTCATTTCAAGATACAAACTTCAAGTTATACGACAACTACATCTCTAAACTATCCTAGACTCATACTCTAACTTCTAAAAAATTACAAGACAATCATCACCCAAGACATTATTAAAACCTAAACCAAAAGTTAAAATAAACTTATAACATTACAAGCTGCACCATACAATAGAAAGTAGAAAAGTCTTGTGCCTTTGGTAGCTACATGCATTTCATCTGCATGGAACCCTTTGCTTGCCACTCCCTTCCTTCCTTCCTTCCTTCCTGCCAATTTTTTGATGCAAAAGAAATGATAGCAAATTAGCAATGACTATCACATGATGTGTGACATGCACTTTAGAGTAAAGGAGCTAATCACAATTAATAATGTGAATGTAAACAAGTAATAGATCCAAACAAGGAAAAACAGGAAATATTGTTCAATCAGTTTAAAAGTATTTATGATCAGATACAACATAACAATTAAAAGCCATAGAATGAGGAACAAGACAAACAAGAATATGTATATATGTTAGATTAGTGGGTTACGGTAGGATTAGGATATTGATCTTGCAAATAAAGTGGCATGCTCATATCACATACTTCTTCAAGGCCGTTTTCTCTATACTTTAGCTATCACTCATCAAATGTATGATCCACTGAACAAAAGAGTTTCATGATATTTAAACTACTTTATGTATCCCTAAGCATAATACTAAAAACTTCCTTGAAAAAGAATGTTAAGGAACAATAATTGAGTACAGAATCAAAGCCCTTTAGTGTTAAAATACAACTAAGACAATGCTAATGGTATTGTAATCATCGAAAATGAATTTGCTGACAACAATCAAATGCCATTACCCCATGCCAATGAAACACAGGAACATCTTAACCTTACATCAACCAAAATGTATCACAAGAAGAGAGAATATATGTACCTGACAGAAATTTGGACACTCGATACTCATGATGCTAGTGTCAACACTGTGTTAATGTGGTTTTTTGGTTGTGTCCAAAATTCCTTCGTGACAAATAATTATAGATCAAACGAGTATGGGACCTACGAGTTATGTGGTAATCTCGTCAAAATAAGTATGTGAATTGTCTACCAAGTACGAATTTGACAATGAAGCCAAATTAGAAATTACTGGCAAAGACTTAGTATCAAAACAAATACGTAAATTTATCAAAAAAAGATACAAAGTGTTGTCAATAATGAATTTTGACAATAAAACGACTTGTGTATTAAAAGATAAGTTTGAAATTTAAAAGAAGAAAGTAGTTTCTATTGTAGAAGATAACTTCCTAGTTGCATTAAGTTTGCAATGAAAAGAAACAAGAATTTGAAAGTAAAGTTAAGTAAAATAGGATCTAAGTAATACCATTCATGAAAGGTAAATGAAAATAAGAACATAAACGAAATATCAAGGAATAATGGAGAACAAGTAAGGAACTTTGAAGGATAAAACCAGTATTGTACTGGGTTGTAATATTGAATTGAATTGAAATGAGAAGGGTGGAGGGAGTACTTGAATTAATCTGTCAATCTGCTGTGTGATCAAGATGTGTAGCATGTGTATCAAGTAACCGACAGACCCTGGTTACAATGAGTTTACTACTATTTATAGAAAAATACAATAACTTCCTAGTAGTAACTTCCTATCTAAATGACTGCCACATGTCTTTGCCAGTTCTCTTAGATTCTAAACCTAACTACTTGTCAAAACAGTTCCAATAATTTCTCAATGTATTGAACCGCTCCGTGTCAACTAACTTGTCTTTGACGGAATTAACTGCTTGACAACTTATTTTAACTTCTTTGTTGACCTTGAGGCTTGATCATTTTTCCTTTTCCACCTTATTGGCGACTCTTTCATGAATATTGTCAGAAAAAACATCCGTCAGTCAATATGATCATCTTCTTGCCAACTAAGTATCTTCAATACTTTAGGAAAACAATATTTTTAACTTCACTCCCTTTGTTAACCTGTCAGAATTATTCCTGTCAAGAATTTGAAATTCTTCCATTAAGAGATGCCCCCCAAATTTTGCTTTTCGACGGTTTTGTCCGAACGAATAGCAAAATTTTGATTTTTCAATTCTTTAACAGATTTTTAATTCTGGGTTTTAATCTCAGGAATTATATCTTATCAAACTAATCATATCCCTACTTAATAGGAATAATCATAACGTTGCAGTTGTCTTGGAATTCGAACCAACAACTCCCACTTTCTTTAAATGCTCGTCATATCATTATTTAACTCCTTCTGACTTCCTTTGATCTTGCTTTGTCTCTTCAAAAATCTCTTCTTTACAAAAGAACCTTTCCTCTTCATCACTTTGCTTAATCTCCATGGCAACATCTTCAAAGATGTCAACTTTAATACCTCAGGTCACGGTTGCTGCTCCTAGGGCAGTAGTTCAAGACCCAATCTTGGAAGAATCAGAATTATGGCAGGAATCTAAGGTAATTTACCTTGTTCATGATTCTTCTGTTGTTTTGAATCCACCTGCTGCATTCTTAGGTCCCCTTATAACCCAGAATGAAATTTATGAGGATTTACGTTGTTCTTTTCCTTCCGCTAACTCAAATGAGGTTATCTTAGCTTCATTAACCCCAATCCCTATTCACGTCTTTAAAAAGAGTAATAGAATTTTTAGAATGCCCCCTGCTACTCGGTTTGATGCCTACATCAGTTGGCTTGACTGAGTCCAAACTGAGAAACATGACGTGTGGGAGAAAGCTAGAATTTTTTAGTTTATTCAGCTTTCTCGTCATGTCAAATTAGTAGATTTTTCTCTAATAGGGACGTCGGTCTTTTTCTGGAACAGAACTACAAACAATTTCCATTTCCCCTATGGAATGATGGGTCCGACCTTATTTGACATGTCGGCTATTACGGGTTTTCGTCCAGATGGCCCTACTATGCACTCCAATGTCGAAGTAGAAAACCAGATTGATGTTTATGTCCCAAAGTGCTCCTTTTCAAAATACATAACACAGTTTAGAGGTAAAGACCGAGAACCTGTGACAGATACTGAACACGTAGCCTTTTTATTTCTTTGGCTTTGTGCCTATGTCTTCTGCAGCAAGTCTGCTACCCTAATTGCTTCTTATGTCCCTCTTGCTAATCTCTTGTCAATTGGTAAGAGATTAGCATTAGGCCAATGCATTCTTTCCAATCTTTATGATAGCATAAGCATGTTGGTTGATACTGTCAGGTCTAGACAAAAGAAAACCAACATAGGAGGGCCACTCTGGCTTCTTCAATTGTGGTTGAATGCTGTTTTAGAGCGTCGATTCTAATACAAAGCTCCTTTGGATTTTTCAACCGACACTTATGGTTCTTACCTCTGCTACGTCCCTACTGAATCTTTGTTGAGAGACGAAACTGCCAATTTCAAGTTTTATTTCAAAATCTTTCATTCTCTTTCGTCCACCTCTCCAAAGATCAATTTCACTCCTTTCGTTGATCGGAGATATGGTCCAGAGTGGTTTACTAATCTAAGTACCACTATATCCAAATTAACAAGTCAATTTAGACCAAATTTCTCTGCCAAAAGGTCATTTTTGTCGATGGTCCTGGTTTCAAAACCCATCGCATTTATCTTCACTTTCCCAATACCACTGCTTGTCAGCTTGGTTTCTGTCAATCCATCCATGCCCCTTACTCATCAAACTCTGATGAGGACTTCATTGATGCCAAAACTCCAACATATGAAGACATTATGGCCATCAATGACAAAGACAAGGCTCGTAGGACTTCCTTACAGCCTGTTCCATTCTCTGTCTTCCATGGAGTAACTCAAAGCCTTCTTTGACTGGTGGGATGAGTATTATTCCAATTATCATCCAAGTCTAAAGGCTTTCTTAAGTTGTATTGAAGACATTGCGGGTGCTAGATGATGATTCTTCTATGCAGGAACTGGATTCAGCATCGAAAACTCAAGGTGAACTTCAAAAAGAAATTCAAGCCTTTGAAAAATTTTACAAAATCAAGTGGAATCCCCTAAGACCATATGATATGGTTCGTCATGTTAACATTGTTTTAGATGAAGCGAAAAGGAAGCATGATAACAAGGAATCCAAAAGGCTTGCCAAATATTGGGACAGCTTAAAGACTCCTTTCCCTAAACCTGTGCCTATTCCTTATGCTCCTTTTGGTTTAGCCGACTCACATCCTGGAAAGTCGACGAAGGGAGGTAACTTCTTCTTTCTAGAGAGCGTAAGTGCTTATGTTGACCCTCTCGAAAAACTAAATCCAGTTACCTTCGCTCGTCGGTTTCTCCAACCTGATGACGACTTTGAATTCCATTCGCGAATTCTAACTCATAACTCAGGTACTTGCTCGTCAAACAAGTTTTTTATTCTTTCCACTTTACTGACAATCAACTTATTCATATTGTTGTTGACAGCTATTCCTCTTGACAAACCCCTTCCTGGTAAGTCCAAATCTGATGTACTGACTGAAGAAGCATTTGAAAATGATGATGAAGATGAAGACGTAATTCCTGTGACGACCAAAACTGTCAAGAAAAGCTCACGCCCGACCAAAGCTTCTGTCCCTAAACCTCAAACAATAAAAAGGGCCAAGAAAAGAAAAGGGAAAGTTGTTGCTTCCGACCTCCCTTCCAAAAAATCAAAATCCACCAAAAGCTCTTCAATCTCGGCAGACTCTGATGCTACCAAGGCTTCTACCGCATCTAAGGCTCAAGACATTGTTGTTGGCTCCTCCAACACTTCTCCTTCTGACCAATCCAAGATAAAATCTTTACTTTTGAAATTGGTCTATCAAGTTATACCTATTCGTTCACATCTTCTCATCCTCATTTTGACACAAAAGAAAGTTGTTGAAACTATTCAAGCAACTGAAAAGGCAAGTGCTGATGTCGACTTAATGTCTTCAGACTCTAACATGGTATTTCCACTGATCTTGTCATCTTCCTTCAAATTATTTTTATAATCATATATATCTCATTTTCCTTCATGTCAGGAAAAATCTCTTCAGATTGAAGACTCAATGACTATTCAAGAAATTGTCAACAAGACTGTCGAACCAACGAATCGACCTGATCCAGAGGTACAAGTCATTTATTGACTCTTTTTTTATTTTTATTTTCTAGTATTTTGTTTCTTACTTCCTTTCCTTTTTCAGGTTGACAGAAACTTAGAAAGCACTATTGTCGACACTAGAGGTCTGACAGATGATCCTCAAAATCCTGAATCTAATCCAGAATTGCCCCCCAGCCCTCATAATCATACTCCAATCACTCCAACTTCCATAGCTGACACACCAGCTGAGGCTGCCGTCATGATTGAAATTCCAGATGAAGATACTGACATAGAAGCCCTACTGGCTGAAAAAATTCATGTCGTTCCTCCTCTGCCTGTAATCAGGCCTCCAATCATGAAGTCTCCTGACCCTAAACCGGCTCTTCACTTCAACACTTGGATTAATAAGCTGTCGGAAGTAAGCCGAAAAGAATCAACACTTTCTGCCAACTCTTCATCAACTCAACACGACTCTAGTGATTCCCGAGTCATCAATCTTATGCATGATCTCAAGGCTTTTCTTGACAATTCTTTTAATACATTTTTATCTGATGCTAGTATCCAACAATAATTGTCACGACTTATTAAAGAGATCACTCCTCTTCATTCCAATCTTCCCATGTCAAGCCGCACACACTTTCTCTCCATCTATAAATTCTAGCAGCGGCTCTCTGGAAAGTTAGAAAGGATGACCTTTGTCATTCCTTCTTACTAGGAGGAAGATCTAAACAAAAGGAACTTGATATTATTTCCACCGGAACTCATACTAAAGAGAGTCTCCTGGAGTATCGAAAGAAACTGTTGGAAGAAATCGAATTGACAGATATGAAATGTGCCAAGTTTGACAAAGCTCTAGAAAAGAGTAGAGACAAAGCCAAAGCTATTGACAAAGAATCTGTTCAACTTGGTCAGAAAGCTGAAAGCGCAGTTGGCAAACTCCGTGCATTACAGCCCGAATATGAAGCTGCCGCTGCTGACAACACTGATCTTTCTTTTGCATGGGATCAGTTATCCCTTGATTTCAACTTAAACCAAAGTTGACTATTGTAATTCTTTTCCTTGTCAAATTATAATCCTGTAATGTCCGACAATAGGTGATTAATTTAAAATGTCTCTACACTTATCTGCACGTTTGTTTACTGTTCGATTTGACTGCACGTTTCCAACCAACTTCATAACTCATGCTTATCAAGTCATAATAAATGCAAATAATAAGTTTCGAAACTTGGGTAAACCACTCGTATTAAATTCGTTGTCTCTCTGGACCAACTATAAATAACGAGGTCTTCAAATCAAACAATTTTCATAGTTGAGCATTCCACACAATATGCTTCCATCTAAAAAAAGTTTTCATTCATTCTTCTTTCTTCCCCCATGGGAATCTGACCTTACCACATTAAGACCTCAGACCAAAGTTTTTGTTTTAATGGTCATATTCTTAGTGGAGGTCAATAACTAACGTAAAAAATGCAGTGGAGGTCAGCAACAGCTGACCTCGCTGCACATCTGGTGAGAAGCCGATCTCATAATGGAACGAGTGAATCTTGCTCTAGTTCCATCATCTTCATCCCAGAAGGTAGTGGTTCTCTCTTGGTGTCATCTTTATTGCACCATAGCAACTACGACCTTCTGGGTTAAATGATGGTGAGATCTAATTCTGCTCGTCTCATTCTCAGCGTCTCTGCGCACTCTCGACATATGACACAAATAAAACCTCATAAAATGGGGAATGAACCCTCAACAAATCAGGTTACACTATTGCATTGTCGAAGAGAGGAAGATAAAAGTCTGCCGAACTAAGTATAGTCTTAGACTTTAGGCCTAAGTCAATCTTAATTGACAATTTGTATTGTTGATAATACATTACTATATTGCCAACTGAGATATATGTGGCTTAGATTAAATTGACAATTTGTACCTTTGACGATATATGAAAGTATTGCCAATTTAGTGAATGAAAATTTTCATTTCTTTTCACTCGTTGTCAATCTTTACCTCCAGCATTGTCGGTTTATATTCCTTCAAATACTTGCCATTAATTGATTTAATTCTTAGGCCTATAATGACATCAACAAGTGCATAAGCATTTCCAGAAAAAGCTTTGTCAACTTTAAAGTGTCCTTCCCATTTAGGTGACCATTTGCCATATTCTCGACAACTTTTATCCATGGGCAATATGACCTTCCATACCAAATCATCTACCTTAAATGATTTGAATTTAACTCGACTATCATAGAACTTTGAAATTCTTTCCTTCTGTTGAATCAAATTTTCTAATGCAATCAATCTTTCATCACTCAATTTATCCAATTCATCCAACATTGCATTCCAATATTGGTTGGTAGGCAAGTCATTTTGCCTTTGAATGCGAATAGATTGAAGATTGATTTCGACAGTGTAACACAGATCGTGTCCATAAGTTAGCTGATATGGTGAAGTTACTGTCGACTGCCTGGGTGAATTTCTATATGCCCACAGTATTTGATCAAGAGTATTATGCCAATTCTTAGGTTGTCGGCCTACATGATTTTTAACAAGACTAGTAATGATCTTATTTATGGCCTCAACTTGGCCATTGACTTGTGCATAGTAGGGAGTAGATGTAAGCATCTTTATCTGTCTAGAGCTGGCATATTCTATAATTTTCTTCCCAGTAAAAACTGACCCTTGATCAGTTGTCAACGCTTGTGGAATTCCAAACCGACAAACTATATGATTTTCAATAAAATCAATTACGTCTTGCTGGGTAACTGCTTTAAGGCAAACTGCTTCTACCCATTTGGTAAAATAGTCCACTCCAACTAGAATTAATTGATGTCCTTTCGATGAAGTAGGATGTATTTGACCAATCAAATCCAAAGCCCATCCTCTGAATGGCCAAGGCTTGACAATAGAATGCAATTCGCTGGCCGGTACTGATGAGTGTGATTTCACCTCATATTTCATGTACATTTTTGCATGCATTTTCATATAGTTTAGGCATATTTAAATTGATTTTTGTTAGTTTTTATCTTGGAACGGGTAATGAGGTTTCGTGGTGTTGTTTTGCAGGAATTAAGGGTAAAATGCTTAAGATTGACCATGATGGAGCTTGGATGAAGATAGAGCTTGAAAAGTGAAGAAAATGTACCAAACAGATCCCATCACGGCCTAGTCGTGATGACCATCACGGCCATGATCGAGCAATAACTGGGAAGAAAGAAGGCAAAAGTAAGAAGCTATCACGGCCTAGGCATGATTCCCATCACGGTCGTGACATGTTAATTGAGCCAGACCCCTTCTAGGCAGAATCTGTCACAGCCAAGCCGTGATGCCTATCACGACCGTGACAGACCAATTGGTGAAGCAACGTTCAAGGCAGAAGCTATCACGGCCTAGCCGTGATAAGTGTCACGGCCGTGACAAACAAGTTTTTGAAAGCGCACCCAAGGCAGAACCCGTCACAGCCTGGCCGTGATGGCCATCACGGCCGTGATGCGCGTTATTTGAATCCAATTCTATAAATAAGGCATCAGGGGCAGAACAAAAGGGACCAGACTTTTACCCTAAAAAGAAAAAGAACGTTTCTCTGAGCCAGAGGGGCTGTTGTGGCTGCTGTGGAAAGCATCAAGGAGTTTCTTCTCTCCTTCTTCTCAGTTGTTTGTATTTTGGCTTTCTCTATAACTATGAGTAACTAAATCCCTTTTTGTTGGGATTAGATGTAGCTAAACTGAACCTCATGTATTTGCCTTGATTGATTAATCTGTGTTTATGCTTTCGTATTAGTGTTTGATTCCTATGCTTAATGCTTTTTGTGGTCTGATCATCCATGAATTGATTTTGAGATTTGATTTGCAATGGGGACGTTCTTATCAATTCTTGATCTGGAATTAATCACCTAGTAAACCTTGCATCTAGGAATGGATTTTGGTTTATTAGCAATCGTGTAATCCTCACTCTTAATGCAAATTCTCTAATTAGGCCACCTAAGGAATTAGGGTTTAATTAGGGGATTTAGGCTCTTGTCCTCTAAGGAATTAGGACTTGAGTAATCTTGTGGGTTGATTTTGATATTTGAAGCATAAACTGGATTGGTGTCCTTGGTATTGCATGAGGAAAAGGTTTGGTGAAATTTAATCCCAACATCTTTCATCCATTTGAAGAATCCATTTTTCTGCATTCCAAGTGTTCGATAAAAATACAAAAAGAACTTTTTTCCTTTTGTTTTGTTTATTTTAACTCTTGGGCTTGGTATTTAGTATTGAGCTCCCCTCCATCCAAAGATTCGCTTAGATAGTAGTTGAATTGGTACGTGCTTGTCTCAGTCCTCGTGGGAACGATATCCCTCTTACCTCTTTATTACTTGTACGATTGGGTATACTTGCCTAGATTTCGTGTTCAACAGGTACATTTTGTATATGGCCATGTTTCGACATTGTTCACAAGACTTGGCAAAAAAATGCAATCTTTAATCATAGTTGGCCAATAATACAAACTTCGTTGAAGAACCCATTTCATTTTGTCTCCTGCTCGATGGGCTCCACATATGCCCTCATGGACTTCTCGACAGAGCCAAATAAGCATCTTGCTCACTCAGGCAATTGTGTAGAGTCTCGTCAACATACCTTCTATATAACAGTCCTCCTTGCATTATGTAATTCAATGCTTTGTATTTCATTTTCCTATCTACATTCTGACTTGGATTTTCTAAATATTCAATTATTGGCAACCTCAAATCATTAGGTAGAATTACATCATTAACCAAAATATCTCTTTCTTCTAATGGATATAATAATTCTCTGATTTCCATTAGTCCTGACAAAGTCTTTTGAGATATCTTGTATCCTGAGGCTATTTGAGCCAACTCATTAGCCTCTTGATTTAAATTTCTGGGAATATATTTGACAATTACATCATCAAATTTCTTCATCAACTTACTAGCTATGATACAATATTTTGTCAAGTTGTAGTTGACACACTTATATTCTTGAGTAAGTTGTTTGATAACCAATTGAGAATCCCCAAAGATAGGCACATTTCGTGCTTTCATTTCTATTAGTATCTCTAATCCGACAATCAAAGCTTCATATTCAGCTTCATTGTTGGAACATGGATACTTAAGTTCAAACATGAACTTAGTAGGAGTTCCTTGTGGAGTCACGATTAAGATTCCTACTCCACTACCTCCTTGATGCCTTGATCCGTCAAAGTAAAGTTTCCATGGTTGTAAATTGACAACATTTATTTCTGGCACGTCCAATCCTAGATGTTCTACCAAGAAGTCAGCTACTGCCTGTCCTTTGACAGCTTTAGATGGTATGTATTGTAAAGAATATTCTGACAAAGCAATGGTCCATTTACCAATACGTCCATTAAGGACTAGTTTTGACAATATATACTTTATAACATCAGTTTTGGAAATAATGAATACATTACATGATATCATATAATATTTAATTTTTGTACAAGAAAAATACAATGATAGACATAACTTTCTCTATTGCACTATATCTTCTTTCAGCATCATTGAGGACTCTGCTTAGATAATATATGGCCCTTTCAACATTGTCATCATCATCCTGGGCCAATAGACATCCTATAGTGTCTTCAGATGCTGATATGTACAACTTCAACGCCGACGAGGCAAAGGTCTTGGCATCATGACCGGTGGATTGACTAGGTATTGCTTGATCTGGTCAAAAGCCTCTTGGTGACAAGGCTCCTATATGAAGCTCTGCTCTGCTTTCAACTTGACCAACGGTGCAAATACTCTTGTTCTTCCCAATAGATTTGATATAAACCTTCTTAGAAAGTTAACCTTCCATGACCGCTTTGGTTTTATTTTTGTCCACCTCAATTCCTTTTTTGTGAACTAGAAAGCCTTTGAATTTGGCAGCTGACACTCCGAAGCTACACTTCTCTGGGTTCATTTTGAGGTTGTGTCTTCTCATCCTTTCCATCCCTTGCTTCAGGTGCTCCAAGAGGTCATCTTCGGTTTTGAATTTGACAACCACGTCATCAATAGATACTTCTATGAACTTTCCAATCACATCATGAAAAATAGTATTCATTGCTTGTTGATAGGTGGCTCCTGCATTCTTTAAACCGAAAGGCATGACAATCCATTCATATGTCCCAATTGCTCCTGGACACTTGAAGGCAGTCTTTCTTCGGCTATAAAGATTTTATTATTTCCTGCATGGCCATCCATACAACTTAAAATTTCATTTCCTGATGCTGAGTCGACAAGAATGTCGGCTATTGGCATCTGATACTCATCTTTGGGGGTAGCCATTTTTAAATTTCTAAAGTCTATGCATACCCTCATTTTGCCATTCTTTTTAATGACAGGAACTACATTAGAAGCCAATTGACATACCTGGTTGTTCGAATGAACTTTGCTTTAAGCAGTCTTTGCACTTCCTCTTCGATTTTATGCACTGCCTCTGGAGCAAACCTTCTACTTACCTGTTTGACAGGCTTGGAATCCTCCCTAAGTGGCAGCCGGTGTTCAACAAGATCTCTGCTTAAACCAGGCATTTCATCGTAGTCCCATGCAAAGCAATCTTTATACTCTGCAATTAATCTGACAAGTTTTTGTTTGTAATCCTCTGCCAGAAAAGCACTGACAAAAATGGGCATTTTCTTTTCTTCCGTTCCTAAATTTATTTCTTCCAGAGGATCTTCTACTTCAACGTTTTGCTTAACTTCGGCTCCTTTCTCAAAACCCAAAGGGCCGTCGTCAATGATACAATCTGTCAACACACTTTTTGCAGTGTGTACTTCTCTATCGGCCAGATAGACCGACAATCTTCTCAGGTGTGTTTCAAGGCTCATTGTCTGAAATGGGCCGAGACTTGTCAGCCTTTTACTTTATCTTCATGCCAAACTGACCGAGAAGACTTGCTTCTAGCACATCTTTGTCAATAACTCCTTCGTTGGCAGTCACAGGTCTGACGTTTGGCGAATATACTTTGAAATCTACGTGTGACTGCTGGGCATAACACGCGCTATCGTCTGCTTCGACGATCTCCACTTGATCTTGCGCGTTCCATAAGATTATTTTCTGATGTATTGTCGAAGGAATTGCTCCCACAACGTGAATCCAATCCCTGCCAAGTAATAAGTTGTAACTTGATTTGGCTGGAATTATCACGAACAATGTCATTCTCTCGACAGTGCCAACCTGGATATTGAGAAGTACAACACCATCTGATAGAGATGTTTTGCCACTAAAATCAGTGACGACCATGTCTATAGGAATTAAGTCCGACTGATCTTTTCCTAACTTTTTAAACATTGCCCTCAGCATCAAATTGACAGCAGCTCCTCCATCAATCAGAACTCTATTAGTGCGCCTCCCATCAATTATGGCCTTTACATGCAATGGCCTTAAATGATTTCTTTGTTCATCAATGGGCTTCTCCAATTGGGCTATATTATCGAACACGGTGACCAAATTCTCTTGGACATACACCCAAAAATCATCTGGATTTCTGTCATTGTCGACCATATCCTCATCGTCGGAAAAATCCACTTCAATATATCCTTCATACTCTGCTGGGATAACGAAAATCAATCCTATATTCATTCTCATGCCTGGTTCCAGGATGATTTCATTCTCTGGATCCTCGTCTAAGAATGCACCTCCTACAGTTCTTCCATGATTTCTCTTCAAATCATTGTCATCGTTTGATCCTGACCTTTTCTGACAAAGGCCGGGCTATCCCTGCACCACAGTTATCCAGTGCCTCAATGATGTCAGCTAGATCTTCATTTTGGCTATCCATGTCCATGCCTCTGTTGATGTTAGCTAGATCTTCATTTTGGCTATCCATGTCCATGCCTCTGCCGATGTTAATATCATCATTTGGATCGTTTATTGCCTCAATGACAGCATCAAAAGACAATTCCTCCTTGGTCAAATCACATTCAGGTTTGAATGTTGCCAACTGATGATCTTGCATCCTCGCCTCGAACTTCTCCTCAAACCCCGCTACCTTTTCCATGTCTACCAATCTGATAGTGTGATTTTACATCATGTTTTCTATATACTTTTGCATGCATTTTTCATATAGATTAGGCATTCTTTATTTGATTTTAGTTAGATTTTCCCTTGGAACGGGTGAAGCGGTTTCTTGGTGTTGTTTTGCAGGAATTAATGTAAAAATGCTCAGAAATTAGCCTTGATGGAGCTTGGATGAAAAAGAGCCTGAAAAGAGAAGAAATTGAGCCAAGCAGAATTCTGGTGATTCGCCCCGCGAGACTGGATTCGCCTCGCGACCCTGAGAGCTGACTGTTCCAGCAGAATGTCATCTTTCTGGTTCACCCCGCGAACCATGTTTCGCCTCGCGAGTCTGGAAACCAGAAGCCATCACGCCCAGGCCCTGATGCTCCTCACGGGCATATTGGAGAACCATTTTACTGGCTCGCGACGCGAAGACACTCTCGCCTCGCGAGAGCCCATTTCTCAGCAACAGTAGATTTTAATATTCGCCTCGCGAGAAGCCATTCGCCTCGCGAGTGAGCGCAGAACTGATTGGTATAAGTTGCCGTTTTAGGGCAGAAAAGGGGAGTTTTTGGGGAGCTCTTGGAGGAGGCACTTGGAGCTACGGCTAGACTAGGGTTCCAACCCTAGTAGGGGATGTTTTCCTTGCTCTAGGACTGAAAGAAGATTGGAGGATTCTTCTATGGAGTTTGCTTCATCCCTTCTCTCTTTCTCTTTTGTATTCTCATTTTTCATGAGTAGTTAAATCCTCCATTATTGGGGTTAGATGTAGCTTTTCTGAACTTGTTTGTATTTGATTTGGTTGTTTTAATGCAAGTCTCTATTTCTTTATGAGTATGTGATTCTGTGCTTAATGCTTTCCTTGGCTTAGCTACCCATAGGAATGATATGTTGCTTTGATAGACAATTGACAGATTGATGTTAAGGCATGCTCATGAATCATATGCCAAGTAGTTCAAGAATCTAGACATAGGTGTTGACTGCTTGCAATCTTATAAGTCTTGACTAAATAGTTGTTAAGCTTGTGAATTGGTAATTGGCAACCGATCCCTGTGGATACGATAACCGGTCTCACCACCGTATTACTTGTTTGCGACAAGGTGCACTTGCCTTTATTCTTAAAAATACGCATCACAATCCAACTGGCCATTTGCCTGTGGATTTTGTTGGCGGTGACGACATTTCCAAGGCCTTCTTTTTCTCTTCTACACAGACCTGGGGTATGGACTTATTTGACCTATTTTGAGTAACAGGCACCCTCATGTCAATCTCCATTGGGTGAGCCTCTATCACACTCTTCATTTTGACATCTCCACTCTTGTTAGCTACGTTGTCAGCCATTGTAACTAAACAACCAGTATTCTGCGATGGCATCTCTTTTATGGTGACACCTCCTTACCTGGCAAACTTCTTATTTTGAGCTTGTTGGAGCCTTTGCAACCTCCTCTTTTGTCTCTTGGAGATGACCGGCTGAGTTGATGGTCCTGACAAGCCAGGTCCTGTCATCTGAGCATTCTGAGCTAGTTGGCCCTTTCGGTAATCCTCATTCCAAAAGGGTGGATTGTGGTCATTGAATTTGTTTTTTCTGACCCATTTCTGCTTTCGTAACTCTGGATAACGAGCCGTGGCAGAATTCTTTACCCATTGATCCACCATTACATTGGACGGGGGTTTCCTAGTCTTGACGGAATTGAATCTACCACCGATAAAGTTGGTACTTTCCACTGATCCTCTGACCGGCTCTTCAAGCCCACCTCCAATGTGGTGCTGTCTAGGTCTTATCTGATGCATGTGGTGTTGACGGCTATTTGCTTGCCTGGTAACAACAGGTGCAACACTTCTGTGTACACTGTTAGACCCAGTATGGCTGCTCAAGTGCAAAAACATGCCTTGGTTACCACCATTACGAGACTCAGTTATGTCTTGTGGGTGATATGATGGCGTTTTCTGCCCCCTGGCTTTCTCGGCAGCTACTTCGTTATAAAATGTTTTGCATCTTGGGCAAACTTTAAGTATGCCACTAGATTTCTTGCGTGTCATGAAATCGACAAGAGGTTCTCCCGGCTTTGGATAAATATCAAATGAATCCGACAGATCCATCTGGATATTTTGCCCAGCACTGATATTGACCATGCCTATTCCCATAGGGACTCGGTGGTCAGCCTTGTTATCTTCATGACCAAACGGTTCTATATCAACCTTCATGTCTGGTTTCTTATCTGAAAATTTTAGTCTTCCTTATGCCAAACCTTTCTAAATAATGTCCCTGAAATGCATACAATCATTAGTTACATGATCAAAACTGTTATGATACTTACAGTACTTCTGATCCTTAATCTCATGGGCTTTCAAAAGCCTATGGTCATCCGATAATTTTAACTGCTTATCTTTAAGTAATATGTCAAATATTTGATCGACCTTGGTCACATCAAATGTATACACTTTCTTATTGATGAAAGGAATCCTTTCTTTGGCCCTCGTAGGCTTCAAAGCTTGGCATATATAAGCTGGACCATTTTTTAATTCAACGTAATCTACCTCATTCCTCAGAATCGTTGCCCTCCTCGTCGGATTCACTACATCCGACAAAGTTAATCTTTTCTCTTTTGAGGAATTTCTTCTGCTTGAAAACCTTTTCGGCTTTCAATTGTTCAATTTTTTGGACTTTATCTCCTAACTGGGCAAGATCAATTAGATGTTGGTTGACCAACTTCTTCCTAATATGATAATCTAGACCTCCAGCAGCAATCTTCACTATTTCCGCCTCAGGGATAGGGGTGAAGCAACGACTCCTCATTTGACGGAATCGGGCAAGGTAGTCATCGACAGACTCGTTATTCATCCTCTTAATGCCAAATAAGTCTGTTAATCCTATCTTTAGGTCACCCCTAAAGAATTGATCCTGAAAACTCCTCCCCAATTGATTCCAGGAGTGTATGGAATTAGGCCTTAGGGTCAAAAACCAAGAAAAAGCATTCTTAGTCAACGAACTAGGAAAGAACTTCATTTTTAGTCCCTCCTCTAAAGCCAAATCTCCTAACTCGATTGTATATCGGGCAATGAGCTCAATAGTCGATTCTTCGCTTTCTCCTGAAAATTTTGACAACTTGGGTATTTTGTATCCTCGAGGCATTTCTGAGACACCCCGTTGTGCCCCGGTGTTTTATTAGATTAATTACCTTCTTAAATCAATTCTCAATCACGGGTTTATCGTGAAAATACATAAAAATTTAAAACTTATTTAATTATCATATAACTTCTACAAATTTAAAACACAATAACTTCTACAAATACACACTTAGTTGTTCATTACAATACCAAAACACTATTGAGGGTATCCTCTCAGTAGGATCCCTCACGGGCATAAACTTAATAACATACATACTTAGTGGAAATATAAAAATGATCCTTAGACACACTGGCCATAATGTCTATACTCTAATCGACATGGATCACGGCTCGACCCCCAGCGTCGGGTTCGTAAGGAGTTCCATCCAACTCCTCATCAATCTCTGTTTCATATAGAGTTCCGTCCAGCTCCTCAGCAACATAACCCTCCATCGGGTCTTCTAACATAAACCAAAGTAACCCACAAAAATACAGAAACGTAGGGAATAAGAAACAGTTCTATCATCAAAAAGCGGAAAAGAGTCATAGTAAATCATACAAGAATTGTCACGGACAAACAACGCACATAACTAACAGATCACCCTCAAGTTAATATATCATCCTCTACCCCCAATCTCATGCTACTCAAAGACACCATAGTTGCACACCTATTTCCTAAGGTGGAAGTGGTCTCACGAGAACTCTTGATTTTACGTGTATTATATTACCGATACACGGTGTATTATATTACCAATACACAGAAGTGTTTTACGTGTATTATGTTACCAATATACAGAAATTTTTTACGTGTATTATATTACCAATACATGATATATTATATTATCAATACAGAAGTGTTTTACGTGTATTATATTACCAATACACGGATGTCCTTGCGTATTATATTACCAATACACTTTTGTCTTTGTGTATTATATTACCAATACATTTTTGTCCTTGTGCATTATATTACCAATACACGGTTGTGGACAACAACACCTAGACTTGAATCTCACCAACCCGTTTTAACAACATCCTAGTGCTTTAACCTTCTATTAGAACTTGACACATATTCTATGCCATAACACCTCTTTAACATACATCATCTAGGTTAGGCACTTCTAAATCATCATTATCCTCACACCCAAAATAATCATCTCTTAGACAACATATATATCTTTGCTTAAAAACCACTAAGCATAATAATACAAACCAGGCAGATCATGCATAACACAATATCAATCAAAATATTCCCATATCACAAACATAGCAAAAATCAGTTCAATAAAGGTAATAAAATCAAATCAACCATCAACAATATAAAATCAACCTAATATCGATAAACCTACAATCCCCAAATCGCCATTGGTTTTTTGTAAGAGGTTTCCAATGTGATTTTGGTCTTGTCGATTACTCGACAACTAGTAGGGTTTAGGTCGCCCTACACAATTATTATATAATCTACTACTTATCCATTCCGACGATAGGTTGGTTCTTTCCCCCACCTGGGTTATCACCGGACTCCCGAACTCGAAGCTCCTCGTTGTCACACCACAAAGTACTAACTCCACCTTCTGTGAAAGTGAGGAGATTAGATGCTCGAAGAGGTATACCACAAACGTCCTCGTTTCCTCCGCGATGGAAGTCTGAGGTTATGAACACAAAATCACAAGTTAAAATCAAACAAGAACACTAAACCACAAAGTATAGGTTCGGCCAAGACTAGTTCTTAGGATTAGAGATTCCCGAAAATTATACAACTCATGGATTTATGATCCTTAATTAAGTGTTAAGAGTTCATAAACAATGATCACTTAACAAAGTTGAATTAAAATCTCACTAAGTTATAAACATAGGGTATTCGGCCTAGGCTAGTAAAGTAGGCTAGCATTCACTAAACTTTCCAATCTCTTAGATTTAGCATCCATATGTATTAAGGAGCTCAAAACCATGATCATTTTGGAAAAATAAGAACAAAGTATCCTAGGTCCATAACCTTCTAGGTTCGGCCTTCATAGGATTTATAGGTTAGAAATATTTAAACTTTCCAATCTCTTAGACTTAGCATCCAAATATCTTTTGGAGCTCAAGTCCATGATCATTTTGGAAAACAATGGAAATTTAAACATTCCAATCTCTTAGACTTAGCATCCAAATATCTTACGGAGCTCAAGTCCATGATCATCTTGGAAAAATGAAAGTAATACATCCTAGCTTTAATAACATAGAATAAACAAGTCACTACTAGAAATCCATCTTTTTCGGACAGATTTACAGACGGATTTCGGACGAAAAATGGACAAATTTCGGACGGATAATTCATTTCGGACGGAATGGCACCCGTCTGAAAAAGCCTCGTGGGAAATTATAAAATCCGTCCCAAATTCTGTCCGAAAATATTTACAGACGGATTGCGGACAGAATATGGACAACGTGCAAATCCGGATTTTGGTTATTGTTCGGACGAATTTTGGACAGATTTATTTTTGTTTTCCAACGGATTTGGGACGGATGTTGTGATTTTATTGGTTATTGTTCGGACGAATTTCAGACAGATTTATTTTTGTTTTCCAACAGATTTGGGACGGATGTTGTGATTTTATTGGTTATTGTTTGGACGAATTTCGGACAGATCACTTCACTTACATTACAGTTTCACTATCTATGCGAATTATATGGCACCGATCACTAACATTTGCAGTTTCACATTCAATCACAAAATCTCTTAGATTTAGCATCCATATGTATTAAGGAGCTCAAAACCATGATCATTTTGGAAAAATAAGAACAAAGTATCCTAGGTCCATAACCTTCTAGGTTCGGCCTTCATAGGATTTATAGGTTAGAAATATTTAAACTTTCCAATCTCTTAGACTTAGCATCCAAATATCTTATGGAGCTCAAGTCCATGATCATTTTGGAAAACAATGGAAATTTAAACATTCCAATCTCTTAGACTTAGCATCCAAATATCTTACGGAGCTCAAGTCCATGATCATCTTGGAAAAATGAAAGTAATACATCCTAGCTTTAATAACATAGAATAAACAAGTCACTACTAGAAATCCATCTTTTTTGGACAGATTTACAGACGGATTTCGGACGAAAAATGGACAAATTTCGGACGGATTTCGGACGGATTTCGGACGGAATGGCACCCGTCTGAAAAAGCCTCGTGGGAAATTATAAAATCCGTCCCAAATTCTGTCCGAAAATATTTACAGACGGATTGCGGACAGAATATGGACAACGTGCAAATCCGGATTTTGGTTATTGTTCGGACGAATTTTGGACAGATTTATTTTTGTTTTCCAACGGATTTGGGACGGATGTTGTGATTTTATTGGTTATTGTTCGGACAAATTTCAGACAGATTTATTTTTGTTTTCCAACAGATTTGGGACGGATGTTGTGATTTTATTGGTTATTGTTCGGACGAATTTCGGACAGATCACTTCACTTACATTACAGTTTCACTATCTATGCGAATTATATGGCACCGATCACTAACATTTACAGTTTCACATTCAATCACAAAATCATGAATTTGACTATTGTTACAAAATACAGCCTTGGTACCATACAACTTCTAAAAATCAAATACCAATTGCTGCATGCAATCCAAAAGTCATGACTTAAAAACTATCAGAAGATCAAGCCACTGGGAACTGTGAAGGTCATGTAATGAACCAAACAAAAAAAAAAGTTGCCAGAAGAACTATGTGACCCACTTGAGTACTGCCTTGTCATGTTCTCTCGGTTTGAAAGTTCAGCAGCTACTCTTGCAGCCATGCTTGCAAGTTCTGCAAATCCTGAAGCGAATCACCAAGTGATTAGCATTTCCATAATTTTTTACAATAGAAGAAAAAGTTCAAAGAAACCTTCCCATCTACATTAAACCTTTAAATAGAACAGATAATGCTTCAATTTAAACATGTAAACGCTACTTCTTAATAATCAAACAAGACTCAATATTACCTGCTAACCCACATATCCAGCAGATATCTAAATGAAAGAAAAAAAGAATTAGCAATGTAAAGTGGAGTGCTTATGCAGTCCCCAACTGTCGCTGTCGATTTTTAGTAGTATGCCTTCGATAGTCCTCATTCGTCAAAATGAATGCATCAAATGCTACTAATGTTAAAATCTAATCGTACCTCTTATGAATCTTTTGTCAATGATTCATTACAAAATGATGGACACAATACTAGATTTTTTTTAAGGTGGCTACAATATTTCTCAACAAAGCCTTTTCGATACACTCATTAGAAATTCTTTAGTACTAAGTACTAACAGCACAAATTAGCTGGTACTAACATATTACCTCATCGATTCCATATTTTGGAAAGAAGCATCGACAATAATAATCAAATCCAAATTCTGGAGGAGCAGTCCAAGAAGCAAGTATGCCCCCGCCAGGGCATTTTGCTATTGTAGTAATATCCGGCTTTAGTTCTGCAATGTCTTTTCCTGAGGCAAGTTCAACCTACAAAACATTATAAGCTTCACCACTCACACAGAATATGCAGTTTGAATGATTCAACTACAACATACTGTTTCCTAATATCAACAAGGTTAACAGAAGATAAGATTGTCTTTACACTGAGAAGTATCAAGAATTGCTATGTGGGAACTAGTACACGGTTTGCAGGGTTATTGAGAAAACTTTGTAACTATGGTCCAAAGTCCAAACACAAAGTATGTTGTATACTAGGAAAATAATCGCTCTGCAATTGATGTATGCTAGAGAACAGAACATAAATGAGAAACAGATACTGAAAATTACCAAGAGGTCATCTCCATCTCCAATGGTAGTCCTCTTTATATCAATGATGGAGGCACCATTCAAGGCACCAGAAATTTGTGAGATATCATCACAATTGAATTTAGTAAGTGTATCAGCAGGGAAATCCAATTCAACGAAAATCTCAACATTTGAGGCATCTGTTCTATTGATGCATGTGACCCTTTTAGTAGTTAGAACTCTAGATAAAGTCAGAAATTCAATAATATTGGATTTCACCAAACCGGATGAAAAGAGAATATGTGCAGATGCTAATGTGGCATGGCCGTAAAGCTTGACCTACAAAAGCATACCAAAAATGTGAAAAATAATTAGATACTCTCATAGTGCAGTCTTTGTAACGGTCTAGATTTGATTTAATAATATTTTATTTTCAATGCAACATCATGTTTGCTTATTTGGTGCCTCATGTAATGTTCTTAGTGGAGTAGTAGACTTTAAAAGAATTTCTCAAAAAATAATGTAAACAGTTACAAGTACTCCCAGTCAAGCATTTGGCAAAGGGTGTACACTATACAAAACAATTCTTCTTATTTTAATCTAAAAGTACTTTTGTTAATGGTTAAGCATGATATACTTGTAGATCCAAGAACATGAACTTGCACCTAACTAAAGGACACTAAATAAATAATAAATAATAAATAAAAAAATTCTCATTGGGCATGCATTGTTCTGCCTATTGTTTTTGAGACCTCACATGCTTATAAGTCAAAATATTTAGTAAAATTAATTGTTTTATTTTGTGGTAGGTAACCTTCACCTCTGTAGTAGGAGTGAACCATCTGAGGCGGAAACGAGCATTTGAGGCTCCATTGAGTGAGATATCAGAGCTCTCAGACTCAGGAATCCGATTCAAGTAGCACGTCTCTGAGATATTGAACTCGGTTGCTACGGCTTGCATCCATTTTTCAAATCACAGTATGAAATCAAAGAGCTAGGGTTAGGGTTTGCAATTTGGGGAAAATTCATTTTAACTAAAGAATAATGAAATTGGTTTAGGGAAACACAAATTCACAGTCCCAATTTCATAAAACAAGGTTTAAATTTAAGAGTAAAATCTAAAATCAAAGGGTTAGGGTTTCAAAATCAATTTGGGAATTTCTTGAAATCCAACAAGGTAAGGTGAGGAATCACTCACCCACAAGTAAGGGAGAAGAGATGGTGGCGGTCTGGTTGTCCGGCGCGGCGGTAGTGGCAGCGGAGGACGGCGATGCACTTCTGGATAGCACCAAGATCTAAATGAAAATAATAATCAAGCTTTAGGGGAGGAGGAAAGGAGGTGTAACAACCCATAGAGGTTGAAAACCACCATTAATGGCGGCAACTGGAGCTTACCACAGTGGAGATGACGTTTCACGATGGCGGAGGGCAAAGCAGCGGCCAGGCGCGTGTAGGAAAGGGCTGGGTCGCATAGCCATCTTCTCCGTGTTGAGCAGTGACTGAACGGCGTCCCTAGGAGGCGCGCGCGGTGGACGGCGTTAGCTGCGGTGGTGGGACGACGCCGGCTGGGAGTGAAGGAAGGGGGTGAAGTTGGAGGGAGGAAGAAGAAGAAGAGAGAAATAAGGAGAAAGAAGAAGAAAAAGAAAGAAAGAGAGAGGGGGGAGGGGTTACGGGTCTGATGAGGGAAGGAGAGAGTTTTTATGTTTTAAACTTAACATTCAGTGATAGGTACAAAAATGAGTGATAAAATATTAAGCCTAAAAATAAACATGTTTTTAGTTTTTGAATCTAAAAATAAAGATTGATAAATATATGATTTCAAAATTCAAATTAGAATAAAGATTAATAGTTGAACTGATCAACTACAAAAATACTCGGTCCAAAATTTAATCTCCAATTAAGGTCAAACCAGTTTATTTTCAACTCTAAAATTAAATAGGATGAAAATATGAAAATGCTTTTCTCTTAATCATATTATTTTAAAACACTTTTTCTGTACTGGTAATAATATTGACAATAATGTAATTTATTGTCTAGTAAGTGTGCATTCACTGAAATAAGTCAATGCTAACGCACCCGATAAAATAATTTGAAGAGAGCAATTTAATTACTCAACTAAACCACATAACAAAATAAACATAAACATCCAAATAAAATAATTAATCATATGTGTAAATCGGATGTAAGATAAATCAAGGAAAATATAAAAAATAACACAATCTGTGTGAAATCCGTCCGAAATTTTCAGACGGATTTTAGAGGGATGTAAGATAAATCAAGGAAAATATAAAAAATAACAAATCCGTGTGAAATCCGTCCGAAATTTTTGGACGGATTTCAGACGGATGTAAGATAAATCAAGGAAAATATAAAAAATAACAAATCCGTGTGAAATCCGTGTGAAATCCGTCCGAAATTTTTGGACGGATTTCAGACGGATGTAAGATAAATCAAGGAAAATATAAAAAATAACACAATCCATGTGAAATCCGTCCGAAATTTCGGACGGATTTCAGACGAACAAGGAAAATATAAAAAATAACACAATCGGTGTGAAATCCGTCCGAAATTTCAGACGGACTTCAGACGGATCAAGGAAAATATAAAAAATAACACAATCCGTGTGAAATCCGTCCGAAATTTTCGTCCGAAAATTCAAGTTTTCTAGTAGTGAGTTAGAAATCCTTAAACTTCCCAATCTCTTAGACTTAGCATCCAAATATCTTATGGATCTCAAGTCCATGATCATTTTGGAAAACAATGGAAACTTAAACATTCCAATCTCTTAGACTTAGCATCCAAATATCTTATGGAGCTCAAGTCCATGATCATCTTGGAAAAATGAAAGTAATACATCCTAGCTTTAATAACATAGAATAAACAAGTTATAAATTCTTAAACTTTCCAATCTCTTAGACTTAGCATCGAAATATCTTATAGAGCTTAAGTCCATGATCATTTTGGAAAAATAAAAACTCAAACATCCTAGTACCTAAACACTAAGTTTCGGCCATCATAGGATGATGAGGAAAAAATATTTTTTGTTTAACAATAACTCTTAGGTTTAGAATCACAAGGTATTAAGAGTTCTAAATCCATGATCATACTTGGAAAGTTGAAACATAGTATCCTAGGCTTACTTATTCAGATTTTCAGTCATCATAGGAACAAGCTATCAAAACTTCCAAGATTTATAGATTTAAGATCAATGGATAGTTAGAAACTCAATCACATGATCATATTCCAAAAGTTGAAACAAAAACATCCTAGGTCACAAATGCAAGCATTCGGCCTTCATTGGAAGAGATAGGTAGAGATTTTTGTTTTACATAACCTCTTAGTATGTGAAAATATAAGTTAACACAAGACTATAGAAAGTGGTTTCAACTTAAAAGGAGTTTTCTACCATTTTAGAGAGATTTTAGAAGTTTAAAGCATATAAAGAACACATAAAGTAAACTAAGAAATAAAAGATGAAACTTGCAAAAAGATTCATATGAGAGCATTACTCTTAGTATAAGGAATAACTTTAATGAATAACTTAAGTAGAAAAGATGAATAAAAACTAAAGCTTTAAGAGCTTGAATTTTTAGAAGAAAGAAGAAGATGAAGGTTTAATGGAGGTTGAAGGAGGAAGATGATGAAGTGAAAATGAAAGGGGTATATATAAAGAGGGGAGAGAGTGGCATGAAATTGAGGAGAGAGGAATGAGCTTGGAGAGCAAGTTTTGACCTTGTGCCTTGTTTGGTTGAAGAAGAAAGAGAAAAATATGTTTTTAGAATATAATATGATATATTACAAAAAGTCCATCATGACCACTTTTTAGGAGGTAGCTTAGGCCATACATCTAGTGAGTCACCTCACTCCCTCATCTCACCTCAAGCCTTTTATGTCTCCTATTTTGCTCCATTTCGTACCCGGTTGCATTTCCGATCGTAATTCTTCCGAAGTTTTCGCCCGAATAAAATATTTTATTTTATTTTTGAACGAAAATTTTCAAAATAACCAAAGATGAAGGAAACATAATAAAAACACTAACTATCTCTTTCACGGGTCAAAATTAGGTTTTCTGCACAGTACACTTGTACCGGCAGTGAAAACACAGACCGGCTTTCGTCTGAATTTTCAACCGAAAATTTTACCGTAACCCTCTACCATAAAGTAGACTATGAATATGATTTTATTTTAATCAAAAACACTTTCTAACTCTCAAATTTAAAATATAATTTAATTATATCTTAATCGGTTGAACATCATAATTAAAATCAGGCTGTTACAATTTATGCCTGTTGGACCCAATCAGGAAATGCCGATGCAAAAAATGGTTGATTGGCATAACCTATATTAAAACCAAATATATTCAATGCCTGCTCGACAACTTGGTTAACATTTTGGTTTAGAACATTTTGACGAAGCGCTCCAATAGCATCTTGGTTTATGACAAAGTCCTCGTCTTCATATGGTTGTAAAATATGTACATTTCCACATCTCAAAGGAATCCGACGATGGGGCTGTGGCCGCTCGTCATCTTGTTCAAATCCATCAAGTTGTACAACTTGTGGTTGGTTATTCCTATTGACATTTCTATTGAGATTTCTATTGGTATTTTGGTTATCATCTGGGGCTACAACGCCCAAGGCTCTATTTAACCTACCTATCTCATTTGCCAATGTCAAGCATGCATTATTCGTGTTTTCCATTAATGGCGTAATCACTGTACTCATTTGTTGAGTAAATGTATTCCCCATGTCATGGTTACTAGAGTTAATTTGTTGTCGAACATTGGCTAATGTAGCCTCTGACAGACCAACAATATTTTGTGGGGGTTGTCTTAGTGGGGATATATGTGGCCTTACTACTGGTTTCTCTTGTCGAGAATGGGTTACTACCATTGACCCTGTTATCCCATTCGCATGACTGGGGATTTGCCCCCCAGTCGATGGTCCTGCCTGTCCAGATATATGGGCAGCCATCGTCATTCCATTCAAATATGGTATGTATGCAAATGGGGCATTTGGATTGACAGCAGTCGAACCATAAGGCATCCTATACAATGGTTGTGACAGAGGTTGCGTAGTCCCTCTTGGGTTTGAATTCATAACGCTTCATGGAGACAATCCGGTAGTTGGTGGATTTATTTGTTGTAAAACTGGGGAAGTTGGTGACGGGAGTGTTCCTTGGCCAACTTCGTCAAATCTATTGACAACTTGAGCGTAAGAAATGGCTCTTCTCGCACCTAAACTATTAGTGGTATTATTCCCTGCATTAGTAGCGTTAGCCCTGGTTGCAGGAATATTGTCAACTGGTGCAATAGCATCCACCGTTGACACAGTGGCATTAGTGCCTACTACGCCTGCATCACTTGCACTACTCATATTCACAGAGTTTTGGGGAATAGATGATGTTTGAACCACCTTTCCACTCCGTAGATGCATACAAATAAATTTGTATGTCAAATTCGTGACACTGTACGAGTTACTCTAAACTCGTCCCATCGGGCGTGCCAATTTGTTAACGTGGTTTTTTGGTTGTGTCCAAAATTCCTTCGTGACAAATAATTATAGATCAAACGAGTACGGGACCTACGAGTTATGCGGTAATCTCGTCAAAATAAGTATGTGAATTGTCTGCCAAGTACTAATTTGACAATGAAGCCAAATTAGAAATTACTGGCAAAGACTTAGTATCAAAATAAATATGTAAATTTATCAAAAAAAGATACAAAGTGTTGTCAATAATGAATTTTGACAATAAAACGACTTGTGTTTTAAAAGATAAGTTTGAAATTTAAAAGAAGAAAGTAGTTTCTATTGTAGAAGATAACTTCCTAGTTGCATTAAGTTTGTAATAAAAAGAAAGAAGAATTTGAAAGTAAAGTTAAGTAAAATAGGATCTAAGTAATATCATTCACGAAAGGTAAATGAAAATAAGAACATAAACGAAATATCAAGGAATAATGGAGAACAAGTAAGGAACTTTGAAGGATAAAACCAGTATTGTACTGGGTTGTAATATTGAATTGAATTGAAATGAGAAGGGTGGAGGGAGTACTTGAATTAATCCGTCAATCTGCTGTGTGATGGAGATGTGTAGGATGTGTATCAAATAACCGACAGACCCTGGTTACAATGAGTTTACTACTATTTATAGAAAAATACAATAACTTCCTAGCAGTAACTTCCTATCTAATTGACTGCCACATGTTTTTGGCAGTTCTTTTAGATTCTAAACCTAACTACTTGTCAAAACGGTTCCAATAATTTCTCAATGTCTTGAACCGCTTCGTGTCAACTAACTTGTCTTTAACGGAATTAACTGCTTGACAACTTATTTTAACTGCTTTGTTGACCTTGAGGCTTGATCATTTTTCCTTTTCCACCTTATTGGCGACTCTTTCATGAATATTTTCGAAAAACCATCCGTCAGTCAATATGCACATCTTCTTGCCAACTAAGTATCTTCAATGCTTTAGAAAAACAATAGTTTTAACTTCACTCCCTTTGTTAACCTGTCAGAATTATTCCTTTCAAGAATTTGAAATTCTTCCATTAACACACCGAGACATTGATATAGTGCTTTAGAAACAAAAGGAGAATTACACTTCAATGTTTGACACTTGATAGATACCTTATTAATGTATTTTAACCCATACTAGCCATATATTAGATATATAGTCCTAATAGTTCTCGATGTTTTCTTGTGTAATTGTGGTGTGTGTTTACATTATAACCAATATTTATAGATTCTTATAATTTCTAGTTTCCATAATTCAGGGTTCTAGAGAATCAAAGAAACCAAAGAAACCAAAATCAGGTTAAACTCAATAGTTAGAAGATATATGATAATCTCTATGTAAAAAACACAAAATAATCCAAATATGCGATTTGTGATACTGAGAGCTTCGCGACCTCGGTCCTCGACGACTCTTCTTCACTACCTGTCTCTGCTGGGATGACATCCCTATTTATAGTAAATTGATCCAACTAGAACAAAAGGGAGAAGAAATAGGGTTTGTACCGATGTACAAACAGAGATGTGACGATTGTGACGCTGTGCAGAGAAGAGAGGTAAAAATGGAGCTCACCGAGTGAGAGAGTGAGTTCATAGTTGAGGGATTTGAGAGAAAATGGAGAGAGTGAGTTGTAGTTTGTGATTTGAGAGGATTTGAAGCGCCTCGAAAGAGTGGCAGAGGGTTTAAGCGCAAGAGAAGGGAAGGGCGCGATAGGGAAGTTAGTGTTTTTTGATGGATTTTAACATCGGTTAAAAGTACCACCGATGTCTAAAGTTATGTATAAAAAATACGACCGCCTCATTTTCAACATTGGTTAAAATTGAACCGATGTCAAATCCTAATATAAAAAGCATATCTTGCACTAGTGTCAAGATCATCGAGTATCTTGTTGAAGTCAGTAATCTGGTCAGCCACTAATCGTTCTTCATTCATTTTGAAAGAAAATAGTTGTTGCTTCAAGAACAACCTGTTTGCCACTGATTTAGTCATGTAGAGGGATTCAAGCTTCAGCCACAATCCAGCCATTGTTGGTTCCCTTGCAACTTCTCTGAGTGGTTTATCTCCAAGACACAAGATTATAATGCTCCTGGCCTTATCAATTAGCTCCTTCCTTTCTGCTGCAGAGAGGGTTGTAGGAAGTGCAGCTTCACCTTTGAGTGCATCACCAAGCCCTTGTTGAACTAGAACAGCTTGCATCTTTATCCTCCATAAACCGAAATCATTTGTTCCAGATAATTTTTCTATATCAAACTTTGTTGATCCCATATCTTCGAGCTTTCAACTTACTTTGTTCCAAGATTTCCCACAGACGGTGCCACTTGTTAAAGTGAATAACTGAAAACAAGAACAAGACAACAACAGAACAGCAACAAAGCTAAACCAGAAAATAGATTGCAATAATGAAATGAAGTTAAGAGGAAGAGATGAACACCGAGTAACTAATGTGGTTCAGCCGGTGGGGTTTACATCCACGGGAAGGGAGCAAAAGATATCCACTATGAAAGAAATCATGTACAAGATCAAGCTTTGCAAATAGACTAAACCCTGGCCATTTCTATCTACTGTCGAGAGAACGGAACAAGAAGAATCCCAGCCTTTCAGCTCACTATTTTCACACACCATTTGATCTCTCCCACTCTTTCTTTCTTGGCTCACAAGTTTCCAGAATTACATGAATGAATATCTCACAGCTATACATTCTTAATTACCCTTAATCTAGAGACCAAGTCAATATATATACTAATCAGTTCTTCAAGACCTGCACGTGCTCCATTCTGTTTGCTGCACCAAGTTGGTTGAAACTGCTTAACAAAGTTGTAACAGAAAAACTGAATGCTTCAAACTCTTGCAACTGATTTTGAGACACCATTCAACAAATTTAATTTCGCCTACATACATCCATCCAAAATAATCCATGCTATTTTTTTCCATCTTCACAGCCACCCAACAAAAATTTATTTGGATCTAAGTAAGAATAATTGAAACTTTCTTGGACATTTTAAAGGAAGGTAAATACTAAATTTGCTATCATAAAATAGCTTACACTTTGATTATATTATCCAAAATTGGGCGAGCTGCATTTAAGAACAGTCTAAAATGAATGTCAAATGGCACTAGCTTAAAAAAAAAACTGTTATCATCCTTGGTATTCTTTGGTTGTGTATCTCTTATACTCAACCTATTAATGTAATTTCTTTTGGCTTTCGAAGAAACAAAAACAAAAACTGTTCGTCAATAATCTTATTGTTACGCATGCTACATAATTTTACATTAATGTAATCAGTGTGTGCGTACACCTGTTTCTAATTTTTTTTTACGTAACAGATCCCATACTTCAGTCTTTAGATGTTGTATATGTGCTCCAAGTGGTTTTGTTTTTGAACCAGTTATAATTAGAAGATAGGTACTTTGGTAAGGGTTCTTGTATAAGAGTAATTAGAATATCCTGATGCTCTCCTCATTACAATATTTGGCTTATAAAAAAAATATGCATACACCTAAAGATTAGCAGGAGATTGAGTAGAAGGTATAGATATTGATCAATGTTAACATTGTTGCATCTCTTCACCTTAAACAAAGGGAAAAGGGTTTCTACTACTAAATTTATAAACTTTTGGTGCTTTTTTTTTTTTAACAATATTGACCTAGGTTTCAGGTGAAGAAATCGGGGAAGTGGTAATTATTTACATGGCCGGTACCCCGAGTTACATGTGAGAGAGAGAGAATAAAATCAGAGAAAGCGAGAAATTCAAGCACTACTAGAAATCCATCTTTTTCGGACAGAATTTCAGACGGATTTCGGACGAAAATTGGACAAATTTCGGACGGATAATTCACTTCGGACGGAATGGCACCCGTCTGAAAAAGCCTCGTGGGAAATTATAAAATCCGTCCCAAATTCTGTCCGAAAATATTTACAGACGGATTGCGGACGGAATATGGACAACGTGGAAATCCGGATTTCGGACGGATTTCGGACAGATTTATTTTTGTTTTCCAACGGATTTGGGACGGATGTTGTGATTTTGTTGGTTATTGTTCGGACGGATTTCAGACAGATTTATTTTTGTTTTCCAACGAATTTGGGACGGATTTCCCACGGAAGAATGAAAGGTCGGAATCTGTCACGGCCAGGCCGTGATGCCCATCACGGTCGTGACATGTCAACTGAGCCAGACCCCTTCTAGGCAGAATCTGTCACGGCCAGGCCGTGATACCCATCACGGTCGTGACAGACCATTTAGTGAAGCAACGTTCAAGGCAGAAGCTGTCACGGCCAGGCCGTGATGCCCATCACGGCCGTGACGCGCATTCTATGGATGATTTTTGAAAAGCCCTATGTCCAAAGGGGATAAGAATCATCAAACATCAAACATTTTTGAAAAACATACTACTATTATGCTTTAGCATCAAACATCAACTTAGCCTTAGAACAAGCTACAGACAATGGACGGCTAACAAGTAAAAACAATAGTATATAAATCCCATTTAAGTATTGCCCAATGCGGACCTATATATAAAAAAGGATCATGAACAACATCTCAAAAACTGTATTTAAACACTTAATGGAAGTCAAAAATTGGGGTTTAGAAACACAATTGATCAAAGAAGGATGAAATCTCAAAAACTGTATTTAAACATCTATATGGTCCTTTAACTTTTCAGGTGCAAACAGGAACCACAATAAGTCTCATTGTGCTCAAGCCTGCCTCCATGTCTTTGCAAGGTCTTTTCAATCTGCGCAAATGAACATTCAACATAAATCAGATATCAAGAACTAAAAGCTAAAAGCAAAATAAAGAACTAAAAGCTAGATGCCAAAAACTAAAAGTAAAATAAAGTGACCATTGCTATGACCATTGCAGTCACATTCATGCTGCTCACATACATGTGGCCAATTGACTTGGTAACCCCTCATCATATTTATACTAGACTTTACAGGCTAGCCTATATTTTGGTTGGTGCTTGGGGTATCATACTTGTTGCCATTGGTTTGATTCAGACAGCCCACTTAGTCTTCTGGATAAAGAAGAGGCGCACGACCTCAAGAACTGGTTCAGTGGTTGAGGATAACTATAGCCGGGTGTAAATGTAATACTTTCAAGAAATCGAAGTGTGACAACTAATACTATATTAAATAATTACTTGATGCCAAAAGTATAATGCTTTATAGTCCTATGTATACAAACAAGCCTTTGCAGTTACCGAATAGCATGCAGTTATCGAAAATCCCTCAGGCAGTCTCCCCTTACCTTTGGAGACAAGTAAAGGATCATCGTCTTAATGCTCACGTTAGCTCCAAGAGTGTAACTATCTACTCCATCAAGCAAGCATAGCCGTGTCAAATGTCCCAGAGAGGGAATCCCACAATGCGCAACAACCAGAAATCAAGAAATCAATTACACATGATCAAATACACATTCTAATTTGATCTAAACACTTTATCTTATTACCAAACAAGGTTATTTTCAAAGAAAATCATGTTTGGAGCTTACGCTTCACAATACCCTTTGAGGAAACTTTGTTTTGATTAAAGGATCATGAAAATGAATTTAGGAATCATCAATTAAGAGTCCTAATTGCACTAAATCATAATTAATTTCACAAAAACGGAATCAAATTCAAATAAAATCAAATTGGGGTTTAGGGCTCCTAAATACAATTTGGGGAAAACTCATTTTAACTAAAGAATCATGAAATTAGTTCAAGAAATTACTAATTCAACAATTCAATTGATTAAAACATAATTAATTTCATGTTTAACAACTGAAATTAAAGTAATTTGGGTTAGGGTTTCAAAATCAATTTGGGGGTTTTGAATCTAGAAGAGATTAGGGGTAAACACTTACCCAAGATGAAGGAAAAGGCACTGCGACGACGGCCCAAGGTGGTGGTGACGATGGACGGTGCGGCAGTAGGGGCGGAGAACGACAACATGTTTTCTGTACAGCCACCAAAATCCAAAAGAAACAAGAGTTAAGCTTCAAAGGAAGAGAAAAGAAGGATCAACAACCCAAACTATGGTGGAAACACCATAAACGGCGACCAGAAGAACTCACCGTGGCAGTGACAGCAGCGAACTGAGGCGCGCTTGAACAGAATGCATAGGAGGAGAACAGAAGCACGCAGCCTACCCCTTGCTCTGAGCGGTGGCCGGACGTTGGCCTCCCTAGTGGTGGCGCGAACCAGACAGCAAGGAAGAGGGAGGTGCTGAGTTTGGGGGGAGAAGAAGTGGGGAAGAAGAAGAAGAAGGGAGAAAAAAGGAGAAGCAGAGAAAGAAAAGAGAAAGTGAGGGAGAGGCGTAGAGAGAGAGAGAGGAAAATGAGAAAGTTAGGTTTTTTAGTTAATTATTTAGTAATAGGTACAAAATGAGTGATAAATATTAAGCCTAAAATAATCATGTTTTTACTTTTTTTGGAATCTAAAAATAAAGATTGATAAATATATGATTTTCGAAATTCAAATTAGAGTAAAGACTAATAGTTGAACTGATCAACTAAGAAAATACTCAGTCCAAAATTTAATCTCCGATAAATATCAAACCAGTTTATTTTCAACTCTAAAATTAAATAGAATGAAAATATGAAAATGCTTTTCTCTTAATATTATTATTTAAAATATTTTTCTGTACTGGTAATAATAGTGACAATAATGTAACTTATTGTCTAGTAAGCGTGCATTCACTGAAATAAGTCAGTGCTAATGCACCCAATAAAATAATTTGAAGAGAGTAATTTAATTACTCAAACTAAACCACATAACAAAATTAACATAAACATCCAAATAAAATAATTAATCATATGTGTAAAAACTAGGGTGTTACAATTAGCAGAGAAACAACATCATCCCATTTTCATTTCATTTATATCCCTTTCCTTTTGTTTTATTTTATTTTTTTGCAGCACCTATCTTCAAACTTCAATAACCCTCCTTTGTTTTTCTTATTCCTATCTCTCTCTCTAACTCATTCTCACTTTCTCTCTCTGCATAGAATAGCAATTAGCAAACAAAATGAAAGAAGAAACTTGGAAACTCCACCCATCCACCCATCAAACAGGACATATGTTTTCCTAGATCTTGCATCAGTCCATGAGTAATTGCAACACTCATTACATGTAATTGAAAATAAACAAACAAGTAAAGGATCCTCGTCTTAATGCTCATGTTAGCTCCAAGAGTGTAATTATCTACTCCATCAAGCAAGCATAGCCGTGTCAAACGTCTCAGAGAGGGAATCAAACAACGCGCAATAATCAGAAATCAAGAAATCAATTACGCATGACCAAACACACATTCTAATTTGATCTAAACACTTAATCTTATTACCAAACAAGGTTATTTTCAAAGAAAATCATGTTTGGAGCTTACGCTTCACAATACCCTTTGAGGAAACTTTGTTTTGATTAAAGGATCATGAAAGAGAACTTGGGAATCATCAATTAAGAGTCCTAATTGCACTAAATCATAAGTAATTTCACAAAAACATAACCAACTTCAAATGAAATCAAATTGGGGTTTAGGGCTCCTAAATACAATTTGGGGAAAACTCATTTTAACTAAAGAATAATGAAATTGGTTTAGGGAAACGCTAATTCACAGTCCCAATTTCATAAAACAAGGTTTATTCTTTAAGATTAAAATCTGAAATCAAAGGGGGGTTTACGGGTCTGAAAGGAGAAAGAAGAAGAAAGAGAAAGAAAGAAAGAAAGAAAGAAAGAGAAAAGGGGGGTTTACGGGTCTGATGGGGGGAAGGAGAGAGTTTTTGTGTTTTAAACTTAACATTTAGTAATAGGTATAAAAATGAGTGATAAAATATTAAGCCTAAAAATAAACATGTTTTTAGTTTTTGAATCTAAAAATAAAGATTGATAAATATATGATTTCAAAATTCAAATTAGAGTAAAGACTAATAGTTGAACTGATCAACTAAGAAAATACTCAGTCCAAAATTTAATCTCCGATAAATATTAAACCAGTTTATTTTCAACTCTAAAATTAAATAGAATGAAAATATGAAAATGTTTTTCTCTTAATCTTATTATTTAAAATATTTTTCTGTACTGGTAATAATAGTGACAATAATGTAACTTATTGTCTAGTAAGCGTGCATTCACTGAAATAAGTCAGTGTTAATGCACCCAATAAAATAATTTGAATAGAGTAATTTAATTACTCAAACTAAACCACATAACAAAATTAACATAAACATCCAAATAAAATAATTAATCATATGTGTAAAAACTAGGGTGTTACAATTAGCAGAGAAACAACATCATCCCATTTTCATTTCATTTATATCCCTTTCCTTTTGTTTTATTTTATTTTTTTGCAGCACCTATCTTCAAACTTCAATAACCCTCCTTTGTTTTTCTTATTCCTATCTCTCTCTCTAACTCATTCTCACTTTCTCTCTCTGCATAGAATAGCAATTAGCAAACAAAATGAAAGAAGAAACTTGGAAACTCCACCCATCCACCCATCAAACAGGACATATGTTTTCCTAGATCTTGCATCAGTCCATGAGTAATTGCAACACTCATTACATGTAATTGAAAATAAACAAACAAGTAAAGGATCCTCGTCTTAATGCTCATGTTAGCTCCAAGAGTGTAATTATCTACTCCATCAAGCAAGCATAGCCGTGTCAAACGTCTCAGAGAGGGAATCAAACAACGCGCAACAATCAGAAATCAAGAAATCAATTACGCATGACCAAACACACATTCTAATTTGATCTAAACACTTAATCTTATTACCAAACAATGTTATTTTCAAAGAAAATCATGTTTGGAGCTTACGCTTCACAATACCCTTTGAGGAAACTTTGTTTTGATTAAAGGATCATGAAAGAGAACTTGGGAATCATCAATTAAGAGTCCTAATTGCACTAAATCATAAGTAATTTCACAAAAACATAACCAACTTCAAATGAAATCAAATTGAGGTTTAGGGCTCCTAAATACAATTTGGGGAAAACTCATTTTAACTAAAGAATAATGAAATTGGTTTAGGGAAACGCTAATTCACAGTCCCAATTTCATAAAACAAGGTTTATTCTTTAAGATTAAAATCTGAAATCAAAGGGGGGTTTACGGGTCTGAAAGGAGAAAGAAGAAGAAAGAGAAAGAAAGAAAGAAAGAAAGAGAAAAGGGGGGTTTACGGGTCTGATGGGGGGAAGGAGAGAGTTTTTGTGTTTTAAACTTAACATTTAGTAATAGGTATAAAAATGAGTGATAAAATATTAAGCCTAAAAATAAACATGTTTTTAGTTTTTGAATCTAAAAATAAAGATTGATAAATATATGATTTCAAAATTCAAATTAGAGTAAAGACTAATAGTTGAACTGATCAACTAAGAAAATACTCAGTCCAAAATTTAATCTCCGATAAATATCAAACCAGTTTATTTTCAACTCTAAAATTAAATAGAATGAAAATATGAAAATGCTTTTCTCTTAATCTTATTATTTAAAATATTTTTCTGTCTTTGGTAATAATAGTGACAATAATGTAACTTATTGTCTAGTAAGCGTGCATTCACTGAAATAAGTCAGTGCTAATGCACCCAATAAAATAATTTGAAGAGAGTAATTTAATTACTCAAACTAAACCACATAACAAAATTAACATAAACATCCAAATAAAATAATTAATCATATGTGTAAAAACTAGGGTGTTACAATTAGCAGAGAAACAACATCATCCCATTTTCATTTCATTTATATCCCTTTCCTTTTGTTTTATTTTATTTTTTTGCAGCACCTATCTTCAAACTTCAATAACCCTCCTTTGTTTTTCTTATTCCTATCTCTCTCTCTAACTCATTCTCACTTTCTCTCTCTGCATAGAATAGCAATTAGCAAACAAAATGAAAGAAGAAACTTGGAAACTCCACCCATCCACCCATCAAACAGGACATATGTTTTCCTAGATCTTGCATCAGTCCATGAGTAATTGCAACACTCATTACATGTAATTGAAAATAAACAAACAAGTAAAGGATCCTCGTCTTAATGCTCATATTAGCTCCAAGAGTGTAATTATCTACTCCATCAAGCAAGCATAGCCGTGTCAAACGTCTCAGAGAGGGAATCAAACAACGCGCAACAATCAGAAATCAAGAAATCAATTACGCATGACCAAACACACATTCTAATTTGATCTAAACACTTAATCTTATTACCAAACAAGGTTATTTTCAAAGAAAATCATGTTTGGAGCTTACGCTTCACAATACCCTTTGAGGAAACTTTGTTTTGATTAAAGGATCATGAAAGAGAACTTGGGAATCATCAATTAAGAGTCCTAATTGTACTAAATCATAAGTAATTTCACAAAAACATAACCAACTTCAAATGAAATCAAATTGGGGTTTAGGGCTCCTAAATACAATTTGGGGAAAACTCATTTTAACTAAAGAATAATGAAATTGGTTTAGGGAAATGTTAATTCACAGTCCCAATTTCATAAAACAAGGTTTATTCTTTAAGATTAAAATCTGAAATCAAAGGGGGGTTTACGGGTCTGAAAGGAGAAAGAAGAAGAGAAAGAAAGAAAGAAAGAAAGAAAGAAAGAAAGAAAGAAAGAAAAGGGGGTTTACTGGTCCGATGGGGCGAAGGAGAGAGTTTTTGTGTTTTAAACTTAACATTTAGTGATAGGTATAAAAATGAGTGATAAAATATTAAGCCTAAAAATAAACATGTTTTTAGTTTTTGAATCTAAAAATAAAGATTGATAAATATATGATTTCAAAATTCAAATTAGAGTAAAGACTAATAGTTGAACTGATCAACTAAGAAAATACTCAGTCCAAAATTTAATCTCCGATAAATATCAAATCAGTTTATTTTCAACTCTAAAATTAAATAGAATGAAAATATGAAAATGATTTTCTCTTAATCTTATTATTTAAAACATTTTTCTGTACTGGTAATAATAGTGACAATAACGTAAATTATTGTCTAGTAAGCGTGCATTCACTGAAATAAGTCAGTGCTAACGCACCCAATAAAATAATTTGAAGAGAGTAATTTAATTACTCAAACTAAACCGGTACGGATTGCTTTAATAGGGATTGATTTCATTTTATTAGTCTAAATATGTTTTTTAATTTTTTTTCATAAATCTTGTTTACTTTTAAATTTATTAAGATCAAATATTTTAATCATATTTATAAGATAAATTATTTAATCTTTTTTCAAGGAAAATATAAAAAATAACAAATTCCGTGTGAAATCCGTTCGAAATTTTCGGACGGATTTCGGACGGATGTAAGAAATATAAAAAAAATAACACAATCCGTCTGAAATCCGTCCGAAATTTTGGACAGATTTCACACGGATGAAGGAAAATATAAAAAATAACACAATCCGTCTGAAATCCGTCCGAAATTTTCGGACGGATTTCAGACGGATCAAGGAAAATATAAAAACCCGTCCGAAATTTCGGACGGATTTCAGATGGATCAAGGAAAATATAAAAAATAACACAATCCGTCTGAACCGACGGATTTCAGACGGATTAAGGAAAATATAAAAAATAACACAATCCGTCTGAAATCCGTCCGAAATTTTCGGAAAATTTCGGATGGAAACATTTCCGTCCTAAAATTCCGTCCGAAAATTCAAGTTTTCTAGTACTGAAGGTAATACCAAATAGAGAAAGAATACCTTGCTTATCCTGTAGATAGAGATCACCTATCATATTTTGATGTATCACATCATATCACAACCATCTAATAATATGTTGTCACGTAAATTAAAATTTAATTTAATATTAAAATAGTAAAATATATATGACAATATATTATTGGTCGGGACAGAGTATGATATACCAAAATGGGATATGTGATTTGTATCCTTCGTGCAAAATGTGGATTTGCTGCCTTTCCATTTTGAGAAATAATGATAATCAATTGGGAAATGGAAAAGTTTCCCAAACACTTATCAAATTAAACATGTTTGGGAATGAAATGAGTTTGGTTCATTTATGCCATGCAATGTTGGTTGAGCACAAGAGTCCCCCCAAACACTTCATCGTAGAAGGACTATACATTCTTACGGGTATTAAACTAGCTACCCCCAACTCACATGAAGCATATAGAGAAACTCTAAGGCTTTGTTTGTGAGTTTTGTTTTGGAGGGGAAGTAAGGGAAATGGAAGGTTTGTGAGAATATCTCTCTTATTTGTGAGTTTAAAAATTTGGAGGAGAAGATTTTGAGGATTTTATAAAACCCCTCAAACCCCTCCTAAGCCCTCTTTTTTGGTTTACCCCATTTGGGATTTATTGGGGGGAAAGTAATTAAATTACTAAATTACTCTCCCAGTCTTTACTAATTTACATTAATAATTTTTTGAAAGGTGTATTAATATTATTTAAAAAATATTACTTATGTTAATTTCCTAAAATAATGGTAATATTGTAAAAATATGTTATAAACCTCCTATTTACTTCCCCTCATACAATATGCACTCACAAACAATGGGAGGGATAATACTCTCATTCCACTCCCCTCCCTCCCCTTTCCTTCCCCTTTGATCCCCTCTCTTTCCTTTCCCTCCAAACTCACAAACAAAGCCTAAGAGACAGCCAACAAATAACCTCTTAATTAAACGTGCTTCAATAGTTGTGTTAGCAAGAAAAATGCATAGAAACTGCTCTATTTATATGGTGGAGAAATAGGAGAATAAAATAAAGGTGAATTTTTTGTGGACATGGAGAAATCAACGTAAAAGTTGTTTTCCATATTGTACCTATGAACCTGGCCAGGATGTTCGCAAGAAGGGGAGACTAAAAAGAGGTCCCTTTTGCATGCAGTGAGTGATGGAGTGGCCTTGTTGCTGGTAAAGTGATTCGAAACACATATCAAAAGCTAACATAAGATCCTTGCTCAAGTCCTTTCAGTCATTTTCGTAGTCATGACATAATAGCTAGGGCAAATATAAGAGGTTGAATACAAAATTTGTAAATGATTACTTTTCTCTCCCTTTTTAATTATAAGAGTTGATCTCAACATAATTGATCTACTATGATACAAAATATTTCAAAAGAGAAATGATATATTCTTCTACAAATCTTACTACAAATTTCCTGTTCATTTATGGTTGAGACATGTTACATGATATATCATTTGCAAAAAGAATGCATCGTGGCTTCGGCTGATCTTAATGCAATCCTATAATTGTAGGAAAATTTTCTGTGGCTCCCATATTTTCTTATATACTAGTCGAGTTTTTTTAAAAAAAATAACCCTTTTTTTTTAAAATTATACACGAAAATATCACCATTTCTCAATTGTGTACCAAATTACCCTATTCTTTTCCCCCTAGTTGGGAATATATATATATATATATATATATATATAAACAAGTGAGAAGTCAGCTTTAATATTGTCGACTTCTCAACTTGCTTTTTTTTATTAGAATTTATTAATTTTAATTAGTTAGGGTTAGTTTAGTTAATTTAGATGTTAACTAGGTAATTAAGAAATTAATTATACAATTAAAAAATAATATTAAGAATTAAAAGCATTAAATTCAAAACATAATTATATCCTTAATTAAATTAATTTAGTTTTAATTTTTTAAATTAGTTAGATTTATTTAGTTAATTAATTAGGTTAATGTAGTTAATTTAGTTGTTAATTTGGGAATTAATAATTAATTTAATAATTAAAAACATTAATTAAAAACATAATTGTTTATAATAAAAAAAATTACAGCAAAAGTAAACCAAGGTAATTTGGACGAGCCAGTGCAGCAAGATGAGTCAACCGCCGACGTCGATGATCAAGAAAGTGTCTGGCAACGCAGACAACTACGTCACGTAACAGACACAGAACACGTTGTGGGACTGGATACCACCTTGGTGAATTGAGGTTTAATCACTTTCTTTGAAAACTTTGTTTTCTTTAAAAAAAAATTGTTCAAGAAAGATTATGAATGATGCAAAGAAATTGAGTAGAAGAAGAGAGTGAATATGAATGAATGACCTCAATTAAAAATCAGAGAATTAAATCCACCACAATTAACCAAATACAATAAATTAAAGAACAACAATTGAACAATAAATGCAAGAACTAGAAGAGTGAGGGAAAGAGAAGATCACACAAACGATTTTACTGGTTCAATTGATGATCCGTTAAATTATATGATTTATGTATACTTTTTTGAGTGGGTTTTTGCTCCCAATTGTACTAATTGATTGAGTTTTGTCCCTAAGTATAGGTAATTTAGTTTTTAATAATGTTTTACATATTTTTGTTTATTTTATTTTTTTTACTAAACCTAATAGTGTTTACTTGCTTTTTTAGGAAATAATAAATGATGTGAGAGCATGAAAAAAGGAAAACCCAATTGGAACATAATGTCATTAACTTGCTGCAGCAACAAGGAAAAGATGAAAAAGGCTGAGAATGAAAAGTTGGATTTAGAGTTGGCTAGCCATGAGGCCTTACGTGGAACTTGCTGAACAATAATTTGGAGGCCTTTTAGGAAGAAGCTTCAGGAGGTTTTGGGTCTTTAATTAATTAGAATAAAAAGAAGCATAAAAAGGAATAGGCACAAGGAGGAAAAATAACGCACAGGCAGTGTGAGTAACGTAAGAATTAAAGGTCAGGTGCGGCCCAAACAGTAACGCATGGAGAAATAAAAATACAGACCAGCAACGTGAATAAGGAGGAGAGCGCGTACCAGAGACTGGAACCAGTGGGAGACAGCAGCGTGGAAACGGTGCTGCCATACTTGGACACTGCTCAATCGTCTTTAGTTTTATGCGTTTTTCTCTTATCTCTTTATCTATGTTTTATTTTATTTTAGGATTTAGCATGTATACCTAAATCCCTTTTTATTAGGATTTTGATGTAATCCTTTTATGATGAAGTTTTATTTGATACTTTGATTATTTTATGAATAATTAGTATTGTTGATGTGATGTTTATTATCTTTTGTTTACATTTGATGATTTGATGCTTAGCTACCATTAATTCTTGTGTTTTGGGGGTTCATGTATATGCTAGGAATAATGATATATGGACATGCCTCTTGTAATCATCACTATTAATTTGGTTAATCTAGGAATAGATAACTAATTAATGTGGGCATTTCACATATTCCATAGAGTTTTTATCATCATGCCTCCTTAATTAGACCTAAGGAATTAGGATAATTAGTGAGGTTTGGTAGAATTGATTCACTAAGGAATTTGGCTTCAATTAATTAAGGGAATTTGTCCTTCAACGTATGCCAATTGAGATTAAGATAATTAGAGTGTCGGTAATTCATAGGATTCCTTGTCTATGAGGAATCTGGATTCACAATTGGATAAAAGTAAATCCCTGATGCTTTTATTTTTATTTTACTCTCAACCAAAATTCCAAAAAAAAAAAAATTATTGCTCTTTTGCTTTATTTTATTTATTTTGGGTTCTCTTCATACCAAATTTTAGTCTAGATAATTGTTTAATTTGTGAATTGATACTTGGTAACTAATCCATGTGGACGATATTCGGTTCTTACCGATTTTATTACTTGCAATGATCCGGTACACTTGTCGTGGTCGTCATCAAGTTTTTGGCGCCGTTGCCGGGAATTGATTTTGTCAATATCATTAGTAACAAAGGAGGTAACTACCTTAGACATTTTTTATATTTTTTTTTTGTTTTTGTATATATTTGATCTTTCCTGAGTGATCTACATCCAGCTCTCAAGAACCCTTGAGAGATTCCACTATTTTGAAAATTGTTTACAAGATTACAATTATAAAAAACTAAAGGATACCCCACCTTTACCTTGATTACTTTGAGATGCCCCACTCAAAGTAATCCTTACCTCCTAATGATGCCTCACCTTAGCTCAAAGGATTCCCCACCTTGGCTTCAAGGATTCCCCACCTTAAAATTGATTTGGATGCCCCACCAAATCAATGAAGCAACTCTCCTATTGCTTACAAGAAAATAGTTTCCAAAATGGAAATACAAAAGAAACTATAATTGCCTTTTTCAAGATGAAGTATGGAAGCTCTAATGATTTTTGTGAAGGTATTTTGGCAGCGTTTTGTTAGCTCAAAAAGTCTTAATTTTCGTGCCTAAGTAACCCCTATTTATAGAGACAAAGTTTAGAAGAGATTTTAAAATTTTGAAAATTTTTAATTTTGTTTTACCTGAAGTAGTCGACTACTTTATAGTAGTAATCGACTACTTTTAGTGTAACAGAATCAAGATTCAAGAATTTCAGCTGAGTAGTCGACTACCTGACTGAAGTAGTCGACTACCTAACTAAAGTAGTCGATTACTTCGTGTAAGTAGTCGATTACTTTGATTAAAACACGTTTCTGGAATGCTGAAGAATAAAGTAGTTGACTGTTTAACCCAAGTAGTCAACTACTTGCCTTTTTCACATAAAAAATCATTTTTTTTCTTTTCAAAGACAAGTCCAGAAATTTGTTTTTAATATCTTGAATCAAAGTGAAATAATCTTCTAAACATTTTAAATCTAAAACACATATTACATCACTTACAACTTATACTTCAATCTTAAAGATAATTTTACAAAATATTCCTTAAGAAAATATTAAACCCTTCAACAATTGGAGTTTCTTCCTTGGTGTGCATTTGGAGATCATCATCAAAACCATATATTGAACTTCAGTCTCCCCTTTTTTTATGATGACAAATGATGTAAGCTCTTCATATCATTTTTTTAACTCCTTTGTTGAATGAAGATGTGGAATATTTTTGGAACTACGCTTCGTCACAAAAGCTTTAGCACTCCCCCTAAATTTATGCATTATATCTGAAAAAAAAAAAGAATACAAGATCTTTCTCCCCCTTTGACATTATCAAAAAGGAACCATTAAATGCATAGGAGAAAAGTATGAAATGGAAGCGCATAAGGAGTAAAGAGTATAACGTGACAAGCAAAACCATCATTTGTATATAAAAACTCATACAAATGAAGCATATTTCATATACTGAACACATACAAATCATGCATTAACAACAAGAAAAGAACATAGAATTCAATGGAGACTAGGATCATCAATTATACCAAGTTCTCTACGGATATAAAAGAAATTTTCCCTAGCCAAGGGTTTAGTAAAAATATCCGCTAATTGTTTACTAGTCTCTACATATTCCATTATGCAATCTCCTTTTTGCATGTGTTCTCTAATGAAGTGGTGTTGAATTTCTATGTGTTTGGTTCTAGAATATTGGATAGGATTTTTAGAAATATTTATTGCACTTGTATTATCACATCTTATGGGTATATTTGTTAGTTTAATACCATAGTCTAAAAGTTGTTGTTGCGTCAAAAGAATTTGACCGCAACAACTACTGGCTGCTACATACTCGGCCTTGACGGTTGATAAGGCTACACATACTCGGTCCTTGGGGTTTGCTTGGTAACGTACACACATACAAACGCTAAACATAATATCGGGTCTACTTGCGGTCAAATATAAAAGTGATCCGATCATACCTTGATACTTGGTTATTTCTATGGCCTTACCACCTTCATCTTTATCTAGGTAGCAAGATGATCCCAGTGGTGTTGTAGCATGATTTGCATTTTCGATTCCAAAGCGTTTAAGCAACTCCTTGCAATATTTTGCTTGATTGATGAATATCCCACTAGGAGTTTGCTTTATTTGTAATCCGAGGAAGAAGGTTAACTCCCCCATCATTGACATTTCGAATTCGCTTTGTATTAACTTGGAAAATTCTCTACACAAACTATCGTTAGTGGCACCAAAAATAATATTATCAACATATATTCGCACAATCAAGATATCTTTGTTTTTTTTTCTTTTTAATGAAGAGTGTAGTGTCAACCTTCCCTCTATTAAAACCCTTTTCAAGTAAAAAATTGCTTAGTCTCTCATACCAAGCTCTTGGAGCTTGTTTTAAACCATAGAGAGCCTTTTTGAGTTTATAAACATGATTTGGGTTTTAAAAATTCTCAAAATGGGGGGGGGGGGTTGATCAACATACACCTCTTCATTAATTAAGCCATTTAAAAAAGCGCTTTTAACATCCATTTGAAATAATTGAAAATCCATAAAACATGCAAATAAAAGTAAAAGGTAAATAGCTTCCAACCTAGCAACCGGGGCATAGGTTTCATCATAGTCAATTCCTTCTTCTTGATTGTAGCCTTTAGCCACTAATCTAGCTTTGTTTCTAACTATTATACCATTTTCATCAAGTTTATTACGAAAGACCCACTTAGTTCCAATAATTTGCTTATCATTGGGTCTTGGGACTAATTCCCAAACTTGATTTCTTGTGAATTGATTTAATTCTTCATTCATAGCTATTAGCCAATGCTCATCTAGAATGGCATTGTCTATGGATTTAGGCTCAAATTGAGAAACAAAAGACATACAATTACATAATTCCCTTAAGGAAGATCATCTAGTAACTCTCTTTGATATATCTCCAATTATATTATCACTTGGATGACCTTTGGAAAATCTCCATTCTTTGTGAAGTCCTTGATTTGTTTCTTCAATTGTTTATTCTTGGTTTGGTGCTTCATCATCCGATTGTTGCCCTCCACAAGGATTATGAGGAATGTCTACAAAATCATCAATAATACCTTTCCCATCCTTTTAGGGGTTAGTCTCATCAAAAGTAACATGAATAGACTCTTCAACAATCATAGTTCTTTTATTAAACACTCTAAAAGATTTACTAGATGATGCATAACCTAAGAAAATTCCTTCATCCGCCTTGGCATCAAACTTTCCAAGATTGTCTTTTCCATTATTCAAAATGAAACATTTACAACCAAAAACATGTAAGTGAGCTATGTTGGGCTTTATTCCTTTATATAACTCATAGGGAGTCTTTTTAATTATTTGTCTAATGAGAACCCTATTAGTTACATAGCAAGCAGTGTTGACCGCATCGACCCAAAAATATTTTGGTAAATTTGATTCACTTAACATGGTTCTAGCTAATTCTTCTAGAGACCTATTTTTCCTCTCAACAACTCCATTTTGTTGAGGGGTCCTAGGTGCTGAAAAATTATGAGTAATACCATGCTTATCACAAAATTTTTCAAAATCATGATTTTCAAACTCACCTCCATGGTCACTTCTAATACATGCAATTTTTAGATCCTTTTCATTTTAAATTTATTTAGTCAATTTTCTAAAGGCATGAAAGGCATTATTTTTATGTGCAAGAAAAAGAGTCCATGTAAACCTTGAAAAATCATCAACAATCACAAGTGCATAATAATTTCCACCTAAACTCATAGTTTTAGATGGTCCAAATAAGTCCATATGCAAAAGTTGTAGTGGTCTATTAGTAGAGACTATATTATTGGATTTAAAGCTAGTTTGAACTTGCTTACCTATTTGACAAGCATCACATAAGCCTTCTTTTTGAAACTTGATTTTAGGGAGACCTATAACTAAGTCTTTAGAAATTAGTTTGTTAAGGTGTTCCATGTGAATGTGTGCTACCCTTCTATGCCATAATCAAGCCTCATCATTTTTACTCAACAAGCATTGAATATTATTATTGATGTCATCTAGGTCTGACATATAAATGTTGTTAATTCTTTTTCCAACAAATTTAATTTCATTGTCATGCAAACATTCAATCATGCAACATTTACTATCAAACACAACCCTATAACCTTTATGACAAAGTTGCCTTATACTAAGTAAATTATGCTTTAAGCATACATCTAATAAAAGAACATTTTCAATGGTAGTAGACTCATTTCCTATTTTACCAATACCAAGAATGTTACCTCTATTGTTGTCACCATATATTTCATGACCTCCTTGCTTTGGGGAGAGATCAATGAACTTTGATATGTTTCCTGTCATATGCTTGGAGCACCTGCTATCAAGATACCATTCCTTTCCATGGGTCCTCAAGCAATCCTACAAAGCAAGTTTAGATCTTAGGTACCCAATCTTGATTGGGTCCTTGAATATTAGTCTTGGGTACCATAATTTTTGGAACCCACATCATCTTGGCCTTCTCAAGACCAATTCTTTTAACATAGCATCTTGGAGAAATATGACCATGTTTACAACAAAAATGACATGTTACTTTATTTCTAGCATTTTTACTAGATGGAACAAATATTGTTGAATGTGTTTCTTTATTATCATAAGAATTATACCCTGAGCCAGTTTTTCCAAAAGGTAATTGTTGATTACCAAGTAAATTATTCAAATTCCTTTTACCATTTGTAAATTTAGCAAGAGTATTCTTTAAGTCCTTATTCTCCTTTTCAAGATACATGCATTGATCACATTTTGAGGAACTAGGTATATCATTTCTAGAACTAGCATGCATCAACGTCGTAGAATTAATTTCTAATTTCAAGTCATTTATCTCCTTAGCTAATTTTATTTTATCATTTTCATGCATAGAGATTATTGACTTTTGTTTGGTTACCTTTCTAGCAAGTTCTATAGATTCCTCATGCAATTCTTCATAATTGAAAGATAATGCATATTCATCATCACTTACCTCTTGGTCATCTTTTTGACTTGCCGTCAATCAAAGATTTGAGACTTCATCTTCCTTGATCTCATCACTTGATGAACTATGGTCGTTGTCCGCCTATGCTATATATGCCCTTTTCCCCTTCTTTTCCTTCTTAGGCCTCTTGTCACCTTTATCTTTCTTTTTGAGAGTAGGACATTCGAATTTGATGTGCCCGGGATTTCCACATTCGTAGCATAGAGGTGTTGGTGATGGTGCATCTTTCTTGGTAGGTTTCTTGGAATTGTTGAATCTCTTCCACTTACTTTTATTCTTGAGAAACCTCCCAAATCTCCTCACTAGTTGATTGATTTGTTCATCTTCCTTGTCATCTTCACTAGAGTCATTGCTTACCTTGTCACTTTCATCTCTCTTGGATGAGGAAGCCATAAGTGATATTCCTTTGCTCTTTTTATCCACTTCCTCATTCTCCTTGATCCTTGTTAGCTCAAATTCATGCTCCTTGAGCTTTCCAAACAAGGTTGCTAGAGACATAGTTGAAAGATCCCTTGACTCCATGATGGCCGTTACCTTTGGTAGCCATTCTCTACTAAGACACCTAAGTACCTTAGTCACAAGATCTTCATTAGTGAAAGTTTTCTCAAATGAAAGCAATTGATTTACAATGAGTTGAAAATGATTTTGAACCTCATTGATAGATTCACCATGATTCATTCTAAATAATTCATATTGATGCATCAAGGTGTTTATCTTTGATCTAATAACCTCACTAGTTCCTTCATCAGTCACTTGTAACGTGTCCCAAATCTCTTTTGCACTCTTGTAATTAGAGACACGAAAGAATTCATTAATTGACAAAGCGGTGGTGAGGATATTGTTAGCTTCAAAGTCAAGTTGAACGTTTTTCTTTTCATCTTTAGTCCATAGACTTTTGGGTTTGTTTCTCTCTTCATCTCAAACACCTTGTTTGGGGACGAAGGGACCATTTTCAATAGTTTACCATAAGTCTATGTCTATTCCTTCAATAAAAATTTTCATCCTTGCCTTCCAATAAGGATATCATTAACCATCAAAAATTGGAGGAGAAGTGGTAGAAATATGTTTATGTTTCCTACTTGATTCAAGTGCCATTTTCGAAAATAATCTTGAAAGCTATTAAGCCTTATTCAAGACCCTAGCTCTAGCTAGATACCAATTGTTAATCAGTATGGCACCTCAAGAGGGGGGGGGGGGGGGGGGGGGTCGAGGTTTAATCACATTCTTTGAAAACTTTGCTTTCTTTAAAAAAATTGTTCAAGAAAGATTATGAATGATGCAAAGAAATTGAGTATAAGAAGAGAGTGATTATGAATGAATGGCCTCAATTAAAAATTCGAGAATTAAATCCACCACAATTAACCAAATACAATAAAGAACAACAATTGAACAATAATTGCAAGAACTAGAAGAGTGAGGGAAATAGAAGATCACACAAACGATTTTACTGGTTCGATCACAACCTGGGTGATCTACATCCAGCTCTCAAGAACCCTGATTAGTTACAAGATTACAGTTATCAAAAACTAAAGGATACCCCACCTTTACCTTGATTACTTTGAGATGCCTCACTCAAAGTAATCCTTACCTCCTAAGGATGCCTCACCTTAGCTCAAAGGATTCCCCACCTTGGCTTCAAGGATTCCTGAACTTGAAATTGATTTGGATGCCCCACCAAATCAATGAAGCAACTCTCTTATTGCTTACAAGAAAATTGTTTCCAAAAATGAAATACAAAAGAAACTATAATTGCCTTTTTCAAGATGAAGTATGGAAGCTCTAATGATTTTTGTGGAGGTATTTTAGCAGAGTTTGAAGATGCAAGATGAAAATGCATATGCTTCAAAGATGAGACTATCAAAATATTTTGATGATGAAGAGCCAAACACATATGGTACTCCTATGTAATAATTAGTTATAGGAATATTTGTAAAGGTTTCTCTTTAAATTTAGCTTAAATGGCTCAAATGTTTTTAAAAAGGATAAAATAAGTTTTTCCCAAAAATAAAAAGTAAGAAATATGTTTTGAAAAACAATCCAAGATTTAGCAAGTTTGAAAAGTGTTTTTGGAATAAGTTTTGTGAAGAAAATAATCACTTTTAAGTTTTTAAGAAAAAGTAGTCAACTACCTTGAAAAGTAGTCTACTACATTGTTCTTGTAAATTCCAGAAACCTTCTTAGAATCAAAGTAATCGACTACTTTGTTTGAATCTTGAAATCTTGGCTACTGTTGATCAAATTAATCGACTACCAGTGTAAGTAATCGTCTACTTAGTTAAGTAATCGACTACTTTGGTAAGTAGGCACAAACGGATGCAATCTTGATCTTTTTTAAACTCAGTTTTCTCACATTTTTTCTTCTATAAATAAGAAGGATTTTGACACGAAAATTAAGAACTATTTTCATCTGTTGTTACTCTGTCAAAATTACTCCAAAAACATTCTTGAGTTATATGCAATTATTTTGAGAGAAATCATTGAGCTTTCTTAGAAAAAGTACACTTCTATAGCGTTACAATTTTCTGTGTACAAATCAATTGTAATTGTCTTTTCTTTTATTTGGTGAGGCATCCAAATCACATTCAAGGTGGGGAATCCTTGAATCTAAGGTGAGGCATCCTTAGGAGGTCAGGATTATTTTGAGTGCGACATCTCAAAATAATCAAAGGTAAAAGGTGGGGTATCCTTTAGATTTTGTAAATTGTAATCTTGTAAAAAAATTTAAAATAGTGGAATCTCTCAAGGTTCTTAAGAGCTGGATGTAGATCAATCAGGTTGTGATCGAACTAGTAAAACCGTTTGTGTGATCCTCTCTTTCCCTCACTCTTCTAGTTCTTGCAATTATTGATTAATTGTTGTTCTTGATTATATTTGGTATTTAATTTTTTGTTTATAATTGAGGTCATTCATACATAATCATTATCTTCTTCTACTCAATTTCTTTGTATCATACATAGTGTTTCTTGAACACATTTTTTTTAAGAAACCAAAGTTTCCAAGAAAGTGATTAAACCTCAATTCTCCCCCCTCTTGAGGTGCCATATTGATTAACAATTGGTATCTAGAGCTAGAGTCTTGAATAAGGCTTAATTGTTTTCAAGATTATATTTTGAAAATGGCACGTGAATCAAGTAGGAAGCATAAACACATTTCTACCACTTCTCCTCCAATCTTTGATGGTGAAGGATATCCTTATTGGAAGGCAAGGATGAAAATTTTTAATGAAGGAATAGACATAGACTTATGGGATATTATTGAAAATGGTCCCTTTGTCCCCAAACATGGTGTTGGAGATGAAGAGAGAAACAAACCCAAAAGTCTATAGACTAAAGATGAAAAGCAAAAAGTTCAACTTGACTTTGAAGCTAAGAATATCCTCACCACCGCTTTGTCAATTGATGAATTCTTTCCCATATCTAATTGCAAGAGTGCAAAAGAAATTTGGGACACTTTACAAGTGACCCATGAAGGAACTAGTGAGGTTATTAGATCAAATATAAACACCTTGATGCATCAATATGAATTATTTAGAATGAATCAGGGTGAATCTATCAACGAGGTTCAACATCGTTTTCAACTCATTGTAAATCAATTGCTTTCATTTGATAAAACTTTCACTAATGAAGATCTTGTGACTAAGGTACTTAGGTGTCTTAGTAAAGAATGGCAACCAGGGGTAACGACCGTCATGGAGTCAAGGGATCTTTCAACTATGTCTCTAGCAACCTTGTTTGGAAAGCTCAAGGAGCACGGATTTGAGCTAACAAGGATCAAGGAGAATGAAGAAGTGGATAAAAAGAGCAAAGGAATATCACTTATGGCTTCCTCCTCCAATAGAGCTGAAAGTGACAAGGAAAACAATGACTCTAGTGAAGATGACAAGGAAGATGAACAAATCAATCAACTAGTAAGGAGATTTGGGAGGTTTCTCAAGAATAAAAGTAAGTGGAAGAGATTCAACAATTCCAAGAAACCTATCAAGAAAAATGCACCATCATCAACACCTCTATGCTATGAATGTGAAAAGCCCGGGCACATCAAATTCGAATGTCCTACTCTCCAAAAGAAAAATAAAGGTACAAGAGGCCTAAGAAGGAAAAGAAGGGGAGAACAACATACATAGCATAGGAAGACAACGATCTATGTTCATCAAGTGGTGATAGTACGGATGATGAAGTTTCCAATCTTTGCTTGATGGCAAGTCAAAAAGATGACCAAGAGGTAAGTGATGATGAATATGAATTATATTTCAATTATGATGAATTGCAATTAGCCTTTGATGAATTGCATGAGGAATCTATACAACTTGCTAGAAAGGTAACTAAACAAAAGTCAATAATCTCTATGCATGAAAATGATAAAATGGAACTAGTTAAGGAGATAAATGACTTGAAATTAAAAAATCAATCCTATGACCTTGAAGCATGCTAGTTCTAGAAATGATATACCTAGTTCATCAGAATGTGATCAATGCATGTATCTTGAAAAGGAGAATAAGGACCTAAAGAATACTCTTGCTAAATTTACAAATGGAAGAAGGAATTTGAATAATTTACTTGGTAATCAACAATCTCCTTTTGTAAAAACCGGCTTAGGGTATAATTCTTATGATAAGAAAGAAACACATTCAACAATATTTGTTCCATCTAGTAAAAATCACTAGTACAAAATAGGTAATAAACAGGTAAGGTTAACGTCTGTTAAGTAAAACTTAGACGTTAAAAAGGAGGCGGTGGCAGTTGTATAATTATCAGGTTCATTTAAATGACTTTTTATGTCAGTTGTTTAAACAACTGATGTAAAAAGTGACACGGTTCACATTTTATGTCAGTTGTTTATACAACTGACGTAAAAGATGACCTTTTAACGTCGGTTGTATAAACAACGGACGTTAAAAGTGGAATCAAATTAGAAAGTATATGTTACACATAAACCCACGTGCCTTCCTTTTTCACCCTGCACTTTCACTACTCTCTGCCTCTATTCTCGATCACCATCACTACTCTCTTCTGCCCTAACCCTTGTCAAGCACCGTGACCACGACCAAGGTCTTCTCCACCACCACCGCTGCGAGTTCTTCTCTACCACTACCGTTGGGAGTTCTTCTCCGCCACCACCATGATAGTATTCTCTGGTGAGTCATCTTCTCCCTACTCCTCTCTTCTCTCTTATCTTCTATCTCATTTAAGGGTACTTTTCTTTCTCATTTAATGTTCTCATTCACCAGTGAGCCCTAATAGAATCCACTCTCCTTCACCATTGAACCCTAACAGAAGCGGCCTTATTCTCTAGTAATGCCCTAACTTTGTGAACTGTGTGAAAATATGTCAGAGACTTTGTCTCTGTTTCTGCTTTTTGATAAATGGTTTGTAAATAGCAATGTTGAAATAGTGATGTGGTATAAGTTGTGTTATTGTGTTTATTTCTGTTATATATATGGTGGGTATTTTGTTGATAACTGGTATTTGATGGAGTTTGATAATGGTGATAGGGAATTTTGATTTGTGAAGGTTCATAAAACCAGTAGGAAAACCATGTGTTTGAAATGGTGCTGGGATTATGATAAGTTATTTTCTACACTTTACATATGGCTGCTAAAGAGACTAATCTATTGTTAAAAAAATTTCAAAACTCGGTTGATAGTTTGCTGAACTTGAACAGTTTTTTGAACTTTCACTAACAATCTTCTCTATACTCTTCTCTTCTCTTCTCTCTTGTCTTCTCTCTACTTTGTCCCTGGTCTTCCCTAATGTCTCTTTGTGTTTTCTGTCTCATTTAAGGTTTTCCACGTGCAAGGAACCCCTGAGCCACTCTCCTTCACCACTGAGCCACTCTCCCTCTCCTCTTTGTGAAATCGGTAATGTGCCTTAAACCTCATTTTTTTCTTTTTGTCATTTTGGTTATATTGTTTTCAAATATTATGTATTGCATTGATGATTTTAAATTGTTGGTGGTGAGGGATGGGTTAGGGGTGGCTGTGAGGGGTGAGGGACATAACTCCACAAAATGTTCCCTCTACCATCGCATAACCCAATGAAGAAAAATAGGGGGAGGAGTTTCAAATAGTATGTATTGCATGCTTAAAATGATACTAGTGCCTTATGATTTAACTTTCCATTAGATGGGCCTTATTCATACCACTTTGAAAAGAAATATTATTTTCATCGGAGTTTAATTATGATACACAATGTAAAGTTTTTTTTACGTTATCAACCAATAATAAATCATCTTATATAGAATAGGTTGATTCATTCCGTACGGTTTTTTTTTTCCATTTCACATTGGTGCTATAAATTTTATTTTTTCAAATAGGTCTTATACATTATGTTTTGTTGACATGTTAGTCTTTTTCATCAATTCTTACTTGATGACGTCAGTTTTAGGACTAACATTGTGACATGATATCGTATATAGGACCAAAATTCAAAAAATAAAACAAATAGGACCAAAGTAAAAAATAAAATAAAAAATGTACAAGATCAATCAACCTATTTTTCCATTGTGCTTATATTGGATATATATGTTTATATCTACAGAACCTATTTAGCTATGGATCGTAGTTGGATGGTTTGTAAACGCACTAGTGATGAGTATTTGAAGAGAGTGGAAATGTTTATACAATTTTCTCAAAGGAATGTTCCTGATAGTAAAGGAATGCTCTGTTGTCCTTGTGTCAAATGTTTGAATACGACGAAATGTACGGTCAAGGATATACGTACTTATCTTATTTGTAGTGGGATTTGCTTGAATTATATAATATGGATATGGAATGGTGATGTGTTGTTAAGTACTAAGCCAAGTGTCTCTCAAAGTGAGGATGTTGACGTAGATATGGAGGATGATCGAGTGGAGGACATGATCCGTGATATTGGACAAGAATCTTTTCATCTAGCACATGTGTATGAAAGGTTGTCCAGTGATGCGGTTAAGCCTTTGTGTCCCGGGTGTACACATGGTGTAAAGATTAATAGCAAGGGTCGGGAGGAAGTGCTTGAAGCACATTTATATGTATTGAACAACATCGATTTTGTTCAACCTTACTTTTGTGAACATAAAATAAAAGTCAAGGAAGAAAATCCTCGAATGAACGAAAGGTGGTTGTTGAACAAGCATAACAAGACTTTCTTACAGTGGTTCAAGGAAGAAATGCTTAAGGATGGTAGTACTGCTTCTGACGAAGTAAGATGGCAAGCGTGTGGGCCTAACTTCAATGTCATATGTTGGAGCGGATACGGCATCAATAACTTTTCCTTTTATACAAAGGAACAAGATAACAAGAGTACCATGCAAAATAGTGGGGTTATGATCGTGGCCGAATTAATGCACTTCTCTAGTTCAAAGGACACAAAACCCGTTAAAGCACCGATACCTTACTTTGGAGTCATTGAAGAGATTTGGGTGCTCGATTACACTAAGCTTACGGTGTCGGTTTTTAAATGTAAGTGGGTTGATAGTAAATGTGGTGTACAAACCGACGAATGGGGGTTTACATTGGTAGACCTTTGCAAGTTAGGTCATACAAATGAGCCTTTCATAATGGCTTCCCAAACAAAACAAGTGTTTTACATCACTGATCCTTATAACAAAAAGTTATCGGTGGTTCTCCAAGGAAAAAACATGCATAATGGTAGTGATGAAAATCAAGATTCAACTCTTGATATTCCCGAGACTCCTTTTTCAACAAATATGCCTACTATCATTGAGGAAACACAGGTGGACGATGTACACGCCACTCATGATGATCATCACGAAGGGATATTGATATAGGTAATTTAAACTTGATTATAGTGTGAGTTTTTTTCTTTTGAGGCTAATGTCTTATTTAGCCATGTTAGTTTAGACAAGTGTTTTATTTATCCATTGGTATTTATCTTTATCTTTAGTTATCCATGTTAAAAGAATTTATTTTAATAATTATTGTTTCTGAACAGGCATACACATGGATCGGTCGGATGACCCACATGCACCGGAGGACACGGTGGGGCCTACGCCTGTTGATAGTGTAAGTTTACTTGTTATATACTATCTTTATTCTTTATTTTTAATGTAAGTTTACGTTCTTTATATATTCTTTATTTATCCTTGTTATACATAACCCTCTAATTTAATATTTTTTTGTCCAAACAGGCATCAAAGTCTAGGAAAAAATGGGCTAGAGCAGCCACTATGCTAAAGAAGTTAAAAAAGGCTAGGCTTAGTGGCCAGAAGCTTGAGGTGTCCTTTGATGCTCGACTAAAGCACCAGGGACCCCGTGCTAAACAATTTACTACTTGGGTGTCTAAGGAAACCAAGCAGCACGTTAGCATCCTATATAACGATTGGGAAGACGTTCCACAAAACGTTAAGGATCAGATTTGGGAGGCTATCACGGTATTTTACTTTTATATTCCATTGATATACATTATTAAATAATTATTCGATTTATAATTCATCCGGTTTGTTATGTATTTAATGTGTAGTTGACTTGGACCGTGCCGAATACAGAGCATCATCGGGCGAAATGGCTCTCATTGGCGGCAAGGCGCTGGAGTGCGTTCAAGCATGATCTTACTAGGTATTATGTATATGGGGATAAGTGTCTCTCAAAGTTTTTCATAAATTACCCGTATATTGATAGGGAGATGTGGGATAAATTTGTTAAGAGCCGACATGAGGAATCATTTCAGGTTAGTTGATGAAGTTAATTTATTTATGCAGTTTAGAGATCATCCAAGTAAAGAAATTAAATGTATTTAACTCAATTTATTATGTGTTTTTGTTTAAACAGGCTAAGAGGGAAAGGGGTAAACAGAATCAGGCTAAGAATGTCCACACCCACACCTTTATCTCAGGGTGGGTACACCACTAGGATTAACGAGATGATGATGGAGAAGGTGAGGGTGAAGCAGGAGGAGCTGAATACAAGGATAGCAGCTGGAGAGGTGCCTGAGAGCACACCCCTTGATCCTCTGTCTCATATCCCGCACAAGGATGTTTGGTTGGCCGACCGGATGACAAAAAAAGGCGATTTTAAAGTTGAAGCCACTCGCGATGTGGCAGATAAGATTATAAGTAACTAACTAACTGCATTTCTAGTTGATATTTGTATATATTGATATTTTAACACCTTTATCTTACACGTTTTTTGATGTATTCATTGTAGGTGGAACATAAGGAAAAATGCTCCCAGAGCTCATTCGTCCCTTCTGGACGCCGGGATATATTGATCACTGCTATAGGCAAACACGACAACCCTGGTCGGGTGATCAGTGTTCCAGGGACGATGGGCATCAAAGAATTTTATGGTAAATGTGATTCATGCAGGCGGGTCGATGAGGATGCACTTACAGAAACCAGTACACAAAAGCTCATTTCCGACCCGGTCGCTACAAACCAGCTGATGAGCCGATTCTTATCCAACCTATCCATCAAGCAGATGCTTGTTAAGGACCTTTCCTCCATCGGTTCCTAGGACACCGTGGGAGCTGTCGAACCTTCACATGTGAGAACAAAAGAGAGCTATCATAGGACACATGTGGAGGTGGATGATTTGGCAGACAGGGAGCGAGAGTTGGAGGTCAAACGCGTGAGTTGGCGCAGCAGGAGCTAGAGTTAGCCCGGAAGGTATATTCATAATTAATGATCAAATTTCTCAATTAATTACTTACATTTTCTTTATTCTCAACTACTTATATACTTTCTTTGTTTAATATTGAAGGCAAAGACGAGTTCACTGTCTCTCTTCACTCGTTTGTTCTCGATTGGTGAGGATTTTGCGAACGTGCTTTTTACATGCCCGTTGGAGCACGATGGATGACTAGCACCCCCAATTGACCCACATGAGCTTAGTTTTGTATTCAGTGGCGATGATATTGGGTTTTTTTGCAATGATGGCGAGCAACTATGAACTACGGTTGTGAGTCTTTGGTCCACGTAAGTATGCTTTAAATTTATAATTAATTCAATTTATATATTTTATTTCAATTTTATGATTTATTGATACCTCAATATATTATGCAATTAGCATCCACTTATTTCATATCGTAGGTATCTCCACGGCTTCAACTTGAGAGGGGCTCCAACCAATACGGCTTCTTAGAGTCCTACTCCCTTCGGCCTACTTTCTTTGCCAATCACAAAGAAGTCACTACATACTTAACGACATTACTGGGAGGTGATGATTGAAAAGAGCTATATCTGGCACCTTACATATTGATGCACATTGGCAGTTGCTCATAATTCATCCCGCCAGGTATACCGTCATCTTCCTATGCTCTCTCCACCGGGACTCGCCACGGGAGGTGGTGGAACCTATCAATAGGTGAGTAATTAATCTTCTATTTAATTTAAGTTTAAACATTTGCTTTTATTTTATTACACACATGATGAATTGGTTATTTGACATGAATATTCTGTTTATGATAGTGCGCTGAAGGCTTGTAGTTTAAGTTGTGCCAACGGGAGGAGTAGGACTACTAAGTCTAAAGGAAATCCTGAATGGATTATCCTCAAGGTTGCTAGTTTGTTAAATAGTAATTAATATTATAATTACTAATTACTATTGTAGAAATATATGTTTATTTAACTAACATTAAATTTCATTTCTTTCTTAGTCTCGTAAGCAGCCAGACAATAGGTTGTGTGGCTATTATGTGATGCATCATATGCTGAACATTGTCTCTGCATCTATTACAGAGGGATGGAAGAAGTTAATACTTAATTAAACAACTTATTTAATTATATATTTTAGTTTTCCTTTTCCTTGCGTTAATGTTACAATGAATTATTTGAACGCGTGCAAGCTTTTAGCGATCAATCTGCTATTGATGACAAAAAATAGTTTAAAGACTTAATGGTGCGGTTTGCAGAATTTTTCTTTAAGTATGCTAAAGAAAAAGGAATGACAAATATACCTCCTGAGTATTTAGAAGACGTGTAGTTAATAATTAGAAATTTATAAATGTGTATTAATTACATTTAAAATACTTAGAAACTTTTAGTTATGTTTTTTCTATCAATGGGTTTTGGTTTTTATCCCCCATTGGTTCTTTGTATTTATTTTCATTTTTAATAAGATTTAAGGGTGCTCTTTTTCCTTAACGTTGTTTTTATCCTTGAGGAGGGTTTTCATCAGAAGGTTTTAATGAGGCCCTTTTTTACTAAATTTGAGTGTATGTGCAAATTATGTAATATGTATATTCTGTATATTCTGGACTGTGTTAATTGACTGAATGCAGGGAGATATTGTAACAGAACATTATAAAAAGCGACAACATTAACATCAGTTGTTTAAGACAACTGACGTTATAAGTAATTTAAAAAAAAACATTACTTATAACGTCATTTTTAATAGAAAACTGACCTTAAAAGTAACACTTTTAACATCAGTTAAAATAAATAACTGGCGTGAAAAGTGTACTTTTAACGTCAGTTATGAACTGACGTTAAAAATTAAACTTTTTACGTCTGCTCTAATAACGTCATGTTTTTTTCAGACGTTAAAAAGCAATTTCAACTGACGTGAAAAGTACTTCCTGCACTAGTGAATGCTAGAAATAAGGTAATATGTCATTATTATTGTAAACATGATCATATTTCTCCTATATGCTATGTTAAAAGAATTGGTCTTGAAAAAGCTAAGATGATGTGGGTTACAAAAAATATGGTACCTAAGACTAATATTCAACGGCCCAATAAAGATTGGGTACCTAAGATCTAAACTTGCTTTGTAGGATTGCTTGAGGACCCAAGGAAAGGAATGGTATCTTGATAGCGGATGCTCCAAGAATATGACGGAAAACATATCAAAGTTCATTCATCTCTCCCCAAAGCAAAGTGGTCATGTAACCTGAGACACCCCGCTGTGCCTCTTTGAGTCATTAGATTAAAACCTCATTATTTAATTACTTAATTGTATGCTTAACGTGAAGATACGTAAAAATTAAAACTTTACTTATAAAGTATACAACTTCATATAGAATGGCATATCACAATATAAGTATATTATGAATATTACCAAACACTGTTAGGATATCCTATCAGTAAGATCCCTCACAGGCATACACTTAGACAAAAGTTAAACAGCGGAAAGCATAATAAAAATACGCCTCACGAGACGCACTGGCCATAACTAACTAGACCCTAATTACCATGGGTCACAGCTCATCCTCCAACCTCCGGTTCGTAGGGAGTTCCATCCAACGCCTCTTGGTTACGCTCATCCACAGGGTCTTCTCGTACAATTCCACAAGGAGATAAAATACAACATACAGAAATATACATGGGATAATAAATAGTTCTATCATCAAAAAGTGGAAAAGAGTCATAGTAAATTATACAATACTTGTCACAGACAATCAACACACATAACTAACGAATCATCCTTGGGTTAATATATATCATCCTCTACCCTTACTCTCAGGAAATCTAACACGTTATTTTAACGTAACCCCTTTAATCCTGTCACCATGTCTTTACGTTATCGTGGCCACTACCACTCCTGTCACCATCCCTCATTTGCATCGGGGCACACCCTCATTCCCATTAGGATGTTCCACCTAGTGCACACCTCCATTCCTGTTAAGGTGTTCCACCCCCATTCCCGTTAAGGTGGAAGTGTTCTCGCGAGAACTCTTGATTTTTACGTGTATTATATTACCAATACACGGTGTATTATATTACCAATACACGGTGTATTATATTACCAATACACAGAAGTGTTTTACGTGTATTATATTACCAATACACAGAAGTGGTTTTACATGTATTATATTACCAATACACGGTGTATTATATTACCAATACACGGTGTATTATATTACCAATACACAGATGTCCTTGTGTATTATATTACCAATACACTTTCGTCTTTGTGTATTATATTACTAATACACTTTTGTCCTTGTGTATTATATTACTAACACACTTTTGTCCTTGTGTGTTATATTACCAATACACGGTTGTGGACAACAACACCTATACTTGAATCTCACCAACCCGTTTTAGCAACATCCTAGTGCCTTAACCTTCCATTAGAACTTGACACATATTCTATGCCATAACACCTCTTTAACATACATCATCTAGGTTAGGCACTTCTAAATCATCATTATCCTCACACCCAAAACAATCATCTCTTAGACAACATATATATCTTTGCTTAAAAACCACTAAGCATAATAATACAAACCAGGCAAATCATGCATAACACAATATCAATCCAAATATTCCCATATCACCAATATAGAATAAAATCAATTCAATAAAGGTAATAAAATCAAATCAACCATCAACAATCTAAAATCAACCTAATATCGATAAACCTACAATCCCCGAATCGCCATTGGTTCTTCAGAAAAAGGTTTTCAATGTGATTTTGGTCTTGTCGATTACTCGACTACTAGTAGGGTTTAGGTTGCCCTACACAATTATTATATAATCTACTACTTATCCATTCCGACGATAGGTTGGTTCTTTCCCCCACCCGAGTTATCACCGAACTCCCGAACTCGAAGCTCCTCGTCGTCACACCACAGAGTATTAACTCCACCTTCTGTGAAGGTAAGGAGATTAGATGCTCGAAGAAGTATACCACGAACGTCCTCGTTTCCTCCGTGATGGAAGTCTAAGGTTATGAATACAAAATCACAAGTTAAAATCAAATAAGAACACTAAACCACAAGGTATAGGTTCGGCCAAGACTAGTTCTTAGAGTTAGAGATTCCCGAAAATTATACAACTCATGGATTTATGATCCTTAAGTGTTAGAAGTTCATAAACAATGATCATTTAACAAAGTTGAATTAAAATCCCACTAAGTTATACACTTAGGGTATTCGGCCGAGGCTAGTAAAATAGGCTAGCATTCACTAAACTTTCCAATCTCTTAGGTTTAGAATCCATATGTATTAAGGAGCTCAAAACCATGATCATTTTGGAAAAATAAGAACAAAGTATCCTAGGTCCATAACCTTCTAGGTTCGGCCTTCATAGGATTTATAGGTTAGAAATCTTTAAACTTTCCAATCTCTTAGACTTAGCATCCAAATATCTTATGGAGCTCAAGTCCATGATCATCTTGAAAAAATGAAAGTAATACATCCTAGCTTTAATAACATAGAATAAACAAGTTAGATATCCTTAAACTTTCCAATCTCTTAGACTTAGCATCCAAATATCTTATGGAGCTTAAGTCCATGATCATTTTGTAAAAATAAAAACTCAAACATCCTAGCACCTAAACACTAAGTTTCGGCCATCATAGTATGATGAGGAAAATATTCTTTGTTTAACAAAAACTCTTAGGTTTAGAATCACAAGGTATTAAGAGTTCTAAATCCATGATCATACTTGGAAAGTAGAAACATAGTATCGTAGGCTTACTTATTCATATTTTCAGTCATCATAGGAACAAGCTATCAAAACTTCCAAGATTTATAGATTTAAGATCAATGGATAGCTAGAAACTCAAACACATGATCATATTCCAAAAGTTGAAACAAAAACTTCCTCGGTCACAAAAGCAAGCATTCGGCCTTCATTGGAAGAGATAGGTAGAGATTTTTGTTTTACACAACCTCTTAGTATGTGAAAATATAAGTTAATATAAGACTATATAAAGTGGTTTCAACTTAAAAGGAGTTTTCTACCATTTTAGAGAGATTTTAGAAGTTTAAAGCATATAAAGAACACATAAAGTAAACTAAGAAATAAAATATGAAACTTGCAAAAAGATTCATATGAGAGCATTACCCTTAGTATAAGGAAGACCTTTAATGAAGAACTCGAGTGGAAAAGACTAACAAAAATGGAAGCTTTAAGTGTTTGAAAAAAAAAGAAGAAATGGAAGAAGTTGAAGAAGTATGAAGATGGATGAAGAAAATGAGAGAATGAATATGAGTGATGATTATATAGAGGAGGGAGAGGGGAGCATGAAATTTTGGAGAGAGGATGAGCTTGGAGAGCAAGTTTTGTCTTTAAGACTTGTTTAGTTGAAGAGGAAAGAGAAAAATAGGTTTTTAGAATACAATATGTTATAATTTGAAAAGTGTGATGATTACACTTTTGGAGTGTGTCATAACCCATTTCCATCAAGTCTCATAAAGTCACTTCACTTCTTTTGTGCTCCCTAATCTGCTCCATTTCGTACCCGGTTGTATTTTCCGATTGTAATTCTTCCAACGTTTTTGCCCGAATAAAATATTATATTCCATTTTTGAACGAAAATTTTCGAAATAATCAAAGTTGAAGGAAACATATTAAAAACACTAACCGTCTCGTTCACGGATCAAAATTAGGTTTTCTGCACAGTAAACTTGTACCGACAGTGAAAACCTAGACCGGCTTTCGTCTGAATTTTCAACCGAAATTTTTACCGTAACCCTCTACCATAAAGTAGACTATGAATATGATTTTATTTTAATCAAAAACACTTTCTAACTCTCAAATTAAAATATAATTAATTATATTTTAACCGGTTGAACAACATAATTAAAATCAGGCTGTTATATAACCTATGGTGACAACAATAGAGGTAAAATTCTTGGTATTGGTAAAATAGGAAATGAGTCAACCACTATTGAAAATGTTCTTTTAGTAGATGGTTTAAAGCATAATTTACTTAGCATAAGCCAACTTTGTGTTTGATTGTAAATGTTGCATGGTTGAATGTTTGCATGACAATGAAATAAAATTTGTTGGAAAAAGAATTAACAACATTTATATGCTAGACCTAGGTGACATCAATAATAATATTCAATGCTTGTTGAGTAAAAATGATGAGGCTTGGTTATGGCATGGAAGGGTAGCACACATTCACATGGAACATCTTAACAAACTAATTTCTAAAGACTTAGTTATAGGTCTCCCTAAAATCAAATTTCAAAAGGAAGGCTTATGTGATGCTTGCCAAAAAGGTAAGCAAGTTAAAACTAGCTTTAAATCCAAGAATATAGTCTCTACTAATAGACCTCTACAACTTTTGCATATGGACTTATTTGGACCATCTAGAACTATGAGTTTAGATGGAAATTATTGTGCACTTGTTATTGTTGATGATTTTTCAAGGTTTACATGGACTCTTATTCTTGCAAATAAAAATAATGCTTTTCATGCCTTTATAAAACTAGCAAAACAAATTCAAAATGAAAAGGATCTAAAAATTGCATGTATTAGAAGTGACCATGGATGTGAGTTTGAAAATCATGATTTTGAAAAATTTTGTGAGAAGCATGGTATTACTCATAATTTTTCAGCACCTAGGACCCCTCAACAAAATGGAGTTGTTGAGAGGAAAAATAGGTCTCTAGAAGAATTAGCTAGAACCATGTTAAATGAATCAAATTTACCAAAGTATTTTGGGGCCGATGTGGTCAATACCTATTGCTATGTAACTAATAGGGTTCTTATTAGACAAATAATTAAAAAGACTCCCTATGAGTTATATAAAGGAAGAAAGCCCAACATAGCTCACCTACATGTTTTTGGATGCAAATGTTTTATTTTGAATATTGGTAAAGACAATCTTGGCAAGTTTGATGCCAAGGCGGATAAAGGAATTTTCTTAGGCTATGCATCATCTAGTAAATCTTTTAGAGTGTTTAATAAAAGAACTATGATTGTTGAAGAGTCTATTCATGTTACTTTTGATAAGACTAACACCCCAAAAGGATGGGAAATGTTTTATTGATGATTTTGTAGAAATTCCTCATAATCCTTGTGTAGGGCAACAATCGGATGATGATCAAGTACCACACAAAGAATCGAGAATTGAATAAACAAATGAAGGACTACACAAAGAATGGAGATTTTCCAAAAGCCATCCAATTGACAACATAATTGGAGATATATCAAAGGGAGTTACTGCGACACCGTAAAACCCGGCGTCACATGGTTACCCGTTGCGGAAAAGAACTTATTTAAAATGATGGTCGCCTTCGGAAAAATAACCTCTTATATAAGGTTACTGAAAAGGGGTACTCTTTTTTTCTTAATCAGTTAAGAAAAGATGATGAACATTCAGAACATGAAAATCAACATCACACATATAATTATAACTGTCCCACTTGGGATCGTGGGTTTGATTACAAGATAGACCTTGTCAAACTGGCCAACATATACTGAAACGACTACAAAAGAAATAGGTAAAAAGAAAACATCAAACCGAGAATAGGGAACTGGGTACAAGACTCAAAAGATGGCTCTAAAAGCCTAGGGACTATCGGGACAACTCCAAAAGCCGACGAACGATCTACCAATGCCTCCTGCATGCAGAGTGACCACAGACACTACCCTCAGACGAGATATCATATGACGGATCAATAACGTCACCGCCATCGTCGATAGGGACATCGTCATCGCCGGGATCCTGTGGATGGTACTCTGGCTCCTCCTCCTCCTCGTCCTCGACCTCTATCAGCTCAAACGGTTCCTCCTCAGGATCCTCTTTGGGATCCTCCTCCACTGGATCCTCCGTAAGCGGTTCAACTGGATCAAAATGCTCATGAAGGAGTCCGGTGACTTGTAGCGTATGAAGGTAGTACCATGGAGGTGGAAGCGTCACAGTCCTCGTCTCGACGATATGAATCCTTCGTACGGGTACTCCGTTAGCATTCGTCTCGATAGTCGTGACTGGTCCTCGATACGTCGCGGTCGTCGCACCCTCATGTATAGTCCAGTTCTCTACCGTCCCAGTATGATCAAATACTTTGCTCCTCGAGCTCGACTGTGCCAAGGGAACGTTCAGATCCATCTAAAAGCACGCGCATACCCGATACAAGAAGAAAAGAATAGAACATACAGGTGTGCAAGAGTGAGATACCGTCATAAGATATATCCCACAACAACCATATACATGATACATACATCACAGAATCATATAAGCAGTTAAATCATGCATATACATAACATAACAGTGTTATATCAAAGGGTCTCAAACCCGCACAGTCAATCTTTGAAAATATGCATGGCACTTCAATATCAGGCTCTAACATAATCTCATGAGATATCAACACCGTTTTCCATTGGAGAAGAATTAGAGTTGGTCAATCTCTAGCCCACTGGGCAGTTGCCTCCATACCCTCATGCATTTAAGGTCTCGGGACGAGTAACGTCACATGTGCCTTCGAACCGGTCACATGGACTGACTCCCAGATACCACCTTGTATCTGATATGTAAGAAAGGCACGTCTACCTGGGGAAATGCACATGAGAAAATATTTTATTCAAAATATTTTCTTTGTGTTCATTCTCTTTCACTGTCGCAGCTCAAAGATAACGACTTAATCATCATTTCCCCATCACTTGAAAACTTAGAACCATAGGACACACAGTCCGAATGCTCAATCACAATGCCCGAGACTGATGCACTAGTCCTAGGCTTGTGGTCGTAGAAAACAACATTCACTTTTAACAACGTTATTCACAACGTGGTTAGGACACATTGTCCACAACAACGTGATTAGGACACACAGTCCACAACAACGTGATTAGGACACACAGTCCACAACAACGAAATCAGAACACACTGTCCTCAATTTCGAGAATTGGACCCTCAGTCCAGAACATCATGACTAGGACTCATGGCCCCGAATTAACATTGATCCAAGATCACGTGCGTATAACTGAATACTAGAGGCGACGTCTCGCGTACTAGATTCTCTTTCTTAAGTACTTATTTTTCATTCAGTGAAAATCAAATTCAAAACCGAATCCTCGATAACCTATCCAGGCTATCGGAAAGTTTCTAAAACATTTAGGAGAAAACCTTTTCTTTGAAAATCTTTTATAAAGCATCTTTGAAATAATTTTATCTTTGAAAATCCCCAATAGGATATTGCCAAATAATATTGAAAGTTTTCACTTGAAGACATATAGTTCGAAAAGGATTTTTCTCTTATATAACAATAGTTCACCAAAACCATTTCAACATTTAAAACAAGTACTTTAAGTTAATGAGCTTTTGGAAAAGAACATCAATCCCTTCATCTTCAAAGCTTATTAAGGTTTTAAATCCTTATAACAGTTGAGCACAGACACAAGTCTGGCTTAGCAAACTTTCAATCAATAGCAGTATATATTATCAGTTCAATGCTAATATCATAGTTGAAAGCAGTTCATCACATATATGAATTATAACATTTAGAACAAGCACAATTCAACATCAGATAATAGCATAACAATTCAAGTACATTAGATAACCAAGTAAGCTCAATCAACATATAAATATCCAGTTAAACACATACACACATGCATACAGTTATTGAATATCTTTAGGAAATCCCTTCTTACCTCACGTCGGAGTTAAGAGTTTTGGATTTGAAAAGAAGGTTCACGAACGTCCTCGCTTCTCCGGCGATGGAAGTCTAAGGTTACCAACATAAAATCATGAGTTAAAAATAAACCAACTCGAGAGCACTAACCACAAGGTATAGGTTCGGTTCATACAATAAACTAGGATTAGGGGTTTCCGAAATTTATGCGACTCTTGGATTTATGATCCTTAAGTGCTAGAAGTTCATAAACAACAATCTTTTAACAAAGTTGAATTAAAAATCCCACTAAGTACTTGACTTAGGGTTTCGGCCAAGCATAGGTAAATAGGCTAGGAATTTCTAAACTTTCCAATCTCTTTAGGTTAGCATCCATATATAGTAAGGAGCTTGAAACCATGATCATTTTGGAAAATGGAAAAATTAAATATATTAGACCATGAACTCTTAGGTTCGGCCTTAACAAGTTTGTGAGGTTAGAGATCTTTAAATCATCCAATCTTTTGGACATAACATCCTTTAACATGAAGGAGCTTTAATCCATAACCATCTTGGAAACAAAATAAAATAACACGTCCTAGGTCAAATGTTACATTCGGCCATCATAGGAAAGTAAAGCAAGAAAATATTTTAAACTTTCAATCACTTAGACATAGCATCCTTTAACATAAGGAGCTTTTTAGTCCATGATCACTTTGGAAAACAAAACTCAACATCTTTGCCATAACCATTTAAGGTTTCGGTCTTTTCAAGAAATAGGGGTTAGAAACCTTCAAACTTTCCAATCTCTTGGACCTAGCATCCTCCTATATCAAGGAGTCTTAATCCATGATCATTTTGGAAAACAAAACTTAAACATCATTGCCTTAAAACTCATTGGTTTTGGTCTTTAAATAAAAATATGGTAAAAATCTTTAAACTTTCCAATCACTTAGACATAGCATCCTTTAACATAAAGGAGCCTTGGTCCATGATCATATTGGAAATGAAACTCAAATACAAACTCATACATGTAAAAGTTGAAACAAGATTCATCTAAACCATATACATGGTTTCGGCCTCCTTAGGAAAAAGAGGTTAGGAAACTTTGTTTTACACAACCTTTTAGTATGTGATAGTATGAGTAAATTCAAGAATATAGAAAATGGTTTCAACTCAAAAGGAGTTTTCTACCATTTTTGAGAGGTTTTAGAAGTTAAAAGAACATAAAGAACATATGAAGAAAACTTTGAAACAAAAGATGAAAATTTGAAGGAAAAAAAAACTACACAGAAGTATTACCCTTAAAAAGATGGAAAACTTTGATGAAGAACTTTAAGAGAAAAGCTTGATAAAAATATAAACTTTGTAAGAGAGAAGAAGAAGAAGAAATGTAGTAAAGTGTAAATGTGAGAAAATGGAGGAAAGTGATGAATGGTGGAAATGAAGAGTATTTATAGAGAGTTGGGGGGGGGGGGGGGGGGGGGATCACGGTTTTGAGAGGAAGAAGAGGAGGAGAAAGAAGGTGGGTTGCTTGTAGAGAAGATAAGGAGTTAAGGTGATGTGATGTGATTGGAGAGAGAGATGAAAAAGTGAGATTTTTTGAAAAAAGTCAAGATTCACTTTTTGAGGTGTGTCATAGCCTTCACATCAAGTCACTTCATATCAATTCAACCTCTTGATGCTCTGCTTCATTGCGTATCAGATGACTTCCCCGATCGTATTTCCCGACGATTTCGTCCGGGAAATCCCTAAGATTTGGCCCCGAAAAAGATTTTTCGAAAAACTCCAAACCCACACAAAACATCATAAAAACACTAACCGTATCATTTACGAATTAAAATTTTGTCTCTAGCTCAGTAAACTTGTACTGGCAGTGAAAACCCAGACTGGTTTTCGTCTGAATTTTCGACTGAAAATTTTATTGTGACTTCATACGGTAAAACAACACAAGAAAATGATTTTATTTTAAATAAAATCATCCTTTGGATTTTATCGAAAATAAATACATTAAAGCATGTATTTACTGATAAAGAAGCATACGAAAAACAGGGTGTTACAGTTACTACAAGGTCCTCTTTAAGAGAATTTTGCAATTATATGTCTTTTGTTTCTCAATTTGAGCCTAAATCCATAGACGATGCTATTCTAGATGAGCATTGGCTAATAGCTATGAATGAAGAATTAAACCAATTTACGAGAAATCAAGTTTGGGAATTAGTCCCAAGACCCAATGATAAGCAACTTATAGGAACTAAATGGGTCTTTCGAAATAAACTTGATGAAAATGGTATAATAGTTAGAAACAAAGCTAGGTTAGTGGCTAAAAGTTACATTCAAGAAGAAGGAATTGACAATGATGAAACCTATGCCTCGGTTGCTAAGTTGGAAGCTATTCGTCTTTTACTTTCTGTTGATTAATTAGCAACTGTGTACCAAATCGTACAAGTAATAAAGTGAAAGTAGAGTATCGTTCCCAACGAGGATTATGATCAAGTATCAACGTAGCCTAGGCAATAGCTATTTGAACAAATGAATGTCATGGTTCCAAGAATTTTTATGAATTTTTTATTGCAAGTTGTCACAATAAAAATGAATGAATCAAGCAAAAGTAAAGAATGAATTCAATATAGGTAAAAGCGGTTAGGCATCGGAATCATTCAATCTTCACTTGACCTAACCTTATTTAATCCTAACTTCAATTCATTCCATACAATTGACATTCAAGTCAGTAACCTAGATTTATCCCTAATTCCTTAGGTGATGATCCTTTTGTACCAATTAAGAACCCTAATTCCTTAGGTAATTCAAGAATTAGCACAAACATTAAGCATAAGACTCATAAGGATGCATTGCAATAGAGTTCTATTCCTAGAATCAACATCACAATGGTAATCAACTTCAATTCCAATCCAATAACCAATTTTCCAATTGTGAAATTGAATCTAATTAAATTCAAGGTTGATCAATCCAAGAGAAGCATTAAGCATAAAAGCAATTACTCAAATTGAATGAAATATAATTGAAATAAAAAAACTCAATTACATCATATTTCAAATTTAAATCCTCCTAACCTAACCTAAAATATCTATCAACTCAAATTAGAGAGAGAAGAGATGAAAGAACTTGAGTAGATGTGAGTGGAAGAACCCATGGAAGCTCCAATTCGTGTTCCCAAGCTTGAATCTCCAAAGGATGATGAGAGAAAGTGATGAACCAAGGTGAGAAATGTGTAAAAATGAGCCAAAAATCTCTCAAAAGTTGTCCAAACACGTATTTATATTGTCCTAGATCGTCTGCCAGCGCCGAGCGCAAGTTCTAGCATTGAGCACTGGACTGATACTGCGAAATGGGGCTTTTGCCCAGACCTGGTACTGAGCCCCCCAATACCAGCGCTGGGCGCTATTGGCTACTGCTTCTGTTTGTGCTGGGTGCCAGCCTCCTGTGCTGGGTGCCAATTCTAGTCTTGCACTTACTGGTTTCTGCATTTTTTTGGGGTTGAGCGCTCGGTTCCTGAGCTGAGCGCTGAGCCTTCAATCCTACACATTTTCAACATCTTTTAAGTGTATTTTACTTACAAACTAAGATCTAATGGATCAAAACTTTATATCAATGAATGTGTACATTTTCTTATCACTTTTCCTACAAATCCAAATATTATTTACAACTTATTTCTATTTAAATTCACAATTTAACATATATTGCACATTCATCACTTTCATTTGTATGTTTTATGGACTGTTTATGATTATTATGCTTATTATGGACTGTTTGTGATGATGTGGATTGTTGATTTTGGATTGTTATCAGCATTGATGTATGCTTTATGGACTTCGTTGAAAATGGACCATGTTTTCTCATGTTATGGTGTTATTTGCACTTACGGACTCTATTTTGTCTATTTTGCATCATAGTTCATTGTTATTACTCCTCCGTTTTTTTACAATGTTATATAATTTCTTTTTGATCATGACAAAAGGGGGATAAATATGTGTTTTCCATTATTTTCACAAAGCATAAATTGAGGGGGAGTTTCCAAACTTCCAAGCACACCGTTCATATTTCAAATATTCCAACAAATGGGAGTTTAAATACGAAAAGAATTCAAAGTGTTTGTCATCATCAAAAAGGGGGAGACTGGAGATGCAAGATGAAAATGCATATGCTTCAAAGAAGTGACTTTCAAAGTATTTTGATGATGAAGAGCCAAACATATATGGCACTCCTATGTAATAATTAGTTATAGGAATATTTGTAAAAGGTTTCTCTTTAAATTTAGCTTAAATGACTCAAATGTTTTTAAAAAGGATAAAATAAGTTTTTCCTAAAAAGAAAAAGTAAGAAATATGTTTTGAAAAACAATCCAAGATTTAACAAGTTTGAAAAGTGTTTCTGGAACAAGTTTTGTGAATAAAATAATCATTTTTAAGTTTTTAAGAAAAGTAGTCAACTACCTTGAAAAGTAGTCTACTACTTTGTTCTTGTAAATTCCAGAAACCTTCTTAGAATCAAAGTAATCGACTACTTTGAGAAGTAATCGACTACTTTATTTGAATCTTGAAATCTTCGCTACTGTTGATCAAAGTAATCGACTACCAGTGTAAGTAATCAACTACTTAGTTAAGTAATCGACTACTTTGGTAGTTAGGCACAAATGGTTGCAATCTTGATCAAAGTACTCGACTACTCATAAAAGTAATCGACTACCTTCAGTTTTCAAACAGAAAATGAAATTTTAAACATGCTTTTCTGATAAGCCTTTGGCTTATCTAGTTTTATAACTAGATGGACTGTGGTTTTTGTGCAAATTATTCGAGTTCAATCTCGTTTTCGCCCTAATTTGGCCTTGTTTTGTTCCTAAGTAGACTTTTACTCGTTCTAGGCATTTTTAGTAGTTTTTAGTCTATTTTGAATAGAATTACGCTTTTTGTGTCTTTTTTATTGTTTCAGGTTAGAAGTGAAGCTCCGGGAGTCAAGGAAAGTCAAGAAATAGTGGAAATTGCCATTCTGAAGATGCTCCCCCCGCGAGTGGATGCTCACCTCGCGAGTATGAAGATCAGCTAAGAAGCAATGTCATCAATTCTGTCTCGCCCCGCGAGAATATTCTCGCCATGCGAATCATGAAGACCTGCAAGACAGAGACCATCACGTCTAAGCCGTGATGAAGGTCACGGCTGTGACAGATTAAGGTTTGAAGTCTCGCCCCGCAAACACACTCTCGCCTCGCGAGAATCCAAATTGAAAGCGCGCCAAAACTAATGTTCGCCTCGCGAAATATGGTTCGCCCCACGAGCGTCCGAGAACCAGAATCCCTATTTATAGGCTGTTTCAGATCAGATTGAAGGATCCAAGTTTTTTTCCACTTGTTTAGATCAGAAGGTTACGAATCCTTGTTTTCTCTGGAGCTGCGTCTCCATTTTTCTTACTTTATTTTATTATGGAGATTATGTCGGATTGTTTGTGCGTCGTCACGGGCATGAGGAACTAATCCCCTCGTCCGAGGGATCAATGAAGCCACCCATGGCGGTATAGTGTTCATGTGATGTATGTTTTTCTCCCCTTCTCTCAATGAATGTTTTCCAATTCTGATTTGATTGTGTTGATCATATGCTTGTGTGATTAACTAGTTAAACGTGTTGAGGCTGATCGGCGATTCGCGTTTTAGAACTTGGATTGGAATCACTAATTGAATAATGAGCACGACAGTGGATTTAGGAGATTAGTGCAACCTTATAGGGAACAAGAATTAATAGAATTCGAGATTAGGGTTATGAGACCTAGTAAGTAATTAATCCAATCGTCGAATACGTCCTATTGAGCACGACAGTGGATATAAGAGAAATTGGGGGTCCCAGTTGACATCGTAATTGAACTTAGGGAGGAATTCATCATCACTTGGGTACTATACATGATTGGGTAGGTGGATTTGAGACCTTGGATATTTTAATTTCTGATTTTAAAACCTTAGCTTTATTTGATTTCTTATTTGAATTGCGATATTAATCTCTCTCTCTCAACCACCTTCTTTTACTTGACCAAACGCATCGGATTTCCCACGGATTAGTCGAATTGGTAGCCCAATCCCTGAGTTCGACCTCGGTAAATTCTTACCGTGTTTATTTTATTACTTGCGACGACCCGGTACACTTGCCGGTGGATCAACAAGTTTTTGGCGCCGTTGCCGGGGATTGGCACAACCAATTTTCCTAATTTTTAGGAAATTTGATTGATTGGTTAAGTTGATTTTATTTTTATTTTTATTTTTCTGTTATTTATTTATTATTTCTCTCTACTTCTTTGATTCCACTTGGTCTTGCCATGTTTTTGTATGCGAGGTGCCCTTTCACAAGAGGACCTGCTATTTGATTCGGAGATCACCAAGACCGAGAAGCGCTTAAGGAAGGAAGTCAGAGAAAGAAAAAGGCTTGAAGCGAGTAATCTTGAGAGGATGGCCGAAGAAAATCCTCCTCCTCCTCCTCGTTACAAGCCTCTCTTTGAGTACGATCTGCCCAGCTTGGGTGATTGTGATTCTTCTATTGTGAGGGGCAACCTGAATACAGACTCCTTCAGAGTGGAGGGATGTGTCACATTCCAGATCCCTGAGAATCAGTTTGATGGGAGTGGCAAACAGGACCCTCATAGACACATCACTCGCTTCCTTGAAGCTTGTGACTTACAGAAGACAAGAGGAGTCTCACAAGATGAGTTTCGCTTGCGGCTTTTCCCTCTCTCTCTTAGGGATGTCGTTCGCGATTGGGTTGACAGCTTGGATAGGAACAGCATCAGAACTTGGGAGCAGATGGCACAAAAGTTCCTAACCAAATATTTTCCCCCTCAGAAAGCGGCACAAGCAAGAATTGCCGTCACATCCTTCAGCAAGGCGAGAAGATGAAACCTATAATGAGGCCTGGGAGAGGTACAACGGGCTCCTGAGAAGATGCCCTTCAGCGTTCTTTGACCCGGTCTCCAAAGTTCAGCATTTCTTTAACGGGTTGAGGGGACGCTATCAGATGAACTGTGATGCCGCAGCTAGCGGTTCTTTTTCCTACTTATCAGCCGAGGATGGATGGGCATTATTGGAGAAGATGTCATATAATGATTACAACCGTGGAAGGGAAACCTCAAGTGGAATCAGTTCCGGGACAATGGAAGCCATTCTTGAGCAAAACAGATTGTTAAATATGCAGATTGAGGCTTTGTCTGGGAACAAGAAAGTTAATGCGATACACGAGGGAATGCCTCCGGGTTGTGAAAATTGTAATGGAGATCATGACACTCGGATCTGCCCGTTCAACTTCTCTCAGGAACATGTGAACTCATGCCACAACTTCTATGACACTGTGCCCCAGAACAACTATCAGAGGAGCAGACAGAATGACTACAGTCAGAATCAGAATAGGGGATATATGAGAAGAGACCATCCGGGTTTCGCTTGGAGTGATGCTAGTGGTGGTCTAACCGGGCAACAACAACCTCCACAGGGTCTGAGGCCAAACATTGGAATCCAGCAGCGCAATACTCAGCAGGCTCTTCAAGGGACTAATCAATTGCAACTAACAGATGGTGGAAGACAACCGTGGGAGCTGGGTTTTGAGAAGATGAATGCGGCAATGGAAAAGATGGCAATCAACACAGAGAAGGTGAGCGCGACAGTTGACAAGTTGGCAACACATACAGGGGCGTCAATCCACAATATAGAGATGCAGATTGCTCAGCTCGCAAAGCAACTAAATGAGCGTCTCCCAGGCACTCTCCCAGGTGATACCGAGAACAACCCTAAGGCCCATTGAAATGCCATAACAACTAGAAGCGGTAGGGTGTTGGGATCTAACAAGGGTGCAACCAGTTTAGAGGAAGACAAGGCCCCGGAACAACCACATGTTGAGAAAGAGCAACCTGAGAAAGAAGAGTTGGCAAGTGACAAGGCACCAGAGCAAGGGGGAAGGCTGAAGCTTGTGGATGAAGAGTTCCGAAAGAAGAAGTGGGTTGAACCCCAAGATCTCCCGCCCTACATGAAGGTACCATATCCTGAAAGATTGAAGAAGCCTCAACAGGATAACCAGTTCAGCAAATTCCTTGATGTCTTCCGCAAACTTCAGATTAACATTCCATTTGCGGAAGCCTTGGAACAGATGCCATCATATGCCCGGTTTATGAAGGAACTTCTCACTAAGAAGCAGAGAATAGTGGATGAGGAAACGGTTGCTTCGACAGAGGAGTGTAGTGCCATTCTTCAAAGAAAACTGCCTCCAAAATTGAAGGATCCTGGTTCTTTTTCGATACCATGCACTATTGGGGGGATGACTGTAGGGAAGGCATTATGTGATCTAGGGGCAAGCATCAACTTGATGCCCCTCTCTATGATGAAGAGGTTGGGGATCGAAGAATTCAAGGATACACGGATGTCGCTCCAACTAGCCGATCGCTCTATAAAATATCCTTATGGGGTGGTCGAAGACTTGTTAGTAAAAGTAGACAAGCTCATATTTCCGGCGGACTTTGTAGTGCTTGATATGGATGAAGACGCCGAGGTCCCTCTCATATTGGGTAGGCCCTTCTTGGCCACTGGGAGTGCCTTGATAGATGTGCGGCAAGGGAAACTCACTCTGAGGGTGCAAGATGATGAGGTAGTCTTCAATCTCTTTGAAGCAATGAAGCACCCTGCAGAGAGGTCGGAAGTGTATCGAGTGGATATGGTGGATCCAACTGTCAAGGCAAAGGCAACTAGAGAAGCCCATGGTTCTTCATTTGCTCAAGTGTTGGTAAAATCCCATGATGATGATAGTGAGAAAAAAGACCCTTTGGGGGATGAGGGCTATCTCGAGTGGTTGAAAGACATGGAAGCCTTACAGAGTTCCCCAAGGGATGAATGTGCAAGGGAAGAGCGCAACAACAAGGGCATGGAAAAAGAGGATAAAGCACCGAAGTTGAAAGGTGGCACACCCGTGGTGGTCAATGAAAACAACCAGTTGATTCCAAAAGGGACCATGACGGAGTGGAGAGTTCGTGCTGATTATAGAAGGATGCTGGACTTAAAGGAGTTGTTCGGGAACAGCAAGCGAGCATATGAAAGGGCAAGAGCATACAGAAAACGGACTGAGGCATGGCATGGCAAGCAAGATCTTCGTCCGGATTAACCCTTAGGGGGTGACTTGAGTCAGGCTCGGGACGTTAAACAAGCGCTACTTGGGAGGCAACCCAAGCTAGGTATCCTTTGGTTTTAGTTATGTCATTTTCATTTATATTATAAATAAAAAAAAGAGCTTGATTCGCCACGCGAATCCACAATGGCCCCGCGAGACAGAAGCCCTGAATCTCAGAGGCTTACTCACATTTCTGTCTCGCGCCGCGAGGTCTACTTTCGCCTCGCGATTCTGGGCATTCGCATCTGTTGGAATTCCAGATTCGCCTCACGAGATACTACTCGCCTCGCTATTCTGGAAAGTGTGAATAACAATTTTCCAGATTCGCCTCGCGAGTGATCTCTCGCCTCGCGAATATGCACTTAAGGTTTTAATTTGCAGGAGTTCTTCCAGGATGCTATGCAACAGAAGGGAGCCCGTGATACCAATTGGATGAGGAGGCAACCATAGAAACTTGATCAAGGAGCACCCTCTCCCCTCCTCACTTTTGTTTTTGTTTTTGTTTTTGTTTTTATTTTTGTTTTTGTTTGTCGCTCTTGAATAATTTCAGAAGATCAAGAGTTTGTGTATGAATGTCGTGTCGGCAAGCTTTTTGGATTTTAATTAAATTGAGCATAGATTGATTGCATAAATTATTTTGACCATTAATGATTTCCCCCTAGGTTCTGAAAATAGAAAATTGATCCCCATGTGAAAAATTGAAAACTGAACTTTGAGAATTTTATTGTGATTACTTGATTTATGATAAGTTTGGGGTGAGGGGGTGCACACACTAGGAATTGTATCTCGGTCAAACAATTTGCAAAAATGTCCAGGTGAGGATTAGAGCCTCCAACTTTGTTTTTGATTGTGTGAATCACTATTAAGTTGCACTTTCCCGAATTTGCTTGAATCTCTTCATGGTTTGCATGTTTATATGTTGCATCAAATGATTTAGGCAATTTTCTTTGAAATAACTACTTGGCCTAAAAAGAACCATCCCTAATACATGTTCCCTAGTTATCCACATTGAGCCTAATTGACCTATTGTTTCTTGATGACCTTATTTTATAAGCCAAAATCTGGAAAAACCGTGTTAACCCAATCTTAGGATTAGGAGAGCATGGAGACCGAGCAAGAGAAAGGTTGTGAGAAACTAAGTTTGGGGTGGCTACAAGGTGATGTGTCATATTGGGGTGATAAAAAGAAAAAAATAAAGGTTGAAACCCAAGGCAAAAAAAAAATTGCCAAAAGAAAAGGGGCAAAACAAAAAGATTAGCAAGGAAAAGGCTGTAGTCACCCGAGGCAAAAAGAAAAATGGAAAAAGGAATTTGAGTTGAATATGTGTCAAATGCTCATGCTCTCTTAGTTCCTAGGGACTTAAGCCTAGTATCCTTGAATATCCTACCCTCAGCCAGGCCCCATTACAACCTTTATAAGACCTTCTGATGTTGCATGCATGTTTTCGTGGGAACCATTTTTGAGATGAAAATCAAATTCATGGGAAGTGCTCTTGATATGTGAAATTGAGTGAAAAGTTGATAGCCTAGACAAATTTGAGCGAATGAGTAAAAATTTACATACCCTTGTGAGGAAGGTGATTGTTTGAAATTGGTGATCTTCCTCTTGTGTGTGACCCTGATCCTCAACTTAGATTAATGATTGCATGAATGATGAAGTTCTCAATTGTTTAAAGTAAATGAATGTGGGGATTACGTTAATGTAGGGGGGAAATCATTGGAGAAAAGCTGTTTTGAGTGCATGAAATTTGTGCGAAATCGATTGATTCCCTTAAGCTTGCCAAGTCTTGAGTTGTTTTGGAGTTTTAGCTTGCTTGGGGACAAGCAAGGTTTAAGTTTGGGGTGTTTCGACCTCGGTAATTACTTACCGTGTTTCTTTTATTACTTGCGACGACCCGGTACACTTGCCGGTGAATCAACATTTTCTCACACTTTTTCTTCTATAAATAAGAGGGATTTTGACACGAAAATTAAAAACTCTTTTCATCTATTGTTACTCTGTTAAAATTACTCCAAAAACATTATTGAGTCATATGCTATTATTTTGAGAGAAATCATTGAGATTTCTTAAAAAAAGTGCACTTCTATAGTGTTACAATTTTCTGTGTACAAATCAATTGGTGACAGGAATACCTCCCTTTTCCACAGGATTACCAAAATCAGGTATGCCTCCAAACAAATGTCCATGCTTAAGTCAGGGGATCTTATTCTGGATACTCAAGAGGAATTGGAGCATCATGTGCTGAATTACTACTCCAATCTGTATTGCTCAGAGAATTCTTGCATCAATTTTGATTTGGTCATCAACTGAGTTCCAAATTTGGTTTCTTTGGAGGATAACTTAAGTCTTACTAATCTCCCCACCATAGAAGAGGTCAAATCTATTGTTTTTTGTATGAATGGTTCTAGTGCTCCAGGGCCTGATGGTTTTGGTGGAAATTTCTTCCAAACTTACTGGGATATTGTGGGACAAGATGTGTTTAAATATTTCCTCCAGTTCTTCTCTACTAGTTTGATTTTGCCAAACATGAATTCTAACATAGTGACCTTAATTCCCAAATTTCCTGGTGCAGATAGGATTGAGGATTATTGACCTATAGCTTTGGCCAACTTCCAATTTAAAATCATCACAAAAGTTATTGCTGACAGGCTTTGAGGTTGCTCCTAAGATAATCTCTGAACAACAAAGGGGATTTATTAGAGGCAGACATATTTCAGACTGTGTTTGCATAACTTCTGAAGCCATTAACATGTTGGATTACAAGACTTATGGTGGTAATATGGCTTTAAAGTTTGATATCAAAAAAGCCTTTGATACCATTGATTGGTCTTTTTTGTTGAAAGTCTTGATTGCTTTTGGATTCAATGAAACCTTTTGCAATTGTATGAAAGCAATTTTTCTCTCTGCAAAATTATCCATTGTTGTGAATGGCCATCCAACTGGTTCTTTTCTTGTAAAAGAGGTGTTAGGCAGGGAGATCCCCTTTCCCCTTTCCCCTCTCCTTTCTCCTTTTTTACATTGCTGAGGATGATTTAAGTAGAGGTATCTCTCACTTGGTCAGTTATGGTCAGCTTCTGCCTATGTCAAGTCCCAGGTCTTGCCCTCCTCCAACTCATGTCTTATATGCTGATGACATCATGGTTTTATGCAAGGGAACAAGGAAGAATCTTACCGTTTTAATGAATCTGTTTCGCAGTTATGCTTATGTTTCTGGACAACAGTTGAGTTTGGATTAGTGCAGGTTCTTTGTGGATCAAATGCCTCTTTCTAGGCAGTTGGCAATCAAGCGGTTTTTGGGTTTTAAAGCTGGCAACCTTCCCTTCTCCTACTTAGGAGTTCCAATCTTCAAGGATAAGCCCAAAAAGGTTCATCTTCAAGGCATTGCAGATAAAATAACATCTAAACTGTCCCTTTGGAAGGGATCCATGCTATCTTTAATGGGAAGGGCTCAATTGGTGAAGTCAGTCATCCATGGTATGTTGATTTACAGTTTTCATGTGTACATGTGGCCTATTACTTTTTTTAAATCCTTGGATAGAAGTATAAGGAACTTCTTGTGGTCTGGAAATATCAACCAAAGAAAGCTAGTGACTATCTCTTGGCATAAGGTATGCTCCTTTCTATATGCAGGTGTCCTTGGCTTAAGGTCACTTAAAAGTGATTATTTTCTTCACAAAACTTGTTCCAGAAACACTTTTCAAACTTGCAAAATCTTGGATTGTTTTTCAAAACATATTTCTTACTTTTTCTTTTTAGGAAAAACTTATTTTATCCTCTTTAAAAACATTTGAGTCATTTAAGTTAAATTTAAAGAGAAACCTTTACAAATATTCCTATAACTAATTATTACATAGGAGTACCATATGTGTTTGTCTCTTCATCATCAAAATACTTTGAAAGTCGCATCTTTGAAGCATATGCATTTTCATCTTGCATCTTCAAACTCTGCCAAAGTACCTCCACAAAAATCATTAGAGCTTTCATACTTCATCTTGAAAAAGGCAATTATAGTTTCTTTTGTATTTCCTTTTTGGAAACAATTTTCTTGTAAGCAACAGGAGAGTTGCCTCATTGATTTGGTGGGGCATCCAAATCAATTTCAAGGTAGGGAATCCTTGAAGTCAAGGTGGGGAATCCTTGGAGCTAAGGTGAGGCATCCTTAGGAGGTAAGGATTACTTTGAGTGGGGCATCTCAAAGTAATCAAGGTAAAGGTGGGGTATCCTTTAGTTTTTGATAACTGTAATCTTGTAAACAATTTTCAAATAGTGTAGTCTCTCAAGGTTCTTGAGAGCTGGATGTAGATCACTCAGGTTGTGATCGAACCAGTAAAATCGTTTGTGTGACCTTCTCTTTCCCTCAATCTTCTAGTTCTTGCAATTATTGGTTAATTGTTGTTCTTGATTGTATTTGGTAAAGGTCATTCATACATAATCATTCTCTTCTTCTACTCAATTTCTTTGCATCATACATAGTGTTTCTTGAACAAATTTTTTAAGAAAACGAAGTTTCCAAGAAAGTGATTAAACCTCAATTCACCCCCCTCTTAAGGTGCCATATTGATTAACAGAGTTTTCTTAGCTCAAAAAGTCTTAATTTTCGTGCCAAAGTGACCCCTATTTATAGAGAAAAAGTTTAGAAGAGATTTTGAAAATTTGAAATTTTTTAATTATGTTTTACCTGATGTAGTCGACTACTTTATAGTAGTAATCGACTACTTTTAGTGTAACAACCAAGATTCAAGAATTTCAGCTGAGTAGTCGACTACCTGACTGAAGTAGTAGACTACCTGACTAAAGTAGTCGATTACTTTGATTAAAATACGTTTCTGGAATGTTGAAGAACAAAGTAGTTGACCGCTTAACCCTAGTAGTCGACTACTTACCTTTTTCACATAAAAAATCAATTTTTTCTTTTCAAATGCAAGTCAAGAAATTTGTTTTTAATATCTTGAATCAAAAGGAAATAATCTTCTAAACATTTTAAATCTAAAACACTTATTACATCACTTACAACTTATACTTCAATCTTAAAGGAAATTTTACAAAATATTCCTTAAGAAAATATTAAATCCTTCAACAATTGGAGTTTCTTCCTTGGTGTTCATTTAGAGATCATCATCAAAACCATATGTTGAACTTAAAAAAAATAGCTAAAAATATGGTAAGAGATAATTACATAATTTACAATAATTACAAGATGTTACAACAGGTAGACACATTTCAACAGGACCTCTCGTGGATGGCAATTGTTCTTAGGGGAGGGATTGCCTACCTTTATTGCAAGAAAGGCACCTGCCTTTCCCTCTATCTCTCTCATCTCTTGTTCTCTCTCTCATCTCTTCCCTCCATTTTTTCCTAGCATTCTCTCTCCTCCCAAGCCTAAAGTCACGGTGACTTTGGATTCTCAAAGTTAGAGAATCCAAATCCCTGTTCTTAAGGCATATCCGCACTGAATATTACATATGCAATAAGCTTCTCATGTTAAATCCTTCTAAAACTGATTACTTCTGTTTGTGTACTGTGAGTACAAGGCCTCGTGCTTAACTACCAAAGTAGATTTTTATATGTTAATAACACCCTAACCGCCACAATATTAAGTGGTAACTGGTAATTAAGTATGATCCTTGGCATATGAACTAGTTTTCACAGTTTCATATGCACTGTACTTTCAGTTGAATAACATTCACATCTCTTCAAAAGTAGCTGTTCAAATTTTTACATAATAACAACTGAAACAAGGAAGGAAATTAAATAGTAATCTCAAACGTTTCTGTTATCACCAAAAAATAATTTGGCTGATAACCGATTGTGGTAATTAGCTAATTTATTTATTTAGCATAGAAGAACAGTTGGGTCAAGATCGCCTGAATTATGATGAGCTGAAAGCAGTTGCTAAGCTAAGATAGGTAGCTAATAACCAGTAGCTAGGTCAGGTTTAGCTGAGGAAATTTAGCTGATGCAGAATCATCTGAACGTGATTGCTAAGTCTAGATGGATTTGGGGGCTGTTGTTGGGTCTTAATGGGCTCGTTTGAATGTTGATTAACGGCCCAATAAACTATTATTATTTTATAAAAAGGAAAATAGCATGAAAATGACCAAGTCAGAGTGCGGTAACAACTTTCCTAATTCTTTGGGATGAAGATTGAAGGTGGTTTCAGAGAGAGAATATGAAGATAAGAAGCTGACTACCTACAATCAAGGGATAATCAATTCAAAAACATGCACCAACTCCCTTAATAGTAGGGATAGGGAGAACATGGTCAAATGATGAACTACTAGTCGTTATAGTGGATTTTTGGCCTACAACTTAGTTGATTGAGCAGATATGTGAATTCTATGAGTTGGCCAAGCTAAGAACGTGCATGAAGGCTTATTTCCTTAAAGATAGTGATATGGAGATCATGGTCAGCTGATGGGCAGTTAGCCGTTTGGCCAATAACTTAGCTGATTAAGTAGATATGTAAATTATATGAGTTGACCATGTCAAGGATGTGCATGAAGGCCTATTACCTTAAAAATAGGGTTATGGAGGACGTGGTCAGCTGATATGGTAGTCAATAAGTTAGTTGACCAAGCGTTTTTGGACTGTAACTCTTTTGACTGGGTAGTTACCTATATTTATGTTGTTAGCCACGATCTTATATGATGTAATATGTGAGGTAGTAGGTTAAGAACGTGGCAAATAGTGTTAGTATATGTTTAGCCATGATGTGCATAAAGTTGCTAGAAAATAGGAGATAGTGGTTAGTGGGAATGACTTCAGATTAGCTTAGTTTTGTGCCTATAAATACCAATTGTACATATTGTTTTTAGAACAACACAACACCCATCAATCAAACAATTTATTCATATTGTCTTTGAACTTTACTTTCCTTTCCTTTCCTTTATCGCTTTCCTTTATTACTTTCCTTTATTGCTTTCATGCAACTTTAGCTAGCTTCCTAGTTCCACTTTCTACACTAGACACTTTGTTTAGTAGTCTAGGAACCCATAGCTGAGAAACAGACTCCCTTTCTTAGCATAATCACCTGAACACAAAATGAGGATCATTGTCAACCGTGTGAATTAGCTAAGCAAACAACTAAGCACCAAAATTTCGCACGGCAACAACAGTTTCTTTTTTTTCCTTTTTGTGATTACAACCAGAAGAATGCTAATCGATATCCTTAAGGTTTTAATTAAAGAATTAAGAGAAAAGAGATTTCATTAGAAAATGATGTATTTATTATTTTGAGAAGTGATATATTCAATTTTCTCATAAAAAATTGTTTTTCTATTATTAAACTTATAGCATTAGGATACTGAAAATTTTTTTTAGGACACCGGTTGACAATAACCTTATAAATATAAATCTTTGTAGAAGCTAAGGACCTACCTTTATATTGATCAACAGTTTAAATAAAACAATTTGGCCTCCAACATTCCCACATTAATCTCAATTAAGGAATTAGTAACAATCACGTTTGTGGTCACCCAAGTGAAACTAAAATTTCAGTTTATCTCTTAAAGAATGCAACTATAATTTTAAATTGTGTGGTTGCTGTCATAATTGCGGATTTGTTAGACTTTCCTTAATAATGAAAAATTGTAAAAAAAAAAATGGTTGGTGCGATTGCAATTGCAGTTGCAATACAGTTACAAAGACTCTCAAAATTGCAATTGTGATTGAGAATTGCAATTTAAAACCCTAAATTCAACTATAATTGACAAGATGACAATAGACCCAGATCCAGAATTTACCTTGAGAATGGTAAGTGGCGCCTTTCATAAGGTTGTGCTTGGAGCAGGCTTCTATAATACAAGAAGTTTCTCAACCAGTTTGATATTTGTTGATTTTGCTAACAAGTCATGGAGTTTAACCAATACAAATTCTCATCAAAGCTATATTCAGACAATATATAGGATCAAACAAAGCAGGATGCAGAGAGAAATAATTGAAGGCTAGTATAGGTAGCATAGCTAATAGAGAAACTAAACAATATTGTAATTTGGGGTGCTTAATTTTTGTGCAAAAATTAAGTGTGAAATATAAGGAGACAGCAAAATCCCTGAGTAAAGTTGAACGGATATGAATTATCTCCATCTAATTTCTCTTCATTCTTTCTCCTTTATTATGCATCTAAGGATCACAATTAATTTATTTAAATTTTGAAACATAAAAAGTTAAAACATAAATTTGGTTCTTGGATGCAGAAATTGTGGATTAAAAGAATCTATTTTTATAGAGATCATAGCCATTCCCCCAAACAGTAGTTCTTGAATTAAATGAATTTGGTCCCTCTTGCTAGCTACACTGTGTTAGTTGAACCCAAGAGTTCCCCCAAACACTTCATTGAAGAAGGACTTAGACAAATAATCCCTCATATGAAGCGTTCAGAGGAACTCCAAGAGACAGCCAACAAATAATAATCACTTAATTACACATGTTTCACTAGCTAGTTGTCTTGGCTAGACAAATGCACAGCAAGTATTCTATATATAGTAGAGATATTATGCCCACAGTATAAAATAAAGCCATAAAAGTGAAAATTTATGTGGCCATGGAGAAATCTAAGTAAAATGAAATTGCTTTCTAGTTTATCGCTGAACCTGGTCAGGATGTTCGCCAAGAAGGAATGGGGGACTGAAGAAAGACCCTTATTGCAGTGACTTGCTGGTAAGGTGATTCAAATCATCAAAATCTAACAAAAGATCCTTCGTCAATATATCCCTTAGTATTTCACAAAAATAGAAGAGATATATTCCCCTTTTAATTATCTTTTCGGTTTACAAGATATATTCCAGCTTACTTTTTTCTTTGGAGAATAATACACAAGTACTCGTGTAAGTTTAACTTATTTTCACTAACAATCACCTTTATTAATTTTATTTAAAAGTTATTAATTTTTTTATTAGAATAATCACATTATGTGAAATGTGATAATCATTTCTTTTGCTAATTATAAATTTGGTTTACTACAGATATACAGTTCTAAGTCTTTTTGTGTACAAAAGTTTGGGTGAAGAAAGGTTCTATCTATTTTAAGGTTAAGGTTAACTAATTGCCTTCTAACAGAATCTCAATTTCAAACCCAAAATATGCTGTTATTATATATTAATGGAAGGTTGACTAATTAAATCAGGGATCTTCTTAACAAGGCCCTAAGAGCATTTTTTAAAGATTCTAAACAAGATATTATTCATTGAAAAACTAAGTACTCCCCCTGGATTTAAATATAAGCAAAACGTAACTACATTCTTTGGACTCAAGTATTAGCAAAAATCAATTAAATCAACACTATTAAATGTTAGTATTGCAAAAATCAAGAAAATTAATCAATCAAACCAATTTTCCATTTACTTTTCCAGGAGCATTGCATATACCCTAGACAATTAACTCTCCTTTTTATACAAATCAAGATAATTAAACTAACTTACCTAATTTTCTTAATAAGTGTGAATATTGTAACACCCCAATTTTCGCTGCTTTGTAATATCAGTAATAAATATGTGAATATATATTTTATCCGAGACTTAGAAAATGATTTTGGATAAACCAAGGTCATTTCCTTGTTATACTTATTTTCATAAGATTACGGGGAAGTTTTTGGTTGAAAACTCAGACGGAAGTCGGTCTGCGTTTTGTGTTTTCACTGACAGTAAAAGTTTACTGCTCAGAAGACCTAATTTTTAGTCGTGAACGAGATGAAAAATGTTTTTATCGTATTTATTACGATACTAGAAGTTTTGAAAATTCTGGTAAAAAAATTAAAATAATATATTTGTTGTGGGTGTATACGTCGAGATGTCTCTAGGAAAAGCTTGCGCCAGATGAATCGAGAAGTCGGCAACGTAGCAAAGATGATGGATTTGACCGACTTGCCGAGTATTTATGACGAGCTTATCCGGGTCATAATGGCCATAATGGCACATTTATGACAAAGTGACTTTTTGCTATGAAATGACCATTTTGCCCTTGTCTTTTTATGACAATTACAAGCGATGCAATTGGAAAATTTGACCAAACCTTACCCAAATTACACGGCTCCAACTTGTCTTCTTCACTTAAGTGTGTTGTCTTCTTCATTAAGCCATTTTCTTCCATTTCCATGTTCTTTTTCTCCAAAGTGTTCATAATTCGTCAGATTTTGCCTAGAAATTATGACCATTTTCTATTATGAATCTAGGAAAACTTTCAACATTAAAGTTGTTAATATTTCTCTCTTCTTTCCAACGATATAAAGATCATCCAAAACGGACAAGTATGTTGAGAGATCTACCCAAAATACTAAAACTGTTCTAAACCCTAACTATGTTCATCTTCTTCTCTAAGTTTCTCAAGAACACCATGAGAAATTTGTGAAGAACATCATCCAAATCTTGATTTACTTTAATCATCAAGAGGTAAAAACTTCTTATCTTGTCATTTAAATCCTTTCTCTTCACAACTTTTGTAGATTCATGGCTAAGATTCATATGTTCTTCATTTGTTCAAAGTTCATGAAACTAGATTCAAAAATTCATAACTAATTCTAGAAAAATCCTTTTGACATGAAACCAATTGCTATGATCTTATAATCATCTCTATTTTCATCATCTAGAAGCATAAGATCATGTGAAATTTCTTTCCTTGATTTCTGGTTATGGCCGAACCTAGGTCAAATTTGTGTTCTTAGGTTTTGTTTCAATTTCTTGTCTTGATTCATGATTATATCTTGATAGTTCTTGTATTCAAGTATATAGAAGATCAAAAATCAAACTTTAACCTATTTGTTTCTTCAAAAAACCGAAACCCTAGGTTTGTGTACTTGATGGTTTTGTGATTCAAAAGTTGGTTGTAATCTTTGAATCCAACTCTAAGCTTTGTATGTTGATTAAATCCAAGAGTTGATGAGATTTTAAAATTTCTAGCCTAAAAGTCTTGAGAAAACCGAACCCTAGTTCTTAGAACTAGATGAGTTTAGTTCATGTTCTTGGTTCATAATCATGGTTAAAGTGATTAATCATTTCTTAAGTAACTTATGGATCATTAATCCTTAAGTTAACCAAATTTTAATTCTCTTAACCTAGATAATTGGTTGAAGCCGAACCCTAACCTCCATGAACCAAGTGTATTGTTGTTTGATTTGATTTATTTTGGTTGCAATTAGTTTGAAGGAAACAACTGAGTTAGCTGATTTACGCTGACGGAGAGAAATCGGATCGAGATCAGGAGACTAACAGAAACTGTAGTAAAATCTTCAAGAGGTAAGGGGGGGTATGCCTGAAGAGTTTAAGATAATCACATGCATATTTGTGGAGTCATTTATTAATTTTCTGTATGAAATATTTTATTATATTGTACTGTTTAATATTAAATGCTAGATTGATGTGATGTTTATCTGAGTAATTGAATTGATGTGATGTGTGGACTTACATGATTATAATTATTTGTTTATATTATAATCGTGATGCATGTCATGAATTGATATATGCCATGCTATTATATGATTGGAATTTATCTGCTGTTGAATGTTGGACTGAGTAACCTGACATTGGTCAGTGTTAAAAATTTTAATTAAGGATAAAAAAACTTAATAAGCTTGGATAATTAATCAGAGGGATTAATTTGGGAGATTTTGAGAAAAATGAAAAGAATTATTATTTTAATAATATTTTGTGGAAACAGTGTAAATAAGCCATAGTAAGGGCGAAACCGTGAAAATTTTTCACAGGCTCTAATTTTATAAAATAAATTCAATTTTATTATAAAATGTTATTTAAAGTGATTAAGTTCTGAAAATAATGTTTACAGCAGTCAGAACAATTACTTCTGACAGAGAAACGATACAAGTTATTTAATATTATTTATTTAATATTATTAAATATTAAATAAATAATATTGAATATATGTGCCGCTATTTCCTAACTGGAATGGGGGAATAGTGTCATTGCTTTACATGAGCATCCTAACGGGAATGGGGATGTGCACAATTGTGTCGTTGCTTTGCATGAGCATCCTAACGGGAATGGGGATGTGCACAATTGTAATTGTGTCGTTGCTTTGCATGAGCTTCCTAACGGGAATGGGGATGTGCACAATTGTGTTATGTGCTTGCATGAACATCCTATCAGGAATGGGGATGTGCACCATTGATTTTCTTGGGCATTGTTTTGTTCGTTTTTACAATGCGCCATGTGCGAGCCTGATCAGCTTGAAACGAAACAGAAAGTTGTGGGATCTCCGGAGATTAGGTATCAAATTAGAGATTGAACATAGAAGTGTCATTCATTTTTATAAAATGACGATGACTGCCGGGCATGAAGCCCTGTGAATTAAATCATTCTACTGTTAGTATTGATGTTATTATATTGTGAATATTTGGTAATTGCTATTTGAGAGTCGTGCATGGGGTTGTCTTATTAAAACTCATATATTGGAAACTCACCCTTACAAACATATCAGGTTTATTTTAGACTAAGGTAGTACTTGGGTATACTACTACTGATAAAGCGAAGGAATTCACTGAGTCGTTCGAGGATTTAACTCCTAGATTCTTGAAGAGGTATGCGTCAGTGGGAATGTCACGAGGATGATAATTCAGGATCTACATCAAGTACGTACCAGACTTTGACCGTGGAGACATCTTTACCGCCTCTCTGATTTCTTACCGATTTTCTGGTAAATTAGGAGTTTATATGTTTTGATACTTCCATAGTTCCGGAAGTAGAGGTATCCTCGCCGGATATTTCGATAGGTTGGGAAAAACTATGGTGGTCTTCCCAACAGTGATTATTAGTACTGACCAGCTTTAGGACTTTTGGTATCTTATAAAGTAGTGGTACTTGGTTAGTCTGGACGTTTGACTATTGAAAGTCATTCTTTTGAGTTGTAATTCCATATTACCACTACGTTACAATTACTCCTTTATTTTCTTATGTTAAGTCTTTTGGAGATGACCTGTTATGTGAAGGTCTAAGTGTAAAATTCTCATGATACCTATTTATATTATGTTAATGGTGTTGGATTATATATGGAGTAAAAGAAAAAGAAAAAAATTTATCACTAATTTTGAAAGGGATTAATAACTAGAAAATTATATTTTTCGAAAGCAACCAGCAAAACTATTTTATTGAGTGTATTTCCGCAATAAGTTACGTAAATGTGATAACCTGAAAATGGGGTGTCTCAAATATAGTTTTTTTTTGTGCTTATAATTAGGTCCGAAGGGAGTATATCTATTACCTAAGTATTGATTACATCACTTTCCATAACAACTTACTTTAGATTCCTTAAACAAAGCCCTTAATGCACTTGTTAATATTTATCTTAGGGTCTTGCAAACCAGTACCTAGGTCGTGGTTAATGAATCAATATATAAAAAGATTTTATGGTAAATCACAACTTTTCAAATTTTCATGTGTTGAATGCATTTTCCAATAGAAAATTTTTAGTTTGTGTTCCTGTCGAGATTCGACTTGGCGCAATCTCGTCGTAGAACGTCATACCAAGAGTGGACTTTAGACTTTGGCTTGACAGAATGTAATATTCCGGTCCTATGTATCCCAAAGGGAATCAAAGCCAGATGTGGTTCTAGGTTCAACCCTTAGCCATACGGTGATCTCGATCCCCTAATTTTGTATCCGATGGGTACTAGCGAGCAAGGACTATTCAATAGTCTCTTGGTCGAGCTAGTCCTCTAATGCGCTTAAGGGAGAGTTCCCGGGGTTGTTCAAAGTGAAGTTCTCTCATGGGTTCTCCTCCTTTTATAATAGGATTCCCATATTTTTTAGAGATATGGATTTATCTCCTTTTATCTCTTAAATCTCTTTTGAGATGTGATTTCCTTAATTTAAGGGATATTATCTCTTTTAACCAGATAAGGTTATTTCAAATAATATCAGGATTTATTTAAGGATAATATCAATATCCTATCCCTTTATTTAAGGGATATTATCTCTTTTAACCGGACACGGTTATTTCAGATAATATCAGGATAATTAAATGTGATATTAACTTCTTATCCTTAATTTCCGGATTGGGCCGGGTATTCAAGCTCGGTGGCCGGGTTTCATTCTTCGGCCAGTACACAAGCCCCCCAAGCTTTGAGCTAGTAAAGCGTGGAAGCTTTCATGACATTAGCCAAGCTTAGGAACTTGGTTTCATCTTTTGGTCTTTCAGCTCGACGAGGTGATTGGCCGAGCTTGACGCTTCAAGGTACCGAGCTCTATGTCTCGGCTCATACACAAGCCCCAAAGCTGATTGCGTGGAAGCTTTTTTCGAAGGAGCCGAGGCTAGCCGAGGTGGAGGTGATCACCTGAGTTTCGTGCTGAGGCCATACTTTCTCGGTTCCCGAGATGGAAAAGAGACGTTACTCTGTGTGACGCGTGGCCTTCACGGCATCATTTCCGAGGCTTGCGCTGTAGTTGCGTGCTCAAACGATAAGTCGAGAGCCGGAGCTCAACCGAGTGGTCGGGAGCCGGAGCTCAACCGAGCGGAGAGCCGGGAGCAGGGGCTCAAACCAGCAGTCGGGAGTCGGATCTCAACCGCGTAGGGAGCTTGGAGCTTGACCTAGTAGTCGGGAGCCAGAGCTCAACTGAGTGGTGAGCTGGAGCTTGAACGAGTAGGGAGATGGAGCTCAACCTAGTGGTTGGGAGCCGGAGCTCAACCGAGTAGGGAGCTGGAGCTCAACCTAGTAGTCGGGAGCCGAAGCTCAACCGAGTAGGGAGCTGAAGCTTGACCGAGTAGGGATATGGAGCTCAACCTAGTGGTTGGGAGATGGAGCTCAACCGAGTAGGGAGCCCGAGCTTCACGTTTCAAGTTACCGAGCTTTACATTTTGGCCAATTCTTAAGTTCAACGGGATCGGTGAGGCGAGTCTAGTAATCATTTCCCTTTGATTGTTTGGGTTTGGTGATCTAGCTCTATTTCTCGTCCAATATTTTAGTTTGGTAGGCTCGGTGGGCGAGTTTAGCATCTCGACCAGTACATAAGCTCCCCAAGCTTTGAGCCGAGTTTCACATCTCGGGCAGTAACATGTTCTGAACAGAAGATACTTCAATCTTACCTTTGTTAAGACAAGTTTAGAAGCTGGTAGCTGAGATTCAACTTATCAATGATTCGGACCCGAGCCGATCTTTTGGAAAGTCAAGTTCAAACTTGGTCATTAGGAATTTACCTCAGGCTTGTATTTCATCCTTTAATTTTTGATGCTCTCAAGATGCTTATCTTGAGAGTTTGAACTCGACTCACCTTTTTCCGAATGAGAGCTCTTTACATTTTCTTCGAGTAGCTCTTAACCCTTTCATCTGGTGGATTTTGAAATACCCACTAACTTGACACTTGACCTTGAATGTCATTATTTTTACCGATCTTGAAGGTGTATCTTAGAATAAACTTTCCTAATATCTTTTCCAATTTGTATGAGAAAATAATTTTCATACAAGTTCTTCATAACAACAATCGAGCTGTAGGCTAAGAGATATCATTTCTCTGTGATTTCCGAGAATATCCTTCCTTTATCCCCATAAGCCCCCCAAGCTCCGGGCTTGAAATAAGCGAAAGAGCTTAAAGGTCATCCCGCATGTCTTAACACGCTTTTTGGTGCCGAGGACTTTGGACTATGATTCGCGGGAGCATTGCTCGAAAATCTGTTTTTTGTAGAACCAAGCCTTTCTTGGGTTATCGTCTTGCTTGGCCGAGCACTGCTCGGATTTTTGTGCGGAGCCAAGTCTTACTTGGGATTCCGGCTTATTTGGTTGAACACTACCAGGATTTCCTTCGAATCTTGGGTCTCTAACATGCATGATCTGCTATGGACTTTATCTTGGTGCGAAGGTGTTGTGCTTGGCCTAGGATTTTTATTGCGAGGAAGGAAGCATTGCTCGACCTCGACTTTTTTTGGTGCGTAGTGCGAGGGAGCATAGCTCGACCTCGGCTTTGGGCTTCTGCCCTTTGTTCTTAGCTAGACAATTTTAACTCTGGCCCTTTAGTGGGTTCTCAAGTTATTAAGCCAGCATATGCTCGGCTTTTACTAGAATTGGGCCATGATGCGAGCAGGAAAGTTGCGGTCGCTTATGCTCTTTCTGAGTCTCCTCCATTACCTGTTTTTCGAGCCACGAGCTTTCTAATAATGAAAAGTATGAAGGCGGAAGCTACCCGAACTTTGCTCACTGGGGATGATTTTGAAAAATCCATGGCAAAGTGTGAAGAGCAAGCTTGGCTAATTGGGAAATTGAAAGCCCAAAAGGTAGAGCCGAAAAAGGCAATACCACCCTTATGGCCGAGCCTGGAAATGGAAAGAGCCGACCGGCTCAACCTTCTTGAAGGTCGTGGAAGGACTTCAGCCGAGAAGGAAGCCAGTCTTGAGTTGCGGAAGTTGATGGAAACCGAGAAGGAGGAGAATCGAGGCTCCGCTTCGACCGTCAAGCCGAGGCTTCTATCATGAAGGAGCATGTTAATGGCTTTTCCCCGAGCCGTGAAGGAGCTTCAGCGTTTCAATCCGAATGCTGACTTCTCCTGTGCTGACGTGGACAAGGATTTTAACCGAGATGGAATCCTAATTCCATTGTCCGAGATAGAGGATGAGGAGGCCGTATCTTAAGGGGAAGAGGGCAAGGGGAAAGCGGCCGAGGAGGGACTCGAAGGTGAAGGTGAAGTGGGCCTACACTACAAATGTAAATGACTTTAGATAGCGTTTTGGATGCCTTTTAATAGCGTTTGTAACCGCTATCTATGCCACCGCTATTAAAACTCGTTAGCAAAGATATCATTTAGGAAGTGCTATTAAAAGGTGACTTTAGATAGCGTTTGTACACGGAAACGCTATCTAAAGTCAGACTTTAGATAGCGTTTGTACACGGAAATGCTACCTAAAGTCTGACTTTAGATAGCGTTTGTATTAACAAATGCTATCTATTCCCTTTTTTTTTTAATTTTACATATTTCCCAGTTTCAACATCAACACCTAATTACAATCGGACATGTACATCTAAAGTAAAAGCAGAAAGCTAGCAAAGAACTACAAACAAAAGTACATATGAAGTTACAAAAATAATCCTGAGTCTTGCAAGCAGAAAATCTGTAATATATACATGCAAGCGTAAAATCTGTAATATATACATGGAAGTTAGACACGGCACAAAAGTCATATGAACATTCTCGCAACATATTTAACTCAAACCTGAATCTCAATAAGGGCAGTCGGAGGTAAATAATCAAACAAGTCGGTAAAGTATTTCCGACATTGGCATTTTCGTATTTTCTCAAGCATTCACTAATGACACCAATGACATCAACATTCTGTTGTTGCTGCACTTGCATCTCCTCCTCAGCTTGTTCATCCTCCAATGGCAACCTCTCATAAGTAGCATTAGCAAAAGTAGCAGCAATCACCATCACCAAAAGCCATACACCACCTGCCAATGAGTTCTGATTAACTAAAATGTTGATGTGGATCTCTAGTTAGAAATCTAAAGCATTATTCACATACCAATGAGTATTGCTGCAACTACTGTGATCAATTTGACATAATCAAACGAACTTTTCAACAATATAGTGACACCAATCTTCCTTCACTTCAGATAGTTGAGCAGTGGAGTATGTGGAGCATTTGAAGTCAGGGAAGTACTGCGACATAAAAATTAAATAAAATAAGTTACAATTGCTAAAACATTTGAACAGTCACAGTTAAAAGCGAAGTAAACAACATACCGCCATTGGTATTTTAACTTGGTTCTGCAAGATAGTTTCCTTCATGAAACGCATGACATAGTACCCACAATTTGTACTATTGGGTTGTCTTGGGCACTATAAAAAATAAAATAGTAAATCAATATAGTTTTTTTTTATCTAATTGCGCATTAAGTTTTTGCAAATATACCTCTATCTGAATCCATTTAATGTTGGCTGCCTTTAAACGCGGTACCTTAGCTCCGATATTTGCACGATAAACTTGCAAAGCACTAATCACAAAATCAAACAGACTTCATTAAGAAACATATTTTCAATCATCACAAACACACGCATGCTTTTTTTATTTTGAACCACAACAGCCACAACCCAGTATATGTCAATTCAACACAGTTATTCTAATGTCAAAAATCAAAAGCACATTGGGACCATGACAACTTGCAACATGTATCTACCATGGAAGCCATTCGACAGAATCATAGAAAATCAGAAATATAAAAGCATGCTTACTTATCGAACAGATTCTTTAATTCTGGGCGATTCCTAGGATCAACATTCAAGGGATCCAGATAGTAAATAATCTCTTCAACAATATTTATCGCAGACAAGACCCAATGATTCCTACAAAAATGTTGAGATAACAAATCCTAAGCACCTCAACTTTTATGTAATTCATTATTGTGAATTAAGTCCTATAGGATAAGCGACTCACCCAACATTGCACGGCGCTAAAAACAAGGGCTGATATTCTCTTTCTTTAGTTGCAAACCGGTCAGCTATATACGTTGTCTGTGAATCCCTCCTGAAGTAGCCGTATGTATTTGTTTGGTGTGGGGACAAGAACAGAAACCTCCTCGTTCTTTCCTTTGGAAGAAACAATTCTTCATACAAATACCTTCAATTAAAATATAAAAATGGATTACACCAATGACATCAATATTTAAATGGAAAGACTAAAAAAATATTGTACACTTTAAGCCTGATTTAGTACCTGATGTATACGGAAATAACGGAGGCAGATACCCCATTCATGATTTCCAATTTCTTTGATATTTTCAGTATTGATCATCTCAATGATATGCTGACCAAAAATATTTTGTTCCATCTCTATGTCCAATTGGTCATCATTTTTCATATTCTTTCGTTCATGTATTTTAAGAAAATTCAAATATTCCAGAGAAATTGTAGTTGAACCAGCTGTAGGAGGGTTGGCCTCAGAGTTGCCTCCTTTATTTTTTGGGGTTGTAATTGACTCCTTTGTATATCCAGACACTCTGCCCTTGCCTTTAGATTTTGCAGTGCCTGGAAATTTTGCATTTCAATATGCCAGTTAGTGATCAACTAATGTAATAAATATATGCCGTATATGAAAAGGTGGAAAAATGCAATTACATACCATATTAATTACAACCACGAGATCAATTGGCCATGCCACATAAGTACCTATTGCATCTCTTACTGTCATTACATCTGCACCATCGATAGGTACCGGCAGTGGCGCATCCCCTCAGTTGCAACATCAACTCCAACTTTCACATGGTTAAGGGCACTGGTCCGAATGTGCAGTGTAACACCCGACTCATTGTATACTTTACCCATACCAACCATACGATAGTTTGGGGTCGATAAATATAGCTGACATGAGTTGACGCCCTAATCCAATGATAGATGAATAAGCTGTGAATTAAGGCATCCAATTGAATGTTTTTAACTGCGAATGCAATACTAGTAAAAAAAGAGGCATGCATTACCTCTGGAAGCCTGATGGCAGATGGTAGAGTACAACTATCTTTGACGCTTGCTGGGGCTGTGAAATTAGCCTGCCTCTCCTCATCCTCCTTTTTTTTTCAGCTTTTCTTCCAAAATGTTCAATCTTTCTGAGAGTTGAGACACCAATGTCTCCCACCTTTTCGTTTCAGAGTTATGTTTTGCACGACCTTCGGTGGGAAGTAGTCTTTTTGAGAGACGCCAAAACCCACACCCCTAACACGACTGTGGTTCTCCTGGCACACCTAGGGCTTTAGCAAGAATATCCTGGCGACCAAAATCTTGTATCTCTCCCCTCATCGCAGATCGTGACAGTTCCTCCTGACACATAGTTATTGGTGAAATGCAAATGTTAAAATTATTATATATTATCATAAGAAAATAACAAATGAAAATGTAAACGTTAGTCTACTAACACATTTATTCCACACGGTCTGCGTATTTTTGTTGTCAATTACACCCGCCTTGTTCTCGCGGGCTTTCCTCCACACAATATGGCGTTTAATTTTCTTAACTTCTGGCCTCGCCTCCTGTATCTGTATATTGAGATAATATATATTAACCAAACAGTTTAAAAGTCATATTTACCACACATGCAGTTAAATATATATATACATACCAATTCATCCTCAATGTCAGCATACCCCTTACGTGATGCTTTGTAAGGGCATGCAGGATCTAATGCTCTGTTGCGATTTTCATTGCTTAATTTCTATTCAGACACATATAAGTAATATTAATACATGGTTAATGTCATATGTACGTATACATATAATTATAAGGACTAACGTGATATTAAACATACCAGGAATCGAGCATCTCCTGTGCGTATTGCTATAAAATCTATCCACTCATCCCTTGATATGTGTGGATATTGTGATGGAGGTTCCTCTATGATACTCCCGTTGGCATCTCTTAGAAAATTTTTGGTCAATCTAGTTCTGAATGCCCTATGTAGGTTACCGACTTCCCAAGTACAAATTTTTTCGAGATTCATCAACATTAAAAGACATCTCGCAAAACAATATAAACAACGTGTCAAAGTAAGTATGTTTACATAGTTTACAATATAATTCATAAATTTTGACAATTACCTATACATCAGCCTATATGCTCTCTTTGAAAGCATCCAAAGCTTCATCCTTCCAATTAGAACAAATAATTGGGACCGCTTTTCGAACAATGGCCCCAATGTAACTCTTCAATATTTTTCCATTAGCACGAATTGGTTGGTCCAAATAATTCCATTCAACCTAATAAAAATAATAAAGTAATTAAATCTAGATATCAAACAACATTATGAAATCCTTAGATTAGTAAGTAAATTACCTCAAATTTTTGTCCTTTACTCCTAGCGCGGATGACCGCCTTCATAATCTGTTGGCCCACGTCTCGTCACTTTGGCAAAGCACTAGAATTACTTGAAGATGCCATTTACCTACAAAAATATTAGACACAAGTAAAACATCAATGGACATTAATATAATATTAATTGATGCAAAATATAAAACAACAATTGATAACAAAATCAACACTAGCATTACCAGAAGATGCTAACTATAATATAAAAGGATCAGAAAGTTCATTTAAACACAAACACTACATACATGTTTAAGTCAACCTTTTTCTTTTCTTCATTGGATTGAGATTTGTTTGTCCTTTATTAGTACGAAATGGTGGATTGACCAAAAGCCCCTCATCATGATCATCTCTCATATACATACCATCATCCCTAGTTGGATCAATCTCAAGTGATTGTAATGTCCCGACGAAAGGATCATCTTCAATATCAACAACTCCATGGTCTTCATCATCAATCTTAGTAATTATTTTGTTAGTCAAAAGAACAATGGACCTTTTCATATCAGCTGGATCAGTGACATAGAACACTTGTTGAGCTTGAGATGCTAATATAAAAGGCTCATCTTTATACCCCACCCTATTAAGATCCACCTGCATGAACCCTGACTCATCAATCTGAACACCGTTATTATTGTCAACCCACTTACAACCAAACACACCAACCTTAAACTTTGTGTAATCCAACTCCCATATGCGTTCAATGACGCCGAAGTATGACATATTTGCATATATCGGGTTTCTGTCTTTGGCACTTGAGATATGCATCGACTGAGCTACAAGAGTCACACCACTGTTTTTCATTGTACTCCGACCATCTTGTTCTTTTGTATAGAATGTGTACCCATTAATTTGATAACCGTGGTAAGAGAAGACATGCAAACTTGGACCTTTGGCTAACCATCTCAATCTATTTGAAACCCAAGTAGCATTTTCAATCAACTCGCATAAATGTGATCTCTTAGCCACGTTATAAAACAACGATTGTGTTCTCTAGTTAGAAAATTTTGATTCTTATTTGGATACAAACTCTTAAGCATGTCCTTGTGTTTTTCAACATATGGCTCAACCTCATCGGCATTGTGCAGAACATATAAGTGTGCTTGCTCCCATTCTGTCCTTGATATAGTCACTATTTCAGTTCAGAATTCCTTGCCCCATCATTCTCCATGTGTGACGAGACTTTGGCAGCCCTATAGAATCAGCATTGGATAGGTATTTGGTACAGAATTCAACAGCTTCTTCGACAATATACCGCTCAACAATACAACCTTTCGGGTCGTGATCGGTTTTTCACATACCCTTTTAATATCTTCATATAACGCTCAATCGGGTACATCCATCTCATATAAGCTGGCCCACACAGTTGTGTCTCTCTAACAAGGTGAATGGTTAGATGAACCATTATGTCAAAGAATGAAGGTGGAAAGTACATCTCAAGCTCGCATAAAGTCACAACAATTTCTCTTTGCAATGATGGCAACTTCCCAGGGTCAATCACTTTGCTGCAAATTGCCTTGAATAAGAAACAGAGTTTAGTTAAGGCCCCCCGCACTTTGTTAGGTAAAATAGACCGTATACCAATGGGTATCAACTGCTCCATGAGAACATGACAATCGTGGGACTTTAGACCTTTTAACTTGAGATCTTTCATCGATACGAGGTTCCTAATGTTTGAAGAGTACCCTTCCGGAACCTTAACTCCTTCAAGAAACTTACAAAAAACAGTTTTTTCTTTTCTAGATAGAGTGTAAGCAGTCGGAGGAAGATATGTACTTTTACCCTTCTTCGTCGGTCCCAATTCTCTTCTTATTCCCATACTAACCAAGTCCAACCTTGCATTGATGCCATCTTTAGTCTTCCCTGGAACATTGAGTAACGTACCAATGACACTATCACGGATATTTTTTTCAACGTGCATCACATCGAGGAAATGTCTTACATATAATGATTTCCAATATGGCAACTGACACGGACTCGGCAAGTGTACCGGTTCGTTGCAAGTAATAAAAACGGTGAGACCGGATATCGTTCTCAGGGATCGTGGACAATTACCACTTCGCAAATTTGACTACTATCTAGGCGATCGAATTTTGGATTGAAGGTTGTTTAAACATCTAGCAAACAAACAAGAAGAAAATATTTTTGTTCTTTTTTTGATTTTTCTCAAACAGTTGATGTGAAAACAAAGAGATGAATAATAATGATATAAGATTGCTGGGGTTAAACTAAGCTAATCCTCCCTTGGTTGTTATGAAATGATAACTAACACAGTTCCTAGTTCTAATATGACAATCAAGTCTTTTCAGAGATACTCAAGCCTAATTCCTTAGGTGCATTGAGCCTAAAATCCCAAGTTAAACCCTAATTCCTTAGGTGGATTAACCTGAGATTTTGCATTAAGCAAAGACTTATAAGATTGCAAGCACCTCAAGACCTATTCCTAGGCTCATGAACTACCCGGCATTTGATTCATGAGCAAGCTCTAACACCAACCTTCCAGTTATCTATTAAAGCAACTAATCATTCATAGGGTGATCAAGCCTAAGAAAGCATTAAGCATGGAATCAAACACTCAATAAGAACAAGGAAACTGTATTAAAATCAAATCATTTTTACAACCAAATTCAGATAGCAATAGTCTAACCCCAACAAAAGGGGAGTTTAGCTACACATAATTGAAAGTAAAACAAAAGTAATAATTACAGAGATGAAGAAAGTGGAGAGCTCCATGGAATGATGCACACAGCCACAGCAGCAGAGGATGTTCCTTTAGGGTTTTCTGACTGATTCTTCTTCTTCTCGCTTCGCTCTTTTCTAGTACTCGTGGCCGGTCACGGCCGTGATAGCCATCACGGCCAGGCCGTGATGGTTTCTGACTTGGCACCGCTTCACTTTCTGATTCATCACGGCCGTGATACTCATCACGGCTAGGCCGTGATCCATTCTGACTTTTCCAACAAACAGGTCACGGCCGTGATAGCCATCACGGCTAGGCCGTGATCGTCTCTGACTTTTCCAACTGATTCATCACGGCCGTACTATCCATCACGGCTAGGCCGTGATCGTCTCTGACTTTTGGAGATCTGGCACAGCTAACACGTCACGGCCGTGATAGCCATCACGGCTAGGCCGTGACAGCTTCTGACTTCTGGCTCAATTCTTTCTTGACTCTCATCGCTCCTCACGGCCGTGAGGGCCATCACGGCTAGGCCGTGATACTCTCTGCTTGGCTCAATTTCTTATCCTTCAAAACTCTAAGTCATCCAAGCTTCATACTTGCTAATTCTTGGGCATTTAATCATGAATATCTGCAAAACAACACACAATACCACCTTATCCGTTCCAAAGGAAAAACTAAACCAAATAAACACTAAAATGGCCTAACTATATGCAAATGCATGCAGAAATGTACATGGAAAATGAGGTGAAATCACACTCATCAAATCACCCCAAGCTTAAGACTTTGCTTGTCCTCAAGCAAAAACCAAGGCCATAAGATGAAAACAACCAGGACTATGATAGTGAACTAAGAACCCGAATGAAATGATCCAAGCAACAGGCAGTCAATTATTTCAGCAAGAGACAATCAATTCAAGTCCAATTAGGGGCTTAGTTTCCCTAGACTCACATTCTCACTAATTCGGGCACTCTATCTCACTTGCAGCTCACCCCAAGCTTGTTCATTTGCTTGGCTCTCTTTCTTGCCTCACTCACTCAAGTGTTCAAGTATATATAACAATTCGCTCCATTTTCCTCAAGGAATGATTCCTACCATATGCTTGACTATCAACCAAATCTCCACTTTATTTATGAAAAACACTTAAGAATCGAGAGGTCTTTTATTTGGTTGTAACGTGGCCATGGGATCAATTTTCAGGTGGGGATTTCAAGAACAGGAAATTTCAAAAGGCAATACAAACAACCAAGCATTGCAAAGCACGACCTTCTAAAATACCTTTCTTTGGGTTTCAGTTTACTCTTCCACCATTCTTTCATTTTTTTTTTCTTTTTCTTTTTACTTCTCATTCCTTTTTGTCATCCCCTTCCCCATTTTTATTTCTTTTTTTTTTTCTTTTTTCTTTTTTCTTTTTTTTTTTTTTTTGTTTGGAGAAGGGAAGATTTTGCAATTCAAGAGAAGTAAAATTTTTTCAGATTCATTTTTTTCTTTTCATCATCCCAAACTTTCAACTACATTTTCCAACCCATTTTTTGCACAGTACTTTAGAAGGTCCCTCATAAGCATATTTAACAAAACAATTCAGGGCACCAAGAAAAGCATGCTATTCATTCCGGCTCAAAATGGGCAACTAAGGGTAGCATTTACACATTCAAAGTTCAGAAGGCCGGAAAAAATACCTATTGCCTCAATCATTTTCAAAAATGTTTCCAAAAATTTTCTAGTTTCGAAATGGTTTCAAGTCAAGTTCTAGAGAAAAACAGTCCAAGAGGAAAACACTCTACACAAGAACGGGGGCAGATTTAGTGAGTGCCCCCTAATGGCTCAAAAGCTCACATTCATCAGTTCAAGAACCAGTGAGAACACAAATCCATAGAAACACATGCTAATCATCAACTATCCAAGAACATCTCAAGCTTATTTAATGAAGCCAAATTACAAGAATAGAAAATCAGGGTCCAAAATTCACTATCACAGAAAAATTGGCACTTAGCTCTTACTATCATATGTTCAATCTAAGCAGGGGTAACCGAATCATGCGATCATGCAACTTAAGCCTATATGGATGCAATATTTACAATGCAAGAAAAGAAGAGTACCCCTACTCCAAGCTTAAAGATTTACATTGTCCTCAATGTAAATAATTAAACTTAGAGAGGGGAGAAAACTGGAACAACTCACAAGGTGGTAGCGGTGCTGAGTCACATGCTTTTTTTGGTCTTGTTTCCTCCTGCCCTTCTTCTCCTCCTTCCTTCAAAATCTGGAATCACTCAACAAACTATTACAAACCTCTTGAGCTTCTCAAATTATTCAAGAGGGGGAAATCAAAAACAAAAGAGAAGATGAAAATAAAAAATAAAAATAAAAATTGGGTTGCCTCCCAATAAGCGCTTCTTTAACGTCACTAGCTTGACGTGTAGATACTTCCTTCATTAACCGGGATCTGCTGGACATAGAATTGCAAGAGCACTTTTCTTCCATGAAATTCCTGTAAAGAGCTGATTTTTCTTAAAAGGCCAACAATCGTGCTTCTCGCTTTGCCTTTTTCGCTCAAGGCCTCTCTTGCCCTTTTTCTTACTCCTTCCTGGTGGAGGTTACATTTTCACAAGATGAGCAGGACCAACTTCCTCACCAACTGATGCATCATTTGTTTTGCAGAACTTTAGACTTGCTTTCAAGTTGGGCTTTTCCATCTTCTCTGGAATAGAGGGGTGGTGTTGATGTGCAATGACTTCCTTATCTACTGTGTCCACCACTTCCATGCGAAACACTCCTCTTCCTTGCTCGTGCGATGCATAGCTTCCAATACATTGAAAGTTACTTCCTCTTTTTGCACTCGAATTTCAATGGCCTTTTTCCACATCTATCAAAGCCCGACCAGTTGCGGAAAAGGTCTCCCTAGTATGAGTGGAACTTCGACATCCTCCTCCATGTCTAAAACCACAAAGTCTCTTGGGAAGATTAATTTATCCACCTTCACCAACAAATCCTCCACAACACCATAGGGATATGTAATGGAGCGGTTCGCGATTGAAGAGAAATTCCTGTTGGTTTTACCTCACCAATTCCCGACTTTTTGAAAATGGACAACGGCATAAGGTTGACACTTGCGCCTAGATCGCACAATGCTCTCCTAATGTTCACATGACCAATAGTGCATGGGATAGTGAAGCTACCGGGTCCTTCATCTTTCCTGGTAGCTTCCTCGAATTATAGCACTGCACTCTTGATAAGCATCACTTGTCTCCTCCTTCCACCTTCTTTTTGTTTGTAAGGATCTCTTTCATGAATTTTGCGTAGGAAGGCATCTCGTTGTAGAGCTTCAAAGCAAACGGGATGTTTATTTGTAGCTTTTTGAATACATCCAGGAACTTAGAAAATCTGCTGATCTTTTGCCTCTTTCTTCAACCGTTGGGGTACGGGATTCTGAAATATGGGGGCAGCTCCTTGGGATTATCAGCCTCTTCCAGAATCTGTCTTTTAGTCTTCTTCTTCGCAAATTCTTCATCAACTAATTTCTCCTTCTGCGGTTTTTCAGCTTCTACACAGGTAGGAATAGAGGTAGTATCTTGGGGATTTCGGGTTCTTCATTGTTTACCTCTTCAAATTGTACCTTATCATCTCTAGCTCCTCTTGCCTCTTCTTCTCCTTCTCTTTCTTGTGGATTTAACACTCTCCCACTTCTTGTGATAATTGCCATGCAACCTTCCTTCTGATTCTTCTCTCGTATCTCCCGGGAATTGTCCTTGAGGTCTTTCTGCCATTTGCTTTGCCAACTGTCCTATCTGGTGCTCAAGATTTTTGATGGAGGCATTTTGATTCTTCATAGTCTCTTGAGTGGCTTGCATGAACTGGCCTAGAATGCTCTCCAATTTGCTTGAACTCTCTTGAGGAGGCCTTGCTTGAGTATTTGAACTTTGCCCTTGTCTCCAACTAAAGTTGGGATGATTGCGCCACCCCGGATTGTAGGTGTTGGAGTAGGGATCATTTCTAGGCCCTTGGTTGCCCATATAGTTTACCTCTTCTTGTCCCGAGCTTCCAACCACATTGATCTCACAGTTTCCATTTGCATGGTTGCCTCCACAGAAATCACACACTGAGGCACCCTGAGCTTGAATAGCTTGTACTTGAGAATTCTGCAGTTGAACCGACCCCAGTTGTTTGGTGAGAATAGCCATTTGTGCTTTGAGGGCACCAATCTCATCCAGCTCTAGAACACCTCTACTGACCATTGACCGAGAACTAGGCATTTGATAGTCATTGTTAGCCATGTTCTCAATCAAGTCCTTTGCTTCTTCCGGTGTTTTCTGACTCAATGTACCTCCTGCAGCCGCTTCAATCATACTTCTTGAGTTCCTGTTGAGCCCATTAACAAAAGTTGCGACTTGCTGCCATGTCTCCAGTTCATGATTTGGACAAGCTGTGAGTAAAGACTTGAATCTCTCCCAGGCTTCATATAATGACTCACCATCCCTCTGTGCAAAGGCATTGATCTCTGACCTCAGCTTAATCATTCTTGACGGAGGGAAGAACCGAGATAAAAACTTGCTGACTAAGTCGTTCCAGGTGATGATGCTTCCATGAGGGTGAGATTGAAGCCATGCCTTGGCTCTATCCCTCAAAGAGAAAGGGAAAAGCCTTAACCGAATGGCCTCATCGGACGCTCCATTTAATTTGATGGTGTCACAAAGCTCAATGAAGGTACCAATATGAGCATGAGGATCTTCACTCTCCAACCCTCCAAATTGGTTTTGCTGCACAAGGTGGAGAAGTGAGGCCTTGATTTCGAAATTATTGCAGGCCACTGCAGGTCTCACAATCGGAGTTCCACATCTATCAACTCTAGGGGAAGTGTAGTCCCCCATTGTTCTCCTTGGTGCGTTCTCTTCTGCCATGGTGACAGCTGCTATTTCAATTTGTGGTTCTTGCACACTGGGTAACTCAACTTGCTGCTCTTGTCTACTAGAAGATGCTCTTTCTCTGTTCTGTCTTGCCTTGGTTCTCTTTCTATTCCTTCTGCAGAGTCTCTCGATCTCAGGTTCGAATTGGAGTTCACCTGGGTCGATTGTACCTCGCATACACTGAACAAACGGAGTAGCACGGAACAAACAGAAAAACAGCACTTGCAGAAATTCACAGCAGAGATATAGACACTAAGAACGAAAACAACACAGTAGGAAAAACAGTAAAAATAAAATGCCTAAATTAGGAGTCCCCTCTGGTACTCGTGATATTGGCACACCGATCCCCGGCAACAGCGCCAAAAACTTGACACGGACTCGGCAAGTGTACCGGTTCGTTGCAAGTAATAAAAACGGTGAGACCGAATATCGTTCTCAGGGATCGTGGACAATTACCACTTCGCAAATTTGACTACTATCTAGGCGATCGAATTTTGGATTGAAGGTTGTTTAAACATCTAGCAAACAAACAAGAAGAAAATATTTTTGTTCTTTTTTTGATTTTTCTCAAACAGTTGATGTGAAAACAAAGAGATGAATAATAATGATATAAGATTGCTGGGGTTAAACTAAGCTAATCCTCCCTTGGTTGTTATGAAATGATAACTAACACAGTTCCTAGTTCTAATATGACAATCAAGTCTTTTCAGAGATACTCAAGCCTAATTCCTTAGGTGCATTGAGCCTAAAATCCCAAGTTAAACCCTAATTCCTTAGGTGGATTAACCTGAGATTTTGCATTAAGCAAAGACTTATAAGATTGCAAGCACCTCAAGACCTATTCCTAGGCTCATGAACTACCCGGCATTTGATTCATGAGCAAGCTCTAACACCAACCTTCCAGTTATCTATTAAAGCAACTAATCATTCATAGGGTGATCAAGCCTAAGAAAGCATTAAGCATGGAATCAAACACTCAATACGAACAATGAAACTGAATTAAAAACAAATCATTTTTACAACCAAATTCAGATAGCAATAGTCTAACCCCAACAAAAGGGGAGTTTAGCTACACATAATTGAAAGTAAAACAAAAGTAATAATTACAGAGATGAAGAAAGTGGAGAGCTCCATGGAATGATGCACACAGCCACAGCAGCAGAGGATGTTCCTTTAGGGTTTTCTGACTGATTCTTCTTCTGTTCTGCTCAGTTTTTCTAGTACTCGTGGCCGGTCACGGCCGTGATAGCCATCACGGCCAGGCCGTGATGGTTTCTGACTTGGCACCGCTTCACTTTCTGATTCATCACGGCCGTGATACTCATCACGGCTAGGCCGTGATCCATTCTGACTTTTCCAACAAACAGTCACCGGTGGTGATAGCCATCACGGCAGGCCGTGATCGTCTCGACTTTTCCAACTCGATTCATCACGGCCAGTACTATCCATCACGGCCAGGCCGTGATCGCTCTCGACTTTTGGAGATCCGGCACGCCTAACACGTCACGGCCGTGATAGCCATCACGGCTAGGCCGTGACAGACTTCCGACTTCGGCTCAATTCTTTCTTCAGCTCATCGCTCCTCACGGCCGTGAGGGCCATCACGGCTAGGCCGTGATACTCTCTGCTTGGCTCAATTTCTTATCCTTCAAAACTCTAAGTCATCCAAGCTTCATACTTGCTAATTCTTGGGCATTTAATCATGAATATCTGCAAAACAACACACAATACCACCTTATCCGTTCCAAAGGAAAAACTAAACCAAATAAACACTAAAATGGCCTAACTATATGCAAATGCATGCAGAAATGTACATGGAAAATGAGGTGAAATCACACTCATCAGCAACTCAAAGAAAATCGACCTTTTCTTCCACCCTCTTGTGACAATATCTCTTGCAAAAGGTTTACCGAATTGGATATTCAAATCCTTTACCTTTTCAAAAAGTTGATCACCCATCAACGGTGAAGGAGCTCTACCTTCTTCCGAGTTCCCATTGAACGCCTTTCTCCACCACCGGTAATGATGACTTGGATGCAAAAATCTACGATGCCCAAGAAAGACATTCTTCTTACAATGTTCTAATCGCATCCAATCTGTACCCTCTTCACATATAGGGCATGCACACTGACCCTTGATGCTATATCCTCGATGATTACCGTAGGCTGGAAAATCATTAATTGTGCCAAACAACATAGCTCTCAAATTGAAACTTTCTTCGTTATACCCATCATACACCTCCACACCTGTCTCCCACAGTTGTTTCAAGTCTTCAATCAAAGGAGTCAAATAGACGTCTATATCATTTCCTGGTTGTTTGGGCCCAGAAATTAACATAGATAACATCATAAATTTGCGCTTCATGCATAGCCATGGGGATAGGTTATAAATCACCAAAATCACAGGCCATGTACTGTGAGAGCTACTTTGAACACCATGCGGGTTAAATCCGTCAGTAGCCAATGCAAGTCGTAGGTTTCTTGATTCTTGCCCAAAATCAGGATAATCATGATCAATTTTCTTTCATTGAGGAGAATCTGCCGGGTGCCGCAGCTTGCCATCTTTGATCCTTTCATCCTCATGCCATGTCAAGTGCTTTGAATCTTCTGAACTACGGTACATGCGCCTAAATCTGGGTATTATGGGAAAATACCACACAACCTTCTCTGGATCTGATTCTTTCTTCTTATATCATGAGGCATTACATTTAGGACACATCTTTAACGATGCATATTCATTCCGAAATAAAATGCAATCGTTAGGACAAGCATGTATCCTCTCGTAGCTCATGCCAATAGAGCGTAACATTTGTTTAGCCTCATATGTCCGACTAGGAAGCACATTATCCTCCGGCAACATGTCTTTCAATAGTGTGAGTAAGTCCGTAAATCTCTTATCAGTCCATCAGTTGCCCGATTTCAAGTTATACAACTTTAACATCACCGACAATCTTGTGAATTTAGTACAACCATCATACAATGGTTGCTCTGCATCACTTACCAACCTCTCAAACATTTGAGGACAATCCCGAAGATCCTCTTCAACAGCATTTGCAATGTCTTCAAAACGATCGCCCTCATAAGTATTTGTGTCGGTATTGTATGATGAATATCTCACACGATTCCTCATTTCACTAGACTCAGCTCTTGTCTCACCATGTTTTGTCCAACATGTATAACTTTGATCGATTCCATTACACACTAAATGTTCTTCCAAATCGGCTGCACTAACTCGCCTTGCATAACAACAATCTAAAAAAGGACATATGATTGTACTAGGGTTTTCCGCATGCCGAACTGCAAACCTAATGAACTCTTTCACCCCATCCTCATACTCCTTCGTTAAACGATTGGCAGACATCCATTTCCGATCCATGCTTTCCCGATCTACAAAAATATTTATTAAACATATTTACTATGAGTTTGGACTAGTTGATGTCTACATGCAATGTATACAGATTAAAGGAATGAAAGGAATGAAAAGTGTTACCGGTTTTCCGCATGGCAAATTGAGTGTGGACAGGGGCTGTGTATTAGTGGGGAAGCATCAAAAGGGAAAGATGGGAGAGAGGGGGGGGTATTCAGTTGGGTAAAGGAAAGGATCAGTGTAGCAATTTCAGGTCCCTTGAAGAACCTGTTGTATCTTTTCTGTTCAAGGAGAGGATGAGGAGCATTGAAAGAAAGTTAATAAAACTGTACTTATCTTCAGTTTTCTATCATATCATTACAGAGTACAGCATTCCATTAACTATTGCATAATATAGAATACTAAGTGTGTTTAAAAGATTAATCAGATTTGTTAGATTCCCATGACACCGTCCTAGTACCATGAGTAGAGTGGCAGATACCATGAACCCAGCATTGATGATGAAAAACAGTGTGGCGGGATAAGAATTCTAAAGGTATATTAGTATCTAAACATAAAGGTATATATTTTACACAAATATCAATCCATAACATACAAATTACAAAGGCATACTTTTTTTGGGCAGAACTCATTTCAACTGACAGGAGATGAACAAGCCAATATGCTAAAATGAGATTTCCTTGGCCTTCAATGCCCGATAATACCCTCTTCTACAAGATACGAGAGATGAACATTTAATAGTAATCAACATTCAACTCTAATACAGTTTCATTTGCAAAGGGTGAAGAACAAAACAATCTCAAAACGGTGGAGTTCTAAGGTGTAAACATTGAAATGGACAAGGACACCTTACAGCAACATCATAATATTTCTGTAACAACTTCAACTCAGCATAAGGAGCATAAAAGAAACTTCCATAAACTCACCTCACCTGGATGAAAGAACTACTTGTGGAACAAAAGGAGTGTAAGATGTTTCCCTCTCAGCTGCAAGATGCTGTGCCTTCTTGAATTCCTTCAATACTGCATGAAAATCTTTTGCAAGCTTAGCATATGCTATCTTCTTGTTTGCCTGCAAACACAAGAAAGGCCTTCAATATATCCTTTTTTTCAAGGTAAAACAATTGAAGATCATGTTACCCAATAAATCAAATCAATATATAACTGCAAAAACTACATAACAGGCATTCTAAGCATGCCCAAGGAAATCTGAGCAACAATATCACAGGCACAAAGCAGTTGCAGAAGCTATCAGACACAAGAACTACATGTAAGTGTGTGTTTGGAAATATGCAAAATTATTGGCTTGGCAGTGGCTATGTATTAGACATAGGAGCTTCTGCTATCAACTATCCAACATTATCCTATGTAACATCATACGATCTCTTTTCACACCAGATCCACCAGGTAACCCATGTCTTGACACGGATCCACTATATTGTACTCGTTGATTTTGGGGCTGGGGGGTCCATGCAGATTGGGGTGACGAAGAAGGGCGCGTGCATTTCACGCCCTCATACCCAAACTCAGGCAACCCTTCATACCGAACCTGTTGCTGAACCAACCTGTTAGGCTTTGCTTGTCTTCCCCAAACAGAACCACACTATTGTTTCAGAACATGCTCCTCTCTCACCTGAGAGGTCCAGTTGTTGAACAAAGAAGCATGAGGGAGACCAAGTGGTGTTTTGTTATGAAAACCAAATGACTGCATTTCATTGATATACTTCAACCTCGCGACTTGGCATGCGGCTGCGTAAATCACTTCCCATGGGTCGTTTTTGTCACCAAACGGCGTCGTCGTCGGCGATGGGACACGAGAGGACCCGTTTGGGCTTCCTTCGCCAGAGAAGGCGCTGTGACCAGACCAGCTTCTGATTCCGCTCAGCGTGAACTGGGGCGACCCGGATAAGACCCGAGTCCGCTTCAGGCTCGCGCTCTCTGGTTTGTTAGTAGCGATGATGGGCTGAGTGAGTGGTGGGTGGTGGTTGCGAGAGTGGTGAAGTGAGGACTGACTCAGGCAGCGTGTTAAGGCGGCGAAGAAGTCTTCTTCCTCGTTGCTGCTTTCGGTTTCGGTGGTGGACCCCGCCATAGACTCCACCGGCGAGGAAATACCTAACTTGTAGGGGAACTCGGATGGGAAGCCGAACGAATCGGGGTCCAACACGGCGCTGACAACGTTGTTGTTGTCGTCAGTAGTAGTGAGTGGTTGTGGTTCCAGTTGGGTAGTTCCAGTCTCGGGTTCTGTAACTGCAACAACAGGAGGAGGCGGTGGAGTTGGGTTTGAATCATTGTCAGCCATTTACTGTATCATAGTTTTGATAGCTCATCTAATCAATCGTTCGACAGATGACGTTGGATGTGCGGCCGGGGAAAGTTTGCCTTGGCACCACGGTGGGCGCCAAATGTTCCTGCCGAGATTCGACTTGGCGCAATCTCGCTGTAGAACGTCGTGCCAAGAGTGGACAATGGGGGTTGTTTTAGACTTTGGCTTGACAGAATGTAATATTTCGGTCCTACGTATCCCAATGGGAATCAAAGCCAGACGTAGTTTTAGGTTCAACCATTGGCCATACGGTGATCTCGATCCCCTAATTTTGTATCCGATGGGTACTAGCGAGCAAGGACTCTTCAATAGTCTCTTGGTCGAGCTAGTCCTCTAATGCGCTTAAGGGAGAGTTCCCGGGGTTGGTCAAAGTGAAGTTCTCTCATGGGTTCTCCTCCTTTTATAATAGGATTTCCATATCTTTTAGAGATCTGGATTTATCTCCTTTTATCTCTTAAATCTCTTTTGAGATGTGATTTCCTTAATTTAAGAGATATTATCTCTTTTAACCAGATAAGGTTATTTCAGATAATATCAGGATTTATTTAAGGATAATATCAATATCCTATCCCTTTATTTAAGGGATATTATCTCTTTTAACCGGATACGGTTATTTCAGATAATATCAGGATAATTAAAGGTGATATTAACTTCTTATCCTTAATTTCCGAATTGGGCTGGGTATTCAAGCTCGGTGGCCGGGTTTCATTCTTCGGCCAGTACAGTTTGCTTTTTTAATAAACACTTGCTTTTATTATATATATATATATATATATATATATATATATAAATATATATATATATATATATATATATATAGCTAAAGAATTATACTAATAAGTGGTGACCAAAAGTAGAGAGATTCCAAATTCCAAGAGGAATAGCCTTCTGTTTTCAACTCAATGCAAGTAGAATTTCTTTATTAAGAACCCATAGAAGAAAAAGAAATAAATCAAAAGTTTCAGGATGAAAGTCATCTGCAAATTACGCTGTGGAAGAAATTCAAGATTCAGGAATATTAGCTAGGGTTTGCCTCTTAAATAACTCCAGAAAAAATATTACTACCATCGATTGATCGAGAGAAGCTTTTTAACAATAAGATTATGAAGCAGCACTTCTGGTGCTAATAGTTATATAAATATACTTATTTGTTCATCAAAAAAAAGATTATGAAGTGAGTGATGCATAATAGAGATAATGATATCTCCAAAGACTAATTGAGTAAGAATTTTTAAATTGAGCAATAATATATATATATATATATATATATATGTATATATATTATTTGATAAGCCAAAGAATATATTGAATGAGGGTACAGGTGATATCCCAATTGATATACAACAGAACCTAAAGAATAAAAAGATATGATCAATATAAATAAAATGCTGAAAACGAAACTCCAACATTAATATTACAAAGTCCTAGCTAGCGAAAACAACACCAAAAAATATAGCCAAAAAGGAGAAGCAGCTTCCAAATTAAAGCCACACAAAGAGATACCCTAAACAACTCCAAAGCAAATCTTGAAACCGAAACCGCCTGAAATAGAAATATTGATAAGGATGAGCAGCTCAAAAAGCAAAAAGAGGCAGCTACACTTAAAAGACCAAGCAGAATGTTGAGATCCTGAACAGCTCCAAATCAGCTGTTGAAACCGAGCCACAACCAAGAAGAGAAAATAGGCGATCAACAACAGCGGAGAGAAACCTTCAAATGTAAGGGATCCGAACAGTTGACAGAGTCATGCGTTAACAGAGCAGTGTAATAACAACCCTTAGTCTAAGTTGCACCAAAACAGATTCCACAGAGTAGCAGTTTGGATACTTTTACCCATCACTAAATTCCAATCATTGAAATTCTCCATTACCAACACTTAAAGTCAAAACATAGTAGCATGTCTCAACCCCACAGAAAATACCAGAAAGTGTAACATTACAAGGCATCATTCACTCCAGAAACACAGGGACACTAGGATAAAGGGGGAGGACACACACAAAACACAGCCAAGAAAGGAGAACAGACTCGCAAAGATGGAAGCAAAAGACTAAAGAAAAAACTCTCTAGACAACACCCAAACTAGGAAAACTCCCAAAAATGAGGATCACTCTCAACTAGAGAAACACCCCACTCGAAGAAATCTCACCAACAAACTCCCAAGAAAGACTACGTACAAGGAAGAACACACCAAAAGAGTACCATAGACTGACAAAATAAAAACACTCACAATTCACTCTCAAAAGTTTTGATCTCACAAAGACATCAACCCAACACCATAAAACACCAACCTGCAAAAAATACTAAAAAGAACAGGCCCAGATATAGCCAACAGACACCTTCAACAAAAAGGATTTTTTTCTCCCTTTTTTTCTTTTTTGTTTTCCGAATTTTTCTTTTATTCAAAAACACGCCCTCACCACACTCTAACACTCAAGCACACACACTGATTTTTCTTTACTGATATCGTTTTTCACACCCTCACCCCACACTAACACTCTCACTGTTTTTTCACTCTCAAGGAAGGAACCTTCAGCCACAGACCAGGACCATATATTTGCTTTCTCACCAAAGCCTAGAATATTTACAGTATGTTATTCCCAGTATTGACTGCATTACTGAAATAGGGGAAAGGAATGACAGAAACGTAAATAACAGAATCAAAAAAAAAATGAGAATTTCCACATCGGTTTTTCCAAAACCGATGTGAAAATTTCACTTTCCACATCGGTTTTAGGAAAACAGATGTGGAAAGTGATATTTCCAATAGCTTACCAATTGACAAATTTCACTTTCCACATCGGTTTGTTAAAAACCCACTGTTAAAAATGTACTTTACACATCGGTTTCAAAACCGACGTGTAAAGTGACAATAAACCACATCAGTTTTTTCAACATCAGTTTGAAAACCGATGTGAAAAGCCAAAAATAACCGATGTGGAATCCCTTTTTCTACTTGCAGTGCCCTCACCAGTTGCTCTCACACAGTAGGTAAAACAGAAAAGGTTGTACTCAGATCGAGTTACATGCTGGATAATGTTGAGCAGACTTATTTAAACACCTCACACGATATGCTTTAGACAGCTAGAAGGACTCATGCACCAATCGGAGAAAGAGTAACCTGAGTGGTCACATTCTGCTAAGAACCAGTGCCATGACTTATTTCTAATTGAATCAGTGAAATTCAGAAACAGGTCTATTTGCATTAGATAGTGGCTTGCATTATCAGTGGGCACATCACATACAAACCCAATCCACCTGTATAGCCAAATCCAAATTGTAACACCTCGATGCTACATGTTGAAACTAAAAAACTGAAAATAATTACGCTGGTTGTTTTCGAAAAAAAAATATAATTTTCTCTATTTCTTAACTTCCTTGAAAATTAGTGATAAATTTTTCTTTTTCTTTTCCTCAAACAATACAACCTAAACCGTTATAATTAATACCAATTGAATACATATATATGCATCAATAAGGTTTTACGTATGACCATTTATATTACAATCATTTATTTAAGCCATAGCATAAGGAAAACACACATAAACTAAACCTATATAGTAGCGGTACTACTTTCCAAAAGTAAACCCAAATCAGAATCCTATAACTGGTCATACTTAAGAATACCCATTGGGAAATACTCTCGAGAACTCCCCGCCCGCAGAAGTATCCAGGTTAGTCCTCCACACGGTTCCGTCATCAGCCTCGTCAAAGTGCAGGGAACGTATTCACGTGTACGATATCAGACTCATTTGGCTCATCTGTACTCGAATATATATAGTAGCATAGTAGAAACCCAACATGAAAATAAATAAAGCAAGGGTGAGATACCATCATTGAGTTTCATCATGATAACTACATGCACGACACTCAAACAAACACCATGTATACATATTATAAATATTTCCTACCAATGGGATTCATACCCGATCATCCAATCATAATTTTTCAAAAATGCATGACACTTCAATATCCATTCCTATGAGTCTTGACCTTTATTCTCCGGAGATTCCTAACTTCCCTTCTTCGAGCAATGATTAGGCTGCGATACCCTTAACATAATTGTCTCATGAAATCGGCCTCTAAATTTAGGTCCGGCTCCAATTGTTCAAGGAATATCACGACGAAGCACCTAAAATAATATTGGAATAGTTCCCTATTGAGTATATTCGTGCCGGGTAACCGAATTCCACGACCCGAGGTTGCAAGGCCCCAAGTATTCGCTGGATTTTCGAAGCCCGAATGTCCCTAAGACCCAAAGACCCTAGAATTTATCTTTGGTATGTAACTAACTAATTTACCCAATTCACCCTTTGTGAAATTGTAGCTCGATACTCAAGGCATGTCTGCCCAAATCACTACAAAAAAAACCTATTTAGCGACCGAAGATTTCGGTCGCTAAACATGATAATTCGGTTGCTATATAGTTTGGCGACCGAATTAGCGACCGAATTAAGGGGGTAGCAGAAACCTGGTGACTAAATGTTTAGCGACCGAACTTGTATTTCGGTCGCAAATTGGTGACCGATATTTCGGTCGCAAAATTATATATTTCGGTCGCCGTATAGTTGGTCGCATGCTCAGCTCACCTAATTTGGTGACCGATATTCGGTCGCTATTTCGATCGCAAATTTTGATTTTTTTTTAAAATTTTCCTGTAACTTAATCCTGCCGACCAAATATTATTTTTCAACTATTACCCCATTGATTTTTAATTTCTGATATAAACAAAATACACCAATATTTTTTTTGAATAAATAGAAAACGTAAATATGATGTACTAACGATCCAAAACACCACGGTCAATATGATCAAGAAAACATATACATTAATTAACGCAAGTTTAATAATTGTTTATAAAAAAACACACCACAATCAATAAATACTAATCAAAATATCAAAACTCATCAATCTTCCAAAGGGATGAACATGTAGAAGCGCGAACCCCCAAGATACTTAAACTTTGCCAATGCACTAGTGGACAACAAGTACAACTCCCTAATACCATTTGTATCTGTTGCAAAATATGGGCGATCCTCATGGATTACTATATTCCCATTGAACAAATTTCCACTTTTGTCTTCAATAGTCACAACACGCGGTATTTCTTGTCCCCAACGACGGTAGAATGATCGCGGGATTGAAATCAAATCCTGCAAATACACAAGAACAATTTATTAATGATTAGTTTACGCCTTAACTATCATTACGTGAATCCGATCGTTATTCTTAAGTTGATGAGATACTGTACCTGGTCTATATGGATGGCTGTCTCAAAACATTTAGTCGGATTCATTTTCTGATAAAACAATAAGGAAAACAAGTCCTATGTTTAAACTTCATCAAGTGATAATAATAAAAGATGGAAAGATCCATGTAGCATACTAGCATGTTAAAATAGAACAAAGAAATGCAACTTCACATGCAACTTTGCAGATTAGCAAACATAGTAGTTTTCAGGAAAGCAGATGCTTTTACGTCGTTTTGAAGGATGGTCATAGAGAGGATTAGCATGGTTACTACCTTTGGATGCCAAATGGTGTTTCACAATCATTTCATCATAAGATTGAATAACTTAACTCATAAATCAATCTATCGCTTAACAACTAATGACATAAAAAAAAACACATAAACCATTGACATGAACATTCTATAATCTCTCAATTAGAATACAGTACTACTATTAACAAGTAATTCCCAATTGAAATCACAGTATTACAAACAACATGTAAGTTACACCCTAAGGTCCCAAAATGAAGTCGGATTTAGACAAACGACCCCTCTATGGAAAGCTAAACAAGTCTAGTTTATAAATTTAAATTTAGTTTTGGGAAAAACATTCCAAAAGGTACAGTTTTAACCAACAAGCTACCACATTCGAAAAACAGGACAACAATTGTCCTCTAACTTTTAACAGAATTTTATTCATCAATAATCAGTTAAAAACATCAAATTCAGTGCCTAAACTGTAGCAAATCGAGTCTAGTTTCTAACAAAATAAGAATCATAAACAAAATAGTTCTACAAAAACAGTTATAAGGAAAACACTGAACCTATGTCCATACGGGTTTTCAGGACAGCAGCTATAACATCTCCTTGTAACCTGTCAAGCAAGATCCTTTAACATATCTATTCTCACATATTGGCATATCAACACCATCACAAAATCAAAACCAAATTACAATACACATACAAATAGAAGCTCAACTAATTAGAGCATGTATCAACAACTCCTAAGCTTGGATTGCAGCATACTTCAAAAAATATATATTGAAGCATATTTCAATACAAACTTAAATAAAATATAGTAGCAAACATCCTATTGAGCTCCGCTCTCCACTAACAAGAAAACACATAATTGTCAAACACATGCATAACTTCTAAATTAGCAACACACAACAAGCATCCCGCCTTTTTGACAGGATGACATCCTATTGAGCTTTGCTCTCCACTAACAAACAACACATAATTGCAAATGCATGCATAAATATTAAATTATCAACACACAGTCAGCATCTTGCCTTTCAGGCATGATACCTTCCTATTGAGCTCAGCTCTCCACTAACAAACAACAAGATATATAGTAGTGATAATAAGAAAAGATGGAAAGATCCATGTCGCATACTCGCCATTTTTCTTTTATGCATTTGAGTAATATGACTAATATAATAGCAATCACTTTCTTAAATTCAAACAAAAATTAAAGCAAAAATTGATATTAGCAAACTGAAAATATAGGCAGAAAAGCAAGGGTCAAATGCATATATTAGCATTCACCCAAAAAAAATATGCATATATTAGCAATCTGATAACTGGTCTCAATTTAAACTCTGAAAATAGTTTATGAACATAAAAATCACATCAAGATAAACTATATGAATGAGATAAAACTTAAGAAATGTCCTATAAAAAAATAAAAAATAAAAATTAAGAAATGTAGTGTGAAAGCCTGAAAGGCTTCTTAATCCACTTAGGAAGAAAAGTTCAGTTATCTAACTATTCCCCAGAGAAAAACTTGGCATTACCCCCAGAGAAAATTCTCAAACAACTCACGTGCATTTTTCATAATCAACTTAATTCACACAAACAACTTAACATCAAATAGAATTTTAGAACAAAGAACAAACAATAGACAACATAGACAACAGAGAACTTGTGGTCAAGATTTAACCACCATTATAATTTGGCTGAAGAACAGAACCACTAAATGTAGCAGAATGAGATCAAAAACAGACCAGAGAATGCACAAACCAGAGGAATAGAGATAGAGAGATAGAGGCGAGGAGAGACGAAAACATACAAGAGAAAGAGGAGGACGGCGACGCTGCTCTGGTGGTGCCGACAACGATGGTAGCCGTGCGGAGAAGGAGGGAACTGAGAGAGAAAAAGTTAGAAACAGATAGAGAGAGAGAGATGGAGAGAGAGAGAGAGAGAGGAGAGCTTACCGTGATGGTGGTGGCCGGAGGAGGGGCGGAAGTCGCGAACCGTGGTGGCCGGAGGAGAGAAAGAGAGATCAAGTGAGAGAGAGGAAGAGAGATCGTGAAATGGAAGAAGAAAGGGGTTTCTGCGTTTTTAGGGATTTTAATTTTTAGCGATCGAATATTTCGGTCGCTAATTCGGTCGCAAGGTTGCCATTTCAAAATTTAAATTCATAAATTTAGCGACGGATTTGTAAATCGGTCGCTAAGACGCGCTCTTTTAATTTTTTTTATGCGCCGTTTAGCGACCGAATTAATATCGGTCGCAAATGTAAATAAAATTTGACCGTTGCATTTAATTCGGTCGCCATTTCGGTCGCTAAAAAGGCATAAAATTTCTGACTTTTAAGTTCCTTTATTTAGCGACTGAAATAGCGACCGATAACCCTGCTACGCTCTATTTCGGTCGCTATTTCGGTCGCAGTATAAACTCTAATCAGTCTTCCATGTAGATCCTATAATCGGTCGCCATTTCGGTCGCCAAAAACAACCAAAAAATTCGGTCACTATTTTCGGTCGCTAAACAACCTTTTTTTTTTTGTAGTGAATATGGCATATTTGTCAGACTATGCATGTAAAATCCTTTTTTATCGTAATTGTTCTTTGTCGTTTGTTTTTCCTCTGTCGAGGCTTAAAGCTCCCTACCACCGTTCCTTAGGTATTCCAATTCCTTTTCATTCCAAGTGCAATTTCCTTTTAGGAACACTAGCCCGGCATCTCGGCAATCTAGGTCCTTATCATATCCTTGATTTTTCCCCAAAGAATTTTCGTTCAGTGAAATACAAATACCAAAAACAAAAACTCTGAAAACTTATCCAAGTTTGTCGGAAATTTCCGCTGTCCTTAAATCCTTTTCCAACAAAATCCATTTCAGATGAAATTCGTTTTAAAATGTAACAAAAATCATTTTCCCCATAAATCCTATATTTTTATTTCTGAAAATCTGTTAATTCTTTTTAAAATCATTTCTAACCCATATATTCATTTTTCTCATGTAAAAAGATCGTTTTAATTTCCTCATACTGCCGTTAGGTAAGCAAAAACCCTTTTTTCTTGAAAAATTATTTATTATCAATATTAAAACACTTTTTTAAAATTACATTTTCTCAAAATTAAGATTTTATTTCCATTTTTTTCAACGTTTTCGAAACAAGTGCGAAAGTAAAATTTTTTCCACGGTTACGTACGTGCGGTTGCTCATTAACTTATTCTTTTATTAAAACTCATTAACATATTATTATATTTAACTTAACAATTAAATCCACCAATTTTCAAAAACATGATATTTCCCTTAAATTTTCTTAACGTTTTATCCTTAATTTCCAATGAGCACTGACCGGTGTCAGGCTTCTAGCCAATCATAAAAATCAACAGAAAATTTCATACAACACAATTTATCACATGCTTTCACAACCAACAATAAATTCACACATCGTAATTTGTAGCATGCTTTCACAGATAAATCATGCATCACAGAATATTTCGAAATAATTTTAAAACAAACACCACAAACTACAACCATTGATTACAGACACACCAAACAATTTATACACATAGTTATCGAAGCTCCTTAGGCAAACTCCCCTTACCTTTGAAGATTCAAGTTCTGATTCAATGAAGTCTCGATTTTCAAATCCGGTTTCCTCCACGAACTCCGAACAACAACTACTAACACAATCCTTCACAAAACAACACATAACTAATTAAACTTTGAAAAAAATCTATTATTTCCTATGGATATGGTTTCTGCCCAAGCTAAGAAAATAGGTTCAAGGTTTCAAAATTCCACATACTCTTAGATCTATAACCTTAGAGTAGTGTAGAGTTAAGACAAGTTATTATAAGTTGAAAAATGAAACAAAATCTTTCAACTCCTCAAGAAAATAATTTCGGCCATGAATAAAATAATGGCTTAGAGATTTTATTTTGATTCAAAAATCATGGGCTCAACATATATATGAATTATAAGATTGAATCAAGCAAGACTAGTTAACAAAATGAACAAAGTCCTCCCCCACTAGAAACTAGGGTTCGGCCTTGAAAAAATAAAAGGGCACGAAATTTTTGTTTGATGTATCCTCTTGGATCTTAAATATAGAGAGGATACGAAGATCATAGAAATTGGTTTCACTTTAAAAGGATTTTTCTATGATTTTTTATGAATTTTCAAAGTTTCTAGATCTAGGATTTGAAAAATATGATCAAGACTTCAAATTACAAAAATCAATGAATAACATGATGATGATTGAGTGAGAGAAGCATGACATACCTATTGGAAATGAAAAATGGGCAAGGAATCACCTACTCCCTTCACAAAATCAAGTGATGGTAATTAGAGCTTTAATGGCAAAAATGGCAAAGCTTGATGGAGAAGATGAATATGGCCTTTTAAAGAAGTGAAAATGGGCGTCTTGACTGCCTAGGGTCGTGTCCTTTGAGGGGTAAAAGGGTCCAACACACAAAAATTCAAGGACAAAGTAGTAATCTCACAAAATGGCATTTTTATGGTATTATGACAACATAAGGACAAAATGGTCATTTCCCAAAAAGCAACCATGACCAACATGTGGTGAGAAATGAATGAGTATGTGACTGATTTGTGTCCACAAATTGTGGGGCAAACTTGTCATTTCGATGAAAGTTCGAGGGTAAAATCGTCCAAGGGCAAAACGGTCTTTACACTAGTTTAAAGAAATATCTAGATATTTTGTAAAAAGTAATCATGACACGGGTGACTTATCCACATGACTCACCATCCTAGGAGGCAACAGGTCTTAGCATCCGACATCGGGTTTTGTCTCTGCACGTCCGTTCTCGACTCCGTCGATTGCGCGACTTAGGGTTTTACGCCCGAATCACCTATAATAACTTATTTATTTTGAAAATTTTAAAAATAACCTATATCATTGGAAATGATATATAAATGCTATCCATTTCATTCACGGGTCAAAATTAGGTTTTATGATCAGTAAAATCTTACTGTTAGTGAAAATGCAGACCGGGTTCCGTCTGAATTTTCAACCAAAAATTTCACCGTATACTTATAAAAATAAGTATGATATGAATATGACTTTGGTTTTCCCAAAATCATTTTCTAAGTTTCAGATAAAAAATTATAAACAGATGTTTGTTTATCGATACAGAAAATAGCAGAAACAACAGAAATCGGGGTGTTACACAAATCGTCGATGAAAAAGAACAATTTTGGAACAAGTGAGAAGACGACTCCTTAGCTTGACCACACAGTACACAGGAACAAGAGAGGATATCATTCATAATAATTCTATGTAACAAATTTAACCGGGTGAGAATTCTATCTTGGAGTAGCTGCCATGAAAATGCTAGAATCTTGCTAGGGGCACAACTAATCCAAAAGTTATTAAAAAGAGTAGTGGATTCTAGATCAGGTGGGTGACCCACTAGTAGAGTCTGAGATACAAGGTGATCATAGGCAGACTTGACTGAATATATCTTGTCTGGTCCTATTTTCCAAACGCACTCATCATCCAAATCCTTACAAATAACGGCTCCCGCCAAAGTGTTTGAGAACATCTGTAATTGCTCTTCTTCCCAAGAAAATAGTCCTTCTCCAACACCACTTCCACTTCCACACCATCCCATCCAACCATCCCATGTTACTAACAGTGACTAATTTATCTTGAGTTAAGGAGAAAAGTCTTGGAAAAACATCCTTCAAGCAATCGGCACCAAACCATTTTTATGCCAAAATAGGGTCTTTGCACCATTACCAACCTTCTTCCCCACCCCATTTGAGAACCAGTTTGCTGGTACCTGGTTTATATGATCAATCTCAGAGACATCCCTCCACCATTGTGATGAATTTCTAGTATTCCAATTCTGAACACCTGTCACATTTCTTTGAGTTCCGTACCTTGACAGAAGAATATCATGCCAACATGCTTTGTTATCACCTAGTAGTCTCCACTTCCGCTTTCCAATCAAACAAATATTGAATAGGTCTAAATCCTTTACTCCTAAACCGCCACAGCTTTTAGGTTTGCACACATTCGAGAACCACTACAAAAAAAAGCCCAATTACCGACGGCCAAAAATCGTCGGAAACACTAAAAATCCGTCGGAAAACTACATTACAGACGGACTTTCCGATGGACACGGTTTCGTCGGTAATAGGCACGTAGGAAAGCCTTTCAGACGAATCTCGTGCATCCGTCGGAAATTTCCGACGGCCTTAACCATGGGAAAACTTGCCACACAGAACCCCTAATTACCGATGGAAATTTCGTCGGTAACTCTTTGTGGAAGTTACCGATGGAATTTTCCGTCGGAAAATGTAACCAACAGTTATCGACGGAAATATCCGTCGAAAACAAGGTTTTTTAAATTTTTTTTATTTTGTTTTATATTAATAATTAATAATTAATTATTTTTATTAAAATTTATATATTAAATATTTTATTTTATTTATTAATTATTATTATATTTTATTTTAATTAATTTTATTTATTTTTTATTATTATAATTTATTTATTAATTTATATTTTATTATAATTAATTATAATTTAATTATTAATTTATATTTTATATTATCAATTACAAAACAAAATTGAAATTAAAAATAAAATTTAAAAAGCAATTAAATTAAAATTAATTAAAAATAAAAACAAACTCAACATATAATCGATAAATAAAATATCCGTCTATCTACAAATCTCTACTATATCTATAACTATCCTAATACCCATCACCATAATACCCGTCATCGTCGTTATGTCAGGGGAGTTTGCCGGTGTCATATGACCATCAAGCTGCGGCTCAGTAGATAGACCGTCATCATGCGGCTGCGGTAGTGGATCAGTAGTAGTAGTGGAGGGCTAGGGCTGGGGCCGGGAGGCATGGAGGACCCCCTGCAGAGCGTTGCGCCTGTCTGGTGGGAGGAAATCGATCACAGCGGTCATGACCGTAGAGAATGTCTCCATCTGTTGCATGATGCACTCATTCGTCTCCCTTTCCTGCTGCACCTCCTGCCTCAGCCGATGCACCTCCCTCGTGTCCTATGAGCCGGAGGATGTAGGCTCCCTAATGGTCATGCTCGGTGTCGACCCCCGACGAATCGACCTAGCTAGGGTCGCAGTACCGTAAATCCGTCCTTTGTTCTTCCCGCCCGCCACATCCATCCAGACCTGGGTCTGTAGTCGCTCAACCTCGGCGGGGTCCAACTGAGAAGGATCTGAGGCACCAGAGCAGGAGTCAGCCTCAGATGCTACTTGAACTCGGCGTTGTACTCGCTGCGATCAATACATTACAATCAATATGTATTAAACTATATATATATATATATATATATATATATATATATAAATATATATATACATGTATATAATAATTACCAGTAGTTTAAATATAAAAAAACACTTTAGCTCGCCACTGTCTGCCTCGACCTCTCATCAATAAACTCGCTGGTGTCCGAGCGAATATGTGTCTGCTCAAAGACCGTAGGGACATCAACGGACTGAGCTAGCTCTCCTTCCTGCAACCGACACACCAATAAAATCAATTAGTTATAAAACAAATTTCTAATAAAAATATACAGTTTATAAATAATTTTATTTATATATGCATACCATGTAAATGGCATGCTGCATGTGGCTAATAGAACCACTAGTGTTCACGCTCCCACCTTTCTCGAAAGCCCGATTTCTCCTCGCCTGTTCACACTTCAGATTGTAAGATGGAGTGTCCCAGTACGCACACAGTTGGGCCCAGATGTTGGGACCGATGTAATCCGGGCATACTCGGCTCTCCCTACGCTCCCGAAGCATGTCCCTTAGTCGAGCAGCTGCTCGATGGTCAAAGATAGCACGTATCTCTGAGGTATGCTCCGGTAACCAGCGCACAAGCACCTGTTAACAAAGAAAAAATTAATAATAACATTATACAAAAGAATATATAAAATAAATGGAAAATTACATGAACTAATAAACAAGAACTTACCCCGAATCGTCTGAAGATATGATCCCGATCCTCCCCGGGGATCACCCCCCATGATGGCCAGAAGCGACGATACTGCGCCTTGATGGCGAATGTAACGTGCTTCGATCCCACTTTCGATGGGTGATGAAGTTGAAAAATTCATAATTTTATTAAATCAACAATATGACAACCAACAAATATATTCTTGTTAAATAGCAATTATTTTTAAACAACATTAAATTACCAGAAATAGGACGGATCCATGGTCGATCCTCAGGTGCGGGAACCCTGGCCCACTCAAGTAAGTCCTCAGTCGTGGCTAGGGATGTCAACGGGGCGGGGCGGGCACGGATATCCGTTTAACGGGTTCTTAACGGATTCGCGGGTATCCGCGGGTATCCGCGGATATCCGTGGGTAGTTATAAAAAAAATAAATCTTTTTTTTTAATTTAAAAAAAAACATAAAACTTAAACAAACCACCACATTAATATCTTCCGATATTTGAACAAAATAGCACCTACAAATTAATACATCACACTTAAAATATCCATGAAACAACACAATAGATGAAAATTATCTAGAAAATGATATAAGGACTTTGAGAGTAGATATATATAATAAAGGGTACTATAGTAATTAAGTAACGAATGCGGTATCCGCAACACGGATATATGATACCCGCCCCCCCCGTTTATAACTGGTTTATTTTCCCGGTCTAACTACCCGTACCCGTTGCGGATTTTATCCGCGGGTATCCGCGGGTACGGATAAAATTGCCATCCCTAGTCGTGGCCGACTGCTGCACAAACGATGATGATGGTATGGCCGTGTCGTGACTGTATAGGCCCCGGATGATGAGGATGGAATGGTCATGTCCGGCTGTGGCATCATCCCAAGAGTCGGCATAAATGATAATCCTGTTGGGTGTGTGGACGGTGCGGTCGATGATGATGGTGGTGATGGGTGTGGGTCCAGTAGGGGGCGGCGAGTAGCCAGCTAGTGCACGTCGTGGTGCAAAGCGAGTGGAGGTCTGGACATGGGTGGAGGATGGGGTAGTGTGGGTCGGGGATAGTGTAGTATGAGTAGGGGATGATGTAGTATGGATCGATGAGGGTATAGAATGGGTGGGGGAGGCTCCTGTAGGTGGCGATAGGGTAGGTACGGTAGGGATGGGGGTGGGTGCGGTGGGTACGGAGAGGGACCTCTAGGAATGAGAGCAAGCACCTGGGACTTCACTGTGTATCGTCCTCGCTTAGCCTTCCCCTTCCCATTATCACCGCTAGGCGGTGGGGGGCGGGGCGGCTATCCTCCTGATGCTGACATGTCTATTTTTCTAGCACAATTACAAATCAGTATAAAAACAATTAGTAATCGATATTTAACAGTCTAATCTAAGAAGTATTTTTATAGAACAATAGTTTTCAAGTCTTACATTATATTTCATAAGCAAATATTTAAAATACAATAAAAATAACATAATAGTAAACTTCCTATTCAGACTCGGTATCGTCATCTGATTGTAAGTCCGACTCTTCTTCTTCTTGCATTGAGTCATCACTCTGGATTTCTTCCTCTGATGATGCATGCATGGATGCCTGATTACCAATGACCATTTCTTCCCCTTTATCTGCAGATCCCAACATGCCAGTAATACGCTCGACCTCAATTACTTCATTGACATGTGACGATTCATCCGCCTGGAATGGCGGCTCATCCTTTGCATCATCGATTTCTATGCGACCCCTAGGCTTGGTAGTGACTGCAACACACCAACCTCGTTTGTCTGTTCTCATTGCTGGATAAGGGACATAATAAACTTGTTTTGCATTCTGAGCAATTATAAACGGATCAAACTGTTGATATCTTCTATCCATGCAAATATCCACAGTTCCCTACTTGGGATCCACTTTTGTGCCTGTCCTCGATGGATCAAACCAGTTACAATAAAATAAGACTACTTTTTTAGGATAGGTAGTAGTATTGTACTGTAACTCGTATATGTGTTTTATGACCCCATAAAAATCACTGGTACCTTCACCCTGTACGACAACACCGCTATTAATTGTCTTTTTGCCCACGTTCCATTCATCTGTGTGGAATTTGTACCCATTAATAAAGTATGTATGCCATGATGTAACACAGCTATAGGGCTCATACGCTAAATCTCTCGAGTGTTGATTAGTCATGCTTAACGGTTGTTGATACACCTACGAAAAGGTAAGTCATATTAAACAATTACTTTTTTCAAGAGGCAAAATTAAGATTAATATAGTTTATGCATCGTCATATTACACTTACTTGTTTCTTGAACCATTCAGGAAAATCTGCATGTGTACGAGCAGAACCATCTTATTCACTAAATTGATTAATTTGAAGGAACACACTGACAAATAAAATGTGTGCTATGTGTTAAAGGAGAAATTATAACAACATGTGATACATTATTTCAAAAATAGGTCGTTAAGGACTTACTCATGGTATGGTTTCACCTTTGTTCAATTTATCAAGACATGTACATGGGCCGATACATACTCCTCATCAATTAACCAGTAAGTAAGCTCCTTGCCAGCATGACGGCTAGGATGGTTAAATACCGATAGCATATAAGGATACCCTGCATTATCAGCATCTACCTCATTCCTAACATGTCTTGGTGCCAATATAAAGTTGTTGAAATAGTGGGAACAGAAATAGGTTGTCTCACGGTGTAAGTAAGATGCACAGATTGATCCTTACACCCTAGCCTTGTTTTTAACTGATCGTTTAGAGTCGCCCATGAATCTAAGTAATAAAAAACATCGTTGACAAGGCATTATTCAATGGTTGCTAATCATTTAAATGTCAAAATATAATAAAATTACCTTTCAAACGGATACATCCACCTATATTGTACTGGTCCACCAAGCCTCGCTTCATATGCAAGATGGACAGGGAGATGTTCCATTGAGTCAAAAAATCCTGGGGGAAAAACCCTCTCCATCTTGCACAGAATTATTGGAATGTTTTCTTCCATCTTCGTCAGACCATCCTCTCTTAAAGTTGCAGAGCATATATCTTTAAAGAAATGACTGATTTTTGTAAGCGGGTTCGAAACATGCTTGGGCAGCGAGCCGAAAGCAATAGGAAGCAAACACTCCATGAATACATGACAATCATGACTTTTCATCCCATGAAGCCTCCCTGTTCTTACATCAGCACATTGTGCCAAATTATAGGAATAACCATTAGGGGTCCTAAGGTCTTTTAACCACCGACAAATTGACTTCACTTCATCGCCGGTTAGAGTGTAACAAGATTTTGGTTTGACCATTTTTCCATTAGGCTTCAGCTTGAGCTCCAAATCCTTTCATCTACAGTACACAACTATGTCCATCCTTGCCTTCTCATTGTCCTTTGTCTTGCCAGACACATTCATAATCGTGTTAAAAATGTTGTCAAAGAAATTCTTCTCAATATGCATCACATCAAGGCTATGTCTTAACAGATTATCCTTCCAATACGGTAGTTCCCAAAAAATACTTTGTTTTGTCTAGTTATGCCATTCTCCATACCCCGGTAATTTTGACACACCAGCTTCAGTGACTTTAAGAAGATCCCTAACCATACCCCATATTTGTTCAGGAGTCAACAAAGGCGGTGGACCTTCCTCTTCTGTCTGATTCTTTTTGAATGCTCGAACGTTTCTTCGGAAGGGATGGTCGAGATCTAAGAACCGACGATGAGAATCAAACGAAGAACTTTTGCCACCATATCTAAGGGTAAAAGCCTTTCCATGTTCCATGCAATACGGGCACGCCAATTTAACGTGGGTCCCCCAACTAGAGAGCATACCGTATGCAGGAAAATCATTGATAGTCCACATCAGTGATCCCCTCATCATAAAGTTTCGCTTCTTTGAAACGTCATAAGTTAACACACCATCCCACAACTTCTTCAGATCATAGATCAAACGCTGCAAATATACATCTATCCCAGCCTTCGGATTAGATGGTCTCGGTATGAGACAAGTCAGAAACATATATGGTTTTGACATGTACATCTCGGGAGGAAGATTGTACGGTGTAACAATCACTGGCCAACATGAGTATGGCGAGGCTGACGCCTAAATGTACGGGGAAAAACCATCTGAACACAGCCCAAGTCTCACATTTTGAGGATCTGTTGCAAAATAAGGATGAACCCGATCGAAGTACTTCCAAGCTTCACCATCAGAAGGGTGGCGTATATGATACTCGGAATTCTTCTATTCTCATTATGCCACCTCATTTGTCCCGCAGTTTTCATTGATGCAAATAGTCTCTGCAACCTTGGAATTATTGGCAGATAGAATATTGCCTTCGAAGGATCTGGTTTCCTCTTACTATGGTCACTACTTGGAACGCGGTACCTGGGTGTCTTCCAACGCACTATCATTTGTGCCTGACTGACTACCATAATATAACATGCACCCATTTGGACAACAATCAATCCTCTTAGCCCCCAAGCCTAGTTTTGACACCAACCGCTTCACATCATAATAACTTTTTGGTAACAACTCTTTGAAGGGTGTCACATCTTGAAGCATTTTACAAAAGAACTCCAAACACTGCTCTAGGACATTCCAATTGGACTTGCAAGCTAGAAGCCTAACACAAGTTGATAATTTTGAATCTGATGCCCCTTCAAACAATGGCTTATTTGTCTCTAACAATAGATTGTAGAATCTCTGCGCCGATTCATTAGGAAGCTCTTCCATGTCATCAGACTCATCCGCCTCAAAATTCCCATGTTGCCCAAGACAATCATTGACCATCATATGCATTGACTGGAGTTGTTCGACATATTCATCGTGGTAGCCACTGCCTGATGCACCCATTTCAAGATCGTCACCACCGACTTCATTCAAATCAATATCTGGCAACTCCTCACCATGATAAGTCCATATCCAATAATTAGGCTTGAACCCACGTCGGTATAGGTGTAACTTCACATCATCATCACTCAAAACTGCCATACAATTGCACTTTGTGCACGGACATCTAATCCCCCCCCCCTCTTCGGCATATGCCATACAATTGCACTTTGTGCACGGTCATCTAATCCCCCCCCCCCCCCCCTCTTCGGCATAATCACAATGTTGCTTTGATTTGGATATAAACTCCTCAACTCCAGCTACAAATGATTGTTTCAGAAGTCGTCTCCCAGACTCGTTCCTATCATACACCCAACTACGGTTCGAGGGATAATATTCCATCCTTCTGCATTTTCAGATAAATTGAAGTATTTTTAAACATGATACTATAACCCCAAATTGCTCCCTTTCCTTAAAAGGTGTGGCCCTATCCCATTCTAGGAAAAACTTTTTCACCACTGTAATATACTAGCTACTCATCACTTCTCATGTCTTATAGATGATGAAAATTCGACATCATCTCCCATCGGTCTCCAAGTACACGACTTGACCGCGGTGAGATACCACAACCAAGTATGGACCCGTAGAACAAAAGAAATGCTTCGATCCGAAATTTCATCGACTATTTAACATATGAGAATCAACGAGTAATTAGTATATCAGTAGAGAAAAAGTTTCTTCCCAAACTGTCCCAATTGGACAATTCAAGATTCAATAAAATGAGCGATACCATGACCACGAGTACACATGCTAAGTAATATTGAACCTTGAACAAGAATCTACGGTTTTTCTCAATTACGTATTAATTATATTATTACTAAGTTATTTAATTAATTCATTATTTCACTTAATTACTTTTATTAATTAAATTTTATTTGTATCAATTTATGTGTTAGCTAAATATTATTAGCTACAATAAGAATTAAAGTCCTACATTAATTATTATAAATCAAAATCAGAAAAACCCATAAAATCCAACATTTCCAGCTCAACACTTATAATCGTACAATCAGTCACAAAAACACATAACTACTGTTTTTAAATTATAATATTTGAAACATATATCTATCATATCATTTTTTAAACAAGATGCTTATATATAACGTTAACTAAACCCGAAGGTCAAGATTACAATCAGGAAAAACATGAAACATATAAAACGCCTAGGATACAAAAGCATTTCCTAGCTAGGTGATGTGCATGCACATTGACAAATTTATATATATTTATATATATATATATATATATATATATATATATATATATATATATATATATATATATATATATCATTAAACACTACACAATTTCAAATAAATTAAAAAAAATAGAAACATGGCAGTGCAGACAGTAGTGGCTCCTAGGCAGTGGTGGTGATAATGGTAAGAGCAACTACTTAACAAACAAACATTAAACACTTAATTAACAACCATTAAACACTTAATTAACAAACATTTAACATTAATTAAAAATTAAACAAATTGCAAAAAAAAAAATACCTAGCTCTAGGGTTGCTGCTGGTAGTGGGGGAGGAGGTTGTGGTGGTGGCGGCTGGTGGTTCTGGCAGTGGGGGAGGTACGACATGATGGTGGTAGTGGTGGTGGCGCGCGCGGTGGTTGAGGGGTGGCACGTGGATGACGAAATAGGGTATGGGGCTGGCATAAGCGGAGAAGAATGAGAGAACAGAGAATGAAGAGAAGAGAGGTGGAGGTGTGGTGGTGGCGCACGCGGTGGCAGAGAGCGGTGGGGGGTGGCCGGTCGCTGTGAGAGAAGAAGAACAAGAAAGAGTGAGGAGAGAGGGAAAAGAGAGGAAGAAAGGAAAAGTGAAGGAGGGAGAAGGGTTTCTGCCACTAAAAGGCCCGGTTTCCGACGGCCAAGTCCATCGGTAATTCAAATTTTTGAATTCCGACGGTCTGGTCCATTGTTAATATAAAAAACAATTCCGACGGACAGGACCGTCGGTAATTACCGACGAGCTAGTCCGTCGGTAGTGCCACGCGCCAAATTTTCCCCCCTAGCGCCACTTTTTTCGACGGAATTACCGACGGATATTCCGTAGGTACCGTTACCGACGATCGTTCCATCGGAAATACCTGTGACTTTTCATGTTCTAACTTAGCGACGACAAAAGCCGTCATAAATTTCCTAGTTACCGACGGACCTACTGTCCATCGGAAATTTTCCGTTGGTAATATCCCATTTTCTTGTAGTGCACAAATCCACGCTATACCTCTTTTGTTATCTCCACCACCCCCACAAGAATGATCTCTGAATGCCAACTAAGATCTTGAGCACTTTCCTTGGAAGCCTAAAGAAGGATAAATAGTAAAGAGGGATACTAGACAACACCGATTTCAACAGTACTATCCTCCCACCCAACGATAGGAACCTACCCTTCCATTTTGACAACCTTTTCTTCATAACATCTATCACCGACTTCCAGGTTTACAGTCGCTTTGGTTTGGCACCTATCGGAAGACCTAAATAAGGGAAAGACAACGCCCCAACATTGCAGCAAAGGAAATTTGACCCCGCCTGGAGGAAATCTTGATCAGCATTGATTCCATAAATACAAATTTTATTAAAATTAACCTTCAGGCCAGATATCAACTCAAAACCTCTAAGAACTACCTCCAGTGCCCATAGATTATCATGGGAAGCTTTCCCCACTAGTAAAGTATCATCCGCATGTTGTAGATGAGAGAACCTATTTGACCTATCATACTCTAAACCAGTGAAAACTCCTGTCATCTCCGCCCTATCCATCAAGGCATTTAGCCCTTCAGCCACAATTAAGAAGAGAAAAGGCGCTAAAGGGACACCCTGCCTTAACCCCTTATGAAGCTTAATTTCTGTTGTTGGACTCCCATTTACTAGAACTGACACGGACCCTGAGAAAACACAAGCACTCATCCATTTTCCAGGGAAACCCATTCTACCCATCATGTACTTTAGGAAGTCCCAACTTACCGAGTCATATGCCCTTTCAAAGTCAACCTTAAGGATCAAGCAATCCTTCTTGGACCTTTTTTCCAAATCAATCACTTCATTAATTTCCAAAACTCCATCAAGTATTTGCCTATTAGAAATGAAGGTTGATTGACAAGGAGAGATCAGAGAGCCAATTACCTTTTTCATTCTCCCCGCCAAAATCTTGGAGATCAACTTATGGATTGACCCAATCAGAGAAATAGGCCTAAAGTTACTTATTTTGTGTGGATTTTCCCTTTTAGGGATCAACGCTACAAAAGAAGAGCAAACTCCTTTAGGCAAAGACGAGTTAGAATGGAATTCATAAACTACTGCCTTGAGCTCTTCCTTGATGTAGTCCCAAAACATCTTGAAGAAAGTGAAGTTAAAACCATCTGGATCGGGGCTCTTATCACCATCACAATTCCACACAGCATCCTTTATTTTTTCCGTGGTGAAAGGAGCAATTAGTGTTGTGTAGCTTTGTTCTGATAGAGCCTTAAAATCAAAGCCTTCTAACAGAGGTCGATTCCTATTCTGATCCCCAAACTGGTTTTTAAAATAGTTGACAACCTCCTGCTTTACATTATCCTGACCCTCCACCCAAACATCCCCTGACTTCAGAGCCAAAATATTTTTTTTTTCTCCTTCTGAAGTTTACACGAGAGTGAAAATACGAGGAGTTAGAATCCCCCTTTTTCAACCATCTAGCTCTGGATTTTTGATACAACATACTTTCCTTTTGCCTCTTAGATTGCCATAAGGACTCATTTACATTCCGCCTCAATATTGTCTCCTCCTTATTTAGCAGTCTCAAAGATACCAGCGCATCTGACTCGTTAAGTTTTTCAACCAAATATTTTATCTCAGTGTCCAAGTTACCATAGACTTCCACATTCCAAACCTTAAGCAACACCTTAAGTTTTCTTAACTTTTCTTTAAAACTGAAAATTGTCCAGCCATCCACACTAATGCTAGACCAGCTTCTTTCCACAAACAATTTAAATTCAACATTATGTAACCAGCAATTATTGAATCTAAACGGCTTAGGGCCCCAATTAACACTATCCATATTTAGCGAGATAGGGCAGTGGTTTGAAACATATCTTTTCCCAATCCATTGGCCGCCCACACTCCACTCATTAATCCAACCTTCAGATAACAAAATCCTGTCAAGTCTGCTCATTGCAGGTCCATCATGTTTAAACCAAGTAAACCGATTTCCCAAAAATAGCACATCGATCAAGTTCAAGTCATCAATGAAATCTTGAAACCTTTTGCTTTCAGATTCAAAATTATTCCCACTAATTCCCCTTCTTTCTGAAGAACTCTTCACCACATTGAAATCCCCAATGACACACGACAAGTGTCCTCCGAACCCATTTTTTGACATTACCAAATCACGCCAAAGTTCTTTCTTTTCAGTAAGCAAACAAGAAGAATAAACATTGACAACAGTACATTCCATATTTTTTTTACACCACACCCCGGTGACTCATAGAAACCCTTTCCCCGAGAAGAAGAATTTTAATGCAAAAAATTTTGAATCCCACAAAGTTAGCATACCACCTGAATTACCCATAGCTGGTGAACAAACCAAATTAACATCCTGGTCTCCCGATAAATACTGACAAAGTACCGAATATACTGTAGCCTATTTTGTTTCCTATATTACTACCAATTCTGGTTTTCCCTCCTTAACTAAAGATCTAATCTTTTCCTTCTTAATCCCCCCCCCCCCCCCAACCCCCTTATATTTAGAGAGATAACCTTCATGGTAAACCCTGCCTTTCACCTGAGCCAAACTTGGCTATTCTGTCCCTCTCCTCCAAATCTCTCACCACCTTAATCATATCATTGTAATCACCTTGATAAGTCACCCATAATTCTTTACAAATGGACCACACTCCTTCCTCTGTCGAGCCCTTGTTAACAAACCTAGCTACTGTCCTGGCATTACCACATTGGATATCTCTGACACTATTTTCTATGTTAGATGAAGTGGTACCTGAAATACACTGAATGTTCCTCTCTTGAAACTTTGGCTGAACACTGATTGCCCTAGAATCAATGCACTATACCCGATCACCATCTGGATTGCCCACAACAGAAGAGCATATCTCCTCTATTGTATCTGACACTGACGTCATTGAAGTAAAAACACTAGATTCTGCCATATAGGATTTTTTATGATCTGCCTCAGAGTGTAGATGATCCCACAAAATTCCCCTATTTTCATTTTGATTTTTGGATAATGAAACTCTAATCTCCACTTCATCCTTGGTTGTACTCCCCGATTGTAACACCCCATCATCGCAGCCCCTTAAAAATTTAGCTTTGAAAAGCCTTTGTATTTTAGAATAAAATCCTTTCCCGGTTGGCCCATGGATGGTAACCACATTGAGTCACTGCTTCGACTATTTGCTCCAGCCCAGCAATTTCCACCATTTACGTTATCTTTAGCCAAATTTAATAATCCGCCACTTTGCCCCAGCTCAGGCCCATAAATTGCAAGTTGTTTTTGAAACTCTAATATACAACAAGAGCCTCCATAAAACCTGATAGACCTAGAACTAATAGGCTGCCTTAAGTTCCAATTTGAAAATTGGCCCGACTCCAATAAGTGTAACCTTTCCTCAGTCAGTGGCCCAACAAAGTTTGGGACCACTTTCTTATGTCTAGTCCCTGTACTTGCGTAACCAGCTTTTTTTCCTCCCATCACACAACCCGAAACCATCTATCCATCACCATCATAACCTGCTAATCATTTCCCCTTTCTGTCAGCATCAGACCTGTCGCTTGTACGAACATCTCGAGCCCCTCTACCATTCAAATTTGAAAAATGAATCCCGGAAGACCTTTCATCCTCCGACGACCCTTCCGCAATTGCGTCTGAGTCCGGCACAACCACATCGCTATCTATAAAGGAGTCCAAGCCATCATATGAGGTGGTTGCAGAATACCTAACCTCCCTAACCGGTGTCATTTTCCAGTGCACATCCCCAAACGACTCCTTCATCAACCTGATTGCATGGACAACTCCATTAATCTTAACCTCCACTGTCCTATTGATTGCTCTCGGGCTGGATGCTGTAATAAGGACTCTTGCCACGTCCAGCCTCTTCTTCTTCCGAGTGCACTCATCTATTGCACCGAAATCACTACAAAAAAAACTGTTTAGCGACCGGCATATTCGGTCGCTAAACTTTCTAATTCAGTCTCTTTAATGTAGCGATCGAATTAACGACCGATTAATGGTGGTGACTGATAACCTGGTCGCTAAGCTTTTAGAGACCGAAATAATAATTTGGTCGCTAAATGGCGACCTTAAATTCGGTCGCTAAATAATAAAAAACGGTCGCTACACGGTTGGTCGCGTTGTTTGGGTAACCATTTTTAGCGACCAATAATCGGTTGCTAGTTCGGTCGCCAATGTTGGTTACTGTTAACCTATATTAGTGATAGATTTTCGGTCGCTAGACCACAATCTGTTAATGTTAACTAAAGTTTAGCGACCGAATTATTGGTTTCTAATTCGGTCGCTAAACTGGTTTTTATTTTTTAAAAAAATTTAAATTTAATTTTTAAAATAATAAATTTTTTATGTTTTTCTTTAAAGTTTAGTAAAACACACCAAGTTACTAATGAAATATACAAACATAAGAAATAATGAATATATATATAAAAAAATAATCCAAAGTGTCGTACAAGAATCATTTAAAGTCAAAAATATGAAGAAAAAAAATCAATCATGATGAGGGGGAGGTGGAGGAATCCAATCATCCTCAGCGTCCATACCACCGACGTCTGCTATCTGATCCTCCTCTGCAGTAGCAGCATCGATGGTGGCGGCGGAACCGAGGAGCGAAGCAGCGGCGGCAACTGGCTGTCGAGCATCACCGAGCAACCGAGTTCCGGATCCTCATCTGCTCCAATACCAGCCGCAGTGTCTGGCCCTGTTCGATGCCCGTCTGCATCAGCTGCTGGTGTGCCTGAGTCAACTGTGCAATCTGGTTCGCCATCTACTGCTCTCTCTCGCTCTTCTCCCGAAGCTCCGCGTTCAGCTGCGTGATGGAGTCCTGCATTCGGTTGAACTGCTCCTGAGGGACGGTATCGGCGTAGGAAGGAGCAGGCGTGCCGGATGATGAAGCTATAAATTCGCCTCCCAGGTGTCTGAGGCCATACACGTGCCCCTTCTTGTTCCTGCCCCCGACGACCTCCAAATAAATGGCATTATCGTCGATGGCGATAGGAGAGCTGGGCCCATCACCAGTCAAGGCCTCATCTTGTGACTGTGAGGCACTTGATATGGCATCATCCTTCTTCTTGTTGAAGCCCACCTACAAAGTATATTTGAAGAGATTTAGTTAAAATTATAATCAATATTAACAAATCATTTATAATAAATTACAAGTAAACACTAAATTGTTTGTTTGCTTACAGCGTAGTTACGGACCTTGTCGTTGACCCATGTCCCCGACTTCAACTTCTTCGTCCTCTCCACCAACTCCATAGCAGTGGGGGCCCGTTGTTTCTGTGCTTTCTGCACAGAAAAATATAATCTTAAATTCATAAGAATAATTAAAAATGAAAACTAATTAAATAGTATAATAAGTCAAAAGTTTAATGTATTACTAGCTCGACGTAGTGGGCGGCGGTTGATTTAGACCCGCCGGTCCAAGCACATGCGCCACCATCAGAAGCTCGATTATGCCGAGCTGTGGCCTGGATCTCCTAGAACTTCTCAGTAGCCCAGTACTAGTCCAGCTACCTCCTGATCTCAGGATCGACCCACTTCCCCTTATTCTTACCCTTCCCCAGCTTGTTCGTCGGATTCTTCATGACCAGTGAGCCTTTATGCTCAAATATGTCCCTGACGAGACCCTCTAAAGCTACGTCCCACCTATACTCTTTCTGTAACTTACAGTTGTTAGGAAATTCGTGTGTGTGTATATATATATAATGTAAATTTAATTTAAATAACTTAATAAATTGTTACCTTAAACTCTTGAAACAACTGATCCCTATGGCCCCCTGGGACGGCCTTCCATGTAGGCCATGGACCATCAAACTTGCGTCGCAGGATCTTCGATATCGAATCAGAAGGGCCCTTCGCGGGCAGAAAGCTACAGCAAAATTAGAGCATTAATAAATGTTATAAATATAGTAGAAAAACAAGTAAATAGAAAGTAACGATACTTTATATATATATATTAAAAAATTAAATTATCTTACTCGTTATCCCCCTAGGGATAAGAAGAATCCTCCTGTCGGATGGACCACGACTCTCCTGTCCCGATAATGATGATGGTCCTGTCATAGGTGTGGATGATGAGGGTGCAGCCTATGTCCCGACCACATGAGGCTGGGTAGGGGGTGCAACTCCATCACCCTGAGGTGTCCCGTCCACAAAGGTGCTGGTAGGGTGGTCTCGATCTGAAGGCTGTGGGTCGGCTGGCAAAGGGACTCTCACAGCACGACCTCTGCCACGACCTCCACGACGACCCCTACCTCTAGAGGAATCTGCCATCTGTGTAAAAAATGAAAAGATGATTACACAACAGTGTAAATAATACAAAAATAAATTACCTAAGTAGAATGACATTTACACAATGAATTATGACATAAATAAATTACCTAAGTAGAATCTCCGTCACTAAATTCACCCTCACTCTCATCAGTCTCACTTGATCGGAATGTGCCTTCTCTAGATGCGTCCAACTCGGATTGATCCATTAACTCTCTTTCAACTTCTTCCCCATTTTCGGAAATGTCCGCCAAAGAATTAACAATAATGTCCAGCGTAATTTGCAACGGTACGTGGGGTCTTGAAAACCCATCATCTTGGTACGGAGCATCTTTTTTAGGCTGGTTGATTACATTATCAGTAATTATACTGCGAGCCTTTATCTTAATAACACCCAACCAGCCTTGATGTCCTTCGGGATATGGCGAGTAATAAACCTGATCTACCTGTTGTGAAAAAATGAATTGGTCGTACGCCTTATTATACCTTCGAGACATCCTAACTTGAACAATACCATATTTTTTATCGATTTTTGTCCCTACATCAAGAGTAGGATCAAACCAACCACACTTGAAGATAACTAACTTCATCACGGGGAAACCGGTATAATCGAGTTCAAGGATGTCAGTTAGAACCCCATAGAAATCATCCGCTACATTGCCATCAGTGGCTCGCACACAAACACCATAGTTACACGACTGCATTCCTTCATTCCATGTTTTTGTGTTAAATTTATATCCATTTACAATGTAAGTATTCCATAATATAACCCATCTGTTAGGCCCCCATACCAAATTTGTAGACAATGGATTTTGAACATTGTTTTATGGATCTAGTACCTAAAAAATCAAATATTATATTATTCTTATACATGCTATATATTTAAGGAGATAAAATGTATTACAACAAATGAAGATGCTTAACCTACATATTTACTGAACCACGTAGCAAAGTGAGAAGTAATTTCTCGATCAACCTAATCGTTTGAAATGTCAGGTTGGAGATCCCTTAGAAAATTGTCGTACATCCTACATATGGGAGATTAACAGCAGGACGATTAATAATCATAAATGTCAATTGAACTTATAAAAGACACTGTAGAAACTTACTCTAAATATGGCGCCACCTCTTCACAATTTTGAAGGATATACAGATGAGCAGCATTAATGTCACGCTGCTCCAAGAAATATCCTTTTGATTTGCCACTAAATCTGCCCGGATAGTTGAATATTGATATAGGAGGACTAGTTGAACTTCCTTCGCCTGAATCAACGTTTCTAGGCATCCTTGTCCTTCTCGTGTTAACTTCGTCCGGATAGTAATAAGAGGCAAAAGTGTAAGTCTCCTCTACTAAGTATGCTTCACAAATGGAACCCTCCACTCGTGCCTTGTTCTTGACTTTGTGTTTAAGGGAGTGCAGGAACCTATTAAAGAAGGATACATACAAATAATTACTAGTTTTAGGGAAAGCTAAACTACGATTTCATGTTCGTGAATTTCATATGTATTAAGTAAAATAGTTGATGTTGTTTACCTCTCAAATGGATACATCCAGCGGTATTGGACTGGGCCACCAACTCTTGCTTCGTAAGGTAGATGAACTGGCCGGTGTTCCATGGAATCAAAGAAACTTAGCAGGAAGATTTGCTCCAGCTTACATAACAAAACGGGTATCTTGACCTCCATATCCTTTAATTGATTCACATTTAGTTTTGTCGATGTAAGCTCTCTGAAAAAGTTGCTAAGCTCAACAAGTGGGTTCCAAATTTGCTTCGGTAATACGTCGAACGCAATTGGAAGCAACCGTTGCATGAACATGTGGCAATCATGACTCTTCATTCCATGTAACTTTGCTTCCTTAGTGTCAACACATCTACCCAGATTGGAAGCATACCCATCTGGTAACTTTAGTTCTTTAACCCACTTACAGACGACCACTTTCTATGTTTTGCTTAGTGTATAACTTGCCTTCGGTTTGATAAGTCTACCACGACCACCGTCCTGCAACTCAAGCTCCTTCCGATTACAAATTTCAGACAGATCCAATCGGGCTTTATTTGTATCCTTTGTTCTCCCCTTGATGTCGATCACAGTGTCAAACACATTCAAAAACACATTCATCTCAGTATGCATGACATCAATGTTGTGACGGAGTAGCTGCGTCCTCCAATACGGAAACCTCCAAAATATACTTTGTTTTGTCCAATTATGGTTGACGCCATAATCAGGAATATGTTCTCCTTGGGATTCATGGACGAGCAGTAAGTACTGTACTCTGCGCCATACATTAGGACCAATCAAACGTGGTGGAGGCGGTGTTGTCTCCGCACTACGCTTCTCGAATGCATTCTTGTTCCACCTATAAGGATGATCTTCTAGAAGGAATTGACGATGAAAATCAAAATATGAGATCTTTCGACTGTTTTTAAGCATGAATGCCTTTGATCGCTCCATACATATTGCGCATCCAAGCTTCCCCGCGGTCATCCAACCAGACATCATCCCATAGGCGGGAAAGTCGTTGATCGTCCACATCAAAGCTGCTTTCATGATGAAATTCTGCCTCAAAGATACGTCATATGTCAACACACCATCATTCCACAGCATCGTCAACTCATCTATCAGCGGCTGCAAGTACACATCAATCTTACCTTTTGGATTAGACGGACCCGAAATTATGACTGTTAGGAACATAAACTCCTTCTTCATGCACATCCCCGGGGGAAGATTGTACGGAGTCAGGATAACCGGCCAACAAGAGTATGCTTTTCCAAACTGCCCAAAAGGATTAAATCCATCAGTAGATAACCCCAATCGGATGTTCCGAGGGTCCTGCGAAAATGTCATATGAACCCTATCAAAATGCTTCCAAGCTTCTCCATCAGATGGATGACACAAGACATCTTGCTCCCTCTCATGCTCACTATGCCACCTCATGTGAGCTGCAGTGGCCATCGAAGAGTACAATCTTGTAAGTCTTGGCACGAGCAGAAAGTACCACATCTTTTTTAGCGACCTCTTCTTCTCAATGCCCATCCTAGTGGTTGTCTTATACCGATCCGCACCACAAAGTCGACAACATGTTATGCTTTCCGCTGAATCATCCTTATAGTACAACATACATCCATTCGGGCAACAATCAATTTTCAAACACCCCAGACCCAAATTTTCCACAAACTTCTTAGCATGATAAAAACTAGTAGGCATCCGATTGTCTTCTGGCAACGCCTTGGACACTGACCTGGTGAGGCGATTAAAACAGCCTTCTTGCATATTGTAGTCATATTTGATACTCAACCATTCCATGCACATCGATAACTCCGTGTACTCCCGACATCCTTCCCACAATGGAGATCGTGCAGCACTCAGCATATCATAGAATCTTTGAGCTTCTGGATTCGGATTCTCCTATATGTATTGGGAACCCATTCCACCATCTTCTCCCCCATCTTCTTCTAGTACAACACCAACCGATGGTACAATATAATTCATTATCATCTGCTCGTATGGATTCAATTCTTCCCTCTGGTCACCACTTCCATAGTATGAACCTTCAAACACAGTCGGGTTTAAATCAGGCAACGTCTCACAATGGTTACTCCACCAATAGTAATCAGGCATGAAGCCCTTCTCATAAAGATCGGCTACAACTCCATCCATGCTTTTGAAAGATTGACACTTGCATCTTTTGCAAGGACACCTCAAATGATCACCGCCCAGCCGTATAAATCTCTCCTGGATAACAAACTCTATACTCTTCCCTAAGACGTTTATTCCGATCCAACCTACAATACATCCATTTCTGATTCTCCGGAATATCCATTGCTGGTAATTAAATAGCCTGACCAACCTTACAATAACACTTATATATTACGGTGCATTCCAATAACTCCATCAATCTCGTTCTTATGACAAGGTATGAACCTATCCTATTCGAGAAGAAACCTTTACCACACTCGGCTAATAATAGTTATTCCCTTATTCAAATACCTTATACTTAACAAAATTTCGGCAGCATTTCCCATCGGTCTCCAAGTACACGACTCGAGCACGGTGAGAATCACCACGATCAAGTATGCACCAGGAGAACAAAAGGAAATGCATCAGACCGAGATTTCAACAAGTATATAAGGCATTTGAACATTGAAATGACTATTGTACGAGTGTGAAAAAGGTTTTTTTCCCAAACTGTCCCACTTGGAGAATTCAAGATTCAATACAATGAGCATGTGTACCCTAAGAAGGTACGCATGCTCATTAATATTGAATCTCAAACAGGAAACTAAGGCTTTCGTAAATTAATAATTAACTCTAACAGAAAATTAAACCATTAACCTATAAATATAGTTGAGCTTATATATTGCAACGTAAATCAATACAAACTTAGATAAAATATTGCAGCAAACATCCTTTTGAGCTCTGCTCTCCACTAACAAGTAACACATAATTGTCAAACACATGCATAACTTCTAAATTATCAACACACAACCAGCATCCAGCCTTTCGGACTGGATCACATCCTATTGAGCTCTGCTCTCCACTAACAAACAACACATATTGGCAAACACATGCATAAACATTAAATTATCAGCACACAAATTCTATCGAGCTCCACTCTCCACTAACAAACAACACAACTTCACATTACACATTACAGATACCACACAAATCAAGGCATAATAAAGATGTAGTTAACTTACCTCAGCTCCCAGCAAATAATGATAAATAGTGACAAAGATCGAGGAGTGCTACAAGTGATTAAATTCAACAGTCTGTTAAAAAATAAGTGATTAAATTCAATTCACATGTGACTTAGACATCTCAACAGATACGGTTTAATAAGACCATGTCATGGTAGTCATGGACTCTAGCATTAACAAAATGCTTTTATTCTTATAATCACTAGCCAACTTTATATTCCATGATTTATATACATTGTTAGTTACATGGTTTGATTTATACTTAGGATCATTTGTGAGTCTCATCCACAACTCTTTAGGTCTCTTACAAGCCAACAAACAATTTGTTGCCTTAATATTAATTTTTCTCAATTGTGTCAATGCCTTGTCAAACATGTACTTATTATGAACTATACCAACAACCCATAACAAAGTTTCCAGCATTAAAGTGTTATATACCTCTTAGTGAAATTATTCAACAGGGGATTACAATAAAACCTACATAAACAACTTACAACACACAGTCACACAACCATAATTGAATAAAATTGATGCACATTACCACATTGTATCTGATTCAAGTACCATCTATAAGCAACAAAATCAATCAAAACAAAGAAATTGGAAGCTATATACATGTGTTTTGCATAAGGGAATGTTCACAGTCCCATCATCAACTATGCCCCTGTTGATGTTGTCCCTTTCCCTATAAAATCCTTGAACCCTTTATTCCCAACATCAAACAAACCACATCCAAAGCCTATCTATTTCTGTTCTGTATTCTTGTTATCATCTAAAATCCAAATCATGAATTGGCAACAACATAAAATAGACAATCACAAAAGCATTGAATGAATGGAAATTTTAACCTACACAAAACACTAAACACTATGACCCATCCCATCACAATAGCAATACAACAAACCTTAAAGATGAGGAATGAGGGATGATAATTTTACCTCCTTAGTGATGAACAGAGAAGCGGCAAGGGGATGAGGAAGTGGAGCAGTGGTGGCTCACCGAGGGTTGCGCAGTGGTGTCTCACCGGAGGTGCTCTGGACAGAGAAAGAGAGAAATTAGATAGAGAGGAAGAGAGCAAGAGAGAATGAGAAAGAGACATAAAGCAATAGATAACTTATGGTGGTGATGTTGTGGTGGTGTTGGTGGTGGCGCGACCGGAGCTAGGAGGTGGTCAGAGAGAGCGAAGGTCTGTGGGGGAGGAGCTGCTGCACGTGAGAGAGAAGAGAAGAAAATAGAGAAATGGGGGAAGAGAGGAAGGAAATCGTGATTTAGGGATTTTAGTTTTAGCGACCGAATTATTCGGTTGCTAAATCGATCGGTAAATAGGTTAATTTGAAATTTGAATTCATAAATTTAGCGACCGATTTAAAATTCGGTTGCTAACACGCTCTATTTTAATTTTTTACGTGTCGTTTAACGACCAATTTAATATCGGTCGCAAAGATAAATAAAATTTAACCGTTGCATTTAACTCGGTCTCCATTTCAGTCGCTAAAAAGTCAGCAAGTTTTGACTTTTACTTTCCTTTATTTAGCGACCGAAATAGCGACCGATAACTCTGCTACGCTCTATTTCGGTCGCAGTATCAACTTTAACCAGTTTTCATGTAGATCCTACAATCGGTCGCCATTTCAGTCGCAAACAGCAACCAACAAATTCGGTCACTATTTTTGGTCGCTAAATAACCTTTTTTTTGTAGTGAATTCCCTTCATGCTTTGCTAGCGTCTGAAAGAGTTCCACCTTCCATGCATGAGCAGGCACACCCGTTATATGCAACCAAACCATCCTTTTCCTGGCAACAATGCCTTGCTCCCATGGTCTAATGTCCTCGAACCATTTGGACAGAGTAACAGCATCCTCCTTTATGCTCTTCTCAAGATCCTCTGAACCTACTGCAAAAAGGAGGACAAGGAAACCTCCCATAGGTATAGCTTTGATTGAGAATATGCCATCTTTGTGTAACTTGTCTTGGATATCCACTTTGCACTCCAAATTGTGAGCATATCCAACATATGAGCCTTCTAACCAAATCATGTCCTCCTCAGAGACATTAAAGGTCATCCCTTTCCAGTCATCAACCTTTATAGCACCCCTTAAAGGCTTGTCTTGGATGCCATTATGATTAGAGCCACCCGCCCCACCTTCCTTCATAGCACTGACAAAGGATACTCCACCACTGACACCAAACCTGTTTTCATTCTTCATATTCATTGCAGGTTGGTAACCCTTAGTTCCAGCATGTTCTCTCCTTTCAAACCTAGTATGGTTTACTCTCAGACGGTAGGTACCAATCCATAACTCATTTAACCTTTCCAAAAGCACCTTCTCATTTTGCATATTTAGGAACTTCACGAACCCAAATTTTTCCCCCAATCTATCTCTCTTTTGAGGAATGAACACATCCACAGTCTTTCCCCATTTAAGGAAAATTTTCCAGAAATCATTCATTTGACAATCTTTTGGGAAATTTGTGAAGTAAAAGGATGTAGGCCCTCGTAGAAAACTCCTTTCATATTGCTGATAACAACTCTGATGTGGTCTTGGTCTTATAGAAGTAACGTTGTTGAAGAAATGGGTTGGTCTCTCCCTATCCGGGTGTCTCTCTGGCATCTCTCTAAGGATCTAAGCTTATATATATATTGATAATCAAAAAAATTATATATGATTGAGTACAAGAGGTACCCAAACCCATATATATTGTAAAGTTGTCACTACAAAACATAACAACTACAGATATTATATCACCCGCAAGCCTAACAAAGAACTATAAGGTTGAGATATAGCTATAGTCTTCACCCTCAAATATATTGATTGATATGCTAAAATATATTGATTAAGTACAAGGGGTACTCAACCTGTATACAAACAATTACAAAGGAGATTGATGCACTCCAATCAAAAAGGAGAGAAAAAGGTATAACATTGACATTTTTTTTCTAATTACAAATAATCACATCTTGTATTTGCCCTAAATATAAAGTCCATGACCGCGAAAAAGACTGAAAGGGTTTGATCAAGGATCTTATGTTAGCTTTTGATATATGTTTTGGAGCACTTTACTAGCAACAGGGACCAGGGTTCTAAATTGAGGTCCGTAACTGATGAGCCTCTGTTTGACTGGTTTTATAACTAGTAAAGACCTTGGCTTTGTGCTTATTTTATATCATTTTCACCCAAATTAGACTTGATTGTCCTTAAGTAGTATTTTGAGTCTGTAAAGTGTTTTTAAGTTAATTTAGTTGATTTAGAGTGAATAAAGTATTTACTTTTATTTTCTATTTTCAGGTTAATAAAAAGGAATAATTCTGGAGTCTTTCGCCCCGCGAGAAGACTGTTCGCCTCGCGAACCAGAAGGTGACTGTTCCTGAAATTGCAAAACTTTCTGTCTCGCCCCGCGAGAAGGCTGCTCGCCTCGCGAGTACCTGGAAGTCAGAGAGCATCACGGTTTACCCGTGTTGAAGGCCACGGGCGTTACAGTTGGGAATTTGAAGAGTTCGCTTCGCGAAGATATTCTCGCCTCGCGAGAAGACCAAGAGTTGCAGACCTTTCATGTTATTCACCTCGCGAGGACTTGGATTCCAGAAACGTGTATATAAGTAGTCTTAGGCAGAACTGAAGAGGGGAGTCAGAATTAGCCAGTTTTGGCTAGTTTCTGAACTTGTTAGTCTTTTGTTTTTCTTAGTTTATTGTTTAAGTCTGTAATGGAGAACTAGTCTCCTTGATTAATCTACTGGGATTGGTTTCCATTTACATTTGAGGTTCTGTATTTCCTGTTTTTATTGCTTTTCTCTTTTCAATACTATGTTATGCATTTCTGTTTGTTTAATTCAGGAGTGTATAGTATTGTATTGATTCGTTTCGGTGATATCATGTTCCTATAATTAATCGCGTTTGTTTAATTCGTGTGTGTTCATTCATGTTCGTTTAGTTCATGAGAGCTTAACCCCGTTTGTTTAATTCGGGAATAGGAACATATATCCGTAGTAGCAATTTCGTTTGTTAATTGTTGCTACAACTGAAAGGGGATTAGAATCTGCTTAGGGCTTGGATTTATATGAACCAATGATAGTGGGAAACCGAGAACAGTAGGTTAATCGTCTTTAGTTTATTTGTTAATCTTTTAACTGCTTTGTTTTTTTTATTGCTTTGTTTTCTTTATTTTAATTGCACTCAATCCAAAACCCCCCATTTCTAACTTTTTCTGTTAATAATAACAACACATAAAGAGTCCTTGAGAGACGATCCGAGTTGTCGCTCTATACTGCATTATTTTCATAATCGCTCGTTCTTTTTGGCGTGGCGTGGCAGCAATAGCGTTCAAAAATTGGCGCCGTTTGGGGACTCGGTTTGTTGTTATTAGCAGAAAATAATTTTTGAAAAAAAAAAACTTTTTGCTTTGCTAATTAGTTTTGTCTGCTTTGTCAGTCAGTAAATTTTATTTTCCCCATGGATAATTACATGTATGGGTATTTGCCTAATGTTTATCATGAACCACCACCTTGCATGTATTATCCTGATTTTAGTAAACCACCACCATGTACAAATTATCCTAATTTTGCTGGAAATTATGAGTATAGCAATGGTTTTGATATGACTGGAATGAATGCTTATCCTAGCCAACAGGTTAGAGATCAAGGCAGCCTGGATGAGATTGCTTCTATGATACAACAAATGGCCGAGAACAATCAGCGGATGGCGAGTAAGCCAGCAATACCGGCTGACCATACACTAGCCCAACTCAGTTTGGAAGAAATGCTACAACAAATGGCTGCACAAACGGAAGCATACAATCTTGAATTTCAACAGAGGATGGAGGCAATGGAGGCAAGTAATCTTGAAGCCCAACAGAGGGACCAAGCTGAATCTCAAAAGTTGTGGGCTCTAATTGATCAAGTTACCGCCAACTCGACTGCAATGCTAACTCCACAGCCCCTTGAGGAACATAAGGATTCACAGATGGTTATTCCTGAAAATACTTTTGATGATAATTCTGATGATGATATTTCTGTTGATGATGAATTATGTGTTGAATCCCCTGATTCTAATGATTGTTATTGTGATGGTACTGCTGCTTTGTGTATACACTGTTATGCAGGTTTATACTTGAAAGGAAAAAAAGAAAATGAGGATCAGGAGGATCAAGAGGACATCTGCTCCACCGTGCTTGAGGATAATGAAGAACCTGTGGAATCAGATGCATGTGTTGAGAGTGATGGGGTGGATGAACCGTGTGCAGAAAGTCCAGACAATCAGACCTTTACTAACTCAGTTTCTGTTAATACATGTACTAACTGTACTGACACTAACCCGTGTGATGTTTGTGCTGGGTTTCTTGACTCTATTTTGCTGAGTGATAGTGAGAGTGATGCTGTTTGTTCAGCCGAAGTTCCAAATATACCATCCATTGAACAGCCACCCTCCATAGAGCTCAAGCAACTTCCAGACATTCACCGCTTTCGATTTAGTTTATTGTAATATATTTACTAACTGTACTAACTCTAACCTTTCTGTGGTGTGTGATGAGATTTTTGCAGGTTTAACAAGTGATGAATCCGGTAGTGCAGTGGATGAAGACCTTGCAGGAGTTGAAGCAACACCGGAGACCCCAACTAACTGTTTGTCACCTCCCCCTGAGGAACCAGTGATGGAGTTTACACTCTTGGATTTTGCACCATGGCCAGTCCAAGAGGTTGAGCCCCACTTCTATTGGGGAGACTTTGTAGAGAAAGCGGTCGTCTGTGACCCGAGAGGTAGTGAGAAGTCCGCCGTACTGGGTGGAGTTATTATAATTGTCAAGTGCTCACCTCCGCGTCAAAGCTGCAAGTTAGGGAAGCTTGGAATGAACTTCAGTCCTTTGGCCACCATGTGGGACTTATGCTACAGGCAGTGGGATCCTGGTGGAACCGCCTCTGAATGAGCTTTTCTTAACCATTTCTCCTTTTTAATTTTCTTTTGCTTTACTTTATTGTTGTTTTGTTTTCAATAAAGCTCCTGAATAATTTGAGAAGCTCAGGAGTTGTGTTTGTGTCTTGGTTATGGCAAGTTTATTGGATTTTATTGATTTTGCATAGATTGATTGCATAATATGTTTTGACTGTTTCCCCCTAGATTTTGAATTTTTTTTGAAAATTGATCCCCATGTGATTGAAACTGAACTTTGAGATTTTATTATGATGGCATGATTTATGATAAGTTTGGGGTGATAGGAAGCACACACTAGGGATAGAATCTCTGTCAAGCAATTTGCAATAATGTCCAGGTGAGGTTTTGAGCCTCCAACATGTTTTAAATTGTGTGAAAATCACTTTCAAGTTGCACTTCCCTGAATTTGCTTGAATCTCTTTTTGGTTTGCATGATTATATGTTTGCTTCAAATGATTTAGGCATTTTCTTTGTAAATAGCTACTTAGCCTAAAATAACCAATTCCTAATGCATGTTCCCTAGTTAGCCCCTTTTAGCCTGATTAGCCTGTTAATTCTTGATAACCTAATGTTATAAGCCCAAAAATCTGGAAAACCATGTTAACCCGATCTTAGGATTAGGAGAGCATGTAATCTTAGAATGGGTGCAAGAAACTAAAGTTTGGGGTGGCTGCAAGGTGTAACATGTTGTTTGGGATTGAGAAAAAAAAAATTTGTGAAAAAAATAAAATAAAAAAAAATAGAAAAAAAGAAAAAAATGAAAATAAAATATTAAAAGTGGAAAAATGCCAAAAAGAAATAAAAAGGTTGTAGTCACCCAAGGCATAAAGAAAAATGAGAAAGGAACTTGAGTGAATTTCAAAGTGTAAATAATGTTCATGCTCTCTTAGTTCCTAGGGTCTTCAGCCTAGTTCCTTTGTATATCCTACCCTTAGCCAGCCCCATTACAACCCATAAAAGACCTTTTGATGTTGCTTGCATGTTTTCTGTGGGAACCATTTTGAGATGAAAATCAAATTTATGGGAAGTGCTCTTAAAAGTGAAATTGAGTGAATTGTTGATAGCCTGACACAAACTGAGCGATTGAGTGAAACACAAATTTCCCTTGTGAGGAAGGCAGTTGTTTGAAATTGGTGATCTCCTTTTTGTGTGTGACTTAGACCCCCCTGCTTAAATTTCTGATTGTCTGAATGATTAATTTCTCAACTGTTTAGAATAAATGAATGTGGGGATTGTTTTGCTTGTAAGGGGGGAACATTGAAGGAAAAATTGTTTTGATAAATTGCTTGAAATTTGTGCAAGGTTGATTGAATCCTTAAGCTTGCCATGTTTTGCCAGGTCTTGAGTCTTTTTAAGTTTTTGAGTTGTAGTTTGCTTGGGGACAAGCAAAGTTTAAGTTTGGGGTATTTTGATGAGCCTCTGTTTGACTGGTTTTATAACTAGTAAAGACCTTGGCTTTGTGCTTATTTTATATCATTTTCACCCAAATTAGACTTGATTGTCCTTAAGTAGTATTTTGAGTCTGTAAAGTGTTTTTAAGTTAATTTAGTTGATTTAGAGTGAATAAAGTATTTACTTTTATTTTCTATTTTCAGGTTAATAAAAAGGAATAATTCTGGAGTCTTTCGCCCCGCGAGAAGACTGTTCGCCTCGCGAACCAGAAGGTGACTGTTCCTGAAATTGCAAAACTTTCTGTCTCGCCCCGCGAGAAGGCTGCTCGCCTCGCGAGTACCTGGAAGTCAGAGAGCATCACGGTTTACCCGTGTTGAAGGCCACGGGCGTTACAGTTGGGAATTTGAAGAGTTCGCCTCGCGAAGATATTCTCGCCTCGCGAGAAGACCAAGAGTTGCAGACCTTTCATGTTATTCGCCTCGCGAGGACTTGGATTCCAGAAACGTGTATATAAGTAGTCTTAGGCAGAACTGAAGAGGGGAGTCAGAATTAGCCAGTTTTGGCTAGTTTCTGAACTTGTTAGTCTTTTGTTTTTCTTAGTTTATTGTTTAAGTCTGTAATGGAGAACTAGTCTCCTTGATTAATCTACTGGGATTGGTTTCCATTTACATTTGAGGTTCTGTATTTCCTATTTTTATTGCTTTTCTCTTTTCAATATTATGTTATGCATTTCTGTTTGTTTAATTCAGGAGTGTATAGTATTGTATTGATTCGTTTCGGTGATATCATGTTCCTATAATTAATCGCGTTTGTTTAATTCGTGTGTGTTCATTCATGTTCGTTTAGTTCATGAGAGCTTAACCCCGTTTGTTTAATTCGGGAATAGGAACATATATCCGTAGTAGCAATTTCGTTTGTTAATTGTTGCTACAACTGAAAGGGGATTAGAATCTGCTTAGGGCTTGGATTTATATGAACCAATGATAGTGGGAAACCGAGAACAGTAGGTTAATCGTCTTAAGTTTATTTGTTAATCTTTTAACTGCTTTGTTTTTTTTATTGCTTTGTTTTCTTTATTTTAATTGCACTCAATCCAAAACCCCCCATTTCTAACTTTTTCTGTTAATAATAACAACACCTAAAGAGTCCTTGAGAGACGATCCGAGTTGTCGCTCTATACTGCATTATTTTCATAATCGCTCGTTCTTTTTGGCGCGTGGCGACAGCGCGTTTAGCAACCGCTAATGCGGTCACAATATTGTGGTTGCGGGATTCACCGCAATGGCATCAGGCCGCAATCACAGTGTGATTCGAAATCACCCGTAACGACCGCAACATAACACAGTTTCGTCCGCAACGTAACGTCGTTTCGTCCGCAACGGGCCACGTCGACCGCATCATACCACATTCCGTTCAATCTTCTTAAAAAACAAAATTCAGAGAATCAAAGTTCATCAGAAAAGATTAGATTCTTGCACCTTTTGCTTTTGGCTTTATCTCTTTTCTCCAAGTCTTTATCTCTTTTCTCCAAGTCTCCCCAATGACTTTGCCATATGCTGAGTGACTGAGTTTGAGTTTGCTGAGTCTGAGTTTGCTCTGGAGTCTGGATCAGCTCAAGAATCAAGATCTCCATTTGGTGCCTCACGCGGTTATGTGCGTCGCCGGCCTCGGTGCCTCCTCACGTCCGATCTACCAGCCTCACCTAGTCACCCCAGGGTAAGATCTTATCTTCCTCCTGCTTCTGCTATATGGCGAACAACACCGAGTCCTTGCTCAGTCGCTCACTCATCTGTCGAGGTTCAATGGGGGTTGTGTGTGGCGATTAGGTGGTGGGGGAGGGAGGAAGAGTGGCGATTTTGGGGGTGGTTGTCGCCTCTCGCGGTCTCGCCTGGTCGGTGGAGATTTGGGGGTCGGGTTAGGGTAAGGGTTGGTGGTTTTGAAGAGAAAGGAAGGAGGGGAAGGGGCGGCAGGGCCGTGAGCCATGGGTGAGTGGCAGGGTCAAGGATGTGGGGCTAAGAGCGGCGACTCCATGTGTCTGCGACTCCGGTGCGGCAATGCAGAAGCAGATTGCAGAGGAAAAAAAAGGGAGAAGCAGGGGCGTGTCTGCGACTCTGTGTGTCTTGCGTTGCGTGTGGGTGGGAGAAAATAGAGGGGGTCAGGAGGGGAAAGAGTGAAAGACCGAAATAGTGAGTGTGATGTGAGTGAGACACTGAGACAGTGAGACGTGAGTGCCTGAGTGGATGGGAAAATGGGAATTTTTGATTAGTGAAGGGAATTTTTGGGTGGGAATATGGTTAGATTTAGGAATTATTAGAGGGAAATTTTGAGAAAATTTAGGAGGGGAAGGAGGTTAGTCAAGAGGAGAGGAAAAAAATAGATTTTTTTAATATATGTTTAATAATTTTTTTACGCAAATATACGTTTAGCTAGTATTTATTCAAATTAAATGTTAAATTATTAATAACTAAATTATTTGTATTTGCCTGATTACTAGTTTATATTAAAATTGTAAGTGATATATGTTTAGTTTTTTTTTTACGTAAATATATGTTTAGCTAGTATTTATTCAAATTAAATGTTAAATTGTTACTAACTAAATTATTTGTGTTTGCCTGATGAGTGATTACTAGTTTATATTAAAATTGTAAGTGATATATGTTTAGCTTTTTTTTGTTTAGCTTTTTTTTTACGCAAATATATGTTTACTTAGTATTTATTCAAATTAAATGTTAAATTGTTAGTAACTAAATTATTTGTGTTTGCCTGATTAGTGATTACTAGTTTATATTAAAATTGTCAGTGATATATGTTTAGCTTTTTTTTACGCAAATATATGTTTAGTTAGTATTTATTCAAATTAAATTTTAAATTGTTAGTAACTAAATTATTTGTGTTTGCCTGATTAGTGATTACTAGTTTATATTAAAATTGTAAGTGATATATGTTTAGTTTTTTTTTTTGCGCAAATATATGTTTTGCTAGTATTTATTCAAATTAAATGTTAATAACTAAATTATTTTTGTTTGCCTAATTACTAGTTTATATTAAAATTGTAACTTTGGTTGAATTATTGAATGATGTTTATTTATAAATATTGAACAGGTTGTCTAAAATATACGCAATGCCACCAAGAGAAGAATTTCCTACACAAAGATTAGATGGTTCTCCAAGTGACGATATTGGATGGCATTTTGGAAACCCGGTAGCCGGAAGTCGGAACAATATCGAATACAAACTTTGTCACAAAATAGTAAGAGGTGGCATTACAAGATTGAAACAACATATAGCACATATGAAAGGACAAGTGTCTGGCTGTGCTAGAGTGAGCAAATTGGCTAGAGAAGGTATGATGAAGCTTCTTCTTGAAGGAAAAGCAAAAAAAATGACTCCAAAAAAAGAAAAGAAGAATTTGAAGCACGCCTGAGAGGAGAAGATGAAGATGAAGATGTGGATCACCTTATTGATGAACGAATGAGGTTTGTTACACAGGAAAGCCTTAGATCACAACGTGAATGGGAAGACAGGCAACAATTTAGACAACATACAGGAGGGCATGGAAATACATATGAACAAGGTGGAAGCTCTCATGCGAGTGTTGGTGGGGGTGAAAGGCCTGAAGATGTCACTCTTGAGTTGAGATCTACAAATATTGATCTTATGAGGAGCAAAAGCATGAAGCAACCAAAAATCAGTAGGGGTGTCATGAAGACATTGAGGAGGAAGCTAGAAGAGGCAGTAAGCAAGTTTTTTATTTATGAGCGCTTACCTATGAATTTATCTAACTCTCCATAGTTGCATAATTTGATTGTTACAGCTGCTGAGGTAGGTAAAGGGGTTAAATGTCCGACCCCTTATGAAATCTCAGATGTATATTTAGAGAATGAATATAGGGAAATGAAGAAGTGGTTGAATGTATTGAGAGGTACATGGAAAGAAAAAGGGGTGACAATAATGTGTGATGGTTGGACGGACGGTATCAACCATACTCATATTATGAATTTTTTGGTGCATAGTAGTAAAGGGACAATTTTCTTGAAATCTATTGATGCTTCTGATGTTGTTAGTAGAAACACAGATTACTACTTTCAATTATTAGATAAAGTTGTTGAAGAAGTGGGAGAAGAGTTTGTTGTTCAAGTGGTTACAGATAATGAAGCAGCACTGAAAGCAGCTGGTCAAAAACTGATGGAGAAGCGGCCTCATTTGTATTAGTCTGCTTGTGCGGCTCATTGTTTAGATCTTTGCTTGGAGGATATAGGAAAAAAGAAAAATGTACAGAAGTTATTAACTGATGCAAAGACTGTGAGAAATTTTCTCTATAACCATATATGGACTATTGACCTCATGAAAAAATATACTGGAGGTAGAGAAATTGTTCGTCCTTGTGTTACCCGATTTGCAACACAGTTCCTACAACTTCAAGCAATTGTACAGCAAAAGCAAGGTCTGAGAAACATGTTCAACTCCGAAGAGTTTAGACGATCTAAATTTGTTAAACCGAAAAATGGACCGTCATATGAAGCAAGAACAATTGTTAACGATAGTGAATTCTGGAGTAAGTCCCAAGACATATTGAATGTGTTTGAGCCTTTAGTAAAAGTTTTGAGACTTGTTGATGGTGACGAGAAACCAACCATGGGTTTCATATATGAAGCCATTGATAGAGCTAAACAAGCAATTAGACAAAATTCTCGTTATCATTCCAGATATAATGATTTAATAGACAAGCGATGGAGATACATGCATTCCGATCTTCATTTTGCCGGTATGTTGATATAATTTATAAATTTATTTTTATCATGTAATTTTATATTTATACTTTCATCCATAATAATATATTATCCTTTTTTACACTACTAGAAATCCATCTTTTTCGGACAGAATTTCAGACGGATTTCGGACGAAAATTGGACAAATTTCAGACGGATTTCGGAAGGATAATTCATTTCGGACGGATTTCGGACGGAATGACACCCATCTGAAAAAGCCTCGTTGGAAATTATAAAATCCGTCCCAAATTCTGTCCGAAAATATTTACAGACGGATTGCGGACGGAATATGGACAACGTGGAAATCCGGATTTTGGTTATTGTTCGGACGAATTTCGGACAGATTTATTTTTGTTTTCCAACGGATTTGGGACGGATCTTGTGATTTTGTTGGTTATTGTTCGAACGGATTTTAGACAAATTTATTTTTGTTTTCCAACGGATTTGGGATGGATTTCCCACGGAAGAATGAAAAGTCAAAATCTGTCACGGCCAGGTCGTGATGCCCATCACGGCCAGGTCGTGATGCCCATCACGGTCGTGACATGTCAACTGAGCCAGACCCACTAGTGGAAAATATACATTAGACGGTAAAGGTTTACGTCAGTTAACCAAAAGCTAGACGTTAAAAAGGGGGCGGTGGCAGTTTTGTAAATATCATACTTCATTAATTCAATTTTAACGTCAGTTGTTGTAAGGACTGATGTTAAAAGTGAAGTGACTCACTTTTAACGTCAGTTCAATAAACAACTGACATTAATAGTGAACATTTTAACGTCAGTTCTTTATCGAACTGACGTTAAAAGTGGGTCACTTCACTTTTAACGTCAGTCCTTACAACAACTGACGTTAAAGGTTATTTTAATATATTTTTTTATCTAGTATACGTACCATTCCGCACTGCCTTCCTCAAAGTTCCAGTTTCACAATTGCTTTGATGTTTTCTGTTTCTATTTTGAAAACTAAAATATATGTGCGAAGTATAAGTTGAATCAATAACCCAAACCGGATCTCATTCATGAAGTGTAATACGATCGATCTGAGAAGATTGAAAGGGTTTAAAATCCTATAAAAAGTTACATTGAAAGGGTTTAAAATCCTAAACATTTGTTGAGGCTTTGTTCCCTTCACGGGTGAGCAAGAAAGGAGAGTTGAGCGACTGAGTTTTCCAGAATTCAATGAGGAGGCTGTGTGGCAAAGCATAAGGTCACTTTTGGAACCCCTTATCACACCCGAAACATTAAAGCTACATCCCATCAGAGAGTTTTATGAAATATGCCAAAGGGAAAACTATACTCCGAATGTGATCATGTCTAGCAGTGATGGTGTTACTCATGTTGGAATCGAGGTACATGCTGATAATGTGGTCATTCATAAGCTGAGGTTTTGGAACTGTAGCAGTCGATTCTCCGGAAGGATGATAAGGTGAGCAACTCACATTATGTGATTTACAGAACCTTATCACCCATGTTATGTGATTTACACAACCTCAGAAGTTGTTTGAACATTAAGACAAAGATCTTTAAGTCTAGGAATAGTAAGAAAGAGTGATGAAGTTAATCTCCATGGCAGAGCCATATTGTGAAGCAGAAAATAAAAGGAAGGAAGGAAGCTATTTATTGGAGCAGAGGATGAAGTTACTAGGCGTGGTAAGTTGCTAAAAAATTAAGTTGATCATTAAGAGGATTAGGTTCCAAGGTGAATGGGTAAGTAGCACAGTATAGTCAAAGGAATAAATGTTTTTGCAGAAACTTATATACCTTTAACGTCAGTTGTTTAATACAACTGACGTTAAAACTTGTTTAAATAGAAAATATTTATTTTTAACGTCAGTTTTTATTCAACCGACGTTAAAAGTGTGATTTTACTTGATTAAATAGATAGGCGGCGTAAATAATCCTATATCCCTATCTGAAATGCCCTGTTGTCACTCTTAACACAGGTCACTCCATATATATAGTGCAGTTTATTTCTAAACTTTTTTTTAAACAAGTTTATTTTTAATCTTCATTAATTAGCTTGAATTAGTAAACAAATTCTTGTGCAAATTAAAATAAATAAACACTTAACATAAAAACAAGTTATATGTATAATCAAATCGTATCTCATTGAAGCGATTCATAAGTTACAATTAAATGATTAGAAGATAAAAAATTTCTGTAACATAGCCCTAAAATATAAATTTTTTTTGCTTCAACATCATTTTCTTCTCAGACCTGTCCTCAGAAACTCCAATGGATGCATCTCCTCCCTCACTTGAATTCCATGATGCAAAAGTGAATCCACATTGAAATGGATCTTTGCATCTTCTCCTTCACTGGAATTCCTTGATGCATCGTCTTGAATCCACAGTCACTTGCTTCCAAAGCAAAGTGAAAGGGATGACGGGGATGAAAAAAAGTGAGGGAATCATATTATGTGATTTACCCAACCTTACCATCCATGTTATGTGATTTACTCAACCTCAGAAGTTTTTTTACCATTAAGACAGAGACCTTTAAGTCTAGGAATAGGAAGAAATAACAACACCTCAAATATGATAGAGGCATATTGTGAAGAAAAAGCACGAAATATAGAGGAAAAGAGGGGGGTGTAATACAGATCGACTGATACAGAAGAATATGGTTCTTTATATAGAGAAGAGAGACTACCTAAATTTATTGCAAAATGATCTAAAAACTTAATGCTCATTAAGAGGATTAGGTTACAAGGTGAATGGGTAAGTAGCACAGTAGTCAAAGGAATGAATGTTTTTGCAGAAACTAATAAACTTTTAACGTCAGTTGATTAATACAACTGACGTTAAAAGTGTGATTTTCAGTTAAATAACTAGCTAACGTAAATAATCCTATATCCTATATAGAGAAGAGAGACTGATTTTCTTGAAAAATGATCTATAAACTTAATGCTCGGGGGGTAGTAACCACGGTAGTCAAAGGAATTAATGTTTTGCGAGAACACTTTTAACGTCAGTTGTCTTCAACAGCGGACGTTAAAAGTTTTTTATTTTTTACGTCGGTTTCTTAATAAAACTGATGTTAATTAAATATCCTTTAACGTCAGTTTTTACAAACAACTGACGTAAAATGTTGTTTTATTTTGATTATAACGTTTACACCCACGTCCTTTAACGTCAGTTTTTACAAACAACTGACGTAAAATGTTGTTTTATTTTGATTATAACGTTTACACCCGCGCGCCTTCTGCACTTCGCTCTGTACGTCTCTTTTCTATTTTCATCACGCTCAACCCTCACTCTCAACCCTCACTCTCACTCTCACTCTGCCCTAATCGCGAGCTCATCTCCACCGCAACCACCGCGAGGGCTTCTTCGCCACCACCGTGAGGTACACTCTTAACCCCTAACTCTGTCTTTCCCGCTCATTCTTTGCAATAACTTGACATCTCTCTTTCCCCTTCCCACGCACTAACTCTCCTTGTCCCTCTGCTCTCAGTAACCACATCGAACGTTGGTCACCACTCGAGATCCCCCCACCAACACCACCACGCGAGCGCCTATTTCTGGTGAGTCTTTAGGGCACATTTTTTTATTTTTGGTTTTGAGTGTATGTTGAAATTGTAGTCTCAGTAGTTGAAACTTGAAACTGTGAGTTTGAGTTGTTTGGAATGTCTCTATTTTTGGTTGAGTGTATGTTGAAACTGTAGTCTCAGTAGTTGAAACTTGAAACCGTGAGTTTGAGTTGTCTGGAATGTCTCTATTTTTGGTTTTGAGTGCATGTTGCTCTGCTGGTTGATCTGTCACGGCCGTGATGCTCATCACGGCTAGGCCGTGATCAGTTTTGCATGTGAGGGTCTGGTTCAGTTGGCACGTTACGGCCGTGATGGACATCACTTCCGGCCGTGACCGATGGTTTGGCAATCTTCAAAAACTATAGTTTTCAATCTCCCGTATTGTCCTTATATTAGATAGATGTTTTGTATATCTACAGGACCTATCTAGTTATTTTTATTTATACTTCTGTATTTATTTTGAGTTATAACCTATGTTAATACATATATATATTGTTTCTGAACAGGCATACATATGGATCGGTCAGATAGCCCACATGCACGGGAGGACACTGTGGGGGCTTCGCAGGACCCGATCACGCCTACGCCTGATTCTAGTGTAAGTTTAGATGTTATATACTATCTTTAGTCCTTCTTTTTAATGTAAGTTTATAATGTTACAATCCTCTATTTTATCATTTTTTTGTCCATACAGACATCACAGGCTCATAGGAAATGGGGTAGAGGAGCCACCTCGTTGAAGAAACTAGAGAAGGACAGGCAAAGCGGACAGAAGCTTGAGGTGTCCTTCGATGCTAATCTAAATGCCCAGGGACCCCGTGCTAAAGAATTTAATAAGTAGGTGTTTCTACAAGCGAAGCAGCACGTAAGCATCAACTACAACCACTGGAATGACGTTCCATTGAACGTTAAGGATCAGATTTGGGAGGCTATCGCGGTATTTTACCTTTACATTCATTTGATTTACATTATTAGATAATTATCCGAGTTATAATCCATCCAGTTGTTATGTATTTAATGTGTAGGTAGCTTGGATCTGTGCCAAATGACGAGGATCATCGTCATAAATGTATGAAAATGGCATCAAAGCATTGGAATGGGTTCAAGCATGATCTTACCAGGTACTATGTATCTGGGAAGAAGCGTCTTGATAAAATGTTCTCGGATTATCCCTGGATTGATCAGGATACTTGGGATATGTTTGCCAGGAGTCGACAGGATGGAGAATTTCAGGTTGGTTGATTAAGTTAATTTTGTATGCTTCTTATAGGTCATTTAACTGTATTTAATTATCTGTTTTTTTTTTAATAGGCTAAGTCAAATAAGGGCCGGCGAGAATCAGGGCGAAGAACGCCCACCGCCACACCATGTCTCAGGGTGGGTACCAGACTCGGATCGAGCAGATGATGGCGGATAGGCTGAGGGCGAAGCAGGAAGAGCACTCTGCTAGGATTGAAAGAGGAGAGGTGCCTGAGGGCACACCATTAAGTCCTCCGTCGGACATCGACCGCGAGGATATTTGGTTTGCCGGCTGCATGACAAAGACGAGATCTTTTAAAGTTGATGCCACTCGCGAAGTGGCAGATAAGATTGTAAGTAAATAATTAACTTGATTTCAATTGATATTTGTATAGATATTTGCAACACTTTTCACTTGCACGTTTTTTCATTTTTTTTCATTGTAGATGGATCTTAAAGCACAATCCTCCCAGGGCGCATTCGTCCCTTCTGGACGGCGAGACGTCTTGATGACTGCTCTAGGCAAGAAAGACCATCCTGGTCGGGTTCTCGGTGTTCCTGGGAACGTGACCATCAAATAATATTATGGCAAGTCTGCTTCACGAAAGCAGGTGGTCGATGAAGCATCAATTTTGGCTGACATTACTCAGCACCTCATGTCCAACCCAGCTATTACAACATATCTGATGCAAAGCTTAATATCCAACCCAGAATTCAAGCAGGCGCTTGCCAGAGAGATTTCCTCCGTCGGTACATCCCAGGACACCGCAGGGCATGCCAACCCTTCACATGTGAGCACAAAAGAGAGTTTTAGTAGGGCACATGTGGAGGACGATGAGTTGGCAGCTAGGGAGCGGGAGTTCGAAGTCCAACGCCGTGAGCATGAGTTGGAAATGAAAAGGTGTGAGCTTGAGTTGGACTTCAAACGACGTGAGCTCGAAATGTTAACAAAGGTATGTATTCATTATTAATGTCCAAATTAGTCAAATAATTACTTGTTTTTTTTTAATTATCAACAACTTATCTATTTTATTTTTCCTAAACTAGAGGCCAAGTCGACGTCGGTGTCGCTGTCACCTATCACTCGTTTGTTCTCACTTGGTGAGGATTATGCGTTTGATATTTTTGAATGTCCATTGGAGCACGATGGATGGGTGGCACGCCCAGATCAATGAAGGATATTTACCTTCTGTGGTGACGATCTCGGGAATGCCTGCAGAAATAACGTCTCGATGGTCAGCAATGTTTTGAGTCTCTGGTGCACGTAAGTTAATTTTAATTTTATAACTTATTTATTTTTGGTATTTTTCCATTGAATAATTTATTTTAATTTCAATATATATATTATTTAATTAACATCCACACCTTTTCATATCTTAGGTATCTCCATTGTCTTTAGCTTGATAAGGGCGTTGCATCAGTTTACGGCTTCTTAGATCCGTCAATCCTTCTGCCCGATTTCTTTGCTGGCGATGCATTGAGTAAATACTTAGGGAACTTGTTGGGAGACAATCAGAAAGAATTATATCTGGCTCCCTACTGTATGAAAAGCCATTGGCAGTTGTTCGTACTTCACCCGTCTAGGCATACTGTCATATTCTATTGCTCTCTCCACCAACAGCCGCCACAGGTGGTGTTGGAAGCTGTAAATAAGTAAGTAACTAATCTTAAATTTAATATAAGTTTTAATATCAGTTGTTTTTATTTTATTACACACATGATATATGAATTTGTTAATTGATCGACATGATTATTTGTTTATGATAGCGCGCTGAAGGCAAGTAGCATAAGTTGCGCCAACGGGAGAAGTAGGACTTTTAAGGCTAAAGCAAATTCTGTATGGAACATCATCAAGGTTTGGTAGTTTATTTATCAAATAATTAATATTATAATTACTAATTTATATGTATATTCAACTGACATTGAAATTAAGTTTGTTGGTAGTCTCGATTTCAAAATGACGGGTGGTCGTGCGGCTATTATGTGATGCTTCATATTCTGAACATAGTCTCCACATCTATTACGGATGGATGGAATAAGGTAATATTTAAACAACTTGTTAAATTATATATTATAGTTTTGAAGATGACTTGCATTGATGTTATTGTTATTATTTGAACGTGTGTAGGCATTTAACGACCAATCGCCAATTCAAGAAGATGAGTTAAGAGACTTGAGGATGCGCTTCGCTGAATTCTTCTTCAAGTATACGGCTGAAAAAGGAATTGACAAGATACCTCCGCAATACTTAGATAAATAGTTTTTTTGTTAGACTTTAGAAACTAATTAATAACATGTGTATATATCCTTAGATTGGTAGTTTTGTTTTTTAGACATTGGAACTAAAATTTATTTATATATATACATGGGTTTAGGTTTTAAGTCCCCCCATTGTTCCATTTTTCCTTTGCAATTCTGTAATGTGTGTGATATTCTGTGTTACTGGGATATTTACTGAATGCAGGGATAGCTAAGGGGAGTGATATTTTAAAACTGAATTTTAAAAAAAAATCTATTAACGTCAGTTGTATCAAACAACTGACGTTAATAGTCTTTTATAAAATTACAGTACACTATTAACGTCAGTTGTAATAAACAAGTGACGTTAAAATTAAACCTTTAATGTCAGTTATTTATAACAACTGACGTTAGTTTTAACAAATAACATTCGTTGTCTTAAAGAACTGACGTTAATAGTTTTATGTTTAACGTCAGTTGTTTAAACAACTGACGTTAATTTTGTAAAAATTAACGTCAGTTGTGTTAAAGAACTGACGTTAATAGTTTTATATTTAACGTCAGTTCTCAACTGACGTTAAAATATTAACTATTAACGTCAAATGTATTTACGTCAGTCAGTATTCTGACGTAAAAAATCAATTTTAACTGACGTAAAAAGCACTTATTGCACTAGCGACCCCTTCTAGGCAGAATCTGTCACGCCCAGGCCGTGATACCCATCACGGCCGCGAAAGACCATTTAGCGAAGCAACGTTCAAGGCAGAAGCTGTCACAGCCAGGCCGTGATGCCCATCACGGCCGTGACGCGCATTCTATGGATGATTTTTGAAAAGCCCTATGTCCAAAGGGGATAAGAATCATCAATCATCAAACATTTTTGAAAAACATACTACTATTATGATTTATCATCAAACATCAACTTAGCCTTAGAACAAGCTACAGACAATGGACGGCTAACAAGTACAAACAATAGTATATAAATCCCATTTAAGTATTGCCCAATGCGGACCTATATATAAAAGAGGATCAGGAACAACATCTCAAAAACTGTATTTAAACACTTAATGGAAGTCAAAAATTGGGGTTTAGAAACACAATTGATCAAAGAAGGATGAAATAAACATCTATATGGTCCTTTAACTTTTCAGGTGCAAGCGGGAACCACAATAAGTCTCATTGTGCTCAAGCCTGCCTCCATGTCTTTGCAAGGGTTTTTCAATCTGCGCAAATGAACATTCAACAGAAATCAGATATCAAGAACTAAAAGCTAAAAGCAAAATAAAGAACTAAAAGCTAGATGCCAAAAACTAAAAGCAAAATAAAGTGAAACAGCAAAGCCTAAAAATAAGGAGGTTGCAACCAGCCAAAAACTGCTACATGTACAGCATTAACAGAGAAACAACATCATCCCATTTTCATTTCATTTATATCCCTTTCCTTTTGTTTTATTTTATTTTTTTGCAGAACCTATCTTCAAACTTCAATAACCCTCCTTTGTTTTTCTTATTCCTATCTTTCTCTCTAACTCATTCTCACTTTCTCTCTCTGCTAGAATAGCAATTAGCAAACAAAATGAAAGAAGAAACTTGGAAACTCCACCCATATCCACCCATCAAACAGGACATATGTTTTCCTAGATCTTGCATCAGTCCATGAGTTATTGCAACACTCATTACATGTAATTGAAAAAAAACAAAGAAGAATTAGGATTTTTATTCAAGTATTGGCTCAATATCACAATAATATTCACAACACTCAATTACACACATACACACATGCACATAGTTATTGAATATCCCTAGGCAAGCTCCCCTTACCTTTGATGACAAGTAAAGGATCCTCGTCTTAATGCTCAGGTTAGCTCCAAGAGTGTAATTATCTACTCCATCAAGCAAGCATAGCCGTGTCAAACGTCTCAGAGAGGGAATCAAACAACGCGCAACAATCAGAAATCAAGAAATCAATTACGCATGATCAAACACACATTCTAATTTGATCTAAACACTTAATCTTATTACCAAACAAGGTTATTTTCAAAGAAAATCATGTTTGGAGCTTACGCTTCACAATACTCTTTGAGGAAACTTTGTTTTGATTAAAGGATCATGAAAGAGAACTTGGGAATCATCAATTAAGAGTCCTAATTGCACTAAATCATAATTAATTTCACAAAAACATAACCAAATTCAAATAAAATAAAATTGGGGTTTAGGGCTCCCGAATACAATTTGGGGAAAACTCATTTTAAATAAATATTAATGAAATTGGTTTAGGGAAACACCAATTCACAGTCCCAATTTCATAAAACAAGGTTTATTCTTTAAGATTAAAATCTAAAATCAAAGGGTTATGGTTAGGTTTTCAAAACCAATTTGGGGTTTTGAATCGAGACACAAGAGAGGGTTTTGACTCACCCAAGGAAGAAGAAGTTGTGGTGGTGCTATGGTGCGGCGGACGGCAGCGATGCGGTGGCCAGTGGCGGTTCGTAGTGGTTCTGTGACACCCATAAACCAAAAATGAAGGGTAAGCTTTGGGGGAGGAGAAGGAAGTTGAAAGTAACAAAGAAAGGTGTAAAACCACCATAAATGGCGGCCAAACTCACTTACCGCGACGGAGGGCGGTGGTTTGGCACCGGACAGCGGCAGCTCCGGCAGCGTGCAAGGGGACGTGAGGCTCGTCGCCTCCTCCTCGTGCAATGAGCTGCGATCGACGGCAAGGCCTGAGCTGGGCGGTTTTGTTCAGTGGAGGGAAGGAGGAGATAAGGTTGGGAGGAGGAAGAAGAAAATAGAAAGAAGAAGAAAGCAGAGAAGAAAAGAAAGTGAGGGGGAGGGGTTACGGGTTTTGGGTAGATATAGGAAAAAGAAAAATCTGATTTTTTGTATTAGTGGGTATAAAATGAGTGATAAATATTAGGTCTAAAATAAACATGTTTTTACCTTTTGGAATCTAAAAATAAATATTGATAAAGATACGATTTCAAAATTCAAATTGGAGTAAATATTAATAGTTGAACTGATCAACTAACAAAATACTCAGTCCAAAATTTAATCTCCGATTAATGTCAAACCAGTTTATTTTCAAATCTAAAATTAAATAGAATGAAAATATGGGAATGCTTTTCTCTTAATCATATTATTCAAAATATTTTTCTGTACTGATAATAATAGTTACAATAATGTAATTTATTGTCTAGTAAGCGTGCATTCACTGAAATAAGTCAGTGCTAACGCATCCAATAAAATAATTTGAAGAGAGTAATTTAATTACTCAAACTGAACCGGTACGGATTGCTTTAATAGGGATTGATTTCATTTTATTAGTTTAAATATGTTTTTTTTAATTTTTTTTCATAAATCTTGTTTACTTTTAAATTTATTAAGATCAAATATTTTAATCATATTTATAAGATAAATTATTTAATCTTTTTTCAAGGAAAATATAAAAAATAACACAATCCGTCTGAAATCCGTCCGAAAATTTCGGACGGATTTCAGACGAATCAAGGAAAATATAAAAAATAACACAATCCGTCGGACGGATTTCAGACGGATCAAGGAAAATATAAAAAATAACACAATCCATCTGAAATCCGTCCGAAATTTCGAACGGATTTCAGACGGATCAAGGAAAATATAAAAAATAACACAATCCGTCTGAAATCCGTCCGAAATTTTCGGAAAATTTCAGACGGAAACATTTCCGTCCGAAAATTTTGTCCTTCTAGTAGTGTTAGGTTATTTTCTTAATCCGTAATTTCAATACGGAGTTGAACATAGGGAGGATGTCTATAAAGAAACGTTTGAAGGAACAAATAGAGTCATCTTCAGAATAGAAAGAAACATCGATGATCAGATTAAAGCTCTGAACTAGGTTAGTAATGAATATTTATATTTTTAAACTTATAATTTATTATTTATCAAATGAAGATATTTACGTATTGATATATTATGTTATATTTCACAGTTAATACTTTTTAGAGATAAGGTTGAAACATTTGGTACTCCTCAAGCTCAAGCAGCTTGGTCTAAGATGAATCCAGGTAAAATAATATTTTTTTATAAATCATTGAACTTTAACTTTATTTTTTAATATAATAACTAATAATTTGTTTACCTTTTGTTGCTCCTTTAAAAAGTTGAATGGTGGTCCTTTTTTGGTGTATGTGCTCCTGAGCTTAAACATGTGGCTATAAAGGTTCTTAGCCAAACAACTTCAGCCACAAATTGTGAGAGAAATTGGAGCACATTTAGTTATATCCACACGAAGACAAGGAATAAATTGAAGTATAAAAAGCTGCAAAAGCTTGTCATCACGCACTACAATATGAAATTGAAAATGAGGCATCAAATGAGAAAAAGTCAAGATGAAATTGAAGCAAGTTTTAATCCTATCAATCTTGATCATATATTTCAAGAAGATGCATTATCTCCATGGATTGAAGAGAGAGAAGATCCACTATTAGATGGAGTACAAAATGCAGAATGATTGCCTCTAGTGGATACAGATGATGAAGATGTGGAAGTTGTTGACGATAATGATGATTCTAATGAAGATGGTGGTGGTTTAGGTCCACCAAGTAATAATAGTGGTGATGGGGGTGGTAATGTAGAAGCTGAAGAAGGTGGCGGTGATGATAATGATGATGGTGATGATGATGGGCAATTTCAAAATGATCCATCTCAAGATTCACCATACAATAGGCATTATAGGAGCTTGACTGATATGCCTCCTTGTGGTAGTTCATTACCAGGAGAGCAGCAGAGGTGGGTCACATTCTAGGAGAGGAAAAAGAAAACAGAATGTTCCACCTGAAGATTCTTCCACTTCTAGTATTGCACAAAGTTTTAGTGACTTTAGTATTGATGATTCTTCTTAGAGTAGTCAACAATCTCATCCACCTTATTATCAATATCCTTATTTCAACACATGTAACTCATACGCAAGTGATCAAGCTCCCTCATACTACCAACCATCAATGAATTATCAAGATCCTTATCATCAACAATCAAGTGGTGGATTTTTTTATTATGTCTTTGGACAAGAAGCTACACAAGATGATAGCCAAAGTGAGAATAGAGGTTATGAACTACCACGTCATTCCACCATGTGGTAGCAAGTATTATGTAAGTTCAATTTTTATTATCTTTGATTCATATATTTGTTAATTATTATTATTAATTATTATTTTAAATTTATTAATTTGTTTACTTTTATCTTCTTCTTTTTTGTAGTGAAGATGTATCTCTAAGTGGTGACAATATGACGTTATTTTAGAATCACAATTGCAGCTGGATGTATTCCTATATGTGACACTAATATCTTTTTATTTGTGATTCATATATATTTATGCACTTTTAAGTTTCTGACTTTCTTACTTCTTTTTAATTTTGTACTTATATGTGCTTAAAAGTTTTATTTATAATTTATTTTCACTAAATTAAGTTTAAATTATTCATAAACATAATATAATGTCTTAAAAATGAATAGAAATTTATACAACATTGTTAGTAAAAGATATATAAAGAATTATAAAAAAATTAATTAATTTTTTTTCATTTTGTGAATTTTTCAAATCATTTCACACCGCAGCGGCCGCATTACGCATCGCAGCGGCCGCAATGACCACAATCACAGTGACCGCAATCGCGACCGCAATTTAAAACCCTACAGAGACATGTCTCTAGTCTCCTCTTCTTGCCGAACATCCTGACCAGGTTCATATATAGGTATAATAGAAAGAAACTTCATGAACGTAGATTTCTCCATGCCCACATAAAATTCACCTTTATTTTGTTCCCTTAACATAATTCTCCACCATAAATAGGATAGTTGTTGTGCACTTGTCTAGCCAAGTCAACTACTGAAGCATGTGTAAAGGATTATTTGTTGGGTGTATCTTGGAGTTCCTCTGAACGCTTCATGTGAGGGGCTAGTTAGAAAGTGTGGTTCTTCTTCCATGAAGTGTTTGGGGAACTCTTGGGTTCAACTAACACTGCATAGCAGCAAGAATGAACCAAATTCATTTTATTCCTCAAACACAGCTATTTAATTAATTTGGTAAGTGTCTGGGGAATAACTATATTGTACTACAGGAATGCTTTCTCTATTTGCTACCTATATTACATAGTACTGCCTTGAATTTCTCTCTACATTCTGGTTTCTCTTATTTCATTGCCTGCTAATTGATTGATGAGAATTTGTTGACTCAAACAAGATTTTTATGTAATTCAACTGATTAAGTAACTTCTTGGATTAGTAAACCCTTGGACGCTTGTGTTTATAGTTGTTAGTTGTTACCATGTCAACTGCGGCTAAAACACTTTTTTTTAAAAATATTTGGACTTTCAATGTCACCTCGGTTGACTGGGCATGCAATGCAAGGTATTTCTAATACTTCTTTGACAAGGATAATTAGCTAAGGATGGCAAAATGGCACCATTTACATTGCCATTCTAACTTGGCACCATTTCGCCCAGGTTAGTACAAATGGAAGCTATATCAGTAGAGGAGGAAGAAGTGTTTAAAAAGTTGTGGATAAGGTTGGCACCATACGAGCTTGTTGTTTTTTCTTGGCAAATGATGTTAGATAGAATACCTACTAGCTAGGAGCTACTAATTTATATCGAAGGAGGGTGATTATTGTTGTTAGTCATTTAAATTGTATTTTTTGTAATCTGCATGTTGAGACCCTTGTACATTTGTTCTATCCGTGCTCTTTTGCTTCTATGTTATGGTCCTTAATTATACAATGGCTTGGAATAAATATGTCCTACACAACAAGCACTTTTCAGCTTTTTCTCCATTTATTCTATGTTGTGGCATGTTGTGGTTAGGTGTGTATTTGGGAACTTGGAAATGGGATAATATTTGGGGATTACACTGTTGATTTATTTATTGGACAGGGTAAATGTGTGCTCTTGAAAATGGTTCTTAGCTTCCTATTCGGGTGGTTCCTGTTGTTGCTTCTCAGACTGGTGCTGCAATCCAGTTTTTTTGTTTGTCTTTAGTCTGTATGACCTGCTGCTGTAATCTTTGTTGTTGTTGTTGTTATCATAGTTCTAAATTACGGACCGCATCACGTATTGCGGCCGCAATATTGCGGTTGTGGACCGCAGTGCAACCGCATCATACCGCAATTGTGGTGTGATTCCTTTTCACGTGTTGCGGCCGCAACGTAACCGCATCAGACCGCATCAGACACACCGCATCAGGTTGCAACACCTATTTTCAGCACCGTTCGTTCAATTTTTTTTCCAAAACTAAAAAAATTCCAGGTCCCCCAAAGCATTTAGATGCAAGAATTATTCCTTTATACTTTAGCAATCTGTTTCTTTTCTCTATTTTTGCTATCCTCTTCTCAATTCAGATATATGAAGAATTACAATAATTATACAATATTTTTTAGATTTGATGGCGAACATAAAATTATTTCACGCGCATGGCCGGCTGCGATCATGACGACGCAGCGACCGCAATCGCAGTGATCACAACCGCGACCGCATCCGTGACCACAACTGCAATTTAGAACCTTGGTTGTTATAATTTGTCTCTTCTTAACTCTTTGTAAATGAGTTTAAAGTAACCTTGTACTCTCTATAATACTATTTTTGTTAAAATTGATGTAAATTTTCTAGAAGGTTGTACACCTACGTAGCATAAACCAAGTGATGGTAATTGTCTACAATGTTATAGCATTTAGCAAATAAAACATGTAACACAAGAAAGTATATGAAATGTCAGGATTTATCTAGAAAGATCAAACTATGCCTATAAATAGGCAATATACAATCATTTGTAAGAAAGAGGAATTTGAAATGAAAGCTTCTTACGTTTATTCCTCTCAAGCCTCCTCCATAAGTCTACCAAATTATATTCCTTTACCACATGACTTCTACTAGCAACTATAATTTCCAACAATTTTGCTTTTCTGAAAGGGAATAAAAACGTTATCTCTATATGACCCAATTGGAGGTACCTGTGTGGAGGTGCTGCTAGTGGTTTTGATCAAATGGAGCTCTGGAGTCTGGATTGGATAGTAGTGACTGGCTCTGGTTTGTTTCTATTTGAGTGGAAATTTTAAGAGAGGATGGGGGCAGTTGGAGGAGTCTGCTCAATATCCTACCGTTAATTTTTCAAATGAATAAATTAACGTGTTGTTTTTATTTTATTTTTTTGACGGGAATTAACGTGTTTAAATTAATTAATAATACATCAATACACTATTTATATGACTGCATATATATAATCCAAGTTTAATCTAAGTTCAAATAAAACATGGGCTTTTTTTTTGGGTACAAAAACATGGGCTTTATATAATATAAAAGAGATTGAGATCAATCACAAACAGAAAAGAATATCTTTTAACCTACCTTAGTGCAGCATCACTCATGATCACCAAGATCTAAACTTAATTAAATCCATCAAACTGTCTATATTAAGGGAATTATTATTGAATATAATATTATTTCTAAATACTCGAATGAATCAAACAATCGAATGCCATAAAACCTCTCAAGCCACCCTTACTTTCCTCCCTTTTATATAACCCAAATGCTGTAGGTAGAGCAATTTGAAAATCAACAGGAAGAACAGTGTAAAACCTTTTACATATCCTTTATCCTTTTATTTTATTCTATCAATTTCTACTCTTTATTATTAAGACCTTATATAATTAAGGAAATAAAAATGCTACAACCTGGGCTCTTAGTGGGCTTGACACAATTTCATATATATAGAATTGATGAAGATCTGTTGGATGACTAGTTTATGTAAATTATTATGTTTTATTAGCTTTTCACATTACAGTTGTGTTCAGTTTTTTCTTCTTTTTTTTTTGAGTTTAAAGAAAGTTGTTAGGATCTATGTTGGTTATGTTATTGTATTTTTTTTTATAAGCAAAGAGATGTATTGGTATAGAGTACAAGGGATACTCTAACCTATATACAAACTGCATAATTAGACTTATTGGTAAATGTGCGTATATGCATTAGTGCTTGGAGCAACAAGATCGGTTCATCATGCATTACTTATTGAGCTACATTATACATACATCTAAAAGGTAGGTTTTTTCTATAATGAAGGTGAGGGAGAGGGTGAGGGAGAGCTTTCATGCAGGGGATCCAAATATGCATAGTGCCCAGAATAACATTAACAGTTTTGGTGCAAGGCCTCCGCCAAAACCATCCTTCTATGAGAGGAACTTATGGGATGTGAAAAGGTAAAGGTGACCGGGGAAGCAAGATAGGAGAGTTGAACCATATATACTGGAAGAAACTGTTTCGTTCTTCTTTACCAATTTTCCTGAGAATATTGGGGAAAATGATCTGTTGAGGGAGTTCGAGAAGTGGGGGCCGGTGACGGAAGTGTTCATACCACAAAAACGAGATAAGAATGGAAATAGGTTCGGGTTCGTCAGGTTCACGGAGGTTGAAAATCCAACCAGAATGGAGGGGAATCTGAATACAATATGGTGTGGAAGGTGGAAGCTCAAAGTCAATATACCAAAATTCGGTAGGGGAAAAACAAATGCTTTTCAGAATCAACAATCAGGTCGAAGGATCATAGTTAACTCCTATAAGGCTACATTCGTTATTAAAAATGGGATTAGTTTTGCTAATACAGTGGAGGGTGGTAAGAAGGTTAGTAAACCTTTTGTAGATCAACATGGTAATCATGATGGGACCTCGAGGGAGATAAACAGTGAGGAAGATGATTGGAGAGGCCCAACTTTTATGGTGCCACAGGAAGAAATAAGGTGGTTGGAGCAGAGTTATGTGCGCAAGCTGCACTCTTTTAAGGATTTTAGAATGCTGCAGAAGCACTTATCCAAGTTCGGCATCTTCTCAATCTCATTGAGATCTATGGATGGGGGCTTGGTACACCTGGCGTCTGAAAACACAGAAGAACTAAATACTCTTCTCTCTGAAGGGTGTGAAGGGATAAGGAAATGGTTTACTGAATTGAAACCATGGGAACCGAGTATGGTGCCCAGAGAAAGAACCGTATGGGTAAGGGTGATGGGGGTGCCAGTCTAGGCATGGAGGGAGGACTTCTTCTTGTATTTGAGTCGACTAGTGGGGAGGTTCGAAGGGTTGGACGAAGCAACAAAGAAAAATGATTCGTTTGGATGTGGGAAGGATATAGGTTATGGTGACTTCACCGGAGCCAATTAACAAAATTGTAAAAATTGATAGACTCATTTTCTCCGTTTCTTTGCTAGAGAAGGTGTTTGTTGAAACCATGAATCTAGGTTTAAAAAGGGGGATACATCTCTCTATTTATTGGGATCATACGGGAGAGCGATTCCCGGGATGGTAGTCGGCGGGGGTGGCCCAGAGACAGTGCGGTGGTGGGGGACTACGACACTGACTATGGTCAACTGGTGGAGGAGACTATTTTGAATTCAAATAATAGAGGTCAAGTCAATTTCATTGGGGGTGGTGAAGGAGTAATCTTGTCGCGATCGGCTACGGATGCTTATCCGAGGGCGCGTTTTGCGAGGCTACAATGAGTGAAGACCGAGGTTGCCTTGGGGGAAGGCGAAAACATCGGGATTAGTACGGAGGATTATGGTAATCAAATGGAGGTCTTAAAGGAAAGGCCCCATTCTAATAAAGGGCTAGAGGAAGGAAGGCCGAAATGCCTTTTTAGGCGAGAAAACAATTGAAGTGTACGCCAAGCGAAGAAAATCTAAGTGGTGATGGGGGTTTGCGGTGTGATTTGGGTTTGGAAGCGTGGCCCATGATATCTCTGGGCTGTTGGATAAAAATGGAAAAGGAACTTGCTCAGTTGATTTTGGGGAAGACTCGGTGAGCCTGGCTTTTCCAGAGGCTAAAAACAAAAGGAGGAAAGAAATAAGAAAGGGAAAAAGGGATTGCAAGGGAACTTTTAATCGGTTTGATAGGGATTCCTCCTTTAATGAACACGATCACACTAGTAAGTTAATGGGGGTTGGGATTCTGAGTGACAATCAGAATTCAGGGAGCTTAGGCTTGGAGAAAAGGAACAACATCATTATCTGGGCTGAGGTGGGTAGGAAACCGTCGAGACTGGCTTCGGTATACAAGCTATACCCGGATTTCAACCAATTTAATGTTTTGCGGAGAAATGCTAAATCAAGGGAGGGGAAGACAGTGTTAGAGGAGGTGAGTGTGGAGAAGGGGCACTGCCTTCAAAGTCAAAAAAGAATAAGCATGTGGCCAGGAGGAACAAGTAGCAACAGGGTATTGCAGTTGTGGATGCTCCTTCTTTGTTAAAGCGTGGTGGTCCTGGTAGGGATGCTTCAATAATGTTCATTTATGAGAAGTAACCTCTCTCAGGTTTGTCCATTTTAGACTCCAACATTAGGCATTGCAGTAGTATAATTTGTGACTATGGTGGGAGGAGGTTTGCGGAGAAAATTCTTGCTCTGGGTAAGGAATTAGGTCTCTCAGTTGAAGGTAATGAAGAAACAATTATTGATAAGCTAGTTGATCTTGAGAAGAGAGACGGGGTATAGAATATTGCTAGAGGGGTCGTCAATGTGCCTCCATGATAATAGCATCCTTTAATGTGAGAGGATTGGGGGGCAGTGAAGAAAAGCACTGTCAGGAGGCTGGTTATGAAGAGAAAATTGATTTTCTTGCTCTTCAGGAAACGAAGGTGGAAGTGGTTACTTCTGTGTTGTGTAACTCATTGTGGGGAGGACAAAATTTTGGTTATTGCTCTTTTCCTTCAGTAGGGTCAAGTGGAGGCATTTTATCTATCTGGAATGCTTCAATGGCAAATTTTCTGTTTTCCTTTACCGGGAGAGGATTTGTAGGGGTTTACTTAGAGTTGTTTAGGGTTGAGAAGAGATGCTATGTAGTAAATGTTTATTCCCAAGGAAATGCTGTTGAAAAAAAATGAGCTGTAGGAGATTATTAAAATGTATTTTAGAGGTTTTGGTAAGGGTCTTTGGTGCATTGTGGGAGATTTCAATGTTGTGAGGAGCTCGGTTGAAAGGAGGGGAGTGTCGAGAACGTTGGGGGATGAAGGCAGGATGTTGAGAAACAACTTTAATCAATTCATTGAGGAGCTGGAGTTAATTGATCTTCCGTTGTTGGGTCGCAAGTTCACGTGGCTGGGTTAAGGATGTGGTTGGGGTTAAAAATGAGGTGGTGGGCTATTTTAAAGCTCATTTTGCAGATAGGAGGTGGTTAAGACCAAATTTGAATGGTATCTTACTCAATTCAGTATCTGTCCAACATAATTCACGGCTTATTGCGCCTTTTTCATTAGAGGAAATTGAGGATGCCTTGAGTAGTTGCGAAGGTGATAAAAGTCCAGGACCCGATGGTTTTAACTTCATGTTTGTGAAGTCTTGCTGGGATATTTTTAAACAGGATGTGCAGGGGATGTTCGAAGAATTCTTCATTAATGCTTGCCTTCCTAAGGTGATGTCTTCATAATTTCTTACTTTAATTCCAAAGATATCATGTTCGCAGTCTCTTGGTGACCATAGGCCTATTTCTTTGGTTGGCTGGATGTATAAATTAGTGGCTAAGGTCTTAGCTACCATATTGGGAGTGGTGATGGAGCAGCTTATTTCATCTAACAATTAGCTTTTATAAAAAATAGGCACATCATTTATGGGGTGGTGGTTATAAATGAGGTGATTGATGTGGCAAAAAAGAGGGGGAATAAATGCATTATCTTTAAGGTGGAATTTGACAAAGCCTATGACAGTGAGCTGGCCTTTCCTGGAATATATGATTGGCAGATTTGGTTTTGCAGATAAATGGATAGCTTGGATCCGAGCATGTGCGTTCTCTAGGAAGCTATCAGTTTTGGTTAATGGAAGCCCGACTGAGGAAGTTAACATACAGAGAGGTTTGAAGCAAGGAGACCCTCTTGCTCCTTTTTTATTTCTTATGGTTGCACAAGGGTTGAGTGGCTTGATCAGGAGTGCAGTATCTCTTGGAAAATTTAAGGGCTTTAGAGTAGGGAATTCAAATGTTGTTGTTTCACACCTACAGTATGTTGACGATACTCTCTTGATAGGAGAGGCTACGTTTGACAATTTGTGGGGTGATGAAGTCAGTTTTGAGGTGTTTTGAGTTGGTTGCATGGCTGAAGGTTAACTTCTTCAAAAGTAGCCTTCTGGAGGTTAATGTTGACGAATCATTCTTGTCTAGGGGGGCTGACTTTTTAAACTGTAAGGTGGGAGGCGTTCCTTTCCGTTATCTCGAACTCCCGGTTGGAGCAAATCCAAGAAAAGGAACCAATTTGCAACCATTGATTGATTCTCTAAATTGGAGGTTGGGCTCATGGAAGAATAAGTTTGTCATTAGGTGGGAGAATAGTGCTTCTAAATTCAGTTCTAAATAGCATTCCGGTTTTTTATTTATCCTTTATGAAGATGCCGAGTAATGTTAGAAAAAGAGTTATGGCTATCCAAAGGAAGTTCTTACAGGGTGGTGCACCGGAGGGACATAAAATCCCTTGGGTAAAGTGGTTTGTGGTCTGTAAGCCGAAGGTGGAAGGTGATTTGGGAGTGAAGGATATTGCTCTTTTCAACCTGAGTTTGCTTGGCTAATGGCAGTGGAATATTTTGGAGGAAGGGGATTCTCTTTGGGTGAAGGTTCTCAAAGAAAAATATGGTGATCAAGTATGCTCTAATCCTAAACTGGGTGAGGCTGATTTTAATAGGTTCTCTTGGTCCGGTGGAGAGACATGTGCTCTATAGGTTCTAGTGGAGTTGGGTCGAGTGATTGGCTAGTGGAGGGGATCAGGAAGAAAATTGGTTACGGAAAACACGGTTAGTTTTTGGGAGGATATTTGGTTTGGGAATTTACCTTTAAAAGAGGTATACCCACGACTGTTTGCTAATTCTTCCTTGCAAAATGAGATGGTTTCAGAGTTTGGGAATTGGGAAGATGGTGTGTGGGCACAGGACTTCAAATGGAGGAGAAACTTCTTTGTGTGGGAGGAATACATCCGATTGGAATTTTTGTAATGCAAGGCGATTTCCTTGCTACAAAAGGATGATTCTTGGTGCTGGTCTGTTGAGTCTGCAGGAAACTATAAAGTGAAGTCAGCTTATCTTCTGTTGCTTGATAGGAGTCCTAATATGGGAGCTTCGTCCAGTCAAGAGGATTTGGCTTTCAAATCTTTGTAGTTGACCTGTGCACCCTTAAAGGTAATCGCTTTCTCATGGTAGTTGCTTTTGGATAGGTTACCAACTAGATCAAATTTGTTCCGTAGGAAGGTTATTGAGCAACAAAGTGGCTTAGGATGTGTTTTGTGTGATTGTCCTTTGGAAACAGGGAGCCACCTTTTTGTTCAATGTATGTTTACTTCTAATCTATGGTCCTTTATTTTTAATTGGATGGGCATTAATAAGGTTGTATCTATAAAGAGCTTAGATTTTTTTGTTGATATTGTCGAAGCTGTGGAAAGTAAGGCGCATTTGAAGCTCTGTTTGTTGGTTTGGAATTGTGTGGTGTGGAATGTGTGGGAATTGAGAAATGGAATCATTTTTGGGGACGAAAAGGTGGATATGGTTTATATTTTGGAGAGGATAAAAACATTCTCTTGGAGATGGTGCATGGCCAAATCAAAGGGTACTTCAATTTCTTTCTCGAATTGGTGCATAGATCCTATAAAGTGTATTGAACGGGTGTGAGGTTTGTTTTGATCTTGTTCTCTATATTTTGTGGCTCTTTTTGTAAAAGGGTTGTGAGTACCCCTAGTATTCCTTCTAATATACTTTTGCTTTATTCAAAAAAAAAGAAGAACAAAAACAACAGAAACACACTGGCTAATGTAAATAAAATACTAATTCGCAATGAGACCAGTATATTTTTTTTTATAAGCTGAAGTATATTACTAAGGAGTGTAAGGGATACTCCAAACCCATGTACAAAAGAGGACCCAAGATCAAACCTGTGAAAATAAAATACAGACCATCTTCGGACATCATTTGATTTACAAAAGTCTAAGCCAAAGAGGAAGCTAAAGAACAACCAAGAAAAACCAACAAACCCAATCAAAGAACAGCAGAAACATTGTAAGAAGGCAAGGAAACCAATCATAACCAAGAACAAGACAAGATTTAACATGGTAAGAAAAAAAAACTGCAGCACAAAGATTCACCGCCAACTAAGAACCTGCTACACCCAACCAGCCAAGAAACACTAAAGAAAAGAAGCTGAACAAAGGGCAGACCAGCAAAACAAGCACCCAAAGCAGGAAGGACCTAATGACAGCAGCTTTGCCAGACCAAATGAAGCCACCAAACCAGAGAAGACAGCAACCTGAAGGCCAAACCCCCACGGCAAACAGGACATATCGACATCAACAATGCCAGCCAGATGGAGCCTCCAAACCAGAGAAGCCAGCAAACAGAAAAAGCCACTCTCATACCCCAACTTTGATAGCAACATATATCTAACCAATAGCCAACCAAAAAACACCACCTGTAAAAAAGAACAAACAACTTTCACTACAAGAATTTAAGCTATTTCCCAGGGCATATTACCCAGGGCAAAAAATCCCTAGGAAATTTTGAATTTTCCCACGGTTAAAGCCACGGGAAAGTTCTCACTATGATTCCAACGAGGTTGGTCAGTGGGTAACAGTCGCCAACTGCTCCCGCTTGTTTTCCCACGGGTTAGACCCTGGGAAAACATGTTTGTCCTTAATGCGGCGTTTCCCACAGATTTGCCTGTCGCATGATCAGTGGTTTCCCACGGAATACCCCGTCACAAACTGAGGCATCGTTTCCCACGGGTGGGGCCGTGGGAAAGGGGTATTAACCCATTGTACAATTCTTTTCCCTCTCACTCGCTCACTCACGTTCACTCAGCCCCAAACAGCGCGATGTCCCCACTCAGGTCCAGTCACGCCGCCCTCCTCTGGTGCACCGCCGTTCTCCGTTCGTGCTTCTGTCTGGTAAGCTGGTTCTCCCCCTTTTGTTACTAAGCTAGTTCACTCCCTTCCTCACAATAGATGAATCCACTCCCTTCTGTTACAACCATAATTTCTTTCTGATTTTATTTTTTCTCTCTTTCATTTTATTATTATTTGTTAAAAAAATGTGTGTAACGGTGAAACAAGTTATTGGGTGTCCATCGAATTGGTTTTCATATGAGGTCTTTTGCTTCACAGTCTTGTAACTTGTGCTACACCTGACCAAAATTGAAGCATAAACTTGTTTAGTGTTTCTCTTGTTTTATTGTCCATAAAAAAGTAATATAGAAATGATGTGATAACAGTAAGGTGCGAAAGTGGCCAAACTTGAAACCCCATTAAAATTTGGAGGGGCCAATCACTTGGTTACGAAATATAGAAAGAAAGTTCATGAGCTATATGATGCATAATTCTAATATCCTTAACTTCAATTTATTTTTAGTCAAATAGAATATCTCAATTTTGTTCAATTTATTCACGATGCTAATACTATCTCTAAGTGGACATGTTGAAATTTAATGTTAAAATTTATCTGGATTTTTTATTAATATGCAGAAGATGGATTGTTATCCTTTGAATCATAGTTGGGTGTATGATAGGCTATATCCGAAAAGAAAGGGTTTGAAACCAACTTTCGTAGATGGGGTTGAAGAGTTTGTTACCCAAGCAAAGCGACAAAAGTGTTTCATCGATGATGGAAACCGAATTAGATGTCCGTGTGCTAAATGCCGATGTCGAAAGATTAAGAGTGAAGACCTTGTGAAGACTAACTTGTATATGAATGGGTTCAAGGAAAATTACTGGATTTGGACTCTCCATGGTGAAGAAGTGCCACATGTTGATTTAGGGGTTGATGAGAATTGCACGGGTGCCTCAAGCACTCATGCAAATATGGGATGTGGGGAACAGTTTGTGTCAATGCAGGAGATGGTGGTTGATGCTCTCGGGGTAAACGAGGCGCACGATTACAATAACACTGAAGATCTTCCGAATGAGGAAGCACAAAGATTTTATAATTTTTAACTAAGACAGCAAAAAAGCCATTGTTTGAAGGGGCCTCAGACTCTAAATTATCGATGTGTGTGAGGCTTTTAGCTTGCAAGTCCAATTGGAATATTCCTGAAAAGTGTTTGGATTTTTTTATGAAAATGCTTCAGGACGTGACACCTATAAAAGGAGTTGTACCAAAGAATTATTATGGTGCAAAGAGGTTAGTGTCGAAGCTGGGATTGGAATTTGATTGTTGCATTAATGGATGCATGTTGTATTACGACAATGAATTCGGCATAAATGATGGATCTTTGGTCAAATGCAAAATTTGTCAAGCTCTGAGGTATTTCCTCCCAAGTGCTGGGACAAGTAATAACAAACCAATTCCCGTAAAGGCGATGTTCTATTTGTCAATAGTTCCAAGGCTACTGAGAGAATTTTCGCATTAATGCAAACTGCGGGGAAAAATGACATGGCACTTTGAGAACAAAAGAACTTCAGACGTCTTACGGCATCCATCCGATGGCAAAGCATGGAAGCACTTTGACCGGGTACATACTGATTTTGCTTCGGATCCACGTAATGTATGACTTGGTTTAAGCTCCGATGGTTTTACCCCGTATATCCAAGCATCGGCTTCACCATATTCTTGTTGGCTCGTAATTGTTACACCATACAATCTTCCTCCTAATATGTGCATGTCGAAACCTTATATGTTTTTGACGTGTCTCATACCGAGACCATCCAATCCGAAGGCTGGTATTGATATTTATTTATAGCCTTTGATTGATGATTTGAAGAGGTTGTGGAGCAGCGTGTTGACGTACGATATCGCAAGGAAGGAAAATTTTATAATGAAGGCAGCTTTGATGTGGACCATTAATGACTTTCCTGCTTATGGTATGTTGTCTGGTTCGGGGACTCATGCTAAATTGGCATGTCCACATTGCATGGAGTATACAAAGGCCTTTAGCTTGAAACACGGGGGGAAAGTTCTTGGTTTGGCTCGCATCGTATGTTCTTGGAAATGGATCAATCATTTAGACGGAATAAGAATGCCTTCAAAAAGGGGGAAGTTGAAAAAGATGCATTGCCGCCTAGGTTCAAACTGGAAGAGATTTGGAGTAGAGTAAGAGAACTACCAAAAGTCATTGGCAACGGTCATGTGTCCAAATTACAAGGATACGGGGAAGGCCATAACTGGACTAAAAGAAGTACTTTTTGGGACCTCCCGTATTGGAAAGATAATTTGTTGAGACACAATCTCGATGTTATTCACATAGAGAAGAACTTTTTTGATAACATAGTAAACACTGTCATGAATGTGAGTGGGAAAACCAAGGACAATGAGAAGGCACGAATGGACTTAGCTTTGTACTGTAGGCGACCAGAGTTGGAGCTAAAGTCGCGAGCTAATGGGAAGATGTTAAAACCGAAAGCTAGTTACACTTTAAGCGTCGATGAAGCAAAGACTGTTTGTCATTTGGATAACAAAACTTAGGATGCCAGATGGTTATTCTTCCAACTTAGCAAGATGTGCCGATGTTAACAAAGGAAGGATGCATGGGATGAAAAGCCATGATTGTCATGTATTCATGGAATGTTTACTTCCTATTGCTTTTAGTTCATTGCCCGTGCATGTCTTGAATCCTCTTACTGAATTGAGTCAATTCTTCAAGGATTTGTGCTCTGCAACGTTGAGGGAGAATGACCTGATTAGGATGGAGCAAAATATTCCCATCATTCTATGCAAGTTGGAGAAAATATTCCCCCCTGGTTTCTTTGATTCTATGGAGCATCTCCCAGTACATCTCGCATATGAAGCGAGGCTTGGTGGACTGGTTCAATATAGGTGGATGTATCCATTTGAAAGGTAATATAACCATCATAGAATTTTAATTAGACTTTTTTCCATTCGAAGTGAAAGGATATGACTATGAACTTCTTGTTGTTTTATAGATTCATGGGTGATTCAAGCGATCGGTGAAAAATAAGGCTAAGGTTGAAGGATCAATCGTGCGTTTTACTTACACCGCGAGACAACCCATTTTTGTTCCCATTATTTCAATAACTTCATGTTGTCACTGATCAGCCGCTGGCTCATCTAGTTTTATAGCTAGTATGACCGTGGTTTTGTGCTAATTTTATATCATTTTCGCCCAAATTAGACTTGATTGTCTTTAAGCAGCATTTTGAGTATGTAAAGTATTTTTAGGTTAATTTAGTTGATTTAGAGTTAAATAAAGTACTTATGCTATTTTCTGTTTTCAGGTTAATAAAAGGAAATAAATCTAGAGCTTTCGCCCCGCGAAAAGGCCTTCGCCCGTGAACACGAAGGTGATTTGTGCCAGAAATTGCAAACCTCTTTGTCTCGCCCCGCGAAACATGACTCGCCTCTCGAGTAATCCAACCCTGGAAGACCAGAAGCCATCACGACTCATCCATGTTGAAGGTCACGGGCATTACAGTTTGGAATTTGAAGAGTCTCGCCTCGCGAATATATGCTCGCCTCGCGAGAGAACCAAAAGCTGAAGACTATTCGTATTATTCGCCTCGCGAGAAGGTGTTCGCCTCGCGAGTCAGCGAATTCCAGAAGTTGTATATAAGCCTGTTTGAAGGCAGAAATGGAAGCTAGCTAGTTAGTCAGTAGTTGTAGTTCAGTAGTTTATTTTCTTTTCTTTTCTTTTGTGTTTAAGTCTGTAATGGAGAGCTAGTCTCCTAGATTAATCTACTGTGATTGGTTTCAATTACACTTGAGGTTATGTATTTCCTATTTTGTTTGCTATTCTCTTTTCAATGCGATGCTATATGTTTCTGTTTGTTATTTCAGGAGTGTATAGTGTTGTATTGATTCATTTCGGTGATGTTATGTTCCTATACTTAATCGCGTTTGTTATTTTGCGTGTGTTCATTCATGTTCGCTTAGTTCATGAGGGCTTAACCCCGTTTGCTTAATTCGGGAATAGGGACATATATTTGTAGTAGTGGTTTCGCTTGTAAATTGTTGCTACAACCGGGAGGGGATTAGAATCTGCTTAGGGCTTGGAATTTACATGAGCCAATGATAGTGGGGAACCGAGAACAGTAGGTTAATCGCTTTAGTTTATTTGATAATCTCTTTGAACTGCCTTGTTTTCATTGCTCTGGTTTTGTTTGTTTTCTTTATTTTATCTTAATCCAAAACCCCCCAAAATCTAACTGTTTCTGTTAACAACAACACCCAAGAGTCCTTGAGAGACGATATTCGAGTTGTCGCTTCCCTATCTGCATTATTTTGTAAACGCTCGTTATTTTTGGCACGTGGCGATAGCGCGACCAAAAATTGGCGTCGTTGCCGGGGACTCTTGATTGTTATTGACAGAAAAAAAAAACAGCTTTGCTGAATTAGTTTTGTCTGCTTGTCTGGTTGTGAATTTTAGTACGCCCCATGGATAATTATATGCAAAATTATGTGCCTAATGTTTATTATGAGCAACCATGCATGTATTATCCTGATTTTGGTATACCACCACCATGCATAAATTATCCTAATTTTGTTGGAGGTTATGAGTTTAGTAATGATTTTGGCATGTTTGGAATGAATGAGTATTCTAGCCAATATAGTGGAGGACGGGGCATCTTGGATGAGATATCATCTTTGGTGAATCAAACAACACGCGAGCTACAATATCAGCCTGACCCTACACTAGCCCAACTCAGTCTGGAAGAAATGATACAACAAATGGCCGAGCAAAATCAACGGATGATAGAGGAAAATCAACGGATGGAGGAACGAAATCTTGAATTTCAACAGAGGATGGAGGCGAGTAATCTTGAATTTCAACAGAGGATGGAGGCAAGTCGTCAGGATTTTGACACTCGAAATGCTTACATCGTTTCCGCCTTGGCTGCACTGCAAACTCCACATTCCCTTGAAGAACATAGAGTCACAAGCAGTTATTCTTGACAATACCTCTGAGGATAATTTTGATAATAATGTCAAAAATACTTATGTTGATGAACTGTGTGTTGAATCTCCAGATATTCATACCTCCCCTGATTCTATCTATTATAATTCATGTCTTGATTGTCTCGACATCGCTTCATGTGTAGCTTGTTTTGAAAGATCATTCTTTTCAGGAAACATAAAAAATGAGGATCAGGAGGACATCTGCTTCACCATGCTTGAGGATAATGAAGAACCTTTGGAATTAGATGCATGTGTTGAAAGTAATGGAGTGGATGAACTGTGTGCTGAATTTCCAGACATTCAGGCTTTTTCTGATTCAGTTTATTGTACCATATGTACCGACTCTACTAACACTAACCTTTGTGTGGTGTGTCTTTGAGATTTGCAGGTTTAGCAGGTGATGAATTTGTTAGTGCGAGTGAATGAAGAACGTGCAAAAGTTGAAGCAGCACCAGTAACCCCAGCTACTTGTTTACCACCTCCCACTTTGTGGAACACCCGGTGATGGAGTTCAAGCCCTTTGGATCTTGCACCATGGCCAGTCAAGGGTTGAACCCCAATTTTATTGGGAGGATTTTGTTGAGAAAGCGGTCATCTTTGACCCAAGAAGGAGTGAGAAGTCCGCCCGTTGGAAGGAGTCACCGTGAATCGTCAAGCACTCACTCCCATATCAAGGCTGCAAGTTATGGAAGCATGGAATGAACTCCCACCCTTTGGCTATCACTCGGGCCTTATGTTACAAGCAGTGGAATCCCGGTGGAACCACCTCCAATGAGTTTTTCTGAACCTTGCTCTTTTAATTTTCTTTGCCTTGCTTTATTTCTGTTTTGTTTTTAATAAAGCTCCTGAATAATTTGAGAAGCTCAGGAGTTGTGAGTCTTGTATTGGCAAGTTTGATGGATTTGATTAATTTTGCTTAGATTGATTGCATGATAGTTGTTGACTGTTTTCCCCCTAGGATTTGAAATTTTTGAAAATTTGATCCCCATGTGATTGAAAATTAAACTTTGAGATTTTTTTATGATGGCATGATTTATGATAAGTTTGGGGTGATAGGAAGCACACACTAGGGATAGAATCTCTGTCAAACAATTTGAAAAAAAATGTTCAGGTGAGGATTTGAGCCTCCAACATGTTTTTAACTGTGAGAATCACTTTTAAGTTGCACTTTCTTGAATTTGCTTGAATCTCTTTTTGGTTTGCATGTTTATGTGTTTGCTTCAGATGATTTAGGAATTTTCTTTGTAAATAGCTACTTAGCCTAAAATTGAACCAATTCCTAATGCATGTTCCCTAGTTAGCCCCATTGAGCCTAATTAGCATATTGTTTCTTGTTGACCTTATGTTATAAGCTAAAATCTGGAAAACCATGTTAACCCGATCTTAAGATTAGGAGAGCATGGAATTTTAGAAAGAGAATGGGTGCAAGAAACTAAGTTTGGGGTGGCTACAAGGATATGATGTGTTGTTTGGGATCGGGAAAAAGAAAAAAATATAAATAAAAAAAAGAAAAGAAAAGAAAAGCAGAAAAAAAAAAGCAAAGTGTAAAAATGAAAAAAGAAAAAAAAATAAATAAATAAATAAAAGTATTAGAAGAAATGGCTGTAGTCACCCAAGGCATAAAGAAAAATGAGAAAAGGAACTTGAGTGGAATTTCAATGTTTTGAAGTGTTTCATGCTCTTAGTTCCTAGGGTTTTCAGCCTAGATCCTTTGTATATCCTACCCTTAGCCAGGCCCCATTACAACCCATAAAAGACATTTTGATGTTGCATGCATGTTTTCCGTGGGAACCATTTTGAGATGAAAACCAAATTTATGGGAAGTGCTCTTAAAAGTGAAAATTGAGTGAATTGTTGATAGCCTGACACAAACTGAGCGAATGAGTGAACACTAAATGCCCTTGTGAGGAAGGCAGTTGTTTGAATTTGGTGATCTCCCTCTTGTGTGTAACTTGGATCCCCTGCTTAGATTAATGATTGTTTGAATGATGAAATTCTCAATTGTTTGGAATGAATGATTGTGGGGATTACTTTGTTTGAAAGGGGGGAACATTGAAAAATATTTTTAATAAATTGCTTGAAATTTGTGCAAAGTTGATTGAATCCTTAAGCTTGCCATGTCTTTAGTCTTTTTAAGTTTTTGAGTTTGAGTTTGCTTGGGGACAAGCAAAGTTTAAGTTTGGGGGTATTGTCACCAACAAATAGTAGTAATGAAATGGAAAGTGAAAGTGAAAGACATCTGTTAACCTTGTCAGTCTTTTGCCAGCCTGGTCGTGCTTCCAGGAAGGAGACCTCTCACTGGTTATCAGACAAAGAGAGGAAGTCGGCTCATGTTCATGTGTTGATCAATTGTACCGAAGTTAAACCATACCTTGAGTATGCATTTCATATCATTTTCTTTCGAATACCTAATAGTATATATTTTTCTGCTAATAATATATATTGTCCAACTTTACAGTGCCTTCTTGATATCTGCAAACAGCAAGCAAGAACAGTCCACTCGTATACATGCTGAATTTCCAATCTGGTTTAAGCAACAAGTTAGTATCTTAAAAATCTTTGAATTATCCATTGTGAGTAAAATCTAGACATGATTTTTTAGAACTGACATATGTAGGTTTACCGTGAGAAACCAACTCCCATCAACAAACACAAGGAACTTAGCTGATGGTCCTAATACAGAAGTCAAAGAATGGCACACTTACTTCGTGAACGGGTACAAATTTCATACCCAATCATGGACGGAGGGCAAAAAAACCATCAACAGCGGGGTCCATGTAAAGGGTCTCACAGAAGGAATTGAAAATGACTTCTACGGCGTGATCCAACATATATATGAACTGGTGTACCCTTATTTAGACTATACTAAAAGAATAGTTCTATTTTATTGTAATCGGTTCGATCCGTCCAGGTAGAGGCACAAAATTTAACCGAAATGTAATCATCGTGGACATCCGAATGAGTAGAAGATATCAAAGGGATGATCTGTTTATCATAGCACAAAATGTGAGACAGGTGTATTATGTACCTTATCCACCAACTCGTAAGGAAAAACGAGGTTGGTCCGTCGCCATCAAGACAACACCAAGGGGTAGAATTGAAGTGGATGATTCAGAGGGAGAGGTGCCTTATCAAGTGGATGTAATGTCACATGTAGCTGAAGTCATTGAAGTTGATCCTATTGATGGCTTAGGGGACTTGCAAGTCACTGGTGAAGAAGTGAATATCGCCAATTTGTCATCCATCCCGGAGCATTTGGATGAAGAAGACGATAATTCCACTGAAGAACATGAAGAGACAGGATCTGAAGATGAGGAAGAAGATAATGACTCAACAGGAGCTGAAGACGATGACTCAAATTCTGAATAAATCGTAGTTAATTTGTATTAGATCCTCTGAAGACTTTATGATTTGGATGATTAAGTTATTTTTGGCTGTTGGATTATTAGTTAGTTATACTTGTTGACTTTATGACTTAGATAACTTATTTTTGGCTGTTGGATTATTAGTTAGTTATATTTGTTGACTTTATGACTTAGATAACTTATATTATTGCTATATCTGATAACTTTTGTTTTAACATTAAATTGCTCTGTAGACATGTCTGCAGGACGTGACCCACCTCCACCCATCAATAAGGGTAAGGGTATTATGTTTGATACTGACCCCCGTCCAACTCCCCGTCGTCGTCGGAACAGACCTTCCACCAATTTAGTGATTCGTGAGTCTACAGACGGATACTCACGTATGCCTTCAACGTTTACCTCATCAGCGTCAGCACCACACCCACATGTACCTACATCATGCCCACCACAGCAAGCACCTTCACTGCCTCCATGTGTTGCACCTACATCGCCTCATATCGATATGATTCCCACCCCGGGGGTCACGACACATGCACACTATAGAGCATCTCCTTCAGCATGTGTGGATGAGGAGCAACAATATAGTCCAGGCTATTCACGCTCACCTTCAGTTGCAGATGTGCATGAGCAGCCAGAGGAGCCGGTGGAGCCAGTGGAGCTAGAGGAGCTAGATGGATCAGAGTTAGTTGAGCTCATGCCCGGTGACCGACCTATTATTAGGCCTAGTGGTAACGGGTAAGAATTAATAAAATTTCTATGTGTTTGGTTGATTCATGCATTTTATCATAATTTATTACCATGTGTTTGATTGGTTCATGCGTCTTTACTGTTAAGGTTCCTTCCTTGTAAGAGAGCAGCGAGTGCCATCGCGTTTGTTATCCAGTAAAGGTATCATAGGGCAATTACATCATGGGGAAAACTCACTGACAATGAGCGGATTAGTATGTTTGATGCGTTTAGAGTAAGTAGCAAATTTCAATTTACTTAATGTGATTTTTATTATTTCCGAAACTATTAGTATAACAATTGTTATTTATCTTAATACAGGGTCAGGCGGCATGGAGGAATGAAGATGAGTCAGAGATCCAGAGGATCTTTCACCATAAAGCCTCCGAACGCCTTTCTGATATGCTTAGGGGGGCTCGTGAGAGTGGCATACAGCGATCCTGGATTGGAGATGGTATTTGGGAGGAGTTGCGTCGTTATTGGGCTTCTGATCAATTTAAAAAAAATTCTGATCAGGCAAAGAAAAATAGAGCATCAGAAAAGGGTGGGAGCCTGCACACGGGAGGTATCATTTCCCAGTCGCAGTGGGCAGATCGTATGGTATGCTCATACTGTCATTCTTTATGCATTAAATGCATTTATTCCAACATCATAGTTCATTAATTGTTATCCTAATCATCTATGCTTGTGTTATAGGCTCGCCGGTATAATCGAGGAGTACAAATTCATGAGGTTCACAAACGCACCCATACTAGGAAGGATACCGGCGAGTACATAGATGAGCGCTCCAAGCGCACTTAGGTAATACGCCCTTTTGATTTTTGAAGAAGTTATTGACTTTAATAGATATTGTAAAACTCATACTTTCTTTGGACTTGAGAGGCAGAAGAGCCTCAAATGTTATGACTAGTTTGAGCATTGGCTTTTAGGGAGTTTAATAAGAAAGCAAGATTGTATTTCACATATTCTTTACTGAAGTGAGTATCTTTTTCAACTTTCACATTCTAATTTTAGTGTTGTTAATCAATTTCATTGGCTCTCAAGCCAGTTTGAATATATTGCTTTGTGTGAATCTTATTAAGCTTTTGATGACTTGCAGTTTTAAATTGTGTTGTTCAATTTGTAAAGTTTGAGGTTTAGGGGAAACTCTGTCCAATTTTCTGCATAATTAATCGTGTAACATACTATTCATGTTTTGATTACTGAGTCTGTAGAGTCACTTTATATTTGGACCTATTGATACTGCCTGACATTGGAAATGTTATAACTAGTTTGGACATGATAATTTGTGTGCATCCTATTGAGCTTTTGATGATGATTTATGGATTTAAATTGCGGTGTTCTGTTTGTAAACATTGGGATGTTGTAGTTTTAGGGGAATCTCTGTCCATTTTTCTGTATAATTTATCTTGTAACATATTGTTCAAATTTTGATAGTCTGATGTATTGTAACAGGAGGAGTTTCATGAGAGGATGAGTCAACATAGGTCTCAAGCATCAGCCTCTTCACCATCCACCCCAGCTAACCCACGGGAGGGACGAGCGGCTTGCGCTGAATGTTTGGGCAGAAGTCGTCGACGGCAAGTATAAGGGTCGTTTGTACGGTGCTGGAGACCTTGCCGCCAACTATCGGAAAGGGCCCTCGCACAAGTTAGAGATTAGGGTTGGAGCGTCCACCACCTACAGTCGTTACCCTCAGGAGTCTGCGGAGATTGCTCAGTTGAGGCAGATGTTGGTCGCTTCCCAAGAGAGGGAGCGGCAGAGGGATGAGGAGCATCGTCGGATGATGGATACGATCACGACGATGGAGACAAAGTCACGGCAGTTGCAACCGCAGCAGCCCCCACAGCAACGACAGCCTAGTCAGACGACCCAGCATGCTCAGGAGGACGACGACTCTCTTGACCATTTTGTTGAGGATCCTTATAACGAGGATTCTTAGACTTTTGAATGAATTTATATGTTTATTTTACTTATCATGTTAATTATGGTTTGAAATACTTTTTTCGTTGAACAAATATGACTTGAATAACATTTTTTGTAGAACAAATTGTTTGCTTGAATTATGATGTTAATTTCTTTGTTGATGCATTCATATAAAAATAATAATTATTTATTTATCTAGTTTAACATTAATGTTAAGCTATAAATAAAGTTTTATAATTTAAAAAAACATATATTCCCAGGGAATAATCCCTGGGAAATTTCCCAAGGGCGTAACCGCGGGATATTTCTCAGGACTTACCCGTGGGAAAAGTTTCCGACCCCCTTAAAATCGAGGGATCTGAATCCGTGGGTCATCCCTGGGAAATGTATACTTTCCCACGAATTTTATGGATTTCCCAAGGCCTTTGACCTTGGGAAACAGCGAAAATTCTTGTAGTGTTTCCCACAATAATTCAATGTTAGTTCATAAAACCTCTGATTTTCACACAATTATAACCCAACCCCAGTTTTGTTACCCCTCAATTCTCACATTTGTAGCTTTCAAGAAACACTCTAACTCACTGTGATCCAAAAAGGCATCCACCTAAACCAGCAACAGAACCAAGTGAGGGACCCAAGAGCAAGATGAACTGCCACTGCATAGGGATGTCAAGCAAAGAAACCAACAAAAAACATTCTTGATCATAACACCAAAGTGCTTCCAGAACTCTTCACCTGGCCACGACAAATTACCAGGAACAAGGTAAACATGCTATTTGGCCTTCAGACACTCAAACTGATTTACGCACCAAGCCGCGAAGTTAAAATTCCAGTCCTTATCAACCAGTAGCCATGACAACGATCTACATTTGATTAGATCCAAGAGTCTCATCATGTCAAATTGCGCATTAGTGAAAATTATAGAGTTTCTTTCCAACCAAACCGACCAAATTACAGCGTGCCACAGAACCATAGCTCTCCTTCTACATTTTTCCCCACAAAGCAGGTTTTAAACTACCGAAAAAAAATCCCGTACCGAGGAGGAAACAGCAACCCCAAGACCCAACCACCCAAGAACAGATTGCCACACATTCAGACTACAACATGATGTTAGAAATGTGTGATTTGTAGTTTCTTGACCCAAACCACAAAGAACACAACATAAATCTTTTTGATCATTCAAGACTCGCCTCTTTAACAAATTCATTTTCGAAGGAATTCTATCCCTCAGGACTTTCCAAGAAAAAGCTAGAACTTTCATTTGGGCCTTTGATTTCCAAAAATCTTTAAAAACCGAGGACTCCACATCACCCTGACTACCCAAAGGACCTATCCCACTAATTGTATCCATGAATTTAGACATTACTTCCTGTTCCCAGACAAACAATGCTCTCGTCCAACTATAAGACTATTCCCACCTTCCATTTACCTAAAACCCCATGGATTCTATTACTTTATCCTTATCCTCTGAAATAGGGTAAAGTCTCGGGAATAAATCCCTCAAACTAATCGGACCAAACCACACATCTTCCCAAAATTTTATCTTATTCCCTCTACACAATTTTCTTTTCATTCCAGATTTGAACCAGTCCTCCATGTTGTTCACATTACCTAGCCGACAGATTGCCTTCCACCAAGCTGAACAGTTTGTGCCATTAACACCTGAGTCAAGAAAGTACGAACCCTCATATTCCACCCCATATCTTGATGACAAAATTTCTTTCCAATGAGACCAGTATTAACTTTACACAGGTTGCCTAATGAAAAGAGCCAGAAAAATACCAAGTAGATTACAGCCAAAACATAACCCTCCAAAGGAAATCAAAAAATAACAGGGACGTGTCTATCCTCTTCTTTATGAAAACCGTAATGAGGTTATGTTATTGTAAGTTGGTTAGACAGTGCCCCACTATACTATTATGGATATATTTTGGATTAAAGTAGCATATATTGTTAGTGTAAAAAGTTTTACGCTGAGTTTCATTGATATTTTGATTGTGTACTTTTATTTTAATAATTAAGAAAGAACAACAACAATAATGTTGATTTGTAAAAATTTTATTGGATGTCATTATAAAAGTCATCACACTAACAATGCATAGAAATTAAACTCTTTTTTTTTACTCAAATAAAAAAATTAAAAAATAAACTACCTGCCTTTGTTATTAACTAAACATGAAATTAATGAGGATAAAACCTCCACACAAGTACAAAAACACTTCAAGAAGAGTATATAAGTAGTATTTAAATAATAATAAAAGTATATATATGTAAGAGATTAATTTATATGCACGGTCAGTGTAAAGAAATTTTACACAGACATCCAATAATATCTTGATAAATCAATATCTTTATTATTTCTCTCTATCAGTAATTAAAATAAAAACACACATATCATAATATTAGTGGATATTAGTATAAATCTTTTTATATTGACAATGGATATTACTTTAATCATATTTGTAATATCTTAGTAATATAGGATTATATGATGATATAAAAGGTATGTTAAAGTTAAATTCATTTAAGAGGATTACATTTTTCCAACTATACCCTTAAACAGTTATGACGAAATATTTCTTCAACAGGTTTGGAACTTATTTGCTAATTATTCCACAAAGCACACTTCACCGGTAGCAGCAGTGAATGTGAGAATGGCGGAGAAGAGGAAAATGAAGGAAATCAGAACCACCGAACAAATTAACGAACAAGTTGACGACCTCAAGGGCGACCTTTTAATGCTTCGCCTACAGAAATCAGCGTGCAACGACTTCAAGCCCAGCAATGTGTTACTCTCATCGCTTCCTCACCGTAAATATCTCACGCTCCCAGCCTCCAATTATGATCAATCAATATCCCTATACGTTAGCATTTATTTAAACATTTATCCAATTCTGATCATTTTAGCAAGATCACTGAATCAAAAGAGAAAGCACTTCGTCAAGTGGTTATATGTATTTTTTTCATTTTCTCAACCATTTTTTATAAATCAAATAAAATGAATTTATATAATTTCAAACTTGAAGCTTCAGAAGTGTGTTTAGGGATTGCGATATGAGGATATGTAACCTAGAGTAAAACACAGAAATTGATATCTGATTCAAAAGTCAAAAGTGTGTTCAGGGATTACTGGAACTTGATCGGCCACAATTGAGGTTGTGTTTTCGATTTCGGAGATCTCCATAACCAAAATGTTACGCCCCAATTGTGGTCGCGAACCTTTATTTAAAATCTTGCTGACAAATGTTCTAAGGCATGTCGGCATTGAATATTAGAGCTGCAATAAGCTTCTCATGTCAAATTCTTCCAGAAGTGGTTACTTCTGTTTGTGTGTGAGAAGTGAGAACAAGGCCTAGTGCTTAGCTACCAAAGTAGATTTTATATGTTAATTACACCCTGGCTGCCTCAATATTAAGGGGTAACTGGTAAATATCATCCTTAGCATATATATGAACTAGTTTTCATAGTTTCATACGCACTGTACTTTCAGTTGAATATAACCTTCACATCTCTTCAAAATTAGCTGTTCAATTATTGCATAATAACTGAAACAAGGAAGGAAAATAGTAATTTCAAACTTTTTTTTTTTGTTGTGATTGGAATGCACCAAGAGAATGCTAATCGGTATCCTTAAGATATTGATTAATGAATTAAGAGAAAAAAATCCATTAGAAAGTGATATATTTATTATTTTGAAAAGTGATATATTTAGTTTTCCCATAATTTTTTTGTTCTATTCTTTAACTTATAGCATTAGGGCATTGATTAACAACAACCTTATAATTATATAAGTTTTTGTAGAAGCTAAGGACCTACCTTTATATTTATTTTTTTTTTGATAAGTCAAATTGAATTGATACGAGCATTAGGGGTACTCGAACTTGTATACACTGTAACAGTTAAAAATATACACAAGAGGATAAACTAAAGGTAATACGTCAACCCGAAGCAAAAGAATAAGCTGCTAATAGGTTGAAAATTAACTAACAGTTCACCCCCCCAACTAAAGCCAGCTAGGCTGCCTAAATATCCTTTGAGAGCCAATTCCACTTAATAAATACTTCAGACGTGAACATAGTTTATATTGATAGTTTAGTAAAACAATTTCGCCAGCAACATTCCCACATAATATCTCAATTAAGGAAAAAGTAGATATCACGTTTGTGGTCACCCAAGTAAATAAGAATTTCATTTTTTTTTTTTTTGATAAGCAAAATATTATTAATGCGAGTACTTGAGGTACCCAAACCCGTTTACAAAGAACCGATAGAGAAACACAGAGAGGAAATAGGTATTTGTTTGACCCAAAGACAAATATACATATTGGTTGAAAAACTACCTAAACCCCACCAGCACAAGCCCAAACAAAATGTCTACCTTAACAACCATAACAACATCAAAAATAGCCAAAAAGATTACCTAGAAAAAGGACCAATATCCTAACCACAACCATAATCACACTCCCTAAGAGAAGAGAAGAAACCCAACAAAAAAAAACTTTGCACACAGCAACAATACAATCTCTAGACCTAAAGAGAAAGGCCACAAAACAAGGCAGAACAAGGAAGAAAAGAGAACATGGCAGAATAAGAATTTCAGTTTATCTCTTAAAGAATGCAACTATATAATTTTAAATTGTGGTTGCGGTCACCGTTGAAGTTCTGTTGCACTTTCCATAATAATGAAAAATTGTAGAAAATGTGACTAGTGTGGCTGCAATTACAATCGTGATACAGTTACAAAGACTCCCAAAATTGCAGTTGTGATTGAGAATTGCAATTTAAAACCCAGAATTCAACTATAATTGACTACAAGATGACAATAGATCCAGGTCCAAGAATTTACCTTGAGAATTGTAAGTTGAGTTTGTGTTGTGCTTGGAGTAGGTTTCTAATACAAGAAGTTTCTCAACCAGTTTTATTGTTGATTTTTCTAATACACATGGAGTTTAACCAATGCAAATTCGGAGGGTGGGGTAGCTCAAGTGGTTAGAACTAAGGGTTTAAGGTGTTGAAGGTGTGAGAGATCCAAGGTTCAATTCTTGGCAAACGAGAAAAAAATTGACAACTAACATGTTGACATACTTACATTTGCTTATAAATAAATAAATAAACCAATGCAAATTCTGATCAAAGCTATATTTAGACAATATATAGAATCAAACAAAACAGAATGCAGAGAGAAATAATTGAGGGCTGGTACTGTACTAGTAGCTTAGCTAATAGAGAAACTAAACAATATTGTAAATTGGGGTGTTTCATTATTAGCCGTTACTACCCCCTAAACACTTCATTGAAGTAGGATTATCCTTTCGAGACATAATTAATCCCTTATATATATGAAGCGTTCAGAGGAACTCCAAGAGACAACCAACAAATAATAATACCTTAATTACACATGTTTCACTAGAAAGCTAGTTGTCTTGGCTAGACAAATGCACAACAAGTTTTGTATATATAGTAGAGATATTATGCCCACACTATAAAATAAAGCCATAAAGTTGAAAATTTATGTGGCCATGGAGAAATCTAATAAAATGAAGTTGCTTTTCTATTTTATCGTTGAACCTGGTCAGGATGTTCGCCAAGAAGGAATGGGGGACTGAAGAAAGACCCTTATTGCAGTGAGTTGCTAGTAAGGTGATTCAAATCATCAAAATCTAGCAAAACATCCTTCGTCAATATATCCCTTTGTCTTTTTCATGGCCATGAATCTTATATTTCACAAAAATAGAAAAGATATATTCCCCTTTTAATTATCTTTTTTCGCTGTACAAGATATATTCCAATTTACTTTTTTCTTTGGAGAATAATACACAAGTACTCGTGTAAGTGTTTGACTTATTTTCACTAACAATCACCTTTATTTGATTTAAAAGTTATTAATTTTTTTTATCAGAATAATCACATTATGTGAAATGTGATAATCATTTCTTTTGCAATAATAAATTTGGTTTACTACATATATACAGTTCTAAGTCTTTCTCTGTACAAAAGTTTGGGTGAAGAAAGGTTCTCTCTATTTCTTGACAGCACAACATTTTTAAGTGGGGGTTTGCAACTTCTTATAAAGAGACCATGGGTAATACATTTAAATGAGGCTGATTGGTTTTGAGAATTTGGGATCGTGGATGTTGTGGCAAGGTTATCTTGATCATTCCTCTCTTTTCTGGCACGTTACAGCTGAGGAAATTTTGGCTAATCGACTTGAGTAGTGTAATTTGTTTTGTAAATTACCAAAATGGTGTAAGTTGAAAATATTTACTTAATTGGGATAAGTCGCACATGACATATGTGACTTTGAAGTCGTATATATCGTGTACGACTTTACTTTTTGGCTTTTATTATAAAATAATAGAAGTCGTACTTGATATGTACGACTACTGTGTTAAAAGTAGTTCCCGTTAAAAGTAGTTCCCAAAAACACAGAAGTCGTACACCTCTTCTATTATTTTATAATAAAAGCCAAAAAGTGAACTCGTACATGATATATACGACTTTGAAGTCGTATATACCATGTACGACTTATCCCAATCAAGTAAAATCTTTTCAACTTACACCATTTTGATAATTTACAAAATAAATTGTACTACCCAGGTAAAAAAACCAGAAATTTGTTATGCTGGGACTGTTTTAGTGAGGGGAATTAGTGGTTTTTGGGATGTTGCAACCTTATGGCTCCTTGTTTTGCTTTAGGTTGTTTTTATATATCTATTGAAGCTCTGCTTATTGTGATTACTGAATTTTTTTAAATGGGTTTGGATACCTCTTGGGCTCAATTCATTTATATATATAATTTTTGCTGATAAAAAAAAAAAAGCTAATTGCCTTGTAACAGAATCTCAATTTCAAACCCAAAATATGCTGTTATTATATATTAATGGAAGGCTGACTAATTAAATTAGGGGTCTTCCTAACAAGGCCCTAAGGGCATTGTTTAAAGATTCTAAACAATGTATTATTGATTGAAAAACTCAGTATATCTATTACCTAAGTATTGACTACACCACTTTCCTTAAATAACACCCTTAAGGTACTCGTTGACATTTACCTTATCTTCTTGCAAACCAGTGCCTAGTCCGTGGTTAAGGAATCAATATATAAAATGATTTTATAGTAAATCACAACTTTTCAATTTTTTATGTGTTGAATACATCATTTTTCAATAGAATTTTTTTATCTTTGAATCCTTAACCGATGTTCTTAGGACACTGGTTATTTTTTTTTATAAGCAAAATTATATTAATTACGAGCATGAGGGGTGCACAAACCCATATACAACAAAAACAAAAGCAGTCTTTGTAGAAATACTATTGTCCCTAATCAGAAACTGAATCAAATATACAAAGAGCAACATCATAAAAACCAACATCTAATCATATCCAATAAGTCTATATGTACTCAAGCAAAAATCCCCCCAAAACAACCATATGAGTCCAAAATAAAACCATAACATCTTCAGCCTCAAACCCAACCAACAATTCCAGCAACCCAACGTGGAATACCACATCTTCAATCTTAGGACACTGGTTAAGATTTGCCTTTTTTAATAAATCCTAGCTTTTATTAGAATTCTTAATCAATATAGTCTTAGGACAATGGTTAACAGAGTTTAAATTAAAAAAATATTATATTGCTAAAGAATTATACTGAGAAGTGGTGACCAAAAGTAGAGAGATCCCAAATTCCAAGTGGAATAGCCTTCTGTTTTCAACTCAATGCAAGTAGAATTTCTTGATTAAGAACCTATAGAAGAAAAAGAAATAAAGCAAAGTTTCAGGAAGAAAGTCACTTGCAAATTACGCTGTGGGAGAAATTCAAGATTCAGGAATATTAGCTAGGGTTTGCCTCTTAAATAGCTCCAGAAAAAATATTACGACCATCGATTGATTGAGAAGTTTATTAACAATAAGATTATGAAGCAGCACTTCTGGTGCTAGTAGTTATATAAATATACTTCTTTGTTCATAAAAAAAAAATTATGAAGTGAGTGATACATAATAGAGATAATGATATCTCCAAAGACTAATTGAGTAAGAATTTTGATACGTAAGCAGATCGATGATTTTATTGGAGATTGATGCACTTCAATCAAAAGGGAGAAAAGAAGTACTCCCCTGCTCCTTAATATAAGAAACAAAACTCTAAAACACACAGATTAAGAAAATGCATTGAAATGACTTAATTGTAATTAATATTTATATAAATTTCCAAAAATATCCCTTCTAATTAATGAACAAACTCACTTGTATGGAAAATTGATATATCTCGTAAATATAAATCCTATTATAAATGAGGCTATTATAAATGAGGGTAATATTAGAAATTAGTATTTAATATGTGTGAAAATTGATGCATATGTTTCTTATATTTTGGATAAAAAAAAAAGTACCCATTTGTTTTTTATATTAAGGGCCAAGAGAGTATAACATTAACATATTTTTTTTCTAACTACAAATGATCACATATTGTATTTGCCCTAACTATAAAGGTGGTGTTTGGAAGATCTTATTTAAGTTCCTTTTGACTTATCTGATGGCATAAGCTCTTATGCGGTGTGTTTGACAGAGCTTATAAAAATAACTTATGACATCCCATAAGGAGTTTTTGACTTATTTTCATAAGTCACTAAGAGAAGCTTATGAAATTATCATAAGAGCTTATGCACTAAACACCCTCTCCGTGTTTTTCACTATTCGAATCCTCTCATGCCCCTTTCTTTCTTTTTCTTTCTTTAAGCGCTTATGGCATAAGCTCTCATGCGATAAGATCTTATGTGATAAGCTCTTAATTAAGTTGTTTACCCAAACGCACCCAAAGTCCATGACCACGAAAATGACTGAAAGGGTTTGACTATTTGAGCAAGGATCTTATGTTAGCTTTTGATATATGTTTTGGAGCACTTTACTAGCAACAGGGACTTGTCTTTAGTCGCTCCTTCTTGGCGAACATCCTGACCAGGTTCATATATAGGTATAGTAGAAAGAAACTTCATGAACGTAGATTTCTCCATGCCCACATAAAATTCACCTTTATTTTGTTCCCTTTGACATAATTCTCCACCATAAATAGGATAGTTGTTGTGCACTTGTCTAGCCAAGGGACAACTAGTGAAGCATGTGTAAGGGATTATTTGTTGGGTGTATCTTGGAGTTCCTCTGGACGCTTCATGTGAGGGGCTAGAAAGAAAGTATTGTATGAGCCGAGACATAGAGCTCGGTACCTTGAAGCGTCAAGCTCGGCCAATCACCTCGCCGAGCTGAAAGACCAAAAGATAAAACCAAGTTCTTAAGCTCGGTTAACGTCATGAAAGCTTTTACGCTTTATTAGCTCAAAGCTTCGGGGGACTTGTGTACTGGCCGAAGAGTGAAACCCGGCCACCGAGCTTAAATACCCGGCCCAGTCTGGAAGTTAAGGATAATAAGTTAAAAGATCACCTAATTAAGATAGGATATTTGATATTATCCTTAATTAAAACATGATATTATCTGAAATAACCTTATCTGGTTAAAAGAGATAATATCCCTTAAATTAAGGAATCACATCTCAAAAGAGATTTAAGAGATAAATCAGATCTCTAAAAGATATTTAAGAGATAAATCAGATCTCTAAAAGATATGGGAATCATATTATAAAAGGAGGAGTACCCATGATAGAAACTTCACTTTTCACTGAAACCCGGTGACTCTCTCTTAAGCGTATAGGAGAAACTAGCTCGACCAAGAGACTATCAGAGAGTCCTTGCTCGCTAGAATCCATCAGATACAAAATTAAGAGATCGAGATCACTATGGCAAAGGGTTGAACCTAGAACTACGTCTGACTTTGATTCCCACTGGGATACGTAGGACCGGAATATTACATTCTGTCAAGCCAAAGTCTAAAACAACCCCCATTGTTCACTCTTGGTTTAACGTTCTACGGTGAGATTCCGCCAAGTCGGATCTCGGCAGGAACATTTGGCGCCCACCGTGGGGCCGGGTAAAACTTTGCCCCGACCACTCTAAATTCCCATCTTCTTCCTCTTTCTCTCTGATCCCACTCAGCCACTAATCCATAACTATTTCTCTTCAATGTCCTTGATAAAGAGTAACCTACCATCCGTGCACCTCTAGTTGCCGTGAAGATCACTTTCCGAGATGGGGTTATACACAACCGTAATGGATGAAATAAACTTGTACACGGGTCTATCGCCTACCGCATTCTTCACCATCATGGCCATGATGGTTGTCGTTTACAGAACGGTCAGCAGCATGTTTGTCTCCCCTAAAGACTACAGCAAACCCCCGTCGTTTCGGCTCGAACCAATCGCCGGTTCGACGACCCTGAACCCGCACCCGAACCGGTTCAGCTGGGTCAAGTAACTGAAGAGGAATTGCGAGGCTATAATGGATCCGACCCCGGTAAAACTCTCTTGATGGAGATTGAAGGCCAGATCTATGACGTTTCCGCTGCCAGGAATGATGTGCGTAACCTCACCAGATGGTGGCCATGGACAGCAACAACAGTTTGGAAGGGATGACGCGGCAGGAGCTTCTTTCCTTCCCTGACAACCAAAGCTTGGTTCGTGAATTACCACCTTATTTTCTGCAATTCAATTGTCGTGTTTATGTTCGAGAAAAGGATGTTAATCAAATTGTTGACTTTTTGGTATCTGGTGATGGAAACACATACACAAACATCAACGTATCTGTGTTTGCCATAGTGGGTGAGGACGGGATTGGGAAGACCACACTTGCTCATGCTGTTTACAAGCATCACAGGGTGAAGGCATGGTTTAACCTCAGAGTTTGGGTTACATTTCCCAGTTACCAACTTGATGCTGGGACTTTAGCAAAAATCATACTCGGGCTACAGCGCCCTTGGACCCGACCCAAGTGTTCGACCCGCTTCTTATCCCTCCCACTGCTGGCCCCATTCTCTATTGCTTGGATCTAGCTCTTCACCATCGTTCCCATGTTGATACGGAGCAGCTGTGAAATCTGCATAAGCAGAGGGAAGACGGAGTCATTCAGGTTCTTAGGAGATAGGAGAGCACACCGAGTGCTTGACAAAAAGATCAGGGTCAATGGACCATAGGAGGACCATCCAATGTCATTATTTTTCTCGGAGAACTGAAGAAGATATCTTACAGAGCTCGGCCAGCACAGCTCGGTCTAGGAGAGCTCGACCATATGGGCTTGAGGGAATGCCTAAATCAGAGGCCGCGAAATGCTCAGGTGATATTGTTCTCTAAATCTAGTTTAAATCTAATATGATTTGATATGTTTTGCTCCACGCCTTTAATGTTGTGTTATGTAGCATCATATCATGTTATTTATATATTTGAGCAAAGTCATGCTCGGATTATACCACTCCCAGAGTCACAAAAATTGCGACTACAAAGTGGTTGAGCTCCGGCTCCCTTGAAGATAACAGGTCAAAGCTCCATGCTTCCCTTTCCGCAAGGTTGAGCTTCGGCTTCCTCAAAACTCACAGGTCGAGCTTTGCTCCCTTAAAAACTCACAGTTCAGCTCCGGCTCCCGAAAGGTCGAGCCAAAACTCCCTCTCAAAATTTTACTAAGAGGAAGACGAGTCGAAACTCCTCAAATTAAAACCATGGAGGCCGAGTTAGACTCCCTCTATAAAAATCATAGAGATCGAGCTCAAGCTCCATTTAAATGGAATAGTGCGGGGGAAATAAAATTCCATAAAATAGACCGAGCTAAACTCGACCGACCAGGGTCGAAGTGCTGAGCCTATAAAGGTGTATAAATCCTAAAGAGGCTGACCGAGCAATCGACTGATCAGGGTTGAAGTGCCGAGCCTATAAAGGTGTATAAATCCTAAAGAGGCTGACCGAGCAATCGACTGATCAGGGTCGAAGTGATGAGCTTATAAAGGTGTATAAACCCTAAAGAGGCTGACCGAGCTAAAATCGACCGATCAGGGTCGAAGTGCCAAGCCTATAAAGGTGTATAAAACCTAAAGAGGCTGACCGAGCTAAAGTCGACCGAGTTGAGGTCGAAATACCAAGCCTACAACGGTAATAACAACTTAACGCCTGAAAAGGTATTTCAAGGCCTAAGAAGGTAGGTAAGAACCTACAGGTATTTCAAATTATGACTATTTCGACTAGATCGTGTAACACGCTGAAACTAAGCAAGTACTAACTTAGAAAAATAGTTGCAAAAAGTAAGGTGCATGTCGGTCCATCAATAACCATGGGCCAAGCCCAGAATACATAAGATTTCAAAATCAAAAGGGCATCGCCCAAAAACAACGTGTTTCCTAACCTACTAATACAAATTCATGAGTCAAGGTCATCCTCGGCATTTGGAGGAAGGGTAGTAGATTGGCGAAGGGTCCCTCCTCGACCACTTTCCCCTCGCCCTCTTCCCCTTGAGATACGGCCTCCTCATCCTCCAGCTCGGACAACGGAACTGGGATTCCATCTCGGTTAAAATCCTTGTCCACGTCAGCACAGGAGAAGTCAGCTTTCGGATTGAAATGTTGAAGATGCTTCACGGCTCGGGAAAAGCCATTAACATGATCCCTCATGATAGAAGCCTCGGCTTCAGCCAGATCATAACGGAGCCTCAGATTCTCCTCCTTCTCGGATTCAGCAACTTCCGCAACTCAAGACTGGCTTCCTTCTTGGCTTGAAGCCCTTCCACGACCTTCTAAAGGTTGGGCCGGTCGGTTCTTTCCATTTCCAGCTCGGCCGTAAGGGTGGTATTGCCTTTTTTCATCTCTACCTTTTGGGCTTTCAATTGCCCAATTAGCCGAGCTTGCTCTTCACACTTTGCCATGACTTTTTCAAGCTCATCCCCAGTGCGCAAAGTTTGGGCAGCTTTCGCCTTCATACCTTTCATTATTAGAAAGCTCGTGACAAGAAAAACAGGTAATGGAGGAAACTCAGAGGAGCATAAGCGACCGTAGCTTTCCTGCTCGCATCATGGCCCAATTCTAGTAAAAGTCGAGCATATGCTGGCTTAATAACTTGGGAACCTACTAAAGGGCCGGAGTTAAAATTGTATAGCTAAGAACAAAGGGCAGAAGTCCAGAAAGCCGAGGTCGAGCATTGCTCCCTCGCACCAAAAAGTCGAGGTCGAGCTATGTTCCCTCGCACTACGCACCGAAAAAAGTCGAGGTCGAGCAATGCTTCCTTCCTCGCATTAAAAATCCTTGGCCAAGCATAACTCCTTCGCACCAAGATAAGAGTCCATAGCAGATCATGCATGTTAGAGATCCAGGATTCGAAGGAAATCCTGGTAGTGTTCAACCAAATAAGCCGGAATCCCAAGTAAGACTGGGCTCCGCACAAAAATTTGAGCAGTGCTCGGCCAAGGAAGACGATAACCCAAGAAAGGCCTGGTTCTACAAAAAAACAGATTTCCGAGTAATGCTCCTGCGAATCATAGTCTAAAGTCCTCGGCACCAAAAAGCACGTTAAGACATGCGGATTGACATTTAAGCTCTTTCGCTTATTTCAAGCTCGAAGCTTGGGGGGCTAATGGGGATAAAGGAAGGATATTCTCAGAAATTACAGAGAAAGGATATCCCTTAGCCTACAGCTCGAAGAACTATTTTCTCATACAAATTGGAGAAGATATTAGGAAAGTTTATTCTGAGACACACCTTCAAGATCGAAAAAAATAATTCGAGGTCCAGTTTCAAAGTTAGTGGGTATTTCAAAATCCACCAAATGAAAGGGTCATGAGCTACTCGAGGGAAATGTTAAGAGCTCTCAAGAACTTCAAAGACCGAGCTAAATTCGGAAAAGGTGAGTCAAGTTCAAACTCTCAAGATAAGCATCTTGAAAGCATCAAAAATTAAAGGATGAGACACAAGCACCGAGGTAAATTCCTAATGACCGAGTTTGAACTTGACTCTTCAAAAGATTGGTTCGAGCCTGAATCACTGATAAGTCGAATCTCAGCTACCAGCTTCTAAACTTATCTTAAACAAAGGTAAGATTGAAGTATCTTATGTTCAGAACATGTTACTGACCGAGATGTGAACCTCAACCGCTAAACTCGAGTACTACCCGAGAGGTATTAGCCGAAGTAAGAGGATCTATACAAATCTAGTACTTTATCAACACTAAGGACAAACTCAGCTTCTTTCATAAAGCTCTTTCGCTTATTCTGAGCTCAAAGCTTGGGGAGCTTATATACTGATCGAGATGTTAAACTCGGCCACCGAGCCTACCAAACTAAAATATTGGACGAGAAGTAAAGCTACATCTCCAAACAATCAAAGGGAAATGATTACTAGACTCGCTGATAAGCCTCTGGCTTATCTAGTTTTATAACTAGATGGACTGTGGTTTCCGTGCTAATTATTTGAGTTCAATCTCGTTTTCCCCCAAATTTGGCCTTGTTTTGTTCCTAAGTAGACTTTTACTCGTTCTAGGCATTTTTAGTAGTTTTTAGTCTATTTTGAATAGAATTACGCTTTTTGTGTCTTTTTATTGTTTCAGGTTAGAAGTGAAGCTCCGGGAGTCAAGGAAAGTCAAGAAATAGTGGAAATTGCCATTCTGGAGATGCTCGCCCCGCGAGTGGATGCTCGCCTCGTGAGTCTGAAGATCAGCTAAGCAGCAACGTCATCAATTCTGTCTCGCCCCGCGAGAATATTCTCGCCTCGCGAATCATGAAGACCTGCAAGACAGAGACCATCACGGCCTAGCCGAGATGAAGGTCACGGCTGTGACAGATTGAAGTTGGAAGACTCGCCCCGCGAATACACTCTCACCTCGCGAGAATCCAAATTGAAAGCGCGCCAAAACTAATGTTCACCTCGCGAAAGCTTGTTCGCCCCGCGAGCGGCCGAGAACCAAAATCCCTATTTATAGGCTGTTTCAGATCAGGATCGGGAGGGGAGTTTTAGCCACTGTTTTAGATCAGTTTTGTTAAGAGTTCTTGTTACTCTGGAGCTGCGTCTCCCTTCTTCTTTTTCTTATTTTGATATGGTGATTATGTCGGATTGTTTGTGTGTTATCACGGGCATGAGGAACTAATCCCCTCGTCTAGGGAATCAATGAAGCCACCCATGGCGGTGTAGATTCGATGTGATGTATGTTTTTCTCCCCTTTTCTCAATTGATGTTTTCCAATTCTGATTTGATTGTGTTGATCATATGCATGCGTGATTAACTAGTTAAACGTGTTGAGGCTGATCGGCGATTCGCGTTTTAGAACTTGAATTGGGATCATCGATCGAATATTGTACGAGAGTGAATAGGAGATCGGTGCAACCATATAGGGAACAAGATTTAATAGAATTCGAAGATTAGGGTTATGAGACCTGTAAGTGATTAACTCAAATCGTTGAATACGTCCTATTGAGCACGACAGTGAATTTAGGAGAAATTGGGGGTCCCGGTTGACATTGTAATTGAACTTAGGGAGGAATACATCATCACTTGGGTACTATGCATGATTGGGGTAGGTGGATTTGAGACCCTAGATATCTTAATTTCATATTTTAATACCTTAGCTTTATTTGATTTGTTATTTGAATTGCGATCTTAATCTCTCTCTCTCAACCACCTTCTTCTACTTGACCAACTTATCTAATTTCCCGCGGATTAGTTGAATTGGTAACCCAATCCCTGAGTTCGACCTCGGTAATTACTTACCGTGTTAATTTTATTACTTGCGACGACCCGGTACACTTCCCGGTGACTCACCACTCGCCCACCGAGCCCGCTGAACTTAAGAATTGGCCGAAATGTGAAGCTCGGCAACTTGAAATGAGAAGCTCGGGCTCCCTACTCGATTGAGTTCCAGCTCCCGACTACTGGTTCGAGCTCAGGCTCCCTACTGGGTTGAGCTCCGACTTCCAACTACTCGGTTGAGCTCCGGCTCCCGACCACTCGGTTGAGTTCCAGCTCCCAACTACTGGTTCGAGCTCAGGCTCACTACTGGGTTGAGCTCCGGCTTCCAACTACTTGGATGAGCTCCGGCTCCCGACCACTCGGTTGAGCTCCGGCTCCCGACCACTCGGTTGAGCTCCGGCTCTCGACTTGTCGTTTGAGCACGCAACTACATCGCAAGCCTCAGAAATGATGCCGTGAAGGCCACGCGTCACACAGAGTAACGTTTCCTTTCCATCTCGAGACCCGAGAAAGTATGGCGTCAGCACAAAACAAGCAATCACCTCCACCTCGTCTAGCCTCGGCTCCCGCAAAAAAGCTTCCACGCCATTGGCTCAAAGCTTGGGGGGCTTGTGTATGAGCCGAGATACATAGTCCGGCACCCCGAAAGCATCAAGCTCGGTCAGCCGAGCTGCTCACCGAGTTGGAGGATGTATATATATGCATAAAGTATGAAGCTCGGCCAACCACCTCGCCGAGCCTAAAGACAGAAAGATGAAACCGAGTTCCTGAACTCGGCTAACATCATGAAAGCTTCCACGCCATTGGCTCAAAGCTTGGGGGGCTTGTGTATGAGCCGAGACATAGAGCTCGGTACCTTGAAGCGTCAAGCTCGGCCAATCACCTCGCCGAGCTGAAAGACCAAAAGATAAAACCAAGTTCCTAAGCTCAGCTAACGTCATGAAAGCTTTTACGCTTTATTAGCTCAACGCTTGGGGGGCTTGTGTACTGGTCGAAGAGTGAAACCCGGCCACCGAGCTTAAATACCCGGCCCAGTCTGGAAGTTAAGGATAATAAGTTAAAAGATCACCTAATTAAGATAGGATATTTGATATTATCCTTAATTAAATTCTGATATTATCTGAAATAACCTTATCTGGTTAAAAGAGATAATATCCCTTAAATTAAGGAATCACATCTCAAAAGAGATTTAAGAGATAAATCAGATCTCTAAAAGATATTTAAGAGATAAATCAGATCTCTAAAAGATATGGGAATTCTATTATAAAAGGAGGAGTACCCATGATAGAAACTTCACTTTTCACTGAAACCCGGTGACTCTCTCTTAAGCGTATAGGAGAAACTAGCTCGACCAAGAGACTATCAGAGAGTCCTTGCTCGCTAGAATCCATCAAATACAAAATTAAGAGATCGAGATCACTACGGCAAAGGGTTGAACCTAGAACTACGTATGGCTTTGATTCCCACTGGGATACGTAGGACCGGAATATTACATTCTGTCAAGCCAAAGTCTAAAACAACCCCCATTGTTCACTCTTGGTTTAACGTTCTACGGCGAGATTCCGCCAAGTCGGATCTCGGCAGGAACAAGTATCGTCCTTCTTCAATGAAGTGTTTGGGGGAACTCTTGGGTTCAACTAACACTGCATAGCAGCAAGAATGAACCAAATTCATTTTATTCCTCAAACGTAGCTATTTAATTTGGTAAGTGTCTGGGGAACTTCATATATTTCACAAATGATTATCATTACTGCACGATATGAGAAACAAGCAAATTTACATTCTGCACAAAATCCACAGGTATTCTTTCTCTATTTGCTACCTATACTTGCTAGTACTGCCTTGAACTTCTCTCTATATTCTAATCTCTCTACCTATACTGGGCATGCAATACAAGTTATTTTCTAATACTTCTTTGAAGAGGATAATTAGGATTTGTGAGAGAAATGTGATTTTTAAGTATTCTCATTGAAGGAGAATTATGTTGAGATATAATTGTTTTCTATTATTCAAATGATATAAAATTCTCATGAACTTGTCGGTTTGAGCCGCTCACTGTTTGAGTATGAATTCGGAATACTACTCTTGAACAACAAGGAAGTTGAGATAGAGTAGGGTATTATTCAATGAAGAAAATAGTGGAGGAATAGGAAGACAAATGAGAACACCCAAACTGTCTTAGAAATTCATTCTAATTGAGTTCTTTTGGCTTTATTCTTTATTCTTGGTTTTTCTCTCAATTTGCCTTACACTTGGGCTTTTCTTGCTTTAATTTTACTTGGCTTGTTTACAAATGCATTATTTTTTTTTTATAGGTAAATGTTAGTATATTAATATTAGTATTTTTGTTAGTGGGTGGGATTTGAACTCGCAACCTCCTTATCACTTCACTCATAAACTCCTCCACTCAAATCACATTAACCACCTTATGCATTAGAATATGAGTTATTTATAGAGACTTTAAACGCCATATGATGCATGTAATACAATAAATAAACTACAATTCCTAAAAATTATAAGTTCTTGAATGTAGGGATACATGATAAGAAAATGCTTTGAATATAAAAATATATGAATACCAATATAATTAAATACATGAATCAAAGGTAATAATGAAGTAATTTATTAACTCGCCACGAGAATTAACTTCGGGTATTAAGGTCTCATTTTAGGAGTCGTGATTTGGCTTGTTTGTATATCTTACTCTATGTGAACTTTGTAGTGGGTGTGAGGATATATAATACCGGGCAATTCGAGACGCAGTGTAGTCAATCAACTAGAACGTTATCTTTATAGGACCAAATTATTTGCGAACTAGTTGGACTTGGAAGCCGCACTACACCTGGGTGTTTACAATGCAAAGCAGGGGTGGCAAAATGATCCATTTGTCCACCATCCATCTAGTCCATCCATGAGAAAATCCATCCAATCCATCCATTTATAAAAAAATAATATAAATGGATTGGATTATTTTTTTAGTTGATGGTTTATGATCTATCCAATATTTTTTAAAATCCAGTGGACCAACAATAGAAAATATAATGGATCAACTTTTATCCATTCTAGAACCAATTTATTTTTTTCATATTATTTTTCACCAAATAAAAAACCCTCCATTTGTAACAAAAAAAAAAACACTCCATCTAATTTTCTCTTCCGTTTCCTATTATTTTTTATTCATTATTTTTTATTTTATTTATTTGCATTTTTTTTCTTTTTCAATATATTAAGTATTAACTAATTAATCGTTCTCAAGCACAAGTTGTAGTCCACGTTATCACGTACGTTTTCTTTTTCGTTGCTTTTTTTTTTTACTCAGAAACTTTAAAAAAAAAGTATTAACTAATTGAAACCACATAAAGTCGTAACAAGTTTCGTAAAACAATGTCATAGAACGTTGTGACAAAACAACCTCTGTAGATGCACAAAATCAATAACTCCCATATAGTAATAGAAAAATGGTTGTGATACAAAATGGTTATGAGATAGAGTGGAGAGAGAGAGTAAAGATAGAGAGAGAGTAGAAGAAAAAGGGAGAGAGAGGAAGAAAGAGGAGAGCGAGAGTGAGATAAAGATAATATTTTAATTTGTTTTACAAATTATTTTATAGATGGATAAAAGAGATATAAAATTATTTAATTTCTTAAAATAAATTTTAGTGGATGGATTGGATATCCATCCATGAAAAGTTGTTAATGGATGGATCAGATGGATTTTATTTAATGGATCATGGATGGATTTGATTTTTTTAATGAATTGTTAGTGGATTATAATGGATTGTTTTTAATCCATCCGTTAAGATCCGAATAAAAATTTATCCGATCAATCCATTTGCCACCCTTAATGTAAAGTCAGCTTACGACTTCCTTTCACCCACAGGTTAGTACAAACTAAACTACAAACGGAAGCTATATCACTAGAGGAGGAAGAATTGTTTAAAAAGTTAGGGAGGCTTGATTTTAATGACAAATGGAGATCTTGGATTAAAGGATGTATCTATTGCAGTAATTGTTCGGTCTTTGGTGAATGGGAGTCCTACAGATGAGTTTGCAATTTAGCAGGGATTGAAGCAAGGCGATCCACTTGCGCCCTTCTTGTTTCTTATGGTAGCTGAAGGTTCGACCGGGTTGTTGAGAAAGGCGATCTCTTTAGGGAAATACAAAGGATTTGAGGTAGGAAGTGGTTCTGTGGTGTCTGTCCTTCAGTATGCAGATGATACTTTGTTTGTGGGGGAGGCGAGCTGGGAGAATTTGTGGGTCATCAAATCGGTGTTGAGATGTTTTGAATTGGTATTAGGCCTAAGGTTAATTTTAAAAAGAGCAGTTTGGTAACGGTGAATGTGGAAGAAAGATTTTGTTGTGCGGCTTCATGGTTCCTTAACTGCAAAAGAGGAGGATTGCCTTTCAAATATCTTCGGCTACCCGTGGGGGACTAACCCAAGAAGCTCACTGACTTGGCAACCGGTTATAGATACGGTAGAACGAAGATTGGCCTCCTGGAAAGGTAAACATCTCTGTCTAGGAGGACAGATCACTCTTATCAACTCGGTCCTAAATAGTCTACCAATTTATTACATGTCATTTCTCAGAATGCCTAGGAAAGTTTTGAAAAAATTTAGTTAGGATTCAAAGGGACACTAGTGCAAAATAGGTAATAAACAGGTAAGGTTAACGTCTGTTAAGTAAAACTTATAAGTTAAAAATGAGGCAGTGACAGTTCTGTAATTATCAGGTTCATTTAAATGACTTTATCTCTGTTTCTTCTTTCTGATAAATGGTTTGTAAATAGCAATGTTGAAATAATAATGTGGTATAAGTTGTGTTATTGTGTTTATCTCTATTATATGTATGGAGGGTATTTTGTTGATAACTGGTATTTGATGGAGTTTGATAATGGTGATAGGGAATTTTGATTTGTTAAGGTTCATAAAACCAGTAGGAAAACCATGTGTTTGAAATGTTCCCTGGACTCTGATGAGTTATTTTCTACACTTTACATATGACTGCTAAAGAGACTAATCTATTGTTAAAAAAAATTCAAAACTCGGTTGATAGTCCAAGAATATATGCAAAAAGTTCACTAAAGAGGGGGATAGGAACCTCATTTTTTATGGAATGCCTAATAGTAACGGAATGTTCTATTGTCCTTGTGTCAAGTATTTGAATACGAGGAAATGTATTTATCTATTTATCTTTATCTTTAGTTATCCATGTTAAAAAAACATATTTTAATATTTACCGTTTCTGAACATGCATACACATGGATCACTCGGACCCGCATGCACGGGAGGACACTATGGGGACTACGCCAGATGATACTGTAAGTTTACATGTTATATACCATCTATTCTTTATTTATAATGTAAGTTTAAGTTCTTTATATATTCTTTATTTATCCTTGTTATACATAACCCTCTAATTTAACATTTTTTTTGTCCAAACATAACCCTCTAAAGGAAATCCTGATTGGATTATCCTCAAGGTTGGTAGTTTGTTAAATAGTATATAATATTAGAATTACTAATTACTAATTCCAAATATATATGTTTATTTAACTGACATTAAATTTCATTTCTTTCGTAGTTTCGATATCAGCTAGACGGTTGGTCGTGTGGATATTATGTAATGCAACATATACTGAACATAGTCTCCGCATCTATTATGGAAGGATGGAAGAGGGTAATAATACTTAATTAAAAAACTTATTTAATTATATATTATAGTTTTCATTTTCATTACGTTAATTAATGTTACCATTATTTATTTGAACATGTGCAGCCTTTTAACAACGACCAATCTCCACTAAACAAAAAAGAGTTCAAAGACTTGAGGACGCGGTTTGTAGAATTTTTCTTCAACTATGCTAAAGAGAAAGGATTGCCCGCAAGTATACCTCAGGAGTATATAGAAGATGTGAAGTTAGTAATTAGTATAGAAACTTATATGTAGGTGTGTAGTAATTAGTATGTTTTTTATCCCCCCATTTGTTCCTTAATTTGTATATATATACTTTTATTTTATCAATGAAATTTAAGTGAAATATTGGACTGTTACTAGACTGTCTACTGAATGCAGGGATAGCTGGGGGAAGGGATATATTGCAACAGATTTTTTTTTTTTTTAAAAAGCCTTGACGTTAAAAGTGTAACTTTTAACGTCAGTTGAATGAAACAACTGACTTGATGAGTGTGATTTCACCTCATATTTCATGTATATTTTTGCATGCATTTTCATATAGTTTAGGCAATTTTTATTTGATTTTTGTTAGTTTTTACCTTGGAACGGGTAAGGTGGTGTTGTGGTGTTGTTTTGCAGAAATTAAGGATAAAATGCTCAAGGTCAACCATGGTGGAGCTTGGATGAAGATAGAGCTTGAAAAGTGAAGAAAACGTACCAAACAGAGCCCATCACGATCTAGCCGTGATGATCATCATGGCCATGATCAAGCAGAGCTGAAGGCAAAAGTCAGAAGCCATCACGGCCGTGACATGTTAGCTGAACCAGGCAGAATTAGTCACGGCCTAGCCGTGATGAGTGTCACGGCCGTGATAAATCCAAAATCGAAAGCGCTCCCATGACAGAACCCGTCACGGCCTGACCGTGATGGCCATCACGGCCGTGACGCGCGCCCAATCTATAAATAGACATCAGGGCCGCACAGAAAAGAGAGACAACAGAGGGGGACTTTTGGAGGCTGGAACCCTAGAAAGGACTTGGAACCCTAAAAAGTGACGTTTTCTCTGCTCTTGGACTGGAAGAAGATTCGAGGATTCTTAATGGAGTTTTCTTCATCTCTTCTCTCTTTCTCTTTTGTATTTTCCTTTATCATGAGTAGCTAAACCCCTTCTTGTTGGGGTTAGATGTTTACTTTTCTGAAATTGGTTGTCTCTTTATTTGGTTTTAATACAAGTTCCTACTTCTTTATGAGTATTTGATTCTATGCTTAATGCTTTTCTTGGCTTGATCACCCTTGGAATGATTTGTTGCTTTGATAGACAATTGGAAAATTGATGTTAAGGCATGCTCATGAATCAAATGCCAAGTAGTTCATGAATCTAGGAATAGGTCATGGGGTGCTTGCAATCTTATAAATCTTGGCTTTTTATGCAAAATCTCATGTTAATCCACCTAAGGAATTAGGGTTTAATTTGGGGTTTTAGGCTCATTCCACCTAAGGAATTAGGGTTTGAGTATTTTAGAAGGTTTGATTGTCATAAATGAATTAGGACTTGTGTTAGTAATCATTTCATTGCAATCAAGGGAAGATTAGTGTAGTCTAACCTTGACAATTTCACCCATTTGTTAACCACATATCTTTTCGCTTGTTAAGTGTTTGTTAAAATTCCTAAAAGAACAAATATATTTTATTCTTGTTTGTTTTGTTACATATTAAGAGCTCCCTTCCATCTAAACGATCGCCTAGATAGTAGTCCGATTTGCGAAGTGGTACTTGTCCGCGATCCCTGAGAACGATATCCGGTCTCACCACCGTATTACTTGTACGACTAGGTATACTTGCCTAGATTTCGTCCAACAAGTTTTTGGCGCCAGTTGTCGGGACTGTTTTTCAATATTAGCATACCCATTTCAACTACTAATTTAAGCACAATTTAGTTTTTTTTTTTGTTTCATTATCTGTTTCTCTTTGCTTTTTATTTTTTGTATACATTTGATCTTTTCTTTTGAGTTTTGGTTGTGCAAGGTGGATGCAACAAATGGAGACTTATTATTTTCCGACCTTGGATGGAGTTACTAGATATCATTTTGGACCGAATGTGGTCTTGGGAGACTACAGGCTCTGGGGATATCAATGCCCTCATGCACAAGCTTATAGTGTAATCATGAAGCATGAGGAGGAATGGAAATGGAATGAGCAAACACCTTTAAAAGTTGCTCTAGAACAATACTCCCAAGAGCTATCCATCTCTGAGGCCAAAGCAAGAGCCAATTGTGATTGTATCGAAGCTGTGATGCAAACTTTCAAAATGCATGTTGATGAAATTTGTAAACAGTTAGTACAAGAGTCACATGAAGCACAATGTGAGCAAAATCTGGTTTTGGGGATAGTTCAAAATGAAGATGAAGTGGCAGGGGAAGATGATCCACAAGAAAAAGAACATGAGGTGGAGAGCAACGAGGATCTATATTCCACCATGCTTGCCAAGAAACCCGATATTGCTGCCTTGAATAAATATATTGGTTTGCATGCATGTGTGGATACTACAAAATTGGCTTCAGAAGTAAAACCTCATGTACTTCATGGAACATTTATGCCTGAAGAGGTCAAAAACGGAGTTTATCTCTTGCCATTTGACCCAGGAGGAATTGTGGATAGAGTCATATTGCTTCTGCAATCGCCACTCCACAAGCCATGGGATCCGGGAGGAGGATCCTAGGCCTGTCAAGCTAGTGACGTTAAAGAAGCGCTTATTGGGAAGCAACCCAAGTTTTCTTTTCCTTTTCCCTTTGTTTTTGAATTTAACTCTTGAATAATTTGAGAAGATCAAGATGAATAAGATCATAGATTAATAGATTTGTCAAGTATTTTCAGGTTCTGAAGGAAGGAAAAGCAAAAAGGGAAGGACAAGCAAAGCCAGAAGCCATCACGGCCTGGCCATGACAAAGGTCACGGCCGTGATGAGCCAAACATGAGGATCAGAAAGGATCACGTCCCAGCCGTGATAACCATCACGGGCGTGATGAGAGGACCCTGAAGATCAGATAGTATCACGGCCTAGCCGTGATGGAGGTCACGGTCGTGACAGGCCAGCTCCTATGAACAGAATTGATCACGGCCTGCCCGTGACGGGCATCACAGACGTGACACACTTTTCATCCTCCCTTTGCCTAGGCATGTGAGCCAACACCCGCTACCACCTCGGTAAGTTGTTCCATTTTTCTCCTCTCTCCGACTTGATTATTTACATTGGGGACAATGTATGTTTTTAAGCTTGGGGTAGGGATAACTTTTTCAAATTTTTGAATTTTTTGCATTTTGCATGTTGCATTCATATAGGCATAGCTTTGCATGATCACATGATTCGATTGCCCCTTGCTTAGATTATGCATCCAATTGTGAGAACTTAGTTCCAAATAAATTGATATAGTGAATTTTTGAACCCAATTTTTTTTATTCTTGTGACAAGGCTACAAATAAAAATGCTTGAGATGATCTTTGATAGTTGATAATTAGCTTGTGGTTCCGTAGATTTATGTTTCTCATTGATTTTTGAACTACTAAATGTGAGACTTTTGAGCCGAAAGGGGGTACTCACTAAATCTACCCCATTCTTTGTGATAGAGTGTTTTATTCCTTTTGGATGGTATTCTCTAGAACTTGACTTAAAACCGTTTTGAAGCTTAAAAATTTTTGAAAACATTTTTGAAAATGATTGAGGCACTAGGTATTTTTCCGGCCTTCTGAGCTTTGATTGACTAAATGCTACCCGTTAGTTGCCCAATTTTGAGCCTGAAAGAATAAAATACTTTTCTTGGTACCTTGAATTACTTTGATGAATATGCTTGGTATGACACCTTTTAAAGTATTACAAAAAGGGTAAAAAGGTAGTTGAAAACATTTGGGATGAGAAAGTTAGAAAAAGAAAAGAAAAATATTTCTCTTGAATTGAAAATCTCCCCTTCGTCAAAAGAAAGAAATAAAGAAATAAAAAATATATATAGAGAAGGGGATGACAAAAGGAAGTGAGAAATAAAATAAAAAGAAAGAAAGAAAGGTGGAAAAACGAATCAAAACCCAAAAAGGTATTTTAGAAGGTGTCATGCTTTGCAATGCTTGATATTTTGTGTAGCCTTCTTGAAATTCCCTTTTCTTGATTTCCCCACGTAACGATTAATCTCATGGCCCCGTTACAACCAAAGTAAAAGACCTCTTGATTCTTACGTGTTTTCATTAATAAAGTAGAGATTTGGTTAATAGTCAAGCTTATGGTAGAATTCATTCCTTGAGGAAATTGAGTGAATTGTCTTATACCCTTAAACACTTGAGTGAGGTGAGAAAGAGTGCCCGAATCAGTGAGAATGTGAGTCTAGGAAACCTAAGCTTCTAATTGGACTTGAAGTTGATTGTCTCTTTGTGAATTATTTGAAAATGCCTGTTACTTGGATTAGTTACTCGAGTTCTTGGTTCACTATCCATGCTCTGACTATTTATATCTTCTAGCCTTAGTGATTGCTTGAGGACAAGCAAATGAATAAGCTTGGGGTGATTTGATGAGTGTGATTTCACCTCATATTTCATGTATATTTTTGCATTCATTTTCATATAGTTTAGGCAATTTTTATTTGATTTTTGTTAGTTTTTACCTTGGAACGGGTAAGGTGGTGTTGTGGTGTTGTTTTGCAGAAATTAAGGATAAAATGCTCAAGATCAACCATGGTGGAGCTTGGATGAAGATAGAGCTTGAAAAGTGAAGAAAATGTACCAAACAGAGCCCATCACGGCCTAGCCGTGATGACCATCACGACCATGATCAAGCAGAGCTGAAGGCAAAAGTTAGAAGCCATCACAGCCTGGCCGTGATGGCCATCACGGCCGTGACATGTTAGCGGAACCAGGCAGAATTGGTCACGACCTAGCCGTGATGAGTGTCACAGCCTTGATAAATCCAAAATTGAAAGCGTGCCGATGACAGAACCCGTCACGGCCGTGACGCGCGCCCAATCTATAAATAGGTATCAGGTCCGCACAGAAAAGAGAGACAGCAGAGGGGGACTTTTGGAGGCTGGAACCCTAGAAAGGACTTGGAACCCTAAAAAGTGACGTTTTCTCTGCTCTTGGACTGGAAGAATATTGGAGGATTCTTAATGGAGTTTTCTTCATCTCTTCTCTCTTTCTCTTTTGTATTTTCCTTTATCATGAGTAGCTAAACCCTTTCTTGTTGGGGTTAGATGTTTACTTTTCTGAAATTGGTTGTCTCTTGATTTGGTTTTAATACAAGTTCCTACTTCTTTATGAGTATTTGATTCTATGCTTAATGCTTTTCTTGGCTTGATCACCCTTGGAACGATTTGTTGCTTTGATAGACAATTGGAAAATTGATGTTAAGGCATGCTCATGAATCAAATGCCAAGTAGTTCATGAATCTAGGAATAGGTCATGGGGTGCTTACAATCTTATAAATCTTGGCTCTTTATGCAAAATCTCATGTTAATCCACCTAAGGAATTAGGGTTTAATTTGGGGTTTTAGGCTCATTCCACCTAAGGAATTAGGGTTTGAGTATTTTAGAAGGTTTGATTGTCATAAATGAATTAGGACTTGTGTTAGTAATCATTTCATTGCAATCAAGGGAAGATTAGTGTAGTCTAACCCTGACAATTTCACCCATTTGTTAACCACATCTCTTTTCGCTTGTTAAGTTTTTGTTAAAATTCCTAAAAGAACAAAATTATTTTATTCTTGTTTGTTTTATTACATATTAAGAGCTCCCTTCCATCCAAACGATCGCCTAGATAGTAGTCCGATTTGCGAAGTGGTACTTGTCCGCGATCCCTGAGAACGATATCCGGTCTCACCACCGTATTACTTGTACGACTAGGTATACTTGCCTAGATTTCGTCCAACAAGTTTTTTTACTTTTAACGTCAATTTTGTAATCAACTGACGTAAACGGTTACACTTTTAACGACTGCTCCAATAACGTCAGGATTTTTCAGACGTCAAAAATCAATTTTGACTGACGTAAAAAGCACTTCCTGCACTAGTGGGACTTTTTGTGGGGTGGGTGTGTGGAGAGGAAAAAATCCCATGGGTGAGGTGGGGGATGGTGTGTCGACCTAAAGAGGAAGGACGGTTCGGAGTTAAAAACTTAGAGTGGTTCAATCTTTCTCTTTTAGCAAAATGGCGGTAGAGGGTGTTAAAAGTGGAAGAGGGATTATGGCGAGATGTTGTGAAGTCGAGATATGGTAACAGTTTTGGTGAGATATCTCTCTCATTTTCGGAGAGGAACTTGGAGAGAAATGCTTCCCCTTGGTGGAAAGGGATTTGTCGACTTAGGAGGTTTGAATCGATGGAAGATTGGTTTCGCGAAGGTGTGAGGAGAAAGTTAGGAAGAGGGAACAAAACCAAATTTTGAGAGGATTTGTGGGTGGGAGTTAATATTTTGAAGGAGATTTTTCTTAGGCTTTATAGTGTGTCGGGGGATAAAGGTAAGGTGATAGAGCTCTTAGGCAAGTGGGAGGGTATTAACTGGGTTTGGAAACTAAATTGGAGGAGGGAGTTCTTTAGTTGGGAGAATGAATTATTGGTTGAATTGATGAACTTACTACATCTGGTTACTCTCTTTAGATCGTTGGATGATGACTGGATTTGGTACCTTGACGACTCAAAGGCATTTACTTCGTGTTCAGCTAACAAGTTTTTGTATTCTAAGTGTTGCAGCTCTGTGTTGGATTTCAGAATGGAAGGTTCCCTCTTTAAAAATTTCTGGAAAAGCAAGGTTCCTACGAGGGTTCTTGCCTTCTCTTGGCAAGTGCTCTTTGATAGGTTCCCCTCCAAAGCTAATTTATCTTCTAGAAATGTCCTTTTGGGTGATCAATCCCTTTTATATATGTGTTTTTTGTGATGATGCTATAGAGGATGCAGAACATCTATTCTTGTCATGTAGATTTGCTTCACAGGTGTGGATGGAGGTTTAAGCTTGGCTTGGACAAAATGTTGCTTTACCCTCCAATCTTGTAAACTTGTATGTGCAGCATGGAGGATTTTTCAAAGGAAGAAGGTGTAGGCAACGTGGGTACTTGATTTGGCATATGGTAATTTAGTCGATTTGGCTCCAAAGAAACGACTTCATCTTCAGTAACTCAGTGATGAGTGTGATTTCACCGCATATTTCATGTACATTTTTGCATGCATTTTCATATAGTTTAGGCATATTTAGTTTGATTTTTTTAGTTTTTACCTTGGAACGGGTAAGGTGGTGTTGTGGTGTTTTTTTGCAGGAATTAAGGATAAAATGCTCAAGATCAACCTTGGTGGAGCTTGGATGAAGATCGAGCTTGAAAAGTGAAGAAAATGAGCCAAGCAGAGCCCATCATGGCCATGATCAAGCAGAGCTGAAGGCAAAAGTCAGAAGCCATCACGGCCTGGCCGTGATGGCTATCACGACTGTGATAGGTCAGATGAACCAGAACCTCAACAGGCAGAACTGATCACGGCCTGGCCGTGATGAGTGTCACGGCCGTGAAAGACCAAAATTTGAAAGCACGCCCAAGGCAGAACACGTCACAGCCTGGCCGTGATGGCCATCACGACCGTGACGCGCACCTACTCTATAAATACGAATCTGGGCAGAATAATTGGGGGATTCTCTGGAGAGACAGCACAGGAGGCTGGAACCCTAGGAGCACTTTTACCCTAGGAAGACTTGGAGGCTAGCGGCTGGGGGAAGGATCTAACCCTAAGAAAGTGGTTTTTCTCTGCTCTTGGATTGGGAGAAGATTGGAGGATTCTTCATGGAGTTTTCTTCATCCCTTCTCTCTTTCTCTTTTGTAATTTCTATTACCGTGAGTAGCTAAATTCCCTTTTTGTTGGGATTAGATGTAGCTAATATGAACCTCATGTATTTGCTTTGATTGATTAATCTATGTTTATTCCTTCATATTAGTGTTTAATTCCTATGCTTAATGCTTTTTGTGGTTTGACCATCCATGAATTGATTCTGAGATTTGATTTGCAATGGGGACGTTCTTATCAATTCTTGATCTGGAATTAATCACCTAGTAAACCTTGCATCTAGGAATGGATTTTGGTTTATTAGTAATCGTGTAATCCCTACCCTTAATGCAAATTCACTAATTAGGCCACCTAAGGAATTAGGGTTTAATTAGGGGATTTAGGCTCATTCCACCTAAGGAATTAGAGCTTGAGTAATCTTGTGGATTGATTTTAATATTTGAAGCATATACTGGATTGGTGGTCTTGGTATTGCATGAGGCTAAGGTTTGGTGAATTTAATCCCAACATTTTCCATCTATTTGAAGAATCCCTTTTTCTGCACTCCAAGTGTTTGATAAAAATTCCCAAAAGACCAAAAATATTTGATTGCTTTTGTTGCTTTATTTTATGTTTTGATTTCTCTTCATGCCATAGTTTAGTCTAGATAGTTGTTTGATTTGTGAATTCGTAATTGGCAACTGATCCTCATGGGAACGATATCGGTCTCACCACCGTATTACTTGTACGACTAGGTATACTTGCCTAGATTTGTCTCAAACAAGTTTTTGGCGCCGTTGCCGTGGATTGGTTTTGCCAATATCATTAGTAACAAAGGAGGCAACTAATTTAGACATTTTTAATTTCTATTTTTGTGTATATTTGATTTTTTTTCTTTTGAGTCCTATTTGTGCAAGGTGGATTGCAAATCATGGAGACTTATTATTTTCCAGTCTTGGATGGAGTTACAAAATATTCTTTTGGGTCTAATGTAGTCCTGGGAGATTACGGGCTCTGCGGATATCAATGCCCTCATGCACAAGCTTATAGTGTAATCATGAAGCATGAGGAGGAATGGGAATGGAATGAGCAAACACCTTTGAAAGTTGCTATAGAACAATATTCCCAAGAGCTATCCATCTCTGAGACAAAAATAAGAACCAATTGTGATTGTATCGAAGCTGTGATGCAAAATTTCAAAATGCAAGTTGAGGAAATTTGTAAACAGTTAGTACAAGAGTCACATGGAGCGCAATTTGAGTAAAATCTGGTTTTGGTGATAGTTCAAAATGAAGATGAAGTGGTGGTGGTAGACGAATCACAAGAAGAGGAATTACCCTTCATAACTCCTTGGGAAAGAACAAGTGAGAAGGCAAGTCATTTGGAAAGCAGTAACTCCACCATGCCTGCTAAGAAACTTGAAATTGCTGCATTGTATAAATATGTTGGCTTACATGCATGTGTGGACACTGCAAAGTTAGTCCCTTCCACTCGTCTATCAAACTTCCTTGTGAAAATACCATTTGACCCGAGAGGAAGTGAGTTCATTATTGTAGTTAAAGAGGTCAATGGAGTTTTCACACACGTGCTAGGAGGAATTATGGATAGAGTCATATTGCTTCTTCAATCGCCACTCCACAAGCCATGGGATCCGGGAGGAGGATCCTAGGCCTGTCAAGCTAGTGACGTTAAAGAAGCGCTTATTGGGAGGCAACCCAAGTTTTCTTTTCATTTTCCTTTTGTTTTTGATTTTTTACTCTTGAATAATTTGATAAGATCAAGAGGAAAAAGATCATAAATTAATAGATGTGTTGAGTGTTTTCAGGGCAAGAAGGAAGGAGAAGCAAAAAGGGCAAGGACAAACGAAGTCAGCAACCATCACGCCCAGGCCGTGACACTGGCCACGGCCGTGATGAGCTAGCCATGAAGATCAGAAAGGATCACGGCCCAGTCATGATACCCATCACGGGCGTGATGAGAGGACCCTGAAGATCAGAGAGCATCACAGCCTAGCCGTGATGGAGGTCACGGCCGTGACAGGCCAACTCCTATGAACCAGAATTGATCACGGCCTGCCCGTGATGAGCATCACGATCGTGACCAACTTTTCAGCCTCCCTTTGCCTAGGCATGTGAGCCAACACTCGCTACCACCTCGGTAAGTTGTTCCATTTTTCTCCTCTCTCCGACTTGATTATTTACATTGGAGACAATGTAAGTTTTTAAGCTTGGGGTAGGGGTATTTTTGTAAATTTTTGAATTTTTACATTTTTCATGTTGCATTCATATAGGCATAGTTTTGCATGATCACATGATTAGATTGCCCCTTGCTTAGATAATGCATCCAATTGTGAGAACTGAGTGCCAATTAAATTGAGATAGTGAATTTTTGAACCCAATTTTTTTTATTCTTGTGATAAGGCTACAAATAAAAATTCTTGAGATGATCTTTGATAGTTGATAATTAGCATGTGGTTCCTTAGATTTCTGTTTCTCACTGATTTTTGAACTACTAAAATGTGAGATTTGGAGCCAAAAAGGGGTACTCACTAAATCTACCACATTCTTTGTGATAGAGTGTTTTAATTCCTCTCGGACTGTACTTCTCTAGAACTAGACTTGAAACCGTTTTGAAGCTTAAAATTTTTTGAAAACATTTTTGAAAATGATTGAGGCACTAGGTATTTTTCCGGCCTTCTGAGCTTTGAATGACTAAATGCTACCCCTTAGTTGCCCAACTTTGAGCCTGAAAAGAATAAAATACTTTTCTTGGTACCTTGAAATATTTTGATGAATGATGTTTGGTAGGGCACCTTTTAAAGTATTACAAAAAGGGTAAAAAGGTAGTTGAAAAAGTCTAGGATGAGAAAGTTAGAAAAATATTCCTCTTGAATTGAAAATCTCCCCTTCGTCAAAAAAAAGAGAAAAAGAAAGAAAGAAATAAAAGGTATTCTAGAATATGGAGAAGGGGGTGACAAAAGGAAGTGAGAAATAAAATGAAAAGAAAGAAAGAAAGGTGGAAAAATGAATCAAAACCCAAAAAGGTATTTTAGAAGGTGTCATGCTTTGTAATGTTTGATATGTTGTTTAGCCTTCTTGAAATTTCCTTTTCTTGATTTCCCCACCTGACGATTAATCCCATGGCCCCGTTACAACCAAAGCAAAAGACCTCTTGATTCTTATATGTTTTCATTAATAAAGTAGAGATTTGGTTAATAGTCAAGCTTATGGTAGAATTCATTCCATAGGGAAATTGAGTGAATTGTCTTATATCCTTAAACACTTGAGTGATGTGAGAAAGAGTGCCCGAATCAGTGAGAATATAAGTCTAGGAAACCTAAGCTTCTAATTGGACTTGAAATTGATGGTCTCTTGCTGAATTATTTGAAATGCCTGTTACTTGGATTAGTTACTCGGGTTCTTGGTTCACTATCCATACTTTGATTATTTATATCTTCTGGCCTTGGTGATTGCTTGAGGACAAGCAAATGAATAAGCTTGGGGTGATTTGATGAGCGTGATTTCACCGCATATTTCATGTACATTTTTGCATGCATTTTCATATAGTTTAGGCATATTTAGTTTGATTTTGTTAGTTTTTACCTTGGAACGGGTAAGGTGGTGTTGTGGTGTTGTTTTGCAGGAATTAAGGATAAAATGCTCAAGATCAACCTTGGTGGAGCTTGGATGAAGATAGAGCTTGAAAAGTGAAGAAAATGAGCCAAGCAGAGCCCATCACGGCCTGGTCGTGATGACCATCACGGCCTTGATCAAGCAGAGCTGAAGGCAAAAGTCAGAAGCCATCACGGCCTCACTACAACAAAATAGACTTTTAATAACGCACCTTTAATAGCATTTCCGTGTGGAAATGCTATTAAAAGTGATGGGGGACTTTTAATAGCGTTTCCCTAAGGGAAACGCTATCTTAGGTATAACCTAAGATAGCGTTTCCGTGTGGAACCGCTATTAAAAGTGTCACTTAGGAAAAGATAGCGGTTCCACATGGAAACGCTATCTTAGGTGATACCTAAGATAGCGTTTCCTTCAGGAAACGCTATCTTAGGTATCACCTAAGATAGCGTTTCCTGTAGGAAACGCTATCTTAGGTCTTCCCAGTAAAATACTAGCAGGTTTCGTTGGGTTAGCTCAAGCTACTCCGGATACACTGTCAAATTTTTGCCCTATGATGCTGTCTTCTCATCACCCATAACAATCGCCCTCTGTCTTCTCTTCTTCTCATCACCATCAAACCCTCAAATGTTCCAATTTTTGCCCTCTGAAAATCTTTTCTCATCACCACCAAACCCTCAAATCCTTCACCCATTTCCTCCTACCCACAACAATCTTCCCTTTGATCTTTCATCAAGCTATTGGCGATCTGGGCAAGTGAGAAGCCTGAAGACTGCGGCGCGACGATGGCCTTGACAGCAGTGGACGAACGGCGACCAGGCAAGGCAGATCTGTGGTCATGGAGTTTAGATCTGAGTTTCCAAGTTCCAGATCACAACTTCCCCTCACGAGTTCCAGATCTGGGCAAGGGAGAAGCAGGCTTCCGACGGTGTGACGACGGTCTTACTCTCCAGCGATGGCAGTTCAAGAACGGCGATGGGCAAGGCAGATAAGGGGTTTTCAAGTTCAAAATTTTTTTATTATGTTTTTAATATTTTACTGATATTATAATTCTAGTTGTCAAAATTTCTTCATTCAATGTTGCTGCAATTTTTTTTTCTGAGATCATGTGTGGTTAAATTTCATGTTCACCTTCTTCTTCTGATTTTCATTCATTCAGTTTTGTTTCCCTCTGATTTTGAACACATTTTGAACAATTGTGTTGACTGCAACAATTGTGGTTTTTTTGTGTAAATATGCAGGAATAATGGATGTAAAAGTTAAGAAATAAAATTTTTTTAAAAAAAAGGGCTTTAGATAGCGTTTCCTTGTACAAACGCTATCTAAAGTCAGACTTTAGATAGCGTTTCCGTGTACAAACGCTATCTAAAGTCAGACTTTAGATAGCGTTTGTATAAGGAAACACTATCTAAAGTCTGACTTTAGATAGCGTTTCCGTGTACAAACGCTATCTAAAGTCACCTATTAATAGCAGTTCCTAAATGCTATCTTTGCTAACGAGTTTTAATAGCGGTAGAATAGATAGCGGTTACAAACGCTATTAAAAGGCATATGGAAACGCTATCTAAAGTCTAATCTGTTGTAGTGCCTGGCCGTGATGGCTATCACGGTCGTGATAGGTCAGATGAACCTGAACCTCAACAAGCAGAACTGATCACGGCCTAGCCGTGATGAGTGTCAGGACCGTGACAGACCAAAATTTGAAAGCGCGCCCAAGGCAGAACACGTTACGGCCTGGCCGTGATGGCCATCACGGCCGTGACGCACACCTACTCTATAAATACGAATCTGGGCAGAATAATTAGGTGATTCTCTGGAGAGACAGCACAGGAGGCTGGAACCCTAAGAGCACTTTTACCCTAGGAAGACTTGGAGGCTGGCGGCTGGGGGAAGGATCTAACCCTAAGAAAGTGGTTTTTCTCTGCTCTTGGATTGGAAGAAGATTGGAGGATTCTTCATGGAGTTTTCTTCATCCCTTCTCTCTTTCTCTTTTGTAGTTTCTATTACCATGAGTAGCTAAATTCCCTTTTTGTTGGGATTAGATGTAGCTAATCTGAACCTCATGTATTTGCTTTGATTGATTAATCTATGTTTATGCCTTCGTATTAGTGTTTAATTCTTATGCTTAATGCTTTTTGTGGTTTGGCCATCCATGAATTGATTCTGAGATTTGATTTGCAATTGGGACGTTCTTATCAATTCTTGATCTGGAATTAATCACCTAGTAAACCTTGCATCTAGGAATGGATTTTGGTTTATTAGTAATCATGTAATCCCTACCCTTAATGCAAATTCACTAATTAGGTCACTTAAGGAATTCGGGTTTAATTAGGGGATTTAGGCTCATTCCACCTAAGGAATTAGGGCTTGAGTAATCTTGTGGATTGATTTTAATATTTGAAGCATAAACTGGATTGGTGGTCTTGGTATTGCATGAGGCTAAGGTTTGGTGAATTTAATTCCAACATTTTCCATCTATTTGAAGAATCCCTTTTTCTGCACTCCAAGTATTTGATAAAAATTCCCAAAAGACCAAAAATATTTGATTGCTTTTGTTGCTTTATTTTATGTTTTGATTTCTCTTCATGCCATAGTTTAGTTTAGATAGTTGTTTGATTTGTGAATTGGTAATTGGCAACTGATCCTCGTGGGAACGATATCGATCTCACCACCGTATAACTTGTACGACTAGGTATACTTGCCTAGCTTTCGTCTCAAACACTCGGCTGTTGACTTCACTAGGTTAATGGACTCAATCAAGTGCAGGACGTGGGAATGGTTTTCAACATCTTGTGGTATTTTCAACTCCTTTTCGGATTGGTGTGCAAGTCCTATTGATTGTATGAAAGTACAGAAATAAGGTTCTATTCTTGTATCAGAAGGTTTGGGACTAAAGGTCCGTTTTGCTCTGTTTCTGCTGGTTGGGTTGGCTGTGACGTCACAAAATTATTTTTGCTGTTGGAGGATGTTGTTTTATTTGGAAATAGGTTATTTAGGTATGCTATTCTAACCCATGGTGCTAATATATCTCATTTGCAAGCTGGGATTTTGTTTAGAGGTTTGTAATGCTGTTTATGACTTCTATTGGACTGTATATGTGGAATGGGTACAGATTATTGTGCTTACTATAATTTTTTGGGTGGTAGGCACTGACTAGGCTGATTTAGGCTCATTTTTGCTGGCTGATCAATGTGTTGGAACAGGGACAGGCGCTATCTGCTAGTGGGGGAATTATAGATATTGTTCAACCTTATAGATTTAAATACTTTAGGTTGAGGTATTATCTTTGGTTGTTCCATAAAGGTTCTTGAAGTTCTGTAAATTTGTTACTTTGTATACGGGTTCGGGTACCTCTTGTACTCAATCTAATATACCTTTTGTTTATAAATAAAAAAACAAGGTTATTGTTTTTTCTTGGAAAATTAATGATGTTAGATGAATAGCCCTACTAGGAATAATTTATATCCAAGGAGGGTGTTGTTAGTCATTTAAATTGTATTACTATTTTCTGTAATTTGCATGCTGAGACCTCAGACCCTTGTACATTTGTTCTATCAGTGCTCTTTTGCTTCTATGTTATGGTTCTTAATAATACAATGGCTTTGAATAAATATGTCCTACGCAAAAAACATTTTTCAGCTTTTTTCCTTTTTGCTGCTACTGTTCAGAAGTCACTAAAGAAAGGTTCGACTATGCTGTGGTTAATCTGGTTTATTTGGGAATTAGAAATGGGATAATATTTGGGGATTAGACTGTTGACTTGACTTATTTACTTATTTACTGGACATGATAAATTTTTGCTCTTGAAAATGTTTCTTAGAGTGTGTTTGGGAAAGCTGGAAAAAATGGTAATGCTGATAATCTGTTTTCAAATAATCAATTATTGTGATAATTGATTAGAATCAGAATCTGTTTTTGTTTGGGTATGTTTGCTGAAAAACGATTTTAAGATAATCTATTTCGTTTGGGTGATACAAAAATAATCACTTTTATATAGTAAATTACGAAAAAGGGTATGAAGAAATTTGTTTCTAATATTTGTTTTTCTTTTAACATTAGATATTTTTATATTATACCATTTTACTTCTCATTTAATTACCAATTTGTTTTCTCTGAACCAATTGCACCATTTTATAATACTTTTTTTTTTTAATCCCTGGACCAAATTATTACACATTTTCTCTGGAAACTTCTCTTGATCGTTTGCTTCAACTCCCACGCCTTCTCTTGATCATTTGCTTCAACTCCCACGCCTTCTCTTTTTTTTTTTCTTCTTTTCTCAGCAATTAAAATTGAACTCCTTTGATCAGAGAAACGTTGTTGCTCTTTATTTCTTGTTTCTCAAACCCCGTCGTCCTCCATCTCAGTCTCATGTGTCTCTACGATCTCCGTTTCCCCGGTTAGCGATCTTCCTTACTCCGACCTCTCCTCCTAAGGCTTTTTCCGGCCAACAACAACTCAGATCAGCCAACAACAACCCAGATCGGCCTCCATCGACTTCTCTCGGTTTACACTACAGAGGTTTCGATGTTGCATGTATATACTTTTGCCATTTTTAAATTTGTTGATATTTTTGTGATCTTGGATCTGTTTTTTTATTTTTTTTTTCTGGTGAGCAATATTGGGTGTGTTCTTCATCTTTGTCCTTCCCTTTGCTAAATCGTCATCTCCCTGACCCAAATCGACCCTTGCCTTGTGCATGTCTCTCGTCTCCCTAATCTTTCAAACCACTGAGTTGCGGCAGATGGAGATCCATCAGAGGCCATGCGAGGCGGCGATGAACTGTTGGGGAGGAGGTCATAACGGGGATATAAACTGAAAAGGAAAAATAATTTAATCAAACAGCTCATGGAGATAGCTTATCCTAAAACAACTGAAATTCTCCCAAAACCCTTTTTTTAAGATCTAAGTTTTTTTCCCAAACACAATGAAAATTTTACAAAACAGCTTCTTGTCTTCAAAACAGCTGATTTGGGAAGAAAAACGTTGTCCCAAACAAGCTCTTAGCTTCCTTGTCGGGTGGTTCCTGATGTTGCTTCTCAGACTGGTGCTGCAATCCAATTTTTTATCCTAGTTTTTTAATTAGCTTTTCGCCTTTTCACATTACAGTTGTGTTCAGTGTTTGTACGATTGCTTAGCTATATTTTGGTTTTTGTTTCTCGTTGGATCCTTATCTGGACTATATTCCTTCTTATGTGTTGCGTGATTTTTAAGATAAAGGCAAGTGCACCTCGTCGCAATCAAGTAATACGGTGGTGAGACCGGTTATCGTATCCACAGGGATCGGATGTCAATTACCAATTCGCAAACTCAACAACTATCTAGACTAAACTAAAGTATGAGAGATTAAAACAGAAAATAAAGAAATAAAATATTTTTGGTCTTTTGGGAATTTTATCGAACACTTGGTATGCAAACAGAGATGTAGTTGAGATTGTCAGGGTTAGACTACACTAATCCTCCCTTAATTGCAATGAAATGGTCATCAACACAAGTCCTACTTCAATTATGACAATCAAGCCTTTTCTAAAATACTCAAGCCTAATGTCTTAGGTGCATTGAGCCTAAAACCCCAAATCAAACCCTAATGTCTTAGGTGGATTAATGCGGGATTTTGCATTAAGTTAAGACTTATAAGATTGCAAGCATTCAACACCTATGTCTAGATTCTTGAACTACTTGGCATATGATTCATGAGCATGCCTTAACACCAACCTTTCAGTCATCTATCAAAGCAACATATCATTCCTATGGGTAGCTAATCCAAGGAAAGCATTAAGCACAGAATCACATACTCATAAGGAAATAAAGACTTGCATTAAAACACCAAATCAAATACAATCAAGTTCAGAAAAGTAATCATCTAACCCCAACAATGGGGGATTAGTTACTCATATTTACAGAAAACCAAACCAGGGAAATAGGAGAAAAGGAGAGGAGAGACTCCATGGGAGCTTTCCTTCTTCTTCACAGCAACCCCTCTCAGCAACTCCCCTCTAGGATCGAAACCCTAGCTCAGCCGCAACCTCCAAGTCCCCAAGAGCTCTCTCCACCAAAAGCTCCCCAAAACTGCCCTAAAACAGCAACTTATACCAATCAGATCTGCGCGCGTTCGCGAGGCGAGACATGTCTCGCGAGGCGAATGTTAAAAATCTGCATTCAGAGAATTGAACTCTCGCGAGGCGAGAGTTTCTTCGCGACGCGAGACCGAAAGGTTTTTCTTTAATACGCCCGTGAGGAGCATCAGGGCCTGGGCGTGATGGCTTCTGTTTCCAGACTCGCGAGGCGAGACATGGGTTCGCGAGGCGAACCAGAAAGGCTTGCATTTTCTCCAACAGTCAGCTTTCAGGGTCGCGGGGCGAATCCAGGCTCGCGGGGCGAATCCCCAGAATTCTGCTTGGCTCAATTTCTTCTCTTTTCAGGCTCTATTTCATCCAAGCATCCATCAAGGCTAATTCTGAGCATTTTTCCATTGAATTCCTGCAAAACAACACCAAAACCACCTTATCTGTTCCAAAGGAAAAACTAACCAAAATAAAACTAAAATGGCCTAACTTATATGCAAATGCACGCAGAAATATACATAGAAAATGAGGTGAAATCACACTCATCAAATCACCCCAAGCTTAAGACTTTGCTTGTCCTCAAGCAAAAACTAAGGCCAGAAGAGATAAACAGTCAAAGCATGGATAGTGAACCAAGAACCCGAGTAAATGATCCAAGCAATAGGCAATTCAAACAATTCAGCAAGAGACAATCAATTCAAGTCCAATTAGAGGCTTAGGTTCCTTAGACTCATATTCTCATTGATTTGGGCACTCTTTCTCACCTGAAGCTCACCCCAAGCTTGTTCATTTGCTTGGTTCTCTTCCTCACCACTCAAGTGTTTAGGGGATAAGACATTTCACTCAATTTTCCTCAAGGAATGAATCCTACCATAGGCTTGACTATCAACCAAATCTCTACTTTATTCATGAAAACAATTTAGAATCAAGAGGTCTTTTCTTTGGTTGTAACATGGCCATGGGATTAATCGTTAGGTGGGGATAACAAGAAAAGGACATTCCAAAAGGCTACATAAACATCAAGCATTGCAAACATGACCTTCTAAAATACCTTCTTGGGTTTTTAATTTATTTTTCCACCTTTCTTTTCTTTCTTTTTCTTTTTATTTCTCACTTTTCTTTTTGTCATCCCCTTCTCTATTTATTTTTCTTTTCTTTTTCTTTTCTTTTCTTTTATTTGGAGAAGGGGAGATTTTTTTTTCAACTCAAGAGAATTATTTTTTTTTATTCTTTCATCCCAAACTTTCAACTACCTTTTTCACCCTTTTGTAATACTTTAGAAGGTCCCTTATCAAGCATATTTATAAAAACATTCCAGGGTACCAAGAAAAGCATTTTTTTTTTCTTTCGTAGGCTCAAAATTGGGCAACTAAGGGTAGCATTTCATCATTCAAAGCTCAGAAGGCCAGAAAAATACCTATTGCCTCAATCATTTTCAAAAATGTTTCCAAAAATTTTTAAGCTTCAAAATGGTTTCAAGTCAAGTTCTAGAGAATAACAAACCAAGAGGAATAACACTCTAACACAAAGAATGGGGTAAAATTTTAGTGAGTACCCCTTTGGCTCAAAATCTCACATTTTAGTTCAGAATCAATGAAAAAGACAAATCCTCAGATCCAGATGCTAATTATCAACTATCCAAGATTATCTCAAACATTTTATTTTCAGCCATATCACAAGAATGAAAAAATTGGGTTCAAAAATTCACTATCACAAATTATTTGGCACTTAGTTCTCACAATCAGATACAAAATCTAAGCAAGGGCAATCTAATGTGTGATCATGCAAACTATCATGCAAGACTATATGAATGCAACATGAAAAATGCAAATGCAAAATACCCCTACCCCAAGCTTAAGAATTTACATTGTCCCCAATGTAAACAATCAAGTTGGAGAAAGGAACGAAAAATAAAATAAGATAAAATGGAACGGCTTACCGAGGCGGTAACAAGTGTTGGCTTACATTCCAATCGAAAGCGCCGAGAATTGGGTGCTTTTTCTTGTCTTCTTGCTCTTCCCTCCTTCCTTCCCTGAAATTACTTGGCAATTTTATTAGTAAAAGAAAACTCTTGATCTTCTCAAATTATTCAAGAGTTTAAAATCAAAAATCAAATCTAACTAAACAAAAAGGAAAAAGGAAAAGGAAAAGAAAAATTGGGTTGCCTCCCAATAAGCGCTTCTTTAATGTCACTAGCTTGACTTATTGAAAAGCATCACCTGGATCCTCCTCCCGGATCAAATGGAAATTGGGATGGTGATTGTAGCAAGTAAAATAACTTTATTCTCAATTCCACCCAGCCATTGGGTGGAAATTCCATTGACCTTTACAATTATAAACTCACTTCCTCTCGGGTCAAATGGAATTGTCAAGAGGAAGTGTGATGCAGACAAGTGGGAAGGGCTAACTTACCAATGTCCACACATGCATGCAAGCCAACATATTTATCTAGTGCAGTAAAATCAGATTGCTCAAGATGCATGGTGGAAGGAGTGCTATCTAGATGCCCTGCCTCCTCACTTGTTGTTTCCCAAGGATTTGTGGAAGGTAATTCCTTTTGTTGTGGTTCACTCACCACCACCACTTCGTTTTCAATTTGGTCCATTCCCATAACCAGATTTTTCTCAACTTCCACTTCATGTGGCTCTATGGGAATCATACATGGTGGTGGAGGTGGTAAATAAGAACAAAAGGTTTCCCAATCCTCCTCGGTATATATATATATATAAGCTCACCAGTCATAGGATCGACTCGTGATGGGATGTTATGAGATAGAGAAAACTCCTCGAAGAATTCTCCCAAATTTATATCGTCATCCCACCACAAGTTGTCCTCCAAAACATGACTGGAAGCTTCCTTATCAGGTGGATAATAAAAAATTTTCATGATTTTCGTCCACCTTGCAAAAACAAAACTCAAAACAAAAAAATGAAATATACACAGAAAATAAAAATAAAAAAAATAAAAATGTCTAAATTAGTTGCCTCATTTGTTACTAATGATATTGACAAAGCCAATCCCCGGCAACGGCGCCAAAAACTTGTTACGTGATTTTTAAGATAAAGGCAAGTGCACCTCGTCGCAATCAAGTAATAAGGTGGTGAGACCGGTTATCGTATCCACAGGGATCGGATGTCAATTACCAATTCGCAAACTCAACAACTATCTAGACTAAACTAAAGTATGAGAGATTAAAACAGAAAATAAAGAAATAAAATATTTTTGGTCTTTTAGGAATTTTATCGAACACTTGGTATGCAAACAGAGATGTAGTTGAGATTGTCAGGGTTAGACTACACTAATCCTCCCTTAATTGCAATGAAATGGTCATTAACACAAGTCCTACTTCAATTATGACAATCAAGCCTTTTCTAAAATACTCAAGCCTAATGTCTTAGGTGCATTGAGCCTAAAACCCCAAATCAAACCCTAATGTCTTAGGTGGATTAATCTGGGATTTTGCATTAAGTTAAGACTTATAAGATTGCAAGCATTCAACACCTATGTCTAGATTCTTGAACTACTTGGCATATGATTCATGAGCATGCCTTAACACCAACCTTTCAGTCATCTATCAAAGCAACATATCATTCCTATGGGTAGCTAATCCAAGGAAAGCATTAAGCACAGAATCACATACTCATAAGGAAATAAAGACTTGCATTAAAACACCAAATCAAATACAATCAAGTTTAGAAAAGTAATCATCTAACCCCAACAATGGGGGATTAGTTACTCATATTTACAGAAAACCAAACCAGGGAAATAGGAGAAAAGGAGAGGAGAGACTCCATGGGAGCTTTCCTTCTTCTTCACAGCAACCCCTCTCAGCAACTCCCCTCTAGGATCGAAACCCTAGCTCAGCCGCAACCTCCAAGTCCCCAAGAGCTCTCTCCACCAAAAGCTCCCCAAAACTGCCCTAAAACAGCAACTTATACCAATCAGATCTGCGCGCGTTCGCGAGGCGAGACATGTCTCGCGAGGCGAATGTTAAAAATCTGCATTCAGAGAATTGAACTCTCGCGAGGCGAGAGTTTCTTGCGACGACGCGAGACCGAAAGGTTTTTCTTTAATACGCCCGTGAGGAGCATCAGGGCCTGGGCGTGATGGCTTCTGTTTCCAGACTCGCGAGGCGAGACATGGGTTCGCGAGGCGAACCAGAAAGGCTTGCATTTTCTCCAACAGTCAGCTTTCAGGGTCGCGGGGCGAATCCAGGCTCGCGGGGCGAATCCCAGCACTCGCTTGGCTCAATTTCTTCTCTTTTCAGGCTCTATTTCATCCAAGCATCCATCAAGGCTAATTCTGAGCATTTTTCCATTGAATTCCTGCAAAACAACACCAAAACCACCTTATCTGTTCCAAAGGAAAAACTAACCAAAATAAAACTAAAATGGCCTAACTTATATGCAAATGCACGCAGAAATATACATGGAAAATGAGGTGAAATCACACTCATCATTATGTAAATAGCTGATTTGTGAAATTCACAAGTGTACGGTTTCGTAATAAAAGATCGAATCCACATGGATTATGTTTATGAATATCAATTAATTTAATAATTCAATTAAATTAAACATAAGAGAATATATTTGTTGAGTGATAGGAACGTAGTGACCAAGAAATTAAATAAATAAAAATATTGAAGTGCAAAAGATCGAGAACAAGAATAACAAGTTATTAGAAAAGGAGATTTCAATTTAAAGAAAGCTTCCAGGATTGGGGTAACCACAATGATACAAGATGAATCCTAATTGACAATCCTTTTATTGAAATTGAAATTCAATTGAAGATGGATTACAATTTACATGTCCAATTAAAACTGTGTCCAATTAAACCAATTTCTACTCTCAAGATATAAAAACCACGTCCAATTAAACCAATTCATACTCTCGTGATAATTGAATTTAAATTGAACTATTTATGCTATGTGGTAATTCATTAGGTCCTCGAAAGGCTAAACTTACTCTCGTGATTTAGACCTTAAGTTCAATTCTTATGGTTCCAATACCTAGGTTCACTTCTCGATCAGTTCCTCTCTAAAGTATCTAAAACATGCAAATAAGTGGCCAACAAACTCACATGAGTAAGTGCAATAAGGTTTGAATCAAAGAACATTCAAAATTAATAAAATGGATAAACAAAGTCAATTAATAATCATCAATGTACCAAAGGGCATTGCCCAATCCTAGAAAGAAAGGAAACTACTCAGACATGGAGAATAAGAAACAAGAATTCAAAATAGAGAACATCCAAACCCGTTACGAAGAAAGAAGAGAAAAGGAAAACGAAGAACAAGAGCCTCCAAGCATGCCACCTCTATACCAAATTTGAACCCTAACCATGAATTCAGAACATCTATAAATACCCTCGGGGTCTAAATTGGTCCAAGCCCAAAGAAAGTACAAAACGAAAAATAGAAAAAATAGTGTCTGATTGCATAACACGTCTGTGTCAACTGACATGGCCCACCCATGCTGCCCATTTTCTCTTGAATGCACTCTCCTTTAATGCCAGTATGGGTGTGTTGATTGATATACCACACCCGCACTATCCAGCACGGCCGTGTCAAATGATACCCAACCCGTGCTAGCCACTTTGCATCCTGTTTGCCTCCAAATTCATACCAGCTCCAAATCATGTGATCTCCACCATTTTCCAAGCTCAAAAACATAATTCCTACACAATAAACCAACAGTCACCACCGCTACCTGAACTAAGAGAAAAATAAGTAAAGAAACAAGCAAATATGCTTAAATGAACTAAAAATGCATGCAAAACAATAGCTATTTTGGTGGCTCCTTTATGGGGTTTTGTATTTGGGTTTGAGTACCCCTGATACTCTTATTAATCCAAATTTGATTTACAAAAAAAAAAAGAATAGTTGTGTTTAGTGTTTTTTTTTTTGGGAGTTTAAAGAATGTTTTTAGGATCTATGTTGGTTATGTTCTTGTATATTGGTTAGAGAGTGCCATGGCTGTGTAATACACAAGGCCATTAAGGCCACAGCCTTATACCCCAATTTTGTTTTTGTTTTTACTTTTTAGTATTGGATCTTATTAACAAGTGTATTAAGAACATTGTTTGAGAAATCTAAATAAGGTAAGTATTCATTGAAAAACTAAGTATATTCATTCCCAATGTATTTTTATTTTTGATAAGCCAAAAATATATTGATAGGGGTACAAGGGGTACCCCGACCCGTATATAAGAACCAAAATAAACAAAAAGAAGGACCAATGTAATTGGATTACTAGAACAACACTTTATCAGCATCAATATTACAAAGTCCTTGCCAAAGAAAGAAACCAGTATAACCAAAGCAAGAACACCAGTATAAACCAAACCAAACTGATCAGACCAAATTCCCAACAGGAAGACCCAATAACTAAACAGATTCCTCCAAATTGTTGAAGATCAAGTCTAACCAAGTATAACCAAAGATGTAGTTGATAAAATTTGCCTACTGTAGACCAGTTGTTCCTGTGAAGAAAGACCACCCTAATAGAGCACCATGGTTAAACAATAAAACCGCTACACAAAGGACATCAAACTCTCGAAACTGAAGGCAGCAGACAGAACAACCAGAACATAACCGATAGTGCAGCTGCAAACATATTAAAATCCCGACAAATTGAAAAGGACCAGCGATGTTGTTAGTAAATTCATCAGTAAGAGCAGAGCTGCGAGATGTAAAATGCTGTGAATAGTGCATGCTTGCAAAACTTAGAGAGCCTGCTACATGAAACCAACTAGCACAGTAAAGAACCGCAAGAAGGAACATGCAACAAGAAGGGACATACCAATAAAGAATGATCATTCTAGCACTTGAATTCTTTTTTTCTTTTTCAGTCTCCCACTAATTTTGACATTCACAAAACAGAAACCACCCTTAAGAGACTCAGTCTGTTGTAGCACCAACACCTGAAGCCAAAACTTAGTAGACTCACAAAGACAGATGAAAAGAACTAGAAAAAGGACATACTCACACACCAAGAAACAGGAAAGACTCACTAACAACACAACCAAAACAAGGACACTCACCAAACCACTGACAAGGGGGACAAAAGAAAACACACTCGAGGAGAAACTGAACACTGAGTCCAAAACAAACCAAAACTAACCAAAAAGAAAATAAAAGCAAACACATGCTCACAGGTAAACACTCACAAGGAGCACATCAAGACCCTTAGAAAGAAAACCAACCCTTAGAGAGCGGGGGACCTGACCCTTAGACAGAACACACCAAAGAATGCACCACAACACACCACACACACACAAAAATAAAGAAACTGCTCCCAGATGAGACCAAAAGCCGCCAAGGGCTAATCAAACCTGCAAAGAAAAACGTTAGTTGTTGCTGACACCAAGTGAGTAATCAGCAGACACCTTAAGCACACCCTGACTTTTTCCACTCAAGCCAAAACCACCTCACATTTTATCTCTCACTCTTTTATGTGATACTTGATCCTCAAACCAGGAAAAAAACCCCATCAGAGTACACCCTCATTTGAATTCTCACAATCTGAGATTCACAACATTTTAGGATTCATCATGAACAAGTTACTATCATAGTAAGGACATGCTGGCCTTGTTTCATCACCTCACGCTTTCTACCTGAGACAATTTGATGGACTAATACACCAATCGGAAAAAGATTAGTTAGAATGGACGCTTTCAGCAGAGAACCAGTGCTAAGACTTATTCCTAATCGAATCAGTGAAGTTTCCGAACACCACAGTTTCATTTCTGAATATAATTGCATTTCTTTGTAGCCAAATTGTCCAGATTGTTGCTTGCCAAAATAGACTTCTTAACTTCTTCATCTTCCTACCTCTAAACAGATCTATGTGCAACAAATAATAACTTGTAATGTCCGGTGGCACGTCTAAATCGTAACCAATCCACCTGTATAGTCAACCCCAAATTCTTGATGAAAAGGAGCAGTTTTGGAACAAATGAGCAGAAGACTCCTGTGCTTGACCACACAGTACACGGGAACAAGAGAGGACATCATTCATAATATTTCTATGGAGCAAATTTAACCTAGTGGGCCCTCGAACTTGAAGAAGTTGCCATGAGAAAGCTAACACCTTGCTTGGAGCACAACTAGTCCAAAAATATTTGAAAATAGTAGACAACTCGTGGGGGTAACCCACTAGAATAGTGTGTGAAATTAAATGTTCATAAGCAGACTTAACTGAATATTTCTTCTCTAAACCTATTCCCCAAACCCACTCATTTTCCAAATCGCTACAGATAACAGCTCCTACCATTGTATCAGAGAACATCTGTAATAACTCTTATTCCAAAACAAACAAAGTCCTCCTCCAACTCCACTCCCACTTCCAAACTGACCCATCCCACCTTCCCATATTACGGATGGTGAATGATTTATCTAGGAAAAGATACAAAAGTAAAACATGCATTTATTTCATAAAATAAAAACCGAATAGAAAGCACCACATTGTAACGTCTCAATGCGGAAAAACATAAAAAGTTACAAAAAGATAAAACGTAAATACGAACATCAAAAGCATAAGACATAACCTAACCCCGTTGTCACATACAGAGCTGGTATAGCCGTTCCGGAATAAAATCCTCGGAACACAACTGAAACTGAAACTAAAAACAACTATAACTACTGATAAATCCTAACTAGAGTCGTGGCTCCTCAGAGTCACTCCTCCACTGGCTGCTCACCGTCCTCTGCATAAAGAGATACATGCCAACAACATAAATAGAGAAGACGGAGAATAAGAAAACATATAAACACATCGGCATGGAGATAGTAAGCAAGATGAACATACATCATATACATAGTATTTCCATCATTTAGCATCAACATATAATTATATCAACATATTAAATCAACCCACGTATGCTATGTGGTGCAACACTACTCCGCTACTACATTATGCATGTGGATCCAAACTATCTCAGGAAGGCAACTTCGAAGTTACATATCCACATTGGCCAAAAAGCACCAACGCCTGCAGTCCACCAAACCATGGGTAAACCCCTTGGATAGCCAACATACCATAACGAGGGTACGCCTATGCGGGGGGTTCACGGTTTACCAAACCTTGGGTAAACCACCCGAGACTTGGACAGATCGCCGTACTCTAGGACGACCTCCCCTATGTTGAACTTCCCCCAATAACAACTTCAACGTATGAATGTATGAGCACAACAACAAACAAGGTAACCACTTCCTTTGCTTGGGCCAATAAGCACCCAAGACTTATCACTAACATCAACGTCAACACCTTCACCCTTCTGGGTCAAGGTCCCCCATAGCCAAAAAGCACTAAGGTTCAACTCATCAACACCTCGACCAAAAAGAATCAAGGTCACTTTGGCCAAAAAGCACCAAAGTCTATCAACGTGCGATAACCCACCGGGCACCGGCTTAACCAACTTGTCATTCTTGTTTATCTTAATTAACATTTAATTAAGTTATCTAACTTATTATCATTCGAATGGTGTATTATTTCAACATTTTGGGACATTTGGGTATAACTACCTTTTAATCCTTTAGTTCACATCACTGTTCTAATTGGGAGAGCACGGGCGTGCTCCCTGTTAAGCACGGCCGTACTGATTGAGCAGGGTTGGTCATGTTCTTTAGCCAAAAACTCCCTAAACACTCTTAAATCAGTCCTAGGGTCTAGTCAAAGACCATCAAACATTAATCTCACCTCTCACTACTAAATTAATGTTTTATAATACTTTTGGTGAAATTATTCCTTCAATTACCATGTTAATAAGGAGCCCTATATTAACCGATTAGATTTTTATTAACGTGTTCATCATAAATCACCATACATTCAACCATGGCATAATCAACATCATCAAACTAACAACATTCATGACGCATTCAACATACCAATTTAACAAATTAATCATGACATAACACATATCATCAAACATATAAATTGGCATACATCATCATGAACCATAATACAGTTATAGCAATTAGACATTCATAACTAGCATACCAATAATCAATTAAACATATAATCAAACATGTGATAGGCATCAATTAATAGTTTAACAAACAATAGGGTCATGAGAACCCTTCATCTTATGCTATCCCCTTGCCTAACATTCATACTACCTTATCCCCATACCTGGTATGACGATCTAATCTACGGTCACTTTGAGCGAATCCAAATTTGGTCCACTTGAACGGTTCAAAGGATCTTGGTCAAGAACATCAAAGAAAGAAGGAGTAATTAATCCCCAATTCAAGAAAACAAAAGGAGATCAACAAAGGGTTTACAAGACTACCTTAATTGACACTAATGCGCGGTTTATTCTCCAATTGCAAGAGAAAACACCAAGAGTCTTGAAGAGGTTCAAGGGGAGGGAGAGAAGAGGGTTTCTGACGGCCAAGGATTGAGAGGAAGAGTCAAAATAAGGGTTGTAACTTGTAACCTTCTTGACTCATTTATTTATATTGTCAGGAAAAACATCTTTGAGAACTAGACACAACTGTGCCTGTTAGGAGACACAGCTGTGTCCTGGCCAAAATAACGTTTGAGCGCTAGACACAGCCGTGTCTATCATGAGACACAGCTGTGTCAAGGACCAGATCAGCGTTCAAGGAATTCGACACAGCTGTGTCCATCAGGAGACACAGCTGTGTCTCGACAGACACAGATGTGTCTATCAAGAGACACAGCTGTGTCCTGGCCAAAACAACGTTTTCGAGAAATAGACACAGCTATGTCTATCAGGAGACACAACTGTGTCTCGGCAGACACATGGGGCGAACAAATATTGAGGCGTGACGCCTACTGAACAAATGAATTTGCCAAAACACATAAAATAAGAATTGTATATAATTCTATTAGATTTCCAGCGCATAAAAGATCGCCCCAATCGAACATCTAGAACTCTAGATGTGGCCGAAACGGTGAAATAGGCTACTAGGACTCTAAAAGGATTGAACCTTTCTAAGGCTAAACTTCCCCAAACATGAACTTAGACATCAAGAACAAGCATATACAAGCTATGTTTAACACATATTAACACTTATTAATGTATGGTGAAATTCAGGGTGTTACAATTCGACCCCCCTTATAAAAATTTCGTCCTCGAAATTTCTACTCGCGTCGATTGAAAAGGTGCGGATACGATTCCATCATCTTGCTTTCCATTTCCCACGTAGCACTCTCCTTTGTAGCCCCACTCCAAACGACTTTGACCAAAAGAATCTCCTTACCTCTTAGTTGCTTGACCCTCCTATCCTCAACTCGAAGGGGTAATACCTCAAAAGTCAAGTTTTCTTTTAACTGTATGGTATCCGGTATTATCACGTGACTAGGGTCATGAATGTACTTTCTGAGTTGAGACACATGAAAGACACTATGAAGATCGGACAATAATGGCGATAAGGCTATTTGGCAGGAGACTTCGTCGACTCTTTTTAGAATTTGGTAAGGACCAATGAATCTAGGAGTTAGTTTCTTCGCTTCCATCACTCTACCAACCCCAGTTGTCGGGGTAACTCTCAAGAACACATGGTCACATTCCTGGAATTCGAGTGCCTTCCTCCTTTTGTCATGGTAGCTCTTTTGCCTACTATGAGCCACCTTCAACTTTTCCTGAATCATCCTCACTTTATCTGTGGTTTCTTGTACTATCTCAGGTCCTAACACAACACTATCACCAGGTTCACTCCAACACAAGGGTGTCCTACATCTCCTCCCATAAAGAGCTTCATAAGGTGTCATTCCAATACTGGAATGGAAACTATATTTGTAGATAAACTCTATCAGGGGAACAAACCTGTCCCAACTACCCGATTGTTCTAGCACGCAAGCTCTAAGCAAGTCCTCTAAGGACTGGATTGTTCTCTCAGACTGACCATTGGTCTGTGGGTGATAAGCTAAACTTAGCCTAAGCTTGGTTCCTAAAGCCTCTTGTAAACTATTCCAAAACCTAGAGGTAAACCTTGGGTCTCTATCTGATACTATGCTAGAGGATACACCATGTAGCCTAACTATCTCTTTGATGTAAAACTTGGCCAACTTTTCCAAAGGATATTCCATGTTCATATGGATGAAATGGGCGGACTTAGTCAGTCTATCCACAACAACCCATATAGCCTCAAAACCAGCTGGAGTCCTAGGGAGTCCAGACACAAAATCCATGGAAATACTGTCCCATTTCCATTCTGGGATACTTAACGGCTGCAACTTACCTGATGGCTTCTGGTGTTCTATCTTAGCCTTTTGGCACACTAAACAAGCATACACAACCTCAGTCACATCTTCCTTCATCCTAGGCCACCAAAACATCTTCTTAAGATCTTGATACATCTTAGTGGCACCTGGGAGCACACTCGGTCCACTCCTATGTCCTTCTTCATGGATTAACTTTCTAAGCTCTGGGAATTCTGCTATACAGACTCTATCTTTGAACCTCAAAATTCCATCACTCCCGTCCTTAAAACTAAGGTTTATACCCTGAGCGAGCAACTCTCTCTGGTCGAAGAGAAACTGGTCTATCTTCCGACTCTCTCTAACCTGATCCATCAAACTGTTGGTAACCTACAAGGTTCCAACCCTAATGCTCTTAGGGGTAACTTCCCAAGCTAAACTCAGGTCTCTAAACTCCTCGATCAGATCCATCTCTCTAACCTTCAAAGTGGAGACATACAAGGTTTTCCTACTTAAGGCATCTGCCACCACATTGGCTTTTCCTGGGTGGTAGGTTAGATCAAACTTATAATCCTTTAAAAACTCCATCCACCTACGCTGCCTCATATTCAACTCATTTTGATCAAAGAGATATTTCAAACTCTTATGATCACTAAAGACCTCAAACTTCGCTCCATAAAGGTAATGCCTCCAGATCTTTAAGGCCAATACCACAGCTCCTAATTCTAGGTCATTGGTAGGGTAGTTCTTCTCATGGGTTTTCAATTGCCTAGAGGCATAAGCTACTACCTCACCATCTTGCATCAACACTCCACCTAAATCTTGCTTCGATGCATCACAGCACACAACGAAAGGTTTACTTGGATCTGGCAAAACTAACACGGGTGTTGATGTTAACCTATCCTTAAGGGTTTGGAAACTCTTTTCACACTTAGAGTCCCAAACAAACAACTGTCTCTTCTTGGTGAGACGGGTTAAGGGTAAAGCTAACTTAGAGAAACCTTTTATAAACCTCATATAGTACCCTACTAAACCCAAGAAATTCCTAATCTCGATTACTGACTTTGGCGCTTCCTACTGGAGCACCATCTCGACCTTAGCCGGATCCACGACTATGCTACCTTTAGAGATGACATGTCCTAAGAAGCTCACCTCTTCTAGTCATAACTCACACTTAGACAACTTAGCATACAACTGCTTTTCCTTAAGGGTCTGCAAGACAACCCTCAAGTGTTCCTCATGTTCCTCCTTGGTCTTGGAGTACACTAAGATGTCATCTATGAAAACCACCACAAACTCATCCAAGTAAGGGTGAAAGGTCTTGTTCGTGTAGTCCATGAACACAGCAAGAGCATTGGTCACACCAAAGGGCATAACCAAGTACTCATATTGACCATGATGTGTCCTGAACGCTGTCTTTGAGATGTCCTCAGACTTAACCCGAATATGATGGTACCCTGACCTTAAATCTATCTTCGAGAAGACATAAGCGCCTATCAACTGGTCCATAAGATCATCAATCCTAGGAAGGGGATACCGAACCTTAATGGTTACCTTGTTGATCTGTCGATAGTCGACACACAACCTCATACTGCCATCCTTCTTCTTTACTAGCAATGCTGGCGCACCCCGGGGGGATACGCTAGGCCTAATAAGCAGCTTCTGGATCAAATCCTCTAACTGTTCCTTCCACTTAGCTAGCTCTAGAGGAGACATTTTATAGGGCACTATGGATATTGGCCCGGTGCCAGACACTAAATCTATAGTGAACTCAACATCTCTCTTAGGGGGCAAGTTATAACCATCCCCCGGGAACACTTCTGGAAATTCCTGCACAACATGCACACTTCCAACATCAGGAGGACTCTCTAATTCCAGGGAAGACAGCATCATGTACACTTAGGCCTCGTCTTTCATCGAAGCCTTGACTTGGTTGGGAAAGAGAAAGGTTGGATCCTTAGATTTCTCAGAAGCTCAAAGAACTTTGGTATTATCGAAACAATTCAAAAGGACGTGATTGGAAGATAACCAGTCCATGCCAAGAATGACATCAAGGTCCTTTAAGGTAAGCACACAAGATCAGCTGCAGAGGTCTTATTAACAAAAGATAATAGAACGGTCTTCCTAAACACAAGAAACACTCACAGGCTTCTTGGATCGTTCAAGACAAACCACCAAATGCAGTAAGTCAAACCAAAACGAAGCAATATGTACTTAGTACCACGTAACATTGTCTATATAAATATAGACAATTCAAACAAGAGCACGTAACAGACTCATAACAGACTCATACCACGGCCTGATAAGACAGACCTGCTCTGATACCACTAAATGTGACACCCTCTATCCCGCATGTTATACAAAGCGTTAAAAGGTAAAGGTATAAAAGTAAAACATGCATTTATTTCATAAAATAAAAACCGGATAGAAAGCACCATATTGTAACGTCTCAACACGAAAAAACATAAAAAGTTGTAAAAAGATAAAACGTAAACATGAACATCAAAAGCATAAGACATAAACTAACCCCGATGTCACATACAGAGTTGGTATAACCGTTCCAGAATAAAATCCTCGGAATACAACTGAAACTAAAAACAACTATAACTACAGATAAATCCTAACTAGAGTCGTGGCTCCTCAGAGTCGCTCCTCAGAGTCACTCCTCCACTGGCTGCTCACCGTCCTCTGCATAAAGAGATACATGCCAACAACATAAATAGAGAAGATGGGGAGTAAGAAAACATATAAACACGTCGGCATGGAGATAGTAAGAAAGATGAACATACATCATATACATAGTATTTCCATCATTTAGCATCAACATATAATTATATCAACATATTAAATCAACCCACGTATGCTATGTGGTGCAACACTACTTCGCTACTCCATTATGCATGTGGATCCAAACTATCTCAGGAAGGCAACTTCGGAGTTACATATCCACATTGGCCAAAAAGCACCAACGTCGGCAGTCCACCAAACCATGGGTGAACCCCTTGGATAGCCAATGCACCATAACAAGGGTACACCACCGCGGGGGAGCACGGTTTACCAAACCTTGGGTAAACCACTTAAGACTTGGCCAGATCGTCGTACTCTAGGACGACCTCCCCTATGTTGAACTTCCCCCACTAACAACTTCAACGTAAGAATGCATGAGCACAAAAACAAACAAGGCAACCACCTCATTTGCTTGGGTCAATAAGCACCCAAGACATATCACCAACATAACGTCAACACCTTAACCCTTATGGGTCACGGCTCCCTTAGCCAAAAAGCACTAAGGCTCAACTCATCAACACATCGACCAAAAAGCATCGAGGCCACTTTGGCCAGAAAGCACCAAAGTCTATCAACGTACGGTAACCCACTGGGCACCGGCTTAACCAACTTGTTATTCTTGTTTATCTTAATTAATATTTAATTAAGTTATCTAACTTGTTATCATTCGATTGGTTTATTATTTCATCATTTTGGGACATTTGGGTATAACTACCCTTTAACCCTTTAGTTCACGTCACTGTTCTAATTGGGAGAGCACGGGCGTGCTCCCTGTTAAGCACGGCCGTGCTTCTTGGAGCGTGGCCGTACTGATTGGGCAGGGTTGGTCATGGTCTTTAGCCAAAAACTCCCTAAACACTCTTAAATCAGTCCTGGGGTCTAGTCAAGGACCATCAAACATTAACCTCACCTCTCACTACTAAATTCATGTTTTATAATACTTTTGGGGAAATTATTCCTTTAATTACCATGTTAATAAAGAGCCATATTTTAACCAATTAGAGTTCATCATAAATCACCATACATTCAACCATGGCATAATCAACATCATCAAACTAACAACATTCATGACGCATTCAACATACCAATTTAACCAATTAACCATGACATAACACATCATCAAACATATAAATTGGCATACATCTGAGCCATAAAACAGTTATAGCAATTAGACATTCACAACTGGCATACCAATACTCAATTAAACATATAATCAAATATGTGATAGACATCAATTAAACAAACAATAGGGTCATGGGAACCCTTCATCTTACGCTACCCCCTTACCTAATGTTCATACTATCCTTCTCCCCATATCTGGTATGACGATCTAATCTACGGTCACTTTGAGCGAATCCAAACTTGGTCCACTCGAACGGTTCAAAGGATCTTGGTCAAGAACATCAAAGAAAGAAGGAGTAATTATTCCCCAATGCAAAAAAACAAAAGGATATCAACAAAGGGTTTACAAGGTTACCTTAATTGACACAAATGCGCCATTTATTCTCCAATCGCAAGAGAAAACACCAAGAGCCTTGAGGAGGTTCAAGGGGAGGGAGAGAAGAGGGTTTATGACGGCCAAGGATTGAGAGGAAGAGTCAAAATAAGGGTTGTAACTTGTAACCCTCTTGACTCACTTATTTATATTGCCAGGAAAAACATCTTTGAGAACTAGACACAACTGTGTCTATTAGGAGACACAGCTATGTCCTGGCCAAAATAGCGTTTCTGAGCACTAGACACAGATGTGTGTCTATCAGGAGACACAGGTGTGTCCCCGCCAAAACAATGTTTGCGAGAAATAGACACAGCTATGTCTATCAGGAGACACAGCTATGTCGAGGCAGACACACGGGGCGAACAAAGATTGAGGCACTAGGCCTAATAAACAAATGAATTGGCCAAAACACATAAAATAATACTTGAAGATAATTCCCTTATCTTTCCAACCCATCAAAGATCACCTCAATAGGACTTCTAGAACTCAAGATATGGACAAAACGGTGAAACAGGTTACTAAGACTCTAAAAGGATTGAACCTTTCTAAGGCTAAACTTCCCCAAACATGAACATAGACATCAAGAACAAGCATAACATGCATATATAAGCTAATTCTTACACATATTAATATTTATTAACGTAGGGTGAACTTCAGGGTGTTAAACCCCACAAAAATTATCTCTGAATCCCAACCAGGATCTTAAGCACCTTCCTCGGATGTCTAAAGAGGGATAGATAATAAAGAGAAATACTAGACAACACCAACTTCAGGAGTACTATCCTCCCACCCATAGATAAAAATCTACCCTTCCACCTAGACAACCTTTTCTTCATTACATCAATCACCGGTTTCCAAGTTGAGAGTCTTTTTGGGTTTGCACCTAGCGGGAGACCTAGGTAAGAGAAAGATAACCTCCCCACCTTGCAACAAAGAAAATTTGACCCCGCCTGAAGGAACTCTTCTTCTACATTGATACCATAGATACAAATTTTATTAAAATTAACCTTCAATCCCGATATCATCTCAAAACCTCTAAGAACTGCCTTCATTGTCTAGAGGTTATCATAGGAGGCATTCCCAATGTATTTACTACACCACTTTTCATATAACTTAGCTTTCTAGATTCCTTAAACAATGCTCATAGATCACTCATCAACATTTGTCTTTAGAAATTATAAAATTTTATTATATTTACTTCAAATTTTTTTTCATCACTCGTTGCCTCTCTCTCTCTTACTCATCTTCATATTCTTTTGAACATTAGAATATTATAGAAGTAAATTATATCAAAACATTAGATTCTTTTCCAAATGTTTGTATTGCTTATAGAATATTATTGACAATACTTGTGGCGATTGCTACAATCGAATGAAGTTTTTCAAAATTAAAATTGTTTAAGTCATATCTGAGATCAACAATGTTGCAAGATATATTAAATGGATTCCATCTTATTTATTTAGAGTGAAATGTTAGAATTGATTGATTATATAAAAAAATTATACGTTATAAAACTTTGATAAAAGATTTTGCAGCTCAAAAAACCATAAGATTAATATAAATTTTAATAATTTATATATTATTAAATCTCTTTAAAAGTTTTGTCTTAGGCCCCAAAATTCCTATACACGGCCCTAGAGAGTGCCCCTTTATACTATTATCAATATATTTTTGGCTTATCAAATAAAAAAAATAAAAATAAACTACCTAACTTTGTTATTTACTAAACATGAAATGAGGACAAAACCTCCACACAAGTAAAAACAATTCAAGAAGAGTACTTAAACAGTAAAACTAATGCTAAATATTAAAGTGCTAAAAGATGGTAAGGGGCATTGAATATTGATATTTTTGGTCTTTGATCGAATATCCTCATAAATATATTTGTAAGACTAACCCTCGAGCTGGGGTGATAGTTAGGTGAAGTCCTCCCCAAAGTGACGACTCTAAGATTCGAAACTCTAATCTTGTATGTAAGGTTCACATAGGACGCAGTCCACTATCACTGCTACCAACCACTGTCGAATGAATACTTTTTTATGAATTACTGTAATTAGGGCATTTGGCTCCCTAGTGGCATCTCGAGCTATTCCCACAGCTTCGGGATTTTGGACCAACTATGAGCCTAATCATCGGCCGGCTGCTTAGAGCAAGGAATTAACCCTTAATTAGTTTTCGCAACCTCCCAACTAGAGTATCTACCACTAGGATTCGATCTTACGTTTTCCTCATCATGTAGTCGAGATCTTACCACTCGACCAACCCATGATTAGTTATTGGATGAATACTTTTTTTATAGGTAAATGTTAGTATGTTAGTTGTTATGTTATTTTTCCTCCTTTGTTATGATTTGAACCCTAGAATACTGATATTGATAAAAGGATATTATTCCATTGGTGAAATTAAAAAGCCAACTTATTCATATTTATATTCGTAAATAAAAAAAATTCCTAACATATTGTTATACTTATTGAAAATTAGAGCATAGTAGATTGGAGCTATTAGCTCATGATGATCTGAATAAGAACTAGGGAGGGTGTTTCAAAGATGTGAAAATAGAAAATAAAAACTTCTAAACACATCTCGAATTTTATATCTCCATTTCTTTTCATTTTCTCATTTTTACACTATCACACTGCTTAAAAATGAGAGTTATTTGCATCCTGTCGTTGCTCATATATACACAACAATGCACTAAGATATAATAGAAGCATAAGAATCAAGATTTGATGAGCGTTGATGGAGAGTGGAGAGTGGACGAAGGTTGTTAGACGGCAACGGAAACGTTATGGAGATAAGCAAATTCGTAGGGGAGGAGACAAGATGGATATTGCGCGTTTGGAGATAGGGGAGAGCAAAGGTGACTATGGCTACACATCATATTTCTTCTTAGAATTCCCAGAAGATTTTGATGCTAAGGTCATGTTGGGGGTTTTCCAATTATATGGGAGGGCTGTGGAAGTTGTAATCCCTCATAAGCGAAACAAACAAGGGAAGCGCTTTGGATTCATACGTTTTGTGACGTCGGAGAAGTGGTTCTATTTGCCATTAAACTTGATAATATTATTATAGGGACTAGGGAGCACAAAGATACATGTCAATCTGCCCAGGTTTGTTCGAGACACCAAGGTTGCTCATAACCCGAAGGCTGCTAGGATTACACGACCTGTCAGGGAGCCACAAGGTCACGTTTCCCATGCGGATAACAGTAGGGCGAAACAAAAAGTTGTTATTGTTGGAAACCAGGGGAGGTCATATGCTAATGTGCTGAAACAAAGTGGTATTAACGATGCAAATCAAGGAAGAAGGCAGGTAACAAAATATGTGCGTAAGCAGGACAAGGCGAATCTTGAGTTCACAGTGAAAAACGAATATTTGCAAAGGATGGGCAAGGCGTACGTGGGAAAAGTTTGCCATCCAGGCACATCTTATTGCATTCCACAAGAGTTCCATAGACAGGGTATCTTATCTATCGAAGTTACTCCAATGGGAGCTAATTTGGTTCTCTTGGAATCTGATGATGAGGGTGAAATTAAGGCTTTGATATACAACCACAAGGAGTGGCTTCTAAAATGGTTTGAAGAAGTGACACCTTGGAATCCCAGAGATATAGACAATGAGAGACTAACTTGGGTTGGGGTCTATGGTATTCCAATACATGCATGGTCGATGGAATTCTTTGAATTCATTGTATCACCTTTCGGGATTTTTGTGGATGTAGATGAAAGTACAAGGAAGAAAAGTTCGTTTGATGTGGCAAGAATTCTCTTTAGATCAAGGACGCATGATTTAGTGAATAGAGTGGTTTCTGTTAACATAAATGGAATAGTCTTCTCCATTAAAATTGTAGAAGACTGACCTAATGCAATGGTTGACGCCGTCTGTAGTGGAGAAGTCTGAATTGGTCTGATTCAGAGTATATGACAACGAAGGGTCGGAGATCTCGCCGGATATGGAGGAGGGAGAGTTTTACGAGGAAAGTAATGAGCCCATTAATGAGACAATTAATCACAATTATGAGGTGGATAATGTTAATTGAATAATGAAATAAATGCAACAATAGGAGAAGTAAATTCATGCAGCACAGGAAACGAAAGCTACGTTCGTTGCACTTTGTCCGCAGGAAATAATGGCACAATAAAAGCACATGATTTGGAGAATGATTTGAATGTGGCAGTGGAAAGAGAATGATCACACGAGGAGAATAACAATCAGGCGGTTAATATGGACAGTGGGCCCCTTACCTTGTCAAATGGAAAAGGGCTGGTAGTCAATATTTTAGCTGGCCCAACGTTGATTCCCGAAAAACGCGAGACCCACATAGTGAGTGGAGAAACATGAAGCGGAGCCTCATCTAACTCACACGCTCAGTAACAAGTTTTTTCGGTCCATATTGGAATGGATGGTGGCCTACCTATGCAAAACAATGATGAGTCGGTTTTCGATCTAAACTTTGGTCCAAATGCGGTTGGAGTAAATTCGACACCTGAGGACTCGTTGCACTCACTGAGTCTGTTACAATGTAATTCCAAAGGGGTAACCAGAAACCCTTTAATTACAATTAGGCAGAGAGGTCGAAAACAGAGCTTGAAACAAGGAGGGGCGGAGTCTTCTAGAGAGAGTTCAGTCTTCTCAGGTGGCACAATTGTGCTGTGAATCTACCACTGGCTCTAATTTGAATCATGGTAATACGAGATTTTGGAAGAGTTATGAGGCAGCAAAGGCCGTTCAGATTTGGTCACAGACAAAGGAGATTGGGGTCACTATTGTGGTCAATGATAAAGTATATATTGCTAAAATTGGTGAGCTGGAGACAAAGGAGAGTGAGGCACAGATGGAGAGGGAGGAGAATGGACAACAAAATGAAGATCGTCACACTGAATACACGGGGGGCTGAGAGATCAGGCAAAATGACACAGGGTTCGGTCTTTCCTAATTTCAGGTAATTTTGATATTTGTTTGCTGCAAGAAACAAAGTGTGATTTGGTAGATAATATGTATATGACCAGCTTATGGGGTGGAGAGGATTTTGACTGGGTTGTGAAAGAGTCTAATGGGTTATCAGGTGGTATGATTTCCTTGTGGAAGGTAGGGCTGTTTCGAGTCTTGTTTCATTTTTCAGGGGTTGGTTTCCTTGGCATTTGTGTAGAACTTGGAAGTTCTTCTGTGTCGTTTTATATTGTTAATGTTTATTCACCAAGTTCCATGGATGGGAAAAGAAAGTTGTGGGCAGATTTGTGTATGTCAAAAAGAGGTTTTCCAAAGGGTGAGTGGTGCAATGCAGGTGATTTTAATGTTGTTATGGATCCAGTGGAAAGGGAGGGGGTGTAGTAATCAAATAAATTAGGCAGAAATTCTGGAATTTAGACATTTTGTGGAAAGTATGGAGGTAACAGACTTGCCTGTGTTAGGCAAGAAATTCACTTGGTTCAGCTCTGATGGCACTTCTTTGAGCAAGTCGGATCGATTTTTCTTATCAGATGGTGCAATTCAAGCATGGCAAGCGGATGCTCGGTGGGTAGGAGACATGGACATTTCTGATCATTGCCCTGTTTGGTTGAAATTCGCAGAAAAGAACTGGGGACCCAAACCATTCCGCTTCAACGATTGTTGGCTTGATAACAAAGACTACAGTGCGTTTGTGGAAGATTGTTGGGTTGGTTCACAAGTGGAGGGGTGGAAAGGTTATGTTTTAAGAAAAAGTATAAGATTCTAGAAGAGATGTTGAGGAAGTGGAACAAAAAGGTGTTCGGGGTGGTAGACCTGAATATTGCAAACACAGTTGCTGAGCTTAATCAATTGGATTAGGTAATGGCAGATGGGGGTGATATAAATCTGGAACAAAGGAAACTGTTGACAACACATTTTTGGAAACAACTGCATGACAAAGAGAGCTTATTGTTACAAAAATCAAGATGTAAATGGATTGCGGAAGGGGATGCCAATACAAAGTACTTCCATACTTGCTTGAAAGCTAGGAGGAGGAGAAATCAAATGATTGCTTTAAAGGTTGGGGATTGATGGCTAGAGACGGTACCTGAAGTCAAAAATGAAGTGAGAAGATTTTTCCAAGAGCAATTCTCAGCTAATATAGATTTTGTTCGCCCCATTCTAGATGGGCTCACTTTCACAAACGTGATGGAAGCTGAAAATCAAATGTTGGTCTCTCCCATCTCACTTGAAGAATTGAAGGATGCGGTTTGGAGTTGTGAAGGTAATAAAAGCCCAGGACCCGACGGTTTTAAATTTAATTTCATAAAGGCTCACTGGGAGATGTTAAAGGAAGATATTATGGGATTTGTTGTTGAATGTCAGCAGAATGCCTGCTTGCCAATAGCCATTGCCGCTTCTTTCATAGCGTTAATTCCCAAGTCAGACAACCCACAATCCCTTAGGGAGTTCCGGCCCATTTCCTTGATTGGGTGCTTATATAAAATAATTGCAAAAATTTTGGCATCTAGGCTCAAGGTGGTTTTGAGCAGGATCATTTCTCCTTATCAGATTGCTTTCTTGCCTCACAGACAGATTTTGGATGGGGTGTTAATCGCTAATGAATTGGTTCATTTGGCGAAACGGCGGAAGGATAAATGTTTGCTTCTGAAGGTTGACTTTGTAAAGGCTTACGATTCAATTGATTGGGATTTTCTGGATTGCATGTTGACTCGGATGGGTTTTGATTCACAATGGAAAAATTGGATGAAAGCTTGCATAAGGTCCACCACGATGTCCGTTTTAGTAAATGGTAGTCCTACGAAGGACTTTCCTACGTTTCGGGGGCTAAGATAGGGTGACCCGTTAGCACCTTTCCTTTTCCTCATAGTTGCTGAAGGCTTAGCTGGATTGGTGTATAAGGCGGTGGATTTGGGAGTTCTAACAGAATATAAGGCTTTCCAGGATGCATCATTCCCAATTTTGCAATATGCAGATGACACAATTCTTATGTGTGACACAATTCTCATGAATGCAGCAGCTTCTTTCCTATCGTGCAGGGTGAGCATAATTCCTTTCAAGTTTTTGGGCATTCCCGTCGGATCCAATCCAAGAAGGTACTCTACTTGGTTACCAGTTATTGAGTTGATGCATAAAAGATCAGCTTCCTGGAAGCGATCTCATCTTTCGATTGGAGGTAGAGGTTCTTTGATAAATTCAGTTTTGAGTAGTCTTCCCATTTATTTTTTCTCCTTCTACAAAGCTCCCAAAAAGGTTATTCACTCACTTATCAGCATACAAAGGAATTTCTTATGGGGTGGCAACTCTGATACTAAGAAGATATGTTGGGTTAGTTGGAAAAAGGTATGCGAACCCAAAGCATTGAGTGGTTTAGGGGTAAAAGACTTGGAACTTTTCAATGTTAGTCTTCTTGCAAAGTGGAAATGGCATTGTTTATGCGATGAAGGGGCGGTTTGGAAGAATTTATTGACACAAAAGTATGGACCGTTGCGCAACAGGATTTTGGAACATGGCCCAATAAGGAGACATTTTTTCTATTTGGTGGAGAGACTTAATCTCCCTCTGCCCAGAATGGTTTTATGATGCGGTTGGTATATACTTAGGCAATGGCGAGCAAGTAAAATTCTGGGAAGATAAATGGTTGGGAAATGGCTCACTTATGATGGATTTCCTTATTTTATTTCAGCTTGGTTCGCAGAAAACTGTTACTGTTGCATAATGTGGTCCTTTGGAGGATGGAAACTGGCACTGGCAGTGGTATTGGAGCCGTAGTTTGCTGCCAAACGAGACTGTTATGGTTCAGGAATTGGAAGCTTTATTGCAAGGGGTTCAACCGAAATTATCAGTAGCAGACAAGTGGTATTGGAAGCATACTTTATCAAAAGAATTCGCAGTAAAATCAGCATATCAGCAGCTAATGTCGCGTGATCATAACAGTTCTGTGAATCACTTGCTGGCCAAACTCTTTAAGGGTGTATGGAGCTCCTCTATCCCGTCAAAGGTAGCCATCATGGTATGGAGTATCAAGCTTGATAGGTGATGAGTGTGATTTCACCTCATATTTCATTTGCATTTTGCATGCATTTTCATATAGTTTAGGCAATTTTAATTTGAGTTTCTGTTAGTTTTTACCTTGGAACGGGTAAGGCGGTTTTGTGGTGTTGTTTTGCAGAAATTAAGGATTAAATGCTCAAAATCAACCATGATGGAGCTTGCATGAATATGGGGCTTGGAAAGTGAAGAAAATGAGCCAAACAGAGCCCATCACAGCCTAGCCGTGATGACCATCACGGCCATGATCAAGCAAAACTGAAAAGAAAAGAAGGCAAAAGTCAGAACTGGTCACGGCCTAGCCGTGATGCACATCACGGTCGTGACAAACCAAAAATTGAAAAAGCGCCCATGGCAGAACCCGTCACGGCCTGGCCGTGATGGCCATCACGGTCGTGACGCGCATTATTTGGATCCGAATTTGTGATCGGGCTTCCCTAATCTATAAATAAGCATCTGGGTAGAACATAAGAGAGACTTTTAACCCTAAGAAGAACGTTTTCTTTGAACCAGGGGCGGTCGTGACTGCTGTGGAAAGCTTCCATGGAGTTTCTTCTCTCCTTTGTTCCTATTTCTTTGCTTTTGGCTTTCTCTATGACTATGAGTAGCTAAATTTCCTTTTTGTTGGGATTAGATGTAGCTAAACCGAATCTCATGTTTTTGCCTTGATTTATTAATCCATGTTTATGCTTCTTTATTAGTGTTTGATTCCTATGCTTAATGTTTTTTGTGGTTTGATCATCCATGAATTGTTCTGAGATTTGATTTGCAATTGGGAAGTTCTTATCATTTCTTGATCTGGAATTAACCACCTAGTAAACCTTGCATCTAGGAATGGATTTTGGTTTATTAGTAATCGTGTAATCCCTACTCTTAATGCAAATTCATTAATTAGGCCACCTAAGGAATTAGGGTCTAATTAGGAGATTTAGGCTCTTGTCATCTAAGGAATTAGGACTTGAGTAATCTTGTGGGTTGATTTTAATATTTGAAGTATAAATTGGATTGGTGGTCTTAGTATTGCATGAGGAAAAGGTTTTGTGAAGTTTAATCCCAACATCTTTCATCATATTTGAAGAATCCCTTCTTTTTGCATTCCAAGTGTTTGATAAAAAACCTAAAAGAATTTGTTCCTTTTGTTTTGTTTATTTTAACTCTTGTTGGGCTTGGTATTTAATATTGAGCTCCCTTCCATCCAAATATCCGCTTAGATAGTAGTTGATTTGTTACGTGCTAGTACTTGTCTCTGTAACACCCCATTTTCTTTCATAAATAACCTTAATATATTTATATATATATATGGCATATATGTTTGAATATGGTTTTTAGATTGTTCTTGGCATCTAAGTTCACTTTTGGAAAGTTTAGCCTTAGAAAGACTAAAACCTTTTAGAGTCCTAGTAACATGTTTCACCGTTTTGGTCATATATTGAGTTATAGATGTCCGATATAGGTGATCTTTGTGGTATTGGAAAGATAAGAGAATTTTCTACAAATTTAATTAAGAGATATAAATCAAATTCGGAAGTTTAGGTTGTCAAAAATAATCAATTGTGGAGCAGGCCAGCTTGTGCGGATTTTGGATATACCTCCACTAATTTGGGTCTATCTCACCCATTTCAAACCCAAATTAAGTATATGAGCACTACTTGGAAAGCTTATTTGAAGATATATCTGTTAGAATTGAATTGATTTCGAAATATTGGTAAGAAATATCATTTATGGGTTAGGTGAAAAGTGAAGGAATCATATTGCATAATTAGTGCAAGATTAGGTGGGATAATTAGTGCAATGCTTTTTGTTTCATTCTTTTTGACTCACCAACTCCACCAACCATCCCACAATCAGATAACACCTCAAAACAACTCATAGTTGAGCAAATCATGGAGTGATTTATGGATTAGTGGAGCCCGTCATGAAAGAAAAACCAATAATCAAAGTTTGGTGGAAGACAAAAGCAAGAACATTCACCAACCATGGAATATTAATTAGGCCACCAAGGAGCACGAATTTTGTGCAGATTTATAGAGTTTCTAAGCTTATATAGAGGATGGTTATTGATGCTTAAAGAGGGGAGAAGAAAGCTTAACCTATAGACCAAAACAACCATTACCGAAAACTTGAAACTTGGTGGAACAGTTTCAGTAAATCCTTCACTACTTCTACATATACCATTGGATCTTGTTCCAAATTCATATGTTCCTAGGCTTATATTACTTCATATCCAACGGTGGAAACTTTTGTTTAATCCATATAGTGAGAGTTATTCATCTTATAAGTTTGATTTGAGTTCAACTCGGGTAGCTCCAGACCAGTCAACTTGAGAGGATCATCCTGTGCTCAGTAACCGTTGGATCTAGCTGAAACTTTTGCATAAGATAAATTAAAAGTATATCTTTATTATTACCGTTCAAATTGGTAAATAATGTCTGGTTTGTGAGATATAAGGCAAACACAGTGGCGAATTTTGTGGTAATTGCTGCCGATTTTAAGTTCTTTACAATGTGCCTTCCACAATGTGTTTCGTAGGTGAATCTTGAAGCTCAGGGACCCTAGTGGATCTTACTTCTTCTTAAACGCGAACTTCAATCCAGGTATGGGGAGAAGGGTAGTGTTTACATAGGCTTGGAGTTAGAGTAAAGTAAAAGGGGTCCCCATAACCCCGTATTTATCTGTTACTAAATGATTTTAATACGTATGAGGCTGTGATTGTTGATTATAACATGCTAGTGGTCGTTGTTGGATATTTGATTATTCATGCTTATGTTCATAATGTTTGGTTTGTGATTATGCTGTTGCTGTTGTTGTTAATATGAATATGTTGACATAATAATGTGTTGGATAACGCTGTTGTTGTTATGACTGTTGATGGTTAAGTCTTGGGTGCTTATTGTCCCAAGCAACGTTATTTTTAAGTCTCGAGTACTTGTTGGTGCAAGCGGAGGTGTGGCGTTTGCCGTTGATTGCTGTTTGACATGCATTTCATTGGAGATGTTGTTGGGAGATGTTCGACATAGGGGAGATCGTCCGAGAGTAAGGCGATCTGGCCATCCACGGTAGGTTACCCAAGGTTTCGTAACCGCGGCCCCCCGTGATGAGGCATCCATGGTTTGGTGCGTTGGCTATCCATAGGGTCTACCCGAGGTTAGGTGGACTGCTGGTGTTGGTGTTTATTGGCCAATACGGATATGTAACTCCGAAGTCGTTCATCTTGAGTTAGCTGGATCCACATGCATAGTTGGAGTAGCGGAGTAGTTGGTTCCTTGCATTGCATAGCATATTCGATGGTGTTGTTGTTGATGTACGTTGATACATGCTAAAAACTATATGCCTATGTTGATGCCATGCTTGTATGATTTACTTTACTTCCTACCTCTATGTTGATTATGTATACATGAACTTACTCCCCTTCATTTGTTGCTTGTGTTTGGCCTGAACGGCATTTGCAGAGGATGACGGGCAGCCTGGAGAGGAGTGACTCTGAGGAGCCGCCACTCATAGTTAGGGCCTGCTTTTATGTTTTAATTCTTTTGGTTTAGATGTATTTCCGTTATACGGAAGGATTATACCAGCTCTGTATGTGACATCGGGTTTGGGTTTTATTATGTTTATTTGATTTAACTATTTATTTCCGCGATTTTGAAACTTGGTTCATGTGGGACTTTTCTACCCATGGACAACTCACTGAATTCTTATTCAGGTTATGCATGTCTGTTTAATTGACTTTTGGATTTTATGTCCTTTATCATGCGGGGTAGAAGGGTGTCACAGTCTCAGTCCTCGTGGGAACGATATCCCTCTTACCACTTTACTACTTGTACGACTAGGTATACTTGCCTAGAAATCGTCAACAAGTTTTTGGCGCCGTTGCTGGGGACTGTGTTTCAATATTAGCATACCCATTTCGATTACTAATTTAAGCACAATTTTATTTTTTGTTTTATTATATGTTTCTCTTTGCTGTCATTTAGTACTAACATTCTTGGTCTCTAGGTTTTTGTGCATGCGAGGTACTATCCCAGTTGACCAACTTCTCTACGATCCTGAAATAGAAAGAACAGCTCAGGAGAATCGGAGTCAAGCAAGACAGCAGAAGTTATTAGAACGACAAGAAAGAGAACAAGAGACCTCCACTTCACAAGTTCATCAAGAACCACTTGAGATGGCAGGCAACGGTGAGGATGTTCCACGGAGGACACTTGGGGATTATGCCAATACAAATGTCAATCGGTATGTCGCTAGCATAGTGAGGCCTCCAGTGAATTCCAACAATTTTGAGATCAAGCCGGCTCTCCTGAATATGATGCAACAAAATCAATTTGCCGGGATGGAGAAGGAGGATCCTAATAATCATGTCTCCAACTTCATTGAGTTATGTGATACGGTGAAGATAAATGGTTCTACCGATGATGCAATTCGCCTAAGGTTGTTTCCTTTCTCTCTAAGAGATAGAGCCAAGGCTTGGCTCCAATCTCAACCAAGGGGGAGCATCACTACATGGGATAACTTAGAGGCTTAGTTTCTTGCAAGGTTCTTTCCCGCCTCAAGATTTGTGAAGACACAGGGTGATATCACAAGCTTTGTTCAACAAGAGGGTGAAACTCTTCATGACACATGGGAAAGGTTCAAAGACTTGCTCCAAAAATGTCCAAATCATGGGTTTGATGATCTTGTCCAAATGCAAACATTTTGCAATGGATTGAGGCCGTCAACCAAGCTTATGTTGGATGCCTCAGCTGGAGGTTCCATGAACACAAAGACACCGGAGGAAGCATTGACTTTGATAGAAGTTATGGCATCGAATGACTATCTGATGCATCATGACAGAGGTACCACATCAAGAAGGGGAGTGTTGGAGTTAGACTCACAAACTGCACTTTTGGCTCAAAATAAGCTTATGTCACAATAACTTGAAGCCATTACCAAGCAACTAGTTCAACTCCCACAACAACTCCAAACCATGCAAGGGACAACCATGCCACCTCAACAGGTAATGATATGTGATTTTTGTGGAGGAGATCATGATAATGGAAATTGTGAGGCCACACCTAGTTCCCATGAGGAAGCTAATTATATGGGGAACTATGGGCGGCAAGGTAACAACCAATATTCCAACAATTACAACCAAGGGTGGAGGAATCAACCAAGTTTTGGTTGGAAACAAGATGCCGGACAAGCAAGTAAACCTCATCCCACACAACCGCCTCAAGACCGGACTTCTATCTTGGAGAACACCCTCAATAAATTCATGCAAATGTCCATGTCAAACCAAAAAAACACTGATGCTTCCATAAAAAACTTGGAGGTTCAAGTTGGACAAATTGCAAAGCACCTAGAGGAACAATCTAGCGGCAGTTTTTCAGGTAATACTCAAATAAATCCTAAAGAGCATTGTAAGGCTGTTGTTTTGAGGAGTGGTAAAAGTCTTGAGAAAGTGAGCGGTGAGCCTTTATTGAAAAATAAGAGAGTTACTGAAAAAACTGAGTTGAGTGCTGAAAAAAGAGCGAAAAATGAGGAAAAAGGCAAAGAGGTTGTAATAGAGGAAGAAGAAAAAGGTAGCGAAAAAGACAAGAGAGAGAAGTTAGTGGATGAAGATTCAATTTTGAGGAAGAGTAAGAGTCAGATTTTGAAAGATGGGGACAAGCTTCAAGATATCCCTTCTTATGTAAAATTGCCATATCCTCACTTAAGCAAGAAGAAGGAGAAGGAAGAACAATTTGCCAAATTTCTTGACATCTTTAAGAGGTTACAAATCAACATACCCTTTGCTGAAGCACTAGAGCAAATGCCAACTTATGCAAAGTTCATGAAGGAGTTACTTACGAAGAAAAGGAGGTTTAAAGAAGATGAGACTATTGCCTTAACGGAAGAATGTAGTGCGATAATTCAAAGGAAGCTACCTCCAAAGCTTAAAGCTCCTAGTAGTTTTACAATCCCTTGTTCAATTGGGAGTGTTGCTATTGGGAAGGCCTTGTGTGACTTGGGGACGAGTATCAATTTGATGCCGCTTTCAATCTTGAACAAGCTTGGAGGTGGTGAAGTGAAACCAACAAGGATGGCATTGCCACTAGCCGATAGATCAATCAAGCGTCCTCTTGGTATTATGGAAGATGTTTTGGTTAAAGTGGATAAGTTTATCTTCCCAGCAGATTTTGTGATATTAGACATGGAGGAGGATGCAGAAGTTCCACTTATATTAGGGAGACATTTTCTAGCAACTGGTCGTGCTTTGATAGATGTACAAAGAGGCCAACTTCGACTCAGAGTGCAAGATGAAGAGGTTATTTTCAATGTATTTGAAGCTATGCATCGCCCGAGTGATGAAGAGAATTGTTTCCGCATGGACATTGTGGATGTAGTGGCTAAAGAAGTCTTTGCACATCAGCACCACTCCTCTACTCTTGAGAAGGTATTTATGAATTCTATTGAAAATCTTGATGAGAAAGAGGAGAAGGAAATAGAGGAGTGTTTGTGTGATTTGGAAGCTCAACCCAATCAACTTGTTGTCAATACTAAGAAAGAAGAGCTCAAAAAGGATGAAGTCCAAGAAAAGCTCAAGTTAGAGCTTAAACCTCTACCTCCCCACTTGAAATATGTGTTTCTTGGTGAGAATGATGAAAATCCTGTCACTGTGAGCAATGTATTGTCTAAATTGGAAGTGGAGAAACTTGTAAGGGTGCTTAGAGAGCATACAATAGCTATTGGATGGTCCATCTTATATTTGAAAGGTATTAGCCCTACATTTTGTATGCACAAGATTATGATGGAGGCTGAATTTAAACCAGTGGTCCAACCGCAAATGAGGCTCAATCCTACAATGAAAGAAGTGGTAATGAAGGAGGTGCTGAAACTCCTTCAAGCCGGAATGATCTATCCGATTTCCGATAGTGCTTGGGTGAGTCCGGTACAAGTGGTTCCCAAGAAAGGTGGCGTGACCGTTGTGAAAAGCGAGAAGAATGAGTTAATCCCAACTAGAACGGTCACCGGTTGGCGAATGTGTATAGATTACCGGAAGCTAAATCAAGCTACTAGGAAAGATCACTTCCCACTTCCATTTATGGACCAAATGTTGGAGAGGTTGGCCGGGCAAGCTTATTATTATTTATTGGATGCTTATTCGGGTTATAACCAAATTGCGGTTAACCCGGAAGAGAAAACTGCCTTCACATGTCCTTTTGGAGTTTTTGCCTATCGGAAGATGCCTTTCGGTCTTTGTAATGCGCCTGCAACATTTCAAAGGTGCATGCTTTCCATTTTCTCTGATATGGTAGAAAAATACATTGAAGTTTTTATGGATGATTTTTCTGTTTTCGGTTCCTCTTATGATAATTGCTTGTCTAACCTTGCTGCTGTGTTAAAGAGGTGCATGGACACCAATTTAGTCTTAAATTGGGAGAAGTGTCATTTTATGGTGCAGGAGGGAATTGTGCTTGGGCACAAGATTTCAGCTAAGGGGATCGAAGTGGATAGATCCAAGATTGATGTAATTGAGAAACTACATCCACCAGTGAATGTCAAGGGTGTGAGGAGTTTTCTTGGTCATGCAGGCTTTTACCGGCGGTTCATCAAAGACTTCTCAAAGATAGCCAAGCCGTTGTGTAGCCTTTTGAACAAGGACACACCATTTGTGTTTGATACTGCCTGTCTTACTTCTTTTCAGATTTTGAAAGAAAAGTTGATCACCGCTCCCATTCTTGTTGCACCCAACTGGGAGTCACCATTTGAATTAATGTGTGATGCCAGTGACTACGCAGTTGGGGCAATTTTGGGACAACGAAGGGAAAAGTTTTTCCATGCCATTCACTATGCTAGCAAGGTTCTCAATGAGAACCAAATAAATTATGCAACAACTGAAAAAGAGTTGCTAGCCATAGTGTTTGCATTGGAAAATTTTCGCTCATACTTGATTGGGTCCCAAGTCACTATTTTTACTGATCATGCTGCAATTAAATATTTGTTGACTAAGTTAGATTCAAAACCAAGACTCATAAGGTGGATTTTATTGTTGCAGGAATTTGACTTAGTCATTAAGGACAAAAAGGGCAGCGAAAATATGGTGGTTGACCACTTATCTCGGTTAGTGAATGAAGAGGTTACTGCAAAAGAAAAGGACATTCGGGATGAGTTCCCGTATGAGGCTTTATTTATAGTGCATGAAAGACCATGGTTTGCCGACATGGCAAATTTCAAGGCAGCCAACATTGTTCTAGAGCACCTCACTTGGCAACAAAAGAAAAAATTCTTTCGGGATGCCAACCATTTCATGTGGGATGACCCATTTTTGTTCAAGGTTGGACCGGATGGCTTATGGAGGAGGTGTGTTAGTCAAGAGGAAGCAAAGAGTATTTTGTGGCATTGTCATAACTTTCCATATTGTGGACATTACAATGGGGAGAGGACAGCTGCAAAGGTCCTCCAATCTGGGCTCTTTTGGCCCTCAATCTTCAAGGACTCTTACAATCATGTGAAGAGTCGTGACAAGTGCCAAAGGACCAGGAACATATCTAAAAGGGATGAGATGCCACTTCAAAACATATTGGAGGTTGAAGTATTTGATTGTTGGGGCATAGATTTTATGGGTCCACTTCCACCTTCATTCTCCAATCAATATATCTTGGTGGGGGTGGACTATGTTTCTAAATGGGTGGAGGCCGTTGCAACATCGAAGAATGATGCACAAACAGTAATTAAGTTCATCAAAAAGAACATTTTTGCCCTGTTCGGTGTCCCAAGGGTCCTTATAAGTGATGGGGGATCTCACTTCTGCAACTCACAACTGAAAAATGTGTTGACCAATTATGATGTGAAGCATAAGGTGGCATCTCCATATCATCCGCAAACAAATGGTCAAGCGGAGGTGTCTAACCGGGAGATTAAGCGAATTCTGGAAAAAACTGTGGCCACTTCAAGAAAAGATTGGGCAATGAAGCTTGACGATGCCTTGTGGGCTTACCGTACTGCATTAAAAACTTCTTTGGGGTTATCTCCATTTCAGATGGTCTATGGGAAGACATGTCATCTACCCGTAGAGTTGGAGCATCGAGCCTTTTGGGCATTGAAGTTCTTGAATTTTGATGCCACTTTGGCGGGTGAGAAAAGAGTCCAACAGCTGCATGAATTAGAGGAGATGCACCTTAATGCATATGAGAATGCAGCTATTTACAAGCAGCGAGTCAAGACTTATCATGACAAGAAGATCGTGATGAAATCATTCTAGTCGGGACAACAAGTTTTATTATTCAACTCCCGGCTGAGATTGTTTCCGGGCAAGTTGAAGTCTAAGTGGTCGGGACCGTTCATTGTCAAAGAAGTCTCATCTCATGGAGCTATAGAAGTGGAGGATCCTACTTCAAAAAGGACCTTCAAAGTCAATGGCCAAAGGCCCAAGGCCTACTTGGGTGGTGACATCGAGAGATTGACCACAACTGTGCGCCTTCGTGATCCTTGAGATTTCCGGCCTGTCAAGCTAGTGATGTTAAAGAAGCGCTTCTTGGGAGGCAACCCAAGTTTTCTTTCCCTTTTCCATTTGTTTTTGGAATTTTGTTTTTGAATAAATTGAGAAGATAAGAAAAGAACGATCACTAATTGATGGCTTTGCCAAGTACTTTCAGGTTCTTAAGGAAGGAAGAGCAAAAAGGCAAGCAAAAATAAAGCAGAAGTCATCACGCCCAAGCCGTGATAGTGGTCACGGTCGTGATCAGCTTAATGAGAAGATCAGAAAGGATCACGGCCCAGTCGTGATATCCATCACGGGCGTGATGAGAAGGACCCTGAAGATCAGAGAGTATCACGGCCTAGCCGTGATGGAGGTCACGACCGTGACAGGCCAGCTCCTATGGACCAGAATTGATCACGGCCTGCCCGTGATGAGCATCACGGCCGTGACACATTTTCCAGCATCTCTTCAACTAGGCATGTGAGCCAGCACCCGCTACCACCTCGATGAGTTGTTCCATTTTTCTCCTCTCTCCGACTTGATTATTTACATTGGGGACAATGTAAGTTTTTAAGCTTGGGGTAGGGGTATTTTTGCAAATTTTTGAATTTTTGCATTTTTCATGTTGCATTCATATAGGCATAGTTTTGCATGATCACTTGATTAGATTACCCCTTGCTTAGATTATGCATCCAATTGTGAGAACTTAGTGCCAAATAAATTGAGATAGTGAATTTTTGAACCCAATTTTTTTTATTCTTGTGATAAGGCTACAAATAAAAATACTTGAGATGATCTTTGATAGTTGATAATTAGCATGTGGTTCCGTAGATTTGTGTTTCTCATTGATTTTTGAACTACTAAATGTGAGATTTTTGAGCCAAAAAGGGGTACTCACTAAATCTACCCCATTCCTTTTGATAGAGTGTTTTATTCCTCTTGGATTGTATTCTCTAGAACTTGACTTGAAACCGTTTTGAAGCTTAAAAATTTTTTGAAAACATTTTTGAAAATGATTGAGGCACTAGGTATTTTTACGGCCTTCTGAGCTTTGCTTGATTAAATGCTACCCCTTAGTTGCCTGATTTTGAGCCTACAAGAATAAAATACTTTCCTTGGTACCCTGAAATATTTTAATGAATGATGCTTGGTAGGAGACCTTCTAAAGTATTGCACAAAAGGGTAAAAATGTAGTTTGAAAAGTATGGGATGAGAAAGTTAGAAAAATATTTCTCTTGAATTGAAAATCTCCCCTTCTCCAAAATATATATATATATATATATATATATATATATATATATATATATATATATAGAGAGAGAGAGAGAGAGGGGGAGAAGGGGATGACAAAAGGAAGTGAGAAATAAAATAAAAAGAAAGAAAGAAAGGTGGAAAAATGAATCAAAACCCAAAAAGGTATTTTAGAGGTGTCATGCTTTGCAATGCTTGATATTTTGTTTAGCCTTCTTGAAATTTCCTATTCTTGATTTCCCCACCTAACGATTAATCCCATGGCCCCGTTACAACCAAAGTAAAAGACCTCTTGATTCTTATGTGTTTTCATGAATAAAGTAGAGATTTGGTTAATAGTCAAGCTTATGGTAGAATTCATTCCTTGAGGAAATTGAGCGAATTGTCATATATCCTTTAACACTTGACTGAGGTGAGAAAGAGTGCCCGAATCAGTGAGAATATGAGTCTAGGAAACCTAAGCTTCTAATTGGACTTGAAATTGATTGTCTCTTGGTGAATTATTTGAAAATGCCTGTTACTTGGATTAGTTACTCGGGTTCTTGGTTCACTATCCATGCTCTGATTATGTATACCTTCTGGCCTTGGTGATTGCTTGAGGACAAGCAAAGTCTTAAGCTTGGGGTGATTTGATGAGTGTGATTTCACCTCATATTTCATTTGCATTTTGCATGCATTTTCATATAGTTTAGGCAATTTTAATTTGATTTTTTGTTAGTTTTTACCTTGGAACGGGTAAGGCGTTTTTGCAGTGTTGTTTTGCAGAAATTAAGGATTAAATGTTCAAAATCAACCATGATGGAGCTTGCATAAAGATGGGGCTTGGAAAGTGAAGAAAATGAGCCAAAAAGAGCCCATCACGGCCTAGCCGTGATGACCATCACGGCCATGATCAAGCAAAACTGAAAAGAAAAGAAGGCAAAAGTCAGAACTGGTCACGGCCGTGACAAACCAAAAATTGAAGAAGCGCCCCTGGCAGAACCCGTCACGGTCGTGACGCGCATTATTTGGATCCGAAATTGTGATTGGGCTTCCCTAATCTATAAATAGGCATCTGGGGAGAACATAAGAGAGACTTTTAACCCTAAGAAGAACGTTTTCTCTGAACCAGGGGCGGTCGTGACTGCTTTGGAAAGCTTCCATGGAGTTTATTCTCTCCTTTGTTCCTATTTATTTTCTTTTGGCTTTCTCTATGACTATGAGTAGTTAAATTCCCTTTTTGTTGGGATTAGATGTAGCTAAACCGAATCTCATGTATTTGCCTTGATTTATTAATCCATGTTTATGCTTCTTTATTAGTGTTTGATTCCTATGCTTAATGCTTTTTGTGGTCTGATCATCCATGAACTGTTCTGAGATTTGATTTGCAATTGGGAAGTTCTTATCATTTCTTGATCTGGAATTAACCACCTAGTAAACCTTGAATCTAGGAATGGATTTTGGTTTATTAGTAATCGTATAATCCCTACTCTTAATGCAAATTCATTAATTAGGCCACCTAAGGAATTAGGGTCTAATTAGGGGATTTAGGCTCTTGTCATCTAAGGAATTAGGACTTGAGTAATATTGTGGGTTGATTTTAATATTTGAAGTATAAATTGGATTGGTGGTCTTAGTATTGCATGAGGCAAAGGTTTAGTGAAGTTTAATCCCAACATCTGTCATCATATTTGAAGAATCCCTTCTTTTTGCATTCCAAGTGTTTGATAAAAATCCTAAAAGAATTTGTTCCTTTTATTTTGTTTATTTTAACTCTTGTTAGGCTTGGTATTTAATATTGAGCTCCCTTCCATCCAAATATCCGCTTAGATAGTAATTGATTTGTTACGTGCTTGTACTTGTCTCGGTCCTCGTGGGAACGATATCCCTCTTACCTCTTTACTACTTGTACGACTAGGTATACTTGCCTAGAAATCGTCAACAATAGGTTGCCCACAAGGCCAGCTCTATTGTGGAGTGGGGTTATTTTGCCTAAACATAATTCTTCTTGTGTTTTATGCTTTCAACAGGAGGAAACTATAAGTCATCTTTTATTTGCATGTCCTTTTTCATATGCAGTGTGAAGTTCTATATATTCTTGGATTGATTTTAATGGGGCTTGGGACTATGACGGAGCTTCAAATTTCATTCAACATGGACTCTTATTTTTAGGAAAGGTGAAGAAACAGTTAGGTATTTAATTTGGTGTGCTGTGGTATGGAACTTGTGGTCTTTAAGGAATAATATTTTGTTTAGGGATGTTGTTGCTGCACTTTCAGAAGTTGTTGCAAAAATAAAAGTAGTATCATGGGGTTGGTTCATCGCTAGAGCAAGGAGAAATTTCGGATGGAAATATTCCGATTGTTGTGTGAGTCCGTTGAGTTGCTTACAGTCAGTTAAGTGACTTCTTGTTATATCATGATGTATTGGGTTTGAGTACCTCTTGTACTCCATTATGAATAAATATTTGCTTATAAAAAAAAAAACACTATCACACTGCTTATGCTTAGGTTTGGGAGACACTCGTTTTGGCAGTTTTGCAATCGCTAAGATACAATGAAATTAAAGTATACTTAATCATGTTCGCTTGCACTTTTGTTACTTCGTGTGTGTGTGTGTCTATATATATATATATATATATGGTCTTAATTTTAGGGAAAAGTTTATACACAATGTTTAAACTTTATCCTGTTTGTAAATAGGCATATTTAACTAATTTTTTCTATCTTAATTAACCCTTAAATTCCTATTATTAGTAAAGAAAATCATTTGACTATTTTTTCATCTCAATTAATCCTTAAACTCCTACTATTTGTAAAGTCAATATTTTTATTAACTCTCTTACTTAAATCACTAACGGTGAATAAGTTCAACCTGTCACAACCCAAAAATTCAAATCATGGCCGGCGCACAATCATACATTCCTGGCCTGGCGAGCGTATTAGTTACACAACATCCTTGATAGAAATTAAATAGCATTTTTACTAAATTTTCGACAGAGTCTCCTTTATAACTCCGACATCCCAAAACAAAAAATAACCACCTACTAAAATATTTATATTAACATTCCAGAAGTTCCGGTCATACAAAATACATCAAGATGATATTTTAAATCATTAATATAACTCGAAGGAATCTAGTACTAGTTTCCTATATATAGCTGTGGAGTGAAAAGATTTTCAAAATACATCGAAAAGGACTTCCAACAAAAGGGCCTACCCAAAAAGTGGCACTGTCTGGACAATCTGAAGCTTTTAGAAGCCCACTACTCAACTACCTCGGGAATTTGTATGGAAACATAAGAAGGGTGAGTCACACAGACTCTGAGGGCAAAACAATCACCATACTGGAGTATTGATATAGTAAAATCAAGTAACTTCAGTGAAGCATATATATAAAAATCATTAAACTTATAAATTTAACATGTTACAAATAATAATATGTTTAATGCCCAATATAGTTAAAGAGGTAAAAATAGAAATGAATAACTAAAATAACAAAACACAAGTTTAAATAAATTTTTAATCACAGTGGGGTCACACAAGAGAGAATAAAAAATCTGAGGCGGCTCCATCTCGTTGATAGCCCTCTCCTCCTAATGGTGGCCTCTCCCCTAGGGGCGGCTCCATCAAACTGATAACCTCTCCTCATTCAAGTCACATCAATCATATCTCAACGGGGGACAGCTCATCTTGTTGATAGCCCTCTCCGTGCACTGGCGACTCCATCTAACAGATAGCTCTCTCCTCCCGGAATATATATAATTAGATGCACCTAGACTGTTATCCCCGCTAACGGCTATGGGATGGATCCCCCGAATCACAACTCTCAAATTATTTCCATTTTGTATCCACCTCTTCAAGAATAAAGTTCAATCAATCTCATATTTGAAGCTCAACTGCTATTAAATAAGCGCTCAGATATAATAAAAAATATATTTAGTGAAAATCCACAACCTTAAAATGTTCTGGAATGATATAAATAAATACCAAAGGTATGTTTCCCCAAAAATAATTCCAAAAACAGTTTTAATATAACAAGATAATTAAAAATAATAATTATAAAATATTTTAAACATGTCACAGTTGATTATCATTCACTCACAAATATGGAGAGACAACAAATCTACTCACATCAACTCCAAGGGAAGATGACAAATGCTAACTGACAGATCTCAAAGTGCCCAAACGCGCGACTTCACGGAGTGAGTACCTTTCTTCCTTTAGAGAGCTCCAACCCTAATCCAAAAATCACTACAACTTAGATTCTCAAAAGAAAGAGGTAGAGTTTCAAGATTTCTATAATAATATCACAGTGATGCTTGAGATTGGAAGAAAAATGGAGGAAAAAGGAAGAAGAAAATGGATCAAAAGGGACAAAAGAGAAGATGGAGGGAGAGAGAGCATCGAGGGCAGTGGGGGTTTAGCAGGAAAAAGAAGGGGATTGGGTCTTTGGTTTAGAAGCTTCTTGTCGAAGCTTAAAAAAATGCTATATTTTTTTTTTAACTTTAGTGAAACGGTTCGTTTCACAACCGTTCATTTTGCTTAATCCAAATTATAGAAATTTTTATTTATCAATTAAAAAAAATAGAAAATAAGAACAAAGTCTTGAGAACTGTACGTTCTCCTATTTCCTCCTTTGTTCTTTGGTTGCATGGGGAAGATTCAAGAAGGTAGTTTCAATTTCATTTGTATTTTGAAATGGGTTGATGTGAATAAAGTTTTTTCATCTTCTGGGTTGTTGTTTAAGATTGGGGGACGGCTTCCTTTTCACGGAATTAAAAGAACATAGGGGAGAAAAGGAGAATAGAAGCATACAAGTCTCGAGTCAATTGTTATTATTTTATTTTATAAAAAAATTTAAAAAATTCAATCAACGATTTGGATTTAAGCGTAATGAATGGTTGAGTTTATTCACCGCTAGTGATCTAACCGGGACGTTAACAAGAGGATTGATTTTATTGGTGATAGGAGTTTAAGGACTAACTGGGACGAAAAAAAATAGTTAAACGATTGATTTTACTGATAGTAGGAGCTTAATAACTAATTGGGATGAAAAAATAGTTGATTATCTGATAGAGGACGTGGATGCACTTTTTCCTAATTGGAACCCCTGACTTTGTAGGTAAAATTCACCTCAGGGTTAGCCCAAGAGTAAGTGATATCTAAAGCAAACTTTGAGTGATATTATTTTGTTTTTAAGTAAGAAAGTGTACTTGGGTCGGGCTGTGCTTTAGGAAGAGCATTTTTACTAGTATATGTGACTTTTATACTTTATAAAAACTAATGTCGCGACCGTCCCGTCGGGGAGCCACGAAAAGGAAGGTAAAGACAGAGGAGCCGCCACTAAAATTTTTATTGGAAAAATCTTAGAAAACCCAATTATTTAAAGGTAAACTGGTCTAAAAAAAGAGAAAGATGAGTCCGGGAGTCGGATACGAGTAGGGAAGGTGTTAGCACCCCATATCGCCCGTTTTAAAACAACGGTACCTCAAGTTAATTGTGCAAAAACATTTTAATAACCTTTTAAATATTTATTTTACCCCAAAAATTATTTACAAGAAAGAATTATTTTTAATTTTTAATGTTTTAAGTTTTTATTAATTTTTATATTTTTAAATTTATTATTTATAAAAACTAAATGAGGTTGAACATGGCACATGAGTCCACAGGGTAACCTCAAATCTAAGGGACTTGATATGACACCGTGTCCGTAAGGCATCCCTAAAAATAGAAAAGTTTAATTATTTTGATTAATTAAAAAGAGACACAAAAAAAGGAAAATTTAGTTTTGGCTTGACAAGATGATTTATCTTGCTCCTACGTATTCCGGGAGCGATGGGAAACTAAAAGTCACGTAGTTCATTGGAAAAGATTTGATTGGTTGATTGATTTTAATTTTAAAAAAATGAGTTTTTTATTTTTTATGAAGAAGAATTTTATTTCAAAATGAATTCATTCTTGCACAAGGTTCAAGATAGCGATACTATACGGTAAACCCTTACAATTCATACACCACTTGAGGATGAGAAATTCATACATCAACATCGTAGATTGTTGTGTGAATCCAAAATATTTTATTTTATAAAAATATATTATTAAAAATTTGTTAAGAGAGCAAATTTAAAATATTTCATTATCTTTTAACAAAATGGAATTCACTCATGCATAGGGTCCAAGATAGCAGTGCTACATGATAAACCCTTACAATTCATACGTCACTTGAGGATGAAAATTCATACATCAACGTCATAGATTGTTGCGTGAATTAAAAAGATTTATTTATTTTTGTTTTATAAAATCGGATAAACTTTGTTAAAAAAGTGGAAATTGAAAACATTTATTATTTTTTATAAAAGATGATTAACTTTCGCACAGGGTTAAAGATAGTCAAGCTATACGATGAACCTTTACAATTCCTATGACACTTGAGGATGAAAATTCATACATCAACGTCATAGAGTGTTGCACGAATAAAAAAGATTTAATTTTCAAGGATTTTATTTTTATTTTGTCATTTTTGATTTTTTTTGTATTTTTCATAGCTTAGCATCTTTTTTTTTGAAAGAACTTGTCCCAATAAACAAACTAGAAGGAGAACAAAACTGATGTCTTGGTCTTAAGGACACTAATCCCATATGCCAAGAGGAAAAAAAATAAAAAAAAAATTAAATGAAACACGCCCACACCCTAACTCAAAAGCCCAACCCACTTAGAGCCCAAACATTTTAATCAGCAAAATGAAAAAGTAAAAAAGGGCAACAAAAAAAAACAAAACAAGAAGAAAACAGATCAGAGAAGCTGTGACTTCATCATCGTTACCACTATGGCCAAGGGAGAACAAGGGTGGCTGAACAGAGGCGCCGAACAACACGACGGAGATGAGCGGCGCGACAACGTCGAAGCAGGAAGCGCGAATGGCGATGAGCGGTGCTGGGTGGCAAGGAAAGGGCCGACGATTCGTGGTGGTGGCGGACTAGGCAGGGACAGGGGGCTCTTCACGATGGCTCGCGGTGATAGCGAGGCGTACGCGACTGGAGCGGGTGACGACGCTGCTGCGTCAGGCGCAGCGGCCGGATCCGCGTGCGGTGGTGCGAAGGACCGAGTGCTGAGTTGTGCGGTGATGGATCTGGCCGCGATTCGGACTGGCAACGCCGGCACGGCACGACTCAGCGGAGCTCCGGAGGAACTCAGTATAGGGATCCGAATCTCTTTTCCTTGATGTATTTGGGTTGCTCTGTTTATTGATATTTGGATTGGGGAAGGAACTTCAGTTATGGTGCTTGGACTGGTAGAGAAGGGGAAAAATGAGTATTTGAGGTGGAAGATGAAGATAATGAAAGGAAGGTGAGTTTTTTTTAAGGCAATTTTGGGGAACTCTGTGTATTGACTTTCAGAAAACCATTTTGAAACCCTCCTCCTCTCTTCCCCCCTTCTGTGAATTTTTTATTGCTCTTTTTAAAGGGAGGGGATGAAGTGAAGATCCCCCTAGTTTTGACATTGAGACAAGTTGAAAATAGAGTGTTGCAGTGATTCAACTCTCTTTAGTCCTCTCAATTTCCAATTCTGTTTTTCTTCTTCCTTTGATCAAGGCGTGACCCCCTTCCCAACTCTGAAAATTAGCTATAAAAGGATTGTGATTTCTTGAGTCCTGGGGAAGATTTTGACAGTTGCACTGGCATCCTTGAGAAGCCCTTATCTGAGTGTTGCTTCATTCAAGAATGCTTGGGAGCATGTTGGTTAGAAAACAAAACTGATGGGGAAAGACCATAAGGATGACACTGTCGTTGGGAAGACAAATAAGGCACAATGCAAATTTCTTTCCTTTTTTATTTTATCTTTATTTTATATTTTATATTTTAGAAGAAATCATATCATTATTTTTATTTTTGTCTAAGTGAGCTATTGGGATCTCTAAAAAAACTTAGATGTTGGGCCAAGATGAAGTGAGCTGGGGGATGGACTAAGAATAACCTTGTAACATAACTGTCCAATAACAAACAAATTATTTTTCTTGGCGTTTTTTTTTATAAAAAGAAATGATAAAATACCCGGACAAAATTAGGTGTTCACAGCTGCCCCTCTTTACTTGTTTCTTAGTAGATACTAGGTGTAACCGTAGTTAACTGATTATCATTATAAGAAACTAGTAAAGACAATAACTCCAATTTTTGTCCGGGGTACACTTGACAAGCAAAGGGCCTGTGACTACAATGCGATTTTCCTGTAAAGAACCCGCGGGTTGGATTTCCCACTGAGGTTGGTTCGCATTGAGATTAAAAACAAAGATAAAGAGCTTACAGGGTGGATTGCCTGCCAGAAGCTTGGATAAAAAGGTAAAAGAGCTTACGGGGTGGATTGCTTGTCGGAAGCTTGAACATAAAGGTTAATGAGCTTACGGGGCGGATTGCTCGTCAGAAGCTCAGACAAAAAGGTAAAAGAGCTTACGGGGTGGATTGCCCATCAGAATCTCGAATAAAAAAAACTAAAAGAGCTTACGGGAAACTAAAAGTGCTTACGGGGTGGATTTCCCGTGAGAAGCTCGAACAAAAAAAACTAAAAGAGCTTACGGGGTGGATTGCCCTTGAGAAGCCCGAAGAGCTTACGAGGTGGAATACCCGTCAGAAGCTCGAACTGAAAGATAAAAGAGCCTACGGGGTGGATTGCCCGTCAGAAGCTCAAACTGAAAGATAAAAGCTTGCGAGGCCATATAGACAAATGCAATATATGAATGCCGATTTTGCTCACTGATGGAATGACAATGCGAAAACTCAAATAACTAACTTTCAATTCACAGAATGAATGATGATGATGAGAACCCTTATTAATTTTGGGCACGATGCAAAAGATTGTTGATAAATTAATTCTTCTTTGTTGTTTCTTTTTCATTATTGGATCCTTGACCCCTTAAAAGCGTTAATCACAGTCAGTCTTGAGGATGAACTAAAAGAAGGCCCATCTCATCGAGGAAAGATATCTTGCACTCTTGTTTTCTGATGGTAGACGTCTTTGATGATAATTATCCCAGTGGTTGATCTTTAATATTCTTCTTTTTCTTTAGTGCCCTTTATAGGGGGAGCATCGTGCCCCTATGACCTTTTGAGGCTTTCCAAGGTATTCTAACTGCTTGAAAACACCATTACTTGTTTCACATTTCAGTATATACTTATCAGGATGAATGCACACACACAAATGACAAAAGTTAAGAGAAAGGGACCAAGGTAGCGAAATAAAATAAAGGAAGTCAATGTCATTATATTTGGATTGAAGAAGGTGTACAAAGCATAAATTGCAAAACATTACGGAGTAGAATCGCATCTCCTCAAGTGATGTCTCTCTCAATGACTAATGTTAGTATCCCTCATACAATCTTGATTGCCCATTAATTGGCTTCAGAGATGTTGTTTGCCCCAGTCTTCATACATCCAACCTACTGACTGCCCCAGCTCATTGGCTTGACGACACTTCCATTGTTATGTTTTATTTTTGAACCCTAACTTTTGTCTAGACCGCCTTTTCAGGTTTTCAGCCTAGCGGGTTGCTCTAACTTTTGCCTAGACTGTCTTTTCAAATTTTCAGTCTAGCGAGCTTTTCTTTTTTTTCATTTTTCACTTTTCTTTTCTTCTTCTTCTTGGGAAGTGTGTTCAAGCATAATACTTTTTGACTGCATCTGAGTTTACAGGGAGTGGAAGATCTTCCCCATCCATCCTGGTGAGAATTAAACCCCCTCCAGAGAATGCCTTTTTCACTACGTAAGGTCCGTTGTAGTTCGGGGTCCACTTCCCTCGATGATCTTTTTGGATTGGTAGGATCTTTTTGAGCACTAGATCACCTTCCCGAAACTGTCGGGGGCGTACTTTCTTCTCGTAAGCTCTCATCAACCTTTTCTGGTACAATTTACCGTGACACAGTGCTGCTAATCTCTTCTCTTCGATGAGGTTCAATTGGTCCAGTCGATCCTGAACCCACTCAGCTTCTTCCAGTTTTGCTTCTCATAGTACCCTTAATGAGGGGATCTCTACTTCAATCGGGAGCACTGCCTCCATCCCATACACTAAAGAATATGGCGTTGCCCCTGTCGAGGTACGAATAGAGGTACGATAGCCGTGCAAAGCAAAAGGTAACATTTCGTGCCAATCTTCATATGTCACTACCATCTTTTGGACAATCTTCTTGATATTTTTATTAGCGGCCTCAACTGCCCCGTTCATATTTGGGCAGTACGGGGAGGAATTGTGATGCTTTATCTTGAAGTTTTCGCACATCTCCTTCATCATCTTGTTGTTCAAGTTGGTTGCATTATCAGTGATAATCTCACTCGGCAACCCATAACGACAAATTAATTCTCTTTTTACAAATTTGATCACGACATTCCTGGTCACATTGGGATATGATGCAGCCTCAACCCACTTTGTGAAATAATCAATGGCAACAAGAATGAAGCGATGCCCATTTGAGGCTTTTGGTTCGATTGGCCCAATCACATCCATTCCCCACATTGAGAACGGCCAGGGTACCGACATGACATTCAAGAGGGCTGGCAGCGCATGAACCTTATCAACATATATTTGACACTTATGGCACTTCTTCGCATAATTAAAACAATCAACCTCCATTGTCAACCAGTATTGGCCAGCCTTCAAGATTTTCCTGGCCATTGCATGACCGCTCGCGTGTGTTCCAAAAGATCCTTCATGTACCTCCTCAATTATCCGGTTAGCTTCTTTTGCACCAACGCACCTCAACAAAACCATGTCATGATTTCTTTTGTAGAGAATACCTCCATCTAAATAGAAACCCATTGCAAGTCTTCTTAGAGTTTTTTTGTCATTTTCTGAAGTGCCCGGAGGGTATTCCCTTCTTTGGATGAAGCATTTGATATCATGGTACCACGGTTTTTGATCAGACTCTTCCTCTATCACTTGACAATATGTAGGATGATCACGACTTTCCATTTTGATGAGTGGTAGGTTCCTCTCGTCACTTACTTTGAACATCAAGGACAAGGTAGACAACGCTTCAACTAATTGGTTATCTTCTCGGGGAATATGATGAAATGTGACTTCATCAAACTGCTCAATCAAACCTTTGATGTAATCATGGTACGGGATTAACTTGGCATCTCGGGTTTCCCATTCCCCTCTAAGCTGGTGGATGAATAATGTAGAGTCTCCATATACCTCCAATATCCTTGCTTTGACTCTATTGCTGCCAGGATCCCTAGTGAACAAGCTTCGTATTCGGCTATATTGTTTGTACAATCGAAGTAGAGTCTCGCAGTGACAGGGAAATAATCATTTTCTGGTGAGATTAAGATTGCCCCGATCCCGTGTCCCAATGCATTAGAAGCTCCGTCAAATAACAAGGTCCACTTTTCCTTTTTTGGTGATTGCTCGTGATCAAACAAAGCCATTATATCTTCATCTGGAAAATCACATTGCATCGATCCATAATCTTCTACTGGCTGATTGGCTAGATATTCTGCAAGAGCACTCCCTTTTATTGCTTTTTGGGTGACATAGACAATGTCGTATTCTAATAGCAGGACTTGCCAGCGAGCAATTCTTCCAGTCAGAGCAGGCTTATCAAAGATATACTTGATCGGATCCATTTTGGACACCAACCATGTAGTGTAACACAACATGTAATGCCTCAAACGGCGAGCCGCCCAAGCCAAGGCACAGCAAGTGCGTTCTAGCAGTGAGTAGTTGGCTTCGGAACTGGTGAATTTCTTACTTAGATAATAGATGGCATGTTCCTTCCTTCCTGACTCATCGTGTTGCCCCAATACGCAACCCATCGATTCATCTAACACAGTCAAGTACATGATGAGAGGTCTTCCTGGTACTGGGGGAACCAAGACCGGAGGCTCCTGTAGGTATTGTTTGATCTTCTCAAAGGCTTTTTGACAATCCTCATTCCATGTCACAGCTTGATTTTTGTGCAACAATTTAAAGATTGGCTCACATATCGCGGTTAGTTGGGAGATGAACCGGGCAATGTAGTTCAATCTTCCTAAAAACCCACGAACTTCCTTCTCCGTTTGAGGTGCTGGCATGTCGATGATTGCTTGAATCTTTTCAGGATCAACCTCTATTCCTCTTTGACTAACAATGAACCCCAGAAGCTTGCCTGATTTCACTCCAAAAGTGCATTTGGCCGGATTCAGTCGGAGCTTAAACTTCCTTATCCGCTCAAAAAGTTTTTGCAGATTATCAGCATGCTCATTTTCGGATCTGGACTTGGCGATCATATCATCTACATAAACTTCTATCTCCTTGTGCATCATGTCATGGAACAAAGCCACCATAGCTCGTTGATATGTTGCTCCAGCATTTTTCAAACCAAAGGGCATAACCTTGTAGCAAAAGGTTCCCAATAAAGTGACAAATGTGGTCTTCTCCATATCCTCGGGAGCCATCTTGATCTGATTAAATCCCGAGAATCCATCCATGAAAGAGAATAATGCATGTTGAGCAGTATTGTCTACAAGAACATCAATGTGTGGCAGAGGAAAGTCATCTTTCGGGCTAGCTCTGTTCAGATCTCGATAGTTAACACACATCCGAACCTTTCCATCTTTCTTAGGAACAGGAACAATATTGGCAACCCATTGAGGGTACTTCACAACTTCTAGGAAACCTGCATCTAGCTGCTTTTTGACCTCATCCTTGATTTTTAAGGACATTTCTGCTTTCATCCTTCGTAGCTTCTGTTTTACTGGAGGACACTCCGGTTTTAATGGTAGCCTGTGTTTTGCTACACTAGGGTCTAACCCTGGCATGTCTTGGTATGACCATGCGAAAACATCTTTATATTCCATCAATAACTTGATCAACCTACTTTGCTCCTTTTCTTTCAGGGAAATGCCAATCTTGACCTCCTTTTTATCATCTTCGGTTCCCAAATTGATTAGTTCACTCGGCTCTTCATGGGGTCGAATTTCCATGGCTTCTTGTTCTACCAATCTCAATAGGTCAAGAGGAACTTCCCCGTCATCATCAACAACCTCTTCAGCATGATCAATGGGATAGTCAAAATTGTATGCTGAGTTACAAACACTGTCATTTTCAAGAGAGTCACTTTTAGATTTGCATTTTGGTAGTGGTCAGGGAGCGATGAATGAATAAAGGTTAAAGATGAGAAACTGCATTTATTGGTGAGGAATGGTGAACAAAAACGAAAGTAAAAAAAAAAGAGAGATAACAACACAAGATACTGAATGCATGCATTTATTGATAAGTCATACTGAAACAGAAACAAGTAAGCCCATTACAACAAAAATCCTAAAGCCTTGGGCAGAGCTAAAGGATGAGCATTACAGAATTACTTTGAAAAAGACTCTATGGTTCTGGGGAACTCAATGATCTCCCAATTGTTGAGCTTTGTATCTGGAGAACATGGATACACTAGATTGACACCATGATCGGCGGGATAATCATCTTCAATAGCTGCCGCTTGGTCCAGGAATGCGAACCCTACGCTTCGGAAGCTCTGTCAAATGTCACAAACGGGAACCCTATCAGCCTCGTATTCACGATTTTCCAATCGAGCCAACCTCTTTCTTTTCTTCTCTTCTATAACCCTCATCTTGTCGGCCTTGGTGGGTTTGTATCCCAACCCAAACCTGTCCTTGTTCTCAGTGAGCATGAGGATGTCAGCTACACCTTGGCTATTCTTCCCCAAACTGTTTCCAAGTTGGTATCCTCCTTCGAGCATAACCTTGGCCATCATAATGGACGCTTTAGATGACTGAGGTTTTAAGAGTGGAGCTCCCTCCCCAACATAAGTGGCATTGGCAATTTCAAGCGACTAGAAGGCGGTCTCGAGAGCTTCCTCGGCAGCTTCAATGTAAGGGGTTGTTGATGGCTTACTTATTAACATATCCTCCTCTCCATAAACAATTATCAACTTACTATCAACAATGAACTTCACCTTCTGGTGCAATGTGGAAGGTACAGCTCCAAACGAATGGATCCATGGTCGTCCCAGTAGACAACTGTAAGTTGGTGTGATATCCATTACCTGGAAGAGTACTTCAAAGGTGCAAGGGCCAATCTGAATGGGCAATTCAATTTCTCCCACGACTTCCCTTCAGGTGCCATCGGAAGCTCTTACAATCATTGTGCTCGACTTCATATGATTTCCATCGAAAGGCAACTTTGCCAGCGTTGACTTTGGCATTACATTCAAAGAAGATCCATTATCAATGAGAACCCTAGCCATGACATGATCTCGACACTTCACAGAAATGTGCAACGCTTTGTTATGCCCCATACCTTCAGATGGTATTTCATCATCGGTGGAAGTGACATAATTATCAGCGACTATGTGACCTACAATGTTATCGAGCTTATCAACTGTGATGTCATGGGAGACATGAGCTTGATTTAACACCTTCATCGGTACTCTCCTATGTGGCTCAGAGTTCATCAATAGAGACAAAAGAGATATCCGAGTCGAAGTTCGATTTAACTGATCCACACCCCTATATTCACTCTGCTTGATGAACTTCAAGAATTCACTGACTTCTTCATCAGATACTTCCTTTTTATTCTCATCCCCGTCTGCTTCCTTGTCATCTAGAATTCCTTCCACCTTCTCTTTCCCCTTGCGAACTTTTCTTTCCTTTTCTGTTTCCTCCCTTCGCGATACCTCTGGAGTGAAAATGCGACCACTCCTAGTCATTCCACCAATTCATGAAATGTCGGTAACCATAGTAGTCCCGTCGGAAGGGTTGGGTTGAACCTGCAACTCATATTTCCATGGTACCGCTTTGGTGTCCTTGTAAGGGAAAGGACTTGGAACTCGGATGACGATTGGTGTTGGCCCACTTGGAACCAGCAAAGGTTTCTTCTCAGTATAGTATATCACCATTGGTTTCGGAGTGACTTGCTCAGGAACTGGTTGAGGATTAACCACAACAGTAAAAGGGGTTATCTTAATTGGGGTTGGGGAAGTTGTAGATTCAGCAACCATATTAATGAAATACTCATTTGATTCACAACCAATTAAGATAATCTTCATATATATTAACTGCTGCACAACTTGCCGAAACTCTGCACAGTTTTCAATCGAATGCCCCATATTCCCGTCGAAGTTACACCTTATCTCTCCTTTGAGAGCCTTTTCTTTCATCATCGGGATTTGGATCAATTCGCGTTTGCACACCTCTCTGAAAATAACTCTCATGGGAGTCCTAACATCGGCGACTTTACTCTTGAGAGTATGTTACAAGAAGCTTTCAATGTCATTGACTCCCGAACCCCATGATTTGGCATAGGACCCTGTGGCACATTTGGAGCATCCTTCTGAAAGCTCAACCATTTGGCATTAATCAGGTCTTGCACCTTAAACTTCAAAGCTTTACAACTCTCGGTGGAGTGACTTGCGGCCCCATCGTGATATTCACATTGAGCATTTGGGTCATACCACTTCGGATAAGGAGGGTCTATTGGTCTTGTCAGGATAGAAGTTAGCACGGATTTGCTCACAAGTTGGCGAAATAGTTCAGTGTAGGTCATGGGTATCGGGTCAAAACGCACCGGCTTTCTTTCCGAGTTATACGGTGGTCTTGTTTGGCTGGTGTTTGGGTTTGGATTTAGGGGTTGAACAATTTGAGGTGGCATGATAGGGTGTGTTTGAGGCTGAGAAGGGTATGATGGTCGGTAAGAAGTCATCTGTTGAGGATTTGGAAATTGTGAGGTGGCAACGATGTATGGCTGGTTGGCTTGGTGATATGGAGGTGGTTGATAATATGGGGCGTATTGGGCTTGGAAGGCGGTTGTTTGGTTCGATCTCCATTGGTTTTGTTTCTTTGGTTCAAAGGTTACTGCATGTGCTTCTCCTTCTTTCTTTTTCACAAACGGGGCTTTCCTTGGGTCGTTCCCTACTGAAGTCTCAGTGATCTTGCCATTCCTCATTCCACTTTCAATCCTCTCACCGATGATGACCATGTCAGAAAAGTTTGATGACACACTCCCAATCATCCTATCATAGAAGGACGACTGGAGTGTATCAATGAACATTGCTACGATTTCTTTCTCGACTAAGGGGGCTCCACCTGAGCAGCCAGTTCCCTCCATCGTTGTGCATACTCTTTGAAAGTCTCTACGTCCCTTTTTGACATATTTTGGAGTTGCATCCTATCAGGAGCCATGTCAACATTGTACTTGTACTGCTTCAGGAATGCATCTGCTAGATCTTTGACGGATCGGATGTGTGCCCGCTCGAGATGCGTGTACCAATTTGAAGCTGCCCCAATTAAACTGTCTTGGAAGAAGTGAATCAAGAGCTTATCATATTGGGCATATGATGCCATCTTCCTAACATACATGGTCAAATGATTTTTGGGACAAATGGTTCCCCGATATTTGTCAAAATCGGGCACCTTAATTTTCAGCGGAATTACAACATTTGGCACCAGACAAAGTTCCGAGACGTCCCGAAGACCATAACTATTTACCCCTTCAATGGCCCGCAATCTTTCCTCTAGTATTTCCAACTTTTCTTTAGATAGGGAATTCCCTCCTGACTGATTCACTGGAGTTTCTCCATACATATTATAGGGAAATGAATATGGCATAGAGGAGGAACCGAAGTTTGGCATTACTTGAGCCCCCTGGGGTCCATAATGTAGGGTGTATTGTGGGGGCTTTGGATTGACAGAAGGTGTCACTATCGGGGTGTTACCATCTGTAGGGTTGACAGTTTGTGTTTGCGGTATTTCGACATCATTGGTGGGGGTTTGTGTCCGAGTGATATGTTCAGAGTTCTGAACGCCATCTTGTGGGCTGGGGGCTGTTGGTGGCACAAATCCACGAGGCAAACCGTATGGGGGATTGTTCGGGTCAAATGAAAAATGAGTTTGGTTGCTTGGATAAATAGTGAGAGGCATCATGGCCCTTGGTTGGTTGAAGCCTTGAATAGGAATCTGAGAAACACCAGGCGGGATGAGAGGTGTGGCTGGAGGTCCTTCGTTTGAGGCTGGAGGGTTCTCCCCTGTGTTCTTTTCCTTCTACATCGCTTGTAGGATCTCCATCATCTTAGTCATCTGATCCTTGATTTGACTGACTTCATCCCTGATCTCTTGGACTTCTTCTAGTTCATCAGCCACGGCCCTTGCCTGTGATCGAGTTTATAAGGGTGTCTTGGAGCAATTGTTTAGAAGAGTCACACTGTTTTGATCAAAACAAAAAGTAAGAACATGACGAAAAAGGCAAAAGCTTTAGTGAAAACCACCTTTGGAGTTATTAATTATTATTATTATTGTTATTTTTGAGTTAACACCTTATGACTGACAAGAGATGGTCCCTCCATCCTACACAGAGAGCATTGTGCTCATAAGATGAAATGGAGTTGACAACAAATCTGGGGAAAAACATCTCTCCACAATAGATGTTGTCTTAAACACACTAGCAATGTGAATTTTGAATTGAGACATCCCGACCTACCCTTTGCACAGAAGGAAGAATCCTATAAGGCAAAGATGTAGTTGACAGCATACTAAAGGGAGACCATGCTCCACGATAGGTGTCATCGCAAGTCAAGTGTAAGAGTTGGAGTGCGAAGGAATCATAGAGGCAAGAACATATTTCATTAAAAGTTCCTCAAAGCAGTACATAGGTTGGGATTACATCGTTGTCAAATCATAATTTTCAATATTGTTACAACATTTCATCCTAAAGTCAACAGCTTAGGTCTCTTTCTTTTTAGCCCTCGAGCAAACCCTCCACACATTTGTATAAAATCGTCCAGTTCAGACGGGAGACGAAGCATAGGGTCTGCATAGATTTGTTGTTCTGCCTTCTCAAAGCTTCAGACAAAATTCGGAACGCAATGGCTTATCTCCAAACTCATGCTCGCATATCTCTTTCTCCATATGTCAATATCTATCCCTCTCTCTTGTGCTTCTTCTCTCCACCATTTTACGGCATTCATTGCTTGAACCACGTGATCATGATAATGCTTTGCCGAGGTCCGCCCTAAATCGCACTGCTTCTTGATCTTGACCATTAGGATATTCAGTTCTTTGACCTTTTGTACCAATTCATCAGTCATCCTACTTTGTGCACAAATTTGCTTCTGTAAGTTTCTATTGACTCCCCTTTGTCGATCAACCTCCACCTCCAATGAATTTCTCATACCTTCTTGGTGGATGACTTGTTCTTCTAACCGACGCTTTTCTTTTCTTAGCTGATTCCTCTCCGTTGTCAAGGACAATACTTTACTTTCAAGATTCTGGACCTTAGTCATGATGCTTAGTGAGACATTGTCTGTATTCTTCTGGACTCTTGAGGTTGTGGAGATATCGGCACACAAATCTTTTAAGTGTTCATTTTCCTTTGCTAACTTCTCACAACGCTTCTGCCCAATGACTATTTTTAACTCGGCATCTTGCTTTTGTTGCTCCATTTCCTTCACTTGTGCTTCTAGAATTTTCAGTTGTTCTGTCATTTGAGTTACCAAAGGGGAGTAATCTTTATCTTCCGTTCTTTCTGCCGGAATGTTGACGGGACCTTTCCTTGACTTTCTCCATGCTTCATATTCTGAGACAATGATTAGGATTGGTCGGCCCAATTGTGCTCTCCCTGCCATCTTCACATCTTTCCATGCATTTCTAACTGCTTTTGCTAACAACTTGGTATTCTCTCCATCCTCGTACCGGAAACAGCATCCGCCGAGTTGTTCTTCTCTTGGCACGGTTTGCGTCCAACAAAGTTGTCGTAACACTATGGCGGGCGTGTAGGATATGCATCCTCTTGGGCCCATCGAAGGAACATTTGGATAGTCACCACAACTATAAATGATATCTTGCCCCTGTTAGCCTTCGTACCATGGGCATACCCATTTAAAAAAGTCCCTTTCCACTTTGTCGAACTCGTTCTTCCATTCCTCTTCATTTAGACGTCTTATAGGGATGTTATGGAAGCCTCTTAGTGGATCTGAATGGTGGGTGATATAACCTTTTGCGTACATGTGAGTCATGGCCCACACATAGAGCAATTGTGCACAACATCGGAGCTTCCCCTTTGGATGTCGCTGGCAAAATTCTAGAGTCAAAAGCGTTTCAGCTAACACTGTCGGCACAGGGTTTTTCTTTCTTTCTACTATGAAGAATAAATCCATTGCCGCTTGATCTATCATGTCTAGTGCTGATGGAAATAGAGCTAACCCGTATATTGTTATTTCCAATACCCTCTCAAAGGTTTCCCAATCTTGCCGGTCCATTAATTTCTTCAAATGGTTTTCTAGAATAGTTCGGGTCAACCCTCGCGAGTTTGGGTGCCCGGTAAATTTCACATCATTTTTAGGAAGCCCTAGTAACCCTGCTATGCTTGTAGTGGTCAAGTATTGCCCCAAGTGAAAATACGTGATGGGGTTTTTCTGCATTGCCAACCTTATCAGGCAAGCATATTCTTCAATGGTGGGAGTAATGTCCATGTTTAGCAATTCAAAACATCTGAGGTGGGGGTTCCAATACCGACATAAATCACTCAAAGCAGCAGTCTCAACCGGTATGAAAATTAGGTCCAAGATCCCTCCATACTTCTTGGCGAAGCTTCTTCGACGTTCTTGAGGTAAAGATTGGCTCAACTCTTTCAGATTATCTAATGAGTTTAATATCACCCTGGAGCTCTTGGTGGTGGGAGCATTGCTAGTGTGTCTAACCTTTTCCATCTCTTGTAATCAAAGGTGTTATCTCAAACCAAATTATCTGTGGAGGGAAATTTTCACTAGTAGAAAATATACATTAGACGGTAAAGGTTTACGTCAGTTAACCAAAAACTAGACGTTAAAAAGGGGGCGGTGGCAGTTTTGTAAATATCAGACTTCATTAATTCACTGTTAACGTCAGTTGTTTTAAGGAATGACGTTAAAAGTGAGGCAGTGGCAGTTTTGTAAATATTAAATCACTATTTGCGTCAGTTGTTTAATGAACTGACGTTAAAAGTGTTTTGCAAGAAATTATTAACACTTTTAACGTCAGTTGTTTATAAAGCGGCGTTAGAAGTGTGATTTTTACTTCAGTTAAATAAATAACTGACGTAAATAATCAACTCATTCCTATCTTTCTTTCGTTGTCATCTCCCTGTTGTCACTCTTAACGCAGATCATCACTCCATATAGTGCAGTTTATTTCTAATCTTTTTTTTAAAACAGGTTTATTTTTAATCTTAATTAATTAGCTTGAATTAGTAAATTAACAAATTCTTGTGCAAATTAAAATAAATAAACACTTAACATAAAACAAGTTATATATGTATAATCAAATCGTATCTCATTGAAGCGATTCATAAGATACAATTACATGATTAAAAGATAAAAAATTTCCGCAAGATAGCACTAAAATATAAAAAAGTTTCTGCTTCAACATCATGTCCTTCTCAGTCCTGTCCTCAGAAACTCCAACATTGAATGCATCCCCTCCCTCATTTGAAGTCCTTGATGCTCCATCTAAATCCACAGTCACTTTGGAGCCGTGGCAGAGTGAAGGGTGCACTCGATCTGTTTCAGCAATATTTTGGAACAGCCACTTGGTTCCAAAGCTGAGGTTTTGGAACTGTAGCTGCTGATTCTCCTGAAGGATGATGGTGTGTGCAATTCACATAATGCGATTTACACACCCTTATCACCCATGTAATGCGATTTACACAACCTCAGAAGTTGTTTGACCATTAAGACAGAGACCTTTAAGTCTAGGTATAGGAAGAAAGAGTGATGAAGTTAATCTCCATGGCAGAGCCATATTGTGAAGCAGAAAAATTAAAGGTTGGAAGGAAGCTATTTATAGGAGTAGGGGATGAAGTTACTAGGCGTCATAAGTTGCTAAAAATTAAATTGATCATTAAGAGCATTAGGTTCCAAGGAGCATTGGGAGTTGGCAGTCATATATTATAAACGTGCAGAAAAGAAAACGCCCCGAAGGATTAGGAAGAAATAGACCTTTAAGTCTAGGTATAAACTTAGTGCTCATAAAGAGGATTATAGGTTACAATGTGCATGGGTAAGTAGCACAGCAGTAATGGGTAATTTAGTAGCAGAGTAGTCAAAGGAATGAATGCTCACTTTTAACGTCAGTTGTTGAATAAAACTGCCGTTAAAAGTGTTTTTAAAATAAAAAATATTTATTTTTAACGTCAGTTGTTTATACAACTGACGTTAAAAGTGTGATTTTTACTTCAGTTAAATAAACAGCTGGCGTAAATAATCCTATATCCCTATCTGAAATGCCCTGTTGTCACTCTTAACACAGGTCAATGGGTAAGTAGCAGAGTAGTCAAAGGAATGAATGTTTTTGCAGAAACTTATACACTGTTAACGTCAGTTGTTGAATAAAACTGAAGTTAAAAGTGTTTTTAAAATAAAAAATATTTATTTTTAACGTCTGTTGTTTATACAATTGACGTTAAAAGTATGATTTTTACTTCAGTTAAATAAATAGCTGACGTAAATAATCCTATATCCCTATCTGAAATGCCCTGTTGTCACTCAATTAACACAGGTCTAAGAGCCATTTTGTGAAGGAATAGAAATATAGTGGAAAAGAAGAGGTAGTATTACAGACTGATACAGAAGAATGTTACTTTATATAGAGAATGATTTTTACACAACACTTTTAACGTCAGTTGTATTCAACAACGGACGTTAAAAGTGTTTTTTTAAAAAAATATTAATATTTAACATCAGTTTGTTAATAAAACTGACGTTAAAAAATTAATTGTAACGTCAGTTGTTTAATACAACTGACGTTAAATGTTGTTTTATAAAACGTTTACACCCGCGCGCCTTATGCACTTCGCTCTGTACGTACGTCTCTTTTCTCTTTTCATCACGCTCAACCCTAAATCACTCTCAACCCTCACTCTCACTCTCACCCAGCACAGAACCCTAATCGCGAGCTCATCTCCACCACAACCACCGCGAGGGCTTCTTCGCCACCACCGTGAGGTACACTATTAACCCTAACTCTATCTTTCCATTCATTCTTTGCAATAACTTGACGTACATCTCTCTTTCCCCTTCCCGCGCACTAACTCTCCTTGTCCCTCTGCTCTCAGTAACCACATCGAACGTTGGCCACCACTCGAGCTCCCTTCCCCACCACCACGCGAGCACCTATTTCTGGTGAGTATTTAGGGCACATTTTTGTATTTTTGGTTTTGAGTGTATGTTGAAACTGTAGTCTCGATAGTTGAAACTTTAAACCGTGATTTTGAGTTGTTTGGAATGTACGTGGCTGTTTTTGGTTTTGAGTGCATGTTGCTCTGCTGGTTGATCTGTCACGGCATCAAGGCTAGGCCGTGATCAATTCTGACTGTGATGGCATGGTGCATTCGGTTGGCACGTTACGGTCGTGTTGGACATCACTGCCGGCCGTGACCGATTGCTTGGCAATTAATCTTTAAAAACTATAGTTTTCAATCTCCCGTATTGTCCTTATATTGGATATATATATGTTTTGTATATCTACAGGACCTATCTAGTTATGGATCGTAGTTGGATGGTTTGTAAGCGTACTAGTGCTGAGTATTTGAAGAGGGTGGGAGAATTTATAGAATTTGCTCAAAGGAATGCTCATAATAGTAATGGAATGTTCTGTTGTCCTTGTGTCAAGTGTTTGAATACGAGGAAATGTACGGTGAAGGATATACGTACTCATTTGATTTGTGAAGGGATTTGCTTGAGTTATACAAGATGGATATGGCATGGTGATATGTTGTTGAGTAGTAATACGGCGAGTGTCTCCCAAAGTGAGGACGTTGACGTAGATATGGAGGATGATCGAGTAGAGGACATGATCCGTGATATTGGACAAGAATCTTTTCATCGAGCGCATGTGTATGATAGGTTGTGCGGTGATGCGGATAAGCCTTTATATCCAGGGTGTACTACTCATACACGGTTGTCGGCGGTGCTAAAATTGGTTTGTGTGAAGGCGAGAAATGGTTGGACCGATAAAAGCTTCACGGAATTGCTTGAAGTGTTGAAAGACTTGCTTCCGGAGGACAACACATTGCCTGACCTTAACTATGAGGCCAAGAAGGTATTGTGTCCTATGGGTATGGAGTATAAGAAGATACACGCATGCCCCAATGATTGCATATTGTACACCGGTATTCATGAAGACAATCACGATTGCCCCAAATGTGGGTTATCACGATACAAAGTGAAGGGTGGTGATGATGATGATGATCTTGATGATGTAAGAAAAAAGGGTCCTCCTGCGAAGGTGTTGTGGTTTCTTCCAAGCAAAACAAGTGTTCTACATCACTGATCCTTCTAACAAAAGGTTGTTCGTGGTTCTCCAAGGAAAAAGCATGTATAATGGTAGTGATGAAAATGAAGATTCAAATCTTGATATTCCTGAGACTCCTTCTTTTTCAACAAACATGCCTACTATAATCGAGGAGACACAGGTGGACGATGTACATGCCACTCGTGATGATCATCACGAAGGGATATTGATATAGGTAGTTTAAACTTAGTATACATTTATAACCTATGTTAATAAATATATATTGTTTTGAACAGGCATACATATGGATCATTGTTCCATTTTTCCTTTGCAATTCCGTAATGTGTGTGATATTCCGTATTCTTTGGGATATTTCTTGAATGCGAGGATGGCTTAGGGAGTGATATTTTAAAACTGAATTTTAAAAAAATACTTTTAACGTCGGTTGTATCATACAAGCGGCGTTAAAAAGTATTTTATAAAAATATACAGTACACTATTAACGTCAGTTGTTTATTACAACTGACGTTAAAATTAAGACCTTTAACGTCAGTTCTTGATAACAATTGACGTTAGTTTTAACAAATTTTACGTTGGTTTTGTTAAAGAACTGACGTTAATTTTGACAATTAACGTCAGTTGTGTTAAAGAACCGACGTTAATAGTGTTATATTTAACGTCAGTTCTCAACTGACGTTAAAAGTTTAACTTTTAACGTCAGCTGTATTTACGTCAGTCAGTATTCTGAAGTAAAAAATCAATTTTAACTGACGTAAAAAACACTTATTGCACTAGTGTTTACTTTGTTAATAACATTTGGAAAGCAAATTTACTTATGCATGAGAGTGTAACAAAATGCATGAATGATATATTAACAATGCATGACTTAAAGTACTACATGCACAAGCATACAATGAATAATAATGAATGTAACAGGATGCATGAATGAATGGCATAAAATCACTATGATGCACGTGATTATTCATGTTGCAGAAAAAGGTGGAATGCGCTCCCTTTTGTCCTACATAGGTCATATCCTAAAGTTTGAACTTCTGAGGTCAAGACCTTAGTTTGGTAGGCTACTAATGGCATTTTAGGTGCATGACTTCCGGGACAGATCTAGACCCCTAAACATATGGTCCCCAGATTACCCTCATTTAAAAATGAGGACTCGAATCCATGAACCTCACCACAGGGACCGAAAATTCACAATATGGCAGTCCATGTTCCGGTAGCAATCCGAGCGAGAGAATCAATGTCTGTCAGGGATGCAGAAGCATCACAATAACATCACTGAAGCCCCTTGTAATTCTTATGGCATTCCAAGACTCGGGTATAGAGCCCAAAAGTGTGTGAATATGTGATGGTGATGTGTGTGCTGGGAGCAAGAAAACCTCCACAAAACCTAAAAAAACTAACCCCAAACCTGCAAAAGAACAGCCAACATTTAAAAGAGTTTTCTACCCTATGGTTGCAAGAATATACAAAGGCATTTATTAAAGCATATAATACTATATACAAAACGAATAAAACAAAGAGGGGTCAAACTAATATTTTTAAATCTATTAAAAAAAATACACAACCAACTATGATAGGCCTGACTCTCAAAAGTCCCCAGTGGAGTCGCCAGATGTCGCGACCATCCCGTCCGAGAGCCGCGAAAAGGAACGTAAAGACAGAGGAGCCGCCACTAAAATTTTTATTGGAAAAATCTTATAAAACCCAATTATTTAAAGGTAAACTGGTCTAAAAAAAGAGAGAGATGAGTTCGGGAGTCGGTTACGAGTAGGGAAGGTGTTAGCACCCCACATCGCCCGTTTTAAAACAACGGTACCTCAAGTTAATTGTGCAAAAACATTTTAATAACCTTTTAAATATTTATTTTACCCCAAAAACTATTTACAAGAAAGAATTAATTTTAATTTTTATTATTTTAAATTTTTATTAATTTTTATATTTTTAAATTTATTATTTATAAAAACTAAATGAGGTTGAACATGGCACATGAGTCCACAGGGTAACCTCAAATATAAGGGACTGGATATGACACCGTGTCCGTAGGGCATCCCTAAAAATAGAAAAGTTTAATTATTTTGATTAATTAAAAAGAGACACAAAAAAAGGAAAATTTAGTTTTGGCTTGACAAGATGATTTATCTTGCTCCTACGTATTCCCGGGAGCGATGGGAAACTCAAAGCCACGTAGTTATTTGATTGGTTGATTGATTTTAATTTTAAAAAAAAGAGTTTTTTATTTTTTATGAAGAAGGATTTTATTTCAAAATGAATTCATTCTTGCACAAGGTTCAAGATAGCGATGTTATACGGTGAACCCTTACAATTCATACGCCACTTGAGGATGAGAAATTCATACATCAACGTCGTAGGTTGTTGTGTGAATCCAAAAGATTTTATTTTATAAAAATATATTATTAAAAATTTGTTAAGAGAGCAAATTTTAAATATTTCATTATCTTTTAACAAAATGGAATCCACTCATGCACAAGGTCCAAGATAGCAGTGCTACATGATAAACCCTTACAATTCATACGCCACTTGAGGATGAAAATTCATACATCAACGTCGTAGATTGTTGCGTGAATTAAAAAGATTTATTTATTTTTGTTTTATAAAATCGGATAAAATTTGTTTAAAAAGTGGAAATTGAAAACATTTATTATATTTTATAAAAGATGATTAACTTTCGTACAGGGTTAAAGATAGTCAAGCTATACGATGAACCCTTACAATTCCTATGACACTTGAGGATGAAAATTCATACATCAACATCATAGATTGTTGCACGAATAAAAAAGATTTATTTTTAAAGGATTTTATTTTTATTTTTTCATTTTTGATTTTTTTTGTATTTTTCATAGCTTAGCATCTTTTTTTTTTAAAGAACTTGGCCCAATAAACAAACTAGAAGGAGAACAAAACTGATGTCTTGGTCTTAAGGACACTAAGCCCATATGCCAAGAGGAAAAAAAATTTAATAAATAAATAAATAAATGAAACACACCCACACCCTAACTCAAAAGCCCAACCCACTTAGAGCCCAAACATTTTAATCAGCAAAATGAAAAAGTATAAAAGGGCAAAAAAAAAAAAAAAACAAGAAGAAAACATATCAGAGAAGCTGTGACTTCATCATCGTTACCACTATGGCCAAGGGAGAACAAGGGTGGCTGAGAGGCGCCGGACAACAGGGGAGGAAAGGGCCGACGATTCGTGGTGGTGGCGGACTAGGCAGGGACAGGGGGCTCTTCACGATGGCTCGCGGTGGTGGCGAGGCGTACGCCATTGGTGCGAGTGACGACGCTGCTGCGTCAGGCACTGCGACCGGATCCGCGTGTGGTGGTGCGAAGTACCGAGTGCTGAGTTGTGCGGTGATGGATCTTGCCGCGATTCGGACTGGCAACGCCGGCACGGTACGACGCAGCGGAGCTCCAGAGGACCTCAGTATAGGGATCCGAATCTCTTTTCCTTGAGGTATTTGGGCTGCTCTGTTTATTGATATTTGGTATGGGGAAGGAACTTCAGTTATGGTGCTTGGACTGGTAGAGAAGGGGGAAAATGAGTATTTGAGGTGGAAGATGAAGATAATGAAAGGAAGGTGAGTTTTTTTTTTAAGGCAATTTTGGGGAACTCTCTGTGTATTGACTTTCAGAAAACCATTTTGAAACCCTCATCCTCTCTTCCCCCTTTTGTGAATTTCTTACTGCTCTTTTTAAAGGGAGGGGATGAAGTGAAGATCCCCCTAGTTTTGACATTGGGACAAGTTGAAAATAGAGAGTTGCAGTGATTCAACTCTCTTTAGTCCTCTCAATTTCCAATTCTGTTTTTCTTCTTCCTTTGATCAAGGCATGACCCCCTTCCCAACTCTGAAAATTAGCTATAAAATGATTGTGATTTCTTGAGTCCTGGGGAAGATTTTGACAGTTGCACTGGCATCCTTGAGCAGCCCTTATCTGAGTGTTGCTTCATTCAAGAATGCTTGGGAGCATGTTGGTTAGAAAACAAAACTGATGGGGAAAGACCATAAAGATGACACTGTCGTTGGGAAGACAAATAAGGCACAATGCAAATTTCTTTCTTTTTTTTATTTTATCTATTTTATATTTTAGAAGAAATCATATCATTATTTTTATTTTTGTCTAAGTGAGCTATTGGGCTCTCTAAAAAAACTTAGATGTTGGGCCAAGATGAAGTGGGCTGGAGGATGGATTAAGAATAACCTTGTAACATAACTATCCAATAACAAACAAATTATTTTTCTTGGCGTTTATTTATTTATTTATTTTATTTATATATTTATTTTTATAAAAAGAAATGATAAAATACCCGAACAAAATTAGGTGTTCACAACTAAGAATAAATAACTTTTTGCTAGTGGGCCTAAAACTATGGCTTTATTTGTCTCACCCTTTGGGACGGTCACTTTTACTTCCACCAACTACGTAGGTTTTTATTATCTTATTATAATTAAATTTATTTTATTTTCTTCATACACCCTAATTTTATACCACGTAAATAAATGTCTTTAAAACTGATGTGTATCTGACATGTTTTCGCGAATATATAACCAGGAAGGAACTAGTTTAGATTCACAAATAGCTTTGGAGGGAATTCTGCAGGAATCACCAATCAACCATGAACCTAGACGAAATGTAGAACAGAATGTTAACTACGAAACCGCAGAATGCTATATTGGTAATGGTACATATGCCTCTCCCTTTCTTTCTTTTTATCAACAATTCAACATAGCATTGCACAGCTCTATAGTTAAAATTCTTCTTCATTTATGTTACCTCTCTCTCTTTCTTTTTCTTCATTATCTTTTTTGTTTTCACTTTATATCATCTTCGGAGCTTTTGTTCCTAGCTTTAGGAATTGATGCCATGCAAGGACCATCTAGATATATTTTGGCAAGCACCAAAAGGATTTCTGTTGCTAGAATAAATTTTTCCAACTTGAGAGACAAAGTGATCTAGTCATTTATTCTTCATTCTTCAATTTGTTGAATTTTTTTTTTTTTGGATGAATTCAATTTGTTGACTATGTACTCCTATATCTGAATTGAAATGTTATTACGATATCTTACAAAATACTAAGTACAAATTAATTCTCTTCAAAAAAAAAAAAGGTACAAATTAATTACATTTTACCAGCAGCACGCGCTACAAGAACATCAATTATCATTTAAAATTAAAATATTTTTATGATAAATAACTTGATCTGAATTTTAATTGAAATGCATAATAAATTGTCTTTATTACTTTTCAATTTATAATAAATTATGCTTTTAGTGAGAAGGTTTTAAATTAAAAAATTGCTACCATAATTGCTTTTGCATACAATTATAAATTATTGCATCATTTAAATTATTTGAGTCTTATCGTAATAATTTAAATGTCATTTGTAAGATTATTTATGATTGATTGACAATATAATTTTTTTTAAACTAATCATGTATCAAAATTAGACTCGTTCTAAAAAACTTTACCAAAAGTATTTTTCGTTCTTCCATTTTTTTCTCAATTCTTTGCATTTTCATTTCTTTTCTATTTTCCTTATTTTTAATTTAATTGATATGCACCACTACAAGAAATTCAAGGATTTGCAACGGCCGCAGTGCCATCGGTGAATTTGGAGTTTGTGCCCACTTAAACCGCCTGAAAATTTGGCGGTTCAATTTTTCCATATTTGCGACAGCCTTTAGTAAATCCGTCAGAAAATCCATCATAAACACTCACGCGGTTTTCAGCCAAAATTTTGGCGCCAAAATTTAGTGGATTTGCGACAGCCTTGACTATCGCTAATAAGAACAGGGATTTTGCGACGGCCTAGCCATCGTTAAATGAAGGACCGGTTTCCAAGGTTTTAACGTTTGTGACGGCCTTGACCGTCGCTAATAAGAACAGGGATTTTACGACGGCCTAGCCATCGCTAAATGAAGGACCGGTTTCCAAGGTTTCAACGTTTGTGACAGCCTCGACCGTCGCTAATAAGAAAAGGGATTTTGCGATGGTCTGGCCATCGCTAAATGAAGGACCGGTTTTCAAGGTTTTAACGTTTGTGACGGCCTTGGCCGTCGCTAATAAGAACATGGATTTTGCGACGGCCTGAACATCGCTAAATGAAGGACTGGTTTCCAAGGTTTTAACGTTTGTGATGGCCTTGGTCGTCGCTAATAAGAGCAGGGATTTTGTGACGGCCTAGCTGTCGGTAAAGACCGTCGGTAAAGATCGTATATATCAACTCAGCAGCTATTCATCTCCCATTTGCTCCATTTGTTCCTCCTTTTTTTTATCACTGAGTCAACCAGTGACCGGCTGCCACCACCGTCCATCTCTCCCCTCCGTCAACCAGTGACCTGCCGGTCACCGTCGCCCCCACTGCACGTCCCCTCACCGTCGACCGCCTGTGTCCGACCGCCACTGTGAGTAACCTCTTCTCCTTTATCCTCATTTCTCCTCCTCCTTTCTTCTTGATGATTTTTTCTCCTCAGATTTGTTATTAACATTATTGTCTAAATTGTGTTGTGTTGTTCTGTTTTAAATTATTCAAAAGCAACTTGCACTTTATTGTTTTTTTTTTTTTTGTGCTTTAAATTATCTTAGTTGATGTTGTGTTGTGTTTGTTGTAAATTGGGTTGTGTTGTTTTGTTTTTTGTTGTTGTTAGAATTGAAACTGGTCTCATTATGTGGTTTGTGAGAGGAGTGGTTCTCTTACTATGTGTTCATTTTCTTACACACTAATAATAAAAGTGTGAACTTTGTTCTTTGATGGCAGACTTGGAAGAGAGGATGAAAGAGTTAGCAATGAACACAATGGAAGATGGAAGAGTTTGGTGACACTTTTGCAGAAAGAGCAGAAATGATTAATTAAAAAGATAATAATTCATATTTTAAATAATTAATTAATAAAAGATGAATTAATTAAATTATTTATTTAAAAAATATGTATTGTAATTTACGACGGCTTAGCCGTCACTAATGTCTGATGATTTGCGACGGCCAAGCCGTCGTTAATGTCTGCTGATTTGTGACGGCTTGATCGTCGCAAATTTGCGACGGTCAATTATAAAAAACCGTCAGAAACACGTGTTTTGCCATGGATTTGTGCGATTTGTGACAGCCTTTGGCCCTCGCTAAAACGAATTTTTCTTGTAGTGCACTAACATTATAAAATTTTCTAAGTTACTAAAATAAGAGTCAAATATTTTTAATTACATAATAATTTTATGATTGAGTGATCATGTACATTGGTCATCAAATTGCAAAGGGGACAAAAAAATTGATCTGTATCCCTCAACTACTTGTATTGTGCTATAAATATTATTTGTGTTGTGTTGTCCCTTGCATCAAACACAACACACCCGAGGTTTTAAAACCAGTCAATTAGCATGAAACAACTACTTCTAAAGCTTAACTTTGTTACACCTACATCAACATGTGGAATATTTGAAGACAGAGAGATTGGGTGGAGTGCTTTAGTCCAGTCACCTCACTGTAAATTAATTACTCTTCATCTGACCCTAGGCACTAACCAGGTTCAGCCACAGCAATATCAACATCGTTATTTTAGTTGGTGGTCCTCCTCCATGCGATACCACCATTACATATATGATCATGAAGAACCATTCATTTTCTTTTTTCTATAAATGGCAGGATTCGGTCTCTACAGACTCGTTGTCATTGAAGCACAAAATTCATAAGAAATGTTGAAAGTCGGGTATCCCCTAGAGTTCCTCTGATCACTTCATTGTGTTTGCTGCTTCATAGCTCCCAAACGGAGCATTGCTCTGTATGGCACTACCACTGAAGTGTTTGGGGGAACTCCGGGTGCCACCTGACATTTGTCTCCGACTCTGTGTATGCAAGTCTTATGGATACTGTATGCGTAAAGTTACTAGACTCTCATCTCTAAAGTGGGCAGGTAAAAATGTATCTATCAATCTCAAAATGTTGTCCAGCTTTCTTTCTCATCCCATTAAATTATGTTATTAAGAAAATTAATCATATGGTTTATTATAAATGTATTATTTTTATAGTTTAATTTCAATATATTATCAGTGTAAAGAATTTTATACTGACAATCAATCAAAAATTATAAAATTGATGATTTTTAAGATTGTTAGAATAAAAACCAAAGATTTGTATTGATGTGTCAATTTCTGATTGATTAACAGTATAAAAAAACTTTTTAAATGATAAAATGCAATCTAATTGGGTGTAACAAAGTGATAAAACATTTTGAGATAGATCCATCCTACAAAAATGTATTTACTCTTAGATTATTCGATGAGTTAAGATTTCTATACATTTTATTAATTTTACGATACATATGCCCTTACTTACACTTTAAAGAGAAATCCATCCGTTATTCCTTTCTTTCTTTTATCCACTTCAAGCTTGTTTTGCTTCTTTTTTTTTTTTTACCTGTTATCCACTTCAAGGTTGAATCTTTGAATTTTCACTCATCCATAATTTAGGGGTAAAATTATGATCGGTTAATAATAAATATCAAGGGGTAGAGGGGTAGGCTGTCTCGTCTTAGTTTTAGACTTTTAGTAGTCCCAAAGCAAGCTAAAACCCGCAACTGCTCCTAGCAAAAGCACATCAGAAATTCAGCTTTTAAGCAATTAGGTTTGACTAATGGTGAAGGATTCGGTTAGTTTTCCATCTTAGTCAAAATTTTAACCTCCGTTTATTAAAAAGGCAAACCACTATACGAAAAGGTCTAAGTTCTTGTATAATTACACTTTGAAAAGGAAAGAGCTTATATATATTTGAAAATCCGACCACACTGATCAGGATTAATCTGGGAGATGTCCGGTTCATTCAACCTAAAAATCAGTTGTTTTAGAATTGATGAGAACTAGTCAAAAATTAGTGGTGAGAGAACCGATTTGACCCGATCATCTTTTATTTTTCATTCTTTTAAATTTTTTTTTTAGTTATAGATTTTTTTAGTCAAATAAGGGTCCAATGACAAGTTATAAAATACATATACATTACTTTTTATTATTATTTATGTTTCTTCGTAGACTTTTTTATATTATAAAATATATAATTTGATAATTTTAAGTTAATTAAAAAAAAAATTTTTAATTTTATTATTTAATATTATATATAATATTAATATATACATATAAGTATCACTGGTTTGACATGTTTCAATTACGGTTGAATCAATAAACCTTTAATCAGTACCTTCATCAATTTAATGATTGATCCGATTTTTAAAAACATTGAGAAAGAGTATATGTGCCATCAATTCTATGGAAACATATTTTTGGTAAATGATAACTACTCGACATTAGTTAAGGAGTTAAAAAAGGTATAAAAAAAATTGGGTATTTAACACATCGAAAAATGATATACTTAGATTCCCAATGAAAATTTAACATTTCTTAATTCCTTAACCAATGGCAACTACCATTTTTTGTTCATTTGTTTTAAAGGTATTGCTAACCAGTGTCCTAAAGACATTGATTAAACAATAAAAAGGGCAAGTTTATAAATGTTCCAAAATTAAATACAAACACTTATCATGGCAACACCATCGGTTAAGGAATAAACATGTTATTTTTTATTGAGAACTGATGTATTTAGGTTTTTTTGACCAAATTGGGTTCTTTTTAGAAACTATTTATCAGTTTAGGGTTGTTCTGAAACTATTTATCAATGGGGGTCCTTTTGGACACGTAACATATTTTTTTTCACTGACGGCGGGTCAAAGGCGTCGATCGGTAGCACCTTCAAGTCAAAGGCGTCGGTCGATCGGCGCCTTCAAAGGCACACCGTCGGCGGGCGCTACCAAGATTAACAAAAAAAAAAAATAAAACAATTGATAGCAATAATAAGAGGTATAAAAAATAGTAGCAATAACAATGTACACCAATAAATATTCATCAATTATTACAGTAGTAAAATTTTTTTTTACCTTATAATAGCATTAATGTCATCGTTATTCCCTATACTTATAGTATAATTTTTTTTAGCAGTGTTCCTTTAAAATTGCTGGTAACTTTCTTTTAATTCTTACAAGGTAAAATTTTTTTTACTGTTGTAATAATTGATGAATATTTATTGGTGTAAATTGTTATTACTATTATTTTTTTATGACTCTTGTGATATTATTTGCTACTTGTTATTAGGGGATTTTTTTATTGCCTCTTGTTTTAAATAGATACTTTATCATTAATGTCATCGTTACTCCCTATACTTATAGTATAATTTTTTTTAGCAGTGTTCCTTTAAAATTGCTGGTAACTTTCTTTTAATTCTTACAAGGTAATTTTTTTTTACTACTGTAATAATTGATGAATATTTATTTGTGTAAATTGTTATTGCTATTATTTTTTTATGACTCTTGTGATATTATTTGCTACTTGTTATTATGAGATTTTTTTTATTGCCTCTTATTATTTTAAATGGCTTTTTAACCAAAATGGGTTTCTTTTAGAAACTATTTATCAGTAGCAAGTAGTAAATAACAATGACAAGTAGTAAATAATATCACAAGAGGCATAAAAAAATAATAGCAATAACAATTTACACCAATAAATATTAATCAATTATTACAGTAGTAAAAAAAATACCTTGTAAGACTTAAAAGAAAGTTACCTGCAATTTAGAAGGAACGCTGCTACAAAAAAAATTATACTATAAGTATAGGGAGTAACGATGACATTAATGCTAAAGTATCTATTTAAAACAACAAGAGGCAATAAAAAAATCTCCTAATAACAAGTAGCAAATAATATCACAAGAGTCATAAAAAAATAATAGCAATAACAATTTACACCAATAAATATTCATCAATTATTACAGTAGTAAAAAAAATTTTACCTTGTAAGAATTAAAAAAAAATTTACCAACAATTTTAAAGGAACACTGCTAAAAAATTTTTTACTATAAGCATAGGGAGTAACGATGACATTAATGCTAAAGTATCTATTTAAAACAAAAGAGGCAATAAAAAAATCCCCTAATAACAAGTAGCAAATAATATCACAAGAGTCATAAAAAAATAATAGCAATAACAATTTACACCAATAAATATTCATCAATTATTACAGTAGTAAAAAAAATTTACCTTGTAAAAATTAAAAGAAATTTACCAGCAATTTTAAAGGAACCTTGCTAAAAAAAATTATACTATAAGTATAGGGAGTAACGATGACATTAATGCTAAAATATCTATTTAAAGCAACAAGAGGCAATAAAAAAAATCCCCTAATAGCAAGTAGCAAATAATATCACAAGAGTCATAAAAAAAATAATAGCAATAACAATTTACACCAATAAATATTCATCAATTATTCCAGTAGTAAAAAAAAATTGCCTTGTAAGAATTGAAAGAAAGTTACCTGCAATTCAGAATGAACACTGCTACAAAAAAAAGTATACTATAAGTATAGGGAGTAACGATGACATTAATGCTAAAGTATCTATTTAAAACAACAAGAGGCAATAAAAAAATCCCCTAATAACAAGTAGCAAATAATATCACAAGAGTCATAAAAAAATAAGAGCAATAACAATTTACACCAATAAATATTCATCAACTATTACAGTAGTAAAACAAATTTACCTTGTAAGAATTAAAAGAAAGTTACCAGCAATTTTAAAGGAACACTGCTAAAAAAAATATATTATAAGTATAGGGAGTAACGATGACATTAATGTTATTACAAGGTAAAAAAAATTTTACTACTGTAATAATTGATAAATATTTATTTGTGTAAATTGTTACTGCTATTATTTTTTTTATCCCTCTTATTATTGCTATCAATTGTTTTATTTTTATTTTTTTAATACTGGTAGGCGCCAGTCTGACTGACGCCTTTGACTTGGAAGGTGCCAGTCTTTGACCTGTCAAAGTGAAAAAAATAAAATATGTCACTTGTCTAAAAGGACCCCCTATTGATAAATAGTTTCAGAACAATCCTAAACTGATAAATAGTTTCTAAAAGGAATCCAGTTTGGTTAAAAAGCCGATGTATTTAAAACATTGAAGTGTTCCAAGAGTATTTCCCACCCATGGAGGTTGCATAGAGTTTTGCATAACCATTGCACAAGAGTTGCATGGTTGGAGAGGTAAAGAGTATGTTTAGTGAATGCAACAGTTGCATAGCCAAATGGTTTATATAGGCCCAACAGACTTAATTATATAAATAAGTTAATATTTTAAGATGATATATATATATATATATATATATATATATATATATATATATATATATATATGTGTGTGTGTGTGTGTGTGTGTGTGTGTGTGTGTGTGATAATTTGTAGGCCTATTTGATGAACTCTTTAAGAGTTCCATGGTAAGAGTGGAGAGTGAATTACTTAAGTCGCATACAATACAGAGAAATGAAATGGCATGACAAGGTATATAATACAACTCAAGAAAGTTACATGGTTGAAGATACTCTTATGACATTAATTGATTGGAAAAATTCATTCATTAATGAGTTTAATTGGTATATACTGTCAATGATAATCAAATCATAATTTGTCATATCTTTTACAATAGTGTATAATAATTAAATTCTTCGTTAATACAGCAAGAGTTTAATGATCACTACAAGAAAAGATGATATTACCGACGACCTCATCCTAAATTTGTCGCAAATTGACGGTTTCCGACGGACTTGCGACGATGCTGGACTCGTAGCTAATATGGACGTCGCAAATCATTTCCGACGTGTTTTTTTAAAAGTTCGTCGCTATTACCGACTGGCAAAGCCGCCGCAAATTTCCGATGTCCATGTCTATTGCAAATGTCAGCCCATTACCGACAACCAAGTCCGTCGCAAATATTAACCCATTATTGACGGCTTGGCCATCGCAAACACACACACACACACATATATATTATTAATTAAATATTTTAATTAAATTAATTTTTAATTAATTAATTATTTAAACTTTAAAATAAATTAAATTTTAATTAATTAATCCATGGCTCGATCTTCGCTCGCTCCCGGATTCCGATTCCACCCCACCGATGAGGAACTCGTCCGTTTCTACCTCAAGCGCGAGATCACAGGAAAACCCTTCCGCATCGACCCTATCGCCGTCGTCGACGTCTACAAGAACAAACCATGGGATATCTTCCGTGTGTAGATAAGTCGAAGATGAAAACGAAGGAGTTGGAGTGGTACTTCTATAGCGTGCTGGACAAGAAATACTGCACGCACGGTGGACATGAAAGGAACGATCCCCGGTGGCGGTGGTGAGGGCAGGGCGCGATGGTGGTGACAACGGTGGTGAGGGCAGGGCGGCGGTCGGTTGTCGAGAGGATAGGGTGGAGATGAGAAGTGGAAGGTGCGGTAGAGAGGAGAGGTGGAGAGGTGAGGATGAGCAGAATAAAAAGAGAGGGGGAATGGCTATTAACTTAAGTGACAATTTTTCGACGGAAAAGCGACAGAAAAGGCCATCGCAAAATATGCTTCTTAAATAGGAATTTTGTTTCCAACGGCCAAGTCTGTCGCAGGTTATACCGACGACTGAGGCCGTTGCAAATTGTTGTGCCACGTAAACCGTTCAACCCGTTACTTAGAGTCCGCCTCAAATCACTACACACCTTACCGACGGTTTATTTCGTTGCAAATTTTCCAGATTTCATGGGTAATTTGGCACCTAAGTTTTTGTGGAAGTGCGTGTCAAATTTTGTGACGTAAATTTTGACGACTATTGGAAAAGTCATCAATAATGTTAAAAAATTATGTTTGCGGTTTGCGACAATTTATTCCATCAGTATTGCTAAATTTTCCAGCCACCCAGTACCCTTCAGAAATGAGCCACCGGAAATCACACTATTTCTTGTAGGGGATGTTATTCTTTAGCCAATATATATAGTCACAGTTATTGTTGACCATATCTGCTATGATATAATTATTAAATACTTTTTTTTACAAAATTTAATTACTAAATACTAAGATTATGGGCTTATGGCAAGTTTATCAACATGCATTGAATACATTGTGCAAGAAATAATTTGACGTGCCCCAAGTATAATTAATTGGTTGTCATTCATTGAATGTCAAAAACATGAGCCCAATACATTGCATGATTTGTCAATCTAATCCGATCCGTGAATTCGGTGGATCCAAACTGAATCGAACTTATTGAAGGTTTGAGTTTAGATTGGATTTTATCGAAGAGAATAGGTTCAGATATCGAATTCAAAAAATTTGAACCCGACCAATCATAACCAAACCAATAAATTTAAAATTTAGTTATTATTAATTTTATTATAATATTATTATTTTTATTTAAAAAAATAATATAGTATTCCTAAAGTCTACAATACTTGCTATGATCCTAAAAGCATACCGTTTTATGTTGCCTCTCCACCATTTTGTTATATTAGGATTATATCCTATAAATTGGTTATATCCTAAAGGAAAATTAATTTTACATGGTTATATTTGCATCCCCTGATCCAGTCCCCTTGCATAATTATTTATATTTTTTTCTTTACAAGAATTCTAAAATTTAAATACAAATATTTAAAAATTAAGAATGCCATATGTCATTCTATAAATGAGATCAGTCTAAGAGATTTAATTACTGTTATTTTTTTATATATACAAGTGAGATTTAATCACTGTTAAGAGAATATATTCTAATTTAATATATTAATATATAAGTGTAGATATATTCTTCTTTTAGAAATCTTTGTCATGAAAATGAAAATAAATACATGGAAATAAGTTATTGATTATTGGATTTGATAGTAATAATTAATAACTATTGATTAGTAGGATTGAAAATATATCCCTAGATGGAAAATAATTAAATGATATGCAAATGTAGTGGTAACTATCAACTGGTAGATTTGAAAATATACTTAAAAAATAAAAACAAATAAAAGATTTGTTTATTGTAGATGACATCATGTGGCTCACTAAGGAAGAGTGGAGTTGTGAAGAATGTCTCACAACTCCAATTTAATATATATATATATATATATATATATATATATATATATATATATATATATATATAAGGATTGATTAGTTGTAAATATATAGGATATTAATATTAATTTATAATAAAAATTCCACAAATTAGTATTTTATCCGGTCCATATTATAAGAGACAAAACCCTAAATCACAAACACCAAGAAGAAGTTTTGAAATGAGCTAATTATAATTAATACTCATATAGATTTCTAAAAATACACCTTCTAATTTTATTAGTTTTAATACTCAATATTGATGAACCAACTCACTTGCATGGAGAATTTATATATCTCGTAAATATAAATCAAGGTAATATTGGAAATTAACATTTAATATATATGGAAATTGATACATGTTTCTAATATTTTGGAAAAAAAATGGACCTTTTGTTTTTATAATATGGATCGAGGGAGTATTAGACAAACGACAAGTGCAAATTGAGAATGAAAGAGATCGACATAACGTTAATTAAGTTCATACTTTACACACAACTATATATCCTTCTCAAAATATCATCTAGTTTTAAAATATTATGGGAAAATTTATCGCTAATTAAATTTTCCTATGAAACAAGTGATGAGGGGAGCCAGGGCCGTGGAAGCTGCGAGGCAACCAAGGTGTTGGGCTCTAGGATTGATTCACAGCGTAAGTTAAATGATATTGCAATGTGGCAATGAACACCAAAATAGATCTGACTGAACAAGATCTACAAACTCACGCAGCGCAACGATACTAGATGTGTGACAAGATCTACAAACCCACCGCCCTCTGCCCATGCTTGCAACCATTGAACCATTTTTACAAGGCACCAATTTGCATCACATTGAATGCCATTACTTTGACTTTTCAAAGCAACAATATCATGGCTGGACCCCATATATTCTCCCCCTCCAACCATTGGGGAAAAATAATCTTGGAGCGATCATTTGGGATCCATGCCGACCAACTCGGCACAAAGTTGAAATTTTTCACATGTCACAACTTAGGTCAATATGTCAGCAGGGTTTTTATCCGCGTGAATCTTTTCCATCTTGAACATTTGTTCTTCTACTACTTGACGTAACCAATGGTATCTAACATCAATGTGCTTAGTACGTGAATGATACATTGCATTCTTGCTTAAATCCAAAGCACTATGACTGTCACAATGAATAACACACCTTTCCTGCTTTATTCCCAATTGTTCAAGGAATCTCTGCAACCAAAGCATTTATTTACTGGCTTCGATCATAGCATATATATTCTTATTCGATAGTAGATAAAGCAACACACTTCTGCTATTTAGATTGCTATGATACAACTCCCCCTGCAAAAGTGAACAAGTAGCCTGAGGTAGATTTCCTACCATCTATATCACCTGCCATATCTGCATCTGCATACCCTTCCAGAATTGTTTCTGGTCCTCCAAAGCTCAAGCACATTCTAGATGTACCTTTCAAATATCTCAAGATCCACTTTACCGCTTCCTAGTGATCTTTACCAGGATTGGAAAGAAACCTGCTAACAACTCCAACAGCATGAGAGATATCCGGTCGAGTATAGACCATGGCATACATCAAACTCCCGACTACAGAGGAGTAAGGTATACTGGTCATGTCTTTCTTTTATACCTCACCGGTGGGGCAACTCTTTCTACTAAGTTTAAAGTGATTGGTCAATGGTGTGCTAACTGGCTTAGCATTTTCCATATTGAATCTTTCTAGAACCCGCTCCACAGATCGTGCTTGTGATAACCATAGCATTTTAGCCTTCCGGTCTCGCAAAATCTGCATACCCAGAATTTATCTTGGGGCCTAGATCCTTCATATCAAAGGATTTTGATAACTCCTTCTTCAAATCACCAATCATCTTCTCATCTTGTCCCACTATCAACATATCATCTACATATAGCAAGAGGATGATGAATTTGTCACCTGGAAATGTTTTGACATATACACAATGATTTGCATCAGTCTTGGTATATCCATGACCCGTCATGAAGGAGTCAAATTTCTTGTACCACTGTCTCAGAACCTGCTTCTGTCCATATATAATCTTCTTTAATATGCAGACCATATGTTCCTTTCCAGTTTCTTCAAATCCTTCTGGCTGATCCGTGTAGATCTTTGCCTTCAAATCTCCATGGAGAAAAGCAGTCTTCACATCAAATTGCTCAAGTTCCAGATCCAAGCTAGTTGTCAATCCGAGTATGACTCGAATAGAACTCATTTTAACAACTAGAGAGAAATTTTCATCAAAATCTATTCCTCTCTTTTGTCCAAAGCCTTTGACAACCAAGCGAGCTTTATAATTGACTAGCTTATTCCTATCTTTCTTGAGCTTGAACACCCATTTGTTCTTCAAGGCTTTCCTGCCTTCTGGAAGTTCCACAAGCTCATGATATTGTTTTTATGCATGGAATCCATCTCTTCTTCCATGGCTTTCATCCACAAGATTTTATCCATATGAGTTTGAAATTCTTCAAAACTTTCTGGCTCCCCCTCAACGGTGAGAAAGATGTACTCTAAAACTAGGGTACTTGTTGGATGGACGACACTCTCTGTTAGATCTTCTAAGCTGTGGTGTAGGGGTTTGCTCCCCCTGGTTAATGCCTTCTCCATCTCCAACATCATTTGTTGCTGGCTCATCATCAACCCCTTGTTCATTAAACTCTCCCCCTTCTATAGCATTTTCTCTAGGAGGAGAGGATGGTGTAAAATCAACATTACCACCAGGCTCTTTGGTTTTCTCCGGAGCTATAGAATCTGACATAGTTTCTTGCTCATGGAACACTACATCTCTGCTTCTAATAACTCTCTTCTTTTTTGGATCCCATAACCTGTAGCCAAATCCCTCATCTTCACAACCCAGAAATATGCAAGGAATCACACTATCATCAAGTTTTTGTCTATGCTCCTTACTTACATGAGCAAAGGCTTTGCATCCAAACACCTTTAAATGAGAGTATTTAATATCATGTTCGAACCATACTCTCTCAAGGATGTCAAAGCCCAAAGGAACAGATGGAGATCTGATAATCAGGTAGCACGTCATTTGAACAGCTTCACCCCAGAATGGCTTAGGCAGTTTAGTAATTCTCAACATACATCTAGCTTTCTCCATAATGGTTCTGTTTATTCTTTTGGCCACACCATTATGTTGTAGGGTGCTAGTAACCGTCTTCTCATGTCTGATGCCATGCTCAGCACGATAATTCTTGAACTCATGGGAAGTGTACTCTCCCCCATTGTCACTGCGAAGACACTTCAAAGGTTTCATTTTTTCTCTCTCCACCATGGCATGAAACCTTTTAAAGTATTGAAATACTTGGCCTTTCCTCTTTAGAAAATACACCCACAACTTTTGTGAAACATCATCAATGAATGTCATAAAATATCTGCTACCACCAAGAGTCTCCACCTCCATGGGACCACATACATCAGAGTAAACCATATCCAAAATATTCTATTTCAGCTTTGATGTTTTGTTGAAATAAACTCTATGATGCTTGCCAAATAAACAATGATCATAAGGATTTAACTTTGTGCCTTTGGCATGAGGAATGAGAGATTTCCTTACCAAAATCTGCAATCCTTTCTCACTTAAATGAGCTGGTCTTCTATGCCACAAATTTGGTGAGGCGTCATCCTCGATTGCATTCAGCCCATCTTCGATCTTCTTGACTTGCGTTTTGTACAAAGTGTTGTACACCATCCCTCTAGCATCAAAAATCGAGCCTTTAGAAAGTTTCCATTTACCATCACCAAAGTTGCTATGGTATATGGCTCAATCCAGAGCATGCACGTAAATTAAATTTAGGCGTAGATCAGAAACATGTCACACGTCCTTCAATGTTAGTATGCAACTGACATTAGTCTGTATGCATATGTCACTAACTCCTACAATGTCTGCATTGCAGGTGTTACCCATCCTTACTTTGCCAAAGTCACCTGCTTTGTACACGGTAAATAATTCCTTGTTAGAGTGGCATGACATGAAGCCGCCAAGTCAATGGACCATTCTTCACATGAATCTGCAACATGGCACTCTTCATCTCCAAAAGAGAGCAACACCACTTCTCCCTCTATCATAGGGGTTTGGAATTTTTATCATTAGTCGCATTTTGATTCCTCCAATTTTTCTTGTCTTTGTTCTTCCAAATTATAGTTCCTTTTGATATGTCCTTCTTCGCCGCAATGGTAACATCTGAACTTCCTTCGAGATTGGGATCTATCTTTAGACTTGTTGAATCGGCCTCTGCTCTTACTTCTTCCCCTGTTTTTTGTGACAAGGGCTTGGGAGTTATATGTCCCCAAGACTTTTCTTCTCGTTTCTTCATTGAACATACTATCTTTAACTTGTGTCAAAGATAGTTCTATGTCCAGAGCAGAGTTGCTTAATGACACCACCAAAGTCTCCCAGTTATCCGGCAAAGAACTCAAAAGTAGCAATGCTTATAACTCATCATCCAACACTAGCTTCATGGTAGTCAACTGATTTACCAAATCTTGGAAGTCACTCAAGTGCTCGGCAACAGATCTTCCTTCTTTGTACTTTAGGTTCACCAGCTTCCTGATATTTGTGAAAGAAATATTTTGTGCAATCTTCCTTTCATAAAGTTTCTGTAAATTCTTCTACAATGTCTGGGAATTAGTCTCTGTGGAAACATGGTGCGGCACACTAATGTTCACCCACTGCCTGATTATTCCAATGGCCTTCCGGTGAGTCTTTATCCAAGTTTCCATTGTCACGTCGTCTGACTCTGCATCTCCCTTTTCTATAGGATCATATAGATCTTTGTAGAAAAGTATATCCTCCATTTTTGGCTTCCAAATAGAGTAATTTACCGGTGTCAATTTGATCATGGTGCCCATGTTCTCCTCCATTAAATTTACTAAGCACAATCCCAGAGCTCAACTTGGAGCTTTGATACCACTTGTTGGGCGTTAGGATTGATTCACAACATAAATTAAATGATATTGCAATGTGGCAATGAATACCAAAGTAGATCTAACTGAGCAAGATCTACAAACTCATGCAGCACAGCGATACTAAATGTGTGCAAAGCATAGAAAAAGAGAACACGCTCTCTCACACAAGAGATACAAATATACACTCTCAGAAGCATTTCTCGGCTTCTTGCTTGCACTACGAATGAAAGAAATTCATCTATTTATAGGCTTCAGCAGTGTGGGCATTGGCAAAATTTTCGGATTTGGTTTACTAAAAATTTTTCAGTCCACCGCCCTCTGCCCATGCTTGCAACTATTGAATCTTTTTTACACGGTACTAATTTGCATCATATTGAATGCCATTACTTAAACTTTTCAAAGCAACAATATCATGGTTGGACCCCATATAAGCCACTTGTGTTAGGCCTCATGAGACACCCCGTTGTGTCCCTTTGTGTCATTAGATTAAAACCTCAATATTTAATTACTTAATCGCACGCTTAACTTGAAAATACGTAAAAATTAAAAACTTAACTTATAAAGTATACAACTTTATATAGAATGACATATCATAATATAAGTATATTATGCATATTACAAAACACTCTTGAGGATATCCTATTAGTAGGATCCCTCATAGGCATATACTTAGACAAAGTGTTAAACAGGGGAAAACATATTAAAAAAAATACGCCTCACGAAACGCACTGGCCATAACTAACTAGACCCTAATCACCATGGGTCACAGCCCGTCCTCCAGCCTCCGGTTCGTAGGGAGTTCCATCCAACTCCTCCTGGTTACGCTCATCCACAAGGTCTTCTCGTACGATTCCACAAGGAGATAAAATACAACATACAGAAATATACATGGGATAAGAAACAGTTCTATCATCAAAAGCGAAAAATAGTCATAGTACATTATACAGTAATTGTCACAGACAATCAACATACATAACTAACGAATCATTCCCAAGTTAATATATATCATCCTATACCCTTACTCGCAGGCAATCTGACACTTTATTTTAACGAAACCTCTCTAATCCTGTCACCATGTCTTTACGTTATCGTGGCCACTACCACTCCTATCACCATCCCTCATTTGCATCGGGGCACACCCTCATTCCCGTTAGGATGTTCCACCTAGTGCACATCTCCATTCCCGTTAATTTGTTCCACCCCCATTCCCGTTAAGGTGGAAGTGGTCTCGCGAGAAATCTTTATTTTACGTGTATTATATTACCAATACTCGGTGTATTATATTACCAATACACGGTGTATTATATTACCAATACACAGAAGTGTTTTACGTGTATTATATTACCAATACACATAAGTGTTTTACGTGTATTATATTACCAATACACGGTGTATTATATTACCAATACACAGATGTCCTTGTGTATTATATTACCAATACACTTTTGTCCTTGTGTATTATATTACCAATACACGATTGTGGACAACAACACCTATACTTGAATCTCACCAACCCGTTTTAACAACATCCCAGTGCCTTAACCTTCCATTAGAACTTGACACATATTCTATGCCGTAACACATCTTTAACATACATCATCTAGGTTAGGAACTTCTAAATCATTATTATCCTCACACCCAAAACAATCATCTCTTAGACAACATATATATCTTTGCTTAAAAACCACTAAGCATAATAATACAAACCAGGTAAATCATGCATAACACAATATCAATCAAAATATTCTCATATCACCAACATAACACAAAATCAATTCAATAAAGGTAATAAAATCAAATCAACCATCAACAATATAAAATCAACCTAATATCAATAAACCTCCAATCCCCGAATCGCTATTGGTTTTTCAGAAAAGGTTTCCAATGTGATTTTGATATTGTCGATTACTCGACTACTAGTAGGGTTTAGGTCGCCCTACACAATTATTATATAATCTACTACTTATCCATTCCGACGATAGGTTGGTTCTTTCCCCAACCTGGGTTATCACCGAACTCCCCAACTCGAAGCTCCTCGTTGTCACACCACAAAGTACTAACTCCACCTTCAACCAATCAACATAATAACCAATAAATCAAACAAACTCATCTATGTTCTCTTTAGGCTAGGTTTGGCCATTTAATTCAAATTAGATTTAGGATTCTTTTCTCAAAATAAGTCTTTGGATACTTATCACTTAGGTTCTAGGTAACTTAGATAAATTGCTATAACTTGAAAATATGGAATAAAAAGCATCCAACCACTTAGGGTAGGTTTCGGCCTTGTATTACCAAAATAGGATACAAATCTTTAAACTTTTCAATCTCTTGGACTTAGCATTCCAATGTATTAAGGAGCTCAAGTCCATGATCATATTGGAAAATGAAAACAAAACATCCTAGGTTCACAACCATCATAGGTTCAGCCATCATAGGATAAATAGGCTAGAAATCTTTAAACTTTCCAATCTCTTAGAGTTAGCATCCAAATGTATTAAGGAGCTCAAGTCCATGATCATTTTGGAAAATAAAAAACAAAGTATCCTAGGTCCATAACCTTCTAGGTTTGGCCTTCATAGGATTTATAGGCTAGAAATCTCTAAACTCTCCAATCTCTTGGACTTAGCATCCAAGTTAGAAATCCTTAAACTTTCCATCTCTTAGACTTAGCATCCTTCTATATTAAGGAGCCTTAGTCCATGATCATTTTGGAAAATGAAACTCAAACATCCTTGCTCTAAAACATTTAAGTTTTGATCTACATATGATAATGAGGAAAAATATTCTTTGTTTGATAACAACTCTTAGGTTTAGAATCACAATGTATTAAGAGTTCTAAATCCATGATCATACTTGGAAAGTTGAAACATAGTATCCTAGGCTTACTTATACATATTTCCGGCCATCATAGGAAAACAAGCTATCAAACCTTTCAAGATTTATAGATTTAAGATCAAGGAATAGTTAGAAACTCAAACACATGATCATATTCCAAAAGTTGAAGCAAAAACCTCCTAGGTCACATATGCTTAGCATTCGGCCTTCATAGTAAGAGATAGGTAGAGATTTTTGTTTTACACAACCTCTTAGTATGTGAAAATATAAGTTAATACAAGACTAAAGAAAGTGGTTTCAACTCAAAAGGAGTTTTCTACCATTTTAGAGAGATTTTAGAAGTTTAAAGCATATAAAGAACACTAAAGCAAACTAAGAAATAAAAGATGAAACTTGCAAAAAGATTCATATGAGAGCATTACCCTTAGTATAAGGAAGAACTTTAATGAAGAACTCAAGTGGAAAAGACTAATAAAAATGGAAGCTTTAAGTGTTTGAAAAAAAGAAGAAATGAAAGAAGTTGAAGAAGTATGAAGATGGAGGAAGAACATGAGAGAATGAAGATGAGTGATGATTATATAGAGGAGGGAGAGGAGAGTACAAAATTTTGGAGAGAGGATGAGCTTAGAGAGCAGGTTTTATCTTTAAGACTTGTTTGGTTGAAGAGGAAAAAGAAAAATAGGTTTTTAGAATATAATATGATATAATTTGAAAAGTGTCATTGACACGGACTCGGCAAGTGTACCGGTTCGTTGCAAGTAATAAAACGGTAAGACCGGATATCGTTCTCAGGGATCGTGGACAATTACCACTTCGCAAATTAGACTACTATCTAGGCGATCGAATTTTGGAGTGAAGGTTGCTTTATCATCTAACAAGTAAACAAGAATAAAATATTTTTTTGTTCTTTTTGGAATTTTTTTTCAAATAGTTAATGTGCAAACAGAAAGATGGACAACAAATGATAGAATTGCTAGGGTTAGACTAAGCTAATCCTCCCTTGATTGTTATGAAATGATAAGTAACACAGTTCCTAATTCAATTATGACAATCAAGTCTTTTCTAAAATACTCAAGCCTAATTCCTTAGGTGCATTGAGCCTAAAACCCCAAGTTAAACCCTAATTCCTTAGGTGGATTAACCTGAGATTTTGCATTAAGTAAAGACTTATACAATTGCAAGCACCTCAAGACCTATCCCTAGGCTCATGAACTACTTGGCATTTGATTCATGAGCAAGCTCTAACACCAACCTTCCAGTTATCTATTAAAGCAACTAATCATTCCTAGGGTGATCAAGCCTAAGAAAGCATTAAGCATGGAATCAAACACTCATAAAGAACAAGGAAACTGCATTATAATCAAGTCATTTTTACAACCAAGTTCAGATAGCAATAGTCTAACCCCAACAAAGGGGAGTTTAGCTACACATAATTGAAGACAAAACAAAAGAAAGAATTACAGAGATGAACAAAGGAGAGAGCTCCATGGAATGATGCACAGCAGCCACAGCAGCAGAGGATTTGATTCTAGGGTTTTCTCTCCATGCCTTTTCTTCTGTTCTGCTCAGTTCTTTTATTACTCGTGGCCGGTCACGGTCGTGATAGCCATCACGGCCAGGCCGTGACGGGTTCTGACTCTTGCAGTTCTGGCAAAACTACTCTTTCGCGAGGCGAGCGTTTATTTCGCGACGCGAGCCCACTTTTGATGCCCGTGATCCCCATCACGGCCAAGCCGTGATTGATTCTGACTTTTGGAGGTTTCTGGGTCACGGCCGTGATGTACATCACGGCTAGGCCGTGATCGTCTCTGACTTTGGTGGTTTTGGCACAATCACTCTCTCGCGAGGCGAGCTATCATTCGCGTCGCGAACCAATTTTTCACGCCCTTGATCTCTATCACGGCCAAGCCGTGATCGTCTCTGACTTTTGGTGGTTTTGGGTCACGGCCGTGATGCAGGCCGTGACAGATTCTGACTTTTGGCCCCCTTCTTCTTCAGTTTTCAGGCCTTCTCTTCATCTCAGCTTCCTCATGGCTAAAACTTGGGCATTTAATCAAAAATCCCTGCAAAACAACACACAATACCACCTTATCCGTTCCAAATGAAAAACTAAACAAAATCCAACTAAAATGGCCTAACTAAATGCAATTGCATACAGAAATGTACATGGAAAATGAGGTGAAATCACACTCATCAGTCATCATGACCACTTTTTAGTATGTGACTTAGGTCATCCCCCTAGTAAGTCACCTCACTCTCACATGTCACCTCATCACTTTTGTGCTCCCTACTCTGCTCCATTGCGTATCCGGTTCAAGTTTCTGATCGTATTTCGCCTGGAATAAATATTATATTTTATTTTTGAACTCGAATTTTCGAAAATTTCCAATATCATACAAAACATCACAAAAACACTAAACGTTTCGTTCACGGTTCAAAATTAGGTTTTCTGCTCAGTAAACTTGTACCGGCAGTGAAAACGCAAACATGGTTTCGTCTGAATTTTCAACCGAAAATTTTACCGTAACGTTCTACCATAAAGTAGACTATGAATATGATTTTATTTTAATCAAAAACACTTTGTAACTCTCAAATTAAAATATAATTAATTATATTTTATCCGATTGAATAACATAATTAAAATCAGACTGTTACACCTCACATTCTATTAGTTATTGACATTTTGTAATTTTATGTATTACCTAAATGCCCAAAAATCTAATATGTAATAAATATATAAAAACACGACAAATGTCCAACAATAACATGTATGTGAAAGAGATTTTATTAAAATATCAAGTAGCAACTTGGCTTTCTATCCCAAGATGGCAGCATGTGCTATAATTATATGACCCGAGAATCTTAATACGTTTTCTTAAATGGGACGATCTTAATATTTATGAGTGTGTAGGGGTGAAATTTCGGGAAATTATAAATTGATTGCAGTTAAAACCGTTTGTTCCTTCGTCTAAGAAGATTAAGTGTTCATACCTTTGAAGAAAAATAAATTGCGCATGTGGTTTTATTAATAACAATGAATTGAAATTAATAAAGTAATGGTTAATTTTTTTTTCTTTATATATACAATAAAATTTGAAAAAAAATTCACTAATTGATCTGCTTTAGGCTCCAAAATGTCTGGACACGGACCTATGGGAAGGGGGAACAGTTTCTACTTTCTCATTTGAAACACATGCTGACATGCAGTCTATCATGAGTTTCCCTTCTTGATCAATATTTGAGATTTTTCTGTTTTCCATTATTTCACCTTGGTCAAAACTCAAAACTACTGAGATACATTTCTCCAAATAAGGCAACATACACCAGAAGGAAAGGAAAAGAAAGAATGACTTTTTTCATTTGCAAAAATATAATATTGCACCATAAGCCAAAAATCAGTTGTTTCATCAAAGGGTTAATTTTTCTATTGTCAAAGCTCTAAAACTAACCTTGATTTCCCCTTAATATCATGATTAGCAGAAGGAGCAAGAACCAATCTAGCTAATAACCGACGCAGCAATATGACCCTTCCTAGCCTTGTTCATCGGTGATTCCGGGAGTTCCCCTAAACACTTCAATAAGAACATAAATGGAATCCTTAATGAAAGGGTCAGGAGAACTCTAGGGAACACAAGATGCCTATATTTCCATTCTTGCTTAGTAGTTTGTACTTTGTACTATGACTAAAGTTTCACTGATTAAACTCTGACTTTTACTAACAGTGATATAACAACATTGGTTAAGAAATCAATAAAAAAAAAAGATTTATATTGAGAATATAAGTTCAACATTTTTCAATGTAATAAATACATATTTTTTCATATAAACTTACCTTTTTTAATTCTTTAATCATTATCCCAAAGGTTTTCGTTGGCCTTCTCCTTAAAATATTATATGTACAAGTTCCATCTTTTAAGAAGTTATGTACTGCTCAGGTTGCATTGATAAAGAAGATAGTATAATTTCAAGCAGTGAACCTGGACTAGAAGGTGGGCTATATGATGATTGAGAGGGATAAGCAAGTAGCCAAAGTCAACAGTTTTTAATTTTCTTTAATCTTTACCAATCCTATCATTGCCAACTAATTGTTCAGTCAAAAAGAATAACCCCTTTTAGAAGAATCTGGTATCAGTATATATACACTCATTGAAAAGCTTCAGAAGAATTACATGGGCCACTAGAGAATCTTCCCCAACTCAGTCAGGGCAATTGCAACAATAACCTGGACCACACTTTTCCTAGGGCATCTTCCAAAGCTGGTTAGCTCTGTGGGGTTTGTTTGCAGCAACTTGGCAGTATGTTTAGCTAACAGTGAATAACAATCATGAGTGATACACACACATGAGGATATCTACATTACCTCCTATCACGTGTATAGGTTGCAGAACTAGAGGGTAAGTATGCAAAAAATAAAGTAGGATTAGATATAATCAAATAGTAACTAGCATGCAAATATTCTTAAGTATGGGTCCAATTAGAAGTGATTAGGGTCACTTAACCATGTGATCTTAGATTCGATTTCCAAATTCATATATATGTATGAAAAGACACTACCGAGAGGCACCATCACTTAGATGTTTAATAGCAACATGAAGGCTTAATTTCTCATCTATAAGATAAGAGAATACTAAAAAAATAAAAAATAAAAACACTATGCAGTAAATATATATATATATATATATATATATATATATATATATATATATATTTATTTATTTATTTGTGTGTGTGTGTGAGAGAGAGAGTAACATTATTCAGTATAAATTAAATAATATGTCAATTAAAGAAATGTCCATAAAAATGAAGAGGAAAAGAAACTGCAGTAACTTAATATACTTCACCCTTGACTAGAAAATCTGACTAGATTCATATTGACTTACATTTTTGTATCTTTTGTTAATTACTTTATGAAGTATTCTAGAATTTTTCTCAATCTTTAATGTTTCCACAACCCAAAGGCCACTATATTACTACAAGTAAAAAAGTGAAGCAACAAATTAACATAGCTATAAATAGCAAATGTCCCTTGCCCTATAGAGAAGTAGCTTCGAAGAGGTCAGTTGTCACCTGGAATTCCCCTGAATACTTCATTAGAAACCTTAGATTTCACTAACAGTGAGGCTATAGCTCGACTTATTGAAGTGTTTGGGGGAACTCTGGGAGCCACCTGATGCTAAAGCAGGTTGGGTTCCATCCCATGGTTCCTGTGATAGGCTTTCAAGTCTAAAATACACTCTCTGAAGTACATGGAATCATGCATATATCATTTATTTCTTTGGAACTGTTAACCATTTTTTCCTCTCTTGCCTTCCTTTCCTTGAAACAAAGCTTTGCACATGGATCGATTCCTGGTTTACATTTTTTTAAAAAATCTCTGCAAGCAAGATTCCATGCAAACCATGGTAGAAAGTTATTTGGTTTGATGGTGCATAAGGAAATTGTGGTTTTTTTTTTCCTTTTTTGGAAAAAGAAAACATCAAAAGAAATCTTTCCCGGTGAGTAGTGAGTACCTTCTTCGTTACACGCATTCTACCATGGTGCATGAACACTCAAATTTATTTGACATATGTAAGACTATGAACACTATATATATATATATATATATATATTAAAAAGTACACAAATCTTCAAAATTATTTTTTCACGTGTCATTATTTGAGTAACTAAGAGCAACTTTATCCTAATACTCCATTTTGAAGTTCTTAAATGGATTTTATCATTATATATTATCCATTTTTATTTTTTATTATAATTTAATCACATCATCCCTCCAACCCAACAATTTCTAAAAGTTCTTAAATGAATCTCGTTAGTGATCTCACATCCTTATATTTTATGAATAATTTATTTAATACAATACAGTTCAATATGTTTTAATAAAAAATAAAAAAAGCAAAAGTCAAAAGAAAAATCACAAGCATCATGGGCTTGTAGCACTCATCAATTTTGAGGTGCTAGTAAGCACCTGCTCAATTGGCAGAAATAAATAAACACAGGTAGCTTCTTAAGAAGAGTTTAAGCACCTCCCCTTGGTACAGATGCAGGTGCTCTAAAAATTATCAGGTAGAGATAAGATAAATCGACCAATATCTATTGTTGGAGCCGCCTAAGGCCAACGTGCGCGCAGCTAAGAACGGCGGTCCGTGCTGACAAAAAAAATCATAAAATGCGCCATCTTCACTGTTCACACTGAAAAGAAAATGGTTGTGACCTTACTTTTACTGCAAGCCTCGAGAAACTTTTTTTTTTTTTTATAATAGAATGTTTGTAATTAATGTATTATGTTAATAACCAATACGATAAATATTAATCAGTATCCTAATGATATCGGTTAAACAAATAAGGAGGATGCTAGCAAATATTCTTAGGACTTGTTTAAAGGTTTAATTATTGAGTATGTATTTGAACTATTTGAGAATTTTTAAATAGGTCCCTATACTAAAATAATTTGTAATTGGGTCCTCGAACTTTTATAAAGTTTTCAATTAGGTTTTTGAACTAAAAGTTTTTAATTGGGTCCTGAATTTATATAAAATTTTCAATGAGACCCCTAAATTATAAAATTCGCTAGTGATATGTTGAATTGGACGAAATATAACTGATTTCATCCAAGCTGGATAACCATATCAGTCATTTATGAGTAGTTTGGGTGGAAGATGAATCTTGAGATATTGTCACAACAAAATGCAGCAAGACGTAATAAGATGAAGTGAGATGTAGTAAGTTACAAGTGAGAGAACTATTTTGGATGAAATCATTTCAAGAAAGGGATATACAACAGTAAAACATAAATCGGGGAAGGAATGAACTATTTGTTCAGATGGGGGAAAAGCAGTCACAGGTCAGGTTTTGGTTTGATGGCTCAATATTTTGGTTTTTTACAATCCTAAATACAAATTTGGGGGGAATTACAGGTCATGTTTCACATCATCAAACTTAAAGACCTCTTCACGGAACCCTACCCCAGGGGCTCCATTGAAAATTTTATATAAGTTCAGGGACGTAATTAGAAACTTTTTTAGTATAGAGACCCAATTGAAAACTTTGTAAAAGTTAAGGACCCAATTGCAATTTTTTTTAGTATAGGGACCTATTTGAAAATTCCTAAATAATTCAGGGACCTACTCAATAGTTAAACCTTGTTTAAAGAACCAAAAAAAGGAAAATTTTTATGATAAATTGTGTATTTAGCATTCCAAAGAATGTAATATTTAGTTTTTCAATACAAATATTTCTTTTTGGATTCCTTAATCAATATCCTTAGGACACTCGTAGCAAGACCCAACAAAAAAAATATATAAATTATGTATTGGAAACTAGAAAGTGGTGTATTCAGATTTTTTCAAAGTATAAAAGTTACAATTCCTAATATATTAAAGTTTTTATTTTTTGATTCCTTAACAAATATTCTTAGGGTACTATTTAACGAGACCATATGCTATAATAATTTGAGTGAAATGTAATATTCTTAGAAAATGTAATTAATAACCTTCTCTGATAGGTAGGGTGTTTTATGGAATAGATTGAGACGAGTTTAACTTCACTCAAACCTAATCCAATATTTTAGTAAGGTCATTTGTTTGGTCTCTAATCGGACCTGATCATTATCCAATAATATTCGAGATAAAATCGAATCAACCCAACATGTTAATATAATGTATATATTTGAACATTATGCATAACTAAATCATAAAATTAAAGAAGCGTTGAAATAAAGCTATATTAGTGCAGGAAACATTTTTAACAGTGATTAAAATTGACTTGTAACATCGGTTTCGAAGGTGACGTTACTTTAACTGATGTTACAAGTGTAGTCATCCAACCGCTGTTACAAATAAATCTGTAACGGCGGCTATTAAGAAAACCGCCTTTACAAGTGGCAGATTGAATATGAAAGCAATGTTACAAGTTAATTAACTTGCAACAACGGTTGGTTTTATAACCGATGTTACAAGTTAACTTGTAACAGCGGTTGGTTTTATTATTTGTGACTTTGTGTAGTATCAAGATAAAACTCCCCAAGAAATGTATATTGGACGACACAACATCTTTTATTCTTTTAGTAAATAAGACAACATCTTTTTTGAAACTTAACTACTTAAGTTTTTTTTGACAAATTTAACTAGTAAAAATACATTATTCAAAACACCTTGATATCGAATTACTATCCTACAAACAATTTATGTTTTATTTTTCAAAATAGGGTGAATGTGGAATATAAAAATGTAACGTTTCAGTTCAATTTATATTTTTTTTTTATTTTCAAAGTTTGGGCCAGCAGGCCAACCCAGTCCATCACCGGCCAGCCCGTGTTAGGTAATGAATTTTCGGGCATAGCTGGGTTGGGCCAAAATAATTTCGATCATACATTTTATCAACCCAGTCCATACTTAATGTCGGGCTAATTTTGACAATTCTAATAAATTATATATATATATATATATATATATATATATATATATTCTAATAAATTATATATATATATATATATATATATAATTTATATAAAAATGCAAATATGTTCTTTTATTTTATTTTACATTCATCAACTAGTTCAATCGTTAATTTTATCAAACACTTTAAATCTAATCCGCTAATTTATCCACTATCCGCTATTATCAGCTAGCTCATCCACTATTCGTTATAAGTTCAAGTTCATCCACTATCAACTAATCTATCTATTATCCGTTAGTTTTTATGCTTGAGAATGGGAGAGGTTGACATAACGTTAAGTTTATACACAAATATATCCTTCCCAAAATATCATCTACTTTTAAAATATTAACGGAAAAATTTTCTCTAAAATTTTCCTAGGAAACAAGTGATGAGGGGAGGGGGAACACTGGAACAGTTTCTACTTTCTCATTTTTCTTCACCCTATTTTTGATTTAACACCATCCAGTAGATTACATGGCTGAAAAAGCAGCTAATTCGAAACACATGCAACCTATATCATGAGTTTCCGTTCTTGGTCAATATTTGAGATTTTTTTGTTTTCCATTATTTCAACTTAGTCAAAACTCAAAACTACTGAGATAGATTTCTCCAAATATGGCAACATAAACCAGAAGGAAAAGAAAAGAAAGAATGACTTTATTTCATTTTCAAAAATATATTGCACCATAAGCCAAATCAGTTGCTTCATCAAAGGTTAATTAATTTTTTTATAGTGAAAGCTCTAAAACTAACCTTGATTTCCGTTTAATATAATAATCAGCAGAAGGAGCAAGAAAGAATCCAGCTAATAACCTCCGCAGCAATATCACCCTTCCTAGCCTTGTTCATCAGTGATTCCGGGAGTTCCCCCAAACACTTCAATAAGAAGATAAATGGAATCCTTAATGAAATGGTCAGGAGAACTCTAGGGAACACCAGATGCCTATATTTCCATTCTTGCTTAGTAGTTTGTACTTTCTACTATGACTAAAGCTTCACATATTAAAATATGGATTTTAATTTCATATATAAAAAAAATTGAATTTTACGGACAAGTATCCTAAGGACATCATTATGAAATCAATAAAAAGAAAGTTTGTTTTGAGAATATGAGTTCAACATTTTTCAATGTAATAAATACATTATTTTTCTCATATAAACTTATCTCTTTAATTTCTTAATCATTATCCTAAACACATTTGTTAACAAGTTACATTTTTAATAAGTTAGGTACTGCTCAGGTTGCATTGATAAAGAACATAATATAATTTTAAGCAGTGAACCTGGACTAGAAGGCGGGCTATATGATGATTGAGAAGGATAAGGCAAGTGGCCAAAGTCAACAGCTTTTAATTTTCTTTGCCAACCCTATCATTGTCAACTTATTTTTCAGTCAAAAAGAATAACCCCTTTGAGAAGAATCTGGTATTGAAAAGCTTCAGAATTACATGGGCCACTAGAGAATCTTCCTCAACTCAACCAGGGCAAATGCAACAATAAACTGGACCACACTTTTCCTTGGGTATCTTCCAAAGCTGGTTAGCTCTGGGGGGGGGCGTGTTGTTTGCTGCAACTTGGCAGTGTGTTCAGGTAACAGTGAATAACAATCATGAGTGATACACACACGTGAGGATGTCTAGCTACATTACCTCCTATCACGTATAGGTTGCAAAACTAGAGGGTAAGTATGCAAAAAATAAAGTAGGATCATATATAATCTAATAGTACAAAGTATGAAAATATACTTATGTGTGTTGGTCAAATTAAAAGGGATTCGGATCCCTTAAGCATGTCGTCCTAAATTCGATTTTCAAATTCATATGTATGAAAAGAACATTATTGAGAGGGGTCATTACTTGGACGAATGATAACAATCCGGAGGGCTAGTTTCTTATCTATAAGATGAGAGAATACTAAAAAAAAAAAAAACTATGCAAATGTAATGCAACATGTATAGAAGTGTATATATGAGTAACATTATTCAGTATAAATAATACGTCAATTAAAGAAATGTCCATAAAGAGAAAAAGAAACTGCAGTAACTGAACTTAATATACTTCTCCCTTGACAAGAAAATCTGACTAGATTCATATATTGACTTACATTTTTCTTTTGTTAATTAATTACTTTATGAAGTATTCTAGAATATTTTTTCTCAATCTATAATGTTTCCACAACCCAAAGGCCACTATATATTACTACAAAGCAAAAAGGTGAATTAAGCAACGAATTAACATCCCTGTAAATAGCATCGAAATGTACCTTGTCTTGCAAAGAAGTAGCTAGCTTTGAAGAAAGAGGTTAGTTGTCTCCCGGAATTCCTCTAAACATTTCATTAGAAACTTTTAGGTTTCACTAACAGTGAGGCTATAGCTCGACCTATTGAAGTGTTTGGGGGAATTCTGGGAGTCACCTGATGCTAAAGCGGGTGGGGTGTTCGATATGGTACTTGTGATCGGCTTTCAAGTCTAAAATGCACTCTCTCAAGTGCATGCATATATCATATATATTCCATTTTGCACTCTTAACCATTTTTTCCTCTCTTGCCTTCCTTTCCTTGAAACAAAGCTTTGCATGTGGGGATTCCAGTTACGCTACTGGAAACAATGTAATATACGGGAACGTTTTACGTCGGTTAATCAAAAGCTAGACGTTAAAAAGGAGGCGGTGACAGTTTTGTAAATATCAAACTTCATTAATTCAATTTTAACGCCAGTTGTTGTAAGGACTCGGCGTTAAAAGTGAGTCACTTAACTTTTTAACGTCTGTTCTTTCAACAACAGACGTTAAAGGTTATTTTAATAATTTTTTTTAGCTAGTATACGTACCCTTCCGCATTGCCTTCCTCAAAGTTTCAGTTTCACTTGCTTTTATGTTTTGTGTTTCTGTTTTGAAAACTAAAATATATGTCCGAAGTAAAAATGCTATAAGTTGAATCAATAACCCAAACCGGATCTCATTCATGAAGTGCATCAATAATACAATTACAAGATACATTCAAAATTTTAAAATCCTATAAAAAGTTACATTGAAAGGGTTTAAAATCCTAAACATTGGTTGAGGCTTCGTTCCCTTCACGGGTGAGCAAGAGAGGAGAGTCGAGCGACTGAGTTTTCCAGAGCAGCTGAGCAAGGGTGCACTCGATCTGTTTCAGCAATGGTCTTGGAACAGTCACTTGCTTCCAAAGCTGAGGTTTTTGAACTGTAGCTGCCGATTCTCCTGAAGGATGATAAGGTGAGCAACTCACATATGTGATTTACACAACCTTATCACCCATGTTATGTGATTTACACAACCTCAGAAGTTGTTTGACCATTAAGACAAAGATCTTTGAGTCTAGGAATAGGAAGAAAGAGTGATGAAGTTAATCTCCATGGCAGAGCCATATTGTGAAGCAGAAAAATAAAAGGAAGGAAGGAAGCTATTTATAGGAGCAGGGGATGAACACTACAAGAATTTTCGCTGTTTCCCAGGGCCTATGACCCTGGGAAATCCATAAAATCCGTGGGAAAATACACATTTCCCAGGGATGACCCACGGATTTAGATCCCTCGGTTTCATTTGGTGGAAACGCTTCCCAGGGGCCTAGCCCCGGGAAATACCCAGGGTTCTGACCTTGGGAAATTTCCCAGGATCTATCACGGGAAATATTCCCACAGTTAGAACCCTGGAAATCTTTCCAGGGATCTATCCTGGAAATTTCCCTGGGTTCTAACCCGGGAAATATATGTTTTGTTTAAATTATAAATAAAACCTTATATACATTAATTTATGCTAAAATGGATAAATAAATAATTATTATTTTTATATGAATGCATCAACAAAGAAATTAACATCATAATTCAAGCAAACAATTTGTTCAACACAAAATGTTATTCAAGTCATATTTGTTCAACGAAAAATAATAAACATAATAAACATGATAAGTAAAATAAACTAAGAATCCCCATTATAAGGCTCCTCAACAAAATGGTCAGGAGAGTCGTCGTCCTCCCGAGCACGCTCGGGTCGTCCCGACTAGGGCCGCCGTCTTTGTGGGGGCTGCTGCCGCGAATCGCCGTGACTGTCTCCATCGGTTGTCGCATCGTATCCATCATCACACGATGCTCCTCATCCCTCTTGCCGCTCCCCTCTCTTGGGAAGCGACCAACATCCGCCTCAACCGAGCAATCTCCGAGACTCCCGAGGGTAACGTCCGCATGTGGTGGACGCTCCAACCCTAAGCTCTAACTTGCGCGAGGCCCCCTTTCCGATAGTTGCCGGCAAGGTCCCCAAGACCGCACAAACGACCCTTATACTTGCCGCCGACGACTTACGCCCAAAAGTCGCTGCTCGTCCTCCCCGTGGGTTAGCTGGGGTGGATGGTGAAGAGGCTGATGATTGAGACCTATGTTGACTCATCCTCTCATGAAACTCCTCCTGTTACAATACATCAGACTATCAAAATTTGAACAATATGTTACAAGATAAATTATGCAGAAAAATGGACAGAGTTTCCCCTAAAACTACAACATAACAATGTTTACAAAACAGTAACACCGCAATTTAAATACATAAATCATCATCAAAAGCTCAATAGGATGCACACAAATTCTCATGTCCAAACTAGTTATAACATTTCCAATGTCAAAAGTATCAATAGGTCCAAATATAAAGTGACTCTACTGCACTCAGTAATCAAAACATGAATAGTATGTTACACGATTAATTATGCAGAAAATTGGACAGAGTTTCCCCTAAACCTCAACCTTTACAAATTGAACACCACAATTTAAAACTGCAAGTCATCAAAAGCTTAATAAGATTCACACAAAGCAATATATTCAACTCCCTAAAAGCCAATGCTCAAAAGCCAATGCTAAAACTAGTCATAACATTTAAGGCTCTCTGCCTCTCAATTCCAGTAAAGTATGAGTGTTACAATATCTATTAAAGTCAATAGCTTCTTCAAAAATCAAAACGGCATATTACCTGAGTGCGCTTGGAGCGCTCATCTATGTACTCGCCGGTAGCCTTCCTAGTATGGGTGCGTTTGTGAACCTCATGAATCTGTACTCCTCGATTATACCGGCGAGCCTATAACACAAGCATAGATGATTAAGATAACAAGTAATGAACTATGATGTTGGAATAAATACATTTAATGCATAAAGAATGACAGTATGAGCATACCATACGATCTGCCCATTGCGACTGGGAAATGCTTCCTCCTGTGTGCAGGCTCCCACCCTTTTCTGATGCTCTATTTTTCTTTGCTCGAGCAGAAATTTTTTTAAATTGATCGAAGCCCAATAACGACGCAACTCCTCCCAAATACCATCTCCAATCCAGATCGCTGTATGCCACTCTCACGAGCCTCCCTAAGCATATCGAAAAGGCGTTCGGAGGCTTTATGGTGAAAGATCCTCTGGATCTCCGACTCATCTTCGTTCCTCCATGCCGCCTTGACCCTGTTTTAAGATAAATAACAATTGTTATACTAATAGTTTCGGAAATAATAAAAACCACATTAAGTAAATTGAAATTTGCTACTTACTCTAAACGCATCAAACATACTAATCCGCTCATTGTCGGTGAGTTTTCCCCATGATGTAAATGCCCTATGATACCTTTCTTTGGATAACAAACGCGATGGCACTCTTCATTTCTCTCTTACAAGGAAGGAACCTTAACAAGAAAGACGCATGAACCAATCAAACACATGGTAATAAATTATAATACAATGCATGAATCAACCAAACACATAGAAATTTAATTAATTCTTACCGCTACCACTAGGCCTAATAATAGGTCGACCATCGGGCATGAGCTCAACTACCTCTGCTGCATCTAGCTCCTCTAGCTCCACTTGGCTCCACCGACTCCTCTGTTGCTCATGCACATCCGCAATCGAAGGTGAGCGTGAATAGCCTGGACTATATTGTTGCTCCTCATCCACACATCTTTGAAGGAGATGCTCTATAGTGTGCATGTGTCGTGACCCCGGGGTGGGAATCATATCGAAATGAGGCGATGTAGGTGCAACACGTGGAGTCGGTGAAGGTGCTGCTTTGTGGTGGGCGCGATGTAGGTACATGTGGGTGTGGTGCGACGATGCAGAGGTAAGCGTTGAAGGCATACGTGAGTATCCATCTATAGACTCACGAATCACTAAATTTGTGGAAGGTCGTTCGACGACGACGGGGATTTGGACGGGGGTCGTATCAACCATAATACCCTTACCCTTATCGATGGGTGGAGGTGGGTCACGCCCTACAGACATGTCTAAAGAGCAATTTAATGTTAAAACAAAAGTTATCGGATATAGCAATAATATAAGTTATCTAAGTCATTAAAGTAAACAAATATAACTAACTAATAATCCAACAGACCAAAAATAAGTTATCTAAGTCATAAAGTCAACAAGTATAACTAACTAATAATCCAACACCAAAAATAACTTAACCATCCAAATCATAAAGTCTTCAGAAGATCTAATACAAATTAACTATGATTTATTCAGAATTTGAGTCGTCGTCTTCAGGTCCCTGTTGAGTCATTATCTTCTTCCTCATCATCTTGAGATCCTGTCTCTTCATGTTCTTCGGTGGAATTATCGTCTTCTTCATCCAAATGCTCCTGGATGGATGACAAATTGGCGATATTCACTTCTTCACCAACAACTTGCAAGTCCCCTAAGCCATCAATAGGGTCAACTTCAATGACTTCAGCTACATGTGACATTACATCCACTTGATAAGGCACCTCTCCCTCTCGAATCATCCACTTCGATGCTACCCCTTGGTGTTGTCTTGATGGCGACGGACCAACCTCGTTTGTCCTTACGAGTTGGTGGATAAGGTACGTAATACACCTGTCTCACATTTTGTGCTATGATAAACGGATCATCCCTTTGATATCTTCTACTCATTCGGATGTCCACAAGATTACATTTCGGGTTAAATTTTGTGCCTCTACCGGACGGATCGAACCGATTACAATAAAATAGAACTATTCTTTTAGTATAGTCTAAAGAAGGGTACACCAGTTCATATATATGTTGGATCACGCCGTAGAAGTCATCTTCAATTCCTTCTGTGAGACCCTTTACATGGACCCCGCTGTTGATGGTTTTTTTGCCCTCCGTCCATGATTGGGTATGAAATTTGTACCCGTTCACGAAGTAAGTGTGCCATTCTTTGACTTCTGTATTAGGACCATCGACTAAGTTCCTTAAGTGTTTGTTGATGGGAGTTGGTTGCTCACGGTAAACCTACATATGTCAGTTCTAAAAAATCATGTCTACATTTTACTCACAATGGATAATTCAAAGATTTTTAAGATACTAACTTGTTGCTTAAACCAGATTGGAAACTCAAAGATGTATACGAGTGGACTGTTCTTGCTCATTGTTTTGCAGATATCAAGAAGGCCTTTGTAAAGATGGACAATATATATTATAAGCACAAAAATATATACTATTAGGTATTCGAAAGAAAAAGATACGAAATGCGTACTCAAGGTATGGTTTAACTTCGGTACAATTGATCAACACATGAACATGAGCCGACTTCCTCTCTTTGTCCGATAACCAGTGAGAGGTCTCCTTCCGGAAGCACGACCAGGCTAGCAAAAGACCTGACAAGGTTAACGGATGTCTTTCACTTTCACTTTCCATTTCATTCCTACTATTTTTTGGTGACAACATGAAGTTCTTGAAATAATGGGAACAAAAATGGGTTGTCTCGCGGTGTAAGTAAGACGCACAGATTGATCCTTCAACCTTAGCCTTATTTTTCACCGAACGTTTGAATCACCCATGAATCTATAAAACAACAAGAAGTTCATAGTCATATCCTTTCACTTCGAATGGAAAAAAGTCTAATTAAAATTCTATGATGGTTATATTACCTTTCAAATGGATACATCCACCTATATTGAACCGGTCCACCAAGCCTCGCTTCATACGCGAGATGTACTGGGAGATGCTCCATAGAATCAAAGAAACCAGGGCGGAATATTTTCTCCAACTTGCATAGAATTATGGGAATATTTTGCTCCATCCTAATCAGGTCATTCTCCCTCAACGTTGCAGAGCACAAATCCTTGAAAAATTGACTCAATTCAGTAAGCGAATTCAATACATGCACGGGCAATGAACTAAAAGCAATAGGAAGTAAACATTCCATGAATACATGACAATCATGGCTTTTCATCCCATGCATCCTTCCTTTGTTAACATCGGCACATCTTGCTAAGTTGGAAGAATAACCGTCTGGCATCCTAAGTTCTGTTATCCAAATGACAAACGGTCTTTGCTTCATCGACGAGTTAAAGTGTAACTAGCTTTCGGTTTTAACATCTTCCCATTAGCTCTGCGACTTTAGCTCCAACTCCGGCCGCCTACAAGACAAAGCTAAGTCCATTCTTGCCTTCTCATTGTCCTTGGTTTTCCCATCGACATTCATGTGAAAGTGTTTACTATGTTATCAAAAAAGTTCTTCTCTATGTGCATAACATCGAGATTGTGTCTCAACAAATTATCTTTCCAATACGGGAGGTCCCAAAAAGTACTTCTTTTTGTCCAGTTATGGCCTTCCCCGTATCCTTGTAATTTGGACACACGACCATTGCCAGTGACTTTTGGTAGTTCTCTTACTCTACTCCAAATCTCTTCCGGTTTGAACCTAGGCGACGGTGCATCTTTTTCAACTTCCCCCTTTTTGAAGGCATTCTTATTCCGTCTAAATGAATGATCCATTTCCAAGAACATACGATGCGAGCCAAACCAAGAACTTTTCCCCCCGTGTTACAAGGTAAAGGCCTTTGTATACTCCATGCAATGTGGACATGCCAATTTACCATGAGTCCCCCAACCAGATAACATACCATAAGCAGGGAAGTCATTAATGGTCCACATCAAAGCTGCCTTCGTTATAAAATTTTCCTTCCTTGCGATATCGTACGTCAACACGCCGCTCCACAACCTCTTCAAATCATCAATCAAAGGCTGTAAATAAACATCAATACCAGCCTTCGGATTGGATGGTCCTTATATGAGACACGTCAAAAACATATAAGGTTTCGACATGCACATATCGGGAGGAAGATTGTATGGAGTAACAATTACGGCCAACAATAATATGGTGAAGCCGACGCTTGGATATACGGGGTAAAACCATCGGAGCTTAAACCAAGTCGTACATTACGTGGATCCGAAGCAAAATCAGTATGTACCCGGTCAAAGTGCTTCCATGCTTCACCATCGGATGGATGCCGTAAGACGCCTCGAAGTTCTTTTGTTCTCAAAGTGCCATGTCATTTTTCCTGCAGTTTGCATTGATGCGAACATTCTCTGTAGCCTTGGAACTATTGACAAATAGAACATCGCCTTTACGGGAATTGGTTTGTTATTACTTGTCCCAGACTTGGGAGGGCAATACCTCGAAGCTTGACAAAATTTGCATTTGACCAAAGCTCCATCATTTATGCCGAATTCATTGTCGTAATACAACATGCATCCATTAATGCAACAATCAATCCTCTTGACTTCCAATCCCAGCTTCGACACTAACCTCTTTGCACCATAATAATTCTTTGGTACAACTCCTTTTATAGATGTCACGTCCTGAAGCATTTTCATAAAAAATCCAAACACTTTTCAGGAATATTCCAATTGGACTTGCAAGCTAAAAGTCTCACACAGAGCGATAATTTAGAGTCTGAGGCCCCTTCAAACAATGGCTTTTTTGCTGTCTCAGTTAAAAGATTATAAAATCTTTGTGCTTCCTCATTCGGAAGATCTTCGGTGTTATCGTAATCATGCGCCTCGTTTACCCCGAGAGCATCAACCACCATCTCCTGCATTGACACAAACTGTTCCCCCACATCCCATATCTGCACGAGTGCTTGAGACACCCGTGCAATTCTCGTCAACCCCTAAATCAACATGTGGCACTTCTTCACCATGGAGAGTCCAAATCCAGTAATTTTCCTGGAACCCATTCATATACAAGTCAGTCTTCACAAGGTCTTCACTCTTAATCTTTCGACATCGGCATTTAGCACACGGACATCTAATTCGGTTTCCATCATCGATGAAACACTTTTGTCGCTTTGCTTGGGTAACAAACTCTTCAACCCCATCTACGAAAGTTGGTTTCAAACCCCTTCTTTTCGGATATAGCCTATCATACACCCAACTACGATTCGAAGGATAACAATCCATCTTCTGCATATTAATAAAAAATCCAGATAAATTTTAACAATAAGAGAATAGCAATCACATTTTTTTTGGGTACAATCTCTCAATGAATTTCACACACTAAAAGGAGTCACCTATTCTTAAAGATGACAAAAGGAATCCCCAAAAATGATTGATGATAATTGAAGAATGCAAAATAAATGCAAATTTTTTAGATATCCAAAGCAATCATAGTAAAATAATTTTTAGGCATGTGATAACAAGGGTAATGCAGCTAATCAAGAGAACAGCAGAATATTTTCAAGGGGGAGCTTCAAAAGACACTGCAGAACACAATCTTCAACTATTTGTCTTAGTCAATGATTTTCTTGGAATGGTTGATCAAGCCTGCATTGAGATTGCGTGAAACTTGCGTAAGAGGAAGATACAAAAGGAGTACTAAGGTTTTGAAACTACTACAACTAACAATATCACATCTGATAACTCTAGAAATGGCCTAAATGATTCAACTTATGCTATGGGCATATGAGGGGGCTTAAGTCCAGTAAATCTATGTTCTGAATGATTAGAGTTTTGGTATTTCATTCAAAGCCTCAATAGCAGGACACAGATCATGATGGCATCAGAATAGAGAGTTGGAAATGGCCTCCTACTCAAAGACTAGCGCTACTAACCATTGAAAATTCATAAATACTGTGAAAGCAGGCTATGATTATATAGTTCAGAAGCTGAAAACATCTTTATGATGTTACCATTTTTTCCCACTATTTAAACGTCTCAATGTAAACTGACTTGGTATAGCTCAGAGGTCACAAGGGAACAAGTCTAATGGGATGAATCATTATGACTTCATAAGCCACAGGAAATCATGTCATCAAACAATGTTTTTTTATCTTATTCGCCAAGAGAATGAATCAGATTTGCTACCAGTTCCCATCACATTTGACAAGAATGAAAGCCAACATGAGGACAAAGTATATTATACGCCTATTGTTGCTCCAATTTCGAACTGCTTATTCTAAAAAAAAATTCTCATGGTCTGCAGATCATAATACGACATTGGGACGAAAATTGAAAGATAAAATTTGAAGTAATTGTGTCTTAGTTACTAGATGGACTCCATAGGACAACGCTTTTTTATCAGTTGTTCAATTATCAGTTATAACAAGACACTTAAAGTGTCAAATATTTTTTTAAAGAGGACAAAACTAGGAAACTACTAGCATTTTAAAAAAAAAAATATTGGACATCCATGTCTGAAACGAATATACCAGGGGATGCTAAAAAATATTACTAGGCGTCGTAAGTTGCTAAAAAATTAAGTTGATCATTAAGAGCATTAGGTTCCAAGGTGCATTGGGATTTGGCAGTCATATATTATACACGTGCCGAATGAATATTGATTTTAACACTTTTAATGTCAGTTGTTTATACAACTGACGTTAAATTTTTTTGCAGAAACTTATACACTTTTAACGTCAGTTTTCTTCATCAACTGAAGTTAAAAGTGTTTTTAAATAAAAAATATTTATTTTTAACGTCAGTTGTTTAATATAACTGACGTAAAATGTTGTTTTATTTTGGGTTTTTGATTATAACGTTACATCCGCGCGCCTTCTGCACTTCGCTCTGTACGTCTCTGTTCTTCTCTTTCACGCTCACTCTCACTCTCAACTCTCATTCTCGCTCTCACTCTGCCCTAATCGCGAGCTCATCTCCACCGCAATCACCGCGAGTGCTTCTTCCCCACCACCGTGAGGTACACTCTTAACCCTAACTCTGTCTTTCCCGCTCATTCTTTGCAATAACTTGACAACTCTCTTTCCCCTTCCCGCACACTAACTCTCCTTGTCCCTCTGCTCTCAGTAACCACATCGAACGTTGGCTACCACGCGAGCACCTATTTCTGGTGAGTCTTTAGGGCACATTTTTTTATGTTTGGTTTTGAGTGTATGTTGAAACTGTAGTCTATGTAGTTGAAACTTGAAACTGTGAATTTGAGTTGTTTGGAATGTCTCTATTTTTGGTCGTGGGTTTTGTGTTTTCTCTTGTTTTTCTTCTGCTATCATGACCTATTTCAAAATGGGAAGAAATTTAGAGTTGCTTGTAGCATGTGACATCAACAATATATTGCTCATTGGAATTCTGTTTTGTTAATTTATCTTCATCTGCTTATTTATTTTGTCTTAAGAAACCTGAAAATGGTGTAAATTTGAAATAATTTTTAAACGCCTTGGATATATGTTTTGTATATCTACAGAACCTATCTAGTTATGAATCGTAGTTGGATGGTTTGTAAGCGCACTAGTGCTGAGTATTTGAAAGGGGCGGAAGAATTTATAGAATTTGCTCAAAGGAATGTTCCTAATAGTAATGGAATGTTCTGTTGTCCTTGTGTCATGTGTTTGAATACGAGGAAATGTACGATGAAGGATATACGTACTCATTTGATTTGTGAAGGGATTTGCTTGAGTTATACAAGATGGATATGGCATGGTGATGTGTTGTTGGGTAGTACGGCAAGTGTCTCCCAAAGTGAGGACGTTGACGTAGATATGGAGGATGATCGAGTAGAGGACATGATCCGTGATATTGGACAAGAATCTTTTCATCGAGCTCATGTGTATGATAGGTTGTGCAGTGATGCGGATAAGCCTTTATATCCAGGGTGTACTACTCATACACGATTGTCGGTGGTGCTAAAATTGGTTTGTGTGAAGGCGATAAATGGTTGGACCGATAAAAGCTTCACGGAATTGCTTGAAGTGTTAAAAGACTTGCTTCTGGAGGACAACACATTGCCTGATCGTAACTATGAGGCCAAAAAGGTATTGTGTCCGATGGGTATGGAGTTTAAGAAGATACAGGCATGCCCCAATGATTACATATTGTACACCGGTGTTCATGAAGACAATCCCGATGGCCCCAAATGTGGGTTATCACGATACAAAGTGAAGGGTGGTGATGATGATGATGATCTTGAAGATGTGAGAAAAAAGGGTCCTCCTACGAAGGTGTTGTGGCATCTTCCAATAATTCCAAGGTTCAAGCGATTGTTTGCCAATGCGAAAGATGCGAAGAATCTTAAATGGCATAATGATGAGAGGAAACGTGAAGGAAAGGTTCGTCATCCTGCTGATTCTATGCAATGGAAGAATATTGATACTATGTTTCTGGATTTCGCCGATGAGCCAAGAAACCTAAGGCTTGGACTTGCTACAGATGGAATGAATCCTTATGGTAACATGAGTAGTATTCATAGTTCATGACCTGTTCTGTTGATAATTTACAACCTGCCCCCTTGGTTGTGCATGAAACGCAAATACATGATGTTGTCTATGATGATTTCAGGCCCAAAGCAACCGGGAAATGACTTAGATGTTTATCTAAGTCCCTTGATTGAAGACTTGAAAACGCTGTGGGTGGAAGGTGTTGATGTAGTTGACGGGTATTCTCATGAGACTTTCAAGCTTCGTGCCATGTTATTTTGCACCATCAACGCCTTTCCAGCATACGGTAACTTGTCCGAGTATAGTGTCAAGGGGCATAAAGCATGCCCTATATGTGAAGAAGGCACATGCTACACTCAGTTGCATCATGGAAAGAAGACGGTTTACCTTGGGCATCGGAGATTTCTTAGACGTGATCACCCATATCGTAAGAAGAAAAAAGCTTTTAATGGATGCCAAGAGACAGAAGAAGCTCCGGCGGCCTTAATTGGAGAGCATATTTATCAGAGGGTAAAGGGCATTGATGTTATATTCAGCAAGTCCAAAAAGAAAGGTAAAGCTGCTGAGAAAAACATATACAAGAAGAGGTCGATATTCTTTGATCTTCCATACTGGCGCAAGCTTGATGTCAGACACTGCATTGATGTGATGCATGTGGAGAAAAATGTGTGTGATAGTGTGATCGGGACGCTTCTCAACATTCAGGGCAAGACAAAGGATGGTGTCAATACTCGTCTCGACCTCGTTGCTATGGGTATACGAGAGCAGTTAGCTCCGGTTGTTGAGGATGGTAAGCAGACTTATTTCCCGCTAGCATGTCATACTTTGTCAAAAAAAGAGAGACAAAGTTTCTGCGGGTGTCTTCAGGGCATCAAAGTTCCACATGGTTACTCTTCAAATATGAAGAGGCTTGTCTCTAGTGATCTTAAATTGGTTGGCTTAAAGTCTCATGATTGTCACATCTTGATGAAACAACTTCTGCCCGTTGCTATTCGTGGTATTGCTCCAAAAAATGTGAGACATGCCATTACTCGGTTGTGCTCATTCTTCAATTCTATATGTAGCAAAGTCGTTGACCCCCGTATGTTGGATGACTTGGAAGTTGAGGCTGCTACAATCTTGTGCCAATTGGAGATGTATTTTCCTCCTTCCTTTTTCGACATAGTGGTTCACTTAATTGTTCATTTGGTGAGGGAGATTAGATTATGTGGGCCGGTTTTTCTGAGATGGATGTACCCAGTTGAGCGCTACATGAAGATCTTCAAAGGGTACGTGAAGAATCCTCATCGTCCGGAAGCATCTATTGTTCAAAGGTATGTTGCAGAAGAAGCTATTGAGTTTTGTTCGGACTACCTTCATAACACGGATCCTATAGGGGTTCCTAAGCCTCGGCATGATGAGATCAGATGTCAAGGTAAGGGTACACATGGCTTAAGAGTTAATAGCAAGGGTCGGGAGGAAGTGCTTCAAGCACATTTGTATGTATTGAACAACATCGAATGTGTTCAGCCTTTCTTATTTGAACATAAAAGAAAAGTCAATCAAGAAAACCCTCGAATGAGCGAAAGGTGGTTGTTGAACAAGCATAACAAGACTTTCTTACCATGGTTCAAGAAAGAAATGCTGAAGGATGGTAGCACTGCTTCTGATGACGTAAGATGGCTAGCACGTGGGCGTAGCTTCAACGTCATATGTTGGAGCGGATACGACATAAATAACTTTTCCTTTTATACAAAGGAACAAGATAACAAGAGTACCATGCAAAATAGTGGGGTTATGATCGTGGCCGAAGCAATGCACTTCTCTAGTGCAAAGGACATAAAACCCCTTAAAGCACCGAGACCTTACTTTGGATATATTGAAGATATTTGGGTGCTCGATTACACTAAGCTTACGGTGCCGGTTTTTAAATGTAAGTGGGTTGATAGTAACGGTGGTGTACAAACCGACGAATTCGGGTTCACATTGGTAGACCTCAACAAGTTAGGTCATATAAATGAGCCTTTCATAATGGCTTCCCAAGCAAAACAAGTGTTTTACATCACTAATCCTTCTAACAAAAGGTTGTCCGTGGTTCTCCAAGAAAAAAGCATGTATAATGGTAGTGATGAAAATCAAGATTCAAATCTTGATATTCCTGAGACTCCTTCTTTTTCAACAAACATGCCTACTATAATCGAGGAGACGCAGGTGGACGATGTACATGCCACTCGTGATGATCATCACGAAGGGATATTGATATAGATTGTTTAAACTTAGTATACATTTATTTTTATTTATACTTCTGTATTTATTTATAACCTATGTTAATAAATATATATTGTTTCTGAACATGCATACATATGGATCAGTCGGATAGCCCACATGCACGGGAGGACACTGTGGGGCCTACGCAGGACCCGATCGCGCCTACGCCTGATTCTAGTGTAAGTTTACATGTTATATACTATCTTTAGTCCTTCTTTTTAATGTAAGTTTATAATGTTACAACCCTCTATTTTGTTGGTAAGGCGGTAGTTTTGTTTTTAGACATTAGAGACTAAAATGTATATATATATATATATATATATATATATATATATATATATATATATATATATATATATATATATATATATAGTTATGTTTTTCCTATACATGGGTTTTGGGTTTAAGTCCCCCCATTGTTCCTTTGTATATTTCTTTTCTTATTGTTAATATTGAAATTTAAGGGTAGTGTTTGCAATTCTGTAATGTGTGTGATATTCTCTGCGTTACTGGGATATTTACTGAATGCAGGGAGAGCTTAGGAGAGTGATATTTTAAAACTGAATTTTAAAAAAAAATCTATTAACGTCAGTTGTATCAAAAAACTAACGTTAATAGTATTTTATAAAATATACAGTACACTATTAACTTCAGTTGTATTAGGAAACTGACGTTAAAAATAAAACCTTTAACGTCAGTTCTTTAACACAACTGACGTTAGTTTGAACAATATTAATGTCAGTTGTGTTAAAGAACTGACGTTAATAGTTTTATATTTAACGTCAGTTGTTTAAACAACTGACGTTAAAATATTAACTATTAACGTCAGCTGTATTTACGTCAGGCAATATTCTGAAGTATAAAATCAATTTTAACTGACGTAAAAAGCACTTATAGCACTAATGTTACTTTTTTTTCCTTTAATCTCTGCAAGCAAGATCGCTATGCAAACCATGGTAGAAAGTTGAGAGTTACAAGGTGGTTCGATGATTTGGGGGGTGTGACAAAGGAGATGGGAGTTGTAAGGCGAAAGGTTCGAATCCCACATCCACTAACATAACAAGCTAACAACTAACATTTGTCTAACTAAATCAATTTCATTCAAACCCACTTTTAAAAATGAAGTTAACACATTTCAAATATGTGGTTAATTACGCTCAGTGGATGGTTAATGAATATAACAAATTGTCACAACCCATTAATCATCTATTGAACGTAATTAACCACGATTTTGAACGTCATTAACCACGATTTTTAGATGTTCAAATATACATGGGGTCATAATAAATTAGTTAATGACTAGTTATTGTATTAGCCTTTGTATTAGTTGTTAGTTATTGTATTAGCCTTTGTATTAGTTGTTTTATCTTCTTTTTCTCTTTTCTGTTTTAGGCTTAACAACTTTGCCCTTTTTCTGTTATTGGTGTTAGCCTTGTATAGAATTTGTTAGGTTAGTTTAGCTAATCTGAGTTCTATATATAGAACTCATCTCCGTACTTTCTCTTTTACCTTTTGTAATTCCCAATTTGATTCATAATACAAGAAGCATATTCAGTTTAGTTCACATTTCATTATGGTATTAGAGAGCAATTCCGATACTGGGAAGGACAAAAAGTCGCCGGAGAAGAAAGAAATCAATGCCTTAGATAACAACAAGCCAGTCGCACCATCAAACCCTGCGTTCCTACTCAATTCATCAGATAATCCAGGAATGCCTCTCATTGCTGCTGCCCTCAACGTGACAATTACCGTACATAGGCACGATCAATGAAAACGGCCCTACAAGCAAAGACCAAGCTAGGGTTTATAGACGGGAGTATTAAGAAGCCCAAGATTCAAACTCCAGATTACCAACACTAGGAGAAAGCAGACTCAATGGTGACGGCATGGGTGATCAATTTGGTTGATCCAAGCCTTCACGCAAGCATTTCGTATGCAACAACGACCAAAGACATATGGGAAGACCTTGAGGAGAGATTTGCGCAAACAAATGCTCCAAGAATCCATCAGCTGTGGCTCACCTTATGTCTGATTCAACAATAATCAGGCATGAGTATAAAAGATTTCTATACTCAGTTCAAGAGTTATCTTGATGAACTGATCAGTGAGCTTCAACCTCTGCTAGAGTGTACCTGTGGAGCGACCAAAGCTCTGGAGAAAAGGGAGGAGGAGAATCGGGTCCACCTATTTCTTGGAAGCATTGATAATGAGCAGTTTGCTCATGTCAAAGCCACAATCTTGAATTCTGATCCACTCCCATCTTTAAGGACTACCTTCAATCATGCTCTAAGAGAGGAGTTCAGGTTTGTGGCAGAAAGGGAAAGAAGCAGCAAGATGGACTCAGTCTCAGCTTTCTTTAGCAAAAACAACAATAGGCAAAGAGGGCGTGATGGAAACAGGCCTAAGTGTGATCACTGTGGCAAGATAGGCCACATCAAAGCAAAGTGATTTGAAATAGTTTGTTATCCTCCAAACTGGGATACCCGAAGGACACAGATGAATCCAAAAAGGCCTATTGGGCAGAATTCAGCTCACTACGCATGTGCAAATGAAATCCAGAAGCAAGATCCATAGATTGCATCAGCAGGGCATGCCCTGTATGGTACCTACTTGAAAAATGGTCATGAATTCATGGCGGGTAAAGTAGGCATAAATAAAGATTAGTGTTGGGTCTTAGATAGTGGTGCATTGATGTCGTGTGACGCGCGTGTGTTGCGCGCCGCGCTCTGCGATTCCGGCAAGTGTACCGGATTGCCGCCAAGTAATAAAAGATATCGAACCCACAGAGATTGTGTTCCCGAATCGCAACTGATTTTCGAATTGGTTAAATCTGGACTTTTTTAAGGATTTTTATGTTTTGAGTGAAAAGGGTTTTGAATTTGAAATTAAAAGATAGATGAACAGAAGATAATTAAAACAGAAAACAAATGTTTTTGGTGTTTTGATCTAAATGGATTCCTAGGGATTTAGGTTACCAACAAGATCGTTTACGTTGTTAAGTCGATTACCCTTGATGATTAGCGAAATTGCCTTGAAGACGAGTTTATCCTCTGATAGCTTAAGCTCCCTCTCGGGTTACAAAAGCCGTGCCCAATTGACCCGACCCCTACTCTCGTGGTAGTCGATCCCAGATTGGACCCTTTGCGTTCCGTGACAACTCGTTGCTCCTCGAGGGACGGCTTCTAACTCTCGTGATATCAGTCCCAAGTCTAACTTCTATAGATCCGACACCTAAGTTCACCGCTAGGTTCCTCCTTAGAATGTCTAAGCCATTCAAATAACCTAAGTTCACCGCTAGGTTCCTCCTTAGAATATCCACACCTCGCAGATAAGCGTACTGTCGGGCTTTACGAGTGAAACACCCTAGAAATCCTAAGTTCACCGCTAGGTTCCTCCTTAGAAAGTCTACGTCACGCAAATAAGCGGTTGCCGAATTTACGAGTGATTAACACACTAGAAATCAGATCTAAAGCAAAATCGTAATTACAAAGATATTACATCAAATTCAACATCGTAAACAAAACTTGGGCAGAGCCCCAATCCCTAGAAACTAAGCTACTACTCCAGTCTTGCCATGGAGATGACAAGCTGGGTTGACAACATAATGAAAATACAAAAAATCAGAGAAGAGAGGAGGAGAGGAGAAGAGAGATCTATGCCTAGAGTCCTCCTATGTGTGTACAAGTCTAAGATCTCCTTAGAATGTCTGCCTTGATCCTTATTTATAGAAATTGGGAAGTTAGAGTCCCAATCCAACTCAAAATCTGATCTATTTCGGTTGCTTCTGATCCAAGTAATGCGCGTCACGGCCGTGATGGCCATCACGGCCAGGCCGTGACGGTCTCTGTTTTTGTCAATTCTGGAAAATTCATGACTTTCGCGTGGCGAGTCCTATTTCGCGTCGCCAGCCTTCTGCTTCATGGCCGTGATAAGAATTACATCTAGGCCGTGACGGTCTCTGACTTGTGGGGGTTTTTGGTCACGGCCGTGATGTCTATCACGGCCAGGCCGTGACAGACTCTGACTTCAGCTTTTCTTCCTTTTCAGTTTTGCTCGATCATGGCCGTGATGGGCATCACGGCTAGGCAGTGATGGACTCTTTTTGGCTCATTTCCTTCACTTTTAAAGCCCTATCTTCATCCAAACTCGATCATGGTTGATCTCGAGCATTTTACCCTTGATTTCTGCAAAACAACACACGAAAACCGCCTTACCCATTCCAAAGGAAAATTAACCTAAAATCTAATAAAAATATGCCTAAACTACATGAAAATGCATGCGAAATGATAGACAAAGATGATGTGAAATAACACTCATCAAACCACCCCAAGCTTAAAACTTTGCTTGTCCCCAAGCAATTACTAAGGCCATAAGATATAAATCATTCAAAGCATGGATAGTGAACCAAGAACCCTAGAAGCTAATCCAAGTGACAGGCATATTTAATAAGCACTCAAGAGATAATCAAGTTCAAGTCCAATTAGAAGCTTAGGTTCTTCAAGTTCATATTCTCACTGATTTGGGCACTCATCTCACCTCACTCAAGTATTTTAGGGTATATGACAATTCGCTTAGTTTCCTCAAGGAAAGTACTCTACCATAGGCTTGACTATTAACCAAATCTCTACTTTATTAATGAAAACACATAAGAATCAAGAGGTCTTTTATTTTTGTTGTAACGTGGCCATGGGATTTATTGTTAGGTGGGAAAATCAAGGAAAGGGAATTTCAAGAAGGCTAGACAAATTATAAAACATTACAAAGCATGACACCTTCTAAAATACCTTTTAGGGGCTTTGATTTACTTTTTCCATCTTTCTTTCTTCTTCTTTTTTCTTCCTTGTTTTTTTATTTCTCACTTTCTTTTGTCATCCCCTTCTCCATTTTTTTTTCATTTTATTTATTTGGAGAAGGGGAGATTTTTAGCTCAAGAGAAATATTTTCTAATTTTCTCATCCCATACTTTTTCAAACTACCTTTTTACCCTTTTGCAATACTTTAAAAGGTGTCATACCAAGTATTATTCATCAAAATAATTCATGGTACCAAGCAAAGTATTTTATTCTTTAGGCTCAAAATTGGGCAACTAAAGGGTAGCATTTATCAATCAAAGCTCGGGAGGCCGTAAAAATACCTAGTGCCTCAATCATTTTCAAAAAATGTTTTCAAAAATTTTTAAGTTTCAAAATGGTTTCAAGTCAAGTTCTAGAAAATACAGTCCAAGAGGAATTACAACACTCTATCACAAGAAATGGGGTAGATTTAGTGAATACCCCTTTTGGCTCAAAATCTTACATTTAGTGGTTCAAAAATCAGTGAGGAACACAAATCTAAGGAACCACATGCTAATTATCAACTATCAAAAGTTTATCTCAAGAATTTTTATTTTTAGCCATGTCTCAAGAATAATGAAAAATTGGGTTCAAAAATTCACTATCTCAATTCATTTGGCACCAAGTTCTCACAATTGGATGCATATTCTAAGTGAGGGGCAATCTAAAGAATGTGATCATACCAATCTATGCCTATGTGAATGCAATATGAATGTAACAATGCAAATGCAAAAATACCCCCACCCCAAGCTTGATTACTTACATTGTCTCCAATGTAAATAATCAAGTCGGAGAGAGGAGAAAAATGGAACAACTTACCGAGGTGGTAGCAGGTGTTGGCTCACATTCCAGTCAAAACTTGGGTGGAGATTGCATCATGGCCGTGAGGCTTATCACGGGCAGGCCGTGATGCTCTCTGATCTTGGCATCCTACTCATCACGCCCGTGATGGATATCATGGCTGGGCCGTGTTCCTTTCTGTTCTCCTTTATTAGTTCATCACGGCCATGACCACTGTCACGGCCAGGGCGTGATGGCTTCTGACTTCATTTTTCTCTGCTCTTCTTCCCTTTCTCAACCTGAAAACACTAGACAAACCTATTAATGATATTTTTGCCTCTTGATCTTCTCAAATTATTCAAGAGGTTAAATCAAAACAAAAGGAAAAAGGGAAAGAAAACTTGGGTTGCCTCCCAAGAAGCGCTTATTTATGGTCTTAAGCTTGACCATACTTCCTTTAATCAACCGGGGTCGACTGAGCGTAGATGTGCCGGAACACTTCTCTTCCACGGAATTCCTTCAAAGAGCCGATTCTGCTCATACGGCCAGTCACGCTTCCGCTTCGCTCTTTTCATTTGGAGCTTCCTAACCTTCCTTCCTTCCGGCGGAAGTTTTGTTTCCGTATGGACAGCAACTCCAATTCCATCACTGCTGGGTGCATCATTAGCCATGCATATCTTCGGAGTTGCTTCCATGCTAAGTTCTTTCTCTACTGCTGGAGACGTTACATCAATTCTGCACACATGGCTCTCAAAAGGAGGGTTGTTATAAGAGTTAGTCAATTGAAAATTTACCCTACCTTCCTCTACATTTAGAGAGAGTTTACCATTCCTTACGTCTATTACTGCCCCAGCGGTTGCCAAGAATGGCCTTCCTAAAATGATGGGGAATTCAGAATTCCCTTTCATGTCAAATACCAGGAAGTCGGTAGGGATGAAGAATTTCCCTACCTTTACAGGAACATTCTCTAGTATGCCTAGAGGAGTCCTAGTTGAGCCATCTGCAAATTGTAAGGAGAATTTGAATGGTCTCAACTTCTTGCCTTCCAACCTTTCCATGATAGCGAGGGGCATCAAGCTCGCACTAGCCCCTAGGTCACATAAGGCTTGGTCAATTTGCACTTGTTCAATCGAGCAAGAGATGGAGAAACTACCTGGGTCTTTCAATTTAGGAGGCATTTTAGTCTCTACATCTACTTGCTTCTTCCTGACCAACCTTTGTGGGAAAGGTATCGGGGGTTGGTACGGTGGTGGAGGGACATACTTCGGTTCTGGCTCTTCCTTTTTGCTCGTGTCCTCCTCCGGTTCCACGTCCATTTCAGTTACCCCCACCCCAAGCTTATCATCCCTCAAGTGTATGGCATTACAATGCTCAATGGGATTAGCTTCGGGTTGACCCGGGAATGTACCCTTAGGTCTCGAGTACGTACTGGCTTGTTGGGCAATTTGTGTTTCTAGCATCTTGTTGTGGATTGCTAAGTTGTCTACCTTAGACGCTAGCTCTTTGATTGCCTCGTTCACTGCCCTGCCTTGTTGTCTAAACTCCTCATTTTGTTTTGTCCGAGTTTCGACAAAACTTTCCAATAAAGACTCGAGTTTAGATTGCTGTACCTGAGGATACCCCTGTGCGGGTTTCCTATTACCTTGGCCCTCTTGGAACTCATGGTTGAGCGTGTTGCTGTAGTTGCCGTAGGAGAGGTAAGGGTTGTTCTTCCTTTGGTTGTAGGGATTTGGGGGAGCATAATTGGGTAACTTCGGGTTTGTGTCGTAGAAGTTGTGACACGCGTTCACTTGTTCCCCCGAAGCGCCGGATCCATGAGCAATTCCACGTGGGCACTCCATGATGTCGTTTCCCTGCATTCCACAAATCTCACAAACAAGGTTAGTAGCACCTATTGCACTCACATTAGCTCTTTCTAGCCGATCAAAACGTTTATTCAGTGAGTCTATTTTTGACATTATAAGATCAGTGCTATTTACTTCAAACTTACCCCCCGAAATCTTGTTCGGGTTATTACCTCTTTATGAACCCCATTGGTGGTAGTTGGTGGCAACGTTCTCAATGATGTTGAATGCCTCAGTCATAGGCCTATTCATAAATGCTCCACCAGCTGCAGAATCAAGTGACACCTTCGAAGAGTAGTCCAATCCGTTATAGAAGGTGTTCACTAATAACCACCTCTCGAGTCCATGGTGTGGGCAAGACTCCAGCAGCCCCTTGTAGCGATCCCAAGCTTCTGATAAGGATTCTCCGTCTTTTTGGAAGAAGCCGGTGATCTGGGTTCGTATGTAGGCCGTCTTGGATGGAGGGAAGAATTTCTCCAAGAACGCCTGTTCCAGTTGGTCCCAAGTAGACAAGGTATTAGCGGGAATTTGCTTAAGCCAGGCCTTCGCCTTTCCAGTGAGAGATGAGGGGAACAGTCTCAAACGCACAACATCGACCGAGGCTCCATTAATCCTGATTGCATCGGTGAACTCTAAGAATGTTTCTATGTGATCGGTCGGGTCCTCCGAAGGCAATCCTACGAATTGATGTTGCCGAATCATGTTGATTAGCATGGGCGGTATGGTATAGTTTTCCGCCTCAATCTCTGGCCTTGCAATCCCAGTTCGCAAGCCTCTAGCATTTGGGGCTGCGTAGTCCTTCAAAGGTTTTGTATCCGGTTGATTCGCCATGAGTGGAATGGGGGTCAACCTTTCTCCCTATCTTTGTAGTCTCCTACGTCTATGGAAGGTCCTCTCGATTTCTGGATCAACCTCACTAAGGCTCCCAAGACTTAGGGATCTTTGCATAAAACACACAGAGAGATGGATACAATAGAAGGAAAGATATTTTTTTTTTCAAATATAAAAATTAAATAAAGATAAAAGGTCCAGAAAAATCAATTCAAAAATTGAATTGAGATTCGAAAAGGCACAGTCCCCGGCAACGGCGCCAAAAACTTGATGTCGTGCGACGCGCGTGTGTTGCGCGCCGTGCTCTGCGATTCCGGCAAGTGTACCGGATTGCCGCCAAGTAATAAAAGATATCGAACCCACAGAGACTGTGTTCCCGAATCGCAACTGATTTTCGAATTGGTTAAATCTGGACTTTTTTTAAGGATTTTTATGTTTTGAGTGAAAAGGGTTTTGAATTTGAAATTAAAAGATAGATGAACAGAAGATAATTAAAACAGAAAACAAATGTTTTTGGTGTTTTGATCTAAATGGATTCCTAGGGATTTAGGTTACCAACAAGATCGTTTACGTTGTTAAGTCGATTACCCTTGATGATTAGCGAAATTGCCTTGAAGGCGAGTTTATCCTCTGATAGCTTAAGCTCCCTCTCGGGTTACAAAAACTGTGCCCAATTGACCCGACACTTACTCTCGTGGTAGTCGATCCCAGATTGGACCCTTTGCGTTCCGTGACAACTCGTTGCTCCTCGAGGGACGGCTTCTAACTCTCGTGATTTCAGTCCCAAGTCTGACTTCTATAGATCCGACACCTAAGTTCACCGCTAGGTTCCTCCTTAGAATATCCACACCTCGCAGATAAGCGGCCGCCGGGCTTTACGAGTGAAACACCCTAGAAATCCTAAGTTCGCCGCTAGGTTCCTCCTTAGAACGTCTACGTCACGCAAATAAGCGGTTGCCGAATTTACGAGTGATTAACACACTAGAAATTAGATCTAAAGCAAAATCGTAATTACAAAGATATTACATCAAATTCAACATCGTAAACAAAACTTGGGCAGAGCCCCAATCCCTAGAAACTAAGCTACTACTCCAGTCTTGCCATGGAGATGACAAGCTGGGTTGACAACATAATGAAAATACAAAAAATCAGAGAAGAGAGGAGGAGAGGAGAAGAGAGATCTATGCCTAGAGTCCTCCTATGTGTGTACAAGTCTAAGATCTCCTTAGAATGTCTGCCTTGATCCTTATTTATAGAAATTGGGAAGTTAGAGTCCCAATCCAACTCAAAATCTGATCTATTTCGGTTGCTTCTGATCCAAGTAATGCGCGTCACGGCCGTGATGGCCATCACGGCCAGGCCGTGACGGTCTCTGTTTCTGTCAATTCTGGAAAATTCAGGAATTTCACGTGGCGAGTCCTCTTTCGCGTCGCCAGCCTCCTGCTTCATGGCCGTGATAAGAATTACGTCTAGGCCATGACGGTCTCTGACTTGTGGGGGTTTTTGGTCACGGTCGTGATGTCTATCACGGCCAGGCCGTGACAGACTCTGACTTCAGCCTTTCTTCCTTTTCAGTTTTGCTCGATCATGGCCGTGATGGGCATCACGACTAGGCCGTGATGGGCTCTGTTTGGCTCATTTTCTTCACTTTTAAAGCCCTATCTTCATCCAAACTCCATCATGGTTGATCTCGAGCATTTTACCCTTGATTTCTGCAAAACAACACACGAAAACCGCCTTACCCATTCCAAAGGAAAATTAACCTAAAATCTAATAAAAATATGCCTAAACTACATGAAAATGCATGCGAAATGATAGACAAAGATGATGTGAAATCACACTCATCATGCATCTCACCACATGACTCACTTGCTTTCTCACTTAGAGGAAGTAAAGAACTTAGAAAAGCCCTTTCATATCATAGTGCCTACTGGGGACATTGTCCTAATAGAGAAGAAGGGCTCTATTACTCTTAGCAAGAATATTATGTTGCATGATGTGTTATTTGTCCCTGGATTTAACTGTAACCTAATTTCCATACATAGATTGACATATGATTTAAATTGCCATGTTATTTACTATGTTGATTCTTGTTCAATTTAGGACCAAGCCACGAAGAAGTTGATTGACTCGGGTGAATTAAAGAATGGAGTGTATATCTTCCAATCAACAAGTGCAGGATCATCCTCAGCAGTGGTTGGAAAGGAGGATAACACTACTTTGTGGCATGCCAGGATGTGACACCCATCATCACAATCTTTACAACGTATCACCTATTTACTTAGTGGTAGTTTTGATTTCAATAAATTGATTGGTTGTGATATATGCCATAGATCAAAACAGTGTAGATTGTCTTTTAGTCAAAGTGATAATAAAGAAGATGAAGCTTTTAGTCTTATTCACTGTAAATTATGGGGTAAATATCACACACCATCACGCAACAGCTCACACTTCTTCTTAACTACAGTAGATGATTATACTCGTGGTACTTGGGCTTATCTTTTGAAAGAAAAGACTGAGACCAGTCATCTTTTGATAAAATTTCATAATATGGTTAAAACTCAATTTAATAAGAGAATAAAGAGGGTGAGAAGTGATAATGGGACTAAGTTTCTAAACTCTACTCTAAAAGGATACTTTGATCAAGAAGGTATCATTCATGAGACCTCTTGTGGTTCTACCCCTCAACAAAATGGGAGGGTAGGAAGAAAACATAGGCATATTCTTAACATAGCTAGGGCCTTGAGGTTTCAAGGCAATATTCCCACTAAATTTTGGGGAGAATGCATCCTTACTGCAACCTACATCATCAATAGGACACCCATAATGGCCTATAAAGGTTTAACACCCTATGAAATGCTTTTTAGGAAAAGTCCTACATATGGTCATATGAGGACTTTTGGTTGCTTGTGCTATGTTAGGAATGCATCTAAACATAGGGATAAGCTTGATGCTAGGGGAGAAAAGTGTGTCTTTGTAGGTTACCCCCTTGGACAAAAAGGATGGAAGGTATACAACCTAAAAACTAGAGTTTCTCATATCTAGAGATGTTATATTCTATGAGGATGTTTTCCCATATCTTGGACATTTAAACAATATTGAAAAAGACTCATCTATGTTAACCTTTCATTATTTGCCACCACTGCAAGATGAAGAAGAAATGCAACTACACAAGGAAGTTAAAAATGATGTACAAAACACCTCAAACTGGTGTACATAACAGTGAGCATATAGAAACAACAATAGAGAGTGAACAGAATACTGAATCTGTTGAGTCTCTTAGCCAGGGGGACAACCAAAATATGCAACTTGTCCTTAGATCTAGGAAACCTCCAAGCTACTTGAAGGATTATTTTTGCCACTCTGCAGTGGAAAATCCCACCTGCAGATCTCTCACTACACCTTTGAAACCTAAGGTGGCCTATCCCATCTCCAAGTATGTTAGCTATGCACAGTTTTCACAAAAACATGTTGCATATCTGGCAGCTATTGGACAGAGTAAGGAACCAAGTTCCTTTACTAAAGCAGATAGAAAGAAAGAATGGCAGGAAGCCATGAATCAGGAAATAAAGGCCTTAGAGGAAAATGAGACATGGCAGCTCATGCATTTACCTAAGGGCAAGAAGGTTATTGGATGCAAGTGGGTGTATATGTTGAAATACAAGGCTTCAGGAGAAGTAGAGAAACATAAAGCAATACTTGTAGCAAAAGGGTATACACAAATTGAAGGAGAGGGCTTCAATGAGACATTTGCACCCGTAGCAAAGATGACTATCATTAGATGTCTTCTATCTATAGCAATAGCAAAGGATTGGGAACTCCATCAAATGGATGTGAGTAATTCTATCCTCCATGGAGAGCTTAATGAGGAGGTTTACATGGAACCACCTCAAGGGTATCCAATTCCAGAAAAAGGAATGATTTGTAGGTTAAGGAAATCTCTATATGGTTTAAAACAAGCTTCTGGAAATCATAGTCTCTTTAGATACACTTTTGAATCTGTTTTCTTGGTTGTGTTAGTATATGTTGATCACTTGGTTATAGCAGGAAATAATACTGAAGCTTGTAATCTTTTTAAGCATCACTTGAATAAATGTTTTCATATGAAAGACCTAGGAACACTCAAATACTTCCTTGGTATAGAACTAGCCTGAGGTCCATCAGGTCTGTTCCTATGCCAAAGGAAGTATGCTCTAGATATATTAAATAAATGTGTGATGTTGGGATGCAAACCATCCACATTCCCACTGGAACAGAACCACAAACTTGCTCTAGATGAAGGGGAACTTTATTCCAATCCTTCCCAATATAGAAGGCTTATTGGAAGGCTCATTTACTTAATAATCACTCCGAACTAATATACTATGTCCATGTGTTAAGCCAATTCATGCAGGCACCAAGACAAGCTCATTGGGAGGCAGCAATGAAGGTCCTCAGATACCTGAAGTCAGCACCAGGACAAGGGATCATCTTACCTAGAGACAATAATTTGAAGCTAACGGCCTATTGTGACTCAGACTGGGCAGCATGTCCTGTCACTAGAAGATCAATTTCAGGATACCTAATGAAGCTTGGAGCTGCACCTGTGTCATGGAAGACCAAGAAACAAGTCACATTTTCTGTATCCTCAACGAAAGCAGAGTACCGAGTCATGGCACATGCAACAAGTAAGGTGATTTGGTTAAGGAACCTGTTAAAATGACTCCAAGTTGAAAGTGATTCTCCAACCATAATCCATTGTGATAACCAGGCTGTAATACAATTCGCAGTCAACCCTGTCTTCCATGAGAGGACAAAGCACATAGAAGTTGACTGCCACTTTATTAGCGAATACATTCAAGCAAGAGTTATCACTGCATTATACATCCCAACAAGGGAACAGTAGGCCGACATCTTCACCAAAGCCTTGGGAACAAAGGTTTTTCATGACTTAGCTACCAAGATTGGAGTTCACAACCCTCACACTCCAATCTTGAGGGGGAGTAATAAACTAGTTAATGACAAGTTATTGTATTAGCCTTTGTATTAGTTGTTAGTTATTGTATTAGCCTTTGTATTAGTTGTTTTATCTTCTTTTTCTCTTTTCTGTTTTAGGCTTAACAACTTTGTTCCTTTTCTGTTATTGATGTTAGCCTTGGATAGAATTTGTTACGTTAGTTTAGCTAATCTAAGTTCTATATATAGAACTCATCTCTATACTTTCTCTTTTACCTTTTGTAATTCCCAATTTGATTCATAATACAATAAGTATATTCAGTTTAGTTAACATTTCATTAGGTCAACGCCTGAAAATCATGATTAATGACGTTCAAAATCATGGTTAATTATGTTTAATGGATGGTTAATGAGTTGCAACATCTTGTTATATCAATTAACCATCCACTGGACGTAATTAACTACGTATTTGAACTGCGTTAACCATTCAAATTGTTGTCAAAAAATTATTATCTCATTTGTGTTCAAAAATCATTTCTCATACGTGTGTTGTGCAACGCAGTTCAAATACGTGGTTAATTACGTTAGAGAGTGTGTTGTGCGTTCCTCTTATCTTTATTTTAGATTTCAACGTGACTCTTTCCGTTTAAATTGTGGTGCGAAGAAGACCACATTGGTATAACTTTTACAAAATAAAGGACTGTTTTGGAACAAAAAATATAAGAGGGACTATTTCAAAACAAAAATAAAAAGGACATAATTTAACTTTTGCAAAATAATGAATCATTTCGAAAAAAAAACGGACCATATTGATATAACTTTATAAAATAAAAAATCATTTTGGAATATAAAATAAAAATACCAAATTGAAATTTAAAATAAAAATAACTGAAGAAAAGTATAGTTTAGCCTTTATTTGCACAGGAGCCTACTAGGACTTCAACCTATGCTATTTCGCATATTGCTTAATATGCAATTTATCAAGAACTATGAACAAGCAGATATATCTTATAATTATGAGCCAAGCCCTTTACAAAAGTTCTTTTGACCCAGTTGCATAGATCACTATAATAACTGTGCGTGAGTTGGCCATATCTATTTGTAATATATTAAATCTGACCCCAAAAACCTTTGCACGACACCTCATCTTACTCTTTGCCACATCTTACAACTTTTTCCACATAGCTAAATCATCATACGAGGCAGCCTCTACTCTCTACTTCAGGATAACCCACGCACATAACCTCACTTCTCCTGTAGCAATCACGTGATTTCTTTATTCTTCCGAATTCCAAATCGCGCGGAAAGACATCTGATGATCACAGCTATCAACCCCAATCTCATGGCTGACACTCACGAAAATAGGCGACTTCCGTTTCTCCCCTTTTCATTTCCAAATTAAGAGATTCACGAAAATAGGTGAGTTCAAAGTTTCTCCCCTCTTCATAGGGCTCGATGTTGGAGGCAATATAGTACTATCTAATTTTCCCCCGCTCTATTTTGAAGGTTCAATTTCCTTTCTTTCAGACAATTTGCCCATCAGTCAGGCAAACTAATGATATTCATTTGCACGCTAAATCAATAACAAAGTTATAATATTGTTAGCTTCTTTATGCTACCTTTACAATTGATAGCCAAGGCACATGTTATCTTTACCCATTTTATCAATGAAATGATTGTAGGGCTATCTAACATTTACTTCAAACAAGGATTTGGACACTTCCCCATCTTATAAGGTGCTATTGTTTGGTTTTTTTTATAAGCCAAAAGGTATATTAAGACACTTCAAACAAGGATTTGGACACTTCCCCATCTTACAGTTTCCATACATATGCTTGGCCTTTTTCACTCTTAAAGGACTTAGATAAGTGCATAAGAAATTTTATTTGATCCGGAAACATTGATACTAGAAAATTGGTGACCGTAGCTTGGAATAAAGTCTGCAGTCCTTTCCTTGAAGGGAGCCTTGGTGTTAGAAATTTAAAAGCTATTAATGATGCTGCAATATATATACAAACTAAGTTAGGACATGGTTTGTTCGAATAGTCAATGGGTAAATTTCCTTAAAGCTAGATACTTGAGGAACAATAAACCTGTTACTTATCATATAAGTTCCTCTATTTGGCCTGCCATGAAGAATTGCATTCATTCAGTCCTTAATAACATCTCTTGGCAGCTAGGAGATGGTAAAGAAATCTGTTTTGGACTGACAAATGGCTTAGCCAACCTGTGGTTAATATGCTCCAGCTTCCTGAGTCCTTGCACAACCTACTAGATGCAAAAGTGGCTGACTTTATCAGCAAAGGTTCTTGGTGCATTCCTGACATTATTGCTACTCATGCTCCTCTCTTGGTTTCAGAAATCATGAATGTCACAATCCCAAAATTTTCAGTTGCTGATCAGATTGTTTGGGATGGCTCTGATTCTGGTTGTTTAAATTTCAAGGATGCCTATCTGCTCTTTAAGCCCAGAGGATCCACTCTAGATTGGTGTAAGCTGATATGGAAATTTTTTATCGATCCCTCCATCTAAGTCCTTTTTGACTTGGCGGTTGATTCATGGTAGAGTTCCAACTGATGAAAATCTCAGAATTAGTGGCAGCCACACTATTTCCATGTGCAGCCTTTGCAAAAATGAAGTTGAATCATCGGCACACTTGTTCCTCTCTTACAGTTTTGCTCAAGAAATTTGGTCTTGGCTCAGCACTGTCATAAACTCCAACATTGACTAGACTTCTTTCACATTTGTCCTCTCTGCTTGCAATTCTAGTTGGAGCTCTCAAGTTAGGGACATTGTCCTAGCAGCAATTATAAATATAATATGGGTGATTTGGCATTGTAGAAATAAACTAAGATTTGAGGAGAAATACATTTTCCCTAAACAAGCCATATCTCTGGTGATTGCTAATGTGTTTATGTCAGGAAACTCTTCTTCAGGTGTAATAGCAAATTCAGAATAGAAGCTTATGATATTAAATCATTTTTCAGTCAATGGCCATTTAGATCGTGCTCCTAAAATCACACCAGTTATTTGGACTTCTCCTCTTTGTCATTGGGTCAAATGCAACACTGACGGAGCTTTTAGAGGCTCCCCTAGGATGGCTGCTTGTGGGGGAATTTTCAGAGATAGAACTGGTGGTGCCATGGGTTGTTTTGCTCAGAATCTTGGCATTACATCATCCCTCATTGCTGAATTACAAGGTGCAATATTGGCAATTGAAATAGCTCACAGCAAAGGTTGGCATAGATTATAGCTTGAATGTGACTCTCAATTAACGGTCAAAGCCTTCTCCTCTGTTACAATAGTTCCCTGGTATCTCCAAAATAGATGGAAAAATTTGCTTAACACTTGCCAGCAAAATGAGCTTTATAGTTTCTCACATTTTTAGGGAAGGCAATAGTTGTGCAGACAAGATTGCTAACTTTGGTATTTCTATTCCCGATTTTTGTTGGCGGGACACAATCCCAAATTTTATTTGGGAAGCTTTTTTTCATAATAGGGTTGGTTTACCTTATTATAGGTTCAGATAGTTATCATTTCTGCTTAGGTCAGGTTGATGCCCCCCTATGTGTTGTATACATGCTTGCGGATTAATGTGTAGTCACGAAACTAGCAAAAACAACAATTACCCAATGTGTTGTATATGTTAATGCTCTATTCCAAAAACAAGTACCCTCCTGTCTTTGACACACGGTTATACCAGCTCCATCCTTTTAATTTTATTTTTGGGTGGGGTCAAACAGGTTTACGTTTAAATGAAGTGGGTAATATATTGGAGTTTTAATCTAGCAGGTTGTGGGCAATGTACTTGTGATGGGGTAGCTTTTTGGTAATAAAACAAAACAAAGAGAAGAAAGCTGTGATCCAATCTGGAAATAGCAGATTCTGCTTTTTATGCAATCAAAATGGTACGTGGCTTTTATAGGTTATAGTTGACAGCTTCAAAAGGATGCATGTTTTTTCATTATAAGGAAAGGAATTATGGGAGCTTTTTTGGGAAATGCTGGAGGCACTATAGTACTTTCTAATTTTTTTTCCCGCTCTATTTTGAAGGTTCCTTTCCCTTCCTTTCGGACAATTTGCCCATTAGTCATACAAACTAATGATATTCATTTGCATGCTAAATCATTAACAAGAGTTATAATATTGTTAGAATCTTTATGCTACCTTTATATTTGATAGCCAGGGCATATGTTATCTTTACCCAATTTATAACTGAAATGATTGCAGGGCTATCTAACATTCACTTGAAACAAGGATTTGGACACTTCCCCATCTTATAAGGTGCTATTGTTTGGTTTTTTTATAAGTCAAAAGGTATATTAAGACCAAAGTACAAGGGGTACATTAAATCCATATACATAGATAATCAAAAAGTAAAATCCATGATACCACCCCACCCACCATGCTTCATCTCAAGACCTACCAGTACATGACCACCCCATATACAGAGTTTTTATAGGATACAGCATAATATGACATATCCAAAGAGTTATAAAAACTTAGCCTCCCAAATGTGCAGTCATGAAACTAGCAGAAACAACAATTACCCAATGTGTTGTATACATGCTTGTGGATTAATGCTCTAGTCCAAAAACGAGTACCCTCATGTCTTTGACACACGATTATACCAACTCGATGCTTTTAATTTTAATTTAGGATGGGGTCAAACAGGTTTACGTTTAAATGAAGTGGGTGATATATTGGAGTTTTAATCTAGCAGGTTGTGGGCAATGTACTTGTGATGGGGGACCTTTTTGGCAATAAAACAAAACAAAGAGAAGAAAAGTGTGATCCAATCTGGAAATAGCGGATTCTACATTTTATGCAACAAAGTGGGTTATGGGTTTTATAGATTGGAGTTGACAGCTTCAAAAGGATGCAAATTTTTTCATTATAAGGAAAGGAACACCCCACCCCGCTCTATTTTGAAGGTTCCTTTCCATTCCTTTCAGACAATTTGCCCATCAGTCGTGCAAACTAATGATATTCATTTGCACGCTAAATCAATAACAAGAGTAGTAATATTGTTAGCTTCTTTATGCCAAACTAATGATATTCATTTGCACGCTAAATCAATAACAAGAGTAGTAATATTGTTAGCTTCTTTATGCTACCTTTATATTTGATAGCCATGGCAGATGTTATCTTTACCCATTTTATCACTGAAATGATTCCAGGGCTACCTAAAATTCACTTCAAACAAGGATTTGGACACTTCCCTATCTAATAAGGTGCTTTTTTTGATAAGCCAAAAGGTATATTAAGACCAGAGTATAATGGGGTACTGTAAACCCATATACATAGATAATCAAAAATTAAAATACATAATACCACCCCACCCACCTTGCTTCAGCTCAAGACCAACCAATACATGACCATCCCAGATACAAAATATTTATAGGATATAACATAAGATGACATATCCAAAGAGTTATAAACACTGAGCCTCCCAGATGTGCAGTCACAAAGATAGCAGAAACAACAATTACCCAATGTGTTGCATACTTGCTTGCGGATTAATGCTCTAGTCCAAAAACGAGTACCCACCTGTCTTTGACACACAGTTATACCAGCTCCATGCTTTTTGTAACACCCCGATTTTTCTGCTATCTAAGATCGGTATAAATATAAATGAACGTTTATAGTTTTATTTGAAACTTAGAAAATGATTATGAGAAAACCAAAGTCATATTCATATTATACTTATTTTTATAAGTATTTAGTGAAATTTTGGGTTTAAAACTAAGACGGAAACCGGTCTGCGTTTTTACTGACACTATAATTCTGTACCGGCAGAAAACCCTAATTTGACCCGAGAACGAAATGAATATATTGTATATCTCATTTCCAATGATATGGGTTATTTTGAAAATTTTCAAAATAAACAGGTTATAATACTTGGTTCGGGCGTAAAAACCCTAAATCGGATAATCGACGGAGTTGAGGATGAAAGTGAAGAGACAAAATATGACATTCAATGGATGAAGACAAGTGATGACTCATAAGGGTGAGTCATATAGGTGACTCACAAGTGTCATGATTGCTTTTGAGTTGAAATTACTATAATGTCCTTAAGTTGTTATTTTATCACAAAATTGCCCTTAAGTAAGATTACTCTTTTGCCTTAAAAATTTATGTTTTGGTCCCTTGTACCCTTGATTATACACGGCCCAAACCCTCCAAGGAATCCATCTTCTTGCTATTTAAACCATGCTTCATTTCTTCATTAACTTTCCTCCATTTTTCTTAAAAAGCTTAAGTTCCATAAGCCATTTTTGTGAAGTTCTAAGCTCATTTTTAAATTCCAAGAGGTATGCCATCCACCTCTCACTCAATCAATACCATGTTCTTAATTCATTTTTATGTTTCAAAATCTACACCATATTTTTCAATTCTTAGATATAGAACTTTGAAATTCTCTAGAAAATCATAGAAACATACTAAAAATATTAAACCAATTTCTATGATCTTAGTATCCTCTCTATATTTAAGATCTAAGAGGATGCATCCAACAAAAATTTCCTTCCCTTTTATCCTAGCTTGGCCGAACCTATGTAGGATAGGAGGAAAGATGTTTTGTTTCAATTTTTCAAGTATAACACTTGTTTTGATCTAGTGAATGTGTATCATACTTGAATCCAAGAGCTTGTTGATTTTGAAAATCTCTAGCCTATTTTTCATGTATTGGCCGAAACCTAGCTCTATGTTTAGTTAGAGGTTTTGTTTTAACTCTTGTAAGATAATCATTGATCTTAAGTTCTATATGCTTAAGGATCACTAATCCAAGAGCTTAGCCATTTTGGAAATTCTTGGCCACAAAAACCTCTTTAGGTCGTGACCTATCATAGAGGAATAAGTGATTTTATTTGCTTATTTTTGATTGGTTGATTTGTGATTTGTTGAAGGATAAAGAGTTGTATCGTGTATGTGCGTTGACGGTTTCCGAATTCGTGACAAGTTATTAAATCAGAAGCTAAGTTCTTCGAGAGGTAAGGGGAGCTTACCTGGGGGATTTTTCCCGATGATTATATGTGTGATTTAGTGTATGACTTGTAACATTTTATTGATGTTCATGGTGTTTATTTCACTATATTTCATTGTTTGTTTGCAGTTATGTATTATAGTGTTTTGATGCATGATCTGCCTGGGTTAATTGTTATAATATTGTTGTTGTTGATTGTTGATTGAGAAGTCTGACAGTGGTCAGTGCCCAAGTAGTTAACCAGATAAAAGTTTTACAAAGCTTCGTGAAGTATATTCAATATTTAACTGAGAAATATTGGTATATGTTTTTTATGAAATAATTGATTTGATGAAAATGAAAAATAGTAATATAATATTACATAAGTATTTGGTTGGTTGAAAATGAGAAAATGTTGAAATATCATTATTTTAATGATTTATCGGTGTAAGAGTAAACTATGAGTCACAGTGAGGACGTAACTGTGAAATTATTTTTGTACTGCTAATTTTTATGCGGATAATTCCAAAATATTAAAAAAAGTTATTTTATTAAGTTAATCTTCAAAAATAACTTCATTAGGATTTTAGAAAATTATGTAAGTGGAAAAGATCAAGTTTTGACTTAAAATGTTTTTAAAATGTTAAACGACGGATAATTCAGCAAATATTTACGGAAACCATTTTTGAAAACTACATTATTTGTTTTAAAAAAAATTTAGCTTTAAACGATGTTTCTTGAAACTAAGGTTCCAAATATAGATTTTTGAAAGAAAATGAGTTTTAAGTGATTTTGATGATTTTGTAAAACGGAATTTTCAACGTAAAAGGAGTTTATATTAGAAATGATCTTTACCACGATTTGACGTTTTATAAACGAGTTTTACTTTCGATGTATTTGTTAGTCATGATATCTGAATGATATTCATGTTATAGTGTATTTGTTAATCATGATATCTTAATGATATTCATGTCATTGTGTGTTTGTTAGTCATGATATCTTGAGGATATTCATGTTATAGTGTGTTTGTTAGTCGGGGTATCATGGTGATATTCATGTTTCATGTTGACCATTGTGCCTTAATGCTCAATGTGCCATTTGGAGCTAACCATTGTGCCTTAATGGTCAGTGTGCCATTTAGAGTTGACCATTGTACCTTAATGGACGATGTGCCATTTGTTTTGTTAACCATCGTGTCGAGTGGTTTGGACGGTGTGCCATTTGTTTTGTCGACCATTGTGCCGGGAGTTCGGATAACGTGTCATTATGTGGTTGACCATTATACCAAGATTTTGGACAATGTGCCACTCATAAGTCTGATCAGCTCATTTTACATGACTTTGGAATCTCCGGGAGATTAGGTATCAAGATTAGATGTTGAACTGTGAAGTGTTATGAATCTATTTATAAAGGACAATGACTGTTTGGGTATGAAACCCATTGGTAAATTACTTGTTATTTCTGATAAGTTTATGTTGTATGACTTTATATGACTATATGTTGTTTTGTGTGTCACGCATGTAGCTATCGTGCTTATATCCATATATTGGTGTCTCACCCTTACAATATATCAGGTTTTCTGGTTTGGCTTTTGTGTCTTGGTACATGAAAGTAGGTGGTGCAGAAAAGTTCTTAGATGCACTCGAGAACTTTGATCCTGATGCTTGAAGAGACGTTTGATTGTGGGAATGGCCACGGGGTTTTACCAATAGATGTCTTGTAAGGTGACCAGCTTAGGAGTCTTTGGTTTAATTTTCGGTTTTTGAGAATTAGAAACTTTTAGTACAAATGTGTATGTTGTGAAGGATCTTCTTGTCAATATGAGTATTTCCTCGTGTGAGGATATGTACAATATGATTTTACTGTTTCATGTATGTATCTTGGTTTTACAGAGCGTTCTCGCAGACCAAAAATTTTTACACCCTAGTTTTTTTTACCTAAAGTAGATTAATTTTCCGAAAGCAACCAGCAAATAACTTTTTAATTTATTTCCGTATGTGTTACATAGTAATGTCCAAGGGGGGTGTTACAGAGTGGTATCAGAGCTGGTCGAGTCTTTCGGGAACCTTGGGGAATAGGTCTGTTATGTTTTTACTATGTGATCTCTGGTTGGACCTTGTTTGGATTGTGTCCTTGTCGAAACAATGTGTGTTGACACACAAGTATGTGTGTTTAGGTGGGTTCTAATTGGATTGAGATCTTGTGAGAACCCATGAATTGTAAATGATATGTTGATTGAATTACTTCGTAGAAGTAATGTGTTTGAACGCGTAAGTATATAACTGAATTTCTGGTTGCCATTTAACTGATTTTTCCTGGTAGGTCAGTTATGGAACCAGGGATTGGACTTGGACGTGGACGTGGAAGGGGTCGTAGAGGTGGTCCCATTGGCGGCCATGGTAAAATAAATGAAAATTATGAAGAAGGAGTGGATTATGCGGCTCAGGCAATGGAAAATGTGGCAATGGCGATTGCAAATGAAACTGCATCTATGAATGCCCAGAATCTGCAAGCTGCGGAAGGCAAGGCTCTGATTGCGTTTCGAAGCCAAAATCCTTCAAAGTTTGGTGTGAATGCTGAGCATGAGAAAGCTTATTTATGGATTCAGGAGCTGGAGAAATTCTTTTAGTTGGTGGTTAATCCGGCAGAAGTTAGGCTTACCTATGTTGTTTTCCTACTGATAGGAGATGCGGAGTACTGGTGAAGAGGTGCTTGACAACTGCTGAAAGATGACCATCAGCAAATTACTTGGGATGTGTTTAAAACTGCATTTCTAAACAAGTATTTTCCGGAAAGTGTTAGGATTGAGAAAGAACAAGAATTTCTGCAATTGTACTAGCATGATTTGACTGTGGGGGAGTATGCGGCGAAGTTTGAATCGAACACCAAATATTTCCATTTCTTTCAAGCACAACCAAATGAAAGCTGGAAATGTGAGAGGTTTGAAGCATGCTTGAGGTTCGAGATTAGAGAATATGTACTACCATTACAACTTAGAAATTTTCAAACTCTAATCGAGATGAGTAGGAAGATAGAGCATATCAGACGAAGCCTTATTTCCGACCACCGGAAAATAACCAGAACCAGTAACAAAATCGTCCGGATATTTCTGCATCAGGAAGTGGAGGCCAAAATAATCAAAACCAAAGCCAAGTAAGAAGGTGTTACAAGTGTGGGGACTTAAATCACATGGCTAATACTTGCCCAGAAAGAAGAGTCAAATGTTTCAATTATGGACAACAGGGACACCTAGCAAGGAAGCGCTAGCACCAAGGCGTGGACCAGCAATTTAAAGCTGTATGTTCCGCATCGGATTATAACGTGATAATCTAAGAAGGGGTGTCACATTAGCTTTAATGACTCGTAATTTTAAGTTTGTAACGAACTCTAAGTATAATCGTGTTTTGATGTCTTTGAGTATTTGACTCTATAGAGTCTATTATGTTGTTGGTCTTTTCAGTTGTGATATATTTTTTATGACTTTTTGAGAACAGAGGTTTCTTAAAGAAATCTATTCCAGTCTCTTTTCTGTTAATGGATGTGACTCAGCTTGGTTATGAGTCATATCATTTCCTTTCCTAAAGTGGTTATTTCAAAAGTTCTGGATATTTTAAGAGAACCCTCTCGATGATATGAGTTCTCCACCTTCGATTCTCTAATCCACTGGAAGTTCTTGTGAAATAAGGAACTTTAGTTAGGGTCATGGTTGTAAACATGTATTAGCTATGCATTTGTACACTCACAAACCTACTTAAAGATCTTTTTATCTACTAGATATTCCTATATGCTTTTCAGATTGATGAAATTCTTCTATATAGTTTCTTGTGAGAGTAAGATCTTGAGATTGAGAAATCATGCCTAGTTTTGAGTCACGAAATTTCGAGGACCAAATTTTTTTAAGTGGGGTAGTAACGTAACACCCCGATTTTTCTGCTTTCTAAGATCGGTATAAATATAAATAAACGTTTATATTTTTATTTGAAAATTATAAAATGATTATGGGAAAACCAAAGTCATATTCTTATTATACTTATTTTTATAAGTATGTGGTGAAATTTTGGGTTTAAAACTCAGACGGAAACCGGTCTACGTTTTTACTGACAGTATAATTTTATACTGACATAAAACCCTAATTTGACCCGAGAACGAAATGAATAGATTGTATATCTCATTTCCAACGATATAGGTTATTTTGAAATTTTTCAAAATAAATAGGTTATAATAATTGGTGAGGGCGTAAAAACCCTAAATCGGGTAATTGGCGGAGTCGAGAACGGGTGTGCAGAGACAAAATCCGACATTCAATGGATGAAAACAAGTGATGACTCATAAGGGTGAGTCATATAGGTTACTCACAAGTGTCATGATTGCTTTTGAGGTGAAATTACTATAATGTCCTTAAGTTGTAATTTTATCACAAAATTGCCCTTAAGATTACTCTTTTGCCCTAAAAAATTATGTTTTGGACCCTTGTATCCTTGATTATACACGGCCCAAACCCTCCAAGGAGTCCATCTTCTTGCTATTTAAACCATGCTTCATCTTCTTCATTAGATTTCCTCCATTTTCCTTAAAAAGCTTAAGTTCCATAAGCCATTTTTGTGAAGCAACCAAGTGATTCTTAGCTCATTTTTCAATTCCAAGAGGTATGCCATGCTCCTCTCACTCATTCAATAGCATGTTCTTCATTCATTTTTATGTTATAAAGTCAAGATCATATTTTTCAATTCTTAGATCTAGAACTTTGAAATTCTCTAGAAAATCATAGAAAAATCCTAAAAATATTAAACCAATTTCTATGATCTTAGTATCCTCTCTATATTTAAGATCCAAGAGGATGCATCCAACAAAAATTTCCTTCCCTTTTATCCTAGCTTGTCCGAACCTATGTTGGATAGGAGGAAAGATGTTTTGTTTCAATTTTTCAAGTATAACACTTGTTTTGATCTAGTGAATGTGTATCATACTTGAATCCAAGAGCTTGTTGATTTTGGAAATCTCTAGCCTATTTTTCATTTATTGGTCGAAACCTATCTCTATGTTGAGTTAGAGGTTTTGTTTCAACTCTTGTAAGATAATCATTGATATTAAGTTCTATATGCTTAAGGATCATTAATCCAAGAGCTTAGGAATTTTGGAAATTCTTAGCCACAAAAACCTCTTTAGGTCATGACCTATCATAGAGGAATAAGTGATTTTATTTTCTTAGTTTTGATCGGTTGATTTGTGATTTGTTGAAGGATAAAGAGTTGTATCGTGTACGTGCGTTGACGGTTTCCGGATTCGCGAGAAGTTTTTAAATCGGAAGCTAAGTTCTTCGAGAGGTAAGGGGAGCTTACCTGGGGGATTTTTCCCAATGATTATATGTGTGATTTAGTACTTGTAATATTTTATTGAGGTTCGTGGTGTTTATTTCTCTACATTTCATTGTTTATTTGCAGTTATGTATTATAGTGTTTTGATGCACGATCAGCCTGGAGTAATTGCTATAATTAATATTGTTGTTGTTGATTGTTGATTGAGAAGTCTGATAGTGGTTAGTCCCCAAGTAGTTAACCAGATAAAAGTTTTACAATGCTTCGTGAACTATATTCGATATTTAACTGAGAAATATTGGTTTATGTTTTTTAAGAAATAATTGATTTGGTGAAAATGAGAAATAGTAATATAATATTACTTAAGTATTTGGTTGTTGAAAATGAGAAAAAGTTGAAAATATCGTTATTTTAATGATTTATCGGTGTAAGAGTGAACTATGAGCCACAGTGATGACGTAATCGTGAAATTATTTTTGCACTGCTAATTTTTATGCGGATAATTCCAAAATATTATAAAAAAGTTATTTTATGAAGTTAATCTTCGAAAATAACTTAATTAGAATTTTAGAAAATTATTTAAGTAGAAAATATCAAGTTTTGACTTAAAATGTTTTTAAAATGTTAAACGATGGATAGTTCCTCAAATATTTACAGAAACCATTTTTGAAAACTACAGTATTTGTTTTAACAACAATTTAGCTTTAAACGATGTTTCTTGGAACTAAGGTTCCAAATATAGATAATTTGAAAGGAAATAAGTTTTAAGTGATTTTGATGATTTTGTAAAACGGAATTTCCAACGTAAAAGGAGTTTATATTAGAAATGATCTTTACGACGATTTGACGTTTTATAAACGAGTTTTACTTTCGATGTATTTGTTAGTCATGATATCTGAATGATATTCATGTAATAGTGTATTTGTTAATCATGATATCTTCCTGATAGGGGTGTTCGCTGATTGGATTGGATCAGTTTTGAGTTAAAAAGTCATTCGATCCAATGATGAAAATATCGTGCGGTTTGGATTGGATCGGTTTGTTTCTTTAAAAAAAATCGATCCGATCCAATCCAATCAAATGCGGTTTGGATTGGATTGGATTGGATAATTCGGTTTTTGTCATACTTTAATTTTTTTTCCTAATGCCAAGTGTCATTTCTACTTATTTAATAGTGGATAAAAGATAACCTTCATTTTAATTTCGGAGTTTGAGAAGAAAAAAATTATTGATATTTTTTAACACGTTCTTTTATATAATTCTCTATATCTACTCCCGCTTATCCTATTTTTTTCTTGAATCGGATACAAATAAAATGTAGCTAATTATTTTTCAAATTTACTTAATTGTTTTCCTATTTTTCTTGATTACTCAATCAAATATATATATGCTGTGTATCAAAACTTTTAGTAAAATATAAGTTCAAGACATTAATATTTATTCTAAATCGTCTTATATATGTCATTCCAACAAAAATATTAAAGAGAATGAGGGACATAAAAGTATGAAGAATAATGTTTAAGTATGAGTAGTACTATGATTTCAAAAATAATTGTATATGTATATAATAGATCGGTTTGGATCGGGTTGGATTGGATTTCACTATAAGATCCAAAATCCGATCCAATCCAATAAAAAATTATGGTTTTTTTCGGTTTTCGATTTGTTCGGTTCGGATTTTGCGGTTTGAATCTGTTTGGATCGGTTGATGAACACCCCTACTTAATGATATTCATGTTTCGATGTATTTGTTAATCATGATATCTTGATGATATTCACGTCATAGTGTGTTTGTTAGTCATGATATCTTGAGGATATTCATGTTATAGTGTGTTTGTTAGTCAAGGTATCATGGTGATATTCATGTTTCATGTTGACCATTGTGCCTTAATGGTCAATGTGCCATTTAGAGTTGACCATTGTACCTTAATGGACAATGTGCCATTTGTTTTGTTGACCATCGTGCCGGGAGGTTTGGGCGGTGTGCCATTTGCTTTGTTGACCATTGTGCCGAGAGTTCGGATAACGTGCCATTATGTGGTTGACCATTGTACCACGAGTTTGGGCAATGTGCCATTCAAGAGTCTGATCAGGTCATTTGACATGACTTTGGAATCTCCGGGAGATTAGGTATCAATATTAGATGTTGATCTGTGAAGTGTTATGAATCTTTTTATAAAGGACAATGACTGTTCGGGTATGAAACCCATTGGTAAATTACTTGTTATTTCTGAGAAGTTTATGTTGTATGACTTTATATGACTATATGTTGTTTTGTGTGTCACGCGTGTAGTTATCGTGCTTATATCCATATATTGGTGTCTCACCCTTACAATATATCAGGTTTTCTAGTTTGGCTTTTGTGTCTTGTTACATGAAAGTAGGTGGTGCAGAGTTCTTAGATGCACTCGGGAACTTTGATCCTGATGCTTGAAGAGACGTTTGATTGTGGGAATGACCACGGTGTTTTACTAGTAGATGTCTTGTAAGGCGACTAGCTTAAGAGTCTTTGGTTTAATTTTGTTTTTGAGAATTGGAAACTTTTAGTATAATTGTGTATGTTGTGAAGGCTATTGATGTGAATATGAGTATTTCCTCGTGTGAGGAGATGTACAATATGATTTTACTGTTTCATGTATGTATCTTGGTTTTACAGAGTGGTCTCGCAGAACAAAAATTTTTACACCCGAGTTTTCTGACCTGAAGTAAATTAATTTTCCGAAAGCAACCAGGGGCTGTTACACTTTTAATTTTAATTTAGGGTGGGATCAAACAGGTTTACGTTTAAATGAAGTGGGTAATATATTAATTGGAGTTTTAATCTAGCAGGTTGTGGGCAATGTACTTGTGATGGGGGAGCTTTTTGGCAATAAAACAAAAAAAAATAGAGATGAAAAGTTTGATCCAATCTGGAAATAGTGGATTCTGCTTTTTATGCAATCAAAGTGGGTTGTGGGTTTTATAGGTTGGAGTTAACAGCTTCAAAAGGATGTGATTTTTTCATTATAAGGCAAGAAATTGTGGGGGACTTTTTTTTGGAAATGTTGGAGGCATTGTAGTACTATCTAAACCCATATACATAGATAATCAAAAAGTAAAATACATGATACCACCCCACCCACCTTGCTTCAGCTCAAGACCAACTAATACATGACCACCCCAGATACAAAGTTGTTGAAAGATGCCTCAAAATCAGCAAAGTGGAGTTTTCAGTAAGATAATCGGTTATGGTGTTTGCATAATCGATTATGGGACTGACAGAAGACTTGTAATCGATTAGCATAATCGATTACGTACGTTTGCATAAATATGAAACTCGGGCAGATAAGACATAATCGATTAGCATAATCGATTATGAGATTTTCCAGAAATAACAGAGAAGCCGTAATCGATTAGCATAATCGATTATGAGATTTGAAAAATCAGGCAGAGGAGATGAAATCGATTAGCATAATTGATTACGGGAGATTCCAGAAACATGGAAGTGCAATCAGTGAAGGCATAATTGATTATGGCATTAACATAATCGATTATGGTGTGACTACAAAAGCTGTTATGATCAGTTTCTGCAATAGAATGCAAATGTACTAGTTGAGTGATTTTGTGCAAGATTCTAGGGTTCTTGGAGATCTGATTTCATCCAGATACATTGAGTGTATTCATTGTAATTGATTCATAGAGATTGAGATAAAATCAAGTAGAATAGATTGATCTTGGGTTTGTGTGAAAATAGAGAGATAAGCTTGGGGTTTGTTCATGTTATTGTGAACAGGGGAGTGACAAATTCAAGGAGTTCTTTATTGTAACTGTGATCATTGATTCTTAGTGATGCTGCTCTCTCCCGTGGATGTAGATCAAATTGATCGAACCACGTAAATCTTGTGTGTGCTTTCTTCTATCCATTTCTTGTTTAATTTTTTGAATTTTACTTTGCCTACCAAGTGTTTATAGTATTTCCTACGTGGCTTTTGTTTTCTTTGTGTGTTTGTATTGTGTTCAGGGACTGTGTGGTCTACATCTGAGTCATTAGGACCAGCAAGTGGCACCGTCTGTGGGAACTCGGAAGAAGAACGAGGATACCGAACCATGGGTACCAAATACGACATTGAAAAGTTCTCCGGAAATATTGATTTCGGGTTATGGAGAATCAAGATGGAAGCAATATTGATACAGCTGGGATGTGCAAACGCTTTGAAGGGTGTGGCTAGAATTACCTCCATGCTTTCTCAAAAGGAGAAGGATGATATGGTAGACAAGGCAAGAAGTGCTATCATATTGTGTCTTGGTGATAAGGCACTAAGGGAGGTTACAAGGGAGAAGACAACTATGGCAATGTGGGTCAAATTGGAGTCCTTGTACATGACTAAGTCTCTAGCAAATAGGCTATTGTTGAAGCAACAACTATACTCTTTCACAATGGTCGAATCAAGAATGATATTGGAGCAACTCGCGGAGTTCAACAAGATTCTTGATGATTTGGAAAACATCAAGTTGAAACTTGATGATAAGGACAAGGCTTTGCTCTTAATCAATTCTCTACCAAAGTCTTTTGAGAATTTCAAAGATGCTATACTTTATGGCAATGACCAAACCATTACTTTAGATGAGGTTCAAACTTCGGTTAGAACCAAGGAGCTTCAAAAACAGTAGGAGCGTAGATCCGAAGATAATGGAGAGGATTTTAATGTCTCAAAGGGCAGAAATGAGAAGAACGAGTCAAAGGGGAAGAAGTCCAAGGTGAAGTCAAGGTTTCTACCAAAGTCGAAGTCCAAATATCACAATTGTGGAAAGGTCGGTCATTGGAGGAAGGATTGTCCTGACAACAAAGGCAAGGAGTCAAGAAAGACTTATGACTCGGCAGATGTAGCGGTTGTTTCATATGGCTATGAGAGTGTGGGAGTGTTGGTAGCATCTACCTCAGAAACGCAGAGGAATTGGGTTATGGATTCCGGATGTACATATCACATTTGTCCCTTGAGAGACTACTTCGAGTCTTTGGAGCTCAAAGAAGGGTGAGTGGTGCTTCTAGGAAACAACAAACCGGGTAAAGTGCAAGGTATTGGTACTATCCAGCTGAAAATGTTTGATAACCGTGAAATCCTTTTGCATGACGTGAGGTATGTTCCTGAACTTAAGAGAAATCTGTTATCTGTAAGCATATTTGATGTGTTAGGATATTCAACTAAAATTGAACATGGCATGATAAAGATTTCTAATAGTTCATTAATAGTTGCTAAGGGAACTAAGAGGAATGGATTGTATATTTTTGATGGTTCCACTGTTATTGCTCATGCATCTATTGCTAGCCAAACTCTGTAACAGCCCGTTTTTACTGTTTTTCATTATTGGTAGAATTTTTAATTCTTTATATTTTTATCTGAGATTTAGAAAATGATTTTGGATAAAATAAAATCATATTTATACAAAACCTTATGGTAGAAGGTTACGGTAAAAATTTAGGTTTAAAATTCAGACGAAACCCAGTCTGCGTTTTAACTGACAGTAAGATTTTACTGATCAGGAAACCTAATTTTGACCCGAGAACGAAACAGTTATGATTCTTTTTTTTTCCAACGATAATGGTTGTTTTGAAATTTTTCAAAATAAATAGGTTATCATATGTAATCGGGCAAGTACTCGACGATCTGGAATCGACGGAATCGAGAACTGAGGTGCAGAGACAAAACCCGACGCCGGGTGAATGAGCACAAATGACTCCTGGGGGTGAGTCATAGGGGTTAGCCATCTTGCATTAAATGCAAGTAATGATGGTTATATGTACAAAGACCAAAATGCCCTTGATCTTTAAGTAAAATTCCAAGAGTGTCCCTAGGTGAATTTTGACCAAAATACCCTCTAAACAACAGAACCAGACACGATTGTCCAGAGACATATCAAGAGAACAGAACAACGAGTCGTACATGATGACTCAAGAGGAATGAGTCACCATAATGACTCACCATAGCCATTAATGTGCATTTATGACAAGTAAATGTGAAAAAACTAAAATACCTCTAACCTAACCTATGTTTAGTTAACTCCAACCAAAGTTAGCCAACCATGATTTGTAACTAAAAATATCTTCTTCTTTCTTGTGGTCCAAACTCAGCCACACCACCCTAAGAGTATCTCTACCACATATTCATTTCATAGCATAATGATTACTTATATATGAAAAGTCCTAAATACCCTTAATATTTCCTTTTAACTCCAAGTTTGCCATGACAACATTTTTGACCATTTGGTCCCTTGAAGCCACGGACTCCCCTCTATAAAAGGCTATCTCCATTTCATTTTTGCTCCTTCACAAGTGTTTCATATTCTTCATGATGTTTGTTCATCATTTTCTCTAAGAACACATAAAGACTTCATTGAAGCTCATACTCATCCGAAATCGTACCAAATTCTGACCCTTTTCTGTTATGAAACTCGAAAAAATTTACACATTAAAGTTGTTCCTATTCATCTCTTATTTCTAACGAGCCAAAGATCACCAACAACGGATAAGTATATTGGGAGATATGCCCAAATTAACAAAACAGCTCAAAATCCTCAGCATCCCAAGAGAACAGTGGAAATAAGGCTCTTTACGCCCATGTTCTGATCTGAATCAAACAAAACCTTAAACATAAAAGTTGTGCCTCTCCTTCTTAACTTTCTAACAAACCAAAGTTTATAATTTTTAGATGAGTAAATCGTGAGATATGCTCATAACACCACCACACCCTCAAAGCTATCAAATTTTCAACTAAGCTTGTTTTGATCATTACTCCTCATCAAGAGGTATCCTCTCTTCGACATGATCAATCATGTCTTGTTTTTCATTCATTTCATGATTTTCATGCCATGATCATCATTTAAAATTCTTAGATCTAGAACTTTGAAAATTCCTAAAAAATCATAGAAAAATCATTTTAATGTGAGATCAATTTCTATGATCTTCATATGACTTCTATTTTCACTGTCCAAGAGCTTGAAAAATTTAGAGATATCTAGCCATTTCTTTATATCTTGGCCGAAACTATGTCCAGGTGTGCTAGGATGATTTTCTTCAATCTTTAACTTGTTTTCTTGTTGGTTGTTCATGGCTAGGTTTGTTGGTTCAAACCTCGAGGCTTTAAGTGAACAACATCCTTTTATTACTTGACTTTCCAAGTGTCTACAAGAGGTAAGGGGGGAGATTACTACTATCCTACCTTAATGTAGATATGTATGTGGTTTAAAGTATTTGTATGTTGTCTTGTAAATCCTAAGTGTTAGGATTAGGTATTATTGATTTATATGTATGTGATCCTCTTGTAGGATTTGATTTGATGTTTGGTTGTGGTATGATATGTCATATGGTTGTTTTGATTCCAAATACCTTAAGTTGGAATCAAGATTGTTGTTTGCTTGACTTAGTAAGAAAAATGCCTAATATATTTATTTAAGGTCATTCGGCCATAACTGATTAATGGGGTTTCAAGTTGAGTTAATTTGTTTGAATAATTTTTATAAGTATTGAATGAATATATAAGAATATAGGAATTGGTTTGGATTGATTTGGATGTGTATATTGAAAAATATGATTTTATGAGTCCTTAGGGACTAAAATGCAATTTCTGAGAATTTTAGTGAATGTACTGAAATTCAGATTCTTGTGTGTTAAGATTGTAGTCCTTGATGAGACAAAACCATAGAAATTGGTTTGGTGTTAATTGGATTAATACATAAAAAGTTATAAGCTTTTTTTGTAAAAAAAAGGATCTTTTTGCAAATACTGTAAAATATTTGGGGCAGAATTGTAATTTCTGGAAATAAGAGGGTAACTGAAAAATATTTCTAAAGAAGTTGCTTTGGTGTGAGTTGAAGTTATAAATAAAAAGTTATAAGGATTTAATTGAATAAGGATCTTTTTGCAATTAATGAAAGTCTAGGGGTTAAATTGCAATTTTCGAAAATATATTTAACTGGACAGTGAGAGAATGTTTTTCATACCTATTAAACTGTTATAAAACTCCAAAATGATTTTTGGACTATTAGAATGTAAAATCGTTGAAAATGATTTACGCGATTTACAATATGTAAAATCAGTGTTTCAATATTTTCATCTGAGTATTATAACCTAAGAGAGTAACATATTTGAGGTGAAGAACCATATTTTCAAAAGTATGGCTTTTGGGCCTAAAACCAGTAAAAAGCGGCGAAACCGTCGTCAAACGTTTTTAAATATTTTTGAGAAAACAATGATGTAGAGTTTGAAACTAGTATCCTGATACTTTAACATAAGTATGGTAACTTAGGAAAGTGAAGGATTTGAGAAAATTAATTATATTTGTCAAAATATGGAATTTAAGTTGAAATACAATAAAAAACGGTAAAACGGTATTTTTAGAGTTTCGATGTTTTCCAAGAAACTGTTTTGAGGAATTTAGTACTTATGTACTTCAATGGAATCTAATTTCAAAATGGTTTGGTTTTAACCCAAGGTTTTACTTTTAAGACAAAAAGAATTTTAGTCTTGAAGATTAGTATTTCTAATAAATGGAAAAACCTAAGTCATTAATGACTTAATGAAAATACGAACGTAATAATTTATGACGTGGGGTGGAACACGGCCTTATGTCATAAAGTATGGATAATTCATTATCCATATTCCATAAAATTTAATGGACTCAGAAGGATTTGTTTTCTTGGAAGCTAAAGAAAAAGGCTCAATTAGAAAAGTACAGAGAAATAAATAATTGGACTTGTATTCCAATCTCATAATGCGTTAATACTTTTAAACAAAGTGTTTTAAGATATATTTACACAAAGATGAAAAGTTACTTGAGAACTTTCGCTTGATGTTAAGAACATCTAACATCTGAGAAAGCACGTTAAGAGAATTCTGATGGAATCAAGATGTCATCTGATGGAAAGACAAGAAGAACGCATTTTCCGGCAATTTTGCCTAAACACATAGTGAAACTATGTTCTATAAGGCCGTTGTGCCTAGGAGATTGAGCTAACACTTTAATGCGGGTGCGAAATCTGTAGGGCCGATCTGGTTGATGCTTGGAGATGTCGGGGTTATGAAATACTCACATAGGCCCAGTGGGTTGCTCCTCTGTGGCGTGGTGATCTGGCAATACACCGACATACTTGAATAGATGCTACGTGTTTTATGGTAGTGTATGATGTTCCCGAAAAAGCCTATGACGTGCATGCCCTCTTCTATTGACGCATTCTTTATTACCCAAGGCTGGTAGACTCCGGAACAATCCTCCGAACCACTCTCTCCGACTGTTCGTAAAACCATGGTATAGGAATTCAGATATCATTCCTCAAGTCTTAGATGTCTTATATCTAGGAAAACACGGTGATGTGGTCATGTTTCTGTGAAACATTATTGTTTTGTTATGAGTGTAAATATGGTTGCTAATTGTTAATTGTACATACCTGAGAGTCGTACCACTGCATGTCTGCCTTATGTGTAAGATGAATGGAAATCTCACCTCCTTATTTTTATATTGCCTATATCGGCTGGCTATGTGCTTTTTGTACTATTTTTGAGAAGATTGAGACATCAAGATGTCGCTTGGCTGATGCGTCGTAGAGGTCGAGGTTCAAGCATGCGGACGATATGTTAGAGTTTTCTAGTGGACGTCTTCCAGACTGTCGATGGTTCGTAGAGCATGTTTTTCCTCTTGGAAGAGGAAAGGTCTTAGTTCGAGAGTTACTATTGTAGTAGCTCCAGTAGTGTCTTTTGTGATGACGTCGGTAGTGGACTCAAATAGAGTTTCCACTAGATCTCGTCAGTGGGTTTGTCTTTCTCACGATGTATGAGAAAGGATTGTCTTTTCTAGTTTAGTTTTGCCAGCTGGGTATGTTTGGGAGTTAATGTAACTGACTATGGTGATGTGACTCCAAGTATCTTATATTTTAGGAGTTGCGTCTCCACATCTTTATGTTAAGTCTGTATATTCTATGATTTATGTTTATGAGTCGGGTTGGGTATTATGTAAATGATTTTCGAACTTATGATCCCAATTGTGATAATGGAATATTTGATTGTTGAAAAAGAAAAAATTACCCCATTCTTTTATAGCCAATTTTAGTTAACTTACTTTTCTTTCGTAAAATGTCAGTTACGATATAGCGCCCGAGAAGGGTGTTACAGACTCTATATGATAAGAATATGTTATGGCACTTGAGACTAGGGCATGTTAGTGAAAAAGGTTTAATTGAGCTAAATAAACAAAACTTGCTAAATGGTGATAAATTGGATAAGCTGGAATTTTGTGATCATTGCATATTAGGTAAATCACATAGAGTGAAAATTGGTTCGGGTATGCATGTTTCTAGTAGACTTTTTGAGTATGTTCACTCGGATCTTTGGGGTCCTTCAAGAGTGAAAACTCATGGAGGGGGTTCCTATTTTCTCACCATTATTGATGACTTTTCTAGAAGAGTGTGGATTTATATTTTGAAAAATAAATCTGAAACATTTGAAAAGTTTAAGGAATGGCTCACTCTTGTAGAAAATTATTTGGGAACTAAACTGAAAGTTTTAAGGTCTGATAATGGCCTGGAGTTTGTTTCAGAGCAGTTTAATGAGTTTTGCAAGAAACAGGGCATTAAAAGGCATAAAACTGTAGCACGGACACCTCGGCAGAATGGACTAGCAGAAAGGATGAATAGGACTATTCTGGAGCGTGTGAGATGCACGTTTTTGGGACAGGGCTGCCCAAGTGCTTCTGGGGAGAAGCTGCAAGTACAACAGTGTATTTGATTAACAGATGTCCATCGTCAGCTATAGACTTCAAGACACCTATGGAAGTGTGGAGTGGTAAATCGGTTGACTACTCTAACTTGAGGATATTCGGGGCTTTATCGTTTGCTCATGTTAGGCAAGACAAACTTGATGCCCGTGCAGTGAAATGTGTTTTCATTGGTTATCCAGAGGGTGTGAAGGGCTACAAGCTGTGGAGGTTGGAACCTAGGGAATCAAGATGCTTCATTAGTAGGGATGTCACATTTGATGAGACTAGAATGGCTATGATGTGCAGGAACCTAGAAGAAAGTAACTCAGATATGGCAAAGGAGAATACTCAGTTTGAGGTGGAGTCTCCTACATGTGCTACTAGAGATGAGAGTCCTCAACCAACAGAGGTTGTAAATCAACAACCATCGGCGGAATCTGACTATAAGTTGACCAGGGATAGGACTAGGAGAAATATTGTACCTCCTAGGAGATTCAAGCATGCGGACCTTATATGTTATGCTCTTAATGCAGCTGGGGAGATTCAAGACTCAACCAAGGAACTTCAAATAGGATATGGAAAGCAAGGAAGGTCAACATTGGTTGGAAGCAATCAATGAGGAAATGGAATCTTTGAACAAGAATCAAACCTGGACACTTGTGGATCTACCCAAGAATAAGAGGCTAGTAGGATTCAAGTCGATATTCAAGAAAAAGGAAGGTATTCCGGGAGTTGAGAAGACAAGGTACAAGGCAAGGCTTGTGGCGAATTGTTTTACACAAGTGGAGGGGATTGACTACAATGAGATCTTCTCACCGGTGCTAAAACATTGTTCTATAAGAATTTTGATATCAATTGTCAATCAATATGATCTTGAGTTGGAACATTTGGATGTCAAGACAACTTTTCTACATGGGAATCTAGAGGAGACTATCTACATGCAATGATCGGAAGGGTTCGCGGAGGATGAGTCAAAGGTATGTCTCTTGAGAAAATCACTCTATGGCTTAAAACAAAGTCCAAGACAGTGGTATAAAATTTTTGATGATTTTCTCTTGAGATATGGATTTCTAAGGAGTAGTTATGACAGTTGTGTTTACATATTGAGAAGAGGAGAAAATTGTGTTCTTTTCTTGCTTCTATATGTGGATGATATTCTTATAGCTAGCTCTAGAAAGGATGCGAATGGCATGCTCAAAGAGAGGTTGAATTCTGAATTTGAGATGAAGGATCTTGGAATTTCAAAGAGGATACTTGGGATGGATATTGTAAGAAACCGAAAAATGGGGGAATTATTCTTATCTCAACATGTCTACTTGAGGAAGGTTGTGTAACGATTTAGGATGCATCAATCTAAACTGGTTAGCACACCTTTGGGTCATCACACAAAGCTTTCGATTACCCAAGCTCCTAGCACCGAAGAGGAAAGGGGCAAGATGAATTCTATTCCATATGCAAGTGGAGTAGGAAGTATCATGTATGGTATGGTTTGTAGCAGACCAAATTTGGCGCATGCGGTTAGCATTGTTAGTCGGTTCATGGCAAATTCGGGTCAAGCTTATTGGGAGGCTTTGAAGTGGGTATTGAGGTATTTGAATGGTTCACAGAAATCTGGCTTGATACAAGAAGACATCTTAAGAGGATGATGCTCTTGTTGGGTATGTTGATTCAGACTATGCAGGGAATGTGGACACTATGAAGTCATTATCCGGGTATGTGTTTACTATGTTTGGGATATCTATTAGTTGGAAATCAACATTGCAACCTGTGGTAGCATTATCAACCATACAAGTCGAGTACATTGCGCTTGCAGAAGGATTAAAGGAAGTCATTTGGCTAAAAGGGATGATCGGTGAATTGGGGATTACGCAAGATTGTGTCACAGTCCATTGTGATAGTCAAAGTGCTATACATTTGGAAAATCATCAAGTTTACCATGAGAGGACCAAGCATATAGATATCAGACTTCACTTTGTTAGAGATGTGGCAGAATCTAAAGAGGTAAAGATTAAGAAAATAGCTACGGAAGACAATCCAGCGGATTTGTTCACTAAGTCATTGCCTATATCAAAGTTCAAGACTTGCTTGGACGTGATCAACTTCTATGAAGCGTAAATCCCATAAGTGGGGGAGCAGCACTCACAGCACACTGGTGATTGGTTTTGGTCTCAAAGGTCTCTGATTTGGAGTCAAGGTGGAGAAATGTTGAAAGATGCCTCAAAATCAGCAAAGTGGAGTTTTAAGCACGATAATCGATTATGGGACTGGCAGAAGACTTGTAATCGATTAGCATAATCGAATACGTACGTTTGAAGAAATATGAAACTCGGGCAGAGAAGGCATAATCGATTAGCATAATTGATTATGAAGTTTTCCAGAAATAACAGAGAAAGCGTAATCGATTAGCATAATTGATTATGGGATTTCCAGAATCAGGCAGAAGAGGTGTAATCGATTAGCATAATCGATTACGGGAAATTCCAGAAACGTGGAAGTACAATCAGTGAAGGCATAATCGATTATGGTGGGACTGCAAAAGCTGTAATGATCAGTTTCTGCAACGGAATGTAAATGTACTAGTTGAGTGATTTTGTGAAAGATTCTAGGGTTCTTGGAGCTCTGATTTCATCCAGATACAATGAGTGTATTCATTGTAATTGATTCATAGAGATTGAGAGAAAATCAAGTGAGAATAAATTGATCTTGGGTTTGTGTGAAAATAGAGAGATAAGCTTGGGGTTTGTTCATGTTATTGTGAACAGGGGAGTGACAAATTCAAGGAGTTCTCTATTGTAACTGTGATCATTGATTCTTAGTGGTGATGCTCTCTCCCGTGGATGTAGATCACATTGATCGAACCACATAAATCTTGTGTGTGCTTTCTTCTATCTCTTTCCTATTTAATTTTCTGGATTTTACTTTGTCTACCAAGTGTTTGTAGTATTTCCTGTGTGACTGTTGTTTTCTTTGGGTGTTTGTATTGTGTTCAGGGACTTTGTGGTCTTCATCTGAATCATTAGGACCAACAAAAGTTTTTATAGGATATAACATAACATGGCATATCCATAGAGATTTAAAAAAAGAGCCTCCCAAATGTGTAGTCACAAAACTAGCAGAAACAACAATTACCCAATATGTTGTATACATTCTTACGGATTAATGCTCTAGTCCAAAAATAAGTACCCTCATGTCTTTGACACACGGTTATACCAGCTCCATGCCTTTATTTTTATTTTAGGGTGGGGTCAAACAGGTTTACGTTTAAATGCAATGGGTAATATATTGGAGTTTTAATCTAGCAGGTTGTGGGCAATGTATTTGTGATGGGGGAGCTTTTTGGCAATAAAACAAAACAAAGAGAAGAAAAGTGTGATCCAATCTGGAAATAGCGGATTCTGCTTTTTATGCAATCAAAGTGGTATGTGGGTTTTATAGATTGCAGTTGACAGCTTCAAAAGGATGAAGATTTTTTCATTATAAGGAAAGGAATTCTAGGGGTTTTTTTTTGGGAAATGTTGGAGCCACTATAGTACTATCTAATTTTTTCCCCGCTTTATTTTGAAGGTTCATTTCCCTTCCTTTCAAACAATTTACCCATCAGTCATGCAAACTAATGATATTCATTTGCATGCTAAATCATTAACAAGAGTTATAATATTGTTAGCTTCTTCATGCTACCTTTATATTTGATAGCCAGGGCACGTGTTATCTTTACCCAATTTATAAGTGAAATGATTGCAGGGCTATCTAACATTCACTTCAAACAAGGATTTGGACACTTACCCATCTTATAAGGTGCTATTGTTTGGTTTTTTTTATAAGCCAAATGGTATATTAAGACCAGAGTACAAGGGGTACTCTAAATCTATATACATAGATAATCAAAAAGTAAAATACATGATACCACCCCACCCACCATGCTTCAGCTTAAGACCAACCAGTACATGACCACCCTAGATACAGAGTTTTTATAGGATATAACATGACATATCCAAAGAGTTATAAAAACTTAGCCTCCCAAATGTGCAGCCACGAAACTAGCAGAAACAACACCCAATGTGTTGTATACGTGCTTGCGGATTAATGCTCTTGTCCAAAAACGAGTACCCTCCTATTTTTGACACACGGTTATACCAGCTCTATGCTTTTAATTTTAATTTAGGATAGGGTCAAACAAGTTTATGTTTAAATGAAATGGGTATTATATTGGAGTTTTAATCTAGCAGGTTGTGGGCAATGTACTTGTGATGGGGGAGCTTTTTGGCAATAAAACAAAACAAAGAGAAGAAAAGTGTGATCAATCTGGAAATAGCGGATAATGCTTTTTATGCAATCAAAGTGGTGTGTGGGTTTTATAGATTGGAGTTGACAGCTTCAAAAGGATGCAAATTTTTTCATTATAAGGAAAGGAATTCTGGGGGCTTTTTTGGGAAATGTTGGAGGCACTATAGTACTATCTAATTTTCCCACGCTCTATTTTGAAGGTTCCTTTCCCTTCCTTTCATACAATTTGCCCATCAGTCTTGTAAACTAATGATATTCATTTGCACGCTAAATCAATAACAAAAGTTGTAATATTGTTAGCTTCTTTATGCTACCTTTACAATTGATAGCCAGGTCACATGTTATCTTTACCCGTTTTATCAATGAAATGATTGCAGGGCTATCTAACATTCACTTCAAACAAGGATTTGGACACTTCCCCATCTTATAAGGTTCTATTGTTTGGTTGTTTTTTTTTATAAGCCAAATGGTATATTAAAACCAGAGTACAAGGGTACTCTAAACCCATATACATAGATAATCAAAAAGTAAAATACATGATACCACCCTACCCACCTTGCTTCAGCTCAAGACAAACCAGTACATGACCACCTCAGATACAAAGTTTTTATAGGATATAACATAACATGGCATATCCATAGAGTTTTAAAAACCGAGCCTCCCAAATGTGTAGTCACGAAACTAGCAGAAACAACAATTACCTGATGTGTTGTATACATGCTTGCGGATTAATGCTCTAGTCAAAAAACGAGTACCCTCCTGTCTTTGACACAAGGCTATACCAGCTCCATGCTTTTAATTTTATTTTAGGGTGGGGTCAAACAGTTTTACGTTCAAATGAAGTGTGTAATATATTGGAGTTTTAATCTAGCAGGTTGTGTTAGTCAAAAAAAAAATTCTAGCAGGTTGTGGGCAATGTACTTGTGATGGGGGAGCTTTTTGGCAAATAAAACAAAACAAAGAGAAGAAAAGTGTGATCCAATCTGGAAATAGCGAATTATGCTCTTTATGCAATCAAAGTGAGTTGTGGGTTGCTTACCAAAAAAAAAAAAAAAAAGTGGGTTGTGGGTTTTATAGGTTGGAGTTGACAGCTTCAAAAGGATGCATATTTTTTCATTATAAGGATAGGAATTCTGGGGGAATTTTGTGGGAAATGTTGGAGGGACTATAGTACTATCTAATTTTCCCACGCACTATCTTGAAGGTTCCTTTCCCTTCCTTTCAGACAATTTTCCTATTAGTCATGCAAACTAATGATATTCATTTGCACGCTAAATCAATAACAAGAGTTGTAATATTGTTAGCGTCTTTATGCTACCTTTATATTTAATAGCCAGGGCACATGTTATCTATACCCATCTTATCATTGAAATGATTGCAGGGCTATCTAACATTCACTTCAAACAAGGATTTGAACACTTCCCCATCTTATAAGGTGCTATTTTTTTTTTTTTTTTGATAAGCCAAAAGATATATTAAGACCAAAGTACAAGGGGTACTCTAAACCCATATATATAGAGAATCAAAAAGTAAAATACATGATACCACCCCACCCACCTTGCTTCGGCTCAAGACCAACCAGTACATGACCACCCCAGATACAAAGCTTTTATAGGATATAACATAACATGACATATCCAAAGAGTTATAAAAAATGAGCCTCCCAAATGTGCAGTCACGAAACTAGCTGAAACAACAATTACCTATATAGATGCTTGCGGATTAATGCTCTAGTCCAAAAACGAGTACCCTCATCTTTGACACACCGTTATATCAGCTCCATGTTTTTTATTTTATTTTAGGGTGGGGTCAAACAAGTTTACATTTAAATGAAGTGGGTAATATATTGGAGTTTTATTCTAGCAGGTTGTGGCCAATGTACTTGTGATGGGAGAGCATTTTGGCAATAAAACAAAACAAAGAGAAGAAAAGTGTGATCCAATCTAGAAATAACGGATTCTACTTTTTATGCAATCAAAGTGGGTTGTGGGTTTTATAGGCTGGAGTTGACCGCTTCTAAAGGATGTAGATTTTTTCATTATAAGGAAAGGAATTCAGGGGGATTTTTTTGGGAAATGATGGAGGCACTATAATACTATCTAATTTTCCCCCACTCTATTTTGAAGGTTCATTTCTCTTCCTTTCAAACAATTTGCCCATCAGTCATGCAAACTAATGGTATTCATTTGCACGCTAAATCAATAACAAGAGTTGTAATATTGTTAGCTTCTTTATGCTACCTTTATATTTGATAGTCACTGCACATGTTATCTTTACCCATTTTATCACTAAAATGATTGTAGTGCTATCTAACATTCACTTCAAACAAGAATTTGGCTTAGTGTTATTCTCCAACATACGTGTTAGAAAATATTGTTGCCACATTTGTAAGTGTTAACAAGAGGTGACGTAACATAGTGTGTGTCCAGATTGCTTGATATCATTTTTCTAAGGAATAATGTTATGAATCTTACTCTATCACTTTTTTTTTTTGATAAGCAACAGTGTATATTAAAGAATAGCACAAGGGGTACTCTGACCCATATACAAGAAGAAATCAAAAGAGATAGGAAAATTGTTGATACAATACTGACATCGACCAGTACTGCTTTTACAGCAACCTAATCCCTACGCAATTCACCCATATACACAAAAATCTAAACTCCAAACTCCTAATGACACAATGTATCAGTACCTGTACCATTTATCCTATTTGAATAATTAGCCAAAAGTATATCCCAGCAACACTGATAAAACTGGACAGCAGCAAAATGCAACATGCACATCCTCCCTATGTTGCACAACCTATATCAGCTCTGAACCTAATCAAAAACCAGATTTTGTTCTTTGAAAATAAGTTCATTCCTATGCAGCCAATTGGACAGAATGATTACCAACCAAAGCTTTCTCCAAATCCTGATTGATGTCTTCCCATTTAGTAAGCCAGAATGTTGCATTACCGATTCACCTGAGAGCAACGCGTCCAATAGTTCAGTGAGAACAAGTCTGCCCCCACCGAGTAGGAAATACGAATTGTAGTTTTCCTTTCCTGTAAGCAATCACAACCTCCCCCTCTTACTGAACCGAAACCATAAAGGGAGAAGATGTACCCTCCATTTCGAACCGGCTGTAACCCATACCATCTTCTAAGTTATAATCTTCAAGCAATACATCGGATTAAGGCACCAATCTGTAAAAGAGAAACTGTTCCTTTTTACTGATGCCTTACACCAAGACCAAACTCACTTTTATTATTTCTATTATCTTCACAGCATCCAAACGATTTGATTGGCAGGAGCATAACTTCTAGCCCCATCACTTTTCTAAATAAAAAAAAAGGATTGTCATCCCTTTTGCTATGAATGATGTTATGGTGTCTGTATTTTGACGTTGGTATTTGGTATGTTGTGTGGTAATAAAAAATAAAAAAGGATTTATTCTTTTGGAAATCTAGACTTGAACTCCGTGTATTCTACCTATTCGATGAAATGTTAAGATTGGGCATCTTATTCTTTTTTCCTATACTTGTGCACTTTGGTTAATAAGGGTGACTATTTTAAGTTGTATCTCTAATTTGCTTGCCAAGAATCAAAGAATAATGATGCTTTCATTATATTAATATTTTTTACTCTCGGTGCTGATTGAAAATTGTTAATCGTTCGTTGCTGTGAGTTTCGAGTTACGTACCTACACAGGGTGGAGGCCAAATGCATGTCAAGAGAATTATTTAGTCCAAGGAGCCAGAGAGGATATGGTGCCATTGCTGGAATTACTTTTTAAAAGAAAAACTTGAAGCATTATAGCCATTATTATATTACTGTGAATGTACCAACATAATGATGACACTGCAAGAGACATAAGAAGTTGTAGTATACTTGTATTGCAGCAATTTGGAGTGGGAACTATGGTTCATGTGCTATTCTCCTACCACAAGCTTTACTTGCCCTTTTTTTTTTCCTAGGTGTTCTGTTGTTGCTCTTTTATTGTTTCCTTTGATATGTTGTAAAGACTTGGTCTACTAATCTGTTTCTTTCATTAACAAAATCATTGGCTTAAAAAAAACAAAACCATCTAAAGTTCTTGGAATGTAGCTCAGCATCTCTTCAGTAATGTCCTATTCTCTTCACTCTAGATCAATGAACTTCTATGTCTGATTGATGTATTATTTAGGCAATTAAGCTACCTTGCTTAAATGTAAAACCATTGAACATCTTTTTAGAAATATAATATTCACCTAAGCTTTAGACTCTTCGCGTTTTAAGCTTTGGTACACTGGTAAAATAAAATCGAGAAATAGGGTGGGCATAATTGTGGATAAATATTGGAAGAATGATATTGTGGATGTAAAAAGGGTTGGAGATAGGATCATTGCCCTAAAATTTGTAGTGGACCAAGACACCTTTAATGTGATTAGTGCTTACGCACCTCAGGTAGGGTTAGAAGAACACTTCAAGGTAAAATTTTGGGAGGATTTAGAAGGCATAATTCAAGAAATACCGCTAGGTGAAAAGATTTTCTTAGGAGGTGATCTAAATGGGCATGTAGGGAGGGCACCTAGAGGTTACGACGGTTTGCATGGGGGATATGGCCTAGGGGAGGTAAATGGTGAGGGCAAGTCTATTTTGGACTTTTCATCTGCCCTCGATCTTACTATAGCCAATACGTGTTTTAGGAAACGTGAGGAGCATCTTATCACGTACAAAAATGGGGTGACAAGCTCTCAAATAGATTTCTTTCTTATTAGGAGATCGGATAGAAAGATTTGCTTGGACTGTAAAGTCATACCTGGAGAGAGCTTGACTACCAAACATTGAGTCTTGGTCATGGATGTAAGAGTTAAAAGGAGTGTGAAGAGAAGAGGCCACGAAAAGGTTTCAAGGATCAAGTGGTGGCAACTAAAGGGTGAAAAACAAAGGATCTTCCAACACAAGGTTTTGGAGGGAGGGTTTTGGGAGGCAAACGGAAGTGCAAATGATATGTGGGACAAGATGGCCAAGGGGATTAGGAAGGTAGCTATAGAGACGCTTGGTGAATCAAGAGGATTCGGACCTAAGGGTAAAGAATCCTGTTGGTGGGATGAAAGTGTGCAAGCTAAGGTTCGGATTAAAAGGGAATGTTTTAAAGCTTGGTCTTTATGTAGAAATGCTGAAAATTGGGAAAATTATAAGGTGGCCAAAAAAGAGACCAAGAAGGCAGTGAGCGAAGCTAGAACTAAAGCTTTTGACGGGTTGTACCAATCCTTAGGCACCAAAGATGGTGAGAAATCTATTTATAGGCTTGCTAAAAATAAGGAAAGAAAGACAAGAGACTTGGACCAAGTGAAGTGTATTAAGGATGAAGAAGGTAAAGTTTTGGTTAAGGAACAAGATATTAAATATAGATGGAAGAATTATTTCCACAAGTTATTTAATGAAGGATTTGAAATTTTATCATGCTCACAGGTGCTTGACATCAGAGAGGAGGACCAAAATTACACTTTTTATCGTAGAATCCAAGAGCATGAGATAAAAGAAGTTTTGAGAAGGATGGATAATGGCAAGGCAGTTGGACCGGACAATATACCTGTGGAGGTATGGAAGAGTCTAGGAAATAGAGGCATTAGTTGGCTCACGAAGTTTTTTAACGAGATTATGAGGTCAAAGAAAATGCCGGACGAATGGAGGAGAAGCACTTTAGTTCTGATTTACAAGAACAAGGAAGATATACAAAATTGCACAAATTATAGGGGGATTAAGCTTATGAGTCATACTATGAAGCTATGGGAAAGGGTGCTTGAACGGAGACTAAGAAAAGAAACCAAAATCACCGACAACCAATTTGGTTTTATGCCCGGGAGGTCGACCATGGAAGCAATTTACTTGCTACGACGAGTGATGGAACAATATCGAAGGGATCAAAAAGATTTACACATGGCCTTCATTGATTTGGAGAAAGCGTATGATAGGGTGCCAAGAGAGGTTTTGTGGAAAGCCCTAGAAAAGAAAGGTGTTCGGATTGCTTATATTCGAGCTATCAAGGATATGTATGAGGGGGGCCACGACTAGTGTGAGAACGCAGGGTGGAGCCACAGAAGATTTCCCAATAACCATAGGTCTGCATCAGGGGTCAGCTTTAAGCCCCTATCTTTTTACCTTGGTCTTGGATGTACTTACGGAGCACATTCAAGAGCCAGCACTGCGATGCATGCTTTTCGCAGACGATATAGTCCTAGTTGGAGAGTCGAGAGATGATATAAATGGAAGGTTGGAGACTTGGAGACAAGCTTTAGAAGCACATGGCTTCCGCTTGAGTAGAAGCGAGACGGAGTATATGGAATGTAAGTTTAGCAAAAGGCGAAACACTTCTAGCTTAGAGGTGAAAGTTGGAGACCACAACATACCACAAGTCACACGGTTTAAATATCTTGGGTCTATTATACAAAATGACGGTGAAATTGAGGGAGATGTAAACCATCGGATTCAATCAGGGTGGTCGAAATGGAGGAAGGCTTCGGGTTTTTTATGTGATAAAAAAGTACCTCTTAAGCTAAGGGGAAAATTTTACCGTACAACTATTAGACCGGCGATGTTGTATGGGACGGAGTGTTGGGCGGTAAAAAATCAACACGAGAGTAAAATCAATGTAGCAGAGATGAGAATGTTGCGCTGGATGAGCGGAAAAACTAGACGTGATAGGATTAGGAATGATAGCATTAGAGAGAGAGTTGGGGTAGCACCTATTGTAGAAAAGATGGTTGAATCTCGACTTAGGTGGTTTGGGCATGTATAGAGGAGACCTTTAGATTCTGCAGTAAGTAGAGTGGACCAAGTGGAGGGCAATCCAATAGCTAGAGACAGAGGTAGGCCAAGAAAAACTATAGAAGAAACTATTAAGAAAGATTTGGAGGCCAATGATTTAACTATTAACATGATTCATGATAGAACATTATGGCGCCGTATGATCCATGTAGCCGACCCCACCTAGTGGGATAAGGCTTGGTTGTTGTTGTTGTTGTTGTTTATTGTCAAATTATTCCAAATTTAAGACTACAAAGTACAAAAACCTCAAATAAAATTGTAACCGCACAACGATCTAGTGTAACTAATAGGCAACACAGTCAATTTCGATTTTAGATTCTGTCAAATGCTATTAAAAATTGTACTGCCCTCCTGATAACTCCTCAGATGTGGAATCAAAACTCTGCTGACATGATCTTGGTCTATAATTCCATATTAAGATTTTACCTGATACCACAACATTACATCCATCACAAAAGTACTTGTATGTAACATTACTAAATATAAATTTGATCTAGAAAGCTGTCAAATTTTGAAATATGACATTCGTTGAAACAATTGTTTGAGGAATACATCACAAAGGCTAGAAATACCAGTTCATAAAGCTTAGATATGTAAATATATACCCACCAAAGTACTCCTACTAAAATGAAATTTGATACCAGACTCTGATCACAAAACAGTTCCCTTTTCTGTATCTCTCTCTGACCACAAATAATAATGATGAGTAGAGAAAGGCTGTTATGTATGCATATTTTTTACTCTTAGTTTTTACCTCCTTGAAGTATCTCTGTTCTGAAAGATTACATAAAATCACCTTCTCCATTGAGGTTGGATCAACTTATCTGCAATTAATAATATATCCATAGAAAACAGTGATGAATGGAAACAGTAAAGCTTCAATAACAACTAGAGTACACTAACATTCCAAAGAGTCCACACCTGAAGAGATTAAAAAACACCTTGAAATACAAGAGACTGGGAATCAAGTATTGTAGAGAGGGAAATCAACATTCAAAGTACAGTATTCTCCATAAATGACAAAATACAATCTTGAAACTCAGAAAATTATTCTTTTTAAAAAAGCAAGTGAGCTTTAGCAAACTTGCTCATGACCTCAAGTGTAACACCCCGTTTTTCATAACTAAGCTTAGTGCTTTATATGTTATATATATGTTTGTATATGCTTGTTATGTTTGTTTTTGATGCCTAAGTTCATGTTTGGGAAAGTTTAGCCTTAGAAAGGTTCAATCCTTTTAGAGTTCAAGTAACATGTTTCACCATTTTGGCCATATCTTGAGTTCTAAATGTCCGATCGAAGTGATCTTTGTGGCATTGAAAAGCTAATAGAATTATCTACTAGTCTTATGTGTTTTGGCCAATTCAATCGTTTAGATAGTCTCGCAGGGCAATCTCTGAGCGCCTCGTGCTCAGGAATTGAGCATGGTCATGCTCAACAGGGAACAAGGTCATGTTCAGGTCACACAGCCTATAAATAGAGCAGTTCCATGAGGGTTGCGACCAAAACCCTCTTTTTGGCACTTTGGGCAATCCTAGTGCGACAGAAACTTCTTCCCTTTCCCTTTCCTTGAACCCCTTGAAGTTCTTAGTGTTTGTGAGTCCGTTTGGGAGAGAAGTTACGCGTGTTAGCATCGTTTAAAGTAACGTAGTTATCCCTCCTTAATCTCATTTTCCCTTCTTTTGAATTGGGGATTAATTGATTGTTCTCTTCTCTTCTTGTTTGGCCAAGGCTTGAGGAACCCGTCGAGCCGCTCAAGGGAACGTGTCTAGTTTGGCCACGTCGTCGTTGTTTGGGAATCTTCATACCAGGTATGGGGAGAATGAATAGTATTGACATGTAGGAGTTGAGGGTAGCATAAGATGAAGGGTTAACCCATAACCCTGTCATATGTTGTCTATTTGATGTTAACTGATGTATGTATGATATGATTATAATGTTAATGGCATGCTTTATTGAGTATGATGTTTAATGATGCCATGAATGTCTATGATGATGATGATGCTATTATGATGATGAGAATGCAGTTATGATAATGATGATGAGGTGGTGCTCCGATTGAGTGTTGATTGTTGGGTCTGTTAATGTCAACAATGATGTTAATAAGACAATAACCAATTAATAAGGCTTATTAATGATGTTAAGACGTTAAAATACGTTAACAATGATAATAAGATTTAAGGGATGTTTTCCCAGTTGTTCATAAGACATGAATATAGTGTGAGATGTAAGGTTATGTTCATAGGGCTTAGTTAAAGACATTAGTGGGTTATATGTTTTGTTTATATTATGTTATCCTTTAAACAAGTTTTATTTCCGCGTTGAGACCTTGTTACAATGTGGTATCCTTTACCCGTTGGTTTTCTTTTGTAATAAATAATATGCATGTGTTTATCTAATTTCGGAAAACTAAATTTTTTCCTTCCATGTTATCACTTTATAAATATATGCGGGGTAGAGGGTGTCACATGAAGCAGACTAGAAATAAGCATTCACCACAGGCAAAAAATTTCTCACTAGAAAAACTCGTGAGAAATGCTAGCAACACACTCTTTTCAACACTATTATTAGGTTGATTTCATGCAGGACCCACTAAATCACATGGACCAACTATATATTTTGAGTCCCACATAAAATACACCCAATAATAGTGTATTGCTGGCATTGCTCTTATAAGAATATATATTAGGCATGCATTTCTGTACATGTCAGTATTATAATCCAATAGCATAACTATAAAAAAAATTCACAATCAATTGAAAAGACAAAATATATCAAAAAAGAGCTTTAACCAATCAATAAATGAAAAAGTACAAATAATTAAGTGCAAAGTGCTAAATGCTCACCAGTCCCATCCCTTGAAGATGACAGAGATCTATCAGCCCTTATCACTCCTTTGCCACTCATAGCCACCAGTCTTTCTGCTCTTGGGGAAAATGAATCTGACTTGCCATTAAGTGAAGATGAAAGTGAATGCCGCCTGGTTATATTGTTTTTGTCTACCAAATCAGAGGTAAACCTTGGGGAGCCTTGTCCTCTTAGCTTAGCTTTTGCAGATTCAGTAGGAGCCATATAACTGGGCAGTCTTGGAGTGTTATGTGACTCATTATCTTGATCATTAAAATTAGCAGGTAGTGAAGCTCTTCTCTTGTAATTGTTGCTGACACGATTGTCACCACCATTCAGGTCATCACTGACTGCTTGAGTTCCTTCATCTCTACCATTCATCACACTAGTCTGCAAGACAGTAATAGGATCATTATGTGGTTCATTATCATGCTTGTCTTCCACTTGCTGCCTAGGACTTTTCTTAGGATCAGACTCTTTTGACTTTGAGACTGCCAAATCTTTCATTTTCTCTGAAGAGGCACTTGGGCTCAGCTCCGAAACATCAGTGACAGTGTGATCTGAATTTTTTCTAGAGCTGTGTTTTCTTTTCTCATTAACAACCTCAGATCTATCAGAAACATTCTGCATTCGAGTTTTTTTAGAACTACTTTTCTCGATTTCCTTTTGTGGATGTTCCTGAGCTGTAAGCAATGGGCGGTTTGAATCCTTTTTAGGATGCTGTTTATATTTGTTAGAACCTGAAACTGAGCATTCGTCAGCTTTCGCGGTGGAAGATTTCCAGGTATTTCTTTTAACTTGTCCCCTTTCAACTGTTTGACAACTTCCATTTTTATCATCAGACACACAGTCAAGTTTCTTTTTTAATTCTGGAAGAGGTGCCCAAAAGTGTGACCTTGTCCAGCGGTCAAGCCACTCCCGAAACATGTTAGGTTCTCCAGGATGAAAACTGAGAGATATAGGAACTGCTGAGGACGATGAAGCCAAAAGCTGAAATGGATACTGAATGTAATGAGTTTTAATCAAAACCAAAATTAAATTATGAGACAACTTAGCTTCAAAACAATATGAACTAAAAGGGAACAATAAAAGAAAATACACCATTTGTCCACAAACTTTATTGTACCATTCGTATTCATAAATCGTATCAATAAAAGGGTGCATAAATTTGGTGCAATGCTAAGAGTTATGAACTGACAATCAACATTCTTAATATAAGGTTCACTGGTTTAGTGAGTAGTGACCAAACATAACTTTCACACATACATCAACAATTACCCAAACTAGCGGTGCACATTAATGTCATTCTCCACGATGCATGGAAAAGACGGGCAGTTTGAGATTTCATTTGATATTACAAGATGAAGGAACATGAGTTGAGACATATAGTGAATAGAAAATGTGGGGTAAAACAAGGTCATGAACCTAGAAATGCAACCAAAAAAGTTGTAGACATAATCTCAGAGGACAAATAATGTGAGACAAATTAAGCCAATAAGGAGCCCAATAGTTCAGCCAATTTTATTCTCATTTAAGGCAATAAGTACTACTATCAGTTACCTACAAAGTAGCTTGATAGTAGGAGCACGTGAAGTGCACAATGATCACAACAAATCAGGGGAAGAAACATTCCATAGACATTAAAATATTAAAGAGATAATAATATGTAGTTTTAATTAACTCGAATAAGTTCTGTTTAGATATTTGAATAAGTCTTATTTGAGATATTTGAAGTACCTAAAAGAAACTATCTACTCTCCATCTATAAGGCATTAAATTAGAAGTTCCTACCTTTCGAATAAAGACACTTCCTGACATCTTGTCTGCCTGTGTTGTTGTAACTACTCCAATAGAATTTGAAAATTTAGTATCCTAACAAAAATATGTTGAAGAAGCAGTTAGTGAAGTAATAGAAGAGTAGGGAGAAGGCAATTGATGACATTCACCTTTTCACCTATGCAAAGGAATATGTTCTATAAATCACTATAAATGTCAGTGGTATGATAGGAAACACCTTTTGATATTGATTAAATGAGAAGTCTCCAACGTTTCCACCCAGGAAGTTAGGGAGAATAAGCCAAGATCATTGCATTGACTAAATTAGAGCAAGAACTTTTACCTTACGAATTTTCAGGACTGCAAGTCCAATATCAGAACGCCTAACATTGTAACCACGAGCCAATGCTTGAAATTTAACTATTCCCTTCACACAGTATAAAGCAGAAACAGCCTGTCTTCTAACCAAGTGGCCACGAATATTAGCTTGCAGTTGTATGATCCCTTTGAGTGTTTGAAATGACCGACGAGCCTTCAATGAAGTTATGTAAGAATTACTTAAATGCACAAATCCTATATAAATAAACTTCCAGATGAAGATTAAATGCTTAAAAAACTTGTGTGATATCTTATTAATTGAGAATCAATGGGTACACAAACTTTTGATCAAATATATCATGAGAATTTTAAAAAGAAAGCATTAATAGAATGGTGGATAGACAAGGCTAGAACTACAAATGAAGTACCTATATTTCCCATTTTTCTACAACTGAAAATTTAAATTTTAAAACTGAAATAACTTTGGTTGCAACAGTATCTGTAAAATTTCTAATGCATTCATGTACAGAATGCCTGTGTTGTCTTTCATTTCGAATGATTATAACTGAGATATACTAGCTACTCAGCTAGTATAACAGGATTGTATAATTATAAGGGAGTGATTACCTGATAGCCCCTACAAGCTGCCTGAACTATTATAGCTGCTTCTGTAAGACTGAGTTTCTCAAGATTCTCTTGAGATCCAACATTAGCACCAGCTTGTGCATGAGCTTCTTCATCCCCAGCTGAAAGGATGTCCTTGTCATGTGATGACCTAGTAATTACTTCCTTTTCTGAAAGCACTCCTTTAGTATCATTAGCTCCAGAAATTGGTGGTGATATCACCAAAGAATCCACAGTTGGATTGGACATGGTTACCTCAGAAGACCCCAGCATATCCTTGTTATTCGAAGGTTTCTTTACACAAGAATTGAAATAGCAATTACAACTAGCATATTTCAAAAGTTTAAGTACTTACAGCATACAGTCAACAACAATGAGATTTTCTGCCTTCCATATTTTCTTTTATAATATAAACATTGATTAAATATAACGAACATAAATACCAACGGATGTCAAACAACAAAATACTTACAAAAATGTCATTCTTCTTTGATGAATTAGACTTTGATGATGATTTCTTCCCCAAGAGAAAGTTCTTGAACCATTTCCCAGGACTTCTTCCTTTCCCCATCACGGTAAAGATCAATGCTTTTTTATAATAAACAGAACTCAAGCATCAAAATCTGCAAGAAGCATATACAACTGAACCTTAATTACATGTTAATTAGGAAAGGTTAAACTAAATCAAATAACCAAATATAAAATGAGAGAAAAAAGAGTGAACCACCATTTTGGTTCTTAAAAGATTTTCAGAACATCAATTTGGTGATTGAATGATTATTACATTAATTTGATCCTCCAATGATACTGGGACCAAATTGATGTCATGAGTTGACCAAAGATGACCATTTGAGGACCAATTTAATGTTGATCTTTCGAGCACCAACTTTTCCAAAAATCTTCTCAGAATCCAATTGGAGATTTTATTCCAATAAAATTAATTAATTAAACAAAGGGACTACTTTTCATGGATAGCCTATCATATTCATATATCCATTTACAAGTTAAAGCATAATAATGAAAGCAGTGGCGGAAAGCCATAAAATGACAGCTACTTCACAATCATACACAGAAAATACAGTGAAGGAATTAAAAATCCAAAACCAAGCACCACTGCCTGTTTATCTTCCAATACAGACAAGAACTATAACTAGAAAGTCAAAAGAAACTAAAAATGGAAACTTTAGAATTGAAATTAATCCCAAACAGCACCAACCTCAGGAGTCAACTTCACACTGTCCTAAAAATAACACCAAAATTTAAATCACCACAACCCAACCCAAAAATAATAATAATAATAACCCAACCCCAGTGAAACCAAGCTTAAGCATTGAGGACAAGAACATAAGAAAAGAAGGGAAGCTGGATCAGACCCAGTATCTGAAAAATCAGGAGCAGGAACCCTAAGCATGCTCCATAGGTGAAGACAGAGAAGCAGAAACTAGTGAAGAAATGGTTGTGAAGATCGAAATTAGAAGAGATTTGAAATGGGGTGGTGAAGAGTGAGGTTTTTGGAGCAAAAAGTTTCCGTTTTTGGTTACAGGGAACAGTGAGAGTATATATGGAAGAAAGAGAAAAAGAAGGAAGGTTGAAAAGGAGAGTGATAGAGATTCCTCCTACGAGGTGGTTTCAATCAACTTACGAAATACAACTTCGTTTTTTTTTTTTTTCTAAGGAAAAAAACACTCTGCTGCAGTGCCCCTTGTGCGGTCGAGTTGCTGTGCTTCTGCATTTATTTTACTTATTTATTATTTATATTTATTAGCTATAGCTAGATCAAGCATAACTTCCGGGTTCCATTACTGCATTTATTTTATTTATTTATTATCTATTGTGGTTTTTAAGGTGTGCACCACCAATTCATAGGTGATGCTTTTTACACCACAAATCATTCTAATACACCACAATTTTTCTTTTAAAAATTAATATACCCAAAATACCCATTCTCCATACACCACGTAAACGCGAATCGAATGATGAATCAGCGTTGAACAATGATCATAATTGTATCAGCAATGCTACTGCTACTATTGCTAACAATAATAATGATGATAATAATTGTAACAGTGTGCATAGCGTGCCCGGTTTGATTGAAGAGACTGTGAGGAGTTGTTTGTCTCCATTGTTGAAGGAGTTGGTGGGTGGTGCCGTGGGAGGGAGAGGGTTTGGAGGGTTCTCGTTGAATCCGATGGCGATTCGGCAATACCGGTGCTGATGCCGTTGAGTAATTTGAGATTCTTAGGTTTGGGGAATGGGGAAGTGATGGATGATAAGTGGAGGAAGCAACAGATTTTGGAGTTGGCAATGTATTCTAAGCGGTTGGAGCTAGTGCAGGATCAGATCAAGGTTGCTCTGGAGGAGTTGCGATCAGTTGGAGGAGGATGATCATGATTCATGATTTCATGATCATGGCTTTTAGCTTGTTAATGTTGTTTTACTAGTTAAGTTATTGCAAATCCTATAGATTGAAGGAAGAAGAAGGGGAAGGGGTGATTTCCAGAAATGAAAAAGGGAATAAAAGGAAAAACAAAATTTTAAAAAATATGTTTTGTGGTGTATTAGATGAAACTCTTGCGCAAAAGGCACGTCTCCCAGTTTATAGGTAATTTCAAAGATTTTTCAAAAAAAAATTTCTTTTATTTTTTTAAAATTTCACTTTTACCCCTCATCCTTCGTCATCTTCCCCAAATCTTATGAGTGTTTGATTCACATTGAGGTATGGGACAAGGAAAATAGTACAGGAAAAATGTTTGAGTCATTGCACAACTCTTTGTCTCGTATATTGTTTGATGGGCAACGGATAACACAAATAAAGTTATGTACAATTTACTTAAATACGTTATATATATATATATATATATATATATATATATATATATATATATATAGATAGATAGGGAGAGGGAGAGGGGTTTAATGGGAAATAAAAGTTGGTATTTTTATCTTTTTAATAATTTGTTCTTAGAACAACTTTTTGTCCCATGATTTGGTTAGGGACAAAAAATATGAGATTTTGTATTGTCCTTTGTCCCTTATTTTGTGTTGTCACATAACTATTTTTTTGAATCAAACATAGAACATGTACTCTTGTGTTGTCCAGTCCCTTAGTTTTTTGCAAATCAAAGCCTATGTTTGGGAGGATGGAATATGATGATTAGTAATAGAGTGGAGTGGTGAAAATCCACTAACCCATTGTTTGGGATTTTTTAATTAATGGAGTGGGATGGTTGAGGATGGTTACCCAAACACTCCACTCCGCTCCATCCAAACCCCCTCATCTTCATACCCTCCAAATGGGGGATTTGAGATTTTTTCTATTCCTTCATTAAACTTCCAAACAATAGAATGGGATATTTTTACCTTTCCACTTCACTCCATCGTTAACCACTTCATCATTAATCACTCCACTTCATCTTCTTAAAAACTTTCAAACATAGCTTAAGTTCCGATTCAAACATTACTTTCACCTCTTTAGGCCATGATTCTAGTCACTCTGAAAGATCATTGATGGTCTCGAGAGGAGGAGGAGGACCGGATATTGATTGGTTATTGGTTGTAGAAGAGGGTTGGTAATGAGAGATTGAGAGGTGGAAGGGGTGGAGAAGATAAGGACATAAATGACATTTGTAAAATATTAAATAAAAATAAATCAATATTGATAAATAGTGTATTAACTGGTGAATCAGGTAACCCTTAACAGATTTGAGCCACTAAGTTTTTATCAATATATCCAAAGGTCACTTTGGATCTATTAGGAACAGGAATCTCTGAATTCGAGGTCAAAGGACCTCCTAAGAAAATATAGAAAAAAAGAAAGTGATGACTAATTTCTCATTATCTCATCATAAAGAATACAAGGTATATAAAGAGAAGATGTTACAGCATAACAAACTAACATAATGCAAATAAGCAAATGCACCACATGTCACTAACATAATCCTAACAATTCCTTCTAGAATAAGCTGAGTCATAGGATCCCTTAGGATCATAACAATACCTAACCCATCAAAATCAACCTTATATATCCTCAAGGTTGGAAAAATTTGACCTTAAAATAAATTTTCCCAGGTCCCATTGCTTGAAGTATGAGGATTCCGATGCTGCTGTTGTCGTGTGAAGTAGTCTACCAAGGTTCCCCATTCATGTGTAACACTGTAACTGCAGGTCCCACCATCAATTCATTGCACCTGCTATTACGACGAAATGTAGAATAGAGTAGAGTGGCTTTCCATTGCATCATGCCAGTCTTGCCTTCCAAAGTAACTTGTATTTCTAAATCTATGTAGTAGGCCCAGATTCCTCCATAATTTTGGGTTTGGCCCAATAAGTCAAGAGATGAGCTCCAGATTTCTCCATAATTTTGGGTGTGGCCCAATATTTCTAAATCTGCTCCTAATTCTTTCTGTCCCCAAATAATGTGAAAATCATGGGCCTAACCCATTAGGTCAATTTGTGAGCTCATTTGCCCCTAATGGTCTCCTCCGCCCTCAGCCTTAAGATGCTTGTCTGGAAGAGGGTGATTCCACCCGGATCGAACACATGGGTGGTGTGTGATGGCGGTGATGCAGCGAGGATCGTTCCGTCGAGCTGTTACGGCAATAGCATGGCGCAGAGATTGGCGTCCCGGTGGAACCGCAAGTTCCTCTGGTATTCGCGGATCCCACGGAGAGCGGCGGTTCCAGGCCTGAAACGATGAGGCTTCTTCACGTCGCCGGAGGTAGGAGCAGACCTGCGAGCGGAAGCTCGAAACGAATCATTCATGGATCGTAGAGGAGCCATGTGAGAGGCGGAGTTTCGCTCGAAACTGAGATCTAGAGGTTTCTGCGACAGCGGTGGCGTGGGTAGCGGCTACAGATTGAACCTAACAATGGACGCGAAGTTCTCGAGAACAAAGCCCTTTCGATCATCAGCAACCAACAGTTTGGGCGCATCAGAGGGTTTAGAGTCCCACGGTGGAATCGCAGCCAGCTCTGGTGGCTTCTGAGGTGGTGGTCGTGGAGCTGGTTTCGCGGGGTTCTTCTCTCCCGCAGTGGTTCCAATGGTCCCCCATCTTCCTTGAGAAAAGGTGACCTCCGTATCAAAATTGTGCGAGCGGCACCTCCGCCTTTGGTGGCATTCCCTGAACCACGAAGAGTGGCTCCGCCACGGCAAGCCGTCCAACAGAGTTGTCATGGAGGGGAGACGCCTCAATCTGGTCCGTTAAGGAGGGAATCTCGTTCTGAGTCGTGAGATCAAGGTTAAACGATTCTGAAGCCGTAACAGGCAATCGCTGCTCACGCGATCGTTCCTCCCTCATCTCGTCACGCAGTGCTGTAAGTAATGCAAAGATATTTCGGAACAATTCATCGGTAGATTTCTGAAAAACCATGGGGAGAGGGAGTTGTCTCAACGAGAGCACCAATCTTAGGAATAGGAATCTTTCGAGGACAAAGGACGTCCTAAGAAAATATAGAAGAAAAAAAAGAAAAGAAAAGTGATGACTAATTTCTCGTTATCTCATTGTAAAGGAATACAGTGTATATGAAAGGAAGATGCTACCACGTAACAAACTACCAGAATGCAAATAAGCAAATGACATGTCACATAACAGACTAATTTCTCTCTCGAGATATAAGAACCGTGTCCAACTTGTGGTAATTGTATTTAAATCGGACTCATTGAGGTTTGTGACAATTCAATGAACCATCGAAGGACCGCTTCTAACTCTCGTGATTTAAGTCCTAAGTTCAATCCCTATAGATCCAATACCTAAGTTCACTTCTCAGTTCATCATTTGAGTATCTATGACATGCAAATAAGTGCGCATCAAATTCACAAGTAATTATAACAATAGGAATTGAATCAAAAGCAAATTGAAATTAACAAAGGGAAAACATCAATTCATAACATAAAACAAGTCTTGGACATGGCTCCAATTCTATGAAATAAAACGACTACTCAAACATTGTCATGGTCATAACAATCTTGATTAACAAAAGCATAAAAATCCTAAGAGAATATAAGAAATTGAGAAGAAGAGAAATCTTAATTTTTGTCAATTGGTAGCAGCCAAAAGATCCTATTTTCGAGCCTAATTGCCCTATTTATAATGTAGGTTAACTTGGATTTAAAGCTATTACAAAATCATATCAAATCAGCAAATCAAATTCCAGATTTTGCGCGTCACGGCCGTGATGCCTATCATGATCGGGCCGTGACCAATTTTGACTTGGAGAGCTTGGACTGGTTGGCCTGTCACGGCCGTGAGGGCCATCATGGCCTGGCCGTGACAGGTTCTGACTTTTGCATTCTTCATTTTTTTCAGCCCTACGCGATCATGGCCGTGATGCTTGTCACCGCCAGGCCATGATGGTCTCTGCTTGACTCATTTTTCTTGCTTTTCAAGCTTCGTCTTCATGCAAACTCCAAATTAACTGGCCTTGAGCAATTTAATCATCAATTCCTGCACACAAGCACCACAAAACCACCTTACCCGTTCCAAGGTAAAAACTAACAAATATCAAATTAAAAATGTCTAATCTACATGAAAATGCATACAAAATGATGAGGAAATATGAGGTGAAATCACACTCATCAAACCACCCCAAGCTTAAGATTTTGCTTGTCCTCAAGCAATAACTAAGGCCAGAAAAGATAAACAATCAGAGCATGGACAGTGAACCAAGAACCCGAGTAATAAATCCAAGTAACAGGCATATCTAAATAAGTAATCAAGAGACAATCAATTTCAAGTCCAATTAGAAGCTTAGGTTTCCTAAATTCATGCCTCTCACTAATTTGGGCACTTTTCTCACCCCACTCAAGTGTTTAGGACATATGACAATTCGCTTAATTTCCTCAAGGAAAGTACCCTACCATAAACTTGATTATTAACCAAAATCTCTACTTTATTAATGAAAAACACATAAGAATCAAGAGGTCTTTCATTTTGGTTGTAATTGGGCCATGGGATTAATCGTTAGGTAGGGAAACCAAGAAAAAGAAAATTCAAGAAGGCTAAACAAAATATCAAACAATGCAAAGCATGACAACCTTCTAAAATACCTTTTTGGGCTTTAATTCAATTTTCTACCTTTCTTTCTCTCTTTTTGTTTTTTCTCATCCCCTTCTCCATTTTTTTTTTGTTTTTGTTTTTTTTTTTTTTCAATTTGGAGTAGGGGAGATTTTGAACTTAAGAGAAATATTTATCTACTTTTCTAACTTTTTCATCTCACAACTTTTCAAACCACCTTTTTTTTAACAATACTTTAAAAGGTGTCATACCATGCATCATTCATCAAAATCAATCAAGGTACCAAGAAAGTATTTTATTCTATTAGTCTCAAAATTGGGCAACTAAGAGGTAGCATTTAATCAATCAAAGCTCAGAAGGCCAGAAAAATACCTAGTGCCTCAATCATTTTCAAATATGTTTTCAAAAATTTCTAAGTTTCAAAATGGTTTCAAGTCAAGTTCTAGAAAATACAATCCATGAGGAATAAAACACTCAATCACAAAGAATAAGGTAAATTTAGTGAGTACCCCTTTTAGGCACAAAAATCTCACATTTAGTAGTTTGAAATTAATGAGAAACACAGATTCAAGGAACCATATGCTAATTATCAACTATCAAAAGATCATCTCAAGCATTTTTATTTTTAGCCTATCACAAGAATACAAAAATTGGGTTCAAAAATTTACTGTCTCAATTCATTTGATATAAAGTTCTCACAATTGGATGCAATTTCAAAACAAGGGGCAATGTAATGATGTGATTATGCAAAACAGCACCTAAAATGAATGCAAGATGAAAAACTCAAAAATGTAAAAAAAAAATGCAAAAATACCCCTACCCCAAGCTTAAAAACTTATATTATCCCCAATGTAAATATTCAAGTCGGAGGGAGGATAAAAATAAAAAATAAAAAATGGAACAACTCACTGAGGTGGTGGTGGGTGTTGGCTCAGATGTCAGTCATAGAGCTGCTGGAAGACGCGTCATGGGTGTGACAATTATCACGGACAGGCCGTGATCGATTCGGATGTTGGTTTCCTTCGCATCACGCCTGTGAGCCTCGTCACGGATGGGCCGTGATCAATTATGAATTCCTGCTGTTGGCCTTTCACGGTCGTGATCAATTCCGATCTCCTTTTTTTTTTTTGAAATTGCTCCATCACGGTCGTGATGGCCATTAGGGCTAGGCCATGACAGATTCTGACTTCATTTTTTCTTGCCTCTTTGCTCTTCCTGCCTTCATAACTTGAAAATACTTGGCAAAACCATCAATTTGTGATATTTCTTCTCAAATTATTCAAAACAAAAATAAAAAACAAATAGCAAGGGAAAGAAAGCTTGGGTTGCCTCCCAAGAAGCACTTATTTACGGTCTTAAGCTTGACCATACTCCCTTCAATCAACCGGGATCAGCCGGGCTTGGAAGTGAAAGAACACCTCTCTTCCAAGAAAGTCCTTCAAAGAACCTATATTGTTCATATGGCCACATGTGCTTTCGCTTTGCTCTTTTCTCTGAGTTTCATGGCCTTACTTCCTCTCGGTAGAAGTTTTAACTCCACATGTTGAGCAACTCCAATATCATCATTATTTGGTGCATCATTTGTCATGCAAAGTTTGGGAGTTGCTTCCATGTTAAGCTCTTCCTTCACCTTCGGAGGCATTATCTCAATTTTGCACATATGATTCTCGAAAGGAGGGTTGTTATATGAGTTAGTCAAATCAAAATCCACCCTTCCTTTCTCTACATTCAAGGAGAGCTTACCATTTTTTACATCTATTATTGCTCTAGCTGTGGCCAATAATGGCCTTCCAAGAATGATAGGGAATTTAGAATTCCCGTTCATATCTAACACCATGAAATCAGTAGGAATGAAAAATTCACCTACCTTTATGGGGACATTCTCTAGTATGCCTCCGCAAATTGTAAAGAGAACTTGGATTGACTCAATTCCTTGGTTCCTAACCTCTCAATGATGGTAAACGGCATCAAACTCGCACTAGCCCCTAAGTCACATAAGGTATGGTCTGTTTTCACTTCTCCAATTGAGAAAGCAATAGAGAAACTTCCTGGATCTTTTAGTTTAGGAGGCATATTAGTTTTTACCATGGCATCATGCTCCTCAATTAAGCTCTTAGCCTCTTTTTCTACTTGCTTTTTCTTGACCAGCCTTTGTGGGAAAGGTATTGGGGGTTGGTAAGGTGGTGGAGGGACATACTTTGGTTCTATCTCTTCTTGTTCAATCATGTCCACCTCACATTCCACATCCTTTTCAACTACCCAAAGCTTATCATCCCTCAAGTATATAGCATTACAATGCTCATTAGGATTAACTTCGGGTTGTCCCGGAAACATACCCTTGGTTCTAGAATATGTACTAGCTTGTTGGGCAATCTGAGTTTCTAACATCTTATTATGGATGGCTAAGTTATCTACCTTAGATGTTAACTCCTTTATTGCCTCATTGACTGCCTTACCTTGTTGCCTAAATTCTTCATTTTGCTTTGTTTGAGTTTCGACAAAATTTTCCAAAAGAGACTCAAGTTTAGACTTTTGTACCTGAGGATACCTCGATCCGGGTTTCCTATTACCTTGGCCTTCTTGGAATTCGTGGTTCAACGTGTTGTTGTAGTTCCCGTAGGAGAGATAAGGGTTATTCTTCCTTCCTTGGTTGTAAGAATTTGGGGGAACATAGTTTGGCAACTTCTGGTTCTTGTCATAGAAATTGTGACAAGAATTCACTTGTTCCTCTGAAGCATTGGATCCAGGAGCACTACCATGTGGGCAATCCATCATGTCATGTCCATGCATACCACAAATCTCACAAACAACATTAGTAGCACCTATTGAACTCACATTAGCTTTTTCAAGCTTATCAAAGCGTTTACTCAATGAGTCAACTTTAGACATAATTAAATCATTACCATTCATTTCAAACTTACCCCCGAAAGCTTTTTAGGGTTATTACATCTTTCTAAACCCCATTGGGGTGGTAGTTGGTGGCAACGTTCTCAATGATCTCAAATGCTTGAGTCAGTGGTCTATTCATCAACGTTTCACCAGCTGCGGAGTCAAGTGACACCTTCAAAGAATAGTCCAATCCATTGTAGAAGGTATGCACTAAAACCCACTTCTCAAGCCCATGATGTGGGCAAGATTATAGCAATCCCTTGTAACGATCCCAAGCTTCAAATAAGCATTCTACGTCCTTTTGGAAGAAGACGGTGATCTGAGTCCGTAGGTAAGCGGTCTTGGATGGTGGGAAGAATTTTTCCAAGAATGTCTGCTCCAGTTGGTCCCATGTTGACAAAGTATTAGCAGGCATTGACTTCAACCAAGCTCTTTCCTTTCCAGTCAGAGAGGAGGGGAATAACCTCAAGCGGATAGCATCAACTGGAGCTCCGTGAATCCTAGTTGTATCACAAAACTCCAGGAATGTTCCACATGATCAGTTGGGTCTTCCGGGGGTAATCCTCCAAACTGATATTGCCTAATCATGCCAATTAACTGAGGCGGTATTGTGAAGTTTTCCACCTCAATTTCTGGCCTAGCAATCCCAGTTCGCAAACCCCTAGCATTTGAGGCTGTGTAGTCCTTCAATGGTTTGGTATCCGGTTGATCAGTCATGAGTGGGATGAGGATCAACTTTTATCTCGCTCTTTATCTTTGTAGTCTCTTACGTCTATGAAAAATCCTTTCGATCTCGGGGTCAACTTCAATAAGAGTTCCAGGACTTTGGGATCTTCTCGTAAAAGATAAAAATACCTACGAAGATAGAGATATATACACTAGAAAAAGAAAAAGAAATGTTCAGAAAAAATTAATTTAAAAGTTAAATTGAAATTCAAGAAAGCACAGTCCTCGACAACGGCACCAAAAACTTGATAGCGTGAATCCGCAAGTGTACGGCTTCGTCGTCAAGTAATAAAAAGATCGAACCCACAGAGACTGTGATCTTGAACAACAATTAATAAATCAATTTAACTAAACAAGGAAAGATTTGGTTTTTGAAATAAGAATCAAGTAACAAATCAATTATTAAAATCACAATCAAACAAAAAAAGAAAGTAAATCAATTTGGGGTTTTTCAAATTAAAGAGGAATTTCCAAGAACTGGGTTGTTGTACTGACCGAGGAGTAAAACTCAGTCACCGAGCTTGGATACCCAATCCGATATAAGTGGAAAGATAAGATCATGATACTATCTCAAATAACCTTATCTAGTTACAAGAGATAAATTCCACTAATTAAGGAAATCATATATCCCAGAGAAGATTTAAAGAGATAAAATCCAATCTCTAAAAGATAAGGGCTAATATAAAAAGAGGAGAACCCCAAGGGAAAGACACTTTCACTAACCTAGGTGAATCTCCCTTAAGAGTATTAGAGAAACTATCTTGATCAAGAGACTATTAAAGAGTCATTGCTTGCTGGTATTCATCAGATACAAGATTGAGTAATTGAGATCACTGTATGACCAAGGGTTGAACCAAGAATTACGTCTGGCTTTGATTCCCATTGGGATATGTAGGACCGGAATACAATATTTTGTCAAGCCATAATCTAAAACAACCCTCATTGTTCACGCTTGGTTTGACGTTCTACTGCGAGATTCCGACAAGTCGGATCTTGGCAGGAACATTTGGCGCCCACTGTGGGGCCGAGGAAAAAACTTTTCCCCAGTTCTATAAGAAAGTTTGATGGTGACTACACGGAATAGACTGAGGGGATGGGCGAACAGCAAGAACCATGTTGATCATGAGGCTTTGAATACGAACCAAAACCATGACAATCCCCCGCCCCCACCCCTCAATGAAGATAACCCTCAGCTGGGAGAGGTTATGGCATAGTTAAGGCAGTTGCGTTAGGAGAACGAGAGGATATGTGCTTAGAATCAAAAGCTGTTAAGAGCTCGGAAAAGGGAAAGATCAGCAACACCTTCCGAGGAAGAGCGGTCCTCACTCCGAGGATAGCCAAAAGGACTCGTCGTATATACTTTCTCATCATGATACGAGCCGACCTTCCAAGACCAAACCTCGGCCATAGGGTTCGGGAGTTAAATCTTGTGCGGAAGGCACTATTTAGAAAGAAATGGTAAAAGATCGACGACCGAGGTTGCCCTTCACGGATGACATAAACGAGGTAATCATGCCTAGACATTTTAAGCCCTTAACATTGATAAATTTAATGGCACCACTAACCCAACTGAGCATGTGGAATCTTTTATTTCTTCTGTTTACTTGGTGACCGATTTGGAAGCCGTCATGTGCAAAAATTTTCCAACTACTCTGCAACGCCCTACCTTGACCTGGCTTACGAATCTTCCACTTCGGTCAATTGATTCTTTTGATGTGCTTGTAACTAAGTTCACTGCAAAATTCGCAATGAGCCGAAAGCATAAAATGCACTCGGTCTCGCTGGTGAATTTTAAACAAGAAAAGAATGAATCGCTTAGAGATTACATGGCTCGTTTTAATGCTAAACAAATTTTAATACCCAATATGAGCTCGGAACTCTGTCTCCATATGGTGGAAGACTTGTTAGTGAAAGTTGACAAGTTCATATTTTCGGCGTACTTTGTGGTGCTTGATATGGATGAAGACGCCGAGATCCCTCTCATATTGGGTAGGCCCTTCTTGGCCACTGGGGGTGCCTTGATAGATGTGCGACAAGGGAAACTAACTCTAAGGGTGCAAGACGATGAGGTAGTCTTCAATGTCTTTGAAGCAATGAAGCACCCTTTTGAGAGGTCGGATGTGTGTCGAGTGGATGTGGTGGACTCAACTGTAAAGGCAAAGGCAACTCGAGAAGCCCATGGTTCTTCACTTGCAAAGGTGTTGGTAAAATCCCATGATGATAGTGAGGAAAAAGACCCTTTGGGGGATGAGGTCTATCTTGAGTGGTTAAGAGACATGGAAGCCTTACCGAGTCTCCCAAGGGATGAATGTGCAAAGGAAGAGCTTAATAACAAAGCCATGGAAAAAGATGATAAAGCACCGAAGTTGAAAGGTGGCACAACCGTGGTGGTCAATGAAAACAATGAGTTGATCCCAAAAAGGACCATCGCGGAGTGGAGAGTATGTGCCGATTATAGAGGGCTTTTGGATTTAAATGAGTTGTCCGGGATCCGCAAGCAAGCAATCCACAAAAAGCGGACTAAGGAAAGGCATGACAAACACATCTTGCCTAGGAATTTTGAGCCCGGGCAAGCGGTACTTCTTGACAATTCAAGGTTGAAACTCTTTCCGGGAAAGCTAAGATCAAGGTGGTCGGGACCATTCAAAGTCCTCCAAGTTTGTCCACACGGAACAGTAGAGTTAGAAGGGGCCTCTGGTAATTTCAAGGTGAATGGGCAAGGGATAAAGCATTATCATGGGGAATCAGTCCCAAATTACAAGCAGTTTCTTCCTCCGGATTAACCCTTAGGGGTGACTTGAGTCAGGCTCGGGACGTTAAACAAGCGCTACTTGGGAGGCAACCCAAGCTAGGTATCCTTTATTTTTAGTTCCTGTCATTTTCATTTATATATATAAAAAAAAAGCTTGATTCGCCTCGCGAATCCACAATGGTCGCGCGAGACAGAAGCCCTGAATCTCAGAGGCTTGCTCATGCTTCTGTCTCGCGTCGCGAGGGATGCTTTCGCCTCGCGATTCTGGGCATCATCATCTGTTGGAATTCCATATTCGCCTCGCGATATTATACTCGCCTCGCTATTCTGGAAAGTGTGAATAACAATTTTCCAGATTCGCCTCGCGAGTGGTCTCTCGCCTCGCGAATCTGCACTTAAGGTTTTGATTTGCAGCAGTTCTTCTAGGATGCTATGCAACAGAAGGGAGCCCGTGAGACCAATTGGATGAGGAGGCAACCATGGAAACTTGATCAGGGAGCACCCTCTCCTCTCCTCACTTTTGTTGATTTTGTTTTTGTTTGTGTTTTTGTTTTTGTTTGTCGCTCTTGAATAATTTGAGAAGATCAAGAGTTTTTGTATGAATGTGTGTCGGCAAGTTTGTTGGATTTTAATTAAATTTAGCATAGATTGATTGCATGAATTATTTTGACCATCGATGATCTCCCCCTAGGTTCTGAAAATAGAAAAGTTGATCCCCATGTGAAAAATTGAAAATTGAACTTTGAGAATTTTATTGTGATCGATTGATTTATGACAAGTTTGGGGTGAGGGGGTGCACACACTAGGGATTGTATCTCTGTCAAACGATTTGCAAAAAAATAAATAAAAAATGTCCAGGTGAGGATTTGAGCCTCCAACTTTGTTTTTGATTGAGTGAATCACTATTAAGTTGCACTTTCCCGGATTTGCTTGAATCTCTTCATGGTTTGCATGTTTATGTGTTGCATCAAATGATTTAGGCAATTTTCTTTGAAATAGCTACTTGGCCTAAAAAGAACCATCCCTAATGCATGTTCCCTAGTTAGCCACATTGAGCCTAATTGACCTATTGTTTCTTGATGACCCTATATTATAAGCCAAAAATCTGAAAAACCATGTTAACCCAATCTTAGGATTAGGAGAGCATAGAAGCTTAGCAAGAGAAGGATTGTGAGAAACTAAGTTTGGGGTGGCTACAAGGTGATGTATCATATTGGGGTGAGAAAAAGAAAAATTGAGGTTGAAACCCAAGGCAAAAAAAAAAAAGAAAAAAAAGAAGGAAAAAAATATATTGCCAAAAGAAAAGGGGCAAAACAAAAAAATTAGCAAGGAAAAGGCTGTAGTCACCCGAGGCAAAAAGAAAAATGGAAAAAGGAATTTGAGTGGAAGATGTGTCAAATGCTCATGCTCTCTTAGTTCCTAGGGACTTAAGCCTAGTATCTTTGAATATCCTACCCTCAGCCAGGCCCCATTACAACCTTTATAAGACCTTCTGATGTTGCATGCATGTTTTCGTGGGAACTATTTTTGAGATGAAAATCAAATTCATGGAAAGTGCTCTTGATATGTGAAATTGAGTGAAAAGTTGATAGCCTAGACGAATTTGAGCGAATGAGTGAAATTTTACATACCCTTGTGAGGAAGGCAATTGTTTGAAATTGGTGATCTTCCTTTTGTGTGTGACTCTGATCCTCAACTTAGATTAATGATTGCATGAATAATGAAGTTCTCAATTGTTTAAAGTAAATGAATGTGGGTATTACATTGACGCAAGGGGGGAAATCATTGAAGAAAAAAACTGTTTTGTTAAGATTGCATGAAATTTGTGCGAAATCGATTGAATCCCTTAAGCTTGCCAAGTCTTGAGTCCTTTTTGAGTTTTAGCTTGCTTGGGGACAAGCAAGGTTTAAGTTTGGGGTGTTTTGATAAGCCTCTGGCTTATCTAGTTTTTTAACTAGATGAACTGTGGTTTTCGTGCTAATTATTCAAGTTCAATCTCGTTTTCGCCCAAATTTGGCCTTGTTTTGTTCCTAAGTAGACTTTGACTCGTTTTAGGCATGTTTAGTAGTTTTTAGTTTATTTTGAATAGAATTACGCTTTTTGTTTCTTTTTATTGTTCCAGGTTAGAAGTGAAGCTCCGAGAGTCAAGGAAAGTCAAGAAACAGTGGAAATTTCCATTCTGGAGATGTTCGCCCCGCGACCTTGAAGACCAGCTGAGCAGCAACAGTCATCAATTCTGTCTCGCCTCGCGAGTCACCAGCTCGCCTCACGAACCTGAAGGCCTGACTGTGCCAGAGAAGTCATCCTTTCGGGTTCGCCTCGCCAATCACAATTCGCCTCGCGATCATTCAAACTCAGGATGGAGCCAAAACTGAAATTCGCCCCGTGAGAGGATGCTCGCCTCGCGAAAGTCCAAATTGGATGCGCGCCAATTTTAATGTTCGCCTCGCGAGCGAGCGCAGAATCAGAACTCTATATATTGCTGTTTCAGATCAGAAGAAGGGGGCGACGAATCCTAGTTTTAGCCACTGTTTTAGATCAGTTTTGTTACGAGTTCTTGTTACTCTGGAGCTGCGTCTCCCTCTTTTCTTCTTTTATTTTACTATGGTGATTATGTCGGATTGTTTGTGTGTCGTCACGGGCATGAGGAACTAATCCCCTCGTCTAGGGAATTAATGAAGCCACCCATGACGGTATAGTGTTCATGTGATGTATGTTTTTCTCCCCTTTTCTCAATTGATGTTTTCCAATTCTGATTTGATTGTGTTGATCATATGCATGCATGATTGACTTGTTAACGTTGATGAGGCTTAGTCAGCAATTCGCGTTTAGAACTTGAATTGGGATCACTAATTGAATACTGCACGAGAGTGAGTAGGAGATTAGTGCAACCTATAGGGAACAAGAATTAATAGAGTTTGATGATTAGGGTTATGAGACCTAGTAAGTAATTAATCCAATCATCGAATACGTCCTATTGAGTACGACAGTGGATATAGGAGAATTTGGGGGTCTCGGTTGACATTATAATTGAACTTAGGGAGGAATTCATCATCACTTGGGTACTATGCATGATTGGGTAGGTGGATTTGAGACCCTAGATATTTTTAAATTCAGATTTTAATACCTTAGCTTTATTTGTTTTGTTATTTGAATTGCGATCTTAATCTCTCTCTCACAACCACTCTCCTTGCTTGACCAAACGTATCGGATTTCTCGCGAATAGTTGAATTGGTAGCCCAATCCTTGTGTTCGACCTCGGTAAATTCTTACCGTGTTATTTTATTACTTGCGACGACCCGGTACACTTGCCGGTGACTCAACAGTGAGGTTGCCAACATAAGGGGAATTTCGGTATCCCAGCCGAGTCAAAAAAGAAGGATTCGTTGCCCTCAGTAGGTCAGACTTTGAAAAAGTCCGACTTAAAGAACTTATAGGAGCTCTTATAGAGCCCAATGATTCCTCTCTTCTCCACTCCACTCAGGGAGATCCAGCCAACTCGGTCCCCCAATCGAACTTTGTAAAAGAAAAGAAATTTGGGAGCCGTGGCCTCCATCCCTATCTGACCACACAAAATTTGGAAGGCTTTCAGGAAGGCCCAACTATTTGGATGTAGCTGAGTTGGAGCAACGTTCATAATTCTCAAGACTTCACACTCGAAGGGGGTGAAGGGAATGATGATACCAATTTGCTCAAAAAACGTTTAATACACATATATAAAATGTGGTTCGTTGGAAGGGGATTGAAGAAAAACATGCTCATTTTCTGAGCAAGGCAGGCATTCTACAGTACCACCAGAAGAGGCAACTTTGGTTTTAATGGTTCAAGGGACTCGGAAGTCCTAAAGTTGGAATGAAAAGCCCCGGCATCGGGCCTAACCCAGAAATACCCAGGGATGGTGATGTCTGGATAAGGAACTCTATGCATCCTTTTGGCCCGTCTACGGTGCTTCGGGGCAGTTATAGCTTCAGGAGTAGTAGAGCTACTCTCATTAGAAGAAGAGGAGGAAGAAGCCCTAGAGTTACCCCTATTACCCTTCGAAGGAGGCGGAGAAGAGTGGGGAGAACCCCCAATTAGGTTTATCCCGGGTTCTATAATCCAAACCTCAGAAGAGGCATTTTGAGAAAATTCGAAGGAAGGCTCCATGGATGAAACAAAAGATGAAAAAAAACGAAATACAGAAGAACGGGGAAGGGCGTACCTAGAAGAAAAAAGAAAATGCAGAAGCTTGAAGGAGAAAAGCTTGAAGAAGAAGGGTTTAAGCAGAAAGGAGGCAAAGTCAACTCCTCAGCAAGTTCAAACAAATTTATAGCAGAGACCTCGACGCTTCAGAAAACAAAGGCTAACGTTACTTTCCAAAAAGTGATGATGAGAGATGCCGTATGAAGGAAGGGAAACGTCTCTTCAAGTCTGCACAAATTCGGCACACCAATGGCGGAGTACCACGTGGTGAAGACATCGAACCACGCACTGTAACATCTAAGGACTCGAGTATGCAGCCGTATAGTTGGTCTCGGAAATGATGCCATAAGGGCCACACGGCAAAAACAAACTAGGCCTTAATGACAATAGCCATATCTATTTCCAACTTGGAAATTGAGAAACTTATATGCTAGCACGAACCAAAAAGTCATTATCAGCCTACATCTTGGCATAGCTCGGTTCTTCAAGTAAAACTTTTATGCTCTTTCGAGCCAAAATCTTGGGGGCTTGTATATGGACTGAGGTGTCAAGGTCGGCCACCGAGCGTACCGAGCTAAAAATTAATAGAGGCCGAGGTATCAAGCTCGGCCACGAGGAAATCAAAATGATTAAAAGAAAGGATTGATAAACCTACTTTCCAAAGCCGCTAAACTCGAATGTTAGCCGATGTATAAACATCGACAATCGAACTGTGGCAAAAAGGGGAGAAATCTTACTCAATAAATCCTTAACTCAGATAATTTTAAAACCAAGCTCGGCTCCTGTCATGAAAACTTTTACGCTCTTTTGAGCTCAAAGCTTGAGGGGCTTGTGTACTAGCCGAGGAGTAAAGCTCGGCCACCGAGCTTGGATACCCGATCCGATATAAGCAGAAAGATAAGATCATGATACTATCTCAAATAACATTATCTGGTTACAAGAGATAAATCCCACTAACTAAGGAAATCATATATCCCGGAAAAGATTTAAAGAGATAAATCCAATCTCTAAAAGATAAGGGGGTCCTATTATAAAAAGAGGAGAACCCTAAGGGAAAGCACTTTCACTAACCTAGGTGAATCTCCCTTAAGCATATTAGAGAAACTAGCTTGACCAAGAGACTATTGACGAGTCCTTGCTCACTGGTATTCATCAGATACAAGATTAGGGGATTGAGATCATAGTATGACCAAGGGTTGAACCAAAAACTACGTCTGGCTTTGATTCTCATTGGGATACGTAGGACCGGAATACAATATTCTGTCAAGCCATAATCTAAAACAACCCCTATTGTTCACTCTTGGTTTGACTTTCTACGGCGAGATTTCGGCAAGTCGGATCTTAGCAGGAACAGTTACCAACAAGACTGCTTATGCTACTAAATTGACTACCCCTATGTTAATTATCAAGATGCTTTGAAGGTGAATTTATCCTAATATAGTTAATGTTCCCTCTCGAGATACAAGAACCGTGCCCAATTAAACCAACCCCTACTCTCGTGGTAATTGTATTTAAATTGGACCCATTGAGGTTTGTGACAATTCAATGAACCCTCGAAGGACCTCTTCTAACTCTCGTGATTTAAGTCCTAAGTTCAATCCCTATAGATCCAATACCTATGTTCACTTCTCAGTTCATCCCTAGAATATCTAAGGCATGCAAATAAGTGCGCACCAAATTCACAAGTAATTATAACAATAAGAATTAAATCAAAAGCAAATTGAAATTAACAAAGGGAAAATATCAATTCATAACATAAAACAAGTCTTGGGCATACCCCAATTCGTAGAAATAAAACGACTACTCAAGCATTGCCATGTTCATATCAATATTGAATAACAAAAGCATAAAAATCCTAAGAGAAGAGAAGAAATTGAGAAGAAGAGAAATCCTAATTTTTGCTAATTGGTAGTAGCCAAAAAATGCCTATTTTCTAGTCAAATTGCCCTACTTATATTGTAGGTTAACTTGGATTTGAAGCTATTACAAAATCAGATCAAATCAGCAAATCTTTTTTTTTTCTTCAGATTTTGTGCGTCACGGCCGTGATGCCTGTCATGGCCAGGCCATGACCAATTCTGACTTGGAGAGGTTGGGCTGGTTTGCCTGTCACGGTCATGATGGCCATCATGGTCTGGCCGTGACAGGTTCTGACTTTTTGTAATCTTCATTTTCTTCAGCCCTACGCGATCATAGCCGTGATGCTTGTCACCCCAGGCCGTGATGGGCTCTACTTGGCTCATTTTTCTTGTTTTCTCAAGCAAGTCTTCTTGCAAACTCCTACATAACTGGTCTTGAGCAATTTAATCATCAATTCCTGTACACAAACACCACAAAACCACCTTACCAGTTCCATGGTAAAAAATAACAAATGTCAATTAAAAATGCCTAAACTAGATGAAAATGCATGCAAAATGACAAGGAAATATGAGGTGAAATCACACTCATCAAACTACCACAAGCTTAAGATTTTGCTTGTCCTCAAGCAATCACTAAGTCCAGACAAGATAAACAGTTAGAGCACAGACAGTGAACCAAGAACCCGAGTAACAAATCCAAGTAACAGGCACATCTAATAAGTAACCAAGAGACAATCAATTTCAAGTCCAATTAGAAGCTAAGGTTCCCTAAATTCATGTCTCTCACTAATTCGGACACTCTTCTCACCTCACTCAAGTGTTTTAAGGACATATGACAATTCACTCAATTTCCTCAAGGAATGTATCCTACCATAAGCTTGACTATTAATGAAATCTCTACTTAATTAATGAAAAATCATAAGAATCAAGAGGTCTTTTATTTTGGTTGTAATTGGGCCATGAGATTAATCGTTAGGAGGGGAAACCAAGAAAGGAAAAGTTCAATAAGGCCAACAAAATATAAAACAATGCAAAGCATGACAACCTTCTAAAATACCTTTTTGGGCTTTAATTCACTTTTCCACCTTTCTTTCTTTCTCTCTTTCTTTTTTCTCATCCCCTTCTTCATTTATTATTATTTTTTTATTTGGAGAAAGGAAGATCTTCAACTTAAGAGAAATATTTTTTTTAACTTTTTCATCCCATAATTTATTTTTCAAACCACCTTTTTGTCATTTTTGCAATACTTTAAAAGGTGTCATACCATGCATCATTTATCAAAATCAATCAAGGTACCGAGAAAAGTATTTTATTCTATTAGGCTCAAAATTGGGCAACTAAGGGGTAACATTTAATCAGTCAAAGCTCAGAAGGCCAGAAAAATACCTAGTGCCTTAATCATTTTCAAATATGTTTTAAAATTTTTTTAAGTTTCAGAACGGTTTCAAGTCAAGTTCTAGAGAATACAATCCAAGAGGAATAAAACACTCAATCACAAAGAATGGGGTAAATTTAGTGAATACCCCTTTTAGGCTCAAAAATCTCACATTTAGTAGTTTAAAATCAATGAGAAACACAAATCCAAGGAACCACATGCTAATTATCAACTATCAAAATATCATCTCAAACATTTTTATTTTTAGCCTATCATAAGAATATAGAAAAAAATAAAAATTTGGGTTCAAAAATTCATTGTCTCAATTTATTTGGCACAAGGTTCTCACAATTGGATGCATACACTAAGCAAGGGGCAATCTAATCATGTGATTATGCAAAACTACGCCTATATGAATGCAACATGCAAAAATGCAAAAATAAAACAAAAATAATACCCCTACCCCAAGCTTAAAAACTTACATTGTCGCCAATAAAAAAATGGAACAACTCACTGAGGTGGTGGTGGGTGCTGGCTTAGATAACAGTCATAGAGCTGCTGGATCATGGTTCTCTGCTCGCGCTCCTCCTCCATGATGCACTCCTAGATGAGAACCGTGCATAAGGATCTCCAGGTGATGGACCTGTAGAGGAAGAAGAAGTTGGGCGCCCAGATGGCCTAGCCAGCGGTGGTTGGCGTAATGGCCTTTGTATCTCAATAGGCTCAGGCTCCTCATCACATAGTACCCACCAATTTGCAGGAATTTTGAGATCCAGTAATGTGGGGTTAGGGAGGGGAACAGAGTCTTTGAGCACAGGGTGGTTAAGGCAATAGATGTCATCCTGTTGGACGATCATCCCCATAGATTCACAAGCACCCACTGTTAAACGCGTCCGCCCGGGATGGATTCATAACCATCTAAATCAAAGTGGAAATGTTGGCATATGGTGGTGATCAAACCACCAATGACAATAGTCCCATTTGAGCTATTGGCAACCTTTAAAAGGTGTCTAGCCATATACGACCCCGTGTCCATATTTCTCTCAGGATGGAGCATGACCCATAGGAATAGGACCTCGTCCGCATAGATGGATCCATAACTCTCGCCATGGCCAAACAAAGTGTTGGACATAACCTTATGGATATAGAACAGGCTAGGGTTAACTAGGGTGGTAGACTTGGCCGTCCTAGGATTAAAATGAGCCCCAGGGTAAGTAAAATGAGACCAAAAACCGTCACGACTAAATCCAATGGGAGAAGTCCATTCCTCCAAACTAGCAATTCAAAAATTTCATTAAATTCAGTGAGAGTCAATTGAAAATCCTGATTAAATAGCCGGAAAGTGATCCGACCTTCAGTACAATGGGCCCCTTGCAAAATTTGAGCATTAAAGGAGCTCAGAAATTCAAGAGTGGAGCCAATGTATACAGGGTACCGGGTGCGAGCGAACTCGCTCCACCCTACATTTTCTAACATCAAATTTATATCCACAGTCAAACCCAGGGTGTCTAGAAAGGCATCATCCATATACTTTGTTTGGACAATTTTCCTATTTTTTAAAATGTTAAACCTATCTTGTTGTGCAGTATTTTTAAAGACAATGCCATACCCATGTTCATTAGTGTCAGAGTTAGAAGAGTTACCTGAGTTCCTGTTTCCCTTTGTACGAGGACGTGAGGCTTTGCTTTCCCTTTGACGTTTGCTTGCCATGATTGCTCCAATGAGTCCAAAAGCACCAGAATACACAATCCCCTCTGTTGATTTCTTCAAATTCGAATTTCAGGGGTTTAGTGTTCCAAAATTGGGGCTTTTTGATTTTACCCAAAATTGAAGGAGTTGTCTTGATTGGCTTGATGGGTTAGGTGTAGTAAGGAAGGAAATTAAGTTTGTTTTGGCATGGGTGTCATGGAGGAGGTGACTTCTGAAGCTTTTTGGTGAATGGGTATGGTGGAGGTTGTGGTGGGAGGGAGAAGAAGATGATGGATGTGAGAGGAGATGATGAGTTGAGTATGAGTGATGTGGTGATGAAGTTTGGGTGAAGGTATGATGGAGTAATGGAGGTTAAGGGCTTGGTGATGGTGGTAGAAGAGGAGAGGTTGAAGAAGGGAGTCTGTGTGAGTAAAACGGAACCCAGGAGGGTGATTTCGTGCGTTTTAAAATGCTGTCGGTCCCATCACGACCGTGACCCACGCACGGGCAGGCCGTGATCCATTTTGTTCTGCTGGGCTCCTTCCATCACGCCCGTGATGCATAGCAAGTGTACGACTTCGTCGTCAAGTAATAAAAAGATCGAACCCACAGAGACCGTGATCTTGAACAACAATTAATTAATAAATCAATTTAACTAAACGAGGAAAGATTTGGTTTTTGAAATAAGGATTAAATAACAAATCGAGTATTAAAATTGCAATCAAACACAAAAGGAAAGTCAATCAATTTGGGGTTTTTCAAATTAAAGAGGAATTTTCAGGAATTGGATTACCAACAAGACTGCTCATGCTACTAAATTGACTATCCCTATGTTAATTATCAAGATGCTTTGAAGGTGAATTTATCCTAATATAGTTAATGTTCCCTCTCGAGATACAAGAATCGTGCCCAATTAAACCAACCCCTACTCTCGTGGTAATTGTATTTAAATCAGACCCATTGAGGTTCGTGACAATTCAATAAACCCTCGAAGGACCGCTTCTAACTCTCGTGATTTAAGTCCTAAGTTAAATCCCTATAGATCCAATACCTAAGTTCACTTCTCAGTTCATCCTTAGATTATCTATGACATGCAAATAAGTGTGCATCAAATTCACAAGTAATTATAACAATAGGAATTAAATCAAAAGCAAATTGAAATTAACAAAGGGAAAATATCAATTCATAACATAAAACAAGTCTTGGGCATAGCCCCAATTCCTAGAAATAAAACGACTACTGAAGCATTTCCATGGTCATATCAATCTTGATTAACAAAAGCATAAAAATCCTAAGAGAAGAGAAGAAATTGAGAAGAAGAGAAATCCTAATTTTTGCCAATTGGTAACAGCCAAAAGATCCTATTTTCGAGCCTAATTGCCCTATTTATAGTGTAGGTTAACTTGGATTTAAATCAATTACAAAATCAGATCAAATCAGCAAATTAAATTCCATATTTTGTGCGTCACGACCGTGATGCCTGTCACGGCTAGACCGTGACCAATTCTGACTTGGAGAGCTTGGACTGGTTGGCCTGTCACGGCTGTGATGGCCATCACGGCCCGGCCGTTACAGGTTCTGACTTTTGCATTCTTCATTTTCTTCAGACCTATGCGATCATGGTCGTGATGCTTGTCACCCCCAGGTCGTGATGGCCTCTGCTTGGCTCATTTTTCTTGTTTTTCAAGCTTCGTCTTTATGCAAACTCCGAATTAACTGGTCTTGAGAAATTTAATCATCAATAGCTGCACACAAGCACCTCAAAACCACCTTACCCGTTCCAAGGTAAAAACTAACAAATATCAAATTAAAAATGTCTAATCTACATGAAAATGCATGCAAAATGATGAGGAAATATAATGTTAAATCACACTCATTATTTAATAAATTCAACGGAGTCACAGGGATTATAAGGTTGGCTTGGTGATTAGGGTGGGGGAGTTGAGGAGTGGAATGATAAGGAGTTTGAGAGTTAAAACCTCACCCACTAACAAAATATTAACATTAACACTAAAATTTGTGTATTAAAAAAAATCAACCTGGTCATTTAAATAAGAAGTATTGAATATCTGTATTTATATATTAAATTTGAATTTTTATCTTTAAAATAATTTTTATAAGTTTTTTATATGTGACGTGTCATTTTATATTATATATATAATTTTTTTTTCTGACAAATATTTTTAATTACTTATAGTAATTTCAAGAAACTAAAATATGCAAGAATTTGATTGCAAACTGAAAGAAAAATAGGGAAGAAGGCAGTTGGGGCCTTGAAAATTGAAACGCAAAAGGAAGAGAAGAATTGAGAAACGTCTTTCTCTTTTCCTTTGTTATTAGATAGGTTTGGGATCTTGAAATTTTTTTTTTATTAGTGTTGCAACCGTCCCGTTCGGGAGCCGTGAAAAGAAAATAAAAAAACAGAGGAACCGCCACCAATATTTTTATTGTGGAAAAACCTTGAAAAATCCATTTATTTAAGGTAAACTGGTCTTTAAAAAATGAGAGATTTGGATTCGGGAATCGGTTATGAGTAGGGAAGGTGTTAGCACCCTACATCGCCCGTTTAAAAAACGGTACCTTAAGTTAATTATGCAAAATAATTTTAATAATTTTTGAAAATACTTATTTTACCTCACTTTTAAAATATATATATATATAAACACAACAGAATGAAAAATTAAATTTTGGCTTGACAGAATGATTGATTCTGTTCCTACGTATTCCCGGGTGCGATGGGAAACTCAAAGCCACGTAGTTCTTATAGAAAATATTTGATTGGTTGATTTATTTTAATTTTGGTAAAGATTTGATTTATTTTTTTTAAAAAAATAATTTTGAAAGGGATTTTTATTTTACAAATAATTCACTCATGCACAGGGTCCAGGATAGTAGTGCTATACGATAAACCCTTACAATTCATACGCCACTGGAGGATGAAAATTCATACATCAACGTCGTAGATTGTTGCGTGAATTTGAAAAGATTTTTTTTATTTTTATAATAAGTTGCAAACATTTTATTTTAAAAAGTAATTCACTTTTGCACAGGGTTAAAGATAGTCAAAATATACGATGAACCCTTACGATTCATACAACACTTGGGGATGAAAGATCAGATATCAACGTTGTAGATTGTTGCTCTTCTATTTCTTCCCCAAAAGATTTTTATTTCACTAAAGGTTTTTTTTTTATATATACATTTTAACAATAAATTATATTCTTTCAAAAGGCATCTTTTTAGGTGTCAATAACAAAATTTTTGGACCCAATTCTAGAAGACCCACCAGAAAGTTTTTGTTTTTATGTTATTAAACCTTAAAGTTGGGCCAAATGGTAAGCCCACATGTATAACTCTAAGACCCATAAAAAGCTAAATAAAACCTGAAACAAACTAGTAAAATAAAATAAAAAAAACAAAAAATCTATTATGTAAAGCATAAAATCAGATGAGGGATGAAGTTAACCAAAACGTGAATGAAGTAGCCAAGCTGCTGGGTCACGGAGGCAGCAAGTGGGGAGGCGGCTGGTCATACGGCGACGGCACGGATCGACGCGTTTGGGGAGACGACCGACGACTTCAGGAGGTGGAAGGCGGCGTACGATGTCTGAACGGTGGAGGGAAAGCTTATGATCTTGTTTGGGTTCGGGTGATGGATGCACGACGACGTGTGGCTGAGTTAACGACGACAATTGCGAGTGGCGGAGCTATCGCGATGGTGGCTTGCGGCACTGATACGGTCTGGAGCGGATCTGATACGACGGGGGTAGATTGATGGATGATTCTGAAGAGGAGTGGTGGTGGCGTGCTAGGCAGAGTCGGGAAGCTCTTCACGATGGCACGCGGTGGTGGCGAGGTGGACGCGACTGGACTCGGGGCGCGACGGCGTGAGCGGTGGTGCGCGGATCCGCTTCTAGTGGTTTGCTGGTGTGTGGTTGCTCACGGCAGAACGGCGACAGTGGCTATAGGGGTTGGGTTCTCCCTTTTGGGGCCCCCCCCCCCCCCCCCCCCCCTACTGTGAATTTCTGATTGCTATTTAAAGAGGAGGGGAAACTGAAGATCCCCCCTAGTTTTGATCTTGGGACCAGCTTAATGGAGTGTTGCAGTGGTTAAACCTATGCTCTAGTCCCCTTCAATCCCATTTTTATTTCTTCTTCTCTGATCAAGGGAAACCCCCCTTCCCAAGCTCTGAAATTTAACTATAAATGGATTCTGATTTCTTGAGCCCTGTAGGAAAGTGTTCTTGGCTGTTACAATCCTTGGGAGTCTCCCAATCTGAATGTTGCTTGCTTACATATGAAAAAGATTTGCCTGGGTGTTCGTTGGTTAAAGAGGAAGGTTGAGGGGAAGGACCAACAAAACATGGAGGATACAAAGCAGATAGTGTATGTGAGAAACCAAGAGAATACTTGCAGATTTTTTATTTTATTTTTATTATTATTTTTTATTATTTAAATTGGGCTTGGATCTTGGGTTCACAAAATGTTAACCATAAAATGCAACTGGGTTAAGTCTGATAAAGTAAATGGGCCAAGATGAGATGGGTTGGATGGTGGACTAAAAGACATCTTGTAACAAAACACAATGGGCCAATAACAATCAAATTATTTTCCTTGCATTTATTTATTTATTTTTTATAAAAATAAACGATAAAATATCCGGACAAAATTAGGTGTTCACAATTAGTAAATGGTGTGTTTCATTATGTCATTGTGTGTGTGGATTTGTAATGAAAGTGAGAGAGGCTATTCTTAGCTTTCAGATTATATATTAATGATCAAAATTAGAACATAAAGTCATATGAATTTTTTAATTGATCACATCATCACTATTTTAGTATGTATTTAATCTCAACCATTAACTTGTATTCAAAGATTGTTTCTCATTCTCATTCTCATTTCCAATAATAAGAAAGTCTTCTTACTTGATGGATAGGGTGATTACCCGATTAATAAGTGCAGGTACGGGTACTCTAATACCCACCTTGTCTCATACTCGCTATATATATATATATATATATATATATATATATATATATATATATATATATATAATCTTAATGTTAAATTTTAAAAATTAAAAAGTATCCTAATTGTCCTTCCCTTCCGATTTCCTTTTTGCCTCACACTACAAAAAAAAATTGTGTTTCGCGACTTCCAAATTTGGTCACTAAATATAGAAATTCGGTCAATAAACCATTTAGCGACCACCAAACGTGATAGTAGATTGCCTAGTTGCTAAACCTTTAGGTGGTTGCTAAATCGGTCGTTAAACCATTTAGCGACTGAATTTCCATATTTAGTGACCGATTAAGTGTGACCGCTAATTTTGGTCGCTAAAATACCTGTTTTTGTAGTGTTACGCCATTCTCCTATCGGTCATCGCCGCCTGTCACCCACACCTTGCCCACCTGTCACGCGAAAGTTCGTTGTAACATTTACTCAATGTTCAAACATAATATCATGCGTTGTATTTAATAGCCATATTATGTTCTATTTTAGTGTAGTTAAATAGTTTTGTTTGTAATGCTTCATGATTAGGTTTAGATGATCTTTCAATAGTTCTTCAATTGAGTTATTATTGTATTTTTAATCAATATTCTATTTTTATTTATTCATTTTTCATAGTTAATTAAAGTATGAGTAATAAGTACGAGTATGAATACTTAGATACCTTGTGGGTAAGGTTATAGATATTGAAGTTGTTATCCATACTGGTATGAATTCAGGTATGAGTATTGTTTTAAAACACGAGTATAGCAGTGCTGTCACGACCCAAAATCGGCATCCGTGACCGGACAGAAAAAGGGGGTGACGATCCCAAATTTCGATGCCTTGCCCATAGAGGTGGCAAAACGGGCTACCCAACCCGTTGCGGGCTAGCATGATGCCGGTGTGGACTTTATAGCGTCGGGCCAAAAAGGCCCGGAATCAATATTGGCCGCAAAATAGGTGCCCAAGCCCAGTCCTATGAGGGTTGCAGGCTTTCTCGGGCTGGCTCGACAAATTTTTTATTTTATTTTTTGTATTTTCAGTCATTTTCATTTTTGTTGAGTTTTTTCCCAAACGAATTTTGACGAGTATCTTTTATAATAAAAAAAAACTGCTTAGGTTTCTTAAACAACGATGTTAATTACAGATATGCTATGGTATTTTTTTTTAAAAAGTTGTCACTACATTCTCCAGCTTTGTTATGTATATTGACATTAACACTTAAATCCTTATTTCTGGGGCCACCACGTTGGTACACATTGTGACATTGACAAGTATTTTTAAAAAAAAAATCTCTGTAACCGCAGACATGCTAACTATTCTTCCAAAAAAATGTTAATTCAGCCAAATGAATTTACATCAATTTGTTTGTGTCTCTTAAACCAATAGTTACAATTGTACAAGAACATCAAAAAAATGAGAAAGTTCAACAATTGAAACAATGAAAATGTCCAACAATATAAACAAAGAAAAAGTCCAACAAAATATCTCAGAAATAGGTGGAGGAATTGCATCTTTCTTACTTCTAAAATGAGGTTTCATGTCTCTCATATCCTAAGGGAAGGAAATTCATATGCTGATAAATCGGCTTCAAAAAGAATTGTGATCAAAGGTTTTACATGGTCGGATTATCTTCCTATTTTCATTAAGGAAGAATTTGCTAGAAATAAGTTAGTCTTGCCTAACTATAGATTTGATTAATTTCTTTTGTAAAGGGGTATTGGCTTTAGTTCCCCCTTTTTTTTATATTCTTTTTTTATTATTAATAAGGTGTGTTACAAATGATAGGTAAGACTTTTGGTGCCAACCTTGGGATGATTAGTCTCACTGTGATGTCTTTGCATACCTTATCCTTTTATCAAAAAAAGAAAGAAAGAAAAGGTCCAACAAAAACAAACTTCACAAATCACAATGAAAGTCCAGCAGTAACAACGATATAATTAAAATCCTATGTTTTGGCATAAACATTGACATTTAAGCCTCATGGGGAAGGCTTTGCATCTTCAAAATTGATGGTCTCCCACTCATCATCATCATTTCCAACAATATTGGCCCTTTTTTTCTTCATATTTTTATGTTTTTAGTTAAATAAAATGAATAGAAATTAAATATATAAAAATAACCGGGCTACCCAAGCCCAATGCGGGCTAGCCCGATACGGGTTCGGGCTTCATAGGACTGGGCCAAAAAAGCTGAAATTATAATGGACTCAAATTTGACTACTCAAACCCTATAATTCATCGAGCTTATTTAGGCTAACTCGGTCGGACCAGCCATTTTTGCCACCTCTTCTTGCCCGGGCTAACTCCATATCGTTTTTAACTTGAAATAATTTTTTTTTTTTATACAAAGAGAAAGAAACAAGACTAACTTAGAATAGGAGGACAAGACCCTCCGTTATCTCTCCTAAGGACGACTCTAACAAAGGAAACAGCTTCAACTAGAACAACAGAAAATGGGGCAAAATGTCCCTTATTTGGAAGCAGATCAGAAAGAAGAGGTTGAAGAGAAGGCGAGGTAGTAAAAAACCTTTGCAGACCATATCATATAAAACTTGGGAGTCAACATAAAAAATAACATGTGCAAGCCTAAGGTTCTTGGCAATCTTGATCCCCTGGAGAAGAGAAAATAACTCAGCCCATAGCACATTATAAGGCCCCAAAAATCCTTCGACAAAGTTTCCTGAACCGTCACGAGCCAAACCACCACAAGAAGAGTCGCCAATACCAGCTCTATGTGAGCCGTTTGTATTTATTTTATACCACATTACCACCCCATAGGGGCTTTTGCCACCCACGCTGGTTGCTGCCTAGAAACATATCCTTTGTTAAACTTAGGTTTTGAAGCTCTCTGGCTATAGAATGGACCTGAGAATTGACTTCTCACCAGAGTGTAGAATATATTCAATCAGAAGTATAGATAATTAAGTCAAATGTTACAACTAAACCATTCTTCTTTTGAGAACGGCTGTTATTGTTTAAAGGAAAATATCAACCGATTCCTTTTTCAGTGAAAATATGATAATTTACTGTTAAAGAAAGCACATTCTTTATTGAATTCACTTCTTCCAAAAATTTAATAGTCCCATAATGTCATCAATATTATACAGAATTCTACTTCCAATATATCATAATGATTAAATGATCATATGAAGCTCTTTGTTAGTTACCCTAATCATGGTTAAAAATTTCTCATTGGTGAATTTCAAGAACTTGTAGGCAGCAAATTTTCTAATTACACACAAACCTTTGTGGCCTTGCCAAGTTAAGCTTTTTCACAGATAGATCAAAGTTGCTCAATCATCTGATGTTGACATATTTGTCCAGTGCCCCAATTTTAATCTCTAACTATGTAGTGCTTGCTAACTTCTCAAAACTGGCACACAACCTCAAATATTCATTCATTAGATATAATTCAATATTGGTATAACATGTTTCCATTTAAAAGCAGGACAACGGGTCACTATATAAGGACCTATATTCACGAATACTATAGATAGTCCATGGAACTACTTCAATAGAATTATGAAGCGTTGTTATTCACTCACGCTAGTTCACAGCTTACACTGGTCTACTATATATGTCACGGCGTTAACATCTCTTAATGGCTTTTGATTCAAGTAACAGCTACTACTTTCATAGTTCTCCCATTACCATGAAGGCATAATTATATTTCAAAAGAATCAATTATAGATTATGACGAGCTAATATAAATATAAAAGTTTATTCTTCGCAAATCTAAAGTATTAACCATCACTATTATCAGGGATGGAGTAGCTCAACTGATTTGAGTCAAGAGTATAAGGAGTTGAGAGTTGGAAGTTCAGGACTCATACCTTGACGAATGAGAGAAAAAACTAACATAATAACTAACATAGTAATATTTACCTATAAAAAAATCATCCCTATTACAATAAATCATAAAGAGTACACACCCAAACTAACCAAGGTTCCAAAATACAAGAAGGTTATAATAAGATGTTCTTACATAATGCAGGTCATATTTTTGAAAGAAAAAAAAAAAAGAGAAGGAAAATGTTTTTTTGTATTACCGGTTGTGACACCTATGTGACACTTCAATTTTTTATGCAGGGGGAGTTAGATATATAGTATCATAATACTGTGAGTGATGTGTCACCTGAATATCCATCGTTCAAATAACAAAGTTGAAAAATAAAATTAGATGGAAGATGACAAAATTTCATTTCGATACGGGCTTTACTGAATTTCAATCTTTAAAGCAGGTTGTCCTACCGATATGCTGCAACTACTCCCTAAACTTTTGGTCCAATATAAAAATAAATTTGGTTTTTTAATAACTCATTTAATGATATTGTTTTTAAAATATCATTTATTTAATACAAATTTTGTTTTCTAATTATTCATTCTATTCTCAACAATACAAGCAACTTTTCAATACAATAAAGAGCAATTTAGATAAAAACTTATTTTTTTAATCAAATTAAATGAAATTAACTAACCATCTTAATATTACATTAATTTTTTTTGCTTATAATATGATGGTCTAACTTATCAATGCACTGACTATAAGGTAATATGTCGCCGACACAAACCCCAACTCACTAAATTCCAAAACTCAATTTAATGGCAAGTTTTGGTATGCATGATTTAGTGGCACCTTTTATCCTCATATATTTTCCCACAAAATAAAATTCTTTCTTGCAATCATTATACAATAAAAATAACTTTTCTTATTATTATTAGCTTTTCTTTCTATGTTACATATATATTACACTCTACAATATTAAAACAAGAAAATAATAATCTAGGCATATATATCACAATGAAGAAAATCATGCTATCTTTTCATCAATAACTGTTGCTGTTACAATGTCAATTCATTGCCTTCAAATAAGTGTCATATAGTATGCCTTTTGAGACTCACTCATCATTCTTTGTGTTACTAAAGAAGTTTTCTAGCATCAGAATATGAAGAACTTCTTGGTTTCTTTATACTGCTTGGTTCCTGCAATCATTCTTGTGCTGCTTACTCCAATTCCCAGTGCACAGCTAACAAGAAGTGAGAATAGAAATCTTCTCCAAGTTCAGAAGCTTCTTGAATATCCTCAAGTTCTTCAAGGATTGACCAACATGACTGACTTCTGCTACCTCCCTCCCTCACCTTCTCTCAAGATTGTGTGCTCAAATGGTCACATAACAGAATTAACTATCATTGGAAACAAGAGCTCCCCATCTTCTCAAAGAACCAAACCAGCTTCTTGGAATTCAGCTGATGAAACTCTTTCAGAAAGATTCTCCATTGATTCTTTCTTTACTGTCTTGACAAAGCTTTCAAACTTGAAGGTGTTGTCTTTGGTGTCCATTGGCTTGTGGGGTCCTTTACCATCCAAGATTAACAGGTTCTGGTCACTTGAAGTGCTGAACATTAGCTCAAATTTCATATATGGGGAAATTCCATCATCAATATCCTCTATGAAAAGTCTCAGGAGTCTAGTTTTGGCTGATAATCAGTTCAATGGGAGTGTGCTTGATCTTAGAAAACTAGCTTCTCTTGAAGAGCTCAATTTGGGTGGCAACAAATTTGGTCCTGAATTCCCTTCAATGGCCAAGAATCTTGTGAGGATCATCTTGAGAAACAATTCTTTTAGATGTCAGATTCCACCTCAGCTCATGCATATTGATAAACTTGAGCAACTTGACATCTCTTCCAATGGAATATTTGGAAATATCCCATCCTTTCTTTTCTCTCTTCCTTTCCTTCAGTACCTAAACTTGGCTACAAACCAACTAAGTGGTTCCCTCTCTTTGAATATATCATGTAGTTCAGCTCTAACATTTGTTGACATTTCACAAAACTTCTTGATGGGAAAATTGCCATCTTGTATTGGTTCAAAGTCCTCAAATCTAACAGTATTGGATTCTGGGAATTGTTTGTCAACCACAAGCTTAAATGATCAATTTCCATCTTCATATTGCAAGAAAGGGGAGGCCTTAGCAGCTAAGCCACCATTTAGCAGCCAGTCCCAAAAAGAGGAGTCAAAGATGCAACTAGGCCTTGTACTTGGAATTATTGGAGGTGTTGTAGGAATTGCAGTGCTTCTGACTCCACTCATTCTGTTCATCTTTAAGAAGTCCAAAGCAAAAAGAGTAGATAATAATATAGACAGATATGTTGCTGATAAATTATCTGCCCCTGCAAATCCAAGACCAAATATTGATGCAGGTAAGGCCACAACTGTTTTTTTTTTTTTTTTAGTATGATCATATAATAAATCTTGCACATCTTATATTTAGATCATAGTTTTGTTTCCTCAAGAGGTAGTTTGCATGTTCCTTATATAGTCCTTCATTAAATTAATTTGGTTTGGAAAAAGGACATGTTCCTCAGTCAATACTTGGACTCCCACCATACAGCATTTTCTCATCAGAAGAAATTGAAGATGCAACAAACAACTTTCACCCATCAAATATAATAGTAGAAGGATCACGAGGACAGGTAAAAAAGAATTTTCATATGAAGTGTTTACAGGTTCATAATGAGTGCTCTATAATGAGATGGAACCCACAAGACCAAGTCTTAATGGCATTAACTCTTTGTATTTACACAGCTATATAAAGGTTGGCTCAGAGATGGTTCAATGGTCCTTGTTAATCGTGTGAATCTAAACCAAAAGGGTTTGCCCAAAAACAGTATGCAGAACTTGAAGGTGTTACCCTATTTAAGGCATAGGCATTTGGTGAGTGTTGTAGGACACTGTGTCATTACTTATCAAGACCATCCCCAAATGGCAAGCACAATATTCATAGTATTTGAACACATCTCAAACGTGTCATTGAGGGATCATCTAACAGGTAAGCATTCACACAGAATTAACTGCAAAAACAAAGATTTGAAATTTGAATGACCACAAAAAAATGTAACATGAAATTTCATTCAACAGATAGGAGAAAAAAGGAAATGCTGAAATGGCCACAAAGAATGGCAATTAGCATAGGCATTGCAAGAGGAATCCAGTTCTTACATACAGGAGTTGTTCCAGGCATATTTGGCAACAATTTAAAGATTGAGAACATTCTCTTGGATGATAGTCTCAATGCAAAAGTTAGTGGATACAGCATTCCATTGCCATCCAAGGTTAGAACAGATTATATTATGTGTTATCTGACAAATTCTCTGAGTAATATTTGCATCCAGTACCTCACTCTATCCCTCAATCAAATCTTCCTTTGTCAATTTTTAGAAAGGTCTTGACAGCACAAATAACAAACAAAAAAGTGCTGCAAATCATGTTGGCAGGTATTTCTCTTCTTAATATATAGCTTTCTTTTGTTCTTCTCTTATACTGATGTATCCAAAATATAATTTGGTGTTACCCCAATATGCAGTACCAATGATGCAGAAAAGGAAGATATCTATCAGTTTGGTGTTATTCTACTTGAAGTTCTCACTGGCAAACCAATTAAATCTTCCAGTGAAGTAGAGGAGTTGAAGGATGAGGTATCCATGACATTTTATGCCTAAACAAGCCCTTGATTTAGGCTCCTAGCTAGCACACCCCACTCAGTCCCCTGCATAGTGCACTAACAAAAATTGTCTGATACCTAACAAAAATTGCACATATAAGATCCTTTCTCATGATTTGTTCACTCCGAGTCCGAGACCTCATTTAGCTTTAGGCATCACCATACCTTGGGCCGGTCCTATCACAAATCACTAATCTTATGTCCTTAGATGTTTTGAATCCCATTGAAAAACTATAAGCACTTACTAAAGCTACCATAAAATTGGTAGCTAGTATTTGCTTTTTCATATCTTTAATTTTCTCTTTATCATGTGCAGCTGGAGGGAAGCTTATCAGAAGCTGAATCATCAATGCTAAGGAGTGAAACCGATTCTTCCCTTCGGGGAACTTATGCATATGAATCATTGAGGACTGCGGTTCAGATTACCATCAATTGTCTCAGCAAGGTTTCCAGTAATCGCCCTTCAATAGAGGACATTATCTGGAATTTGCAGTACTCAATGCAAGTTCAAGAGTCTAGGACCAGCAGTGGAAACATCACTCCAAAATTGTAAACAAAGTGTTTGGTTGAGTTTATAATTTGTATGATCATAAAGTAATAGAGGGTACTGTCACTAGTTAGGGAATGACAATCATGATGTAGGTTCCTACTATTTTTATTTAGGTACATAGTTCATACCAATACCTTGTACTTTTCTATTACCATTTTTTCAATAGGACATATAAAGCTAGCATCATAGCCGCACTGGCATGTACTCCTTCCTCCCTCCTTTCTACTTTTCTAGGGACAAGTTTATATGGATCATACATAGTCTGTTAATGAAGTCATCCTACGTTATAATGATGAAACAAATGAGAATCGTGTTGAACAAAACATGATTCTGCACAACATGATGTTCAACTTTGATACGTTGTCATCAGTGTAACTAATCACAAATTATCGTATTTGTAACTTTTTAAAGTAATTGTTACAAGAGTAGAATATTTTTTTTTATCTCGTGACAATTCATTATCGAGTGTAGGTGTTTATCAATATGTGCTTGGTTCAAGTGATAACAAGCTTGAGCTCGTTAAGTAAGTGGTCAGCGATTCAATATCTGAATCTTGTGTATGAAAAAAATCTGGTTGCGAGAGGTCAACCCTTCAAACGTTGTCCATATCTCAGGGGATTAGTCTCTGCATTTACATGTGGAGGATTCCTGAAAAACCTTTATACTAAAATTGCATGACAATTAAATCCTATATATTTATTTATAAAACAACACGATTTTTTAAGTTGATTTATGATAAATATTTTCTACCTCTCAACAAGTTTATCTCCTTATAGAGTTTTTCTTTGGCTGGTTGGAAGGTTTTGAGGCCACCATCTTGGGGAAGCAAAGTATTCATGTCAATTTATAATTTTTTGACTCAACATGTCAATTTATAATTAGTTAGTATGTGTTTGGAACCTCATTTCTAACTGTCAATTTTAATAAATTGAGTTTTGTAAATTCGATTTTTGTAAAATAGGTAGATTGGTCCTATATGTTTATTTTATTTTTTATATTGGTCTTATAAGCTTTTTATTTTTCAAATTGGTCTCATACGTTACGTTCTGTTTCCATGTTAGTCATTTCCGTCAATTTTGACCTAATTAGCCATCAGTTTTGACTTGACGTGGCTATCACCTTAGTCTGACACGTAGCTTTTGATCTGACTCCGTAAGACTGAAATTGACGGAAATGACTAATGTGGAAACAAAACATAATGTGTAGAACCAATTTGAAAAATAAAAAACTTATAGAACCAATATGAAAAATAAAATAAACGTATAGGATCAATCTACCTATTTTGCCTTCGATTTTTTTATAAAAGTAATGCCGTAATAACTGATTTATGTTGAAATAATTTATGTATAAGTATTTTTTATATAATAAATATTATCTAAAATATATTATTCAAACTGACTTTTAAATATATAATTAGGATTAAAGTAGTATGTATTGTCATTGTGAAAAGTTTTGCACTGAGATCCACTAACATTGTGGCACATGTGTTTTTATTTTAATAACTACGAGAGAGAAATAACAATAATACTGATTTGTCAAGATATCATTGAATGCTTGTGTAAAAATCGTTTACACTGACACTGAATAGAAATCAAACTCATATAATTGTTAACTTATCCTTTAATTTTATTTTATCATTTATCTCTTCATTTATTATAAAAGTGAAGCAAATATAGATATATTATTTTTAAAAAAATAGTAAAATTATTAAACTAAAAAATATAACTCTTGCTAGAAAAAAATATATCACAATTTTGATTAAATGAAAATGTACTGGCCGAAGATATAAGCCCAAGGATTGTCAGTACAGCCGAGCTCATTCTTGTAAGTGGGCCGTGACCCGAATTCCTACTCACGCCGAAGACCTATTAATACACTCGACACCCGAGGATAACTACTCGGGCCTATTCCACACCAGACCACGAATGAAGATATCTCGGCCGAGCTATCCGATCATGGCCAGAATCGATCGGGCCGAATATCTCACTTGGTCCAAATATCTCTCCGTATAACTCGGAGCCTTATCCTTATCATTGTCTAACAAGACTAACAATCCGATCCTAACAAATAGGATCTCGAATGTGATCTCACTCAAACATGTTGCACCAAAATATCTCTATAAATAGGGGTCCTACCCCTCACTTAGAACTACGTTTGCTTTGATTCCCATTTGGATACGTAGGAGCAGAATTCCAATTCTGTCAAGCTAATTCCAAAACACTCCCACAAGACCTTCTCCGGCCGAGTATCTCCCACCTGAGATATTTGGACGGAACATTTGGCGCCGTCTGTGGGAATCGAAGCAAAACTTTCCCATACCACAAACCATGGTGAGAACAAGGAGCGGGAACTGCAGGAGAGAAGAGCCAGAGAATGCTAACAACGGAGATAATGGGGAACGGTCCATAAACCCGGCTATGACGACCGACAATCTCATTATCCAAGAACTCCTCGCACATGTGGCAATGCTGAGAAAGGAGAATGAGGAGTTTCGGCGGCAGAACAGCCATCGGGAACGAGAACAAAGCAGGGAAAGGTCAGCCGCTTCTCCTCATGAGAGAGAGCGCCGGACAGCCGAGAACGAAGGGTCCAGAAACACGCGCAGAGAGGGAGGTCAACAACCCTGGGTTTCTCATCATATTGACCGAGCAGACGAGGGGGAATTTCCTAGGCAGGCCCCTGAACTTTCACTTCAGGCGAATACGCCTAATGAAAGGGCCGGCGTGCGGAGGCCTAGACATCCCTTCACCGATGCCATCATGGAGGTTCCTCTTCCAGCCAACTACAAACCCATAAACATTGACAGGTATGACGGCACCTCGGACCCGGAGCGGCACTTAGATGCTTTCACTACTCAGATGTACCTCTTTATCGGCGATGATGCTGTCATGTGTAAAGTCTTTCCAACTACTCTGAAAGATGCTGCGTTGAGCTGGTATACCCAGCTACCACCAGCATCAGTTGACACCTTTGACACATTTATGACTAAGTTCAATGCTCAGTTTGCCACGAGCCGAGCTCATCAAAAAACCTCGGCCTCGTTGGTAAACTTTAAGCAAGAAAAGAACGAGTCCCTGCGTGATTTCATGGCCAGATTCAGCAAGGAGACTATCCTCATCCGGAATCTCAGTGCCGATGTTGCACTACACACTATCTTGACCGGGTTACGGCCTGGCCCTTTCGCCAGACACTTAGCTCGGAAGCCACCCACCAGTATGGATGAATTGAGGAGAAAAGCTGTTGGATTCATTAATATGGAGGAGGTTGAGGAGTCTAAGAAAAGAGACAGAACCGATGATTCTGATAGACGAGAAGGGAGAGAGAATAGGAGGGCTGGAGGAGATAAGCGAAATTCGAAGCACATCCGAGCATTTACAGGGGGACCGAAGTATGAGCACCATACCCCCTCAACACCAACCGAGCTCGGGTGTTTGAGGAAGCTTACAACGCAGATACTTTGCAGCTCCCCAAACCGTGGTCACACGCCCCAGAATGCTGATCGACAGAAGCATTGTCGGTACCATCGTAACTACGGGCATACCACTGAGGAGTGCTGGGTCCTGCGGGATAAGATTGAAGAGTTGGTGCAAGCTGGCCATCTCAATAATTTTGTTCGGAGAAATCACAACAGTGGTGAGGGGCGTGGCAGAAGTAGAAGAAGAGAAGGTGGCCAAAGCCCGAGAAGGGGCGACGGTCGACAAAATAATGAAAGAGCAGAAGCCAGGGAGGACCAGAATGAAAGGCGAGAGGAGGATAATGTGGTCCGAGGTGTGATAAACACTATTTCAGGTGGATTTGCAGGGGGAGGCACGACAAGTTCAGCTCGGAGAAAGCACCTGCGGGCTATTCGGGCTGTCAACTCCGTATCTGGCAAACCCCTGAGGATTTCCCCACCGATTATCTTTTTTGACGAAGACTTCTCGGGGGTGGATCCTAATCAGGACGACCCTATGGTAATCACAGTGCAATTGGCCAATTTCTCGGTCAAAAGAACTCTTGTCGACCAGGGGAGCTCGACTGACATTTTATATTATTCAACATTTCAGAAGCTCGGGATCCCAGAAAAATCTATTCAGCCATACAACAAGATAGCTCGTCGGCTTTGTTGGGAGCAGTGGATACCCGAGGATACATTGATCTCCTAACTACTTTTGGGGATGGCAAAGCATCCAAGACTATCATGGTCAGGTACGTGTTGGTTAATGCAGTAACATCGTACAATATCCTGATCGGAAGACCATCTTTGAACGAGTTAGGAGCTGTGGTCTCTACTCCCCACCTCGCAATGAAGTTCCCTTCCAACTCAGGAGACATAGTTGCAGTCCGGGCTGATCAGAAAATGGCAAGCAGTCTTTATGCTGATAGTTTGCGTGTAAGCAAACTTAAACCTACACCTGCAGAAACACTAGACAGGGGAAAAGACAAGTCTGTGAATTCTGTTAACTCTGTTGAACTGGACCCGAGAATGGACATGCAGGAGCAACGGCGACAACCCATTGAGGAGTTAGAAAAGTTCCAGATCGGATCACAACCCGATCAGTGCACCAAGCTCGACGGGCAGCTCGAGCCGAATTTAAAAAAGAGAATAAAGGAAGTGCTCCGCAAGAACGCCCGATTTATTCGCCTGGACCGCATATCGATATGCCGGGGATTGACCCCGATTTTTTATGCCACAAACTGGCAATCTGTCCTGAGGCAAAACCAGTAGCCCAAAGGAAAAGGAGACTTGGTGAGGAGAGGAGAAAGGTGGTGGAAGAAGAAACAGCGAAGTTGGTCAAAGACAATTTCATTCGAGAAGTAGAATACACCACTTGGCTGGCCAACGTAGTTCTGGTCAAAAAAGCAAATGGCAAGTGGCGCATGTGCACTGATTACACAGATTTAAATAAAGCCTGCCCAAAGGATTCCTATCCTTTACCGAGTATTGATAGATCGGTGGATGGTGCCTCGGGTACAGAATTTTGAGCTTCTTGGATGCATACTTGGGTACAACCAGATCCGAATGTATCCCCGGATGAGGAGAAATCGCTTTCATAATCAAGGCTCGAATTATTGTTACCGGGTAATGCCATTTGGACTGAAAAATGCTGGAGCTACATACCAAAGGCTCATGGACAGGGTGTTCGAAAAACAGATCGGAAGGACTATGGAAGTTTATGTGGATGACATGGTCGTAAAATCCGATGACCCCAGCAACCACCCGAAAGATTTGGGGGAAATTTTTCAGCAGCTGAGAAAGTATAATATGAGGTTGAATCCGGAGAAGTGTGTTTTCGGTGTTCAGGGTGGAAAGTTCCTCGGTTTTATGTTGACACACCGGGGAATTGAAGCCAATCCTGATAAATGTCGAGCTGTGATTGAGATGTGAAGTCCACAAAATATTAAAGAAGTGCAGCGACTTGCAGGGCGGCTGGCATCATTATCTCGGTTTCTCCCCAGATCTGCAGAAAAAGCTCGGCCTTTCTTTAGGTTACTAAAGAGACCTCAAACCTTCACATGGACCGAGGAATGCGAGAAGGCCTTCGTCGATTTCAAAGCCTTTTTGACTTCGCCACCGATATTAACTCAACCTATCCCAGGGAAAGAGTTATACTTATACCTGTCAGCCACCGAGTACGCCATCAGTGCGGTTATTGTACAAGAGGTAGAGAAAGTTCAAATGCCGGTGTACTTCATCAGCAGGGTCCTTCATGATGCCGAAACCCGGTATCAGGTCATAGAAAAGCTGGTTTTGGCCCTGGTAACTGCAGCTCGGCGATTGCGCCCGTACTTCCAGAGTCATCAGGTGATTGTCAAAATCGATCACCCGGTTAAGCAGATTCTCAAAAAACCCGAGTTGGCGGGCCGTATGATTGCTTGGTCAGTGGAGTTATCCGAGTTCGGCCTGAAGTACGAGTTGAGAGGTCCTCTAAAAGCTCAATGTATATCCGACTTCGTAGCCGAGCTCAATCCGCTGCCGATAACCGAGGACATGTGGTGGAATTTGTATGTGGATGGATCCTCGAATGTCAGAGGCAGTGGAGCAGGGGGGGTATCTTGGAAGGCCCGGAGAGCTGATCTTGGAGCAGTCACTAAAGTTTGAGTTCAAAACCTCAAACAACCAAGCCGAATATGAAGCCTTGATAGCAGGGTTAATGATGGCAAAGGAAATGGGGGCAAAGGCTGTTAGATGCCGAAGTGATTCGCAGTTAGTCACAGGACAAATCTCTGGGGGGTACCAAGCGAAAGAGCCTCAGCTTACCCAGTATTTATGTAAAGTCAATCAATTAATTTCTAGCTTTGAGAAATTCGCTATTGAGCACATTCCCAGAGAGGAAAATACTCGGGCCAATCTGCTGTCCAAATTGGTCAGTACAAAAAAACCGGGCCAAAGATAGAACAGTTATTCAAGAAACCCTCAATGAACCGAGTATCACGTTTGGGGAGGTGATGGCCAATGAGCCGGTTGACCGAGAATGGATGACACCCATATGGGAGTATTTATCCTCAGAGATTCTGCCCCCAGATCAAGCTGAGGCCAGGAAGATCAGGCTCAGAGCAAGTCATTTTGCTATCGTTTCCGGAGAATTGTATAAACGGGGATTTCTCGGTACCGTTGCTAAATGTCTGACAAAGGCACAGTCAAAATATGTCATGGAAGAGGTTCACAGAGGAATCTGCGGTTTTCACTGCGGGGGCAGATCAATGGCCTCCAAGGTAGTCCGAGCAGGGTACTATTGGCCTACTATCCGAGCATATTGCATTGAGTTGACGAAGCAATGTGATGAGTGCCAAAGATTTTCCAATGTGAGTCGTACCCCACCTGAAGGACTTCACACATTAAACTCGCCTTGGCCTTTTGCTATGTGGGGAATGGATATACTGGGGCCATTCCCTGTAGCCAAAGGTCAAGTCAAATTTCTCCTGGTAGCAGTGGACTACTTTACAAAAAGGATTGAAGCAGAGCCTTTGGCGAAAATTACCGCCGAGAAGGTACAAAAGTTTGTGTGGAAAAGCCTCATCTGTAGGCACGGAATTCCCTTTGCAATCGTCACAGACAACGGAAGACAGTTTGTAGATAAGACATTGCGAGAATTTTATGTCAACCTTGGCATTAAACACCACGTCACATCGGTTGAACATCCCCAGACTAATGGGCAAGCCGAGGTAGCCAACAAGGTCATTCTCGGAGAACTGAAGAAAAGAGTGGGAAAATCCAAAGGAGCTTAGGCAGAAGAGTTACCAAGTATCCTCTGGGCCTACCACTGCACGCCTCAATCCACTACTCAGGAAACACCCTTCAGGCTGACATATGGAACAGACGCCATGATCCCAGTGGAGGTTGGTGAGTCGTCTTTCCGACGTATGCAACATGAGCAGAATGAGAATGAAAGCAACTTAATGGTCGAACTTGACTTGGTAGAGGAAATCAGGGAGGAGGATAAAATCAGGGAGGAAGCACCAAAGCAAAGAGAGCAACTAGGAGGTATAATTCAAAATTGAAACCGAGGAGTTTCCTGCATGGAGACTTGGTGCTGAGAATGAAAGGAGAAGCCAGGAAGGATCATACAGAAGGCAAACTAGCAGCGAATTAGGGAGGGCCATTCCGAGTGGTAGAAAACTTGGGAAACGGAGCATATAGGTTAGAAGAATTGTCAGGGAAGCCTATCCCGAGAACTTGGAATGCTTCTCATTTAAAATTTTATTATAGTTGATGTATATAGTCAGGTGATGTACTCTTTTTCCTACCTTGGTATTTTGTCCCAAAAAGGGTTTTGACCGAGAAGGTTTTAACGAGGCACACCGTAGACTTCCTTTTTATCCAATAAAAGAATTTATTATGGACATTGTTCTGTTTTCTTGATTTGCCGATGTATGTATTTCGCGAACATTAAATTATTTAAGGCCAAGTCTGAGCCTGAAGACTGAGTACGAGCCATTAAATTGTTTAAGGCCAAGTCTGAACCTGAAGGCCGAGTTCGAGCCGTTTAAATTGTTTAAGGCCAAGTCTGAGCCTGAAGGCCGAGTACGAGTCATTAAATTTTGAAGGCCAAGTTTGAGCCTAAAGGCCGAGTACGAGCCATTAAATTATTTAAGGCCAAGTTTGAGCCTAAAGGCCGAGTTCGAGCATTTGAAATTATTTAAGTAAAGTAGAATACGAGCAGTAAGAAAAACAAAACTTTGATCCAAAGGCCGAGTTCGAGCCATTAATTTTTTTTAATAAAACCGAGTACAATGCCGAAAGTAAAAACAAGGTACGAGTCGAGTACTATAAAGTACTACGACTTACATAAAGAGCTGAAATTGAAAATAAGGCCCGCCCGGCTTGCCAGTAGTTCCCCCAATTAGGGCAGGGGCAAGATCAGGTGGCCAGTAGTCCCCCCAATCGGACACCACGACTTTCCCTCAAGGGGGAAAGTAATCACTTCCCCCTGCGAAAGCTGGACGATGAGGTGCTCGACCCGCTCCGGGAGTAGACGGCCTCTACCCCTTTCTCCGTGCCCGAAGACTGCTATTCTCCCAGTTAACATCCTTTCTGAATGATTAAAGCATAAAAGGAATTCTGGATCCCATCTCCCACTTACATCCTTTTTGGCAGTTATAAAGCTCGAAAAAGGATGTTAACTGGGAACCCCTAACACTATTATAGAACTACTCGGGTTGAAGGAAGACGAATTTGGCTGTTGGAAAAGAATGAAGAATGAATAAATTAAAGCAGGTGAAACAACCCTATTTATAAGGGGGCGAGAGGCGTTGGAAAGGAAAAAATATGCGCTGGGAAAAGGTTTGTTGAAAAAACAAATCTCGAAACTCAGCAAAAAGCAGTAATTGCATGAACCTATCGCAGGTTCCAAAGCACATAATGTATGACCACATACGTAAAGCGTGAATCATGTGTTTCACGTGTGACAACTACTATCCGTTTTTGATACGGACGGCAGAATACCTCGGCCTTAGCCGAGGGCTTGTGTAAACAAGTCGAACGCAACATCAGAATATAAAAATATTCCGACGGATATCTCGGCCAAATAAAAGCTACGAAAGGTCACCAAAATGGTGCAAGAATTTTCATTAAGTCAAATCAAAGTTACAAGGGCAAAAGCCCATTACAAGGGATGAAGACGACAAAAAACTAATACAGCTACTCGTCCCTATGACTCTCTTCGGCCTCAATATGATCCCCAGGAGAATCTCCCGCCCCTTCGACCTCCTCTTCCTCTTCGGGAATTATGGGAACAAGTTCCCCGTTCAGCACCTCTTTATTCACATCGACTCCCGAAAGATCAACCCCCGGGGCAAGAATCTCAACTTGAGCAATGGCCTTTTCAAAACCTTTCCGATGCTCGACAAGAATACAGTCGGTGGCCTCTTTTAAATCTCCCTGAATCTCCATCCTGGCCTTGGTCTCGGCCTCCAGGGCAGCTTTAAGTTGCTCGATCTCAGCTTGAGCCTTCGTGAGCTCCTCTTCAGCGCGAGCCCTGCCCTCTTCAGCTCGAGCCCTATTCTCCTCAGCAAATTTTGCCTGGGAGTTAAGCTCGGAGTTCTGTCCGTTCAGCTCGGCAATGGTAGTATTCAGGAGATTGTTGGCTTTGGCCAGCTCATCACACTCCGCGGAGGTCTGGGCAAAATCCCCCTTCAGCTTCTCAATAGAAGAAAATTCAGCTTCCGCTGCCGAGATTTCCTCTCGGTCTCCACCAAATCTCGGCTGCAAAAGCGAGCTAGAGCGGCAGCTCGGATGCAGTAGGCCGAGAGGGCCTCCATGCTAGACTGAGCCCCTTGTTGCCTAATTAACCGGAGATCAGCGGGCTTTAGGAAGTTCGAGTCGAAAGAAGGAAAGGGGTTGAAGTCTTCGCCCCAAAGGGTCGAGGTCCCTGCTTTTAGGGAAGTGTTGTACCTCTTCACCTCGATAGAAGGAGGGTTTTATTCTTCTCGCCCCGCAGTTCCCGTCTCGTGAGTAGTAGGGTGCGGGGGACTTGGGCGAGGAGGGGAAGAATCGTCGGTGTCAACTACCACCTCTACCCTCTTTCTTTTTTGAGGGGCGGATGATGAAGCCCCCTTTGCAGAGGCCTTAGTGGGGGCCGAAGGAGGTCTTTTCTTCTTCTTCTCGATCGAGGAGGGACCCTGACCCTCTTTCGCAGCCGCCTTTAAAAGCTTGGAGAAGTCGAATTTCCCCATAATGACTGTCAAAAAGAAAAATTGTTAGTGCAGAAACACATACATAAAATAGCTGAAAACTAAAAAGCCGAACACTTACTTTTAAGGTCGGCTCTTGGGGTGGATGAGAAGGGGAGTTTCAGAAGACGTCCACAATGGAGAGGCCGAGGAAGTTTTTCTAATGTATCTATATCCCGCCTATCCTCGGCAGGAAGGGATCGATATTCGAAACCGACGAATTTGGTAGGGGAAGACTGCCAGTATAAAGGGAACCTGGCGCATCCATTCTCATCAAAAAAATGGGAGGAGTGGGAGCTCGAGGGGCGAACTCGGAAGAAGCCAACTTTGAAGTCCTTTTACGAGGATGCGTATAGACTAAGCAGTCCTCTCCGGTTCAGCCCATTAAGGGAAATCCATCCCATTTTCTTACCAAACCTTGTTTGGTAGAAGTATAAAAATTTGGGAGTAGTGGGCTCCATCCCGATGTATTTACACAAAATTTGAAAGGCTTTCATAAAAGCCCAGCTGTTGGGATGGAGCTGAGTAGGTGCGACATTCATGGTTCTCAGAACGTCGCACTCAAACTCGGTGAAAGGAAGGGACACACGCAGCTGTGCGAACAGTGTTTTGTACATGTAGGTAAAAGGGGGCTCAAAAGGATGAGCCCTGAGGAAGACATACTCGGTACCCGAGCATGGGGAGCAAATAAACTCGGATTCGTCCCCGGACGCCGAGATATTAATCTGGGACCGAAGACGAACAATGGAGTCTGAAGTCTGAAAGTCAGAGAAATAAGTCCCAACCTCGCCTTTAACCCAGGTATACCCAGGAAGGGTAATATCGGGAACAGGGTCTTTTGGAACCCTTAGACGTTGTTTGCGAACAGCAGGTTTGGAAACTTGGGGGGAGGGAGAGCCAGACCCAGAAGAGCCAGACCCAGAGGAATCGGACCCAGTAGAATCAGACCCAGTGGAAGACGACCTGTTGGAGGACGGTTCCACCTGTCTGATGTTTGGTTCCTGTGAAGGAACAGAGGAAGTGGAAGGAGAACCCCCAATGGGGGAAACCTCGCGCTCAATCAGAGGCGAGGTGTTTGACTCAGAAGACTCAGACGAACTCATGTCTGGGAGCAGAAATTAAACTTAGAAGCGCGAAGAAGGGAAGAAGATTGGGCATACCTGAAGAATGACAGACAGGAGAGTGATGGCAGAAACTTGAAAAATGGAGGTGAAGGGCGAAGGAGGATAGGCAAGGTGGAGGGGAGTTGGAGTTAGGGGGGATATTTATAGCAGCTGCAGTTGACGACCCATGTTTCAGGAAGCCCAAAGGCGCGACTTTTGATTTTCCCCTCATTAAATGGGCGCGGAGCTCTAGGGTTAGTCACCTATAGCGTGCCGCAGAAGGATTATGGGAAATGATTGCCTTCTCTGACAGGAGGAAGGTTCAGTTGAAATGACAGCTGGGAATGGAGAAGTCTATGTGGCCAAAGAATAAGCTCGGTTTAATGCGTGCCAGCTCTTTCGCTTATTTAAGCTCAGAGCTCGGGGGGCTTGTGTACTGGCCGAAGATATAAGCCCAAGGATTGTCAGTACAGCCGAGCTCATTCTTGTAAGTGGGTCATGACCCGAATTCCTACTCGCACCGAAGACCTATTAATACACTCGACACCCGAGGATAACTACTCGGGCCTATTCCACACCAGACCACGAATGAAGATATCTCGGCCCCGAGCTATCCAATAAGAATCGATCGGGCCGAATATCTCGCTGGTCCAAATATCTCTCCGTATAACTCGGAGCCTTATCCTTATCATTGTCTAACAGCAATAACAATCCGATCCTAACAAATAGGATCTTAGTAACAGTCTCACTCAAACTGTTACACAAAAATATCTCTATAAATATGGGTCCTACCCCCTCACTTAGAACTACGTTTGCTTTGATTCCCATTTGGATACGTAGGAGCAGAATTCCAATTCTGTCAAGCTAATTCTAAAACACTCCCACAAGACCTTCTCCGGCCGAGTATCTCCCACCTGAGATATTTGGACGGAACAGAAAACATTACTAAACGTTAAATAGCGCCATTACTAAATATTAAATACCCAATTAAACATTACAACAAAAGAAATATCATTTATAATACAATGGACGATAGTAAAGCATAACCTAAATTAATTGGTTAAGATATGGAACATAAATTATAACCGCACGGATCCAAACCTCCACAATGTCCTCGTCTCTTTCCAATTTCCTTCCCCTCTTCCTCTTCCTCTTCCTCTTCCTCTTCCCCCTCCCATCTTCATGTAAGGTCTACTAAGAGTCTCCACTTAAACCAAAAAGAACATGAAGGTTGGTGATATGAAGTGGAAATCGATGAGAGTTCATTAATTTTTTTGGCTAAAATACAATTTCGGTACCTTAACTTATTTTTTAGATTCAGTTTGGTCCCTTAACTTTTAAAATGTCCAATTTGGTCTCTTAACTTATCTTTTAGATTCAGTTTGGTTCCTTAACTTTTAAAAGGTTCAATTTAGTCCCTTAATTTGTGTCTGTTGACCTAAATTAGTCTTATTTGTCAACGAGTCGGTAACAGTGTTAACCTTTTGAAAATCGGGTTAAAACTCACTAACAATTTAAAGGATCAGTTTGAATCTCGTTAACAATTTAAAAGACCAATTTGAAACAAGTTAACAATTTAAAGGATCAATTTGAAACTCATTTAAAACATAAGGGACCAAATTGAAACTCGTTTAACATTGTTAATGACTTTATTGACAGAGAGGACTAACTTGGGTCAACAGAAATAAATTAAGGGATCAAATTGAACCTTTTAAAAGTTAAGAAACCAAACTGAATCTAAAAAATATGTTAAGGGACCAGAATAGTACTTTAGCCAAATTTTTTTAAAGAATAATATGATAAGAGTAGTATTTAAAAGAATTTAATGGGTATACATTATCAATATAAAAAAAATTCACATTGACAATCAATCATAAACTATCATATCCTTAAAAATATTTTATTCTTATCATAATTATAATTATGTATGGTGATTTTTTATTGATTGTCAATATAAAAAAAAAATTACATTGACATTATATCAAAATAAAAAACCCAAATTCAATTTTGACACAAGGAAATTTAACCATTTTTCACTTTTATCCAACTAAGATTTGGAGCCCAAAGTCAATCACAGCTAGTGTATTTTTTGGAAACCTCAAACATGACCAAAAAAGAAAATCAACACTGGGCTTAAACAATTCAGTATAAAAGGAACGAACCCTCATATCATACCATAACCATAACCATAACCATAACCATAGTACCATACTGCTCGTCACATGATCCAAAACAAGGCCCTGGCCTTGGCACCCATTCCATGACTGCAGACACAAGACTAACAAAACTTGTAGCAGATGGTTTATACAAAGAAGCTCTTCACCTATTTTCCCACCTCCACTCTTCCTCCCTCTACACTCCTCACTCCTTCACCTTCCCACCTCTCCTCAAAGCATGCGCCAAGCTCCATTCACCTTCCCATGGCCGAATCCTCCATGCCCATCTCCTCAAAACCGGTTTCCAATCCGACCCTTTTGCTTCCACAGCCCTCACTGCCATGTATGCCGACAACAAATGCTATTTCTCGGATGCACTCAAGGTGTTCGATGAAATGCCTCAACCAAATTTGGTTTCTTTTAACGCCTTGCTTTCTGGATTCTCACGAAATGGGTGTCGTGGTGAAGCTATGAGGGTGTTCAGGCGAATTGGGTTGGGGACTTTGGGGTGGAACTCGGTCACCATCGCGAAGTTTGCTTCTTGCTTGCAACGCAAGCAACCACGTCAAGGAGGCGCATTGCTTGGCCTTGAAGATAGGGGTTTCATCGGATGTATACGTGGCCACCTCACTTGTCACCGCATATTCGAATTGTGAAGAGATGGTTTTCGCAACTAAGGTGTTTGAGGGATTGGTTGAGAAGAATGTGGTTAGTTACAATGCCTTCATATCAGGGTTGTTGCTGAATGGAGTTCCTCGTGTGGTTTTGGGTGTGTTTAAGGACATGATCAGGAGGGAGTGTTTGGAGCACAAACCCAATTATGTGACTTTGGCGTCAGTTCTTTCTGCATGTGCTAGCCTCTTGTATGTTCGCTTTGGAAGGCAGGTTCACGGGCTCGTCGTGAAACTTGAAGCCACCGATGAGGTTATGGTAGTGACTGCACTTGTGGACATGTATTCCAAGTGTGGTTCATGGCATTCTGCTTTTGATGTATTCAAGGCTCTAGAAGGGAACAGGAGGAACTTGATCACTTGGAACTCCATGATTTCTGGGATGATGATGAATGCACAGAGTGAGAGAGCTGTTGATATGTTTCAGAGACTAGAGTCTCAAGGGCTGCAACCTGATTCAACAACTTGGAACGCCATGATCAGTGGTTTTGCACAAGAAGGGTTGTGTGTGGAAGCTTTTGAATACTTCAGGAAAATGCAGTGTGCTGGTGTGGCTCCATGTTTGAAAACTCTTACCAGTCTTTTGTCAGCGTGTGCAGATTCATTTGCATTAAGGCATGGAAAAGGGATACATGGGTATTCTATAAGAGCAGATATTAATAGGGATGATTTTTTGGCAACTGCACTAGTAGATATGTACATGAAATGTGGCCATGCTTCTTGGGCACGTGGGGTATTTGATCAATTTGATACAAAACCAGATGATCCAGCATTTTGGAATGCAATGATAGGAGGGTATGGAAAAAATGGAGACTATGAGTCTGCCTTTGAAATCTTTGATGAAATGTTGGTAGAAATAGTTCAACCAAATAGTGCAACATTTGTTAGTGTCATATCTGCTTGCAGCCACACGGGTCAGGTTGATAGAGGATTACAGGTTTTCAGAATGATGGTAAGAGAGTATAGCTTGAAGCCAAAGGCTGAGCATTTTGGTTGCATGGTTGACCTTTTAGGTCGATCCGGTCGGTTGGATGAAGCTCGAGACCTGGTGCAAGAATTGGTAGAGCCACCTGCATCTGTTTTTGCTTCTTTGCTTGGTGCATGCAGGTGCTACCTAGATTCCAATCTTGGGGAAGAAATGGCCATGAAGCTTCTAGAAATAGAACCAGAAAACCCAGCTCCTCTGGTGGACTTGTCTAACATATATGCTGGGTTGGGAAGATGGAGGGAAGTAGAAAGGATAAGAGGGATAATTACTGATAAAGGATTGAACAAACTCTCTGGCTTTAGCATGATAGAAGTTGCATGATAATTGTTTGTACAGAAAAACTTTAAATGAAATGTTCTCTCTGATAACATAAGATTTTGTTACATTTGGAGTGTTCCATCTATTTAAACATTCATAGAAATCACTGATTCAACATCTCTGTCACTGCAATTCCATAGTAATCATCAAAATGGTAAGCAGGTTCGGTGATGAAACAAGATATTACATCTCTCAGTGTAATGACTCCGATTACTTCATCCTGTCCATCTACTGCATAAATCCTGTGAATAGACTGAGAAGCAAGAGTGTGGATCACGCTCTGCACTGTTGAGTCAGGCTTGCATGTTATGGGCCCAGTAACTTTTCCAGCTTCTTGGTTTAAGGAGATAGTTTTGCTTATGAAATCCATCACGGTGAGCTTCCTGAAAGTCAAAATAAAGGGATGGTGAAGCAGAACTTTTCAGTTGAGTAATCATTTCTCTTACTGTCTTAAAAACTTGTGTGATGGCCAGAGTTGTACCTATTGTTTGTATTTCTTAAATAAATAAATAAAAATTCCATTCGCACAATCATACTAAAATGTATATTAAGTGGACAATCATATCAACCCTAGTTGGATGAGATATTCTTTTTTAACTTGTTATTTTGTTTGATTATCCTCTTCTTTTTTTCTCCTTTTTTATTTTGTTTTTACCAAATATGCAAGTATCTTATATATGCCTTCCCTCCAATACCCAATTTTTTTATGTTTTTTCCTGAAAGAATTTTATTTTGAAACTGCAAAAACCATTTTACATCTTATTTTGGAGTTGTATAGTATTTGCATATATGTCTCCCTAATTATTGTCAAAGATGCTTACCATGCAGGTTCATGATTTTCTACTTGGCCTTACCTAAAATTGGAGAAAAGCTCAGGCCTTAGTAGCAAGTATCTGATGTCTCTTATACTCAAGTTTCCAACAATTCTCTTATTTGGCCCGTCTACTACAGGAAGACCACCGATTTGATTATCCCTCATCTGCTTGAAAGCTTCAAGAATCAATTCGTTGCTCTGGATGCTAATAACCTGGCCAGGAAGAAATAATAAGTTTTCAAACCTTCAAACTAGCTGAAAACTTAAAACACTGATGATACTTACCTCATCAGGAGACATAAATGGAAGTCCCATATCAGATATAGGCCTTTCTCCAATGCAATCAAACCAATCTCTTCCTTTGCATCCCTCAAGACCTTGAACAACTGCAGATTGAGTAATGAAGTTCACAATGTCAGGTTTTCCTGGTTCTATCACTGGCACATTCCTCAGCCTATATTTTGAGAGAAGCAGCAGGACAGTCAACATAGTGCTATTTGCTGCTACTGGAACAAAAGGAGCCCATCGATATGATTTAAGTATTGATCGCACCTGAAACAAAAAATCAACATAAATGTATCTTCTCTTCTGACATGGAGCTAATAAAAAGACTTGGCTGATCTACAATTAGCTTAATTTATGTACACAAACAAAGAAAGTTTCCCAAATGGATTGTGCAGAAACACAGCCATTATTCTTCTGTGAAATGGATATGATTGACAACCAGCAGTAGCACAACTTCAAAATTTCTTCCCAACCAGGAAGAAAGTTTATATCAAGAATTCAATATACAAAAAGCTAACATCAGCATAAAAGACTAGAACTTGCAGTTTAATTCCAGAATCACCAGCTGTCATCATCATGCGTACCGTTGTTGACTTGAAGGGTTCTTCTTGCAGTATTACTTTGTAAAAATCCCCACCCAGATTATCAGCAACTTGAGGAGCATCTTTTCCCATCCCTTTATCTGTAGCAAAGCCACCAGCCACTGCAGCGCCTGCCGCAGCAGCAGTTAGCCCAGCAATTGCAGCAGGACCTGTCACTCCCAATGCTAGTGCTCCTAGAGCACCAATAGATCCCACACCAACTCCAGCAGCTGTTGCTGCACCGGCTGATAGGGCGGCCGCAGCAATATCTGCACTCTCCATCACCCAGAGAATGATAGCTGAATAATCTATGATGCCAAGGTACCTGTCTCTCCAATTTGTACTAGTTCCTGCATTTGGATCTTTAACTGGTGCTGCTAAAATGTTGCTTTCAGATAGAATCTTAACCGCTTCACCAATGGGTGTGTCTGCTAGAATTTCAATCACTACCAAAGTGTTGTACAGGTTGTTATTTTGGTCGTGGAAATCTAAAATCTCTGACTCGCATTAAAGACATAAGGTTGATAGTGATAGAATGCCTTAATCTCCTTACCTTTTCCTCCTGGAACTCCTGGAAAAGAAGAAACAGGAATGTTTGCAAATGCATCTGTCAACGTCTCCTGCAATGCCTTTGGTAATTTCTTTCTGGATTGGATGGTTTCGTAGTAGTCTTCAAACTTTGAAACTTTGGTGCTTGTTCTTACATCCTGTGCTTGCTCCATATTTGGAACTAAAGGCACTTGTTGGTATTAATTGATTAGCTAATAATTCTCATGAAATTTCAGAATTGTAGCTGTAGAAATATCTAAAGTTCTAGACCCTGTTTACTTCTTGATTTACTGCACGTTTATTGAAAATATAGCTATGAGCTATCCCTTTCTGCTGTAAGGTTAACAAGAGTGATGGGATTTTGTTAAATCTTTTCAACAGTATGTTAAATATTATATATATATCTATATGGATTTAATTGATATACACTGACAGTGTAAAGATTTTTTACACTATCAACCAATCATAAATTGACAAATCATTAAAAATCTTTGACTCTTATCCTAACAACCTTAATAGTTATTTATATCATGATTTTTGATTGGTTGACAGTATAAAAAACTTTACACGGACAATGTATAGTAATTAAACTCTATATATATATCCACCAAATATATATATATATATATATATATATATATACATACTCAGTTCCTGTTCCCCCATATGACAATATAAGTGCACAAGACGAATGCATACAACCAAACCTTCTTTTGAACTGTGAAGATAAAACATATATACTATTATCATTATGTTCTGTTGAACTCTCAAATGTAAATTATCCCAGGATTTTGTTTCTCTCATGTATGAGGATGAAATGAGTAATTGACTGAAAATTCTATATGGCTTGATTCCATGGTTTCATGTGGCAAGACTAATTATTACATTTTTCTTTTGGTTGGAAGATTATACTCATGGAAAGGCGTCTTGGGCTCTGATACCCTGGAAGATTACTCTTATCATCACCTATCTTATATATTCTGATAGGACATAACAAGAAGAGATAAACTCTCATTTCTTCCTAATTTGATCATTGATTGACACGGCCTAATCAAAATAATTGTGAATTAAAACGGTTTATGAATTTACATCACAATATTAGGTGAAGAAATTGTTTATCCTAGTTGGAAAACATAAACATGAAACTGATTAGGGTAACCACAAAAATCAATAAACAAGCGTAGTGCAGTTCTAAACATTTTCATATAATGCTTCTAAATTGTGATGCATGAACAACGGGTCAAATGATTTGAAAGCATGAACAGATAAGCAATTGGTAAAAGATAGAACGTTCCTTGACGTACCTATAAGTCCGTGAATGGTAGTGGATTCAGACCCCCATTAGAGTTCTGTGATCTAAAAAATTTAGAAGCGGTTATGTTTGGTTTTGTGAATGAATGCTGGGGGTTGCTAGCAATGCCAAGTGTTGTTATGAGACATGTGTTAAGGGCTATTTGAAACATTTGTTAACTGCTAATTGGTTTTCATCCATTCAGCAGTATACTGCTGGTTTGATCTTCACATCAATAAACACCGAAGCCTATTAATGGCCCATGGTTTTTTGGGGGGCTAAGATGTAATTGTACATTGATTAGAATTCAACTAGAGTTCGCTGACAAAATTTGTGTAAAATTATATAGGTACATTAGGTGTTGACGTGTTGTTTTTCAATAGAATTAAGATATATGTAATAATTCATATGATAATTTTATTGAAAAACAACATAATATATTTATAAAATTGTATCTAAATTTTTTCCTTTTAATATCACCTTCCATGAAAAGTAAGTGTAATGATATAAACCTAGGCGGTGATCATATTTTATAAAATAAAATGAATGATGAGTGTAATTAAATTAAGGGTCTTGCTAACCAGTGTCCTAAGACCATCCTCATCGCAGGTGTTTGCCGAGGTGTTTAAATCTTTAAATAGAACCGGTGCTTAAAATTTCCCAGCAATGGAGCAGGTGCTTAATAAGCATGGATCTTTCACAAACATCGAGTGCTTGTGGTGACCCGTGACATTTTTTTTAATTCAAAATAATTGAAACTTTAGGGGGTAGCAGTTGGAAAACGGTTAAATTTATGACCGTTTGGTCTTATTTTTATTTTTTAATGTGCCAATTACTTTGTATAGATATGTGATGAACTTCCATTTTTTTACACAACCAAACTATCTAAATTTTCTCAATCATATTCTCATAGTTTCTCAAAATTTATCCTTATTTTTTTTGCTCAAACTTTCATCTCACACAATGGATCCTGATCAAGCCAATATCAATTCCTTCTTAAATTTCATGCAAAACTATCAACGACTCAATTCCTTCTTGTGGAACATATCTGGGAACGTTTTGGGCGAGATAATCAGCAAAATTGAGTTTTCAGTTAGATATGTAATTTCATAATTTTATTGTCTTCATTTTGTCAGTTCATCGTTTGTAGTTTCATAATTTTAAATTTCATCATACGTTCTAATTTTTAGTACAAATTTTTTATTTAATAAAAAAATAATTTGTATATTAAGAGTTACTGGTGGGGATTTTAAAAAATAATATAATTTTATAATTGTAAGGATGTGGGGTCATTGGTGGGGTCCATTTAAGAACTTTTTAAGAATTGTTTTGGTGGAGATATGTGGTGCTTAAGTTATTAAAAGTAAAAATGAGTGATGTGTAATGATGACCATTTAAGAATCCCAAAATAGGGTGCTGGGATGTGAATATTCTAAGGGCTTGTTTGGTGGTCAGGATAGGATAAGGGCAGATAGGATAAGAGAACATGATAGGAGTATGATAGGATATGAACAGGATAAACTGTTATCCTATCCGACGTTTGGTATCCACCAGATAACCAACTGGACAACATTATAATTTAAGTATGAATTTTAAAATTTTTCGTTTTTATTCTGAATGTTTTCATCTTTTATTAGATTTAGTTTTTTTTATATAATTTTCAGTATTTAAATTTATATAAAAAGACAAAATTATCCTTATGATAAAATTACATATAATTTTTTAAATATTGTCAAACTAAAATTAATTTTTTATATTTTTAAATATTCATTTTTTGTTTTTAATTTACATATAGTTAAATTATTAGAATAATTTTTTATATTTTACAGTTTTTAAAAATAATATAAAATAATAAAATTAGCATTGTGATAAAAATAAATAAATTTTAAAATTAATTATTAATATTTTTATTATTTTAAATATTTTATATTTTATTATACTTTTTTTTGGTAATCATGTTAAATTTTATTATACTTTAAATTATTATTTTATTATACTTTAATTATTTTATATATTAATTATTTTTATATTTTATTATACTTTAAATCACCCTATCCTACTTGTTACCAGAAAAAAATACCATATCATATCCTGTTGAGTGCTAACCCAACCCTCCCCTCAGGATAGAATTTTAACTAGATGGACAAGATATGATAAGTGACAGGATTGCATTATCATATCCTGCCGGCTCACCAAACAACAGTTTCAGAGAGGATATGATAGTTTATCATATCTTGTCTCTCTTATCCTGACCACCAAACGTGCCCTAAGGGTATTGGTTAAGGAATCCAAAGATAGAAATTTCTTATTGAAAAGTGTAACTTTTAATAGTTCAATGCACTAGTGCAATAAGTGATTTTTACGTCAGTTAAAATTGATTTTTTACGTCAGAATACTGACTGACGTAAATACAACTGACGTTAAAAGTTAAAATTTTAACGTCAGTTGAGAACTGACGTTAAATATAAAACTATTAACGTCGGTTCTTTAACACAACTGACGTTAATTTTGTCAAAATTAACGTCAGTTCTTTAACACAACTGACGTTAGTTTTGTTAAAACTAACGTCGGTTGTTATAAAGAATTGACGTTAAAGGTCTTAAGTTTAACGTCAGTTGTAATAAACAACTGACGTTAATAGTGTAATGTATATTTTATAAAATACTATTAACGTCGGTTGTTTGTACAACTGACACTAATAGTATTTTTTTTAAAAAAATCCAGTTTTAAAATATCACTCCCCTCGGCTATCCCTGCATTCAGTAAATATCCCAGTAACACAGAATATCACACACATTACAGAATTGCAAAGGAAAAATGGAACAATGATCCATATGTATCTGTTCAAAAACAATATATATTTATTAACATAGGTTATAACTCAAAATAAATACAGAAATATAAATAAAAATAAATGTATACTAAGTTTAAACTACCTATATCAATATCCCTTCGTGATGATCATCACGAGTGGCATGTACATCGTCCACCCGTGTCTCCTCGATTATAGTAGGCATGTTTGTTGAAAAAGAAGGAGTCTCAGGAATATCAAGATTTGAATCTTCATTTTCATCACTACAATTATACATGCTTTTTCCTTGGAGAACCACGGACAACCTTTTGTTAGAAGGATCAGTGATGTAGAACACTTGTTTTGCTTGGGAAGCCATTATGAAAGGCTCATTTATATGACCTAACTTGTTGAGGTCTACCAATGTGAACCCCAATTCGTCGGTTTGTACACCACCGTTACTATCAACCCACTTACATTTAAATACCGGCACCGTAAGCTTAGTGTAATCGAGCACCCAAATATCTTCAATATATCCAAAGTAAGGTCTCGGTGCTTTAACGGGTTTTGTGTCATTTGCACTAGAGAAGTGCATTGCTTCGGCCACGATCACAACCCCACTATTTTGCATCGTACTCTTGTTATCATGTTCCTTTGTATAAAAGGAAAAGTTATTTATGTCGTATCCGCTCCAACATATGACGTTGAAGCTAGGCCCACGTGCTAGCCATCTTACGTCATCAGAAGTAGTACTACCATCCTTAAGCATTTCTTCCTTGAACCATGGTAAGAAAGTCTTGTTATGCTTGTTCAACAACCACCTTTCGCTCATTCGAGGGTTTTCTTGATTGACTTTTCTTTTATGTTCTAATAAGAAAGGCTGAACACATTCGATGTTGTTCAATACATACAAATGTGCTTGAAGCACTTCCTCCCGATCCTTCCTATTAATTCTTAAGCCATGTGTACCCTTACCTTGACATCTGATCTCATCATGCCGAGGCTTAGGAACCCCTATAGGATCCGTGTTATGAAGGTAGTTCGAACAAAACTCAATAGCTTCTTCTGCAACATACCTTTGAACAATAGATGCTTCCGGACGATGAGGATTCTTCACGTACCCTTTCAAGATCTTCATGTAGCGCTCAACTGGGTACATCCATCTCAGAAAAACCCGGCCCACATAATCTAATCTCCCTCACCAAATGAACAATTAAGTGAACCATTATGTCGAAAAAGGAAGGAGGAAAATACATCTCCAATTGGCACAAGATTGTAGCAGCCTCAACTTCCAAGTCATCCAACATACGGGGGTCAACGACTTTGCTACATATAGAATTGAAGAATGAGCACAACCGAGTAATGGCATGTCTCACATTTTTTGGAGTAATACCACGAATAGCAACGAGCAGAAGTTGTTGCATCAAGATGTGACAATCATGAGACTTTAAGCCAACCAATTTAAGATCACTAGAGACAAGCCTCTTCATATTTGAAGAGTAACCATGTGGAACTTTGATGCCACAAGACACCATGAGAAACTTTGTTCTCTTTTTTTGACAAAGTATGACATGCTGGCGGCAAATAAGTCCGTTTACCATCCTCAACAACTGGAGCTAACTGCTCTCGTATACCCATAGCAACGAGGTTGAGACGAGCATTCACACCATCCTTTGTCTTGCCCTGAATGTTGAGAAGCGTCCCGATCACACTATCACACACATTTTTCTCCACATGCATCACATCAATGCAAGTAATCGACATCAAGCTTGCGCTGAGATGGAAGATCAAAGAATATCGACCTCTTCTTCCATATGTTTTTCTCAGCAGCTTTACCTTTCTTTTTGGACTTGCCGAATATAACATCGATGCCCTTTACCCTCTGATAAACCTGCTCTCCAATTAAGGCCGTCGGCGCTTCTTCTGTCTCTTGGCATCCATTAAAAGCTTTTTTCATCTTACGATATGGGTGATCACTTCTAAGAAATCTCCGATGCCCAAGGTAAACAGTCTTCTTTCCATGATGCAACTGAGTGTAGCATGTGCCTTCTTCACATATAGGGCATGCTTTATGCCCCTTGACACTGTACCCGGACAAGTTACCGTATCTTTGGAAAGTCGTTGATGGTGCAAAATAACATGGCACGAAGCTTGAAAGTCTCATGAGAATACCCATCAACTACATCAACACCTTCCACCCACAGCGTTTTCAAGTCTTCAATCAAGGGACCTAGATAAACATCTAAGTCATTTCCCGGTTGCTTTGAGCCCGAAATCATGATAGACAACATCATGTATTTGCGCTTCATGCACAACCAAGGGGGCATGTTGTAAATTACCAACAGAACAGACCATGAACTATGAATACTACTCATGTTACCATAAGGATTCATTCCATCCGTAGCAAGTCCAAGCCTTAGGTTTCTTGGCTCATCGGCGAAATCCGGAAACATAGTATCGATATTCTTCCATTGAATAGAATCAGCAGGATGACGAACCTTTCCATCACGTTTCCTCTCATCATTATGCCATCTAAGATTCTTTGCATCTTTCGCATTGGTAAACAATCGCTTGAACCTTGGAATTATTGGAAGATACCACAACACCTTTGCAGGAGGACCCTTTTTTCTCACATCATCAAGATCATCATCATCACCACCACCCTTCACTTTGTATCGTGATAACCCACATTTGGGGCAATCGTGATTGTCTTCATGCCGGTGTACAATGTGCAATCATTGGGGCATGCGTGTATCTTCTTATACTCCATACCCATAGGACACAATACCTTCTTGGCCTCATAGTTACGGTCAGGCAATGTGCTGTCCTCCGGAAGCAAGTCTTTCAACACTTCAAGCAATTCCATGAAGCTTTTATCGGTCCAACCATTTCTCGCCTTCACACAAACCAATTTTAGCACCGGCGACAACCGTGTATGAGTAGTACACCCTGGATATAAAGGCTTATCCGCATCACCGCACAACCTATCATACACATGAGCTCGATGAAAATATTCTTGTCCAATATCACGGATCATGTCCTCTACTCGATCATCCTCCATATCTACGTCAACGTCCTCACTTTGGGAGACACTTGCCGTACTACTCAACAACACATCACCATGCCATATCCATCTTGTATAACTCAAGCAAATCCCTTCACAACTCAAATGAGTACGTATATCATTCACCATACATTTCCTCGTATTCAAACACTTGACACAAGGACAACAGAACATTCCATTACTATTAGGAACATTCCTTTGACCAAATTCTATAAATTCTCCCACCCCCTTCAAATACTCAGCACTAGTGCGCTTACAAACCATCCAACTACGATCCATAACTAGATAGGTCCTGTAGATATACAAAACATATATCCAATATAAGGACAATATGGGAGATTGAAAACTATAGTTTTTGAAGATTGTCAAGCACTGGTCACGGCCTGGCAGTGATGTCCATCACGGCCGTAACGTGCCAACTGAACCAGACCATCACAGGCAGAACTGATCACGGCCTAACCGTGATGAGCATCACGACCGTGACAGATCAACCAGCAGAGCAACATGCACTCAAATCCAAAAATAGAGACGTACATTCCAAGCAACTCAAACTCACGGTTTCAAGTTTCAACTACTGAGACTACAATTTCAACATACACTCAAAACCAAAAATAAAAAAATGTTCCCTAAAGACTCACCAGAAATAGGTGCTCGTGTGGTGGTGGGGAGGGGAGCTCGAGTGGTGGCCAACATTCGATGTGGTTACTGAGAGCAGAGGGACAAGGAGAGTTAGTGCGCGGGAAGGGGAAAGAGAGATGTCAAGTTATTGCAAAGAATGAATGGAAAGACAGAGTTAGGGTTAATAGTGTACCTCACGGTAGTGGCGAAGAAGCCCTCACGGTGGTTGCGGTGGAGATGAGCTCGCGATTAGGGCAGAGTGAGAGTGAGAGTGAGAGTGAAGGTTGAGAGTGAGGGTTGAGCGTGATGGAAATAGAAAAGAGACGTACAGAGCGAAGTGCAGAAGGCGCGCGGGTGTAAACCAAAATAAAACAACATTTGACGTCAGTTGTTTGTAAAGACTGACGTTAAAGGTCGTATATTTAACGTCGGTTGTCTTAAGAAACTGACGTTAAAAGTGTATACCTTTATCCAAAAACATTAATTCCTTTGACTATTTATTTAATTGAAGTAAAAATAAAACTTTTAACGTCCGTTGTATTAAACAACCGACGTTAAAAATAAATATTTTTTATTTTAAAAGCACTTTTAACGTCAGTTTTTGAAAACAACTGACGTTAAAAGTGTATATCTGCAAAAAAAATCATTCCTTTGACTACTGTGCTAACCCATGCACCTTGAAACTTAATCCTCTTAATGAGCATTAAGTTTATAGATAAGTTTTCAAGAAAATCAGAGAGACTCTATTCTCTATATAAAGTGTCATTCTTCAGATCGATCAGTAAATACACCCTCTTCTTTTCCTCTATATTTCGTGCGTTTTCTATTCCTTCACAATATGGTTCTTTCACATTTGAGACTTTTGTTATTTCTTCCTATACCTATACTTAAAGGTCTCTGTCTTAATGGTCAAAAAACTTCTGAGGTTGAGTAAATCACATAATATGACTCCCTCACTTTATTCCATCTCCTCCCCAAGCGACTGTGGATAAAGCACAAATGGAGCATCAAGGACTTCAAATGAGCAGGGGGGGATCGATGCATCCATTGGAGTTTCGAGGACAGAACTGAGAAGAAATTGATGTTGAAGCATAAACTTTTTAATATTTTAGTGCTATGTTGCAGAAATTTTTTATCTTTTAATCATGTAATTGTAACTTATGAATCGCTTCAATGAGATACGATTTGATTATACATATAACACTTTTATGTTAAGTGTTTATTTATTTTAATTTTCACAAGAATATGTTTACTAATTCAAGCTAATTAATGAAGATTAAAAATAAACTTGTTTAATATTTACACAAGTTTATTTTTAATCTTCATTAAAAATAAACTTGTTTAATATTTACACAAGTTCTTTACACAACTGACCCAAATAGTGATTTAATATTTACAAATTGCCACCACCTCATTTTTAACGTCAACTTAATTTATGACTGCCAAGTTCCCGTATATTACATTATTTCCAATATTCATTCTGCACGTTTATAATTTATAGGATTATTTACGCGCCTATTTATTATACTGAAGTAAAAACCACACTTTTAACGTCAGTTGTATAAAAAACTGACGTTAAAAATAAATATTTTTTATTTTAAAAACACTTTTAACGTGAGTTGTATTAAACAACTGACGTTAAAGGTGTATAAGTTTCTGCAAGAATTCATTCCTTTGACTACTGTACTACTTACCCATGCACCTTGTAACTTAATCCTCTTAATGAGCATTAAGTTTATAGGTAAGTTTTCAAGAAAATCAGAATAGCTTAGTAACTTCATCCCCTGCTCCTATAAATAGTTTCCTTCCATCCTTTTAATTTTCTGCTTCACAATATGGCTCTGTCGTGGAGATTAACTTCATCGCTCTTTCTTCCTATTCCTAGACTCAAAGATTTTTGTCTTAATGGTCAAACAACTTCTGAGGTTGTGTAAATCACATAACATGGGTGATAAGGTTGTGTAAATCACATAGTGTGAGTTGCTCACCTTATCATATTTCCGGAGAATCGGCAGCTACAGCACCAGAACGTCAGCTTTGGAAGCAAATGACTGTTCCAAGACCATTACTGAAACAGATCGGGTGCACCCTTGCTCAGCCGCTCTGGAAAACTCGATCGCTCGACTCTCCTCTCTTGCTCACCCGTGAAGGGAACGAAGCCTCAACAAATGTTTAGGATTTTAAACCCTTTCAATGTAACTTTTTATAGGATTTTAAACCCTATCAATGTAACTTTTTATAGGATTTTAAAGGATTTTAAACCCTTTCAATGAATGAGATCCGGTTTGGGTTATTGATTCAACTTATACTTCGCACATATATTTTAGTTTTCAAAACAAACACAAAACATCAAAGCAATTGTGAAACTGAAACTTTGAGGAAGGTAATGCGGAAGGATATACTAGATAAAAAAATTATTAAAATAACATTTAACGTCTGTTGATGAAAGAGCAGATGACGTTAAAAGGTTCACTTTTAACGTCAGTTGTTTATTGAACTGACGTTAAAAGTGAGTCACTTCACTTTTAACATCAGTCCTTACAACAACTGACGTTAAAATTGAATTAATGAAGTCTGATATTTACAAAACTGTCACCGCCTCCTTTTTAACGTCTAGCTTTTGGTTAACTGGTGTAAAATTTTACCGTCTAATGTATATTTTCCACTAGTGATGATTTAAATACACCACTTTCCTATACAATTTTTCTATGTTTGGTTTCTTAACCGATGTCCTTAGGGCACTGGTTAGCATTTCCCTTAAATTAAATATCAAAAAATAAATGTAGTTTCCCATTTAAAAATTATTTCCCCAAAAGCTATAATCGCATTATACTTTTCTTGATCCTATATATAACCAAATCTGATAAGTGCCTATTTTCTTAACCAGAAATGCTAAACAGTACGAGTGTTTGGTACGAAAGGGAACAATCAGTGCCATTTGTCAAGAATTTATTTTTATTTTTAACTGTTTGTTTATTAAACAAAGTAAAAGTAACATAAATTGATAACTCATTCGTACTATTTTGATGAAAATAAATTCGTCCGAGGTAGCAATGCTGTTCAAGAAATAGCAACTTCAGAGACGGCATATATATATATATATATATATATATATAGTCTGTAGATAGATGATGTCATGCTCTCATTCACAGATGACAATAATTTGGACACTGCTAGAGGTGATGGAAATATGATCGAGTTTTCTTGTTGACCATTACTAAATAGAGAAGTTGCTCGTTAAGGAATAAAAAATAAAAATTTTATATTGAAAAGTGAAATATTGAATATATTGAAAGTTTAAAAGTCATGCTTCCTAATACAAAATGACTAGTCAAGACCCTTAAGAGAAAAGGAAGACATATTCGAGTTCAGTGCTGCACTCCCAGCAACATCATTTTCTCTTACCTTACTACCACCACCACCTGCTCCATTGCCAACATATGTTGTGAGAGCAGTGGCTAATAATGCTGATTGAAACTTTTGGTTGCTTGTGATTGCCTTGGTTGCAGCAATAATGGAATCTGGCAAAGACTGTCGTTGAGAAATGGTGGTGTTGCTCATGTAAACAGGTTGATGGAGATGCCCTTGATGAAATGGTTGCTTTCCAGAGTTTATTACATAACCACCTTGGTTTCTATTTTGGGTTAGTGTTCCATTGTTAAAGTAACCACTATAGCTGCTCCAATTAGGTGACTGTGGCATGCTAGATTGTATAGGAGAGAAGCCTGAAGAAATATTAAGGTTTGTTGATGATGAATATTTTGGTATGTATGAGAAGCCTGAGATAAGATTTCCAGAATGAGAGGAATTATTAATTGGTGGTGCAGTAAGGTCAAGAGTGATTGTAGGGTGAGAATTTGTGGTTGAAATAGAGGAGTTGGGGAAGTAGTATTGCTGGGATCTTGAAATTTGGTTATAAGTAGAAAAGTTTAGAGCATTAGGGTTGTAAGCAGCACTAGAATTGATAATAGGGGCTATATCTGAATTGGTTAGTACTCCTTGTTGTGAACTCAATGAAGGAGATTGAAGCATGGAAGCAGCTGCAGAAGTTGTGGAGGCCATAGCAGTGGCTGAAATAGGAAGTGGGTGATTGTGGGTTCCTTCATAGGTGGTAATCAAGATGGACATATCATCAGCACATCTTTGCACCTGAAAATTTGAGAAGCAATTAAGGTTAATTACTAGTTTTGGTGATTATCTTTTGGGTATCCAATTTCAAGTTTTTTCAGTTATAAAATCGATAAAAATACAGTTGTTAACAAAATTATGGAAGTTAATGGTGTCCCTAAGGATGAGTTGTCACATATTTATTGGTTATTTATTTTATCATAAATGTATCTTATAGTATATCATATCTTATCTTATAGTAAAAATTCACACGATCATTTGAGGAAAAGATATAACATATTTTATCTTGGTGTACTAAACACTTTTCCCATCAATAATATCTTGTTACATAAGTTAATATTTAATGTAATATATTTTTTTTATAAACAATTTTTTTTCTATTATAAATAACAAAAGGATACTCCAACCCATGTATAAAAGACTGAACCTAAAACACCACCTAATGTAAATGAAAGACTACCCTAGAATTAGGATAGTATTCTCTTTACAAAAGTTAATGCTCCAAACCAAATAAAACCGGAAAAAAAGCCTAATTAAGTAAAGTATGATAGCCAAAAATGAAAAATATAGAATATGTTACAAAATATTATTAATACATGGATACAGGATTTGGTATATCAAAATGAGACGCGCGATAGTATCATTTTGGAAAAACAATTTAAAAAGTAAAATCCGAAAGAAACCAAAATTAGTAATATAAGAATGCATGCATCATATCTAGTTTCTTTGTCAATTTCCAATCTTCTCGTTTTCTTTTGTTAGTTATCCAAAACCAAACCATTGGAGAAGTCGTACCTGTTTTCTCACAGGACAAGATGGAGATACAGTGCATCGATAGTAAGCTCGGGGGCATGGATTTCCTTTTGCTATTTTTTGTCCATATTTTCGCCATTGGCACCCATCATTCATCTGAATAAAAATTTAAGAAAGCTCTAATTTCAGCTTTGATAGAAGTCAAAGAATATATTACCACGCACATATAGGATATTATGATGCTAATAATCTGATTTCATTTTTTGTTCAGAGTTAATTGCACCTTGATAAATTATGCATTTATTTGCATTTTTCTCTTCTAATATTAATTAGTTTTCGTTAGGGTTTATAATCTTTTGATTTTGGATTATATAAAGTGATATTGACAAAAACCAATCCTATATATTGTCAAGAACAAGCATGCATTATCTTATGAACATGATATGTTACTAACCGTTTGGGTATCACATCTGGCTCTAATAGAAACCCTAGCCTTCTTGAGCTGAGTCTGTTGAGATGCTTCACTTTTATCCCCATTTCTCATTGTCTTCAAAACTTTGCTAGGTGGCCACATCTCAGTTGGTTCCTCTTCCTTCCCTTCTTCATTGTGATCAAAGCTACTTTGGGGGGTAGGATTATTTGTAACTTCAGCTTGAACTTCTGATGAAGGGTCAAATTTGATATCTAACCCAAGTGCAAGTCCTTTATTGCAATCCTCATGATAATCTAATTCTCTCTTTTCAATTCTATTGTTATTCTTTTTCTCATCCATGGTTGGTTGGCCTTTTGATGATGATATCCCAAGAGAAAGGGAGACAACTTCACTTTCTTCATGAATAGTTGTTGTAGCTTTGGTGGTAGCCTCTTCTTGTTTATCTTGTTGAAGGATGTCAAAGAAGTTGGTTTGAAGTGATTGATAATCCTTCACAAGCCGTGCCAATAAGAACTTCAACCTCTCATTTTCTTGTCTAACCTCTCCCATTTCACCCTTGGTTGATTCAAGCTTTTGAACCTGCATGTTATAATGAGATCAGTGATAAGACTATAATAGCAAGTTTTCCACTTTTGTGTGTGAGAGGGAGGTTCTTACTTTTTTTTTTATAAGCAAAAAATTGTATTGAATAAGAGTACTAGTGGTACTCTAACCCAAATACAAAAAAAACAGGGAAGAGCATGACTAATATAAGTATAATACTGCTAAAACATAGCAGTATGATTATTACACAAGCCAGGTCCAAAAAAGCCACCAAGAGATACAAACATAATAACAACAACAACAAAAAAAAAGCGCAGAACAACAACTAAAAGCTACTAAACACAAAACTGCATCTTTAGGGATAATTCCTTAAGCAACTACTAAAGACTCTAAAGCCTTGGAAAACCTCGTCACATCAGAAAAAAATTATGTAGCTCAATGACCCAACAATACGCACATGTGAGCCAAAATGAACTTCCGTATCAAACACCAACTTTCACCAAGGAGATCAAAGATAATGAGCACCTCAAATGACCCAAAAAACAATATAGACTTAAAAACCCCACTTCTTATTAATATATCCTTAATGATGAATCTAGGAAATGCGAGACTAAGAGTAGCTTTGAAATCACATAATGGAAAAGGTGCGATTGATTACCTTATACTTTTGCATTGAAAAAACGGTTATTCTTGGTGCGCACTTATGTACTATACACTTCTCTTTGAACTTCAAAAATGCTACATTACATGTGTCTATATATAATTAGAGTTAATACCAACTTAATTTTTTGCACTATTACATTCTAATTTTAGGGCCACGCTAACATTCTCCGTAATTTTATTATCTAACAGCAAAAAAGTGATGTGTATGAATAACATTTTTCTTTTTAAGTATTGTTACTAATGATGAACGTGACTGTAACAGTTAAATACTTTATAATTATATTATAATGGACTCCAGTATGTGACCACCATTCTTGACTTCTTGTACCAAAATAATTTCGAAGCCAATATGACATTCGTGATTCGTGTGTGCTGGTTTCAAACATCATCCCAGAAAAAGGGGACCATACTCCAAAAGAATTTCAGCTTGAATAATGTCTCTTTGCATTCACATAAATAAAGTTAAATAATAAATATTGAATCCTTCTTTGTTATTTTCATTCCTGGTAAAAATTGCTTCCTGTGAATGAACATAATAAAAAAAAATATTGGTTCCTGTGCAAACGAAGAGAAAAGAATTTTCCCAATGGGAGAAAATTAAGGATATGGAGTATAATAAAAGTATTATTGATTTTCAATTAATGAAACATTAAATTTGAAAAAGCTAGCTGGTGGGAGATGTTGATGATGTTTTCCTGATAGTTTTGGCTTGAATTTTAGTGTACTTCGACTTGTTTCTTGTGGATTCTGATATAGTTTATACTGTTTAGACTTTATAACAGGGTATTATGGTGGGATATAGAAGTTACACTGGGTTTTGGTTTTTTTAAGATAATCTTTGTATTTTTGATTCTGTTTCGGGATAGGATCAGTATCGTTTATACATAGGATCATTTCTTTTCATTGTATACGGGTTCGAGCATCTCTTGTACTTGTTTTAATATAATTTTGTTTATATATAAAAAAAAAAGAATCTTTCTGTTTTATAGCGGGGTTGACTATCTGGACTCTAAATACATTGATCCTGTGGACCTCTCAGCTGGAAGATTCATACTGAGCCACAAGGTATGTGCAAATACGAAAATGTTTTTTGTGCAAATCATGTGTAACAGCTGGAACTTTACAAGAAGCACTAAGACATTGGAGGTGACTGAAATCTATTTCCTCGCGAGCCCAAATCAAGACACCTTACGACTCAAACTAACTCCTATAATTTTGGTACTGTTTAATTCACGTTTTAATGGTACATATTTCAATATATTTTCAATCTTCTAGAATACCCATTATTAAACTTACAAGGCCTTTTTCATTAACACATTCCAGATGTATGAGATATTTGACTGAATAGTGGGAAATAATTAAGTATCAATCCCCACTAAATTGGTAGAAAAAAGAGAATCATGATCCTCCATTTTTTTTTTTTTTTAATAATACAGACAGAATTTAACATAATAGAGTACCAGGGTGTTCCAACTCATATATATCAAGGTCCAGAAAAGTCTATCATTTGCAAGCTAACTTGATCAAACACTGAAAAGGACTTATACGTCACCAATCAATAAAATAAAATAAAAAACTTCCGCGCGATTTTTATCCAAAGCCAATATCAAGATCTAAATTTTATAAGATCAAGAACACTAAAAATGCCAATATAATCTTAATTAAAAACAACCTTTATGGGGTTAATTATATATCAAGATTCGATGATCCTATGAACGAAACCCTAACATGCATGCACTATTCCTAAAGTTATATATATATATATATATTGGTAACTATGACATAGGTATAAAGTATCCACCACCGTTAGCAGTGACTATTTTCCGTCGGGGAACCTGTCGGACACACAAGATGGGTTCTCCCCTCCCAATCAGGTTTTCTCCATACACAATAGCTAGGATTCGAACCCCTCACTACTTGTTTAAGGTGCCCAAGCCCCTTGTCACTTGGACCAACCACTAGTTATAGTAATGTGGATGATACTTTCATTGTGGGTGCAGCAACGTTTTTGAATTGCAAAGTAGGTACAATACCTTTCATTTATCTAGGTTTGTCTATCGGGGCAAATCCTAGGGGGAGCTCTACTTGGGAACCAATTTTGAAAAGGATAAAAGGTGCTAGCATCGTGGAAGGGAAGGCATTTGTCATTGGGAGGAAGAGGGTGGCATGGGTCGCTTGGGAAACGGTTTGCAAACCAAAGATAAAAGGGGGTCTTGGTTTGAGAGAGATTGGCCTATTCAACATTATCTTACTTGATAAATGGAAATGGAGATTGATGCCGGAGGAGAACGCTATGTGGCGTACCATTTTAAAAGAGAGATATGGTCAACATTGCAATAGATGGGAACCTAATTTTTCTAGAAATGCAAGGGGATTGGCATCACAAATTCACAATGGTGGAAAGGTTTGGTTTGTTTAGGGGAGGACGTGGCTTCTACATAATGGTTCAAAGGGGGACTGCTTAAGAAAATGGGGATGGTAAATCGACTTTGTTTTGGTTAGACCCATGGGTTGGAAACTTTAGCCTTTCAGTGAACTTTGAAAGATTATTTCATATAGCTGATAATCGAAACACCACAATTTTTCAAATGGGAGAATGGTTAGATGGTTCGTGGATTTGGAGATTTAGTTGGAGAAGGCGCCTATTTGTTTGGGAGGAGAATCTGTTAAGTGAACTTATTGTTTCAGTGAACTCTATAAGTGGGGACACATGGAATTGGATACATGATGATTCAGGGAATTTTTCCTCTAAATCAGCATATAGACTTTTACAAAATGTTTCACTTAGTAACTCTTCTACTTTGAATCAACATTCTGATATGTTCTTTAGCAAGTTCTGGTTCCAAGTTGTCCCACTGAAGATTTCGGTCTTTGTCCTACGTTTTCTGTCAGTTGCAGCAGGAATCATCCACTCATCTGTTTTTTAATTGCAGATTTACATCTCTTTTATGGTCTATGGTATATGCTTGGCTAGGCTATCAGGTAGTTCTTCCCTTTGATATGAAATCTCACTTTCTCAATCATCTAGGAATGGTTAGAGGGAAGAAACTAAAAAGAGTGTGGATAATTGCTTGGTTTACTGTGATATGGTCAGTTTGGTTACATACAAACAATATGATATTTAAGCAGAAGGAAATGGATATACTAAACACAATTGATCTCATAAAAGCTAGATCATGGCATTGTATCTATACGGTTTGAGTACACCTAGTACTTCTTTTATACATTATTTTGCTTAAAAAAAATGTTGGTTATATACCATTCCCGCCTACCACAGTGTAGTTGTGTTAAGAGAGTAAAAATACCTTCTTAGGAAAAAGTTGAAACTGCTAAAATAAAGAATACACAGATCCGGAACTGAATATGCATGGAATAGATATAGATATATATAATTCTAAGGGCCAAAAAACTCTCCGAAAAAGAAATTCATTCACTCAAAAGATATAGAGTAAAGAAAAATCACCTTATTGCTTCCAATCTCTTCATTACACTTAGACTCCAGGATGTTAGTATGATCTTCCATAACTGTATATTTTGAGGAAGAACTAATTCCTATAGGACTTTTTATCACTACAATTCTTTTCTGCGAGTTTTGGCTTCTTATATACGAAAGCCTTCATATTTGACTTCAATTATATAATCTATAATTCAAAGTGGAGGTTTTCTATTGCGTATCAATCATTGAAATGTTAACAGCCCATATAATTAAACTTCAAGAAGAAACAGGAATATATATTTTTTAATTAATCAGTTGGCTTCTTATTATAAGAAGATAAACAAATAATATTATAATTCTCGGTCTCAACGTTTATTAAAGATTTTGGAGACAAATTTTATTACATAGAATTCAATTACTGTAGAATTGAAGATTCGTTTTAGGGAAAAGTATTACATAAGAGTTATGTTATATTGTGTAAAAAAAAACGAGTTATGTTATATATATCTCAAATCTTAATATACCAACATGTGGTTGGTCCAAATAATAAGGGACTTAAACACATTAAGCAAGTGGTCAGGGGTTCGAATCCTATCTCTTGTGTGTGGAGAAAACATGGTTGGAAGGAGAGAATCCATCTTGTGTGCCCAACAAGTTCCTTACGAAGATTAGTCACTACTAACGGTGGTGGATACTTCGTACCTATGTCATGGTTATAAAAAAAAATCTTAATATAATATTTGATAGTATATAATATTTATCTCTATTTTTTAAAATAAATGCATTTCAAGAAATAAAAAAAGGGTCATGCTAACGAGTACCCTAACCCTTATGGCACTCATTAAGGAATCATAAAAAACAAGTTTTTATTGAGAAACTAAGTATTTCACTTCTCCAAATATTAAATACACTATTTCCCGATACAAACTTTCTTTTCTTAGTTCTTTAACGAGTGCCATTAGGGTACTCGTTAGTATTTCCCATAAAAAAAAAAGACGTCCGTGTTTTGATGTAAAAAAAACATTAATTAATGCCTATCCCACTCTAGAGCAATGCTAGTATCGCACTCTTAAACACACTCCTCTATTATTGGGTGGATTTCATGTGGAACCATATGTTTTGGCGGGTCTCACATGAAATCCATCAAATTATAGAGAGTGTGTTGAGGAAAAGTATGATAAATAGTGTGATGCTGCATTTTCCTCCCACTCAAAGCTCATGCATGTACTCTTTCCGGTCAATATTATAAGCAAAAAATTAATGGAAAACACATATTAAAGTGGTTAATTAATCTTATTGAATCTTGTAAAAAATTAGGTTTATTATCTAAATTACTCTTCATCTAAAACTTCAATCGTCATTAAATAAGTCATTAAAATTTATATTAAATAAATGATATTTTATAAATAATGTTATTAAATAAATCATTAAAAAATAAAATTTACTTATATATTAAATAAAAATCTGAAATTTTTTGCTTATATATTGAACGGCAGGGAGCACATGCCTTGATCAGCTACGAGCCTACGACAACGGTGAATATGAGTGGGTCCTCAAATTTCGCAAGGTAACATTTTATTTAATTTTTATATTTAGATCTCCTTCCTTTTACCGATGTCCCACATTCATGACCATAAATTTCGGAGAACTTCCCATTTCAATGGTCATTTCTTTAGTTTTTTATTTTTTTAAAAAGGCATGCTTACCTTATATATAACACTAGGATTCGTGAAGCCGTGTCGGGTACGGGGGAAAAAGATTGTTTCTGTGAGCATGTAGATTATCTAATAAAGTAATCACATATATATTGATTATCCTAAAGAATAATGTCTCTTTAATAAATTGAGCAGGTAAATTCTATAATTATAAAAGTATATTTGTTAGTATAATTAGCTATGATATTATATTTTCTTAAAAATTTATTTGATTTATTTCTTTTCTTATCTTTATGCAAGTTAATCATTTTTAGAAAATATTTATATCTATCATATTATTATTTTTCATCTCTCTTAAAAATATATTTGATATCATCTTTTCTCTGTGTAAGTTGATTTTTTAGGAGAAATTACATTTATCTATCATATGCATTGTATCTTGTAACAAAAAAATACATTGTATCTATCATATTATTTTTGTGCCGGACATGGGACAAAAATTATCTAATATGAATATAAATTATACACATATGAATTGTTAATAATGTAATATGTAATCATTTAATGTTTAATAAATTCAAAGATATGATAGAGGAAACTGTTTGAAAACCTTAATATATTCTATTTATTTTCTATCATATTATTTTTATTTTCTATTTACTTTGTTTTTCCTATTTTCCCCATTACATTTTTTAGAAAATATATTTATCGATCATCATCATCATTATTAATATTTTTCTTCTCTCTTGAAAATCTATTTAATTTATTTCTCTTTTTTCGCATTTTATAAAAATTATTTATCTATCAAATTATTTTTCTTCTCTTTTGAAAATATATTTGATTTGTTTCTCTTCTTTTTTGTGCAAGTCAACCTTTTTTTAAAAATATTTTTACTTATCTTGTTAATATATTTTTTTCTTTTGAAAATCATTTTGATTTATTTATCATGTTTTTCCCCATATAAGTTAATCTTTTTTAGAAAATAGATTTATCTATCATATTATTATTTTTCTTATTATTTGAAAATCTATTTGATTTTTTTTCCCTCTTTTCCAAATGCAAGTTAACCATTTTTAGAAAAATATATTTATCTATGATTTTTTTGTCTCTCTTAAAAATCCATTGATTTATTTAACATATTTTTCTGTGTAAATTAACCAATTTTAGAAAATATATTTATCTATCAAATTATTTATTCTTATCTTTTGAATATGTATTTAATTTGTTTATCCACTTTTCCTCGTGTAAGTTAATCATTTAAAAATAAAAATATATTAATTTATCGTATTATTTATCTACTCTATTTAAAATCCGTTTGATTTGTTTATCCTCTTTTCCCCATGAAATTTTTTAGAAAATATACTTGCCTATAACATTATTATTATTATTATTATTATTATTATTATTATTATTATTATTATTGTTGTTGTTGTTGTTGTTCTTCTTCTTCTTCTTCTCCTCTCTTGAAATTCTATTTGATTTATTTCTCCTCTTCACGCTGTGTAAGTTAACCAATTTTTAGAAAATTTATTTATTTATAAAATTAATTTTTCTTATCTTTTAAAAATCTATTTGATTTGTTTATATTTTTTTCCGTGTAAGTCAAATTTTTTTAAGAAAATATATTTACTTATCATGTTATTAATTTTTTTTCTCTTGAAAATAATTTTTATTTATTTATCAGCATTTCGCCATTAAGTTAACCATTTTTTATAAAATAGATTTATCTATCATATTATTATTTTTTCTTATTCTTTAAAAATATATTTGATATTTTTCCTCTTTCCCAAATACAAGTTAACCATTTTTATAAAATGTATTTATCTATAATATTATTATTTTTTCTCTATTGAAAATATGTTGATTTATTTCTCATATTTTCCATGTATGTTAATCAATTTTAGAAAATATATTTATCTGTCAAATTATTTATTCTTATCTTTTGAATATGTATTTGATTTGTTTATCTTCTTTTCCGTGCAAGTCAACCTTATTTTAGAAAATATATTTACTTATCATGTTATTAATTTTTTTTCTTTGGAAATCATTTTGATTTATTTATCATTCTTTCCCCGTATAAGTTAACAATTTTTAGAAAATATTTTTATCTACCATATGATATAAATCAGTGACTCTTGTACATACTTTTCTTTCAAAGGGATTTTTATTTGTATACATTATTATAAATAAATTATAGACATAGACATTATACATAAAATCGATTATAAATATTATATATTAATATATTATATATATCAATTCATTAAAAATTGAAAATAAATTCCCTATTCCCAAAAGTTATATATTGATTCCAATAATTAAACTTAGTAGTAACCCCTGAAAATAAAATCAGAAAAAAAAACCCAACAATAATTTTATTGCATATTTCTACTTGAAAATTGTTTAATTAACCTTAAGCATAGAAATTAAGTGGGACTGTTATTTGTTGGCTTAGGCAAATATTCAACAATAGCTAATTTAGGTCTCCATGAATAATTGCTACCAAAAGTTGATATTCAAACTTTTGTAGAGAAAAATATATTGATCTCATATTTTATCCTTTTTCAAATTTTAACAACTTGGAAATTAAATATCTCCTGACAGCAGGATTGAAAAACCACTTTATATAGCTACATGCCCCCAAACCTGTAGATTCAGCACATCAAAAAATATGTATGATTTAAATCCAATAACACTACCAAAGATTATTTTTTCTTGCCATAATAACTGTAAAATCTACAACTACCATAATTTCAAAACGATGGATATCTATATAATGTCATTTTGCCATAACCAATGAGTGTAATTTGTAACTCATATTATCATTGGTGGAAACTAAACTTGGAAGGGAATGGTAAAAAAAAAAATATGTTGCTATATTTAAGGATTGGTCATCATTTGCAACCAAGACACATCAATCTTCATTGTCATAGACAATTGCAACTTTTTAGCCAGCCTTTTGTGCCCTTCTAACATTTTTCCTGAAAAAGAAACGGAATCAAACAGGAAGGTGAAACAACATTTCAATTGTGTTTTTAAAACTTATCTTGCTAATGTCAATTCTGCTAGATCACCATATTAAAGGGGTTTGTAAATCTTGGCATAAAAATCAAAAAAATTACTAAATCATCATAATGATTGCCTGCATCTAAGAAATCAAAAGTATCACTACTACTAGAAAACTTGGATTTTAAGACGGAATTTTCGGACGGAAATGTTTCCGTATGAAATTTTATGAATATTTCGGACGGATTTGAGACGAATGTAATTTTCAATGAGATTCCGTCTCAAATCCATCTCTACTTTGTTCCAAACTTTCGCACCAATAACGCGCCAAAATATTTTCCACGGATTTCGCACGGATCGGTTTCATATATATATTTTTATCTTGGGTCTTTTTAACCATCCGTCTGAAATCTGTCCGAAAATTTGAGACAGATTTCACACGGATTTATCATTTTTTATATTTTTCTTGAAAAAGATTAAATAATTTATCTTAAAAATATGATTAAAATATTTGATCTTAATAAATTTAAAAGTAAACAAGGTTTATGAAAAAAAAAAACATATTTAGACTAATTTAAAACATATTTACACTGGGGTGCGTTAACACTGTGTTACTGCAATGTATACACGCTTGCTAGACAATAATGTTACGTTATTGTCACTATAATTCTTTGTTTATAAAAATATTTTAAAGAATATGATTCAAATGAATTTATTTTCATATGTTACTCTATTTAATTTTAGATTTGAAAATAAATTAGTTTAGTATTAACTGGAGATTAATTTTTGGATCACTGATTTTGTTGGTTGACCAGTTCAATCATTAATCTTTACTCTATTTTGAATTTTGAAAGTATATATTTATCACTCATTGTTTTAGATCTAAGGGTTAATATTATTTCCCTTTTTCTAAAATCAATTTCAACCACACATTTTACCTATTAACTAAAAGAAAAAGAAAATAAAACAAAACAAAAAGCTCTTCTCCTCTCTTTCCCCGTACGCGACCCCAACCCCCTTCCTTTCTCTTTTTTTTTTCTTTTTCTTCCCTCATCTTTTTCCTCTCTTCACAGAAGAACACCCACACAAAAACTTCTCATTCTTTCCTCTTGCACCCAGCCACCGTCCGACCGCAGGAGCACCGCACACGCCACCACCTCCAAAGAGTCGTCAGGCCACTGCGATGCTGGAAAGAAGACGACGCGACTGTGCATGCGACCTGCCCCAGTTCTTCGTTGTTCGACGCCGTGATGCCGCCACCGTAGGATCTCTGTTCCGTTCACCGTAGGGGTCCCTCGACGTCTCTGTTCGGGTCTCCTTCATCCCTGTGTTGTTCGCGCAGAAGCGATTCAGGCCATCACTCGGACCACCTCGTCGGAGTCGCGTCGCTGTCGTCACTACCACCTTGGGCCGCCGCCGCGTTCTCTTCCCCTTCTCCTTGGGTGAGTGAAATCTCATCAATATGTCTCCGATTTAGAAGAACCCCGAATTTGATATTGAAACCCTAACCCTAGCTTTTGATTTCTGTTTTGATTTTGAAATTGAACCTTGTTTTGGGCAATAGGGCAGTTAATTAGTGTTATCCTAAACTAATTTTATCATTGTTTGGGTAGATTGATTTTCCCCAATCTGTATCATGAACCCTAAAGCCCCAAATCTGATTTTATTTGAAATTAGTATTGTAATTATGAAATTAACTTTGTTGTTATACAATTGGGACTGTCAATTTATGTTTACCAAACTGATTTTTTAATCTTATGATAAAATCTCATTTTCCCCAATTTGTGGTGATGAGCACTATTTTTCCCAAATCTGATTTCTGTTGAATGTGACCCTATTTTGAGAATTTAGGTATTTAAATCAACTTAAAGTGAGTGTTTGATGATGAGTAGCTAGTTGTTTGAATTGTCTGGTTGTTGAAAATGCTTGGACTCCCTCTTTGGGATGTTAAAGTGTTTGTGTTTGCTTGGGGAAGCAGGTTTCACATGTTTCAGGAGTTGACAAGAACTGTTTAGTGGAAACTGGAACGTCGAGTTGGAGTTTAGTTTTGTGTTGCTTTGCTCAGAAGGAAGCTGATTGTTGAAGCACCAATGAAATGATCTTCCCTTGTCAACAAGAGGTAAGGGAGGAGTGAACCACATCACACCATATTGGTAGATGTGAAGATGGCTTTAAATTGTCTGGTGTTGGAAATCCTATACCAAGGGTTATCCACGGTCTATTTATTCACGGTCTATTTAAAGTAATTAACATATTCTGCATTACTTTTAAGGAATTGTGGAATATAACTTATAAATAATTCTATTTTTCTTTTTACATTAACTTGTAACTAATTCTTCTTTTTGAAGGAATAAGTTATATTTGGTAATTTTTTTATTGTGTTGAGATTACAAGAGCTTTAGCAATAAAACACTATTAATTATTAGACTTTTTTGAATTAAACTCTCAAACCTCAAACTAAAGGATGAAGAAAAAGTTAGATGCAAGGTAGTAGAAATCGTTAGAGGAAAGAGAAAGAAAGGGCATAGGTCCTATATAATATATTTACAAAACTCAATTTAATTTATGTGTATGTTCTCATAGTTGTCTACTACTCAGCTATATAGGGAAGCTATATTGAATATGCAAATGTTGAATACGCAAATGGGTGTTGGAATGATAGGATCAGAAATTGAAACTTTGTGGTCTTATACGAAAGTTATGAATTTGGAAGAGAAAAAAATTTGAACATTTTGTCTTGTCATGTGTTGCCAATTGATTATCGAGCATGTTTCAAAGTAGAGAGTATCTTAATGTGATGGTGTCCATTATGTGAGTACAAGCCAAATGGTTTGAATATCCATATTTTCTATCTTGTTATTTAAATTAGTTATAATGTCTATTATCTTGTTACAGTGTGATGAATGCTTTCTCGGAAGAACTCGCTATCTTTTATTTGATTATAGTAACATCCTTCTTGTTGATGGTGGCCACGAATTAATCAATGCCGATGATGATTAGATGACAACGACGATGATATGATGATGAGGAGGGGATGATGGATGATGCGCTAGATGAAGATGAAGAGTTTAGTGATTAAAGTAACAATGAGGAATAAATTTATGTCTTTGATGCTTGTAATGATATTTTAATGCTTTGAATCTTAATATATCATTCTTGTATTTCAAGATACTTTGTGTTTTTGTTTATTTGAAGCTTGATACTTGTCTAGAGTGGTATCTTAATAATAATTATTTTTTATTATATTATATTAGATTCCAAGTCCATGTACCTAATTTGGTATGCATAATTATTTAAGTTTGGCCCCTTTTTTATTAACAAACATGATTTGTTTATCAAAAAATATTACTAAAATGTGATTATCTAATCCGTGGGAAATCTGTCCAAAATAGTATCATAACATTCGTCTGAAAACCGTTCAGAATTTGCATGAATAGCAATATTGAATCCGTCTGAAATTCGTCGGAAATTAAGTCAATATAACCAAAATTCAGATTTTTTGTGTTTGTCTGAAAGCTGTTCGAAATTTGTCTGGAACTAATTTCGGATAGAATTTTCAATTTGTAACGGGGCTTTTTCAGACGGGGGATGTTCCGTCTGAAATCCGTGTAAAATTAATTGTCCGTCCAAAATCCGTGGGAAAAGTGTCCAAATTCCGTCTAAAATCCGTTCGTGAATCCGTCCAAAAATAACAATTTTCTAGTAGTGTATATACCAATGCCCCTATTAACTCTCTAAGCTCATGATCTTGTGCATCATGTCGCAAGGTATCTATTAAGTTAACTTGCAAGATAATGAGCCCAATTAAAAGTATCCCAAAAATCTTTTGCTGAAGCTACAAATGAAAGATAGCAAATGTATTTGACAAAATCTTTAATGTTACTGTCAATATCCATACATAAAGCAGTTTTCCCAATAATATTATAATAATTGTACAAATATAATTAATAATCACCTTGTGCAAAAGGATGAGAATTACATACTCATCTCCATCAAACCTGCAAAACAGTGAGGGAAAACATGGTATAAGCTTAAATACCATACTAAGTCATTTTTTTAAACAGTTAAACTAAAAAAAAACTTCATAGGGAATATGGTGAGCGTTTAAATCTCCAATAGGAAAATTATTAATTTACCTTGCTTCAGCATGAGTTGTATCAAATCCACCAACAAAAACCAAAAAACAAATATACAGAAGTCATATTCATCATAAAAAAGTACCAGCTAAAAACCAATTGCTTTGTCAAGTTCCCAAATACTTAAAAAAAAATATTTCTCTACAATAGCATTTTCAAATATCTTGTAAAAGAAAACAAAATAATTATCAGAAAACCTTGACATATATTGGTAGCATGTGTCCAACTAATATTATAAGTTATAAGATACACATTTTATACTCAATGTTTAATTTGCATTTGAGATATTGGATCAATGCTTTTTCAATAGAAGGCTTATACCTATACATTCATAAAAAATTATAAAGGAGCCGCTACAAAAAAATAGTATTGCATTTACCTCTTTGTAGTGAGGAAAGTAATCTCTTCAAACTTATCATGTCTCGATTTTTATCATCTTTGGACTCCAAGTATAGTCTCCTTCCGCCATGCATCCACTGGAAAAGGATAAAAGGAGGAGAAACACAACAAATTAAATGTAACTTATTATGTTTTGCAGAATGCAACAGTGACAATACATACATGTGGCCGGCACCGGCATTGTCCTTTAAATGATCATTGTGCATGTAAGATGCTCCACCGCAAATGGTTCATTCTCCTTCTTCTCTTCATAAACTATTTTCTCTGAAATTCTTCCAATACTTCATTCACAATACAAACATATTCACATAAATATGTTTAGAGACCAAAATAAATATTTATAATTATTTGTTTGCATAAATTGAAGGTCTAAAATCATTGTCATATGGCCATATGGTCTATTGACTTTATTCAATGAAAATATTCAACTATACAATAAAATAAAAATAGAATAGAAATAATAAATAAAAAAGCAGGGAAGAGAAATAAAAATCATGGCTATTTTACCTTTAAAAAATCTTGAAGTTGGCACATGCAAACACAAGAAGGAGGGTTGAATTATGTTTGTTAATTATTTTCCCAAAACCCCTTCTTGAGAAACCTTTTCACAAGCAGAAGATAAAAAGATTAAGAACACAAGAAATCCTTTTTAAAAATTAACAAAACAAAAATCAAATCCCACAGTTAGTAAAAATAAATAAAACTGTAAAAGATAAGGGATAGAAAATTCACTCAGGTATTTTATCCTAATTCACTCTCTTCAAACCAAGAGCTACGTTCAGTCCCTTCTACTTGAAGGATTTTCTCCACTATTTCCAAATACTTTCTACAACAAGTATTCTTCACCTCTCCAAGCTACAAGTATTGCTTTCTTGCCAAGCCTCTTCAAGCTCTAATACAATCACAAGGATTTTTCTGAGATCTTTCTAACTCATTATATGTGAGGGTATGAAGGTTTAAAATCTACTGAATATTTTTACAAATATTCAAATTCTCTTGTAAATCTTCAACGGTTATTTGAATAGTCCCGTTATAGAGATAACATTAAATGCATGATATCCATGGAGACTGGTTGCTTGATTTTGGACTAGTTGAAAAGCATCCTTGGTTATCAGAAAATCACAAAATAGTGGCTCACTGTTCTGAACAATTGTACCTTAAAAACTTTCTTTCCTCCTTTGTGTATAACTCAGCTTTTGTCCAGCAATAAGGATGTCATCATACAGATCGTTTTGCAATTCCAATTGTACTATTTGCTTTTTGTATTTCCTTGATAGTACTATGAATTTTCTCAAAGGAAACAAGACATTAATCGGATAAAAACAAATGGGAAGAACAAATATTCATTTGAAATAAATATCAATAATTTGAAATAAATTCATCATGGACCAGATTGCATTAAATCATATTCAAGGTAGCAAAGATATAGAACATATAGAACCGTCTACATGCACTTTGTTTAAGAACGCATCTACACATGATTTTATTCTGCTCGTCCACTGGTTTGGTAGAAGCGTTCGTCCACACAAGTCTTTGGACTTGCTAAGTCCTTAGAGAAACTCCGTCCAATGACGTGGCACTATGGACTTCTACTGAATTTTAGTTAAGCACTATGGATGTATACTTGAGTTTCAAGGATAGCACTCGTCTCTGATGATGTGGTAGGATGGACGCGCTTATTTTCAAGTCTCTTGACTTGCTGTACCTAACAAGTTATTTAGGTATTCATCTATAGCCTCGTCTACTAAAGAAAGTCAGTCTACTAAATTAAACAACAAGGTAACTTTACCACGGTTCTTGAGCAGCCCGTCAACAGGGGTGGACGCGTATTTTGCAAATTGGAACTTATCCCAAGTTTATTTTAGTTATAAAAGCGTTCCTGCATAACTGAAAGCACTGGTTAGATCTCAACTAACACTTTGCCAAGCAAATTTAATCCTTTTGTTAACATCAAAACCTAGAGATTAAATAAACCAGAACCACTTTGGTTCCAACAATCTCCACCTTTTTAATGATGACAAAAACTGATTAAATTTAAAAAGCAAAGTCTAAGAAAGTTTGCAAGGCTCCCCCTAAGACATAACATTCGTCAGATCAAAGCAGTTAAGGCATGTAAAACTAAGTCTTATTTGCAAGATAATATAAGTTATTAGAACAAGATAGAAGCCTATCAAACATATGTGAAAACCATATCAAACCAGTATCAGAGCATAATTTACTTTAGAAAAAATTTAGGCATAAGAAGTCAAGGCAATGTATCAAAAAGATGAAAGATGAAACTTATGCAGACAAAATATGTTCCTTTTCAAAAAACTAGACGTTAAAAAGGGGGCGGTGGCAGTTTTGTAAATAATTAATTCACTGTTAACGTCAGTTGTTTTAAGGACTGACGTTAAAAGTGAGGCGGTGGCATTTTTGTAAATATAAAATCACTATTTGCGTCAGTTGTTTAATGAACTGACGTTAAAAGTGTTTTGGAAGAAATTATTAAAACTTTTAACGTCAGTTGTTTATAAACCTGACGTTATAAGTGTGATTTTTACTTTAGTTAAATAAATAACTGACGTAAATAATCAACTCATTCCTATCTTTCTTTCGTTGTCATCTTAGGGTTGTCACTCTTAACGCAGATCATCACTCCATATAGTGCAGTTTATTTCTAATCTTTTTTTTAAAAATGTTTATTTTTAATCTTAATTAATTAGCTTGAATTAGTAAATTAACAAATTCTTGTGCAAATTAAAATAAATAAACACTTAACATAAAACAAGTTATATATGTATAATCAAATCGTATTTCATTGAAGCGATTCATAAGTTACAATTACATGTTTAAAAGATAAAAAATTTCCGCAAGATATATATATAGCACTAAAATATAAAAAAGTTTCTGCTTCAACATCATTTTCTTCTCAGTCCTGTGCTCAGAATCTCCAACATTGAATGCATCCCCTCCCTCATTTGAAGTCGATGCTCCATCTGAATCCACAGTCACTTTGGAGCCGTGGCAGAGTGAATGGTGCACTCGATCTGTTTCAGCAATATTCTTGGAACAGCCACTTGGTTCCAAAGCCGAAGTTTTGGAACTGTAGCTGCTGATTCTCCAGAAGGATGATGGTGTGTGCAAATCACATTACGTGATTCACCCAACCTTACCATCCATGTTATGTGATTCACACAACCTCAGAAGTTGTTTTGACCATTAAGACAGAGACCTTTAAGTCTAGGTATAGGAAGAAAGAGTGATGAAGTTAATCTCCATGGCAGAGCCATATTATGAAGCAGAAAAATTAAAGGAAGGTGGGAAGCTATTTATAGGAGTAGGGGATGAAGTTACTAGGCGTCGTAAGTTGCTAAAAAATTAAATTGATCATTAAGAGCATTAGGTTCCAAGGCGCATTGGGAGTTGGCCTGGCAGTCATATATTATAAACGTGCAGAAAAGAAAACGTCCGAAGGAATAGGAAGATACACTTTTAACGTCAGTTGTTGAATAAAACTGACGTTAAAAGCGTTTTTAAAATAAAAATTATTTATTTTTAACGTCAGTTGTTTATACAACCGACGTTAAAAGTGTGATTTTTACTTCAGTTAAATAAACAGCTGACGTAAATAATCCTATATCCCTATCTGAAATGCCCTGTTGTCACACAGGTCTGTTAACGTCAGTTGTTGAATAAAACTGAAGTTAAAAGTGTTTTTAAAATAAAAAATATTTATTTTTAACGTCTGTTGTTTATACAATTGACGTTAAAAGTGTGATTTTTACTTCAGTTAAGTAAATAGCTAACGTAAATAATCCTATATCCCTAGCTATCTGAAATGCCCTGTTGTCACTCAATTAACACAGGTCTCAGAGCCATTTTGTGAAGGAATAGAAATATAGAGGAAAAGAAGAGACAGTATTACAGACTGTTACAGAAGAATGTTACTTTAACACTTTTAACGTCAATTGCATTCAACAACGGACGTTAAAAGTGTTTTTTAAAAAAATATTAATATTTAACGTCAGTTTGTTAATAAAATCGGCGTTAAAAATTAATTTTAACGTCGCTTGTTTAATACAACCGATGTTAAATGTTGTTTTATGTTTACACCCGCGCCTTCTCGCACTTCGCTCCGTACGTACGTCTCTTTTCTCTTTTCATCACGCTCAACCCTAAATCACTCTCAACCCTCACTCTCACTCTCACCCAAAGACAGAACCCTAATCGCGAGCTCATCTCCACCGCAACCACCGCGAGGGCTTCTTCGTCACCACCGTGAGGTACACTATTAACCCTAACTCTGTCTTTCCATTCATTCTTTGCAATAACTTGACGTACATCTCTCTTTCCCCTTCCCGCACACTAACTCTCCTTGTCCCTCTGCTCTCGGTGAACCACATCGAACGTTGGCCACCACTCGAGCTCCCCTCCCCACCACCACGCGAGCACCTATTTTCGGTGAGTATTTAGGGCACATTTTTGTATTTTTGGTTTTGAGTGTATGTTGAAACTGTAGTCTCGGTAGTTGAAACTTGAAACCGTGAGTTTGAGTTGTTTGGAATGTACGTCTCTGTTTTTGGTTTTGAGTGCATGTTGCTCTGCTGGTTGATCGTCATCACGGTGCGTGATGCTAATCACGGCTAGGCCGTGATCAGCCCGCCTGTGATGGCATGGTTCTGCATTCGGTTGGCACGTTACGGCCGTGATGGACATCACTGCCAGGCCGTGACCAGTGCTTGGCAATTAATCTTTAAAAACTATAGTTTTCAATCTCTCGTATTGTCCTTATATTGGATATATATATGTTTTGTATATCTACAGGACCTATCTAGTTATGGATCGTAGTTGGATGGTTTGTAAGCATACTAGTGCTGAGTATTTGAAGGGGGTGGGAGAATTTATAGAATTTGCTCAAAGGAATGTTCCTAATAGTAATGGAATATTCTATTGTCCTTGTGTCAAGTGTTTGAATACGAGGAAATGTACGGTGAAGGATATACGTACTCATTTGATTTGTGAAGGGATTTGCTTGAGTTATACAAGATGGATATGGCATGGTGATATGTTGTTGAGTAGTAATACGGCGAGTGTTGATAAGCCTCTGGCTCATCTAGTTTTATAGCTAGTATGACCAGGGTTTTGTGCAAATTATATCGTATTTTCGCCCAAATTAGATTAGATTGTCCTCAAGCAAGGTTTTGAGTCTCTAGAGTAGTTTTAATGTTAATTTAGCTAGTTTGGAGTTAAATAATACACTTATAGTTATTTCTTTGTTTTCAGGTTAAGTGAAAGTCAAGAGAATAAGGTAACAGGGGATTCGCCCCGCGAAAGCCATGCTCGCCACGCGACCCAGAAGCCTGACTGCTCCAAGAAATTGCTAAGTCTCTGGTTCGCCTCGCGAAGAAGGTCTCGCCCCGCGAGTCTTGCAAACCTGAAAAAGTCAGAGACGATCACGGCTTGCCCGTGTTGAAGGTCATGGCCGTGGCAGTTTTGAATTTGAAGAGTCTCGCCTCGCGAGCATCCATTCGCCTCGCGAGTCTGGAAGTCAGAGAGCATCATGGTTGGGGCCTGATGGCCATAACGGGCGTAAGGAGAAAACTCTTCATATCCTCGCCTCGCGAGAAGAACTTCGCCTCGCGAGAATACCAAAGGTTGCTGGCTGTTCATGAAATTCGCCTCGCGAATGTGTGCTCGCCTCGCGAGCTAGTTAATTTCAGAATTTGTATAAAAGGCTGTTCTGAACATTTTGTAGGGACTTTTTGCTTCTCCAACTTTCTGATATACATTTTTCTCTGTGATTTCGTTGTTGCCATGGAGCACTAAGTCCTAGGATTAGTCTACTGTTTGAGGATCCTATATACTTGAGGTTATGTAAATCCCTATTTTAATTGCTTTTCCCTTTTCAATACCATATTTCATATTTCTGTTTGTTATTTCAGGAGTGTGTAATATTGTATTGATTTGTTTCAGTGATGTAAATTTCCTATACATAATCGCGTTTGTTAATTCGCGTGTGTTCATTCATGATCGTTTGATCATGAGCGCTTAATCCCGTTTGTTATTTCGGGAATAGGAATTTGCATCCATGGTAGCAATTACGTTGTTAGTTGTTACTGTAACTGAAAGGGGATTAGAATCTGTTTAGGGCTTGGGTTTACATTAACCAAGGATAGTTGGGAATTCTTGACAGTAGATTAATCGTTATTTGATAATTGATAATCCCTTTTCAACTGCCTTGTTTTTGATTGCTCTGTTTTGTTTGTTTCTTAATTGCATTCCAATCCAAACCCCCCCCCAAAACTGATTTTTTGTGAAAGATAATATTCTCAGAGTCCTTGAGAGACGACATCCGAGTTGTCGCACTATACTACACTTTTAAAACCGCTCGTCCTTTTTGGCGCGTGCGCGACAGCGCGACCAAAAATTGGCGCCGTTGTCGGGGACTCAGTTGTTATTTTTCTCAACTTGTTTTTATTTTATTTTATTTTCTTTCTTTTATTTTCTGTTCTGTTTTGAATTGGTCTGGCTACTAGATCTCATTGCCCTGAACTGTGTGATTTTGACCCGGAAATTGAAAGAACATTGCACACACTCCGTAGGGAATTTCGGGCTAGCACTAGTAGTGATTCCAATTTTAAAACTGCTTTTGAAAATATGGGAGACCAAAGGACTTTGAGGCAGCTTACTGCCCCTGATGTGAATTACAATGGTTTGTGTATTGCTTATCCTGGTGCTGACACCCCTTTTGAGTTAAAATCTGGGCTAATCCATTTGTTGCCTAGATTTAATGGTCTTGCAGGTGAAGATCCACACAAGCACTTGAAGGAGTTCCAAGTTGTCTGCTCCACAACTTTGAGGCCAGAAGGAGTAATCGAGGATCATATCAAGTTGAAGGCTTTTCCATTCTCACTCCAGGGAGCTGCAAAAGATTGGCTTTTATACCTTGCGCCGAATTCCATTACCACATGGAACGACTTGAAGAAGCTCTTCCCGGAGAAATATTTTCCCTGCCTCCCGAGCCGCTGCAATTAGGAAAGAAATCTGTGGAATAAGGCAAGGAAATGAGTCGCTAGCCGAGTATTGGGAGAGGTTCAAGCAGTTGACATCTAGTTGCCCCCAAAGACCAAATTTCACGAACAGCTCCTCATCCAATATTTTTATGAAGGATTGCAGCCTATGGATAGGAATATTTTGGATCTTTGCTAGTGGGGAGCATTGGTTGACAAGACTCCATCTCACGCAAGCAACTCATTGAGAACATGTCATTAAATTCCCAGCAATTCACTACAAGAAGAAATTCTCGTTGAGACTAGAGGTGTACATGAGATCCGTACTTCTTCTTCCAGCCATGACCGTGATGATAGAATTGACAGGGCTCACTTCCTTGGTAGAGAAATTGGCAATGGATAGGGTGCAGCCTGCGGTATTGTGTGGCATGTGTAGTTCTCCCGAGCACCCATATGAAGCTTGTCCTATTTTGCAAGGAGGATCAATTCATCGAATCACCTCAAGCCTTTGCAGTCCATCCGTATAATCGTGGCAATAACCGTAGCAGATACAAGATTCCAGATCTTTCAACAAATAGGTACCATCCCACCTGGAGTAATCACCCTAATCTGCGGTATGGGAACTCATCCCAACAACCGATGGCACCTCGGAATCCTCCGGTGACCACTTCTCGCACCTCCCGGACCGTCGATTGATGATATGTGCAAGCAAATAACTTCACAATCGAATGCACAAATGACTACACTTTTCCAGAAGCAAATGGGGACAGTTCCAGCACGATTCCAGGCCTCACGAGCACAATTTCAGCAGAGAACGGATGCGAGTATTCAGGCATTGCATACACAGATTGGGCAGATGGCTACAGACATAAATAATATAAAGCAAGGTCAAAGAACAACCTAGCTGCCAAGACACCCAAAGTGATCAATCCTAATGCCTCCAACCCCAATGTGAGTTCTATATCTCTCGAGGTCCGGAAAGGTTGTTGAGGCCACTTCGGAAAGAATGAAGAAACTATGAAGGCTACTCCCGAGCCCTCTTGTTGAAGTTACTTCGAACCTGTGGTTGAAGTTGAAACCGAGAGAGTGTATAGACCACCCATTCCTTTCCCACACGAGATTACGAGAAAAATTTGAAGAGTGGTGGTGAAGATAAAGAGAAGGAAATTCTTGATGTTTTAAGAAAGGTGGGTGTTAATATCCCTCTGTTGGATGTGATCAAGCAAGTACCCAGATATGCAAAATTTCTCAAGGACCTATGCACCAACAAGAGGAAGATGAAGACTAATGAGAGGGTTGACATGGGAAGGAATGTCTCAGCGCTTATCCAGTCTAAGCCAGAAAGAGTTGTTGCTTTCACTCAGGCACTGCCACCGAAGTGCAAGGATCCAGGCACCTTCACTATCCCATGCACTATTGGGGACAAGAAGTTTGAAAACTGCATGCTGGACTTGGGAGCATCTATCAATGTCATGCCTACCTCTATCTTTAACAAACTGGATCTTGGTCCTTTGAAGTACACCGGTATCACCATTCAGTTGGCCAATAGGACCTGTGCCCGCCCCATGGGAATGGTGGAAGATGTACTAGTGCAAGTTGATGATTTGATCTTCCCAGCTGATTTCTACATCTTGGACATGGCAAAGTAGACACATTCCAAGAAATCACCAATCATCCTGGCCGGCCATTCATGAAGACAGCCAAGACTAACATGGATGTGGGTGATGGGACCATGTCTATGAAGTTTGGGGATATAGTTGCAAAGTTCAACATATTTGATGCCATGAAACATCCAGCGGAAGAGCACTCTGTATTCCACATTAAGCTGGTATCTGAGACTATTGAGGATAACCATGTGAACTTGTTTTCTAATTTTCCACTTAATTAATTTGTGATGATATTCTTTCTTTTCTTGATTATACTAACGCTAACCATTTTGTGGTTTGTGCTGAGATTGCTGCATGTTTAGCAGGTGATAAGATTGTCAGTGCAGTGGATGAGAACCATGAAGAGGAAGAAGCAGCACTGGAGGCCCTATCTACCTCTTTGGACTTAGACTACAAGGAATGGGATCCGGTGTGACAGCTCCCGCTTACACCGCACTTGATCGGTGAGTACTCTTTTCCTTTCCCTCACTATGATCTTAAAATTTCGTTGTTCATTGGGGACAATGCATGTTTTAAGGTGTGGGGAGGGAATTAGTTGTAGTTTTTCTTTTCTTTGAATAAAGTTTTCTTTTCTTTGAATAAAGCTCCTGAATAATCTGAGAAGCTCAGGAGCATTTGTGTGTTAAGTTTTTAGTTGGCAAGTTTGCTAGATTTTGATTGATGTTGCACAGATTGCTTGCATGATTGATATGTGATGATTCCCCCTAACTGAAAAAATTTTGAAATGTGATTCCCATGTGAAATTGAAAACTGAACTTTGGGATTTTGTTATGATGGCATGATGAATAATAAGTTTGGGGTGATAGGGAGCACACACTAGGGATAGTATCTCTTTCAAACAATTTGCATGAATGTCCAGGTGAGGTTTTGAGCCTCCAACATGTTTCAAAATGTGTGAAAATCACTTTCAAGTTGCACTTCCCTGTATTTGATTGAATCTCTTTTTGGTTTGCATGATTATATGTGTGTAGCAAATGATTTAGGCAGTTTCTTTGTAAATAGCTACTTGGCCTGAATAAACTAATTCCTATTGCATGTTCCCTAGTTAGCCCTTTTGAGCCTATTAGCTTGTTAGTTCTTGATAACCTAATGTTATAAGCCCTAAAATCTGGAAAACCATGTTAACCCGATCTTAGGATTAGGAGAGCATGTAATCTTAGAATGGGTGCAAGAAACTAAAGTTTGGGGTGGCTGCAAGGTGTAATATGTTGTTGGGATTAGAAAAAAAAAAGAAAAAAAAAAGGAAAAAAAAATGAAAAAAAAAATACAAAAATGCCAAAAAGAAATAAAAAGAGCTGTAGCCACCCAGAAGCGTAAAGAAAAAAATAAAGAAAGGAACTTGAGTGAATTTCAAGGTGTAAATATAGTTCATGCTCTCTTAGTTCCTAGGGTCTTCAGCTTAGTTCCTTTTGTATATCCTACCCTTAGCCAGGCCCCATTACAACCCAATAAAGACCTTCTGATGTTGCTTGCATGTTTTTTGTGGGAACCATTTTGAGATGAAAAGCAAATTTTTGGGAAGTGTACTTGAAAAATGAAACTGAGTGCAAGTTGTTAGCCTGACATAAACCGAGAGGACTGAGTGAACAAATAATGCCCTTGTGAGGAAGGCAGTTGTTTGGATTTGGTGATCTCCCTCTTGTGTGTGACTTAGATTCCCTGCTTAGATTTTTGATTGTTTTCATGATGAAACTCTCAATTGTTTGGAATAAATGAATGTGGGGATTGCTCTGTTTGAAAGGGGGGAAACAATGAAGAAAAATTGTTTTTGATGTATTGCTTGAATGTGTGCAATGTTGATTAAATCTTTTGAGCTTGCCAGGTCTTGAGTCTTTTTGATTTTTGAGTCTTAGTTTGCTTGGGGACAAGCAAAGTTTAAGTTTGGGGTATTTTGATAAGCCTCTGGCTCATCTAGTTTTATAGCTAGTATGACCAGGGTTTTGTGCAAATTATATCGTATTTTCGCCCAAATTAGATTAGATTGTCCTCAAGCAAGGTTTTGAGTCTCTAGAGTAGTTTTAATGTTAATTTAGCTAGTTTGGAGTTAAATAATACACTTATAGTTATTTCTTTGTTTTCAGGTTAAGTGAAAGTCAAGAGAATAAGGTAACAGGGGATTCGCCCTGCGAAAGCCATGCTCGCCACGCGACCTTAAGCCCTGACTGCTCCAAGAAATTGCTAAGTCTCTGGTTCGCCTCGCGAAGAAGGTCTCGCCCCGCGAGTCTTGCAAACCTGAAAAAGTCAGAGACGATCACGGCTTGCCCGTGTTGAAGGTCATGGCCGTGGCAGTTTTGAAGTTGAAGAGTCTCGCCTCGCGAGCATCCATTCGCCTCGCGAGTCTGGAAGTCAGAGAGCATCATGGTTGGGGCCTGATGGCCATAACGGGCGTAAGGAGAAAACTCTTCATATCCTCGCCTCGCGAGAATACCAAAGGTTGCTGGCTGTTCATGAAATTCGCCTCGCGAATGTGTGCTCGCCTCGCGAGCTAGTTAATTTCAGAATTTGTATAAAAGGCTGTTCTGAACATTTTGTAGGGACTTTTTGCTTCTCCAACTTTCTGATATACATTTTTCTCTGTGATTTCGTTGTTGCCATGGAGCACTAAGTCCTAGGATTAGTCTACTGTTTGAGGATCCTATATACTTGAGGTTATGTAAATCCCTATTTTAATTGCTTTTCCCTTTTCAATACCATATTTCATATTTCGTTTGTTATTTCGTGAGTGTGTAATATTGTATTGATTTGTTTCAGTGATGTAAATTTCCTATACATAATCGCGTTTGTTAATTCGCGTGTGTTCATTCATGATCGTTTGATCATGAGCGCTTAATCCCGTTTGTTATTTCGGGAATAGGAATTTGCATCCATGGTAGCAATTACGTTGTTAGTTGTTACTGTAACTGAAAGGGGATTAGAATCTGTTTAGGGCTTGGGTTTACATTAACCAAGGATAGTTGGGAATTCTTGACAGTAGATTAATCGTTATTTGATAATTGATAATCCCTTTTCAACTGCCTTGTTTTTGATTGCTCTGTTTTGTTTGTTTCTTAATTGCATTCCAATCCAAACCCCCCCCCCCCCCCCGAAACTGATTTTTTGTGAAAGATAATATTCTCAGAGTCCTTAAGAGACGACATCCGAGTTGTCGCACTATACTACACTTTTAAAACCGCTCGTCCTTTTTGGCGCGTGCGCGACAGCGCGACCAAGTGTCCCCCAAAGTGAGGACGTTGACGTAGATATGGAGGATGATCGAGTAGAGGACATGATCCGTGATATTGGACAAGAATCTTTTCATCGAGCGCATGTGTATGATAGGTTGTGCGGTGATGCGGATAAGCCTTTATATCCAGGGTGTACTACTCATACACGGTTGTCGGCGGTGCTAAAATTGGTTTGTGTGAAGGCGAGAAATGGTTGGAGGGTTAAAAGCTTCACGGAATTGCTTGAAGTGTTGAAAGACTTGCTTCCGGAGGACAACACATTGCCTGACCGTAACTATGAGGCCAAGAAGGTATTGTGTCCTATGGGTATGGAGTATAAGAAGATACACGCATGCCCCAATGATTGCATATTGTACACCGGTGTTCATGAAGACAAACACGATTGCCCCAAATGTGGGTTATCACGATACAAAGTGAAGGGTGGTGATGATGATGATGATGATGTTGATGATGTGAGAAAAAAGGGTCTTCCTGCGAAGGTGTTGTGGTATCTTCCAATAATTCCAAGGTTCAAGCGATTGTTTGTCAATGAGAAAGATGCGAAGAATCTTAGATGGCATAATGATGAGAGGAAACGTGATGGAAAGGTTCGTCATCCTGCTGATTCTATTCAATGGAAGAATATCGATACTATGTTTCCGGATTTCGCCGATGAGCCAAGAAACCTAAGGCTTGGACTTGCTACGGATGGAATGAATCCTTATGGTAACATGAGTAGTATTCATAGTTCATGGCCTGTTCTGTTGGTGATTTACAACATGCCCCCTTGGTTGTGCATGAAGCGCAAATACATGATGTTGTCTATGATGATTTCGGTCCCAAAGCAACCGGGAAATGACTTAGATGTTTATCTAGGTCCCTTGATTGAAGACTTGAAAACGTTGTGGGTGGAAGGTGTTGATGTAGTTGATGGGTATTCTCATGAGACTTTCAAGCTTCGTGCCATGTTATTTTGCACCATCAACGACTTTCCAAAGATACGGTAACTTGTCCGGGTACAGTGTCAAGGGGCATAAAGCATGCCCTATATGTGAAGAAGGCACATGCTACACTCAGTTGCATCATGGAAAGAAGACGGTTTACCTTGGGCATCGGAGATTTCTTAGACGTGATCACCCATAACGTAAGATGAAAAAAGTTTTTAATGGATGCCAAGAGACAGAAGAAGCACCGGCGGCCTTAATTGGAGAGCAGGTTTATCAGAGGGTAAAGGACATCGATGTTATATTCGGCAAGTCCAAAAAGAAAGGTAAAGCTGTTGAGAAAAACATATGGAAGAAGAGGTCGATATTCTTTGATCTTCCATACTGGCGCAAGCTTGATGTCAGACACTGCATTGATGTGATGCATGTGGAGAAAAATGTGTGTGATAGTGTGATTGGGACGCTTCTCAACATTCAGGGCAAGACAAAGGATGGTGTGAATGCTTGTCTCGACCTCGTTGCTATGGGTATACGAGAGCAGTTAGCTCCAGTTGTTGAGGATGGTAAGCGGACTTATTTGCCGCCAAAGATGTCATACTTTGTCAAAAAAAGAGAGACAAAGTTTCATGCGTGTGTCTTCAGTGGCATCAAAGTTCCACATGGTTACTCTTCAAATATGAAGAGGCTTGTCTCTATTGATCTTAAATTGGTTGGCTTGAAGTCTCATGATTGTCACATCTTGATGCAACAACTTCTGCCCGTTGCTATTCGTGGTATTGCTACAAAAATGTGAGACATGCCATTACTCGGTTGTGCTCATTCTTCAATTCTATATGTAGCAAAGTCGTTGACCCCCGTATGTTGGATGACTTGGAAGTTGAGGCTGCTACAATCTTGTGCCAATTGGAGATGTATTTTCCTCCTTCCTTTTTCGACATAATGGTTCACTTAATTGTTCATTTGGTGAGGGAGATTAGATTATGTGGGCCGGTTTTTCTGAGATGGATGTACCCAGTGGAGCGCTACATGAAGATCTTGAAAGGGTACGTGAAGAATCCTCATCGTCCGGAAGCATCTATTGTTCAAAGGTATGTTGCAGAAGAAGCTATTGAGTTTTGTTCGGACTACCTTCATAACACGGATCCTATAGGGATTCCTAAGCCTCGGCATGATGAGATCAGATGTCAAGGTAAGGGTACACATGACTTAAGAATTAATAGGAAGGATCGGGAGGAAGTGCTTCAAGCACATTTGTATGTATTGAACAACATCGAATGTGTTCAGCCTTTCTTATTTGAACATAAAAGAAAAGTCAATCAAGAAAACCCTCGAATGAGCGAAAGGTGGTTGTTGAACAAGCATAACAAGACTTTATTACCATGGTTCAAGGAAGAAATGCTTAAGGATGGTAGTACTGCTTCTGATGACGTAAAATGGCTAGCACGTGGGCCTAACTTCAACGTCATATGTTGGAGCGGATACGACATAAATAACTTTTCCTTTTATACAAAGGAACAAGATAACAAGAGTACCATGCAAAATAGTGGGGTTATGATCGTGGGTCGAAGCAATGCACTTCTCTAGTGCAAAGGACACAAAACCCGTTAAAGACCGACACCTTACTTTGGATATATTGAAGATATTTGGGTGCTCGATTACACTAAGCTTACGGTGCCGGTATTTAAATGTAAGTGGGTTGATAGTAACGGTGGTGTACAAACCGACGAATTGGGGTTCACATTGGTAGACCTCAACAAGTTAGGTCATATAAATGAGCCTTTCATAATGGCTTCCCAAGCAAAACAAGTGTTTTACATCACTGATCCTTCTAACAAAAGGTTGTCCGTGGTTCTCCAAGGAAAAAACATGTATAATGGTAGTGATGAAAATGAAGATTCAAATCTTGATATTCCTGAGACTCCTTCTTTTTCAACAAACATGCCTACTATAATCGAGGAGACACAAGTGGACGATGTACATGCCACTTGTGATGATCATCACGAAGGGATATTGATATAGGTAGTTTAAACTTAGTATACATTTATAACCTATGTTAATAAATTAATATATATTGTTTTGAACAGGCATACATTATATGGATCATTGTTCCATTTTTCCTTTGCAATTCTGTAATGTGTGTGATATTCGTATTCTTGGGATATTTAATGAATGCAGGGATGGCTTAGGGGAGTGATATTTTAAAACTGAATTTAAAAAAAAAATACTATTAACGTCAGTTGTATCATACAACTGACGTTAAAAGTATTTTATAAAAATATACGGTACACTATTAACGTCAGTTGTTTACTACAACTGACGTTAAAATTAAGACCTTTAACGTCAGTTCTTTATAACAAATGACGTTAGTTTTAACAAAATTTACGTCGGTTATGTTAAAGAACTGACGTTAATTTTGACAAAATTAACGTCAGTTGTGTTAAAGAACCGATGTTAATAGTGTTATATTTAACGTCAGTTCTCAACTGACGTTAAAAGTGTAACTTTTAACGTCAGCTGTATTTACGTCAGTCAGTATTCTGACGTAAAAAATCAATTTTAACTGACGTAAAAAGCACTTATTGCACCAGTGTCTCCAGGCTACAAGTATTGCTTTCTTGCCAAGCCTCTTCAAGCTCTAATACAATCACAAGGATTTTTCTGAGATCTTTCTAACTCATTATATGTGAGGGTATGAAGGTTTAAGATCTACTGAATATTTTTACAAATATTCAACTTCTCTTATAAATCTTCAACGGTTATTTGAATAGTCCCGTTATAGAGATAGCATTAAATGCATGATATCCATGGAGACTGGTTGCTTGATTTTGGCCGAGTTGAAAAGCATCCTTGGTTATCAGAAAATCACAAAATAGAGGCTCACTGTTCTGAACAATTGTACCTTAAAAACTTTCTTTCCTCCTTTGTGTATAACACAGCTTTTGTCCAGCAATAAGGATGTCATCATACAGATCGTTTTTCAATTCCAATTGTACTATTTGTTTTTTGTATTTCCTTGATAGTACTATGAATTTTCTCAAAGGAAACAAGACATTAATCGGATAAAAACAAATGGGAAGAACAAATATTCATTTGAAATAAATATCAATAATTTGAAATAAATTCATCATGGATCAAATTGCATTAAATCATATTCAAGGTAGTAAAGATATAGAACATATAGAACCGTCTACATGCACTTTGTTTAAGAACGCATCTACACATGATTTTATTCTGCTCGTCCACTGGTTTGGTAGAAGCGTTCGTCCACACAAGTCTTTGGACTTGCTAAGTCCTTAGAGAAACTCCGTCCAATAACGTGGCACTATGGACTTCTACTGAATTTTAGTTAAGCACTATGGATGTATACTTGAGTTTCAAGGATAGCACTCGTCTGCTGATGTGGTAGGATGGACGCGCTTATTTTCAAGTCTCTTGACTTGCTGTACCTAACAAGTTATTTAGGTATTCATTTATAGCCTCGTCTACTAAAGAAAGTCAGTCTACTAAATTAAACAACAAGGTAACTTTACCACGGTTCTTGAGCAGCCCGTCAACAGGGGTGGACGCGTATTTTGCAAATTGGAACTTATCCCAAGTTTATTTTAGTTATAAAAGCGTTCCTGCATAACTGAAAGCACTGGTTAGATCTCAACTAACACTTTGCCAAGCAAATTTAATCCTTTTGTTAACATCAAAACCTAGAGATTAAATAAACCAGAACCACTTTGGTTCCAACAATCTCCACCTTTTTAATGATGACAAAAACTGATTAAATTTAAAAAGCAAAGTCTAAGAAAGTTTGCAAGGCTCCCCCTAAGACATAACATTCGTCAGATCAAAGCAGTTAAGGCATGTAAAACTAAGTCTTATTTGCAAGATAATATAAGTTATTAGAACAAGATAGAAGCCTATCAAACATATGTGAAAACCATATCAAACTAGTATCAGAGCATAATTTACTTTAGACAAAATTTAGGCATAAGAAGTCAAGGCAATGTATCAAAAAGATGAAAGATGAAACTTATGCAGACAAAATATGTTCCTTTTCAAACAAAAACTCTGTATATAAAATTTAATCTCTTTCCTTTCTCCCCCTTTTTTTGTCATCAGACAAAAAGGTAAAAGAAGTGGACCATCATTGTCAGCAAAACAAATAAGATAAGAAAAGATTTAGGTAGAAAGAGGTGGTGGAGGGGGTTGGTTTGGATTTTGGCTTTTCTGAAAATCCATTAATAAGGCCAGCATTTGAGTCACCATTGCATTTGTAGGGGCCAAGGTATCTTGAACTTGCTTTTGTACCCTTTCCTCAATCTGTTGTGCCATCTGCTCTGTCTTCTCTTCAACTATCTTTCCAACCTTATCAGCAACAATTCTGCCAATGATGTCCTTAAGATTTGGTGGCAAGGATAATTGTCTTGTGCTCTCAGTAGATTCTGAGACAGTGTCTTGAGCTTGGGCTGGTGGATGAACCATAGCAAGAGCTAATGGTTGAGAAGATGTCTTAGCAGACTTAGCACCTTGCTTAGAAGCACAGACCTCATCAGACTGCTCTGTCAAAGTTGGCTCAACAGTAGCAACAAAAACGACATCAGCTAAGGGAGTTGAAGGTTCAGACGTGGATTTTGAAAAGATTTCAACATTCAGCTCAGGGCCTTTTACAGTTAATTCTTCAGTTGTATGCTCAGAGGATGAGGTTGAAGCTGTGGCAAAAGTATATTGTAGAATTGTCTCAGGGACATCCTTTGCCCAGTGAATAGGATTATGAATTTCCACATCACGGCTAGTTATTGGCAGACCCCACAGATCCTTGAAGATCAGATATCTGACACGAGAGAGTCCACATCTGCCTCTGAATTTTGGAGTTTTCTTCTTCTCTTCAGTAGTCAGGCCAGAAGTGGAGGCTTCTCTGGTGCAGTGAATCAAGTGGGATTGCCAGAAAGCTCCTGCATAGTTAGCCTCAGTGACCATCTCAATTGGCAAAGATTGAATGTAATCCATCTGTGAGTGGTCTGAAGTTGGCACAGGCAAACACAAGAGGGGGGGGGGGGTTGAATTGTGTTTGTTAATTATTTTCACAAAAACCCTTTTTGAGAAACTTTTTCACAAGCAGAAGATAAAAAGATTAACCACACAAGAAATCATTTTTAAAAGATTAACAAAACCAAAATCAAATCCCACAGTTAGTAAAAATAAATAAAACTCTAAAAGATAAGGGATAGAAAATTCACTCAGGTATTTTATCCCAGTTCACTCTTTTCTAACCAAGAGCTACGTCCAGTCCCTTCTACTTGAAGGATTTTCTCCACTATCTCCAAATAGTTTCTACAACAAGTATTCTTCACCTCTCCAGGCTACAAGTATTGCTTTCTTGCCAAGCCTCTTCAGGCTCTAATACAATCACAGGGATTTTTCTGAGATCTTTCTAACTCACTATATGTGAGGGTATGAAGGTTTAAGATCTACTAAATATTTATACAAATATTCAACCTTAATAATTGCAGACTTTTTCTTTACAACGAGAATATGAGCTTTGAATATCTTGTAACTGATTAAATGGCAAAAATTGTTCTTCAGTGCTTGAGACCTTCTATATATATAGTGGTCTTCAACTTCTCTTGTAAATCTTCAACGGTTATTTGAATAGATCCATTATAGAGATAGCATTAAATGCATGATATCCGTTGAGACTGATAGCTTGATTCTGGCCGTGTTGAAAAGCATCCTTGGTTATCATAAAATCACAAAATGGAGGCTCGCTGTTCTGAGCAATTGTACCTTAAAAACTTTATTTGCTCCTTTGTGTATAACCCAGCTTTTGTCCAGCAATAAAGATGTCATCTTACAGATCGTTTTGCAATTCCAATTGTACTTTTTACTTTTTGTATTTCCTTGATAGTACTATGAATTTTCTCAGAGGAAACAAGAAATTAATCGGATAAAAACAAATGGGAAAAACAAACATTCATTTGAAATAAATATCAATCATTTGAAATAAATTCATCGTGGACCAGATTGCATTAAATCATATTGAAGGTAGTAAAGATATAGAACATATAGAACCGTCTACAGGCACTTAATTTCAAAACACATCTACACAAGATTTTATTCTGCTCGTCCACTGATGTGGTAGAAGCGCTCGTCCACACAAGTCCTTGGACTTGCTAAGTCCTTAGCGAAACTCCGTCCAATGACGTGGCACTATGGACTTCAACTGAATTTTAGTTAGGCACTGTGGATGTATACTTGAGTTTCAAGGATAGCACTCGTCTGCTGACGTGGCAAGATGGACGCGCTTATTTTCAAGTCTTTAGACTTGCTATTCCTAACAAGTTATTTAGGTATTCATTTATAGCCTCGTCTACTAAAGAAAGCCAGTCTACTAATCGATTAAAATATAAACAGTTTAAATAACCTTTGGACGGGTAATTCTTTGCAAGAGTCCAAGCAATGTATACTCTTGCATTATTTTGGATATTCCTGCATGAACTGAACTCACTTGTTAGATCTCAACTAAAACTTTGCCAAGCAAATTTAATCCTTTTTTTAACATCAAAACCTAGAGATTAAATAAACCAAAACCACTTTGGTTCCAACATGGTCAAAGGGTTCTGAACTAAGATCTAGCACAATGTCTTCAACTACTGCCATCTTTCCTTTGTGCCTTGGATGTTTCCAGTCCTTGTCCTTGTTTAGATCGATCATTGACAACCTAGGACAGATCTTGTAGGGCTTGACTCCAACATTTGTGCAAGTGGAGTGTTTTAACCAGGTTGGAGGGGTAAACCGTGCAGGTCTGTCTGCTCTGAAGTGGCTGAATTCCCATTTCGGAATCTCATACATGAGAGTGTCCGCAAACTGGTCAACAGCAGCTCCATATATTCTTGGGTGTTTGAAAGTCATCCATTTTGTAGTCTTGTCCATGACAAAATGAATTTGCCTGAAGGATCTGGCTTTTTTCACGAGAACACTCCTAAGATCCTTCTTGCTGGGATCAGTATGCCATTTAGATATTATAACTCTCTCTACTCCATCAGTGAATGGTTTAAGGGGTGGAAGTTTCACTAGATTGGGGTAGATTTTTCTGGCAGGGAAACTTTGTTGGGGAAGGTGGGTGAGGAAAGGTCCATGTTCATTGAACATTTGGGAAGGGAATAGGCCAGTTGGAGTGTGAGGTTCAGGGTTGACCCAGTATGGATAGATGTTGAGGGGTTCATACTCATACTCAGCCAGGGGATACCACTTTGTTAGAATAAGTTCTGGTTCTTGTGGAATGGTGTGGAATAGTATTTTCTATTCTCTCTGTACTTTGGCCCAATTTTCAGATTTGCCAGTATAGAGAGTGGAAGACGGAATTATGGGTGGAAACAAGGTTTTCAAAGGTTTAGAAAATAGGGCTCCAATGTTAATGCTATTGTCTATATGTGTTAGTGGTGAGGGTAGTGATTATGGCAGGGTAGGGACATAAACATCATCCACATCATGTGGAGCAGAGATATTATCATCCTGAGTTCTCAAATTAGACGCTAATTCATCTACTGCTGACCTAACAGGGTCATCAACAGAGTTTACTACCTCAGAAGCCAAGGTTGTTCTAGCCCTCTTTGATGGTTGCCTCTTCTTCTTGGCAATTGGACCAGCAACAGCAGCAGCTTGTTTTTCTAAAATGGCGGCAATAGGTAGTTCATCATCATCTTCTTCTTTAGACATGATTACTTTCCTTGACCTTTTTGGTGGAGGTGGAAGAGTAGCACCAGAAGATACAGATGGGACAGATCCTCTAGTAGTCCTCTTAGGAATGGGTTGCCTCACAGCCACAGTCTTCCTCTTGGTTCCTTTCTTTAAACCAAGGATTGCAACTTCGTTGGCCTCAAGTGATTCTTCTTTAATCTTCATTTTCTCCTCAAGCTTTGCCAACTCCACTTGCTTGTATGTGCTGAGTTGCATGCCACTGAGTTTAACTCTGCCAAAATCAACAGCTTGCAATCCTTTCTCACGAAGGAGTGTTTCTTGTTCATCCTTAGGCTTTGCACTCAGAACATCATACACGCCTTGCTGTTTGAGAATTTTTGACAGAAGATGAGTGAAAGTAATATGAGAAGAAGATTCTTTGTTGGTAATGGCGTCTTTGAAGCGATGAAACAGTATCCAGGGTAAGTTAATATTTGTTTCAAAAACCAGATGGTAAAGGCAGAACTTGTGAAGAGATGATAAGTTGTCCTTAGAGCCAATCTTATGCAGCACCACCTTGTTCAGGATTTGGTGAAGAATCCTGATGTGATCTTTCATCTCAGAGGATTTCCAAGAATGAGTTCTCACGCTGTCTTGCCTCATTAGAGTAACATCAATTGTCTCTGGACCACCTAGGTCTTCTTCCCGGTTCTCCGTGAAGACCAATCCTTCTTGAGTACATGCAATTGCATCAAAGATGGTTTTCTCGGATACTATCACTTTCCTTCCCAGCACAAACCCAACAACTTATGTTTCAGAGATCTTTGGTCTTCTCCAGAATTCCCTTATCAAATCTGGATACACTGAGACCTTTTCCAGAAAGATTCCATCCCATCTAGCAACGTTAATGAACTTACTCACATCCAAATTGTATTCTTGTAGAATCCCAAAATTGAAGTGATGTTCCACAGATATGGACATAGTATCAGTTGCAAAAGCAGGCATGGGAGTAGAGGTTGAAGCCATTGTTGAGTAAGATGAGTTTTGGAAGAACAAGGGAGACAGAAAGTTTGAAAGATTCAGAGAGAGAGGTTGATGATGAAGAGACGCGAAAAGTTTTTCAGAGGGAAAGAGGTTACTTTTAAAGATTTCTGAAAAACAACAGTTTCCCAAAAAAAATGACAAGACATGTCATTAAGTGTAAAACGGCATTGGTAAATTGGGACCGTAAAAAGTTATGATGTGATTGATGAAGGTAGCTAACTCAGTAAGGAAAAAGAAGCGCTTTATATAAATGTGTTCAAGGAAAAATTAATATAAGCAATAAATGTGTGCATCGATGAGTCCACACAAGACTAAGAGTGGACCCGTAAAGACATATGTAGTGGACGCGTAGATTCCACGAGCTCTGGACGTCATGACTAGTGGACGTGCAGAGAAAACATGCAATGGACGACCAAATTAACAATAAATATACTAGCTCAATCCACATACAACATATTCAAATGTTTTCTTATAAAGATAAATCTGTCCTCAGCAAGAGGTTTCGTGAAGATATCTGCCCATTGGTGGTCAGCATCTACAAATTGAACATCAAACACACCTTTTTGCACATAATCCCTAATAAAATGATGTTTGATTTCTATATGCTTAGCTCTAGAATGCAATATTGGATTCTTAGATAAATTGATTGCAGCAGTATTATCACATATATGTGGAATACTACTTACAAATACATTGTAGTCCTCCAATTGATGTTTGATCCATAGAAGTTGTGAGCAGCAGCTTGCAGCTGATATGTATTCTGCTTCAGAAGTTGATAGAGCAATGATACTTTGCCTTTTGCTTGACCATGATACTAGGTTAGCTCCAATGAAGTGACATCCTCCACTGATGCTCTTTCTTTCAATTCTATCTCCAGCATAGTCAGCATCACAAAAACAACTAATCTGTAATCATCATTTTTCTTAAAGCACAAGCCCAGATTAGTAGTACCTTTTAAATATCTACATATTCTCTTAATTGTTGTGAGATAAGACTCTCTATGATCAGATTGAAAACGGGCACATAAGCAAACACTGAACATTATATCAGGTCTAGACGCAGTCAGATATAAAAGAGATCCTGTCATACCTCTATATACCTTTTGATCTACATTTTTTCTCTTTATCATCTTTGTTCAGTATTGAAGTGGGATGCATAGGACTATTCATTGGTTTGTAATCATCCATCTTAAACCCCTTTAGAAGTTCCTTTGTATACTTAGTTTGATGGATGTATACCTCGTCCATAGACTATTTAACTTGAAGTAAAAGGAAGAATTTGAGTTCTACCATCATGCTCATTTCAAATTCTTTCTGCAATATTAACTTAGAAAATTCCTTGCACAGAGATTCATTAGTAGCACCGAAAATGATATCATCAACATAAATCTGTATTATAATGAAATCTGACTTAATAGATTTTCTAAATAGAGCTGTGTCTACTTTTCTTCTGTTAAAACCACTTTCCATCATAAATAAACTTAACCTATCGTACCAAGCTCTAGGAGCTTGTTTAAGTCCATACAGTAATTTCTTAAGCTTATAAACATGTTCAAGGTGATTTTTATTTTCAAAGCCAGGAGGTTACATGACGTATACTTCTTCATTAATAAAGCCATTTAAAAAGGCACTTTTAACATCCATTTGAAAAAGCATAAAGCTATGATGTGCAGTAAAAGATATTAAAATTCTTATAGCTTCTAGTCTAGCAACCGGTGCAAAAGTTTCAGTGTAGGCTATACCTTCTTCTTGAGAGTAGCTTGTTGAGTAAAATTGGCAAGTGCACCAAATTGCTTTGTAGTAAAAAAAATATCGTCCTCAGGGATTGAACTGTTAACTACTAACGTGCCAACTCAATTTCGTTTGAGCGACCGAATGGTTTGAAATTGGCTTTCGCCAATAAGTAAGAATAGAAATTTAACAAAGAAAAGAAAATATTTTTGGTATTTTTTTTTTCAGATGAGAAAATTAAGCAACAGAATAATTGGGTTTTAACAATCAAGAAGAAATTGTTAGAGGATCGATTTCTCTGCCTTTCGTACTTGTTCGATCCTGGAAATTAACTTGAACAGTTTATCCAATTTCAAGAAACTGAGTTTTGTAATTTATCCCCTAATTCCTTAGGTGAATAAACCTATCTGTCTAAGTTACTAATTCAATTCCTTGAGTATTAGATAAATAGCAGAAGCATTAAGAAAGATTTACACTCAAAAAAATTAATTTGGTTGTGTTCTCATTCTTAAGTAACACGCGCAAATCGTTTATTCACAAACAACGATTATGAACTCGAATTTCCCAATTGCAAATTCATACAGTAGATAAACATGAAAACAGTGAATAAACTCTTGAAATTAAACAAACCAGAACAAGTAATTATCCAGAATCAATACAAGTTATCTAGGAAGTTCCATCTACCTCTAACAAAAGAAAATTAGCTAGACATAATAGAAATAGAACAAACTCCGGAAGAAGATGAAGGCAAGGTAGTCATCATGAGTCTCTACTCGTCAGCTTCAACTCTCTTGATTGCTCCCTTTTCTCCCCCTCAAAACTGTATAGTTTTCTCTATATTTTTTTCCCTGTGCGGCTACTGTGTCTGCCCCTCGTTCTTTTTTTTCCTCCTGACGCTGTGGCTATATATAGATGCAAGCCTCCAAATCTTCAATTTGCGTGGGTCCCTGGCAATTCTTGTATCACGTTGCTGCACTTATTGCAAATTGTAATTCATGATTTGATTTAATTTGGATGAAAACTAAATCTCCTAAATTTGTGGTCATGGCCCACATCAATTAATGGCAATTGCAATTCTTCATATCAATTATCATCAATTTAATGACTTGGAGCCCCACTTGCTCCATATCACAACATCAATTTGCCCAATTTTCATGATGCTGCCATTTTCTATCTTCTTTTTGTAATTTTCGTTAGATGCCAAATCTATCAATCTCTTCAATTTTCCATCTCATCTTTATTATTTCCTACAAATATAAACAAGTAAAAATACTATTAGATTAACTCTAAAAACATGAAATTAAACTTAAATATTAAAATATTATTAAAAACTAAATTAGCTAAACTTAGGGACAAAACTCAATCAATCGACACAATTGGGGGCAAAAATCCATTTAATAAGCACAAAAAAAAAATAATCTAGAAGATTATCATAGCCTTGAGCAACAAGTCTTGCCTTGTTTCTCACAACCTTACCATCTTCATCAAGCTTGTTTCTGTAGACCCACTTTGTTCCAAAGACTGACTTGTCTTTAGGCAGGGGTACAAAAGTCCAGGCTTCACTTCTCTCAAACTGATTAAGCTATTCTTGCATAGCTATAATCCATTCTTCATCCAGTAGAGCTTCGTCCATTATTTTCGGTTCACATTCAGAGACAAGAGCAGAATCACTTTGTTCTCTGAAGGTTGACCTAGTTCTTAGCTTGTCATTGGGGTCACCAATGATTTGATCTTGAGGATGGTAATTTCTGAAATACCAAGATTTCTGATCATTTTCCTGTTGAGAGGTAGACGTTTCTGGTTGTTGTTGAGAAGTGTCGTCTACTTGGATATTAGACTTGATTTTCTGGTTTCTCTCCTGGGATATTTAGATCAAGATCTGTAAAAGCTTCATCTAGCTCTGATAGTCTATTGTCAAGCTGTTTGTCATCAAATTTTACATGAATACATTCTTCTACAACTAGAGTTCTAAAATTATAAACTCTAAAACCTTTTAAAGTTTCAGAAAATCCTAGTAGAATTCCATTATCTATCTTAGCATCAAATTTACCAAGTTGATCTTGTGTATTCAAAATGTAACATTTACATCCGAAAGGGTGAAAGTATGAAATGTTGGGTTTTCTACCTTTCCACAATTCATAAGGAGTCTTATTCAGAATAGGTCTAATGTAAATTCTGTTCTGAATGTAGCAGGCAGTGTTCACAGCTTCAGCCCAGATGTGTTTAGGGACAGAATTGTCATTGGGCATAGTCTTAGCCATCTCTTGAAGAGATCTGTTATTTCTCTCTACCGCACCATTTTGCTGTGGTGTTCTTGGTATTGAGAACTTGTGTTGAATACCACCTTCTTCACAAAACTCATGGAATAGCTCATTGATAAATTCTCCCCCATGAACACTTCTAATTGAAGCTATACACATGCCTTTTTCATTCTGTACACGTTTGCAGAATACAGAAAAGACCTTGAATGACTCATCCTTGTGAGCAAGGAACATAACCCATGTCCATCTAGTGTAGTCGTCTACTATGACAATACCATATTTCTTACCACTGGACCAAAGAGATCAAGGTGTAACAATTCTAGTGGTCTGTTGGTACTAACAACATTATTAGATTCAAAGGAACCTTTGACTTGTTTTCCCTTCTGACATGCAACACAGAGAGCATCAGATTTGAAACTAAGGTTTGGTAGACCTCTTACAAGGTTATGTTTTTTCAGTTTTGAGATTAATCTCAAACTTGCATGACCCAACCTTTTGTGCCAAATCCATCGTTCATCCTCAATGGACACTACACATGAGACACTTTGATTTGAGAGGTCCTCTAAGTCAATCTTATACAGATTGTTTTGCCTCTGGACAGTGAATAGGAGTGATCCATCAGCTTTCTTGACAGTACACATATTCTTATCAAAAGAAACAGCAAACCCACTATCACATAATTGACTAATGCTAAGTAGATTGTGTTTAAGACCATTTACTAACAGAACATTATCAATGGAGGGAAAATGATTTTTACCAATTTTACCTATACCAATGATATTTCCATTTTGGTTTCCTCCAAAAGTGACCCAGCCACCATCTTTTAGTCTAAGGTCTTGGAACATACACCTTTCTCCTGTCATATGTCGTGAGCACCCACTGTCCAAGTACCAGGACTTCTGTTTCTTTCCTGTTGTTAAGCAGATCTGCAACAGGGATTATCTTATTTTTAGGTACCCAAATTGACTTGGGTCCTTTCTTGTTAGTGATCATAGGTCGTGAATGCTTTGCATGCTTGTTATGTATGCATTTAGATGACACATGCCCACTTTTTCCACATACTTTGCAGTAAGTATTGGAAGGGCTTGGTTTTGACTTAGTATGTTGTGGATGGAATTTAAAAGCCCTATATTGTGTATGAACTTTTGGTCTATCCAGAGATGCATCTTGCTTCTCTTTATCATAACCAATGCCAGATTTGTCACGAGGTGATCTAGAATATCTTAATATAAGGTTTAATTTATCTGAGCTACCGATCAGTTTTGACAGAGAGTCTGTCAAGTATGTCACATCTTGTTTCAGTTGTTCAACTTCACAAGAGCTATTAGACTTACACTTCGTCTTGTCAGCCAGACTAACATTTATTGATTTTAATATTTCATTCTCATCCTTAATGTTTTGATTCACTGTGCATACCTTATCATAATTTCTAGAGAGTTTAATAAACTTCTTTTTGAGACTCTTATACTCTTTAGATAGTATGCATGATTCATGCAGCAATTCATCAAAAACAGTTTGAAGAGTTGATGGATCAGAGTCCATTACCTCAGCATCAGTGAATTCACTTTCTGATGCAGTGTCAGCCATGAAGCAAATGTTTGCTTCTTCTCCTACTTCATCTTCTTCATCTGAAGAAGATAGGTCAAGATCCTCCCATGTAGCCATCAAGCCTTTCTTCTTTTTGAAGAATTTCTTTTTCTCCTTCAGCTTTGGGCAGTCAGCTTTGAAGTGTCCTGGTTTCTTACATTCAAAGCACAGGGGTGGGCCTTTCTCCTTGAAATTTGACTTGGAGAATTTTTTGTTGAACTGCTTCCTTTTGAATCCACCTTTCTTTCTCCACATGTGTTGGATTTTTATGGAGATGAAAGATAGTTCATCCTCATCTGGGTCATCTTCATTATTTGATGAATCAGCTTCATCTGAGGACTCAGCAACTTTAAGCACCTTTGAGGAACTAGCTTTCTTGGCCTTTAAGGCAATGGAATTTCCTTTTCTGGAGTTTTTCTCTTCATTAAGGTCAAGTTCATGAACTTTTAATGACCCCAAAAGCTCTTCCAGAGAAAGAGTATTCAAATTCTTTGCTTCCTGGATAGCAGTTGCCTTAGGTCTCCAATGCTTTGAGAGACTTCTCAAAATTTTTCTCACATGATATCTATTCTCATAGAACTTTCCAAGATACCTGAGACTGTTGGTGATTTTTTGGAATCTTCCAAACATCTGGTCTATCGTTTCATGATCAGCCATCTTGAATAGCTCATACTGGTGAACCAACATACTTATCTTTGATTCCTTCACTTGTGAGGAACCTTCATGAGCTAGTGCAAGAGTATCCCAGATTTCTTTAGCTGTGTTGCAACTATGAACCTTGTCATGCTCAGATATAGTGATAGCACACATGAGATAGTGCTTAGCTTTCAAGTTTAGTTGATGTTGGCTTTTCTTCTCTTAAGTCCATTCAGCTCTAGGCACTGCAGCTCCAGCTTCACTCCTTGGCTCAGTGTAGCCATTTTCTATCAGTTCCCAGATGTCAGCATTCTGTGCATCCAAGAATACCATCATCCTCTTTTTCCAATAATCATAATCAGTTCCATCAAAGAGAGGGGTCTGTTGATAGCTTGTCCTTCTGCATCCATGATTGCAGGATCGTACTGCTTTAGCACTTGTTAGATGCTCAACCCTGTCAAGGCTGAGCTTTGATACCAACTGAAGTTGGCACAGGCAAACACAAGAAGGGGGGGTTAAATTGTGTTTGTTAATTATTTTTGCAAAAAACCTTTTTGAGAAGCCTTTTCACAAGCAGGAGATAAAAAGATTAAGCACACAAGAAATCCTTTTTAAAAGATTAACAAAACCAAAATCAAATCCCATAGTTAGTAAAAATAAATAAAACTGTAAAAGATAAGGGATAGAAAATTCACTCAGGTATTTTATCCTGGTTCACTCTCTTCCAACCAAGAGCTACGTCCAGTCCCTTCTACTTGAAGGATTTTCTCCACTATTTCCAAATAGTTTCTACAACAAGTATTCTTCACCTCTCCAGGCTACAAGTATTGCTTTCTTGCCAAGCCTCTTCAGGCTCTAATACAATCACAAGGATTTTTCTGAGATCTTTCTAACTCACTATATGTGAGGGTATGAAGGTTTAAGATCTACTGAATATTTTTACAAATATTCAACCTTAAGAATTACAGACTTTTGGTTTACAACGAGAATATGAGCTTTGAATATCTTGTAATAATTCAAATGGCAAAAGTTGTTCTTCAGTGCTTAAGACCTTCTACATATATAGTGGTATTCAACTTCTTTTGTAAATCTTAAACGGTTATTTGAATAGTCCCGTTATAGAAATAGCATTAAATGCATGATATCCGTTGAGACTGATAGCTTGATTTTGGCCGAGTTGAAAAGCATTATTGGTTATCAGAAAATCACAAAATGGAGGCTCACTGTTCTGAGCAATTGTACCTTAAAAACTTTTTTTTCCTCCTTTGTGTATAACTCAGCTTTTGTCCAGTAATAAGGATGTCATCATACAGATCGTTTTGCAATTCCAATTGTACTATTTGCTTTTTGTATTTCCTTGATAATACTATGAATTTTCTCAAAGGAAACAAGACATTAATTGGACAAAAACAATTAGGAAGAACAAATATTCATTTGAAATAAATATCAATCATTTGAAATAAATTCATCGTGGATCAGATTGCATTAAATCATATTCAAGGTGGTAAAGATATAGAACATATAGAACCGTCTGCAGGCACTTAGTTTAAGAACGCATCTACACACGATTTTATTCTGCTCGTCCACTGGTGTGGTAGAAGCGCCCGTCCACACAAGTCTTTGGACTTGCTAAGTCCATAGAGAAACTCCGTCCAATGACGTGACACTATGGACTTCTACTGAATTTTAGTTAGGCACTATGGATGTATACTTGAGTTTCAAGGATAGCACTCGTCTGCTGACGTGGCAGGATGGACGCGCTTATTTTTAAGTCTTTGGACTTGCTGTACCTAACAAGTTATTTAGGTATTCATTTATAGCCTCGTCTACTAAAGAAAGTCAGTCTACTTAATTAAACAACAAGGTAACTTTACCACAGTTCTTGAGCAGCCCGTCTACAGGGGTGGACACATATTTTTTAATTAGAACTTATCCAAAGTTTATTTTACTTATAAAAGTGTTCCTGCATAACTGAAAACACTAGTTAGATCTCAACTAACACTTTGCCAAGCAAATTTAATCCTTTTGTTAATATCAAAACCTAGAGATTAAATAAACCAGAACCACTTTGGTTCCAACAAATCTATCAAATGAATTTATCAATTGGAATTAGCATCGACCATTTTCTCCCCAAAACCCACAAATTTTTAAATGAATGCTTATATTGTATCCATGCCTACCTCCTGTAATTGCCAATGACATCCGTTTCCAACGGTATAAAAAGATATGGACATTTGTTTTAAGTAATAAGGATTAAAATATCACTTGCATTTGAAGATAAGTTCAAGAAATATGAACAATACTTGCAGCTAAAGAGATAATTATTGAGAGAAATTGTGTTAGGCTACAGATTTGATTTGGCATTTAAGCATTGATTACAATCAGAGAGTAATATCAGCTAACACAAGCTAATCTCTAACTTAATAATAAAAAATTGGTAAATAATGAAGAAACCATATATAATCCGTTGAAAAAATCCTTACCTCCTTCATGCTTAACCACCCTGAAGTTTTTCATTTTGCTTTTTCTAAAAATAGGCCAAATGTTGTGCTCCCCAATGTCTTATTCTCTCCCATTTTCCACTGGAATAAAGTGAAGAACAAATGATAGATTAGTCAACGATGACATGTGATTCAGATTCGTAACACCATCAAAAGATGACCATTTCTTAATATTTTTAAAATCATTTATTGCTTTGAGTTTAAAAACCATAGTGAAACCTATATAAAAAACAACTCATTTTTATTTTTATTATTTTTTCTTTTACCTTGGGATGGAGAACCCCAGAAGATGATGGAGTTTTGTGGTTCTCGCTGCACATGGTGGTAGCGGTGTCTTAACGTTGTCTCCGACGAGTGGCTCTCGATCGCGACGAGTATGCGCATCTGATGGGAGGTTGATCAGGATATGAAGGTTGGTTTTGGGAAGAAGGTTAGAAAGTGGCTGAGAAGAACTTTGATAATGGGAAGAGAGAAGGATGAGTTTGAGAGATAATGAGATACATTGAATTAAGGTGTAGATAGAGAGATATTGGAATATAATAGAAAAGATTGCATTGAAATCTCAGAGATTGTATTGTAATTCTATTAAGAAATTAATAAAATATTTATATCTTTCATTGGAAAAAGCTTTAATACATTTGAAATTTAAAATTTGAAATAGATAAATAAAATAATTAAAATCAAAATGAATATAATATTATAATATTAAAATCAAAATCGAAAAGGATGAATCTGCGAACAAACTCACAGTCTTTTTAACTACTGGGCTTTGAAAAGGTTGAATATATATGAGAAACATACACAAATCATTTATTTCCAGTAGCTAACAATAAAAACTATTGTTACATAAACTTAATTATTGAATACATTTGAATTTAAAATTCAAATATAAACTTGGTGAATGAAATTATTTTGAAATTTGTAAACTTCTCTCTATTATTGAAGTGCTTTTAATGTCTCTTTAATTGTTGTGTTTTGAAAAGATTGAATAAGTATTGAGAATATACACACATCATTCATTTTCAACATATAACAATAAATTGTATTGTTATTTCCTATTTTCATTTTTTTATTTTCGTTTTTTATATCAATTTAAAATATTTTTATTTCTGATTAGGGAAAGGTATTAGAAGCTTATAGAGGAAGTCATTTCATGACATCGTGACACCTGTCCATACTTTCCTCATAATGGGGATTAGTTTATATATTGTATAGATTTTCATTTTTTATATCAATTTAAAATATTTTTTATTTCTAATTAGGGAAAGGATTTAGAAGCTTATAAAGGAAGTCATTTCATGACATCGTGACACATGTTCATACTTTCCTCCTAATTAAGATTAATTTATATATTGTATAGATATATATTATAAGCAACAAAATCATTTGCTCATAAAAAAAAAAATTCAACACCTTGCAAGGGCGAGTGCCTTCCCCCTAAAGTTGTCAATTCGGGCTGGCTCAGCCCATAGAGGGCCACTATATTTTCGGGCCGGATCGGGCTAGGCCAACTTAAATATGGACTACTAATTTACTAGCACAGCCCACCCTTATACAGGCCAAATGGGCTGACCCTATATCTTTAAAATTAATAACATTATTAAATTTAGTAAGTTATAAATTTAAAATTAATTTTCTTAAAAAAATTATTTTTTATTCTTTAATAATGAGAGATAAACTTAAAACACATATATTATATATTGCTATAAATATTAACGTGTTAAGTTACGTAATTAACGATAAGCAATGAAGCAAACAACACATATAGAAAAGTGTATTATCAATGATGGGCGTTAAGTTACATGTTTTCATCCAAGAGGCATGAAATTGAGGTTTTGTTATTTGTTTAGTATCAAGGTAAAACTCCCCAAGAAATGTATGTCTGACGATACAACGTCTTTTATTCTTTTAGAGAGTAAGACAATATCTTTTTTTAAACGTTAACTACTTAAGTTCTTTGACAAATTTAACTAGTAAAAATATATTATTCAAAACACCTGGTGGTGGAATTACTATCATATAAACAATAATGTATTGTTTTTCAGTATAGCGACAATGTGCTGTATAAAAATGTAATGCTTCAATTCAATTTATATCTTTTTATTTTCAAAGTTCAGGCTAGCAGGCCAGCCCACTTGGGCCAACGAATTTTCGGGCTAGGCTGGATTGTGCCAAAATAATTTATGGTTTGCATTTTATCAACTCAGTCCATGCTTAATGTCGGCTTATTCGGGTCAGCCCATCGAGTCGGACTAACTTTGACAGCTCTACTTCCCCAATCTAAACTTTTCTAATCGAAAAAAAAAAAAAAATCATTGGAAGCATTAAATGATTTTCATTGAATAGACTAAAGAAGAATTACAATACTTTGTTTAACAGGATTAATTAATTTAAGAAAGTTACATTAAAAAATTATATATTTTTTTATAAACAAAAACTTTTATATGTGAAGAGTACATGGAGTACCCTAACCCTTATATATTGTGCCTAAAGAAACCCTCCAATTGTAAATTAAATACTACCCTAAACTCAAGATAGTATTGACTTTACAAAAGAGTGAGACTAACGACCCAAACTAAAAAATAAATTAAAATTATCGAAGGTGAACTAGATATTAGATATCCAATACAACTAAGCATATCGAAGGTGAATTAGACTCCTTTAAAATTAGATGAAATGTAAAGTGAAAAAGTAAAATACATTCATACTTAATTAGTTAAAGCACATTAAAATCTCAACTCACTTTAATTAGTTAATGATAAATATACTTTTACTTTCTTATTTTGTACTCAATATCACTTCAGAGAAACTCTATCCATCCCACGTCTGTTAAGTATTAAGTCGCTCAAACTACTGCATTCATTGTTTTGATGTTTCATGATATTCCTTTTTTATCACTTGTAAATACGTGACGATTTTCTTTTTTGAGAATTGTTATATATTTATAAATATTCTTCTAATAATTTTATTAAATCTAATAAAAACATTAAAAAAAAAGGTCTAATTGCATTTTTGGCCCCCCTACTATTGAGCATGTACGATTTTAGTCCCTAAATTTTTTTCGTTCACATTTGGTCCTCCTATTTTTTCAATGTTGCAAATATGGTCTTTCTTTCAATGTCTGACAATTTTTCAATGATCAATATAGAGGAACCATTCTTTTAAGCCCATAGAACCTCTTTTTGAGTTTTTGTGGTAAAAGATAATATGGTTGAACCAAAAAAGATCCAGGAAAGGAAGGATAGAACCGGTAAATAGCATAGAGGAACCACTAAATTGTTGAATGGAAGACGTAGAGGAGAGAGAACCTCAACCACATGTTGTGTGTACTTAGATGAGTGATTCCTCTATGTTTGATCATTGAAAAAATTGACAAACATTAGACAAAAAGACCAAATTTATAACATTGAAAAATAGAGGGACCAAATATGAATGAAAAAAACTTTAGAGTTCAAAATAGCATATGAACACTAGCCAGTAGTAGTGGGACCCAAACTGTAATTAAGCCAAAAAGAAGAGCGGATGTATTTAATATCTTTAGAGTATAAGATATCATTCAAATTTTTTCATTTAGAAAATTGGAGAATCATAAACAAGAGTAGTTAAAGAAATATTTTAAAATTTTTCTTTTCACAAGAAAGATGGGCTGTAAGCAGTGAATTAGGTTAGGGTTTAAGCGTGTTTGTGTAGTTACTCATTGAACTTAAATTTCAAAGTAAAAGTACTATCTCAGTATCTCTGACTGTGGGTTGGGCTAAAGACCTAAGCTGCAAGTTGATGAATTTTTGTATGTATAATTTATTTGCCTTGTCTCCTCATTTGAAGTTTTGAACTAATGATCAGCATTTTTTTTGGTAGATTATATCTAAATAAAGCATGTATGAGAATGATAAAACTTTTGGAAGCAAAGTTAGAAAAACAGATCTGTATAGACGGAAGAAGTTCCTCAATTAATTAATTAATTAATGTATATTAATCAAAGGGCTAGTAGGAGTGGCTCCTAATGTTTGTGAAACACAAAACTATTACTAGTTGAGTGGTTAAGGAATATATCCAGCTACGGCATAACCATTGACTAGCATTAATACTTTATTTCAACTTGTGAAGCTTGGTAACAATAACGAGTCTCTAATTTTCAAAGCCAATATTCCAACTTTTGAAGAGCCATTTCTGTAGCAGGCTGCTGCTGTCTGGAAGAAAACAGTCCAACTTTCAAGCATAAGATGCTACCTGAATTCTATGGGAATTTTAAGGGCCGGCAATGTGTGGATACACACATTAATTACGTTAAGTATTCACGATGTAGGAGAGCTGTTCATTGTCATTTCTTAGTAATGTTCAATATAGTCCAACAGTCTAGTTAGATACTTGATATATATATATATATATATATATATATATATATTTTGCATTAATTCAAATGGTAGCTAGCATTAATATCATTTATATTAGAGATTTCACACCGGCAATCTTTGAGCATTTAATTTGTCACTTTTGCTCCCTTCTACATATTATGGGTGTGGGTTTTCTAATCATTTTACATGTGTAGTATTGACACTTTTTTAAACAGGGATTCGCTGCATAGTCAACCTTATGAACTTTAACTTTTAAAGTTGTTCCCTCCTATCATTTAAGTCTGATTCCGTCCCGGCTTATCTCTATACTCTGTTTATGAAAATTTGGTTGACAACAATCATATGAGATATGAAACAAGCATCTGCATCACAAACTCACCAAAGAGCATCGGCCTGAGAATTTGTCCACAAAGATTCTCAACTATCACCGAATCACCAGTTCCCTAAACATCGATCCTACTACTGTAAGTCTGTAATAGAGGGCGCATAGACTCCAATCCAACAAATATCAAAACAAGGTCTATGCCTAGCCTTTGTAATAGTGGACACAATTAAGTTGAACTCTGAATTAGATTATTAAGAAGGATTTTATAAAATGTGGCCGGCATATAAAAACCATCAATGGTAATCTTTATCTTTATAATTCTAAAAAGAGAGTATAATATGATTTAATTATTGTTTAGTAAGGCTTTAAGTTAGTGCCATTTAGTACTAAGGATATAAATTAAGCAAGTAATTACTTATCGCAATCTACTAGGTTTATCTGTCCAAATTGGACGTGGCTGGATCAGCTGTGTTTACTTATGCAATCTACTAGGTTTATGGTCCAAATTGTCCGATCACTGTCTATTTGAAGGCATTCTATGTACTAATTTCTACCGGGCCCGATTTCCAAATTCAACAAACAACACACTTTTACATGTAAGGTGTTGGGTATGATGTCAAAAACAGATGTCAAAAACACTTTTCTCGTTTTTCTAGAGTGGTTTTTAGGTGATATTGGTTGAACGATTAACTTGTTGGTCCAAGTGATAACGAGTTTTCATCTCTTAAGTTACTATCAGATATTCGATCCCTAACTCTTGCGTATGAAAAAAATTTGGGCGGGAGAAGTCAGTCTTTTAATGTTGTCCAGTATCTTGAGGGATTAGTCTCTCCGCAGTTGCGTGTGAGGGATACCTGAAAAACATACTATCTCTGTATATGAGTTTGAGTACCCCTTATACCCATTTCAATATACTTTTGTTTATAAAAAAACATATTTTTTTATAAGATTAACTCTAATCGGCGTCAAATGATGACTCAGATTCTCATAGTGTTGGAAATAAATTATCATTAATATCTATTGATAAAGAATAGTTAATCGTTCGTGGGTCAAGTCTGTATCTAATAAGGTCAGGGGATGGAATTTGTATATGAAAGTTTACTTCATCAAGAATGTTTAGCATCAATTAACAATCTAGTTCGCAAAATATACGAGAGTTCAATTGATCATAGATTAATTGAATTAAATGCAAGATGCAATATTGAACAGCTCAAAAGAAGCAGGCAACTCAGCAAGACTGCTACATACTCAAACAGCTTGACCAAAACTCAATTTGATGCATTATTAAGTGATGCATTATTAAAGATTCTTGTTTAAGAAAAATCAAGTGGGTCAGTTTCAACCAAACTTTGTCAAGTAGTTTGTATTTAAGTTGTAAATCTAAAGATCATTCGCGCACAACCTTAATTTAGGTTGACCATCAACATTTTAGATTTGTTTTTTGAAAGGAAGAAATAAATTTATTTAAAAAGGGTACAAGCCTACAAGGGGTACTTTCTTTTTCTTTTTTTTGGGTGATGTACCTACAAGAGGTACTTTAACTGATATATAAAGTAGCCTGAAAAAACAATCATGCGACTGTCAAGGACTCAAGGTTTAGGTTATCTATATCGAAACACCCCACTAGGATTATTACACCATTCGGAAAATAAGCAAGAGCCTCCCATTGATTTAACTATAAACCACTTTCAAGAGGTAATTTTTTATCCAATCCAATAGATGAACAAAATTTGCAAAATAATTTGAAAAGATCATCGCATTTATAAGCTCCCAAATACAACATAAAACTGCATTCCAAACCAACTTCCGTACCTTTTTATTTACCTTACCACTACCGGCTAAGTAAAACTAGAATCTTCGCCTATCGGTTTCGATCGGTTTTAAGCAAAAAATTCATCTGATCCAACAATAAAAGTAAATTATGGTTCGGTTTGGATTAAATTGTTCTTATATCAAATCCGAACCAATTCAATCCAATTAAAAACAGTTTGAATTGGATGATTCGATTTTTATCAACACAATAAGTAAAAAATAAGTTCAAATAATATTAATAAATATTACATATAACAAACTGATGATTAAAATGCTAAGGACTAACAAGTATAAATTTTATGTTTGAAATATTAAAAATAGTAGAAAATTACGTTACAAACTAATAAGTATTTTTAAGAAAAAAAACCAACAAATAAAAATCAATAACACAAAAAAGTAAAATAAATATATATTAAATTTTATATATGCAGTTTGGTTTGGTTTCAAAAAAGAATATGAAATCTGATCTGATTGATTTTCATAAAACAAGGTCCACAAAATTCAATAAATATCGGTTTTCGATTTTCTTTTGAATTGATTTGGATATGAACACCCTTTAACAAAACTAAATATAAAGATGAAAAAACATGTTTCTTGCAGGAGATCGAATTTAATAATTAAAAAAACTTGACGAGTGGGAAAAGTGTACTCTGAAATTTGAGGATTTAAGATAATGAGGTCCTATTTGGTTTTTTCCCCTTTGTAAGAAACTAGTTCTATAGCCTTGTGATTCATGGGATAATAATGAATAGAATAAAAAGTGAATAGCAGATCAAATGTCTAAAAAATCAAGAACAAAAAAAAACTAATATGCCTGTCTAAAGAGAATAAATTTGAATTTCTATAGATTTTTATGCAAAATTCTGTCTGTTTAATTTATGTTCACAAAGGGAATTAATCCTCGCTTTCAATTGAATAGCCAGTAAGTAAAGAAAAAGTTATACTGCCTTAATAATGGCTTGTTTTCTTATTTAAATTAAGAGCAAATCAGCTTCTCATGTCACATTCTTTTTTTATAGGCAAATGATAATATATTAGTATTTTTTTTTATAGAACTAATATGTTAATATGTTATAGTTGTTAATTTTTTCACCTTTATCAAAATTTGAATCTTGAACCTCAAACACATTAAACTCTTAATTCAAATCATTTGCGCTACCTCAACCCCTTCTAATTTCTGATGTCACATTGTGATTTTGATGATAGGCAACGATGGAGTTGCACTCTTTTTGACCCAAGAGAATGGACTTTAACAACATTATTGGTCGGCAACAATGGACTAAGGTAGTTTGCTCCCAACAAAACAAAAAACAACAATGGGGACCTTGAATATAATTTTGGGGAGTCTTTAGCTAAAGGATCTTTACTCACTGGTATTTTAAAGATATTGGTTAAGAAATTAAAAAATATAAAGTTTTACATTAAGAATTATAATTTTTATACTTTGAAAAATTGAATTCACCACTTTTCAATATATAATTTATATCTTTATTTCTTTAACCAATATCCTTAGAACAATGGTTAGTATTTACCTTAGCTAAAAATATAATTAAAATTCATATGAATCATATTTAATTTTATCAAAATCTCGCAGTAACATATTAATACAAAAAAATAATAATAAAACACATAAAAGAAATATTTACCTGCATTTAAAGTGTTCATCTTTATTCTTCTAAAGACTTAAAGTCATAGATGGTTGAATTAGAACTAAAATTTTTAATTACTATTTTTTCAATATATATCATCATTATTTCTCGGTATTTTTGTCTTTAAAAACAAACCTTGTTCTATGACAAACTTAACAACTCTTATTAAAATGTGTTTAATGTATTTTTTTCTTCCAGATTTGTTCTTTTTATATCTAAAAATAAAGGAGCTATAATTTAAAAATCAATACACATCATGGCCTTTTTTAAATAAAGGAGGGTCAGATGCAGAAGCTGTCTTTTACACTCTTTGGCCCATCGTTACTCTAAGCCCAATATAACTATAAGCTAACAGCCTAACACACCTCAACTTAATGAGATAAGTAAGAAAAATAATAATAAGAAACAAACAAAAGATTTAAAAGACATTATCACTTAGCATCCAGAAGCAAACAGACGCAGAGACGCAGGTGAGAGATGATGATGCAGGTCGCGTATAGCGTCAAAGGAGCAGAAGAGGAACGCAGGGTATCAACAGGATCTGGCATAGGATATTAAAAAAATTGGTTACAAACCCTAAGGAAGGTCCGCCTTTGGGTGTGCGAACATAAAACATAAAATGAGATGTTTTGCTATGTTTGCAGTTTCAATCTCTTTTAGTAAAATGGAAATGTTCTACTTTTTAATCTTACATATTTTTTTTGTTTATTTATAAAAAGTTATCAAATATAGAATAACATTCACTTTTTTTTTTTTGTTATGACATGACTACCAAATGTTATAATATGTTGTTGAATGTGGTTCCATAAATATTTTTGAAGTCGTTTTCCAATAATTTTTTTTACATGTGTAACAGTTTATTAATAAAAATATAACATATATAATAACTTTTACACATTCTTTTTATTGAAAACAACACCAAAAATATATATGAACTAGTAAGTTTTGTCCTTTATTATATTATATGGTCACAGATTCACACAGTTAGCACACAGGTATTAGTCTATTTTCGTCCCTGACAATTTGTGAGGTACCCAATTTAATCCTTGAGGAAAAAAAAAACTCACTCACTAGTCCTCGACAATTACAAAACAGGGACACGTTAGTCCCTCCGTTGATGACCATTTGGAAGACGTCGTTAGTTTGCTGATGTGGACCGTTAAATAGTCCAGCTGTCCGTTAACTTGTCCCACGTGGATTTTCTTATTTTGTATCACCAATTAAGTTCCCAACTATTTCTAGCGTGGGACAAATTAGTCCGTGCGATGCATTGACTAAAATACAGTAAAATGAAAAACCAGATACATAAATTAAACCAGAGAGCACTAAAATTATGCATCAAATATCATACACATCGTATATAGATAATGAACCAAAGAGTATCAAGTGAACCAAAAGTTAACAAAGGTTGTGCGACCCGATTTTCTGACCCGATTGGATCTCTCAAAGGAAGTAATGGATCACCCTAATGTTTCAGTATATGATTCACATGCCACCGACTATGGATGGCACAACTCATTTTCGAAAATCGCAACTTCAAACCAAAAAAAATCAGGGGTTTTCATAAAAAGGGTTCGCGATACTTAAGTAACGAATTCTCCCAAAATTTGCAGCGATTTCCAGTGATTTTTTGTGGCTTTTGATCGCAAGGTACAAACCAAGAATATTCCCAAACCAAATTTTCATAACAATCATCAAAGAGAGGAATCGAAAACCCCAAGAATGGGGTTCTTGCGCTCAAAAACCCACAAATTCGCAATGGATATATAAAAAATTGTCTCAAATTTCTCAACTAAAACATGTGATTCTTAAGGGGTTTTGATCGCAATGGTCAGGTGAAGATAATCCCTCAATCAATTTTGACTTGATCTTAGGGTTCTTGTAATTAAAGACAAAATACTCCCAACCCAGTCCATTTGGTGTTCTTTGGTTCATTTTGATTCATTTTGTTGAACTTTGTCGAATTTTGGTTCATTTGGTACTCTTTATTTCATGTATCTGTCTGATGTTTGCTGCATTTTGGTGCTCCTTGTAATTGTCGATGACTAGTGGGTGGGTTTTTTTTTTTTCAAGGACTAAATTGGGTAGCTCACAAATTGTTTGGGACGACAATAGGCCTTTGCCTGTTAGCACACTCATGGATGGGTAGGTGACGCTGGATAAAAGTAAGCGTAGTTTAGTTTGGTCATAAATTTAGTTCTAACTTCTAACTTAAAGCCCAATTCCAGCTCTAATGTAAAAAATAAAAGTAACCTTTGTTTAGTGGCCATTTGTTGAAGATTTCAAAAACGTTATTCTCCAAAATCGATTTTGACAAAAATGTTTTCGTGCCAAACTAAAAAAAAAAAACTCAGGTTCTCCTAAATTAAATTTAAACTTTTTTCATATTAAATTATTTTATAAATTTTAACCAAATAAGCATATATAAATTTCAAAAGTAACCTTTTAATAGCAAAACGTTTTTTTTTAAAAATAAATAAATAAAAAATCGAAACAAACAGGCCTTAATGTCTTATGAATAAACTTAGAAAAAAAAAAGTTGGAATTATCCTTATTAAAATTTTAATTATGTATTAATAAAAAAGGAAGGGAGTAAGTAAATACTAGATCAATAAAAAAGTAAAAAAAGAGGAAAGAAGTATATATATTCTTTTTTTATTAAAGGAAATGAGTAAATATGTGTGCTCTACATAATGTTACTACTATCCCAAAATTTCTCAAACAATACTAAGCTAACAGAATGAGGTAATTTGACATATTTCAAAGTTGAGAAGCCCCAACAGTGGTGTAACCTCCCAGAGTCTTAGACATACGGCAGTGATCACTATCTGTTCCATCCATACTCTCCTCCTCCATATCTTGGGTTGGCATTATTCACTCGGCTGGAATAATCTGGCTTTATGGAGTTTGCAAAGGTATGCCAACCTAAAAGGTATGGCATCATAAACTGCATAGAAAAGCAGCAAAGGTACAATTTGAATGAGTAAAATATTAATCAGGTTAAGTGCATAAAGGGCAGGTTTTATGTAGTTAATAGCACGCTATAGCGGCGTAATAGAGCGGATCAACCCCTGGCTGCTATGGTTCTCAAATAGCGTAGCGTTTTCTGATAGCAGCAATAGCGGCCGCTATAGCAGCCAGAATAGCGGGAAATAGCAGCAATAGCGGCCGCTACAAGAAAATGTGTTAAGAACTCATTTTCACCCCTCCTCAAATGGGCATCTGAAGGTCATATTTGGGGGTATTATCGGTTTAATGGTCATATTTGGGGGTATTGTCAATTTTTCAGACCAAGGTTAAATAATTTTCACCTTAAACTCCTTCATAATCGATAATTTTTTGACTTTTGTTATTATTGACATGAAGATTATAACTTATTAATTATGAGTTTGCGTTTGCAATTTTGGACAGTTTGTTATGTTTTAGCATTTACATATGTGTATATCTAATTTTTTAGCTTGTGTATATATACATTACAATAGCAGCCATCCCTCTCCCGCTATCTTGCTATAGCGGTTTCGGGTGTCGGCCGCTATGCGCCACTATCCAGGATTGATAACTTACATTATTTCAAGAGCCATATCACTCTAGTAGTGAATAAACATAACCATGCACTTTTACAATGACCTTTTGAGCTATTTTTCACATTCTAAATTTTCTTTCTGATCTGACAAAAAAGCAGTAAGCCTATAATAAACCTTGTATTTTTCACAACTTCTTGCTACAAAAGACATGCTCCAAATTTGGCTAAATAAGGAATTATCAGGAATTCTGGACTAAGACGGTTAAGCTAATATTCCAGCAAAGAATTTTGCTATGTGAGTTTGATTTATTTTATACTTCTCTGGTATAATGATCACCCATTTCTGTTCTTACATCTTTCCATTGCACTATCAGAGAATCATGGTAATGCAAATTTTAGCATTAGAAGAAGGTGTGGGTGTGTGGGGGGGTGGGGGTGGGGGGGACGAGAGTGATCATACATTGAAAATTGAGCTGAGAACTGCCAACTCTGCTTTTGTAACAGGGATGATGATGTTTTCATCTGTGTTCTCGAGCTTGTTTCGAACACCTTCAAAAATTGGCATAACAAAGTCAGAACTGAAGTGACTGTTTATGACATTTAACTTTCTTCCTTACATTGCAGGGTAATGGGTCAGATGAATTATTTTTGAAGTGATTACAACAAGACTCATAAACTTTAAAATACATCACTATGTAAGTTATATGCAATTCACACAATATATAACAGACTGAATGAAATCAATAAATCCAAGATTTCATAGTATTCCAACAACTTCAAGATAGTGGGAAAGTAAAATAGAATTGATAAAATAACAGCAACAAAGGTCATGAAGAAAGAGGATTACTGAGGTTAAATAGGTGACCAGAACCATCCATGAGTGGCTCCACCTTCAAAATCTTTGTGACTTGACCTTCATCACTGCATAACAAGAGATTAAAAAAAATGCTTTAAAAGGATAAAATCATAGCAGCCACAGTTTACGACATTGAACCTCCCCCCTCCCCCCAAAAAATAATGAATAAACAACAATAAAAGTATAAACCTATAACAGAGCTTAATGATTTAGTAAGTACGTATGAAAACACATATACTGTCATATTACATATTTTTTTATTTGCTCCATGGTTTCAAGACACTATCAGGTCCTTGTGCAAGAAGAAAATATTTTTTATCGCAAGATAAAAAGCAAGCAACGATCAGAAAATTTTCAATACATGTTGATATGTTATGTTGGATCATCATTATAATAGTTAGAAGGTATAGCAAAGAAACTACCTGCTGCCCTTAAAAGGATCGTGAAAAAATTCACAAGACTCCCCTGCACCGAAGCTAACTAGAGTGCCCATTTCACTCACTGATAGTGAGAACACCTGCATTCAAGCACACTGGAGTTTTCACCTCACGATTTAAAATATAAGACTAAGACCAACAGAATCATAAATTTCAATGAATGTGTGTCTTCATTTTCCATTGATGGGATAATATTTCACTCAGTTAGGTTGGGCAACCACACAAAACCATGAAGGCAAGGCCACAAAACTAGAATCATTACGTTAATCTTGATGAAACCAGATAAATTAAAAAAGCCTTCTGAAAAGCATATCAACAGACAATGATATCCGTTGCTACTTGTTAGCTGTAGGATAACTGGATATTGACTACAAAGCAGGCATACAAAGTAGTCTTAACACACTGATGCTCATGTCAATACTTTATTTATTTAGAGAGCAAAGATAAAAGAGCTTTAACTATCCACCGACTAAAACTTCTGAGCTAATACTCCCAAAGCCCGAAGGTTAAGAATTTGAATTTATAGTATTTTAGACACACCAAGACACAAAACTCATGTTTTTCCATATAATAACATATAACATTAGTATAAAATCTAGGTTTAATTAACTGGCAGGTCTTTGAACTATTTAGTAATTTTCAAATAGGTTTTCATACTTTAAAAGTTTAAAATTGTGTCCCTAAACACATCACTTAAAGGAACCCTAACAAATATTCAACGAAACCCGAGGAGAAAGTGTGTGAGGCACTCAATTACTAATTTTCTATATGTTTAGGGACCCAGTTATAAACTTTAAAAATATAGGGACCTATCTGAAAAATTCTCAAATAGTTCATAGACTTACAAATTAATTTAACCTAAAATCTATATATCCCAGTATCCCCCAACCCCAGGTTACAGAAGAAGCACAAGTGACCTGTTTTCTGTTCCAATCATATTCGCGCGTACCAACTCCAGGAGCAAACTGAAGCAGCACATAACCTTCCTTAGATATTTTGAAGGCCCCAGACTGCAAAATACACCAAAAATCTTCCATAATTGAACATTCTATTCACAATTCCATGAAACCACTCCCAAAAAGATCAGGACATTAAAATAAAATCCAATAATAACTTCCATAAATTTAAAGAATAAATTTAAAAACAAAAACAAAACATACATCCAATGGTGCAAACTTCGGAGGTCTAGGAGACACAGTGAGTGCAGCCTTCCCTTTGTAAATCGAGTGACCCACATAAACCCTAGGCGGCAAAGCTCCAACTGAAGCTAAAACACACATAAAAATACAAATAACAATATGATTATGATGATAAGAACAATAACAAGTTAACAACAACAACAACAAGATGAGTGCCATCATGAAACACCAATCTTTATCAATTTCTTAACTTACCCATTACTAAAGTGGTATTTAACACAAAATATAGCAAAAATCTCGGTTTTTTTTTTTTGTGGGGGGACTAAATTTTCTTCCGAACTACAAAATTAGGCTTATTTTCTCAGAAGCCAAACAAAATTTTGCCTAACCTAATTGTCTCCAATTAATAAGGATAAGTAAAAAAATGGTACCTGGTGGTGGTGAGCGTTGTGGGGGTGAAGGGAATGGTTTGGGTTCGAGCTGAGAGTAGCGGCATCTGACAGAAAGTGAAGGGATTGGTGGGAAGGTGAAGGAGAAAGTGGGTATAGAAGAACGCCTTAAAGGAATGAAGTTTGGAGAGAAACATTGGTTTGGGACTGAGGTGAGCTTAGTGGAAATGGAGGAATGTAGTGGTGCTGGAGAACAAGAAGAAGAGTGTAGCTGCAACATCTTCTCCTATCGTTTGTTGTTGTTTATCTTCTATTTGATTTTTTGTCTCAATCAATTAAAATATCATCATCTCAGATTTTTAATTTTTAGAGGCTTGCACTTATATATGAACTAGGGATAATACTGTTAAATTTGTTCTGCAAGAAATTTAGTTTCGATTAATAGAAAAGATTTGATTTAAAAAATTAATATTTTTATCCATTATATATAGAGTTTAATTTCTATGTATTGATAGTGTAAAGATTTTTATACCGATGATCAATCAAAAATCATGAAATTGATGACTTTTAAGATGGTTAGGATAATAATAAAAAATTTGTAATAATATACCCATTTCTGATTGATTGACAGTGTAAAAAAACTTTATACTGTTAGTATATACCAATTAAATCCTTATATATATTCTTTGTATATGATAAAAAATAATTTTTATTAAATTGTTCATTGATTATTAATTAATTTTTTAAACAAGTTGATTATTATTTATAAAACATTATATATTGGTTTTTTTTTTACACAATCCAAATCAGAGTAAATCCTCACTCTCGTCGCTGAAATTGTAAAGACATATAAATTTAGTCTCTAAATTTAACGAAATTTTAAATTAATCTCTGACAATATTGACGATGCTGAGGTGGCGTATTATCTGCCACGTGTCAAGGGATCGATTTGAGGGAGTATTTTGATACTCTGTTGATTCATCTTCTTAAGTTCCCTCAACACCAGACATCCCACCCCATTCCCGGACCTTCTCTCCCCCTCCCCATCGGATACCCCAAATCCATCACCACCCCATCCCACCCCTAACTCTGTTACTTGAATGAGAGAATTGACCCCACCAAGCTTGAAATGGAGAAGCTTGATGCCCTCCTTCAAGAACTCGAACCCTTCACCTAAGGAACTTCTTCAGCTTCTCTTCATCACCAAAAGATCCTCTCATACATGTCCTTGTCTTTGAATGCCCCATATGCATTATAGCACACAAGGTACCTCTCTGCCATACCCTTGCATATAAGCAATATTCCTTCAAGCTCTTAATTTGAAACCCAGTTCGTCTTCAACAATGTCAGCACCAAACTCTTTCTTGACTAAAACTTTAGGGGGGAATCACTAAATATTAACTAAAATAATGTAATTAAAATTTATATAAATCATATAATTAAAAGATAAAAGATAATTAGTGTTCTTAAGTTTTAAGGATATTGATTAAGGAAGTAAAGATAAAAATAATGTATCGAAAATGGAGTATTCAATTTGTCTTAATTTAAAAGTTACAATTTTCTTTACAAAGTTTATATATTTTGATACTTTAACCAATACTCTTAATAAAATTAACCCTAATTAAAATTCATTGTTATTCTTCAAGAAAATTGTACCACCACTTCAAAAATATTTGAAATTAATTACATAAAAATTTGTGAAAACATCAACCACCAAATAAAATAAAAAATTGCACAAAACTAATAAATCTTCAAATTAATAACAATTTTTCTATATTTACGATAACTACCGGAAGTGGCACTTGGTAGTCTCTTAGTTTTGCTACCTACCTGAAAAGCAAATTATTTAGGAGAGAATGAATCATGTTGGCAAATGGAAAGTGCAACATAAATGTCTGCAAGTTTACAAAGTAGAAAACTACCCTCTTAATTTATAATAACCACAGTGCAAATTGTGTTATATAAAAGAAGATTGTCAAAATTTCCTGGGGGAGCCGTACGTGGCTGCCCCCCGCTTCTACCGCCCCTGCTTGTCTTTGAATGCCCCGTATGCATTACTATTGGAATAACCCGTGCGGTATGTACGGATGTCTATAAGATTTTTTTTTTTCAAAAACAATATAAAGCAGATTTATTGAAATGAGTTAAAATATAAATCATAATTCATATCATATCTATGAGAACCTTTTACTCTTTTATCTATCAAACAATTTCAAAATCAATTCTCAACGATGATTATAATTTACTTATCTACCATTTAGCACAAGGATCAAGAGGATGTCAATATATAATTAATATTTATATTTAAATATAATAAATATTAAGTATATATATATATATATATATATGTATATAAATACTAAAATATAGTAATTAATTTGGTTTCAATATTTTTGAACCTGATAACCGAACCAATCACCATTAGGTTTGGTTCAGACCCGGATACAAAAAAAATACAAACCAATTTAATTGGATCGGTTCATCAAATTATTCGTTCGGGTTTACACCGCTAAACTTTCCGAAGAACACAGTAGTTTGCTACCTTTCTTGGCTAGAAACATTTAAAAACAAAAAAATTGTACACTTTAAAAAATTAATAATAAAATAATAAAAAATCCGAACAAATCAAAATCGGTTCGGTTCGGTTGGGTCTTCAGTAGCACCCGGTGCAAGAGTACCAGCCTATCAGGTAAGAAACACACCTGAATGGGCATCATCAAATTTTGCATCAATGTTTGCATGTCAATACCAACACGAAACATGTATCGAAATAACTAACACCTATAATCAATTAAAAATTTAAAATGCAATAGGAAAATATCCTTTTCTACTAATTGAATTGCTAATTTACGTTTTGTAATCAGTGTCAAATAACTCAAATCCACAACTGAAGGGAATTTATAAAAATCCAAAGTTTAACCACAAGATCGGTGCAAAAGACCCTTTTAAGAGCATAAAGTCACCATAGAAACCCATCTTACAACTCTGAAGTAATACTGCAAAAGTGAGTATCATGTACTAATCACAGTATAGAAAGTTCAGTAAATAATGGTGCTAACTATTTATTTTGCCACCATTCTTTTGTAATATCTGCCACAGAATATAGGATCATGTTTTATTCAAATGTCATTGTTGAGTACAATTATGATGTCCTCATGCAACAAAATTAAAAATGAATATATGCTCAAGTTGTAAAAAAAAATAAAAATGCTTTCCTGTAACATATAATGAAGTATAATCAGATCACCATCAAAGAATGCCAAATTGTTGATAGCAGATGGTCCATGAACCATTACGAACACACTTCTAAATAACTTAATCAAGGCAGATTATAAGACAACGAAAGTTCAAAATCACCACCACCAATCAAGGCATTTAGCAGATACACATACTCACCAAACAGAACACTTACATGATAATCTTTAAAAAATGATGGTGAGTGGATTCATTAAGCTTCACATCCTTTGAAGGAAACACAAAAAAGGTTTAATTTTTAGAACTGAAGATAGGAACATCTAAGTGGTTTTCAAGATGCAGAGCTCTCATACCCATATATACATGAACTGAACTCTTCAGATAAAGGTGGTGACAACAAATTGAGAAAGTTTAATAAGAATGATAGAAAATAAAAAATAAGGAAGCAAATAACAATTACCACATGAAGCACTTGTAAGCATTTTTCCAACCTTATATCCATATCTAAAGGCAAACTGAATTAATATATCATCATGTTATTCATTAAAAAAGTAAACAGACATTCACTGACAATACAAAACTGAAGTATAGGCGTTTGTAGTGGGATAAGAAATCAATCAACAGGCAAAAAAGTATCATCACAAGAAGAATCTCTATGTCTTAAATTGATTATGGGAATTACAACCATAAACCAATAAAATCTATAAGCAGGTATTTGTATGCGTAGAGGAATTTCCTCATATAAAGCAATTATCACACAGACAAGAAGGCATTATTTTCTTAATAAAAAGAATCAGTAATTCTCAGCCACTTCAATAGCTAGAAAAATATGAACCTTAAAAACCAAGGTTAAAAAAGGAGATAAAACCAGGAACATTGTTCTAAGCAACCAATGTCCTTGGCTCTAAACTTCTAATAGCATGTAATCTCATAATAAGGAGAATGGAGGGTGTGATAATGGTTTCATAATCCAACAATAGCTTGCAATATCTTCAATATATACTAATGAAAATTACATTTTGTTAGCAATGCAAGTTCACAGTAAAAATAAATGACATCTTATGCCCCATTTATTGATCCTAGGTATAAGCCAATGTAACTTTTCATCATACTAAGGTATGAGGATTTAAACCAATAATTTGATTGCAAAATTGAGAATAAATGCTTAGGCTCTTGTGATATAGATTATGGTAACAACATTGATAAAAAGGATTAACTTCAACAAAGAATTCTGGGGATACCTTTGGATCCCTGGAATGCCACAACAAAGCCAATGATGCAGAGCTTCACCAGCTACAAAGCCAAAATCACCCTCATCCCATACCAATCTCCAAACACAACCTCTTCAGTGTAGATTCAAAAGAAAAAATAAATTACAGATTTTGAAGTTGGTAACTTGAACCAAGAACAAACGGAGTCGAGTGGAAGAAGGCCCACATATAGTGACACATGACCCAAGCAATGAGAAGTCATTTTTTTGGAACAACCCAACACTGTTTTTGGTGAAAAGGAATAGACCAAAAACATGTGTTTCTGGGGAGGAGAAATCTTACCTTCTTTTAGTTTTTGTCTTAGTGGGAAGTAAACAAACATTAGAGTTAGCTCTATATGATGTGAAGAATAAGATATACAACCACAAATAAAAAAAATTGGCATTACCTACAATGAGTAAATATCTCGAACACCTCATGTGCATTATTTAGAACCAACCCAATTTTCACACACAACTTAGAATCAAACCCCAATTTCAGAGTCAAATAAAGTAATATATAGCAAGCATAAAGAAAAGAATATAGCAGCGGTAAAAAACAAAGAACAAAGAATCTGTCAAAAAAAAAAAGGTGTTCTAAAATTTAAAAAAAAAACTAAAAATATATATATTCTGGGGAGACTATTTTTTGATGCACAGCAAAAATACACAGCAAATTGACACCTAACCTTAACCACATAATCCAAGTCTCTCAACAACAACTATGGCACTCAAAGCCAGCTCTTGTACAGATTCTAGCAAAACCTTATTCGCACAAGACAATACAACTGAAACCAGTGCAGCAATGTGGGCCCAACTCCAAGAGAGATCTGCATATGTCAATCTAATTAACACCTGATTTTCAGTGAGAGAAACAAATTGCACAAGACAATACAACTGTTTAGGATTCTTTTAAAGGCTTGAGGAGATTAATAACCAAATAAAATAAAATAAAAAGCATAAATAACCCAAAACCAATATCCAGCATGCTCAAAATCCTATTACCACCTCTTACTTCTCCGAAGAAAAACAAAAATGTATCCTCTCCCTATTATCTTATTTGTACCGCATGTGTAGCCCAAAAAGGGCTGTGTAATCTAATCCAACATGGAACATGCAGAAGATGTGTAAATTTAATCACCTACTTACCTCACTGTAACCCCTTTGCTTCCTCCAGCAACGCCCTCTCCGTCGTCTTCTGCCCCCTTCATGAAAGGGAGGAGAAAGGGACCATAGAGGAAAGTCTATGTTTTGGGAGGGAGGGGGAGGGAGGGAGGGAGGGAGGGAGGGAGGGAGGGAGGGAGAGGGAGAGAGAGAGAGAGAGAGAGAGAGAGAGAGAGAGAGAGAGAGAGAGAGAGAGAGAGAGATTGAAGTAGACGAAGCCTTGAAGTAGAATGCTACAACTATGAATTAAATTGCAGTATCAACATTGTCAGTTAAGCAAATGGTCAAACACATTGTATGCATAAAAAATCTTAATCTTAATTGATGTAATGTCAAGATCCTGAACAAACCTCTCAAGCATATCCCACAGCAGCCGCAATTCAAGTCCTATAAGAATGATGACACTCACACAAACATTAGAGCCACAAATATAGAATTTGGCATTACCCACAAAGAGTAAATTTCTCAAACACCTAACGTGCTTTATTTAAAACCAACACAAATTTTACAAACATCTTAGAATCAAACCCCAGTTTCAGTGTTAATTAAATAGCAGCAGTAAACAACAAATAACAAAGAACGGGTAAAACGTTCTTACCATGGATGCCAAACCACAGAGCAACATCTCTGCCATCATGCTCTGTCACAAAACCATGACTATCTTCAGCTGAATAACAACTCAATCAGAAAGGCAAACATCGGTTAATGCAACAAAAAACACAGAATAACAATTAATATCATCTGAAAAATAAATTAGAAACCTTTGACAGAGCTCTTGTGAAGATAATATCTAATACCTAATGTTTTTTCTTTAGTTTTGTGTGTGGTTGTGTCTGGAGGGAGGGGTCTTTGCGTATGAAAAGGAGAAGATTGCCGCCAGTGATGTTCAAAAGGTATAAAAGGTAATAAGAACCGTTCCTGCCAGTGATTTCCCCAACCCACGACCTATCTTTATCAAAGTTGACTTTCAAGAAGATGGAGGAATGAGAAGCGTGAAGAAGATTAAGAGGGTGAAGTTTGATTTTATTTTTTGGAACCATCGAAGGAGAGAAACAGAGAAGAAAATAGGAGAATGGTTTCTATCATCTATTGCTGAACCTATCATCTATGGTCTGATAAGCTTTCTGTCCACTCTCATAGTTGCCGTGTTCGACCGAAAAAACAGGGAAGGGGGAGGTGGAGCCATGTTACTGTCCTCTTTTTCAAATAAAACAACGTAACTTTAAGAAAGAGGAATAGTAAAGCTAAGCTAAGCTATCCTCTTTTTAGCACATGATTAATAGGCTACATAACCTATCCACTCTTATCTTAAGGAAATATTCCTGTGTAAGGAACCCGAATCATTTAATAAATAGAAAATCAGAAACAAATCAGAAATAAAAAACTGATTATGCCTCCCTAAAAAACTGATTATGCCTCCCTAAAAAGTAGTTTATTTTTTAAAATGAAAATGACCCAAAAAAATTAAGGGACCAACACGTGGTAATTAACAGGAAAAATGGATCAAGGCTTATTCAATGTATTAATTAATAATAGCACACAAGGTGTCCCTCTCTGTCATATCCTTGCATATAAGCTATATTCCTTCAAGCTCTTAGGTGGCGTTTGGAAGAGCTTATTTAAACTTCTTTTGACTTATCTGATGACATAAGCTCTTATGCAGTATGTTTGGCAGAACTTATAAAAATAACTTATGTCATCCCATAAGGAGTTTTTGACTTATTTTCATAAGTCACTGGGAGAAGTTTATGAAATTATCATAAGAGCTTATGCACTAAACACCCTCTCCGTATTTTTCATTATTCGAATCCTCTCATGCCCCTTTGTTTCTTTTTCTTTCTTTAAGCGCTTATGGCATAAGCTCTCATACGATAAGGTCTTATGTGATAAGTTCTTAATTAAGTTGTTTATCCAAACACACCATTAATTTGAAACCCAATTCGTTTTCAGCAATGTCAGCACCAAACTCTTTCCTCCAATCCAAGCACTTGAGAAGCATGTTAAGAGCATAACCAACCCTGAAGTCTCTTGCTCTCAGAAACTTTAAAAGTATCACATCAGCTCTATCATCTCCACCAAGGAGTGGAATACCCCACATGGAGGGTTCAGAAGAAGATGTAAGGATCTTATCCTTGAGTTCTTGAAGTGCCTTCTTCTATGAGAATTTGAGAAGGGAAATGAAGTAGTCATATTCTTTGAAAGAATGGGTGCTTCGGAAGTTGTAACTTCCATTAGAGTAGCGCCAAACCCTTCTTGGCAGCTTCCATTATCCTTGTTGTTTTTTGGTTGGGCGTTGGGGATGAGGCTTCTAAAGCATCCATAATCAATGAAGGGTTTTGAGAGAAATCCAGATGGAATCTCTGCATGAAATGGAAAATGCAGCTTGATTTGAGCACTAAGGACAGGATGGGGCGGTGATTCTATAAGAAAACACGGAGCTTTATTACTGTCTCTCAAGTGTGTTTGTGTTATGTGTAACAGTGCAAGTAAGTATAATTTGGTGTCCTATAGGGAGGGAGAGAGAAGGTGGGGATGGTGGTGGGATGTCCGGTGGGGAGGGGGTTGAAGAAGATGAATCAATACATTATATCAAAATAATCTCTGAAATTGATCGAAATAATGACATGGACACTAGTATCCCTTACATGCCACCCAGCGTTGTTAACACCATCAACTAATTAGGAATGACGGAGAGAACAACTTGATTAACGTTCGACGTACAATTTCAAGGACTAACTTGAAATTTGGTTAAATTCAGGGATCAAGTTAACACACCTTGACAATTTCAAGACCAAATTGGGGATTTACTGTCCAAATCACTTCACTTCATTACGAATATTATTCCAAATACAAATGAATACTAAATGGAAAATAGTGCGAGGAGCATAAGAGATAGACACCCTAATCAAAGGATGAACACTACCATTTGTTTGTCGCCTAGCAAAACAACTCTGTAATTGTTTTGAAAAGATAAAATGGTTCTACACTCCTCTAGGAGGCAGCCATATTCGGACACATTAGATTTTACGTTGTAAATGTCGTCCACTGGTTGCTTGCAGTCCATCTCAAAAATCACCATGCTAAGATTTAAGAAAACTGCCCACTTCAAAGCTTGGAGAAATCCCCAAGCCTCACCCTCAGCTGATGTCATGGAAGGTTCAATCCAGTCCGTTCTTGCACAATAAAATGTTGTTGCATTGTTACAAAGACAGAGACCTATTCCCACACCATTTAGCTCTTTAAACAAGGCTGCATATACATTACAATTTAGGAAACCTTCAGGAGGTGAACACCATTCCATGGAGTGAGCATTTCCTGGAATATTCACGTGATAGAGCCTCTGCGAGCAAGCCTCCAAGATCTCGAAACTTCTTTTGCTTGAATCAATACCTGCGTTGGAGTCTCAGTTACTTCATCCCAATGCTTCAAGTTTCTACTTTTTCATAGACTCCAAAGAACCATTTGTGCATGAATAATGTTCCACAACGAGCTTCTATTCCAGCAAGTTCTACTATATTCACAATCAAGAAAAACATACCAAGTAGTCTCAGGCTCAGAATTACAGCAAACAAGTAAAGAGCAAGCCACGCCTATACCTTGCAGTTTTGTACGTGTTAGAAGACAATTTCTACACAATCACCATAGAAAAGTTCTAACTTTTGGAGGAACTTCCATAGACCAAATGGCAAGCCAGTCTCCAGGGATCTTCAACTCCTCTCTATCCACCAAAACCTCCATGCAAACACGGTAGGCACTACGCACAGTGTACTGACCCTTCTTGTCAAACCTCCACATGACTGTATTTGGTTTGGACAAGTTAAGTAAGGGCATTTTAAGTACATCTCTTGCATCTCTTGGCCCGAAATTGCTATGAATCAGATCTGCATTCCACGCACCTCTATAAAAATCTATAAGGGAGCGTACTTTGGAAAAGTTGACAGTAAGAGTAGGAACTGACTGAATTCTTGGATCATCGACACAGCGCAGCCATGAGGAGTTCCATATATCAATGAAAGCACCATTTCATTAGTCTCTAAAATGTCTAATGTGCATTTCTCTAAGTTTTGATGAAAACTAGATATTTGTGAATGATTTAATTAACGTTTATATTGATTACTAATATGTCTATCGAGTGTGCAGATCACAAAAGTAAGAAGTCAGTTTCTCACATGTCTACCCACATAAATGACCACCTGTCTGAAGAAGCAAAAGTCAACCTGTCTGCTGACTAGGATATTGACTTTTTGCATTTGAAGTTTCAACTTGTCTTCTGATAAGTTCTTATGCTCGTCTAAGATTCTTCAATGGGGAACTCAAGTACAAAGAGCTTTTGAAAGCTGTTCCCTCGTATAGAAGAATCTGAAGCTATCTCTTTCTTCTTCTCACGTTTATCAAGAAAAGTCAGAAGTCCGTCTCACAAGAAACCTAGGAAATCAGATATGAAGTTCAGTTGAAGAATGTTTCCAACATGCTTTATTCCCTAGTACTCTTGGTTATTACCCGAAAAGGGAAATGTGCTCTGCAAAGTACAAAAGCATTCTGCACAACTCTAATTTGGCTACTGCATGATGCATAAAGCCATGATCCTCCGTGTTAGAGTACAACCAACATTCTTATTGCATTAATTGCTACCCAGAACGACTCTATTGCATTTAATGGAGCTCTGCTTGAAGCCAACATTTGAAGGAATGTCTCTAACGGATCTTAAATGCTTGAAGGCTATAAATACAGAACTCATTGAATATGAAGACATAGAACACACAACATTAAAGAGTCATTACTCTACGCATTTATTTCTTCATTCCTTCAATCTGTATTCTTCAATCATTTGAAGTTATTACATAGTCTTTCCTAAACTTACATTTAATCCACTCTGAATGTTAGTGAAAGAACTGCATGTCTGATTGTATTTATTACAAACAAACTTCTCAAACAAACCTGAGTGAGCCTGAAGAGGCTAGATGAGCAAAGAATACTTGTCTTGGAGCCTGAAGAGGCTAAGTGTGCAAACGGTACTTGGAGTCTGTAACCTGATCAGTTATAGTGAATAAAACTTGGTGCTGCCAAGGACTGGACGTAGCTCTTTGTGTTAAAGAGTGAACCATGATAAATAGCTATGTTAATATCTCTTTCCTTAAACTCTTTAGTTGCTTTGATATATTATCTGCTTTCTAACTAAAGGGGTTAAAGTGTTAATATCAAACTTGTTTTGAAGTTGTGTGCTTGTGTGTTTTTCTGTTAAAATCACACCAGACAGGTCACTTGTCTGTGCAGTCCTTTCACACTTGTCTGAACCTAGCTTCTGTGTGCGAAAAGTTTTCAACTTTGTATTAATTTATGATAAACACAATTCAACCCCCCTTCTCGTGTTTATAGTTGTCTATTTCAGTTCGTATCAGAGATCAGCCTCTGGGTTGAGCATCTAACAGTGTAGAGGTAAATGTCCTGAAGAATAGACATGACCGTTGGAGCTAGTTCAAGTGGGAGTTACTAGACTGAAGAGGCTTCCCTAACCAGACCTCCATTCTTCAATGGAGAAAACTACAACTATTGGAAATATAGATTTCAGTGGTTCATTCTATCTACAAATTCTGATCTCTGGGATGTCATCACTGATGGTCCATTCATTCCTAAAAATGATGACAAAACTGACAAGCCAAAAACTCAATGGACCCCTCCAGAAAAGACAAAATGGGAGTTGAATCACAAAGCCAGATACAACATCATTTGTGCTCTCAGTCTTGAAGAATTTGAAAAAGTATGTGCCTGTGATTCTACTAAAGAAATATGGGATACTTTAGCTGTCACACATGAAGGAACAACCAAAGTTAAAGAATCAAATATTACTATACTTGTCAAAAAGTATGAACTGTTTCTCATGGAGGAAGGAGAATATGTTGCTCAGATGATAGGAAGATTCCAAACTATCGTCAATGGCCTAAAGTCTCTTGGGAAAATCTATACTAATGCTGAGAAGGTTGGAAAGATACTAAGAAGTCTACCTAAGCAGTGGAGACCTTTGGTCACTGCTATCTCTGAAGCCAAGGATCTCACTACCTTGACTATGGATGAACTTCTTGGTACACTCGCTGTTCATGAGCAAGAACTTGGAGATGAAATTGCAACAAAGAAGGACAAGTCAATTGCTTTGAAGGCTGATCAAAAGTCAGCAAAAGCTTCTAAAGCTCTGAAGGCAGACGAGTCATCCAGTGATGCTGACTTGTCTGAACCCGAGGATTCTGAAAGTGATGAAGAGTTATCTCTCCTAACCAGGAAGATAAATATTGTCTTATAGAAAAAAAGAAGTTCAGAAAGGATAAGCCATTCAGAAGGTTCAACAAGGATAAGAATTTCAAAGAATCCACTCCAACAGACAAGAGTTCAATTGTTTTCTATGAGTGCAAGAATCCTGGTCACATCAAAGCTGAATATCCTCAACTCAAGAAAGCCCCTTTTAAGAAGTTCTTCAAAAATAAGAAGAAAGGGATGGTGGCTACTTGGGAGGATCTGGAGTCAACATCTTCTGATGAAGAGACGGTGGAAGAAGCTAATCTGTGTCTGATGGCCAACACTGACCCAGATTCAGATAATGAGGTACATCCTGACTATGAGGAATTACTTGATGCCTATGAAGAGTTGCTGGAGGAATCCAACTGCTTATCTAAGGCCTTCAAATCGCTCAAGAGAGAGTATGTAAAGCTCCTTAGTGAGTATAAGCAGAAATCTCAAGAGTGTAAGAAGCTGGCCAAAGAGAACAGTGAGCTAAAGACTGAAAAGTCTGATAAAGCTAAGATCTCTAGTGAAACATCACAATATGAAGAAGTTCAAAAACTTCAACAGAAAGTGGAAGAGCTCATTTCTGATCTTGCCAAATTTGTTAACAGCAGAGACAATCTGACTAAGCTGCTTGGCTGTCAGAGACACTCCATTAACAAAGAAGGTATTTGATATGTCCATCAGACACATCATAAAGTATCAACTAAAACTTCTAAAGTGCATGTTAAGTCAACAATAATTAAATCCATACCTGTCTGTAACTTCTGTGGAAAAACTGAACATGTTATGTCTAAGTGTATCCATAAGAAGAGAAGGAAGTCTTCACAGACTCCTAGAACTAACAGAAAAGGACCTAGAAAATTATGGGTACCTAAAGATCAAATAATTTATGTTGCAGATGTCCTTAAGAGGACAAAGAAAACACCACTGTTGGTACTTGGGCAGTGGTTGATCGCGACACATGACAGGAGAAAGGTCTATGTTCCTAGACCTCCAACTTAAGAAAGGAGGACATGTTGCCTTTGGAGGCAATCAGAAATGGAAGGTTATTGGCATTGGTACTATTGGGGTAAACCCCATCTTCCCTCTATATCTAATGTTCTTCTGGTTGAAGGATTAAGACACAATTTTCTTAGCATAAGTCAATTATATGACAGTGGATTTGATGTCTCATTTACCAAGGATTTATGCTTAGTTAAAACTTTAGTGGCAAAACCCTCTTTTCATATAAAAGGCAACAAAATCTGTATAAGATTGAACTGCTGATCTCTCAGATCAAAGTGTAACCTGTCTGATGTCTAAAGAGGATGAAAGATGGTTATGGCATAAGAAACTAGGACATGCTAGTATGGAACTAATTTCTAAACTGAAAAAGGATAACCTTGTGAGAGGATTGCCTTATATTAGTTTTAAGAAAGATGTCTTGTGTGATGCATGTTAGAGAGGTAAACAAATAAAATCAAGTTTCAAATCTAAAAACCAAGTATCAACCTCTAGATCTCTTCAGTTGTTACACATGGATCTGTTTGGACCAGTTAGTGTTGCTAGCCTGGCTGGAAGAAAATATGGATTTGTCATAGTTGATGACTACTCTAGATTTACATGGGTACTATTCTTAACCCACAAGGACGAGTCTTTTAAGTCTTTCTCAGTATTCTGTAAAAGAGTACAAAATGAATAGGGTTTCTGTATCTATATCCTTAGAAGTGATCATGGGGGAGAATTTGAAAATGAGCAGTTTAGACTGTTCTATGAGGAGAATGGGATCTCTCACAATTTATCCGCACCAAGAACTCCACAACAAAATGGAGTGGTTAAGAGAAAGAACAGATCTCTACAAGAGATGGCTAGATCTATGCTCAATGAGAATAATCTCCCTAAGTACTTCTGGGCAGAAGCAGTAAACACTGCATGTTATGTACAAAACAGAATACTTATTAGGCCTTTTCTAAAGAAGACATCTTATGAATTGTGGAAAGGAAAAGGCCCTAACATCTCTTATTTTCATGCATTTGGTTGTGAATGCTTCATTCTAAACACTAAGGATCAACTTGGAAAGTTTGATTCCAAAGTAGATAAAGGTATCTTTGTAGGCTAATCTAAAATGTCTAAAGTTTTTTGAATTTATAATTCCAGAACTTCTGTTATTGAAGAATTTGTTCATGTTAAGTTCAATGATGGTTTGAAGACTAATAAGGAACTATCAGATCTAGAAGATGATCTTGCAGGTCTTAACATAAACAAACCAGAAAGCCAACAATCTGATCTGACCAAGACAGAACCTGTTAATGAGCTAGACAGACAAGTGGAGCGGACAAGTTAGCAGACAAGTCAACAAAAAAGTCAGCAGGCAAGTCAAGATCTTCATGATAATCTCAAAATGGACTGGAAGTTCAAAACTCATCATCCTAAGGATCTTATTATGGGAAATCCCTCGGAAGGAGTAATAACCAGATCCACTTTAAGAGAATCAAGTAATGTGGCTTTTATATCAGAAAAGAGCCAAAACGCATTGAAGAAGCTCTTGAGGATGAAAGTTGGATTCTTGCTATGCAAGAAGAACTCAGTCAGTTCACCAGAAATGATGTCCGGACACTTGTCTCCAAGCCTAAAAACAAATCTGTCATTGGAACAAGATAGGTTTTCAGAAACTGATTGGATGAGGATGGCAAAGTTGTCAGAAATAAGGCAAGGTTAGTAGCTCAAGGCTATAACCAACAAGAAGGTATTGATTATATTGAAACATTTGCACCTGTTGTTAGAATATAAGCTAATCGCATATTAATGTCATATGCTGCATGGTGGGGTCACGAATCCGCAAGTGAACGGCTTCGTCGTCAAGTAATAAAAAGATCGAATCCACAGGGACCGTGATACCCCAATGCGGGTTTCCTATTACCTTGGCCTTCCTGGAATTCGTGGTTCAACGTGTTGTTGTAGTTCCCTTAGGAGAGATAAGGATTATTCTTCCTCACTTGATTGTAAGGATTTGGAGGAGCAAAGTTTGGCAACTTCGGGTTCGTGTCATAGAAGTTGTGACAAGAGTTCACTTGTTTCCCCGAAGCATCGTATCCAGGAGCAATACCATGTGGGCACTCCGTTATGTCATGTCCCTGCATCCCACAAATCTCACAAACAACATTAGTAGCACCTATTGAACTCACATTAGCCTTTTCGAACTTATCAAAGCGTTCATTCAATGAGTCAAATTTAAACATAATTAGATCAGTTCTATTCATTTCAAACTTACCCCCGAAAGCTTTCTCTGGTTATTACCTCTTTCCGAACCCCATTGGTGATAGTTGGTGGCTACGTTTTCAATGATATTGAACGCTTCAGTCAGAGGTCTATTCATAAAGGCTCCACCAGTCGTGGAGTCAAGTGACACCTTCGAAGAGTAATCCAATCCGTTGTAGAAGGTATGCACTAACAACCACCTCTCGAGCCCATGATGTGGGAAAGACTCTAGCAATCCTTTGGAACGATCCCAAGCTTCGGATAAGCATTCTCCGTCCTTTTGGAAGAAGCCGGTGATCTGAGTTCGTAGGTAAGCAGTCTTGGATGGAGGGAAGAATTTCTCCAAGAATGCCTGCTCCAGTTGGTCCCAAGTTGACAAAGTATTAGCGGGTACTTGCTTCAACCAAGCTTTTGCCTTTCCAGTCAAAGAAGAGGGGAACAACCTCAAGCGAATAGCATCAATCGGGGCACCTCGAATTCTTATTGCATCGGTGAACTCCAAGAATGTCTCCACATGATCAGTCGGGTCCTTCGAGGGTAATCCTCCAAATTCATTTTTCCTAATCATGCCAATTAACAGAGGCGGTATAGTGTAGTTCTCCGCCTCAATTTCTGGCCTAGAAATCCCAGTTCGCAAACCCCTAGCATTTGGGGCTGCGTAGTCCTTCAGTGGTTTGGTATCCGGTAGATTCGCCATGAGTGGGATGGGAATCAACCTCTCCCTCTCTCTTTGTCTTTGTAGTCTCTCACGTCTATGAAAGGTCCTTTTGATCTCGGGGTCAACTTCAGTGAGATTTCCAAGACTTTTGGATCTTTGCATAAGAGAGAAAAATACCTGCAAAGAGAGAGATAGATACTAGAAAAAGAAAGAAAAAAAATAAAAAAAATGGCCAAAAAAATCAATTTAAAAATTAAATTGAGATTCAAGAAAGCACAATCCCCGGCAACGGTGCCAAAAACTTGGTGAGGTCACGAATCTGCAAGTGAACGGCTTCGTCGTCAAGTAATAAAAGATCGAATCCACAGGGACCGTGATCTTAAATAACTATCAATTATTAAATCAATTAAACTGGACTAGAAAAAGATTTGGAAAAGATTTTTGTTTTTAAAATATTAACTAACAAATCAAATATCTAAATCGCAATCAAATCAAATCTGGGGGTTTTCAAATCAAAAGAGATTTTCAGGAATTGGGTTACCAACAAGACTGCTCATGTTACTAAATTGACTACCCCTCTTGTTAATCATCGAAATTGCTTTGAAAGTGAATTTATCCTAAATAAGTTAATGTTCCCTCTCGGGATACAAGAACCATGCCCGATTAAACCAACCCCTACTCTCGTGGTAATTGAATTTAAATCGAACCCTTTGTGACAACTCAGTGAACCCTCGAAGGACCGCTTCTAACTCTCGCGGTTTAAGTCCTAAGTTCAATCCCTATAGATCCAATACCTAAGTTCACCGCTAGGTTCCTCCTTAGAGTATCTATGACATGCAAATAAGTGCGCACCAGATTCACAAGTAATTCATTTAATAGGAATCAAATTGAAAGCAAAATTGAAATTAACAAGAAGTAAAACGTCAATTCATAACACAAAACAAATCTTGGGCATAGCCCCAATTCCTAGAAATAAAAACAACTACTCAAGCATTGCCATGTTCATAGCAAGCTTGATTAACAAAAGCATAAAAGAAAACCTAAGAGAATAGAAGAAATTGAGAAGAAGAGAAATCCTAGTTTTTGCCTAAGGTAGCAGCCCAAGGGATCCCTATTTTCGAGCCTAATTGCCCTATTTATAGAGTAGGTTAACTTGAATCCCAAGCAATTACAAAATCAGATCAAATCAGGTTTTAAAATTCCAGATATTGCGCGTCACGACCGTGATGCCTGTCACTGCCAGGCCGTGACAGATTTTGTCTTGGAAAACTTGGCACTGATGGCCTGTCACGGCCGTGATGGCCATCACGGCTTGGCCGTGATGGCCATCACGGCTTGGCCGTGACAGGTTCTGACTTTTTCGTTCTTTTCTTTTCAGCCTTGCTCGATGATCAGCTGCTGGCTCATCTAGTTTTATGACTAGTATGACCGTGGTTTTGTGCTAATTATATATCATTTTTGCCCAAATTAGACTTGATTGTCTTTAAGCATCATTCTGATTCTCTAAAGTAGTTTTAGGTTAATTTAGCCAGTTTTGAGTCAAATAAAGCACTTATGGCTATTTTATTGTTTTCAGGTTAACTTAGTAGTCAAAGGAATGAAGAAAACAATGGAAAAATGCAATTCTGGAGGATTCGCCTCGCGAGAGGATGCTCGCCACGCGAGCCCGAAGACCAGCACGAGCAGCAACAGTCACCCTCTCTGGCTCGCCTCGCGAAAGAGTGACTGTTCATAAGATTCGCCTCGCAAAACCTGTTTCGCCTCGCGAGTGACCGCAACCCAGAATCTGTATTTATATCTGTTTTGGGGCAGAACTGATCAGCTTCTTTTCTCTTCTTCTTTTCTTTTCATAGTGCGGCTACAAGTAGGTTTAGGTTTATGTTTGTAATGGAGAACTAGTCTCCTTTGATTAATCTACTGCGATTGGGTTCCATTGACGCTTGAGGTTCTTGTAATTCCTGTTTTGTATGCTTTTCCCTTTTCAATGCCATGCTATATATTTTTGTTTGTTTAATTCAGGAGTGGATAGTGTTGTGTTGATTCATTTCGGTGATGTTATGTTCCTATATTGAATCGCGTTTGTTTAATTCGCGTGTGTTCGTTCATGTTCGTTTAGTTCATGAGGGCTTAACCCCTTTTGTTTAATTCGGGAATAGGAACATATATCTGTAGTAGTGATTTCGTTTGTTAATCGTTGCTACAACCGAAAGGGGATTAGAATCTGCTTAGGGCTTGGAATTTGCATGAACCGATGATAGTTGGGAAACCGAGAACAGTAGGTTAATCGCTTTAGTTATTTGTTAATTTCTTAAAATGCTCTGTTTTCTTACTCTGTTTTTGTTTTGTTTCTTTATTTTATTTCATATCCAAACCCCCCAAAAATCTAACTTTTTCTATTAACAACAACCCAAGAGTCCTTGTGAGACGATACTCGAGTTGTCGCTCCCTATCTACATATTTTTGTAAATCGCTCGCTTTTTGGCGCGTGGCGACAGCACGACCAAAAATTGGCGCCGTTGCCGGGGACTCTTGTTTGTTATTAACAGAAAAAAAAAACATTTTTTGCTGAATTTGTCTGGTTATGGATCTTACTGATAGGCTCACTTATTTGAAGCAATTGTTTCAGCAGACAAGGTTTTGTGGCATGTGCGGCTCGCCTGAGCACCTGTTTGAGGCATGCCCCATTCTGATAGAAGATACTTATTTGCCTCGATGCTATGCACTCCGTCCTCACAATCAAGGCAATAAGCTTGAGGATAATGAAGAACCTTTGGAATCGTATGCATGTGTTGAAAGTAATGGGGTGGATGAACTGTGTGCAGAAAGTCCAGACAATCAGACCTTTACTAATTCAGTTTCTTTTACTACATGTACTGACTGTATTGACACTAACCCGTGTGCTGTTTGTGCTGAGTTTCTTGATTCTATTTTGCAGGGTGATAGTGAGAGTGAAGCTGTCTGTTCAGTCGAAGTTCTTGACATCATGGCTACTCCAAATGTACCATCCATTGAGCAGCCACCTCCCACTGTGGAACCACCAGCAACGGAGTTCAAGCCTCTGGATTTTGCTCCCTTGGATATGAAGACACTGTGGCCGGTCCAAGAGGTTGAACCCCACTTTTATTGGGAGGACTTTATGGACAAAGTTGAGAAAGAGGTCAATTGTGACCTGATAGGGAGTGAGAAGTCCGTCGCACTTGGCGAAGGTACCATGATTATCGGGCGCCTGCTCTCATACTTATGTTGTAGGCCATGGGATCCGGGAGGATCATACTGCAATTTAGGCATTCCTTGGCCGCTGTATCACAGACAGTGGGATCCTGGTGGAACAACCCCCAATGAGTTTTCTTAAACCCTTTCTCTTTAGTTTATTTTCATTTTCTTGTTAGTTTCTGCTTTGCTTTGTTTTTGTTTTGTTTTCTTTTAGCTCCTGAATAATTTGAGAAGATCGGGAGTATGTGTGTTGAGTCTTGTGTTGGCAAGTTTATTGGTTTTTGATTGAATTTTGCATAGATTGATTGCATGACATGTGTTATCTGTTGACTGTTTTCCCCCTAGGACTTGAAAATTTGAAAATTTGATCCCCATGTGATTGAAAACTGAACTTTGAGATATTTTGTTGTGATGGCATGATTTATGATAAGTTTGGGGTGATAGGAAGCACACACTAAGGATAGAATCTCAGTCAAACAATTTGCAAAAATGTCCAGGTGAGGATTTGAGCCTCCAACATGTTTTTAACTGTGTGAAATCACTTTTAAGTTGCACTTTCCCGAATTTGCTTGAATCTCTTCTTGGTTTGCATGTTTATGTGTTTGCTTCAAATGATTTAGGCATTTTCTTTGTAAATAACCACTTAGCCTAAAATAACCATCCCTAATGCATGTTCCTTAGTTATCCCTTTGAGCCTAATTAGCCTATTGTTTCTTGTTGACCTTATGTTATGAGCCTAAAATCTGGAAAAACCATGTTAACCCGATCTTAGGATTAGGAGAGCATGGAATCTTGACAAGAGAATGTTTGCAAGAAACTAAGTTTGGGGTGGCTACAAGGTGTAATGTGTTGTTTGGGATTGAGAAAAAAAAATACAATAAAAAGGTTGGAGCCAAAGGGCAAAGAAAGAAAAGAAAAAAAAAGAATGAAAAAAAAGAAAGAAAAAAAAAGTAAAAAATTTTCAAAAAGGATATTGAAAGAAAAAAAGCTGTAGTCACCCGAAGCATAAAGAAAAATGGAAAAAGGAACTTGAGTTTAAATTCAAAGTGTAAAAAGCTCATGCTCTCTTAGTTCCTAGGGACTTCAGCCTAGCTCATTTGTATATCCTACCCTTAGCCAGGCCCCATTACAACCATAAAAGACCTTTTGATGTTGCATGCATGTTTCTGTGGGAATCATTTGGAGATGAAAATCAAATTTATGGGAAGTGCTTCTGAAAGGTGAAATTGAGTGAAATGTTGTTAGCCTGACAAAAATTGAGCGATTAGTGAAACACTAAACTCCCTTGTGAGGAAGGCAGTTGTTTGAATTTGGTGATCTCCCTCTTGTGTGTAACTTGGATCCCTTGCTTAGATTAATGATTGTTTGAATAATGAAATTCTCAATTGTTTAGAATAAATGATTGTGGGGATTACTTTGTTTGTTAAGGGGAGGAACATTAAAAGAAAACTGTTTTGATGTATTGCTTGAAATTTGTGCAAGGTTGATTGAATCTCTTAAGCTTGCCATGTCTTGAGTCTTTTTGATTTTTGAGTTGTAGTTTGCTTGGGGACAAGCAAAGTTTAAGTTTGGGGTATTTTGATCAGCCGTTGGCTCATCTAGTTTTATGACTAGTATGACCGTGGTTTTGTGCTAATTATATCTCATTTTTGCCCAAATTAGACTTGATTGTCTTTAAGCATCATTCTGAGTCTCTAAAGTAGTTTTAGGTTAATTTAGCCAGTTTTGAGTCAAGTAAAGCACTTATGGCTATTTTATTGTTTTCAGGTTAAATTAGTAGTCAAAGGAATGAAGAAAACAATGGAAAAATGCAATTCTGGAGGATTCGCCTCGCGAGAGGATGCTCGCCACGCGAGCCCGAAGACCAGCACGAGCAGCAACAGTCACCCTCTCTGGCTCGCCTCGCGAAACCTGTTTCGCCTCGCGAAAGAGCGACTGTTCATAAGATTCGCCTCGCAAAACCTGTTTCGCCTCGCGAGCGACCGCAACCCAGAATCTGTATTTATATCTGTTTTAGGGCAGAACTGATCAGCTTCTTTTCTCTTCTTCTTTTCTTTTCATAGTGCGGCTACAAGTAGGTTTAGGTTTATGTTTGTAATGGAGAACTAGTCTACTTTGATTAATCTACTGTGATTGGGTTCCATTGACGCTTGAGGTTCTTGTAATTCCTGTTTTGTATGCTTTTCCCTTTTCAATGCCATGCTATATATTTCTGTTTGTTTAATTCAGGAGTGGATAGTGTTGTGTTGATTCATTTCGGTGATGTTATGTTCCTATATTGAATCGCGTTTGTTTAATTTGCGTGTGTTCGTTCATGTTCGTTTAGTTCATGAGGGCTTAACCCCGTTTGTTTAATTCGGGAATAGGAACATATATCTGTAGTAGTGATTTCGTTTGTTAATCGTTGCTACAACCGAAAGGGGATTAGAATCTGCTTAGGGCTTGGAATTTGCATGAACCGATGATAGTTGGGAAACCGAGAACAGTAGGTTAATCGCTTTAGTTATTTGTTAATTTCTTAAACTGCTCTGTTTTCTTACTCTGTTTTTGTTTTGTTTCTTTATTTTATTTCATATCCAAACCCCCCAAAAATCTAACTTTTTCTGTTAACAACAACCCAAGAGTCCTTGTGAGACGATACTCGAGTTGTCGCTCCCTATCTACATATTTTTGTAAATCGCTCGCTTTTTGGCGCGTGGCGACATCGCGACCACTCGATCATGGCCGTGATGGCTGTCACGACTAGGTCGTGATGGGCTCTGTTTGGCTCATTTTTCTTATTTTTCAAGCTCCGTCTTCATGCAAGCTCCATCATGGTTGATCTTGAACATTTTAATCTTCAATTCCTGCACAACAACACCACAAAACCGCCTTACCCGTTCCAAGGTAAAAACTAACAAAAATCAAATTAAAAATGCCTAAACTACATGAAAATGCATGCAATATGATAAATAAATATGAAGTGCAATCACACTCATCAAACTACCCCAAGCTTAAGATTTTGCTTGTTCTCAAGCAATAACCAAGGCCAGACAAGATAGACAATCAGAGCATGGACAGTGATCCAAGAACCCGAGTAACAAATCCAGGTAACAGGCATATCCAAATAAGCAACCAAGAGACAATCAATTTCAAGTCCAATTAGAAGCTTAGGTTCTCTAGATTCATGCTTCTCACTAATTCGGGCACTCTTCTCACCTCACTCAAGTGTTTAAGGACATATGACAATTCACTCAATTTCCTCAAGGAAGGTACCCTACCATAAGCTTGACTATTAACCAAATCTCTACTTTATTAATGAAAACACATAAGAATCAAGAGGTCTTTTGTTTTGGTTGTAATGGGGCCATGGGATTAATCGTTAGGTGGGGAAACCAAGAAAAAGAACATTCAAGAAGGCTAACAATATATAAAACAATGCAAAACATGACAACCTTCTAAAATACCTTTTTGGGCTTTAATTCACTTTTCCACATTTCCTCTTTTTTTTCCTTTATTTTTTATTTTTTTTTATTTTTTTTTATTTCTCACTTTCTTTTTCTCATCCCCTTCTCCATTTTTTTTTGTTTATTTCATTTTAATTTTTTCAATTTGGAGAAGGGGAGATTTCCAACTTAAGAGAAATATTTTTCTAACTTTTTCATCCCACAATTTATTTTTCAAACCACATTTTTGCCCTTTTGCAATACTTTAAAAGGTGACATACCAAGCATCATTCATCAAAATAAATCAAGGTACCAAGAAAAGCATTTTATTTTATTAGGCTCAAAATTGGGCAACTAAGGGGTAGTATTTAATCAGTCAAAGCTCAGAAGGCCAGAAAAATACCTAGTGCCTCAATCATTTTCAAATATGTTTTCAAAAAATTTTTAAGTTTCAAAACGGTTTCAAGTCAAGTTCTAGAGAACACAATCCAAGAGGAACAAAACACTCAATCACAAAGAATGTGGTAGATTTAGTGAGTACCCCTTTTTGGCTCAAAAATCTCACATTTAGTAGTTTAAAATCAATGAGAAACACAAATTTAAGGAACCACATGCTAATTATCAACTATCAGAAGATCATCTCAAGAATTTTTATTTTTAGCCTATCACAAGAATACAAAAATTGGGTTCAAAATTCACCGCCTCAATTCATTTGGCACAGAGTTCTTACAATTGGATGCATACTCTAAGCAAGGGGCAATCTAATCATGTGATTATGCAAAACTACACCTATATGAATGCAACATGAAAAATGCAAAAATGCAAAAAAAAAAAAGCCAAAATACCCCTACCCCAAGCTTAAAAACTTACATTGTCCCCAATGTAAATAATCAAGTCGGAGAGAGGAGAAAAATGGAACAACTCACTAAGGTGGTGGAGGGTGCTGGCTCACATGCCAGTCAAAGAGCTGCTGGAAGACGTGTCACGGTCGTGATGTTCATCACGGGCAGGCCGTGACCAGTTCTGGTGTCATGCAAGTCCCCATCACGGGCGTGATATACATCACGGCTGGGCCGTGATCAATTGGGGTCTATAGGAGCTGGCCTCTCACGGCCGTGACTTCCATCACGGCTAGGCCGTGATACATTCTGATCTTCTGGGTCCTCCTCATCAAGCTTGTGAGGGCTATCACGGCTGGGCCGTGTTCCTTTCTGATCTTCAGCTGTTGGCTAATCACAGCCGTGACCCCTGTCACGGCTAGGCCGTGATCTCCTCTGACTTTATTTTTCCATGCCTTTTTGCTCTTCCTGCCTTCATAACCTGAAAATACTTGGCAAAACCATCAATTAGTGATGTTTCTTCTCTTAATCTTCTCAAATTATTCAAAGACAAAATTTAAAGACAAATTGTAAAGGGAAGGAAAACTCGGGTTGCCTCCCAAGAAGCGCTTATTTACGGTCTTAAGCTTGATCATACTCCCTTCAATCAATCGGGATCAGCTGGGCTTGGAAGTGCAAGAACACCTCTCTTCTAAGGAAGTCCATCAAAGAGCCTATTTTGTTCATATGGCCACATGCTCTTTCGCTTTGCTCTTTTCACTATGAGTTTCATGGCCTTACTTCATTCCGACGGAAGTTTTAACTCCACATGTTGAGCAACTCCAATTTCATCATTGTTTGGTGCATCATTTGTCATGCAAAGTTTGGGAGTTGCTTCCATGTTAAGCTCTTCCTTCACCTTTGGAGGCATTATCTCAATCCTGCACACATGACTCTCAAAAAGAGGTTTGTTATATGAGTTAGTCAAATCAAAATCCACCCTACCTTCCTCTACATTCAAAGAGAGCTTAACATTTTTTACATCTATTATTGCTCCAGCTGTGGCCAAGAATGGCCTTCCAAGAATGATAGAGAATTTAGAATTCCCGTTCATATCCAACACCATGAAATCGATAGGAATGAAAAATTTCCCTACCTTTATGGGAACATTCTCTAGTATGCTTAGAGGAGTTTTAGTTGAGCCATCCGCAAATTGTAAAGAGAACTTGGATGGACTCAATTCCTTGGTTCCTAACCTCTCAAAGATGGTATGTGGCATCAAACTCGCACTAGCCCCTAAGTCACATAAGGCTTGGTCTATTTTTAATTCTACAATTGAGCAAGCAATAGAGAAACTTCCTGGATCTTTTAGTTTAGGAGGCATATTAGTTTTTAACATGTCATCATGCTCCTCAATTAAGCTCTTAGTTTCTTTTTATACTTGCTTTTTCTTGACCAACCTTTGTGGGAAATGTATTGGGGGTTGGTAAGGTGGTGGAGGGACATACTTTGGCTCTATCTCTTCATGTTCACTCATGTCCTCCTCACATTCCATATCCTTTTCAACTACCCCAAGATTATCATCCCTCAAGTATATAGCATTACAATGCTCATTGGGATTAACTTCGGGTTGTCCCGAAAACGTACCGTTAGTTTTAGAATATGTACTAGCTTGTTGGGCAATCTGAGTTTCTAACATCTTATTATGGAAGGCTAAGTTATCTACCTTAGATGTTAACTCTTTTATTGCCTCATTGACTGCCCTACCTTGTTGCCTAAACTCTTCATTTTGCTTTGTTTGAGTTTCAACAAAATTTTCCAAAAGAGACTCAAGTTTAGACATTTGTACCTGAGGATACCCCGATGCGGGTTTCCTATCACCTTGACCTTCCTGGAATTCGTGGTTCAATGTGTTGTTGTAGTTCCCGTAGGAGAGATAAGGATTATTCTACCTCACTTGATTGTAAGGATTTGGAGGAGCATAGTTTGGCAACTTCGGGTTCGTGTCATAGAAGTTGTGACAAGATTTCACTTGTTCCCCCGAAGCATCGGATCCAGGAGCAATACCATGTGGGCACTCCATTATGTCATGTCCCTGCATCCCACAAATCTCACAAACAACATTAGTAGCACCTATTGAACTCACATTAGCCTTTTTGAACTTATCAAAGCGTTTATTCAATGAGTCAAATTTAAACATAATTAGATCAGTGCTATTCATTTCAAACTTACCCCCCGAAAGCTTTCTCGGGTTATTACCTCTTTCCGAACCCCATTGGTGATAGTTGGTGGCTACGTTTTCAATGATATTGAACGCTTTAGTCAGAGGTCTATTCATAAAGGCTCCACCAGCCGCGGAGTCAAGTGACACCTTCGAAAAGTAATCCAATCCGTTGTAGAAGGTATGCACTAATAACCACCTCTCGAGCCCATGATGTGGGCAAGACTCTAGCAATCCTTTGTAGCGATCCCAAGCTTCGGATAAGCATTCTCCGTCCTTTTGGAAGAAGTCGGTAATCTGAGTTCGTAGGTAAGCAGTCTTGGATGGAGGGAAGAATTTCTCCAAGAATGCCTGCTCCAGTTGGTCTCTGATGTCGTGCGCTGCGGATGCGCGCGCTCGTGCGATTCCGGCAAGTGTACCGGATTGCCGTCAAGTAATAAAAGATATCGAACCCACAGAGACTGTGTTCTCGAATCGCAATCGGTTTTCGAATCGATTAGTTCTGGACAGTTTTAAAGAGGGTTTTGAAAAAGGTTTGAATTGAAATTAAGAGATAGATGAGCAGAGAACAATTAAAACAAAAAACAAATGTTTTTGGTGGTTTTCGATTTAAACGGATTCCTAGGGATTTGGATTACCTTTGAAGTTGTTTATGTTGCTAACTGATTTACCTTTGTTGATTACCGAAATTGCCTTGAAGGCGAGTTTATCCTCTGATAGCTTAAGCTCCCTCTCGGGTTACAAAAGCCGTGCCCAATTGACCCGACCCCTACTCTTGTGGTAGTCGATCCCAGATTGGACCCTTTGCGTTCTGTGACAACTCGTTGCTCCTCGAGGGACGGCTTCTAACTCTCGTGATTTCAGTCCCAAGTCTGACTTCTATAGGTCCGACACCTAAGTTCACCGCTAGGTTCCTCCTTATAATGTCTAAGTCATGCAAATAACCTAAGTTCACCGCTAGGTTCCTCCTTAGATCATCCACATCTCACAAACCAGTGGCCGCCGGGCTTTACGAGTTAAACACCCTAGAAATTCTAAGTTCACCGCTAGGTTCCTCCTTAGAACGTCTACGTCACGCAAATAACGGTTGCCGAAATTTATGAGTGATTAACACACTAGAAATCAGATCTAAAACAATAACGAAATCAACAACGGTTTTACATCAAATCAACATCATTTACAAACCTCGGGCAGAGCCCTAGTCCCTAGAAACAAACTACTACTCCAGTCTTGCCATGGAGATGACAAGTTGGGTTGACAACATAGTGAAAATCAGAAAAGAGAAGAGAAGAGGAGAAGAGAGATCTATGCCTAAGTCCTAGTTGTTATGGATGTGATCCAGATGTGTTGTGTTGTTCAGATCTGATGCCTTGATCCTTATTTATAGAAATGGGGAAGTTAGAGTCCCAAACCAACTCAAAATCTGATCTATTTCGGTTTCTTCAGGTCCAAGTAATGCGCGTCACGGCCGTGATGGCCATCACGGCCAGGCCGTGACGGTCTCTGCCTCTGCCAATTCTGGAAAATTCAAATTCTCGCGACGAGAAGCTCGCGACCGAGCCTCAGCTTCATGGCCCGTGAAGAATTTCACGGCCAGGCCGTGATGTGCTCCGACTTGTGGTGGTTTTGGGTCACGGCCGTGATGGCTATCACGGCCAGGCCGTGATGACTCGACTTGACCTTTCTTATTTTTCAGTTTTGCTCGATCATGGCCGTGATGGGCATCACGGCTAGGCCGTGATGGGATCTGTTTGGCTCATTTTCTTCAGTTTTAAAGCTCCATCTTCATCCAAACTTCATCATGGTTGATCTTGAGCAATTTACCCTTGATATCTGCAAAACAACACACGAAAACCGCCTTACCCGTTCCAAAGGAAAATTAACCTAAAATCTAATAAAAATATGCCTAAACTACATGAAAATGCATGCAAAATGATGGACAAAGATGAGGTGGAATCACACTCATCAAATCACCCCAAGCTTAAAACTTTGCTTGTCCTCAAGCAATTACTCAGGCCATAAGATTAAAATCATTCAAAGCATGGATAGTGAACCAAGAACCCTAGAAGCTAATCCAAGTAATAGGCATTTTTAATAAGCACTCAAGAGATAATCAAGTTCAAGTCCAATTAGAAGCTTAGGTTCTTCAAGTTCATGTTCTCACTGATTTGGGCACTCGTCTCACCTCACTCAAGTGTTTTAGGGTTTATGACAATTCACTCCATTTCCTCAAGGAAAGTATTTTACCATAGGCTTGACTATTAACCAAATCTCTACTTTATTAATGAAAACACTTAAGAATCAAGAGGTCTTTTCCTTTGGTTGTAATGTGGCCATGGGATTTATTGTAAGGAGGGAAAATCAAGGAAAAGGGAATTTCAAGAAGGCTAGACAGATTATCAAACATTACAAAGTATGACACCTTCTAAAATACCTTTTGGGGGCTTTGATTTACTTTTCCACCTTTCTTCCTTCATTTAATTATTTTTCTTTTTCTTTTCATTTCTCACTTTCTTTGTCATCCCCTTCTCCATTTTTTTTTTTCGTTTATTTCATGTTATATGTTTGGAGAAGGGGAGATTTATAGCTCAAGAGAAATATTTTCATCCCATTCTTTTTCCAACTACCATTTTGCCCTTTTTGTAATATTTTAAAAGGTGCCATACTAAGCATTATTTATCAAAGTAATTCAAGGTACCAAGAAAAGTATTTTATCTTTAGGCTCAAAATTGGGCAACTAAGGGGTAGCATTTATCATTCAAAGCTCGGGAGGCCAGAAAAATACCTAGTGCCTCAATCATTTCCAAAAATGTTTTCAAAAATTTTTAAGTTTTGAAATGGTTTCAAGTCAAGTTCTAGAAAATACAGTCCATGAGGAATTACAACACTCTAGCACAAGAAATGGGGTAGATTTAGTGAATACCCCTATTTGGCTCAAAATCTTACATTTAGTAGTTCAAAAATCAGTGAGGAACACCAGTGTAAGGAACCACATGCTAATTATCAACTATCAAATGACTATCTCAAGAAATTTCATTTTTAGCCATATCACAAGAATAATGAAAAATTGGGTTCAAAATTCACTATCTCAATTCATTTGGCTCCAAGTTCTCACAATCGGATGCATGTTCTAAGTGAGAGGCAATCTAGAGAATGTGATCATACCAATCTATGCCTATGTGAATGCAATATGAATGCAACAATGCAAATGCAAAAATAAATACCCCTACCCCAAGCTTGATTACTTACATTGTCTCCAATGTAAATAATCAAGTCGGAGAGAGGAGAAAAATGGAACAACTTACCGAGTCGGTAGCGGGTGTTGGCTCAAATTCCAGTCAAAACTTGGGTAGCAATTTTATCACGGCCGTGAGGCTTATCACAGGCAGGCCGTGACCGTTTCTGGTCCTCAGGAGTTGCCCTGTCACGGCCGTGATCTACATCACGGCTAGGCCGTGATGCTCTCTGGCCTTGGCATCCTACTCATCACGCCCGTGATGGTTGTCACGGCTAGGCCGTGATCCTTTCTGTGCTCTTGTTTAGTTCATCACGGCCGTGATCTCTGTCACGGCCAGGGCGTGATGGCCTCTGACTTTATTTTTTTTTATGTTCTTCTTCTCTTTCTCAACCTGAAAACACTAGACAAACCTATTAATGATATTTTTGCCTCTTGATCTTCTCAAATTATTCAAGAGGTGAATTCAAAAACAAAACGAAAAAGGGAAAGAAAACTTGGGTTGCCTCCCAAGAAGCGCTTATTTATGGTCTTAAGCTTGACCACACTTCCTTCAATCAACTGGGGTCGGCTAGGCGTAGAAGTACAGGCACACTTCTCTTCCATGGAGCTCCTTCAAATAGCCGTTTCTGCTCATACGGCCAGTAACGCTTCCGCTTTGCTCTTTTCTCTCGGAGCTTCCTAGCCTTCCTTTCTTCCGGCGGAAGTTTTGTTTCCGCATGGATAGCAATTCCAACTTCACCACTGGGTGCATCTTCAACCATGCATATCTTTGGGGTTGCTTCCATGCTAAGTTCTTTCTCTACCGCTGGAGACGTTACATCAATTCTGCACACATGGCTCTCAAAAGGAGGGTTGTTACAAGAGTTAGTCAACTGAAAATTTACCCTACCTTCCTCTACATTTAGAGAGAGTTTGCCATTCCTTACGTCTATTAATGCTCCAGCGGTTGCCAAGAATGGCCTTCCTAAAATGATGGGGAATTTAGAATTCCCTTTCATGTCCAATACCAGGAAGTCGGTAGGGATGAGAATTTTCCCTACCTTTACAGGAACATTCTCTAGTATGCCTAGAGGAGTCCTAGTTGAGCCATCCGCAAATTGTAAGGGGAATTTGAATGGTCTCAACTTTTTGCTTCCCAACCTTTCCATGATAGTGAGGGACATCAAGCTCGTGCTAGCCCCTAAGTCACATAAGGCTGGGTTTATTTGCACTTGTTCAATCGAGCAAGCGATGGAGAAACTACCTGGGTCTTTCAGTTTATGAGGCATATTAGATTTTTCCATGATAATTGGCTCCTCAGTTAAGCTCTTAATTTCTTCTTCCACTTGCTTTCTCTTGACCAACCTTTGTGGGAAAGGTATCGGGGGTTGGTACGGTGGTGGAGGGACATATTTCGGTTCTGGCTCTTCTTTTTCGCTCGTGTCTTCCTCCGGGTCCACCTCCATTTCAGCTACCCCCACCCCAAGCTTATCATCCCTTAAGTGTACGACATTGCAATGCTCATTGGGATTTGCTTCGGGTTGCCCCGGGAATGTACCCTTAGGTCTCGAGTACGTGCTGGCTTGTTGGGCAATCTGGGTTTCTAGCATCTTGTTATGAGTTGCTAAGTTGTCTACCTTAGATGCTAGCTCCTTTATTGCTTCACTCACTGCCCTTCCTTGTTGTCTAAACTCCTCATTCTGTTTTGTCTGAGTTTCAACAAAACTTTCAAATAAAGTCTCGAGTTTAGATCTTTGTACCTGAGGGTACCCCGGTGCGGTTCTCTTATTACCTTGACCCTCTTGGAACTCATGGTTGAGCGTGTTGCTGTAGTTGCCGTAGGAGAGGTAAGGGTTGTTTCTTCTTTGGTTGTAGGGATTTGGGGGAGCATAGTTGGGCAGCTTCGGGTTCGTATCATAGTAGTTGTTACAAGAGTTCACTTGTTCACCCGAAGCGCCGGATCCATGTGGGCATCCCATCATGTCATGTCCCTGCATTCCACAAATCTCACAAACAAGGTTAGTAGCACCTAATGCACTCACATTAGCTCTTTCCAGCCGATCAAAACGTTTATTAAGTGAGTCTATCTTCGACATAATAAGATCTGTGCTATTTACCTCAAACTTACCCCCCGAAATCTTGTTCGGGTTATTACCTCTTTCGGATCCCCATTGGTGGTAGTTGGTGGCGACATTCTCGATGATGTTGAATGCCTCAGTGATAGGCCTATTCATAAACGCTCCACCGGCTGCAGAATCTAGTGACACCTTCGAAGAGTAGTCTAATCCGTTATAGAAGGTGTGCACTATTAACCACCTCTCGAGTCCGTGATGTGGGCACGACTCCAGCAGTCCCTTGTAACGATCCCAGGCTTCCGATAATGATTCTCCGTCTTTCTGGAAGAAGCCGGTGATCTGGGTTCTTATGTAGGCCGTCTTGGATGGAGGGAAGAATTTCTCCAAGAACGCCTGCTCCAGTTGGTCCCAAGTAGTCAAGGTGTTAGCGGGAATTTGCTTTAGCCAGGCCTTTGCCTTTCCAGTGAGAGATGAGGGGAACAATCTCAAACGCACAACATCGACTGAGGCTCCATTAATCCTGATTGCATCGGTGAACTCTAAGAATGTTTCTATATGATCGGTTGGGTCCTCCGAAGGCAATCCTCCGAATTGATGTTGCCTAATCATGTTGATTAGCATGGGCGGTATGGTATAGTTTTCCGCCTCAATCTCTGGCCTTGCAATCCCAGTTCGCAAGCCTCTCGCATTTGGGGCTGCGTAATCCTTCAAAGGTTTTGTATCCGGTTGATTCACCATGAGTGGAACGGGACTCAACCTTTCTCCCTCTCTTTGTAGTCTTCTACGTCTGTGGAAGGTCCTCTCGATCTCTGGATCAATCTCACTAAGGCTCCCAAGACTTAGGGATCTTTGCATATAACACACAGAGAGATGGATACAATAGAAGGAAAAGAAATTTTTTTTTTCAGAAATAAAAATCAAATAAAAAGAAAAGGGTCCAGAAAAATCAATTTAAAAACTAATTAAAATTCGAAAAGGCACAGTCCCCGGCAACGGCACCAAAAACTTGATGTCGTGCGCTGCGGATGCGCGCGCTCGTGCGATTCCGGCAAGTGTACCGGATTGCCGTCAAGTAATAAAAGATATCGAACCCACAGAGACTGTGTTCTCGAATCGCAATCGGTTTTCGAATCGATTAGTTCTGGACAGTTTTAAAGAGGGTTTTGAAAAAGGTTTGAATTGAAATTAAGAGATAGATGAGCAGAGAACAATTAAAACAGAAAACAAATGTTTTTGGTGGTTTTCGATTTAAACGGATTCCTAGGGATTTGGGTTACCTTTGAAGTTGTTTATGTTGCTAACTGATTTACCTTTGTTGATTACCAAAATTTCCTTGAAGGCGAGTTTATCCTCTGATAGCTTAAGCTCCCTCTCGGGTTACAAAAGCCGTGCCCAATTGACCCGACCCCTACTCTCGTGGTAGTCGATCCCAGATTGGACCCTTTGTGTTCCGTGACAACTCGTTGCTCCTCGAGGGACGGCTTCTAACTCTCGTGATTTCAGTCCCAAGTCTGACTTCTATAGGTCCGACACCTAAGTTCACCGCTAGGTTCCTCCTTATAATGTCTAAGTCATGCAAATAACCTAAGTTCACCGCTAGGTTCCTCCTTAGATCATCCACATCTCACAAACCAGTGGCCGCCGGGCTTTACGAGTTAAACACCCTAGAAATTCTAAGTTCACCGCTAGGTTCCTCCTTAGAACGTCTACGTCACGCAAATAACGGTTGCCGAAATTTATGAGTGATTAACACACTAGAAATCAGATCTAAAACAATAACGAAATCAACAACGGTTTTACATCAAATCAACATCATTTACAAACCTCGGGCAGAGCCCTAGTCCCTAGAAACAAACTACTACTCCAGTCTTGCCATGGAGATGACAAGCTGGGTTGACAACATAGTGAAAATCAGAAAAGAGAAGAGAAGAGGAGAAAAGAGATCTATGCCTAAGTCCTAGTTGTTATGGATGTGATCCAGATGTGTTGTGTTGTTCAGATCTGATGCCTTGATCCTTATTTATAGAAATGGGGAAGTTAGAGTCCCAAACCAACTCAAAATCTGATCTATTTCGGTTTCTTCAGGTCCAAGTAATGCGCGTCACGGCCGTGATGACCATCACGGCCAGGCCGTGACGGTCTCTGCCTCTGCCAATTCTGGAAAATTCAAATTTTCGCGACGCGAGATATGTCTCGCGACGCGAGCCCTCAGCTTCATGGCCCGTGAAGAATTTCACGGCTAGGCCGTGATGTGCTCTGACTTGTGGTGGTTTTGGGTCACGGCCGTGATGGCTATCACGGCCAGCCGTGATGATGACTCGACTTGACCTTTCTTCTTTTTCAGTTTTGCTCGATCATGGCCGTGATGGGCATCACGGCTAGGCCGTGATGGGCTCTGTTTGGCTCATTTTCTTCAGTTTTAAAGCTCCATCTTCATCCAAACTTCATCATGGTTGATCTTGAGCAATTTACCCTTGATATCTGCAAAACAACACACGAAAACCGCCTTACCCGTTCAAAAGGAAAATTAACCTAAAATCTAATAAAAATATGCCTAAACTACATGAAAATGCATGCAAAATGATGGACAAAGATGAGGTGGAATCACACTCATCAGTCTCAAGTTGACAAAGTATTAGCGGGTACTTGCTTCAACCAAGCTTTTACCTTTCTAGTCAGAGAAGAGGGGAACAACCTCAAGCGAATAGCATCAATCGGGGCACCTCGAATTCTTATTGCATCGGTGAACTCCAAGAATGTCTCCACATGATCAGTCGGGTCCTCCGAGGGTAATCCTCCAAATTGATTTTTCCCAATCATGCCAATTAACAGAGGCGGTATAGTGTAGTTCTCCGCCTCAATTTCTGGCCTAGCAATCCCAGTTCGCAAACCCCTAGCATTTGGGGCTGCGTAGTCCTTCAGTGGTTTGGTATCCGGTAGATTCGCCATGAGTGGGATGGGAATCAACCTCTCCTCTCTCTTTGTCTTTGTAGTCTCCCACGTCTATGAAAGGTCCTTTCGATCTCGGGGTCAACTTCAATGAGATTTCCAAGACTTTAGGATCTTCGAATAAGAGAGAAAAATACCTACAAAGAGAGAGATAGATACTAGAAAAAGAAAGAAAAAAATAAAATAAAAAAAATGTCTAGAAAAATCAATTTAAAAATTAAATTGAGATTCAAGAAAGCACAGTCCCCGGCAACGGCGGCAAAAACTTGGTGGGGTCACGAATCCGCAAGTGAACGGCTTCGTCGTCAAGTAATAAAAAGATCGAATCCACAGGGACCGTGATCTTAAATAACTATTAATTATTAAATCAATTAAACTGGACTAGAAAAAGATTTGGAAAAGATTTTTGTTTTTAAAATATTAACTAACAAATCAAATATCTAAAACGCAATCAAATAAAATCGCAATCAAATCAAATCTCGGGGTTTTCAAATCAAAAGAGATTTCCAGGAATTGGGTTACCAACAAGACTGCTCATGTTACTAAATCGACTACCCATCTTGTTAATTATCAAAATTGCTTTGAAGGTGAATTTATCCTAAATAAGTTAATGTTCCCTCTCGGGATACAAGAATCGTGCCCGATTAAACCAACCCCTACTCTCGTGGTAATTGAATTTAAATCGAACCCTTTAAGCTTTGTGACAACTCAGTGAACCCTCGAAGGACCGCTTCTAACTCTCGTTATTTAAGTCCTAAGTTCAATCCCTATAGATCCAATACCTAAGTTCACCGCTAGGTTCCTCCTTAGAGTATCTATGACATGCAAATAAGTGCGCACCAGATTCACAAGTAATTCATTTAATAGGAATCAAATTGAAAGCAAAATTGAAATTAACAAGAAGTAAAACGTCAATTCATAACACAAAACAAATCTTGGGCATAGCCCCAATTCCTAGAAATAAAAACAACTACTCAAGCATTGCCATGTTCATAGCAAGCTTGATTAACAAAAGCATAAAAGAAAACCTAAGAGAATAGAAGAAATTGAGAAGAAGAGAAATCATAGTTTTTGCCTAAGGTAGCAGCCCAAGGGATCCCTATTTTCGAGCATAATTGCCCTATTTATAGAGTAGGTTAACTTGAATCCCAAGCAATTACAAAATCAGATCAAATCAGGTTTTAAAATTCCAGATATTGCGCGTCACGACCGTGATGCCTGTCACTGCCAGGCCGTGACAGATTCTGTCTTGGAAAACTTGGCACTGATGGCCTGTCACGGCCGTGATGGTCATCACGGCCTGGCCGTGATGGCCATCACGGCCTGGCCGTGACAGGTTCTGACTTTTTCGTTCTTTTCTTTTCAGCCTTGCTCGATCATGGTCGTGATGGCTGTCACGGCTAGGCCTTGATGGGCTCTGTTTGGCTCATTTTTCTTACTTTTCAAGCTCCGTCTTCATGCAAGCTCCATCATGGTTGATCTTGAACATTTTAATCTTCAATTCCTGCACAACAACACCACAAAAACCGCCTTACCCGTTCCAAGGTAAAAACTAACAAAAATCAAATTAAAAATGCCTAAACTACATGAAAATGCATGCAATATGATAAAGAAATATGAGGTGTAATCACACTCATCACTGCACAACACCAAATCACTCTTTTTCAAATGGATGTAAAAAGTGCTTTTCTGAATGATATAATTGAAGAATAAGTGTATGTTAAAAAACCCTCTAGTTTTGAAGATACTGATAAAGCAGATCATGTTTTCAAACTTAAAAAGGCATTATATGGTTTGAAACAAGCACCTAGAGTATGGTATGATAGACTTAGTTCTTTTCTCATGCATCATGGCTTTACTAGAGGACAAGTAGATACTACCTTGTTTAAGAAAAGTTCTAAAGAGAATTTCATTATAGTCCAAATATATGTTGATGATAGGCTAAAATACTATTTTGGTCCCTTAACTTATTTTTTAGATTCAGTTTGGTCCCTTAACTTTTAAAAGGTTTAGTTTAGTCCATTAATTTGTCTCTATTGACCCAAGTTAGCCCTATCCCGTCAATAAAGTTAGTAACAGTGTTAAATGAGTTTCAATTTGGTTCCTTATGTTTCAAATGAGTTTCAAATTGATCCTTTAAATTGTTAACTTGTTTCAAATTGGTCCTTTAAATTGTTAACAAGATTCAAACCGGTCCTTTAAATTGTTAGCGAATTTCAACCGGGTCCTTAAAAAATTAACACTGTTACTGACTCATCGACGGAGATGACTAACTTAGGTCAACAGACACAAATTAAGGGGCCAAATTGAACCTTTTAAAAGTTAAGGGACCAAACTGACTCTAAAAAATAAGTTAAGGGACCAAATTGGATATTTTAAAAGTTAAGGGACCAAACTAAATCTAAAAAATAAGTTAAGGGACCAAAATGGTATTTTAGCCTTGATGATATTATTTTTGGAGCAACTAATGAAAAGCTGTGCAAGGAATTTTCCAAGCTAATGGAAGCAGAATTTGAGATGAGAATGATGGGAGAATTAAAGTTCTTCCTTGGATTATAAATCAAACAGACAAGTGATGGAATCTACATCCATCAACCAAAGTATACCAAGGAAATACTCAAGAAGTACAAGATGGAAAGTGCTAAACTGATGAAAACTCCCATGCAACCCAATGCAAAACTAAGCAAAGGTGATGAAGGTAAAAAGGTGGACCAAACTGTCTACAGAGGTATGATTGGCTCTCTACTGTACTTAACTTCAAGAAGACCTAACATTCAGTTTAGTGTCTGTATGTGTGCTAGATTCCAATCTGACCCAAGAGAATCTCATCTTAAAGCTGTTAAAAGAATATTTTGATATTTACTAGGGACTACTAATCTTGGTTTGCTTTATCTAAGATCAAAAGAATACAGATCAGTGGGATTTTGTATTGCTGACTTTGTTGGAGAGAGAATAGAAAGAAAAAACACCAGTGGAGGATGTCACTTCATTGGAGCAAGCTTAGTCTCCTGGTCAAGCAAAAGGCAGGCAATTATTGCCTTGTCTACTGCTCAGGCAGAATACATCTTAGCTGCTAGTTGTTGCTCTCAACTCTTATGGGCAAAACATCAACTTGAGAATTACTCTATTTATGAGCCTAATATATCCGTGTGGTGTGATAATTCTAGTGCCATTTGCTCAACTAAAAATCCAATTTAGCATTATAAGGTTAAGCATATTGAAATCAAACAACACTTTATAAGGGATTATGTTCAGAAATGTATCTTTGATATTAAGTTTGTTAAAAATGAAAATCAATGGGCTGATATTTTCACTAAACCATTAGCAGAAGAAAGGTTTTTATTTATTAGAGATAATCTAAATATACATTACATTGTTGAATGACATGTATGATAATTAATCTGTCTGTGCTACCTATCTTATGTTGTTATATCACATGTCTGACCCTGCTAAGTCATAATGCTTGAACTCAACAGTTTATGGTGAAATGGTTATTAATTATTTAATACCATTTCTTAATCTGAAGCTAATCGTGTGCATGGAAGTTTTAATCTCGAAACCATGTTTTCATAATGTCTAAAGTGGGCGTTGTAGTTCCCCAGAAAGAGAAGGTCTGGCTACCTAGTGCCTACTATGTCAACTGTTGAAAGGATAGAAGTTCCCGCAGAAGTGCAAGCTGTAGAGGTTGAAGTTGCTTCTGCAACTGCTGAAGACCTGTCTGTTGGAACATAGACAGTTGTCCATCCTGAGGTTGACTCTCTGAACCTTCCTCTGCCAAGGAAGAAGCTGAGGATGTCAGAAAACCAGTTGGTCCTTCCATCCATCCCTTATGCACCATCTTCCCCTCTTATCAAGGTATCATGAATCCTTCTGTTTCTTCTCCACCTGCCCTGTCTGTCCAACCCCTCTCCATTGTGTCTCCATTTTCTTCACCTGTCTCATCTCACCAAACTCAAACATCATCATCTTATGATATTGTGTCTGATATATGTCAGTACATAGTAGTTCATAGGGATTCAACTCCCAAAGAACAAGTTGGCATATCATCAAGTCTCTTTGTATCTGACTTGCAATCACTCATGTCTGCAAGTATCCCTAACCTTTGTGTCATTCCCTCTCCTCCACTTCTTATTCTTAACCCATGTAGGGAGATTTTCTTCTATCCCCCTATTGTCTTGTTCATTGGAACATTGGCAAGGACTCACTATCCTGCCTCTGTTGTAATGTTACCTACTAGGTCTAGGTATTACTTTTTATTAGTTACATGTTCAAATTCTTTCTTTTCTTTCATTGATTATTTGTTATCTCTACTTTCCTCTGTTCTTGCCAAACAACCTCTTCCCCCTCCTATCCAGATTAAAGTCACCCGTCCGTCTCTGTCTGAGAGACTTTCCTGTGTCTTTTCATCTCCTGATACAGACTTTGTCAGCATCAGACCTTTGTTAAAACTAGTCTTTCTTCCTTTCTTCTACTATAGAACCCTTCATCAGTGTGTCTTCCCCCGTATCTCTTCACCCTTTTCTGTGCCCAAGGCACCCCCAGTCTTAGCTTTTCCCTGGCACTCAGACCAGTCTGCTGCTTCAACTAGTCTGACCATAGAAACCTCCACTCCTCAGATGGTGGACTTACATAGCTTCAACCTGCTTCAAGCTCAGCTAGAGGAAACTAGAAGACAGCTGGATGAAGAGAGGCATGCTTCAGGCTCTGTTTTTGCTTTTTAGTCAGTCTAGGTGGTTTTTGTTTGTAAAATATGCCCTGTATTGAACAGTTCATGATGAATAAAATGTATTTTTTATCTAATATCTTTACTGTCTTTTACTCTTCTGCTTCTTAATTGTTTTCTTTTTGTTGTTGACAAAAGGGGGAGAAAGTAAAGTTAAGACGATTAAGTAAAGTCATGTAAAATTGAACTTGTCTCCGAGCTATATAATTTTAACTATGCTACTGTGCTGTTTTAAAGAACTCATAAATATGAATGGAACCTAAGTAAATTACATGATTGAGTAAATTAAATGATCATGTATAAGATATTAACTCTGATATTGAACCTAAGTGCACCTGTCTGCACAACCCTTCTGGTTAAGAAAATTTCAACTTGTCTGAATCTTGTTATCTCTTCTGTTGATATTTTCTAAGGTTCATTAAATCATCTGAATATTTGTCATCATCAAAAGGAGGGGATTGTTAAGTCTCTAAAATGTCTGATGTACATTTCCCTAAGTTTTGATGAAAACTAAACATTTGCTAATGATTTAATTAACCTTCATATTGGTTGATAAGCTGTCTATCGAGTGTGCAATCACAAAAGTAAGAAGTCACTTTCTCACATGTCTGCCCACATAAATAACCACCTATCTGAAGAAGCAAAAGTTAACCTGTCTGCTAACTAGGATATTGACTTTCTGCATTTGAAGTTTCAACTTGTCTTCTGATAAGTTCTCATACTCGTCTAAGGTTCTTCAATGGGGAACTCAAGTACAAAGAGCTTTTGAAATTTGTTCCCTTGTGTAGAAGTCTCTGAAGCTATCTCTTTCTTCTTTTCACGTTTACCAAGAAAAGTCAGAAGTCTTTCTCACAAGCAACCTAGGAAATCAGAGATGAAGTCCAGTTAAAGAATGATTCCAACATGCTTTATTCCCTAGTACTATTGGTTATTACATGAAAAGGGAAATGTGCTCTGCAAAGTACAAAAACATTATGCACAACTCTGATTTGGCTACTGCACGATGCATAAAGCCATGATCCTCCGTGTTAGAGTACAACCAACATTCCTATTGTATTAATGACTTCCCAAAACGACTCCATTGCATTTAATGGAGCTCTGCTTGAAGCCAACATTTGAAGGAATGTCTCTAACGGATCTTAAATGCTTGAAGGCTATAATACAGAACTCATTGAAGATGAAGACATAAAACACACAGCATTAAAGAGCCATTACTCTACGCATTTATTTCTTCATTCCTTCAATCTGTATTTTTCAATCATTTGAAGTTATTACGCAGTCTTTCCTAAACTTACATTTAATCCACTCTCCGAGTGTTAGTGATAGAACTGCATGTCTGATTGTATTTATTACAAACAAACTTCTCAAACAAACCCGAGTGAGCCTGAAGAGGCTAGGTGAGCAAAGAATACTTGTCTTGGAGCCTGAAGTGGCTAGGTGTGCAAACAATACTTGGAGTCTGTAACCTGATCACTTATAGTGGATAAAACTTGGTGCTGCCAAGGATTGGACATAGCTCTTTGTGTTAAAGAGTGAACTAGGCTAAATAGCTGTGTTAATCTCTCTTCCCTTAAACTCTTTAGTTGCTTTGATTATATTATCTGCTTTCTAGCTAAAGGGGTTAAAGTGTGTATATCAAACTTGTTTTGAAGTTGTGTACTTGTGTGTTTTTCTGTTAAAATCACACCAGACAGGTCACCTGTCTATGTAGTCCTTACACACTTGTTTGAACCTAACTTCTGTGTGCGAAAAGTTTTCAACTTTGTTTTAATTTCTAATAAAGACAATTCAACCCCCCTTCTCGTGTTTATAGTTGTCTATTTCATTTCCAACTTTCCAGCGATAGCCTTTGTCATGCAGAATTTGAGAAGTCCGGATACTACGCCAAATATAACTCGGGTTATGACCAATGGTAGCCCCTAAAAAGTCCCCTTGAGGGAAATATTTTGCACCGAAAATCCTTGAAACTATAGTATTTTGGTTGGTTAAAATTCTCCAACCTTGCTTCCCCAACATTGCAAGATTAAAATCATGCAAGTCTTTGAAAGCCATTCCTCCCCACCCCTTCCTCATGGTTTATCCCAACTAAGCCAATTAATTCCTTTTTTATCACCTTTATGTGAACCCCACCAAAAAGAATTCAACATGCATTGGATCTCCCCCTTAACAGAAGTAGGAAGAAGAAACACACTCATGCAATAAGTGGGAAGAGCTTGAGCAACAGTTATAATCAAAACTTCTCTACCTGCTTGGGATAATATCTTGCTTCTCCAACTAGAAATTCTCCTCCGAACTCTATCTTTAATATAATTAAAAATAAATTTTTTGCTCCTTCCCATCGTAGACAGAAGACCAAGATATTACTTGTCCTAAGACACTCCACAGCCTCCAAAATGGCAGCAATTGAATTCTTTTTTGCTCCTCCACGTTTATACTGAAATAAATTTATGAATTTTGCATGTTGGTGAATTGACCCGAGACGCTTGCATAAGTATTAAGAATGCCTTTCGTTGTTGCAAATATATCAGTTATGATGATATTTGATGCAAATATATTAAATGTATCACAGAACAATTGTGAACCAAAAAAATATTAATAATTAATTTGATAAAGGAGAATAAAAAGCTTGTTAAAAAAAAGGAGAATAAAAAGAATCAACAACTATAGTTACTCTATATCATTCGGGTGGCTTCTAAGGTGATGATGCAAATAAGTCCCCCACCTGTAAAAAAACAAAAATGATCATTGGATATATTTTTTAAATAAGGGGATAGTTGAGATCATTTAAGGGTAACCCGATGTCCATGTTGTTTTTCCCTCACCCTCATCCCACCCACCCGCCAGCCGGAGAACAATGCTGGAAAATATAACCCCTTCACGCACTGCCATTGATTTCTTTTTAAGTCAATATTTGAAGTTAAATGTTTGGTTTCTTTTTCAATTTCTTCATCTTCTCTGGCGCGTCGGTCTTTTCTGATTTTCTCCGCCGACAATGGCTTCTCCGCCACCCTCGAACTCTCTCTTCTCCCTCTTCTCTGAACCATGAATTTCAACACAAGAAGCTTCATTTGCGACAGTGGCACATGTGGACCTGAACAGGGATGGAGGTGGAGCAGCTGGTCTGGAAAGACAGGATGACGTGGCTGTTTATTTCTCGGTGTGACAAGTGCGGCAAGGAGGAGATCGTGAAGAAGGACAACGAAGGACGCGACTGTTTGATTCACGCCACACTTCATGACACACTCCGATTTGTAACTCCGATTGAACGCTGGAGATCTGTACGCGGAGGACGATGACGAAAGCAAAGAGGACGCGACGTCGAGGACGCGCGAAGTCCATATCTGTTTATCCCAAGCGTTGTAGATTGTGCTGTTTAGCCCAAAAGTTGAGATCTGAAGTTCAGATCTATTTAACCCAGATGCGTGAAGGGGTGGTGCTTTTTAACCCAAACGCCGAAGATGCAGAGCTCCCTTCTTTGCTTATTATTATCTTCTAATGGAGAAGAACAGAAGCTTCTTTCCTTTATTTGGTTTCACGAAGAAAAAAGAATATAAATATGGGTTGGGCTAAAGCTATGTTTGGATTGATGGAAGGTAATAGAGTGGAATGGAACGGAATTTGATGGAATGGAATGGAACAGAATGATATAAATGTTCTATTCTATTATTTGGATATTTTATAATGGAATGAAACAAATTTCTCACTCTATTGTTTGGGAAAGGGACATAATAAAATGAGTTATAACTTTTTCTTTTCATATTACCCTTATTTTAAAGTCACTAATATTTTAATTATTTTATCTTTAATAAAGTGATTTTTAATTATACAATTATAAAATAAAATTATAAAATATACATATTAGACGTTTTTGAAAAAAATACTTAATTGAAAACCATAAAATTTTAGAACGACACTAGAAAAAATATTATATTATATTAAAACAGTTACTAAACTATTTTAAACGTAACTAGAAAAAAACGTATTATTATAGTTAGAAATGAAAAAAATGTTTAAGCGTATAGATTTCTTTTTTTTTTCTTTTTTGAAGGAATGCGTATAGATTTCAGGAGCAAAATATTGCACTTTCTTTATTGATAAATCTATGCCATCCAGTAAAATGGAAGAAGATATGTCTTGACATAAGGACAAAATAGTAAACTAAAATTTTATAAAGTTTTAGATCTTGTATTCCATCCCATTCCTCCCAATTTGGAAGGGAAGAAAAATAGGCTTAAGTGATGGAATGGGATGGAATGGGTTCCATTGGATTCCATTGGGTTCCATCTACCTTTATACAATCCAAACAATGGAACATCATACCATTCCCTTCCATCCCCCTCTATTCCATCCCCTTTCATCAATCCAAACATACCCTAAGATGCACCACCCATATTTTGTATAATCCATTACACTATTTAAATATGGTAAATTTTGGACCAATCAAATTGTCACATGGGTTTGGTCAAAATTTCAAACTTTTTAGTTGTATTATACTGTAATCAAATTATATAAATACAGTATATTATAGTATAGTATATGTACTTTGTATTTGTAAATTTAATCCATATTAAAATAATGTTTTTTATTAAAAAAACTGATTATATTAAAAAATAATATTTTAATATGAATTAAAATAATGTTCGTTGTCAATAATATTTTACAATATAATCAGTTTTTTTAATCAAAAAATATTATTTTAATATGTGTTAAATTTGCGAATATAAAGTACATATATTATACTACAATATACTATATTCATATAGTTTGACTACAGTATAATACAACTAGAAAGTTTGAAATTTTGACCAACCTATATAACAATTTGATTGGTCCAAAATTTACCACATGGATGATATAAAATGTGGATGGTGCAGCATAGTCACCCCCTATAAATATATGTATATGCAACAATGGCCTATAATGTAAGAATTTAGAAAATATGACTATCTTAAAAGTTTTTAAAGCCAAGAGGTGTAAATTTTTTTTAAAAAAAAAGCATAATTTTTTATCTTGGCCCCGTAAGTAAATATTTTTTCTTCTTTGGCCTCTTAATTAAAATCTTGCCGCTCTACCCTAGTGTAAATGAATAAAAATGTAGATAAATAAATATATGGTTGATAAAAAAAACATTTCTCCATTTCCTTTTCATTTAAAAGAGTGAAGGTTGAAAGACAACGGCTCATAAAAATATGGTCCTTCAAAATATTTTTTTAACATCCTAGAGTATGATGCAAAACAAGAGATGAGGATTTTCAAATTAATATCATACCATGCCTCAAAAAAAAAAAAATATCATACCAAAAAAAGGAGTGACCATTGGCCACCAATTTTCAAGGGTTTAGCTCTTGAGCTAATCTTTCTATCGTTCTACACAAAAAAAAAGGTAGATATAAATTTAAAAATACATTTTTTTTAAGAGTTTAAATTTTTTTTTACATTGACGATATATAACAATTAAACTCTTTTTTAACTTATATGTTATGTGATTTATATTTGAAACTTTTAATATGATACCAAATTACAAGGGTTGTCACGCCTCATGACATTTACATTACTTGAGTTCGAATTTAAAATCTTACGCTTACTAAGAAATTTAAAAATTTGTGTTGATACTGAAAATAAAGTGAGTCCCATAAAAAACTTTTAATTTGATATAATTTATCTTCATTGTTAGATTAAATTTGTAATTTATCTCATTTATTAAATAATATATTATGAAATATTTAATAATCCATCAAGCAAGGTATCAGTGTCCTCGAGGCACACATTCAAGGAAAAAAATAATTAATTAGAATATGATGTTTAAGAAAACCAAGTTAATGAAATTAGGATTTAACTAGTGCAAGTTTTTTGTTGTTTCAAGGTTATGTTGATTTCAAAGACTCAAGAATTTTAACTGGTGTTTTATAATTCTCACCTATAAAGATCATATACAAACACAATATAAGGGTGTTTGAGTAAGCTTTTTTTAGAAAAATAATCGTTGTTTGTTGATAAAAGGTATTTTGAGCTTGATTTGAGTTGTTTGAATTTTTTAAAGTATAAATATTTTTTAAAATGAAAAAAAATTCTTTTATACTCTCAAGTTTGATCATTTGATAAAAAAAATGTTTGATTATTTTGAATTTATAAAAGGTAAATACCATTTTATTCTTAACCAAATTAACTTTCTTAATTATCAGTGTGTGTTGCTTTAAGTGGAAAGGATTTGGGTCCTTAAGTTTATTGCCATGGATTCGATTCTTGAATCTATGTGTATGATAAAAAAAAAAAACCATCGGGAGAGATCCCCGCTTAGATACTTGATCGTATCTCATGAGATTAGTCTTTAACGTATCTTTTTCTTGACAAGAGTCTTTAACATATCTGATGAGAGCATATTCTGAAAAATCAAAAAGTAACTTTTTCTTAAAATTTCTTTTAGACAAAAAAAAAAACTTTTTAGGGAAACCACACAGGTCGAATGGAAGCCAACTTATAGGTAATTGGAACTAGGTACTTCCTTTTAAAGTGAAGTCTTATATTTTATTTTTCTTTTTTTGAAGGTGAAGCCCCTTGATGTTAACATATGAAAATATAAATGGTACATGCCTCGGGTTAAAATTTCTTGTGTTCCATTTAATAAAATAACATTATTTTTTGAGAATTCTCATTGCTTAAGTTGGGCTTGTAATACATTTGATTGGAGCTCATATGTTTGTGAGTTATATTATTTGTCCAATATTTTTTTAACAAATATTATATATTTCTATTTGTATTCTTTTTTTTTTATAGACAGATGTTAGTAGTTAGTTGTTATGTTAGTTTTTTCTCCTTTGCCAATGTTTGAACCTTGGACATCCCATTCCCCCAACTCGTTATGCCTTTAGTAGCTACCCAACCCCCATTTTATATATATATATATATATATATATATATATATATATATATATATATATATATATATATATTGATTGGAACCCCCTTATATATTTGTATTCTAATATGTTAGTTATATTTATATATATTTTTGTTCAGTCCCATTACATAAGATAAAAAATGGAAACAAAATAAATTTTTCTCATGCCTGTTGCATTTTGATTTAGGGAAAATATTGACTTAGCATATGGCTTGCACGGCCACTCTACTTACACCGTTGTTATTGCCAGTTATGACTTTTAATTTACTTACACCATAGATACCTGATATACCAAACGCTTCTTTTGTCACAACAAACCCACATCTCTCTCTCCCGACGCATGCTGCTTCCACTATAGATTTGCTGTTAGTAGCTTCCCAAGATCCTTTTGTGAAAGAACCACATGTACCTTCTGGGTTCCCAAAGCTAGCAAATTGGATTTCCGAGATTACTTGCCCACCTTGGCATGACAGCTCTAACTGTGCACCTTCATACACATGAGCGCAAATGGTTCCTGTTGTGACTGTTTGGAAGGAGACATTCGTTGGATTTCCACCTATTTCTTCAAACAAAACCAATTTGTTCTTATCATTATTCAAGAATGACCTTGGCACATGGTACCACCTTTGTGAAGGATTGCCACAATCTGTGTTGCATTTTTCCTTTTCGTATTTTCCGCGGTAGTCACACGTGTCACTGCATCCATTGGTACTACTAATGAATGAAGGCCAATAACGACCAATGCTGTGTCCATTCACCCAAGCATGTCCTTTACCCAATCCTTGCAAGTCCACCACCACAGGGTTTGTTCCTGAAGGAGTAGTGAAGTCTGCCTTATACCAAGTCATAGGTCTTCCAACTGGATAAGGTTTAGATGAATCATTGATCCATGATATGCTAATGTGTGGTCGCAAATCATATATTTGTTTTTTCTCCCCATTCAACCCAACCTTGTAAGACCAAAGATTGTTCGACAAATCAATGGTCTCATTGTTTGTTCCAACTAATTGAACCGGACCACCTGCTATACCAGTCTTGATCTTATCAAACCCCACGCCATAGTTTGGAAGCCCAACGGTGGCACTAAGCAAGGTTATGATGTTTGTTCCCTTCTTTAGAGAAGCCTGTTTCTCATATGTGAAAGCGTTTCCCCATTGGCTAAATTGGTGTCCTAAACGCTTCTTGTTAACATAAGCATGAAGAGTATGACCCTTGGTGCTCACACGAAGAGTTGCATTGTTCCAAATAGAAGTGTCATTGATATCGACACTAGTCATGTACCACAAGTAGTCACTGGCATCCAAAGTTAATTCCTTTTGCTCCAGAAGTTGTTGTACCTTGAGTTTGCCATGTCCTTGTAGGGTGTCTTTCATTGCCTCTGGTGTCCACGACCAAGTGAGCTTAGTAGGTTCATCATCACTCTTCTTCACCATTATTGAACTCTGACTATTAACCTTAGCAGTGTTGAAAACTTCTTTGTTGCAACCGTTAAGAATGGTCACGGACCAAGCGGGGACAAAGTACTTACCATCCGGTTGTAAGTCAACATTAGCATCTTTGTTATTGTCTGCATTGCTCAAGAAACAAAATCTTTCTCCCGTGGCTTTGTTGGTGTATGTTGTTAGCGTGACTTGATTTCCAAAATCCTTGTCGGTCCTTGTTGCGTTGGTAAGGATCTTTTCCCCTAGTTTTATTGCTGCATGAAGCTGTTTAAGATGTCCCCATTTGGGTTGATTCAAATTCCCATACTCATCAAGTGGCGCATCATAGTCATAAGATGTTGTTATATATGGACCTCCTGATGTGCGACCAAAGTTGGTTCCTCCATGATACATGTAGTAATTATTTAATATCCCGCCGTTTTGGAAAAAGCGCGCAACTGAAAAAGCTGAATCTTCGGCAGTTCTATGGGGAGCCCTTTCACCCCATTTTTGGAACCATCCAATCCAATTCTCAGTGAACATTTTGGGGCTTTTGGGGTTATTGGGTGTGAACCAGTCGCAATAGTAGCCATTGCAAGTGTTAATGATAGGTTGGGGAGCATCTTTTTGCTGGCACATGAACCATGGGACTCCGATATTTTGGGCTAGAGCCATTTGTGCACACCATTGGATATAAGCCTTCCCTGCATCTCCGTAACCCCACATGATATCTCCATATTCATTTTCAATCTGAGCAAGGATAATGGGTCCTCCTTGTGATGCAAACAAGCTTGCTTCTTTGGCCATGCTCACAATCTTTGTAGTAAAAATTTGCATTTCATTCTTGTAAACCGGGTTATCTGTTCTCATCTCAATCCCTGGCATATTGTGTAGCCACAATGGGAAGCCTCCATAGTTCCATTCCGCACAAACATAAGGACCAATCCTTAGAATGGCATACAAACCAGCCTCTTGGATTAACTTGAAAAATTTGACAAAATCCAAATTTGCTGAAAAATCATACTTGCGTCGAACAGGTTCATGGCGGTCCCAGAATATGTAAGTTTCAATGGCGTCAAGCCCTCCATCCTTGGCTTTTTGAATGATATCGGGCCACATCTCCACTGTGCTTCGTGGATAATGGATTGCACCAGAAAAAATAATGCGTCGTTCTCCATTAATTATGAGAGCATTCGAATCATAAGTAACCTCTATGGCGTAGCATGAGCCTAGTAGAGCTAAGCTCAATAAAACTATCCTAACCCAAGAAGAATCCATTATAAACATACAAATGATTATTCCTTTTTTGTTCTTCATTGAAATAGAGCACCGGGTTTATATAGGAAAGTAAATTAGTTACAATACTTTAGCAATGACTAAATTTGGGGTAATCATGAAAATGACATGTAAGAATGAATAAACTATCCATAAATGTTGGCGAAATTACCTTCATCTCGATCTTATCCATATTTGGTATGTAACTAATTAACTTATCCTAGTTGTGTTGTTGCTTTTTAGACATCTAGAAGTCTTATTTGTATTTGACATGTTGTTATTGTTGTAAATGATAAGGTGACAATATGTGCCGGTAATTTTTCTATTTTTGTCTTGTAATTACAACTATCGCTTTAGCATGTCCATAGTGTCAGGATTATGATAATCTGTAATGCATATTTTAATTGATTATTTTACTTACAAAAATATTTTTGCCCGCTAAGCAAAATTATATAGAAGAGCAATGTCAAAATGGAACATTATACTCGATCATGAGTCATGAGGCCATCAATATAACTAATTTTGGAGCAGGAAACTTAACTCAAGATGAACACGTACCCAGAGACATGCCTCAATTATTATGTATGAGAAGAGGTTTTTCAATTAACAATATGGTATATATCTATAAGGAAAAAGATAGTGTCATTTAGAAAATGCAATATATTGATGTAGAATATCTTGTCATGTTTAACTCACAAGTTACAAAATCAAGAAATTTTACAGGTTGGAGATATATTTCTATCAATTCCTTTAACTAAAAACTTTAGAAGGCACCATCAGATTTACACTATAATGATATATAATTCACTATTATTTATAAATTTAATCATTTTGATATATTAATAATTCATTCTACTGTTGCATTTAATAGGTGATATTTATTTCTAATTTTTTGTGTAGTTTTCTTTGCTGAACATATGACATGTGCCTCAACTTTTTTTTTATTAAAAAAAAAGTTTGACGCGCATGTCATATGTTTAGCTAAGAAAAATTCGTAGTTAATACATAATCTGTATTAATATTAGTTGCTAAAGTGAAAATAATTAAAATATAAATAAAATAATATGTGTATGTATGTATATTATCTACCTTCATATTAATTAAAAGAAATATCAATCTTCATTACATTCGATTTAATGAAAGAACAAATAGATACATAAATAATCTATACAACAAATTCGAGTTTTAATAGTGTGAATATTTTGTATTTCATAGCACTTTCGGCACTATCTATGTCATCGTTGGTGTAGGTCAACGACAACGATAGCGTTTCTGATGCGCTATTATATATTTAACTATAATAGTGTTTGTCATTCGAAACGTTTTAATAGTAGTCACGAAAATGTGCAGCCTGAAAACTGTGCTGACGTGGACTCTGAATAAAATAGTGCAATCTTAAATACGCGCTATCTTAGTTACCAATAAATAACAACGCTTTCACAAAAAGCGCTACCATATATTTAGATACCATAACATATTATTAAAGAAGTGTTGTCTATTGTAAACATTTTAAAAAAAAAATATTGTTGCTTTCTGCATATCTCCATGCATTCAGCAATCAAAAACAACATTCAACAATCCAAAAACAATATTCACCAATAAAATAAAACAACAATCAGTAATCAACACCAAAAATATCCCTAATGCAATCAATAAAATCGACCATAATCAGTATTTTGTTCCTAATACAGATATGATAATGCAAAAACAATAGACATATAGTCCATGAAATATATCAGATTTTACAAAGTACGAGATTTGAACTACATACACCATTTTCACCACTAACAACCAGAATCTCCCAACTTGCTGGTTGTTGCCATTTACTTACAATAGAATACACAAGTAAAAAGTATGTGAAAAATAATAAATGAAGAATATATCAACAAAATAAATAAAACCCCTCTTTGAAATTAATTAGAAAAAAAAATACATGTTTAAGTTGATCTTTTCCTTTTCCTTTTCCTCATCGAGTTGAGACCTATCTGTCCCTTAGGGGTACGAAATGATGGTATGATCCAAATCCCCTCATTATGGTCATCCCTCATATACAGTCCATCATCTCCATTTGCATCAGTCTCAAGTGATTTGTCTAACCCCATGAAAGGATCATCCTCCATATTAGTAGGTTCATTATTGTCTTCATCATCAATGTTATTGACATTTACTTTGTGGGTCAAAAGAACAATGGGTAAAATGGGAATAAATCTAGGTATAATGGGAATATACCATACAACCTTCTCTGGACTCGATTCTTTCAATGGCTTATATCGTCGGGCATTACATTTTGGACATTATCTAAACGATGCATAATCATTCTGAAATAAAATGTAATCGTTAAGGACAAGCATGTATCCTCTCATTGGTCATGCCAATAGAGAATAACATTCGTTTAGCATCATATGTTTGACTAGGAAGCACATTATCCTCTGGCAACATTTTTTTCCAGAAGTGTAAGTAACTCTGTAAAGCTCTTCTGAGTCCATCCATTGCACGATTTCAGGTTGTACAACCTTAACACCGCTGAAAATCTTTTGAACTTAGTACAATGGTGTCTCTGTATCAATTATCAACCTCTCAAACATTTTAGAACAATGATGAATGGTGTCTCTGTATCACTTATCAACCTCTCAAACATTTAAGGACAATGACAAAGATTTCTTCAACCTCATTCGCCATGCCTACAAAACGGTCACCCCATATGTAAAATTCGTGTCATTATTGAAATGGCACAAAACAACACTAGACGGGGGTTGAATAATGTTTTTGCAAATCAAAGTTTTCTAGCATAAAACAAAATTCAGTGCAGGTCAAACACTTTTCACATGCGTCTATTTTAGCAAGCTGAGTTACCTAAAGCAACTACAAACACTTCCCAAAATATTATTAACAGTAAATAAATAACTATAATTAAAAGATCAAGATAGGAAAGAGAATACTCAAAGATTTATCCCGGTTCACCCACAAATTTTGGGCTACATCCAGTCTTTTTCTTCACCAAGTTTTATCATTATAACTGATCAAGGTTACAGACGAGTATTATTTGTACACCTAGCCTTTCCAGGCTCAACAACAGGTATTATTTGCACACCTAATCTCTTCAGGCTCAATCACAAGTATTCTTTCAACAAGCCTCTTCAGGCTGTAAGAGATGAGAGTTGTTTTGAAGCACAACTTCAAAATTACAGAAAAGCAAATCAACCAGTCTAACACTTCAGAGAGTGAATATAAACTTAGAATCGGGTAGATTGCAGAATAAGATCTTCTCTAGATGATTTATAATTTGAGAGAAGAAGATTAGAGTATATGAGATCTTTTAGCGTGAGTGATTCTTTCTGATTTGAGTATTCTCAGTCAATGGTTGTTTCACTACTTTCTCATATATTCTCCAGTCTTCAAGTTCTTCCATTTGTACCTGTCCAAAAAATATCCGTTGAGACATAGTCTTCATTTTTCAAAGATCTTTTCTTTATCTTTTGGATATAAAATGGCCGTTCTGACTTTGCATTAAATGATTATGAACGTTGGAGATCTTTTGTCAAACAGAGAGCAAAGCAGAGCAGAGGTGCTTTTCTGACTTGGACAATGTAGCTTTCCTTATTTGTGCAATATTGAGAAAAGCTTAGAGAAATGTGCTTTTCGTTCATTGAAAGAAAGAGGGTTGTAGCAGGGTCTTCATGCTTTCTACCTTTTGTGCCTTTCGAATACAAGGGCACCTTCTTGGTTCTGACAGATCTTCAGACGCTTCTTTAGATCTTCAGATGCTTTGTTCTATGACTTTGCTAGAGGTCTTCTTTAGAGATAATCTGAAGACTTTAAAGAATTTGTCTGTATCTTGATCTTTCTTGAATTGTTCTTCAAGTTTTCTTCAGATGATTGCATGATTAGCTTTTGCAATCTTTCTTAGACGCATGTTGAGATCAGTGTTGATGAAGCTTCTAGAGATTCTTTGATTCTTGCAACTATGAGAGTAAGTCAAGAGCTTGTTGTCCTTTATCATTAGCTTTGAGAGACTTCATTTTTCAATATTCTCCAATAGAGTCTTCAAAGTGAGTGATCCGATAAGCAGTTGTAACTTCATCTTCAGCTTCAATTTTAGGCTTCAGACACTTCTATCTTTCAGGTGTCTGAACATGATCATCAAGATGTTTCTTGATCTTAGAGCTAGGTTGTTTTTCTTCATCTTCAAGGAGTCTAAGACTGAGAGCTGCTTCTGAAACTAGGCTTCAGCTTATATGAGTCTTATCAAACACATTGCCTTAGTTGATTCATTAACTTCAAGGAGTCAGAGGCATGGAATATGCTTTGATTCTTTCATTCTTAGATTGATCTGCTCAGATGTTGTCTTTACTGGACATCTCAAGTAGAAGAGTAGCAATACTCAGATAGTTCAATTAAAGTCATTTGCTTAATTTTTGGATTCATCAAAACACACGAGTTATCAAAAAGAGAGTCAGACGCTTTGTGACTTAACATTCTCCCTCTTTTTGATGAAGAAAAACATTTCATATGATTTTATTTGAACATAAAAAGTAAATATAAGGAAGATACCAAAAAGATATTTTTCTTGTTAAACTTTTTAAGATACCAAGAGAGCATAAAGATTGAAAACACCGTTTTCTCAAAACTATCTTCACATAGCTCCTCCTAAACTTGTGCTTTCTTAAAGCAATTATTTTCTTTAAAAAACATTTATTTTCTTTATTAGTTTCCTTAGAGATAAAATCATATTATTAATTTTCTCCCCCTTTTGACATCAGCAAAAAGGTAAGTACTTTGGTACTTAGGGAAACGAGATACCAAACATAAATTAGATAAATCAGATACCAATGACAAGAAATATCAGACAAAATATCATATAAGTATGAGTATCTTATATTCAAGGATATAATCATCAGAATAGTCATAATTATCAGTCACTGTTAAAGCTAATCAAGAGCTATTTACAAAAACTATGCAAAAAGATTGACACATCATTGAAAAGCTTTGTTGTACTTTTCATTTCTTGACAAGTTTTTGAAGGAGGTCAAATATCACATCAAGATTCCTATTTGCAATCTCAATTCTTTCCCTACCAACAGTGTCATTGACATGTATGACACGAGGTTGAGAAGGTTGTTGAGAGGTTGAATCTTGAGAGACATTTGGTTCAGAAGGTCTATACTCAATTGATTCAACAGGGTGAATTGATGACAAAGGAGTAGCGAATACTTCTTCATCAGGTACAGAGTCAGCTTCAGAATTTTATTTAGAATACCATGGAAGGAGAATAATGTTTGAAGGAGGTTCAGAGGTAGATGGGATCAAGGTTCTTGCAGAGGGGTCTGTGGCATGATTATCAGATTCATTCAGTGCCATACCAGGTATGTGACATCTTCTACCCCGCATACTTTAAATATAAAATAAATCATATTAAATAGATAAACAATTAGTATATTATAAAAAGATAGTAAGCATCACATGATCCAAACATAACCAAATAAGTATAACTAATAACTACGGAAAAGAACATAAATCAAAACATAAAACATAAACCCGAAACCAGATGTCACATATCAGAGTTGGTAACCAATCCGAAATTACATCGGAAAAACAACTAAAATAAAGTTCTAAACTACGAGCAAGCGATCTCCTCGGGTTCACTCCTCAACAAGCTGCTCATCATCCTCTGCGTAAACCAAGGTACATTGCAAAGAAATAATAACAAATAGGGAGTAAGAAATCATTCGTATAAATATAAACAATAATGGAATAGGAGGTAAGATGTCCACTGAACATATAAAGAATACGGCATAACGAGATTTAACATATCCAGTCTCAATACATCATATCAATTAAAATATGTTATGCAATATGCATGTGGATCCATAACTAATTCGGGAAGACGACTTCGGAGTTACATATCCACATTGGCATTTAAGAACCAGCGCCGGTAGTCCACCAAATCATGGGTGAACCCTTTGGATAGTTGATGCACCTTACTCTCGGATGCATCTGAAGTTGACACAGGCAAAAACAAGAAGGGGGGTTGAATCGTGCTTGTTAATAATTTTTGAAAACAACCTTGAAACCAATTTTTGCACACAAGGAGATTAGAAACAGAAGCAAGCACAAAGAAAAAGATCCTTTTTTTTAAAATACTTTAACAAAAGCAATATCAAAACCCCTCAGTTAGTAAGAAACAAATAAAGCTGTAAGAGTTAAGAGATAGAAGAATCACACAAGATGTTTTTATCCTGGTTCACTCTCTGCCAACCAAGAGCTACATCCAGTCCCTTCTACTTGAAGGATTTTCTCCACTATTTCCCGAATAGATTACAACCAAGTATTCAACACATCTCCAGGCTACAAGTATTCTTTCTTACCAAGCCTCTTCAGGCTCTAACTCTAACAAATAGATTTAATATTTGATCTTCTTAACTCACTATGTGTGAGGATATGACAGTTTAAGATCAGATGAATATTTTCACAATATTCAAACTAAGAATACAGACTCTTGCTTTTGAAAGAATATAAGAATGAGTGATTATTGATTGGCAAAAGTTGAGCTCGCAAGGTTGTGCAGTCAAGAGTGTTATTCTTCAGTATCTCAGGTTTTCTATTTATAGTGACCTTCTTCTTCACTTGTATTTCTTCAACGGTTATTTTGAATAATCATGTTTAGAGATAGCATTTAATACATGATATCCGTTGTGACTGATAGCTTGATTGTGGCAATGCTGAATAGTATTCTTGGTTATTGAAGTGGCATGAATTTGGAGGTTCACTCCTGAGTGTTGCAGCTTGAGAACTTATCATTCCTCCTTTGTGAACAATCCAGCTCTTTCAGCCATAAAGTTGTCATCTACAGATCGTTTTGCAGTATCTTATTGTACGATTCTCCTTTTTTCATTTCTTGATGGTACTATGTTTCTTTTACAACAAGGTAAAATATTAAAGCAGATAGGACAATAGTGAAGAACAAATATTCTATTGAAATAAATATCAATCATTTGAAATAAATTCAAGAGATTCAGATAGCATTTATTTATTCGGTCTACTTAGTTATATGTGAGACTAAGTCTGTTTCAACAGATTATTTTGCTCGTCTGATGACGTGGCATATCCTCTTGTCTATCAAGTCTTTGGACTTGATTTTCCTCAAAGAGTTAAAAAGATCTCAATCTAGTGATGTGGCAGTTAGAGCTCGTCTACTAGATTACTTTATTTTTCAGTTCATTTACTTCTACTAATTACTTCCGTTTGCTTACATGGCAAGATGGACACGCTTATTATCAAGCCTTTGGGCTTGCTGTATCTAACAAGTTATTTTGGTATTCGTCTAGCAAACACTTAGAGCCTCGTCTACTTAAGTAAACCGGTCTACTCAATTAAATAAATAAGTAACTTTACCAAAATATTTGAGCAGCCCGTCTACAAGGGTGGACGCATATTTTTCAATGAGAACTTATCCCATGTTTCTTTTACCTATATTTAAATATTCCTGCATAGCTGAAAGCACGTGTTAGATCTCAAATAACACTTTGCCAAGCAAATTTAATCCTTTTGTTAGCATCAAAACTTAGAGATTATTTAATCCAAAACCACTTTGGTTCCAACAATCTCCCCCTTTTTGATGATGAAAAAACTAATTAAATTTGAAAAGCAAAGTCTAAGAGAGCTTGCAGGGCTTCCCCTAAGACAAAGCATTCAAATAATTAAGCAAAAACAGCATATGAAAAACAACTGCATATAAGCTAACATATAGGTGCAACAACTTATCATACTTAGAGTATATATAAAGGAATAAATAAGCATAGTCAGCAGATATCAAAGCAAATAAGCAAATATAAGTATCAGAGCAGTTAGCAAGTAGAAAAGAATATGCATATGCAGACAAATATGAGTTTTTCGAAACCGACATTTTATTTTTATATAAACAAATCTCTTTCCTTTCCTTTCTCCCCCTTTTTGTCATCAACCAAAAAGGTAAAAGGAGAGGACCATCATTGTCAGTATAAGAAAAAAAAGATAAAAGGTAAAGGTTAAGCAGGAGGAGGTGGTGGAGGTGGAGGGTTCTGAGTCTGACTTTTCTTGAAGTCCATGAGGAATTCCAGCATTTTATTGACAACCTCTAGGGTTGGAGCCATTGAAGTTTGAACTTGCTGTTGGACATCCTCCTTTATTTTCTTAGTCATCTTCTCAACCTTCTCATCAACTATCTTGCCAACTCTGTCATCAACAATTTTTCCAAGAGCCTTTTCAAGATTAGGTGGCGGAGCCTGTTGCCTTGAGCTTTCAGCAGACTCTTGAAATGTGCTTAGTGTTCTTGAATGATCTGAAGGGTGCATCACAACTAGAGCTAATGGTTGAGAAGATTGTTTTTATGATGAGCTCTGATTGTGAATGGATTCAGTTGTATCTTCTAAGCCGACAATAGTGGCAATTTGACCAGGTTCTTCAACAACAGGTTCATCTGCGATAGGCTCTGAAGTAGGTGGAGGGATCACTGAGACTTCTTTCGCCCATCTGATAGGGTAGATGAATTCCATATTTTTACTATTTATAGGAAGTCCCCAAAGGTCTTTATAGATCATATATCTAAAATTTGAAAGACCACACTTCCCTCTGACCTAAGGAATTTCCTTCTTCTCTTCTTCAGTCAGTCCAGAGGAAGATGCCTCTCTTGTGCAATGAATAACATGAGATTTCCAGAAATTTGCAGCTCGATGTTCATTGATCAACTCAATGGATTCAGTATGCAAAAAGAAATCCAAAATTGAGTAGTCAAAAGTTTCTTGGTTCAGATCAAGCATTGCTGATTCAGCTTCAGGCATGACTCCTTTGAATTTTCTGTTTTTCTTGTCTTTGTCCTTATTCAGATCTACCATCGGCAGTCTTGTACAGATTCTGTAAGGCATGATTCCAACTCTGGTTGCTTCATTATGTCTCAACCAGGATGGAGGGACAAAATGCGCGGCTCTATCAACTCTGAAATGACTGAATTCCCACTTAAGCATTTCATAAATGAGCTGATCCAGGAAGAAATTAGAGGCCCTCCCATAGACTCTAGGATGCTCAAAAGACACCCATTTTGTGTCCCTTGGCATGATCATGGGAACATGCTTTGAGGATCTTGCTCTTCGCTCAGGGATGGTAGGAAGATTTTTTCTATTGGGGTCAGTCTCCCAAACAGGTATGATATGCTTCTCAACTCCATCAGTGAGGGGTATGAAAGGAGGAGTTTTGACAAGGTTAGGGTAAATTTTTTTTTTTGGGGGGGGGGGGGGGGGGGTGGGGATTGTTTAGGGGTAGGCGAGTGACTAATGGTCCTAAGTTGTTGTGCATTTGTGAAGGCACATTTTTTATTAATCTACAGTCAAGATGAGGTAGGTAAAAGGGTTCAACAGGTGGGCTGACTTCTTCCTCATACTCAGGTAGAGGATACCATCTGTTGGAATGTGTTCGGGTTCAGGTTGGTGAGAGTGAAACAAGTTTCCATTCCTTTTTTACCTTGGCTCAGTCCTCTGATTTGCTGTCATAAAGAACATAAGTTGGGGTGAAGGGAAATAAGGTTCTCAAGGGTTTGGGGAAAGGAGCACTAGGGGAAATGCCATCATCTGGTTGATTGAACCAGGGATCATTGGCAGAGATAATAGGTTGAAATTGTGGAGTGATTATTTGTGTTGGTTGGGGTGAAAGGGGTGTGAGGATGTACACATCATCTGGAGTGGAAGCAGCAATGTTATTATCAGCATCACCAATTCTAGTTTCTAAACTAGACACTAAGGCATGTACTGCTATTTGAACAGGATCACTAGCAGAGACGGTTACCTTAGAAGTCTTAGTTGTTATGGATTTTCTTGCTAGTTGCCTTCTAGGTTTTTTTGTAACAGGCACAACGGCCTCAGCAGCAGCAACATAAGTCTTCTGCTTCTTTAGGATTGTACTGATAGGAATGATGTCGTCATCAGCTTCCTCATCTTCATTGTGTGAGAAGATAACTATTCTTTGCTTCTTTGCAGTAGGAGCATCAGAAGGTTCCCTGATAACAATGCCACCTGCTGGTCTCTTGGGGGCAGGCTTCCTTGTTGCAGTGGTATTTTACCTAGTTAATCTTTTTACTCCTAGGACTTCAGCATTGTTTTGTTCCACCATTTCTTCTTTAGTTTTCATTAACTCCTCAGTTTTGGCCATTGTAGCAGCAACATGGGTACTAAGGTTCACATTAGCTATATTCTATTTACCAAAGTCTGCAGCCGACATTGGTTTTTCAGTTAAGATCCAAGCTTGCTCCTCAAGAGTCCTTGCAGCAAGAATCTCATGAATTCCTTGAGCCTTGAAAATCTTGGAAAGAAGATGGCAAAAAGGAAATGTTGATAGTCTTTTCTTGTTCATCACAGCATCTCTAAATCTTCCGTACAAAATTCTGGGAAGATTGATCTTTGTTTCGGTGAGAAGATGGCAGAGGTAAAATTTGTGCAGAGATGAGAGGTTGTCTTTGGATCCAACCTTATGAAGAACCACCTTATTAAGAAGCTGATGAAGGATACGAACAATGTCCTTCATTTCAACAGCTTTCCAAGTGTGAGTTCTGACTGTATCTTCTTTCATGAGACAGACTTCAATGGTCTCAGAGCCACCAAAATCCTCTTCCCATGACTCAGTAAAAATCAAACCCTCATGAGCACAGAAAATAGCATCAACAATAGTCTTTTCCGAGACTACAATCTTCTTTCTCAACACCGTAGAGAAGGAGTCAGTATCAGTCACTTGAACATTCCTCCAGAAATCCCTAATCAGGTTGGGAAAGATAGTGACTTTCACTGAGAAGAGTCCTCCCCACCCAGCTGCATTAACATACTTGCTTATGTCTAGGTTGTAGTCTTGCATCACTCCAAGGTTGAAATGATGCTCAATTACCATGTTGAGCTTATCCACGTTAAAGGTTGAAGAAGAAGCCATTTTAGGTGATCAGAGAGTTTGGGTTTGAAAGCAGAGAGAGATAGAGATAGTTCGAGAGGTTAGGGAAGTGTAAACTTTTTCTCAGAGGGAAAAATATTACTTATAAAGGAATTTTGAATCTCAAAGGTTAAAAAAAAACTTTTGACATGACATGTCATTATGATAAAATGACGTTGGTAACTTGGAACTATAAAAAGGTCTTGATGTGATTGATGGAAGTGCTGACTCAGTAAAGAGAATAAAGGATAAATTTGTCATTGAGATAAAATAAATGCATTTATTAACACATTCTAAAAAAATATGCTTACTGATAGTGTGATTTTATATCATATTTTATGTACACTTTTGCATGCATTTTTCATATAGATTAGGCATTCTTTATTTGATTTTATTAGTTTTTTATCTTGGAACCGATAAGGCGGTGTTGTGGTGTTGTTTTGCAGGAATTAATGATTAAAATGCTCAAATCCAGTTAATTTGGAGTTTGCATGAAGGAGGAGCATGTCTTAAAATTGAGGGGAGAAAATAACAAGATGTCAAGAGTCTATAGAAAAAATAAATTGCTTTTGGCTTGTTACAAGAAGTAAGAAAAGATGAAAAAGCATGGAACAAATGGACTTGAATTTTGCCAAAAGAAATGAAGCCCACGTGAAATTGGTTTTGGGCAAACTGGACTAATCCAAATTAGATTGGATTTGGAAAGAAAAAGATGGGGCTGACGTCTGGAGCTCTAGAGAGAGTTCTTTGAATTAAATGGAAAAATGAATAGCAATTATGAGGGCATGTGCTGATGTTAAGGAGTCTTGAATGAGAGGGAGGAAAGATTGAAACAGAACATGGAAGTTTTGGAATAAGAAGCAGGCAGCAGTGCATAGAAAAAGGAGAAAGTGTAACGTACATGAGCAGTAACATAAATGAATAAGAATAAAGGGAGGTTTTGCTGCGTGAAAAGGGGATATATTTTCTCTCAGAAAAGTAACAGACAAGGATGGGGCATTAAATGAAGGAGCAGTGTCAGTTATGAAGAGGAGGCCTTAAGGCAGCACCATTAAGGAGATATTACTCTCTCTGAATGAAAAAAAAGAGAAAAATGGAAAGACAAGAGAGACTGAGGGGGCGTGATTTTCTTGGAACCAGAAGCAGTCTGGAGGATTACTCCCATGGAATCCCTTCTTTCCTTCTTCTATGTTTCTTTGGTTGTGGATATTAGCATGAGTAGCTAAACCTCCATTGTTGGGGTTAGGGTAACTATGTCTGAATTCTCATTGTAATTGATTTAATCTTGCAATACAATTTCTACTTTGTTATTGAGTGATTGAATATCTGTGCTTAATGCTTGTTGTGGCTAGCACCCCCATGACTCGATTTGTGTTTTAATATGCTATTGGAAAATTCGTGTTAAAACTGGAATTGAATTCAATCACCTAGTAAGCCTTTTATCTAGGAATGGAACTAGGTTTATTAGCAATTGTGTAATCCCCACGCTTAATGCAAATTCACTAATCTAGGCCTCCTAAGGAATTAGGGTCTATTAGGGGATTTAGGCTCTGGTCATCCGAGGAATCGGGGCTTGAGTAAAGTAGTGGATTGGTTGTCATAACTGAAGTAGAAACTGTTTGTGAGTGTTTAATTGCATGAGAATGAAGTTTAATGAACCTAACCCCAGCTACTTTTATCATATTTGAAAACCTTCTTTTATTGCTTTCCGAGTATTTGAGAAAATCATAAAAAGAGATGTTGTTCTTATTTTGTTAATTTTAACTTTTGTTAGCATAGAACTCTCGTCAATCCAAGAATCGCTTAAATAGTAATTGAATAGGTACGTGCTAGTACTTGTTGCAGTCCTCGTGGGAACGATAGAACGATCTTACCACCATATTACTTGCACGACTGGGTATACTTGCCCAGATTCGTTAACAAGTTTTTGGCGCCGTTGCCGGGGGACTGTATTTCAATATTAGCATATCCATTTTGGTTACTAATTTGAGCACAAAATTTTTCTGTTTTAAAATTTTTCTTTTCTGTTATAAATCGTGTGCTGTCATTTTTTTTAGTGTGTTTGCTATTGTGTGCTAACCTTTACTACTAACAATCTTGTTTGCTAGACTGTTTGTGTATGCGAGGTACTATTCCAGCTGACCAGCTCCTATATGATCCAGAAATTGAAAGAACAGCTAGGAAGAATAGGAAGCAAGCAAGACATCATAACTTGTTAAGACAACAAGGAGAAGAACAAGAGACTTCCACCTCTCAGGTTACTCAAGAAGAACTCAAGATGGAAGGGAATGGTGAAGATACTCCACCACCACCACGGAGGACACTTGGTGACTATTCCAATACAAATTTCAACAGGCATGTCACTAGTATAGTGAGACCTCCTGTGAACTCCAACAATTTTGAACTCAAGCCAAATCTCATCAACATGGTTTCACAAAATCAGTTTGCTGGGTTGGAGAAGGAAGATCCTAACAGTCATATTTCCACTTTCCTGGAGTTGTGTGATACAGTGAAGATAAATGGTGCTTCTGATGATGCAATTCGACTGAGATTGTTCCCTTTTTATTTAAGAGATAGAGCCAAGTCTTGGCTCCAGTCACAACCAAGGGGGAGTTTCACTACATGGGACAACTTAGAAGAAAAGTTTTCGGCAAGGTTCTTCCCCACATCAAGATTTGTAAAGGCAAGGGGTGACATCATGAGTTTTTCTCAACAAGAAGGTGAGACATTGCATGACGCCTGGGAAAGGTTCAAGGAATTGCTCGGAAGATGCCCAAATCATGGTTTTGATGATCTTACTCAGATGCAAACATTCTCAGTAATGGATTGAGGCCATCAACCCGGTACATGTTGGATGCTTCATTTGGAGGTTCAATGAATACAAAGACAACAAGAGGAAGCCCGACTTTGATAGAAGCAATGGCCTCTAATGATTACTTGATGCATCATGATCGGGGTCCCACACAAAGAAGGGGAGTGTTGGAGCTAGATTCACAAACTGCATTGTTGGCTCAGAACAAGATCATGACACAACAATTGGAGTCTCTTACTAAACAATTATCTCAACTCCCACAACAACTCCAAAATGTTCAAGGGACGACCATGCCACACCAAAGAAGTGCGAGATGTGATTTTGGTGGAGGTGATCATGAGAATGGAAGATGTGAGGCACCACCTAGTTCCCATGAAGAAGCAAATTATATGGGGAACTATGGGCGACAAGGCAACAACCAAGGGTGGAGGAATCAACCAAATTTTGGTTGGAATCAAGATGCCGGGCAAACAAGCAAGCCTCCTCCTACACAACCGCTTCAAGATCGGGTTTCTAATCTGGAGAACACACTCAATCAGTTTATGCAGTTGTCCATGACGAACCAGAAAAATACCGATGCTTCGTTAAAGAATTTGGAGGTTCAAGTTGGCCAAATTGCAAAGCACCTAGCCGAGCAAACTAGCAGCAGTTTTTCTGGTAACACTCAACCTAATCCGAAGGAGCATTGTAATGCTATTGTGTTGAGGAGTGGAAAAAGTATTGAGAATGTGGGCGGTGAACCTTTGGTGAAGAATCAGAATGTTGATGGGAAAACAGAATTGAGTGCTGAGAAAACAGAAGAAAAAGGTCAAGATGTTATAGTTGAGGAAGAAGAAAAGGTCAGAGAACAAGACAAGAGGGAGAAGCTAGTAGATGAGAATTCAATTTTGAGGAAGACTAAAAGTCAGCTTTTGAAAGATTGGGACAAACCTCAAGTGATTCCCTCTTATGTGAAGTTGCCATACCCTCATTTGACCAAGAAAAAGGAGAAAGATGACCAGTTTGCTAAGTTCCTTGATATTTTCAAGAGGTTGCAGATCAATATCCCTTTTGCTGAAGCACTTGAGCAAATGCCCAATTATGCAAAATTCATGAAGGAACTGCTCACGAAGAAAAGAAAGATCAAAGAAGGCGAAACGGTTGCCTTAACCGAGGAGTGCAGTGCGAAACTGCAAAGGAAGCTACCTCCGAAGCTGAAAGATCCTGGTAGTTTTATAGTCCCTTGCACTATTGGGAATGTTGCTATCAGAAAAGCCTTATGTGACTTGGGAGCTAGTGTCAACTTGATGCCGCTTTCCATGTTGAACAAGCTTGGAGGTGGAGAGGTAAAACCAACCAGGATGGCATTGCAGTTAGCTGACAGATCAATTAAGCATCCTTATGGTATCTTGGAAGATATTCTGGTAAAGGTGGATAAGTTTATCTTCCCAGCAGACTTTGTGGTTTTAGACATGGAGGAGGATGCTGAAGTTCCACTCATACTGGGGAGACCTTTTCTGGCAACTGGTCGGGCTTTGATAGATGTAGAAAAAGCCCAGTTGAAATTCAGAGTGCAAGAAGAAGAAGTAACTTTCAATGTATTGGAAGCTATGCATCGCACGAGCAAGGAAGATGAGTGTTTCCGCATGGACATGGTGGATACAGTAGATAAAGAAGTCATTGCACATCAACACCATCCCTCTACTCCAGAGAAGAAGGAAAAGCCCAACATGAAAGCAAATCTGAAGCTATGCAAGACAAATGATGTATCAGTTGGTGAGGAAGTTGTCTCTGCTCATCTTGTGAAAACAGAACCTCCACCGGGAAGGAGTAAGAAAAAGGGCAAGAGGTACAGAGTGAAAAAGGCAAAGCAGAAGCACAATTGTTGGCCTTCAAAGCAAAATCAGCTCTTTACAGGAGTTTCATGGAAGAAAAGTGCTCTTGCAATTCTATGTCCAGCAGACCCCGGTTAATTGAAAGAAGTTGTCTACCCGTCAAGCTAGTGACGTTAAAGAAGCGCTTATTGGGAGGCAACCCAACATTTCTCAACTCTTCTCTTTAGTTGTTTCATTTTCTTAATAGTTTTGTTTTTGCCTTAACCTCTTGAATAATTTGAGAAGCTCAAGAGGAAAATAATAAATTGTCAATTGTCAATTGCCAAGTGTTTGCAGGGTAATAAGGAAGGAAGGGAGAGCAAGAAGACAAGGAGAAGAGAAAAAGGGGCAGAGAAAAAGCAAAGTCAGCACCCGCTACCGCATCGGTAAGCCGTTCCAAATTTTTTTTGTTTTATTTTATTTTTCTTCTCCTATTTCCATCTTGATTGTTTACATTGGGGACAATGTAAATTCTTAAGCTTGGGGTAGGGGTATTTTGCATGTTCATATTTTGCATCTGTTCATGTTGCATTCATATAGTTTTGCATGATCACACAATTAGATTGCCCTTGCTTAGATTTTGTATCCAATAGTGAGAACTAAGTGCCCAATAATTTGTGATAGTGAATTGTTGAACCCAATTTGTTATTCTTGTGATATGGCTGCAAATGAAAATGTTTGAGATAATCTTGGATAGTTGATAATTAGCATCTGGTTCTGAGGATTTGTGTTTTTCATTGAATTCTGAACTAAAATGTGAGATTTTGAGCCAAAGGGGTACTCACTAAATATACCCCATTCTTTGTGTTAGAGTGGTTATTCCTCTTGGTTTGCTTTCTCTAGAACTTGACTTACAACGATTTTGAAGCTTAAAAAATTTTTGGAAACATTTTTGAAAATGATTGAGGCAATAAGTATTTTTCGGGCCTTCTGAGTTTTGAATGATGAAATGCTACCCTTTAGTTGCCCAATTTTGAGCCTGAAAGAATAAAAATGCTTTTCTTGGTACCCTGAAATGTTTTGATAAATAATGTTTGATGGGACCTTCTAAAGTATTACAAAAGGGTGAAAAAGGTAGTTGAAAGTTTGGGAAAAGAATCAGAAAAAATAATTCTCTTGATTTGAAAATTCTTCCCTTCTCCAAATAAAAGTAAAAGAAAAAGAAAAAAAAAAGAAAATAAATAGAGAAGGGGAAGACAAAAATAAAAAGAAAAAGAAAGAAAAGAAAGGTGGAAAAATAAATTGAAAACCCAAGAAGGTATTTTAGAAGGTCATGTTGCAAATGCTTGATGTTTGTGTAGCCTTTTGAAATGTCCTTTTCTTGTTATCCCCACCTAACGATTAAATCCCATGGCCATGTTACAACCAAAGAAAAGACCTCTTGATTCTAATTTGTTTTCATTAATAAAGTAGAGATTTGGTTTATAGTCAAGCCTATGGTAGGATTCATTCCTTGAGGAAAATTGAGTGAAATGCCTTATTCTCCTAAACACTTGAGTGGTGAAGAAGAGAGCCAAGTAATTGAACAAGCTTGGGGTGAGCTTCAAGTGAGAAAGTGTGCCCAAATCAGTGAGAACATGAGTCTAAGGAACCTAAGCCTCTAATTGGACTTGAATTGATTGTCTCTTGCTGAATTGTTTGAATTGCCTATTGCTTGGATTATTTGCTGGGGTTCTTAATTCACTATCCATGTTCTGATTAGTTATATTTTCTAGCCTTAGTGATTGCTTGAGGACAAGCAATTGAATAAGCTTGGGGTGATTTGATAGTGTGATTTTATATCATATTTTATGTACACTTTTGCATGCATTTTTCATATAGATTAGGCATTCTTTATTTGATTTTATTAGTTTTTTTATCTTGGAACGAATAAGGCGGTGTTGTGGTGTTGTTTTGTAGGAATTAATGATTAAAATGCTCAAATCCAGTTAATTTGGAGTTTGCATGAAGGAGGAGCATGTCTTAAAATTGAGGGGAGAAAATAACAAGATGTCAAGAGTCTATAGAAAAAATAAATTGCTTTTGGCTTGTTACAAGAAGTAAGAAAAGATGAAAAAGCATGGAACAAATGGACTTGAATTTTGCCAAAAGAAATGAAGCCCACGTGAAATTGGTTTTGGGCAAACTGGACTAATCCAAATTAGATTGGATTTGGAAAGAAAAAGATGGGGGCTGACGTCTGGAGCTCTAGAGAGAGTTCTTTGAATTAAATGGAAAAATGAATAGCAATTATGAGGGCATGTGCTGATGTTAAGGAGTCTTGAATGAGAGGGAGGAAAGATTGAAACAGAACATGGAAGTTTTGGAATAAGAAGTAGGCAGCAGTGCATAGAAAAAGGAGAAAGTGTAACGTACATGAGCAGTAACATAAATGAATAAGAATCAAGGGAGGTTTTGCTGCGTGAAAAGGGGATATATTTTCTCTCAGAAAAGTAACAAACAAGGATGGGGCATTAAATGAAGGAGCAGTGTCAGTTATGAAGAGGAGGCCATAAGGCAGCACCATTAAGGAGATATTACTCTCTCTGAATGAAAAAAAAGAGAAAAACGGAAAGACAAGAGAGACTGAGGGGGCGTGATTTTCTTGGAACCAGAGGCAGTCTGGAGGATTACTCCCATGGAATCCCCTCTTTCCTTCTTCTATGTTTCTTTGGTTGTGGATATTAGCATGAGTAGCTAAACCTCCATTGTTGGGGTTAGGGTAACTATGTCTGAATTCTCATTGTAATTGATTTAATCTTGCAATACAATTTCTACTTTGTTATTGAGTGATTGAATATCTGTGCTTAATGCTTGTTGTGGCTAGCACCCCCATGACTCGATTTGTGTTTTAATATGCAATTGGAAAATTCGTGTTAAAACCGGAATTGAATTCAATCACCTAGTAAGCCTTTTATCTAGGAATGGAACTAGGTTTATTAGCAATTGTGTAATCCCTACGCTTAATGCAAATTCACTAATCTAGGCCTCCTAAGGAATTAGGGTCTATTAGGGGATTTAGGCTCTGGTCATCCGAGGAATTGGGGCTTGAGTAAAGTAGTGGATTGGTTGTCATAACTGAAGTAGAAACTGTTTGTGAGTGTTTAATTGCATGAGAATGAAGTTTAGTGAACCTAACCCCAGCTACTTTTATCATATTTGAAAACCTTCTTTTATTGCTTTCCGAGTATTTGAGAAAATCATAAAAAGAGTTGTTGTTCTTATTTTGTTAATTTTAACTTTTGTTAGCATAGAACTCTCGTCAATCCAAGAATCGCTTAAATAGTAATTGAATAGGTACGTGCTAGTACTTGTTGCAGTCCTCGTGGGAACGATAGAACGGTCATACCACCGTATTACTTGCACGACTGGGTATACTTGCCCAGATTCGTCAACACTTACACATAGGCAGATGTGGACTTGTCTGAAACTATACAATGGACGCGTAACCAGTAATAATGGATGCATCATATGGACGTGTAACACAGTAGTCGCACAACTTTTAAAAGGTATTAGACGTGCATAGGTAGTAGACGCAAGATTAACAAATTTTTTTAAGCCTGGACGCCTAAATTAATCCACACATATCATATTAAGATGTTTCCTAATAAAGATAAATCTGTCCTCTACAAGAGGTTTAGTAAAGATATCTCCCCATTGATGGTCAGTATCAACAAATTGTATATCAAATATACCTTTTGCACATAATCCCTAAAAAAATGATGTTTAATCTCTATATGTTTAGCTCTAGAATGCAAAATTGGATTCTTAGATAGATTTATTGCAGCAGTATTATCACACATAAGCGAAATACTACTTACAAATGCATTGTAGTCCTCTAATTGATGTTTGATCCAAAGAAGTTGTGAGCAGCAACTGGCAGCTGATATATACTCAGCTTCAACAGTTGATAAGGCAATGGTACTTTGTCTTTTGCTTGACCATGAGACAAGATTAGCTCCAATGAAGTGACATCCTCCACTAGTGCTTTTTCTTTCAATTCTATCTCCAGGATAGTCAGCATCATAGAAACCAACTAATCTGTAATCTTCATTTTTCTTAAAGCACAAACCAACATTAGTAGTACCTTTTAAATATCTAAAAATTCTCTTAACTGCTGATAAGTGAGATTCTCTAGGATCAGATTGAAATCAAGCACATAAACATACACTGAACATAATATCAGGCCTAGACGCTGTAAGATATAAGAGAGATCCTATCATACCTCTGTATACCTTTTTCTCTTTATCATCTTTGTTCAGTATGGAGGTGGGGTGCATAGGAGTATTCATTGGTTTACAATCATCCATCTTAAACTTCTTCAGAAGCTCTTTTGTATACTTGGTTTGGTGGATGAGCACCTCGCCCATGGTTTGTTTTACTTGAAGTCCAAGGAAGAATTTGAGTTCTCCCATCATGCTCATTTCAAACTCTTTTTGCATTAACTTAGAGAATTCTTTGTATAGATACTCATTAGTACCACCAAAAATAATATCATCAACATATATCTGTACAACTATGAAATTAGACTTAATGGATTTTCTAAATAAGGTTGTATCAACCTTTCCTCTATTGAATCCATTTTCCATAAGAAAGGAACTTAGTCTGTCATACCAAGCTCTAGGAGCTTGCTTAAAACCGTACACAGCTTTCTTAAGCTTATATACATGTTCAGGATTGGTTTCACACTCAAAACCCAGAGGTTGCATAATATAGACTTCTTCATTAATAAAGCCATTTATAAAAGCACTTTTAACATCTATCTGAAAAAGCATAATACTATGATGTGCAGCGAATACAAGTAGAATTCTAATAGCTTCTAATCTAGCAACAGGTGCAAAAGTTTCAGGATAATCTATACCTTCTTCTTGAGAGAAACTTGAGCAACAAGTCTTGCTTTGTTTCTTATTACCTTACCATTTTCATCAAGTTTGTTTCTGTAAACCCACTTTGTTCCAATCACTGATTTGTCTTCGGGCAGGGGAACCAAAGTCCAAACATCACTTCTTTCAAACTGATTGAGTTCTTCTTGCATGTCTAGAATCCAACCATCATCTAGCAGAGCCTCGTCTACTGTCTTTGGTTCCAACTCAAAGACTAGTGCAGAATTGTCTTGTTCTCTGAAGGTTGATCTGGTTCTTAGCTTATCATTGGGGTTTCCAATGATCTGATCTTGTGGATGATAATTCTTGAAGTACCAAGATTTTTGAACTGTACCATGTTGACAAGTGGAAATTTTTGGTTGTTGAGTGGGGTCATCTGCTTAATCATCAACTTTTATCTCAGGTGAGTCTCCTGGAATGCTTAGATCAAGATCTGCAAAAGCTTCATCTAGCTCTGATAATTTCTTATCGGGCTGTTTGTCATCAAACTTGACATGAATACTTTCCTCTACTATCAAAGTCCTAGAATTATAAACTCTAAAGCCTTTAGATGTTTCAGAATATCCTAATAGTATTCCATTATCTGTTTTAGTATCAAACTTACCAAGTTGATCTTTAGTATTCAGTATATAGCATTTACTACCAAAAGGGTGAAAATAAGATATGTTGGGTTTTCATCCTTTCCACAGTTCATAAGGAGTCTTATTCAGGATAGGTCTAATGTATATTCTGGTCTGAATGTAGCAGGCAGTATTAACAGCTTTAGTCCAGAAGTGTCTAGGGACAGAGTTGTCATTGAGCATAGTCCTAGCCATCTCTTTAAGAGATCTGTTCTTTCTCTCTACCACACCGTTTTGCTGTGGCGTTCTAGGTATTGAGAAGTTTTGAAGGATACCACTTTCTTCACAGAACTTATGAAATAGCTCATTTCCAAACTCTCCCCCATGGTCACTTCTGATTGAAGTGATACACATGCCGTTTTCATTCTGTACACGTTTGCAGAATACAGAAAAGACCCTAAAAGACTCATCCTTGTGAGTTAGGAACATAACCCATGTCCATCTAGTGTAATCGTCTACTATGACAAGACCATATTTCTTACCACTGACAGAGGCAGTCCTTGTTGGACCAAAAAGATCAAGATGTAGCAACTCTAGTGGTATATTGGTACTAACAACATTCTTAGATTCAAAAGAACCTTTGACTTGTTTTCCCTTTTGACATACATCACAGAGAGCATCATATTTGAACTTAAGGTTTGGTAGTCCTCTCACGAGGTTATGCTTGTTTAGCTTTGAAATTAATTTCAAGCTTGCATGACCTAGCCTTTTGTGCCAAATCCATCGCTCATCTTCAATGGACACTAGACAAGAGACACTTTGATTTGAGAGGTCCTCCAAGTCAATCTTATAGAGATTATTTTACCTTTTTGCAGTGAATAAAAGTGATCCATCATCTTTCTTGACAGTACACATGTTCTTATCAAAAGACACCGTATATCCACTGTCACATAATTGACTTATGCTCAGTAGATTGTGCTTCAAGCCATTTACTAAAAGAACATTTTCAATGGAGGGAAAAGGATGTTTACCAATTTTACCTATACCAATGATTTTCCCTTTCTGATTTCCTCCAAATGTGACCCATCCACCATCTTTGGGCTTAAGGTTTTGGAACATAAACCTTTATTCCGTCATGTGTCGTGAGTAACCACTATCCAAGTACTAAGACATTTGTTTTCTTCCTGTTGTTAAGCAGATCTGCAACAAGTATTATCTTATCTTTAGGTACCCAAACTGACTTGGGTCCTTTCTTGTTAGTTGTCATTGGACGAGTATGCTTAGCATGTTTATTGTGTGTGCATCTAGATGTAATATGCCCACTTTTTCCACACACTTTGCAAAAGGTGTTGGACGAGCTAGACTTAGCTTTGGTATATTTATTTGGAACTTTTGAAGCTCTATGCAGTTTAAGTGGTTTTGACTTTTTGTGAGATGTGTCTTGCTTCTCTTTGTCATAACCAAGACCAGATTCATCATAAGGTGACCTAGAGTACCTTAAAATGAGACTTAGCTTATCTGAGCCACCTACAAGCTTTGACAGAGAATCAGTTAGATACGTTACATCTTGTTTCAGTTTTGCAACTTCACAAGAAACATTAGGTTCACACACCATTTTGTCAGCTAGACTGACATTCACTGATTTTAGTATGTGGCTTTCATTTTTCAGGTTTTGTTTCTCAGTGCAGACCCTATCATATTCTCTAGTCAGTTTAGAAAACTTCTTTTTGAGACTTTTATATTCTCGTGATAGTATAGACGAATCATGCAATAGTTCATCAAAAGCATTTTGAAGAGTGAACGGGTTAGAGTCCATTACCTTAGCATCAGTGTATTCACTTTCTGAAGCAGTGTCTTCCATGAGACAGATATTTGCCTTTTCCTCTGCTTCATCTTCTTCATCTGAAGAAGACAGATCAAGATCCTCCCATGTAGCCATTAAGCCTTTCTTCTTTTTGAATAATTTATTTTTATCCTTGAGCTCAGGGCAGTCAGCTTTGAAATGACCAGGTTTCTTGCATTCAAAGCACAAGGGTGGACCTTTTTCCTTGGAGTTTGACTTCTCCTTGGAAAACTTTTTGTTGAGTTGCTTCCTTCTGAAACCACCTTTCTTTCTCCACATGTGTTGAATCTTCCTGGAGATAAAGGACAATTCATCCTCATCTGATCCTTCATCATTATCAGAAGATTCAGACTCATCTGATGACTCAGCAGCTTTGAGAACTTTTGATGAACTTGCTTTCTTTGCCTTTAGGGCAATAGATTTTCCTTTTCTGGAATTTTCTTCTTCATTAAGTTCAAGTTCATGAACCTTGAGAGATCCAAGAAGCTCTTCTAGAGAGAGTGTATTCAGGCTTTTGGCTTCCTGAATAGCAGTTGCTTTGGGTCTCCATTGCTTGGGTAGACTTCTCAGGAATTTTCTGACATGATCTCTATTTTCATAAACTTTTCCAAGATATCTGAGACTGTTGGTGATGGTTTGGAATCTTCCAAACGTTTAGTCTATTGTTTCATGTTCACCCATCTTGAACAACTCATACTGATGAACTAGCATGCTGATCTTTGATTCCTTAACTTGTGGAACCCTCATGAGCTATGGCAAGAGTATCCCAGATTTATTTTGCAGTATTGCAGCTGTGAACTTTATCATGTTCAGATCTGGTTATAGCACACATGATATAGTGCTTAGCCTTCAAATTCATGGTTATAGCACACATGAGTCCATTGGGCTCTAGGAACAGCAGCTCCAGCTTCATCTCTTGGTTCAGTGTGGCCGGCTTCAATCAGCTCCCAAATATCTACATTCTGTGCATCCAAGAAGGCCATCATTCTCTTCTTCTAGTAGTCATAATCTGTTCCATCAAAGAGAGGAGGTCTATTGATAGCTTGTCCTTCTACATCCATGGTTGTTGGATCGTACTCCCTCAGCACTTGTTAGATGCTCAATCCTTTCAAGGCTGAGCTCTGATACCAACTGAAGTTGACACAGGCAAACACAAGAAGGGGGGTTGAATTGTGTTTGTTAATAATTTTCGAAAACAACCTTTAAAACAATTTTTGCACACAAGGAGATTAGAAATAGAAGCAAGCACAAAGAAAAAAGATTCTTTTTTTGAAAAGACTTTAACAAAAGCAATATCAAAACCCATCGGTTAGTAAGAAACAAATAAAGCTGAAAGAGTTAAGAGATAGAAGAATCACACAAGATGTTTTTATCCTAGTTCACTCTCTTTCAACCAAGAGCTACGTCCAGTCCCTTCTACTTGAAGGATTTTCTCTACTATTTCCTGAATAGATTACAACCAAGTATTCAACACCTCTCCAGGCTACAAGTATTATTTCTTACCAAGCCTCTTCAGGCTCTAACTTTAACAAAGATATTTAATGTTTGATCTTTTCAACTCACTATGTGAGGATGTGACATTTTAAGATAAGATGAATATTTTCACAATATTCAAACTAAGAATGAGTGATTATTGATTTGCAAAAGTTGAGCTCGCAAGGTTGTGCAGCCAAGAGTGTTATTCTTCAGTATCTCAGGTCTTCTATTTATTGTGACCTTCTTCTTCACTTGTCTTTCTTCAATGGTTATTTTGAATAATCCCATTTAGGGATAACATTTAATGCATGATATCCATTATAACTGATAGCTTGATTGTGGCAATGCTGAATAGTATTCTTGGTTATCGAAGTAGCATGAATTTTGAGGTTCGCTCCTCTGATTATTGCAGCTTGAGAACTTGTCGTTCCTCCTTTGTGAACAATCCAGCTTTTTCAGTCATAAAGTTGTCATCGTACAGATCATTTTGCAGTATCCTATTGTACGATTCTGCTTTCTGCATTTCTTGATGGTACTATGTTTTCTTTTACAACAAGGTAAAATATTAAAGCAGATAGGTCAATAGTGAATAATACATATTCTATTGAAATAAATATCAATCATTTGAAATAAATTCAAGAGATTCGGATAGCATTTATTTATTCGAAGATGGAGCTCATCTACTTTAAGAAACTCCGTCTACTTAGTTATATGTGAGACTAAGTCTATTTCAACAGATTATTTTCCTCGTCCGATGACGTGGCATATCCTCTTGTCTATCAAGTCTTTGGACTTGCTTTTCCTCAAAGAGTTAAAAAGATCTTAGTCTAGTGACATGGCAGTTAGAGCTCGTTTACTAGATTACTTTATTTTTCAGTTCATTTACTTATACTAATTACTTCTGTCTGCTTACGTGACAAGATGGATGCACTTATTATCAAGTCTTTGGGCTTGCTGTATCTAACAAGTTATTTTGGTATTCGTCTAGCAAACACTTAGAACCTCGTCTACTTAAGTAAACCAGTCTACTCAATTAAATAAATAAGTCACTTTACCAAAATATTTGAGCAGCCCGTCTACAAGGGTGGACGCGTATTTTCTATGAGAACTTATCCCATGTTTCTTTTACTGATATTTAAATATTCCTACATAGCTGAAAGCACATGTTAGATCTCAACTAACACTTTGTCAAGCATATTTAATCCTTAAGTTAGCATCAAAACTTAGAGATTATTTATTCCAAAACCACTTTGGTTCCAACAGCATCACCACCGGGGGGCCACGACCCACCTAACTCTCGGATGGATCATTGCGGACGGCCAATTCTCCATACTCTCGGGTGTAACACCCCGATTTTTCTACTTTCTAAGATCGGTATAAATATAAATAAACGTTTATATTTTTATCTAAAACTTAGAAAATGATTTTGGGAAAACCAAAGTCATATTCATATTATACTTATTTTTATAAGTATACGGTGAAATTTCGGGTTCAAAACTCAGACGAAAACCGGTCTGCATTTTTACTGACAGTATAATTTTGTACCGGCAGAAAACCCTATTTTTATATTTTGTCCGCGAGGAATTCTACATTCCAAATTTCTGATCAGAAATGAAATATTATGTTTAATCGGATGAATTTTGGTAAAAGTTCAGAAGGAAAATAGTTGGTGTTTTCACTGACAGTAAGATTTTAATGATCAGAAAACCTAATTTTGACTCGTGAACGAAATGGTTTATGTTTAAAACATATTTCCAAAGAGTTTGGTTACTTTGAAAAAATTTTGATCGAAAAACAGACAGAAACCCTAATCGGGTAATCGACGGAGTCGAGAACGGACGTGCAGAGACAAAATCCGACATTCAATGGATGAAGATGAGTGATGACTCATAAGGGTGAGTCATATATGTGACTCACAAGTGTCATGATTGCTTTTGAGGTGAAATTACTATAATGTCCCTAAGTTGTTATTTTATCACCAAAATGCCATTATGTAAGATTACCATTTTGTCCCTCAAAATTCATGCTTGGACCCTTTTGCCCCTAGTTGGCACTACCAAACCCCTCCAAATGAGTCCATTCTCACTTCTATTTAAGGCTAAGGTCATCTTCTTCACCAAGCTTTCACCATTTTTACAAAAACTCAGTTTCCATAAGCTTACTTTGTGAGTCAACTTGGTGATTCCTTGCCCATTTTTCAATTCCAATAGGTAATCCATGATCCTCATCATCATTTAACTATATGTTTTTCACATATTTTCATGATTCAGTGCCTTATTCATTTTTCCAATTTCTAGATCTAGAAACTTTGAAATTGTCTAGAAAATCATAGAGAAATCCTAAAAATATGAAACCAATTTCTATGCTCATATTGTCATCCCTATATTCTAGATCTATGAGCTTACATCAAACAAAATTTTCTAGCCATTTAAGCCTAAGGAGGCCGAACCTTACACTTTGGTGGGGGGAGGATTTTGTTCAATTTTTCTTAGCTAGTTTTACATGATTCAATCTTATAGCTTATATATGTATTGAATCCATGGTTATTAGATCAAATCAAAGTCTCTAAGCCATATTTTTTGGTCATAACCGAATTTGGATTTGTTGGAGGATTGAAATATTTTATTTCAATTCTTGTAACCTAAGTGTTGATTTAGGGTTTTAAGTGATTAGGAATCACTAATCCAAAAGCTTAGGAATTTTAGAGATTTTTAGCCCTAAAATCACACCTAGACCGAAACCAACATGTAGGTAATTAGGTGTTCATAAGTTGTTTAAATTGTTGATTTGTTGTTGTAATTGTTGAAGGATAACATTTGTTTTGAGTACCCGAGTTCGTGGAGTAAACCGGATTTGAAATCGAGATTTCGTTGGATAGGAACTTGAATCTTCAAAAGGTAAGGGGATCTTACTTGAGGGATTTTCCCGATAATTATATGTGTGATTGGTGTATTATTTGTAATATTTGGTTGAGATTCGTGGTGGTTGTTTAGCTTTGTGTTAAGCTGTGATTTTATCTGTGGTTAGTTATTTGCAGTTATGTATTATAGTGCTTTGATGCATGATCTGCCTGGATTAATTACTATAATATTGTGATGAATTGTTGACATGAATTTATTGTTGATGTGGATTGGAAAGCCTGACAGTCGTCAGAGCTTAATTAAATACGAGGTTAAAAATATTTAAAAGCTTTTTATGAATTAATAAGTTTAATTCAGCGTAAATAGTAATATATTATTAATTAATTTATTATTTGGTAAAACAATGGGAAAAAGTGAAAAATAATATTATTTTAATGATTTAACGGCGAAAGAGCGTTTTAAGAGTCATAGTGAGGACGTAACCGTGAAAATATTTTAGCATTGCTAATTTTGACATAAGAAATTTCTAAATATTAGAAAATGTTGTTTTAAGAGAAAAAGTTTCAAAAATAATTTTATTACGGTGTTGGAAAAATTGTTTTACGACAAAAGTCATCTTTTGACCTAAAAACGTTTTAAAACGACAAACGACGGACAATTCCGTCAATATTTGCGAAAGTATTCTTAAAAAGGGTAATATTGAGAATTTGTCTCAAATGAGATTCACTCGCGCTTACTAGGAATTCTGAAGACAAAATTGCAATGATTTTCCGATCACGAGAAATTCAAAGATCCTCGCCAAGGCTATAAGTTCTAATTATTGATTTTTGAACGAAAATGAGTTTCTTAGCGATTTGATGAAGGAAGTTATAGTAGAAATGATTTAATGAAGGTTGGACGTTATTTAGGGAAAAAGAGTTTCCAAAAGATAATGAATTTCAATATGGTTCTACATTTTATAAATGAATTACAACAGAAAGGGGTTTTGTAAATGAGTTTTACTCAACGATATATTTGTTAGTCATGATATCTTAATGATATTCATGTTATAGTTGATTTGTTAGTCATGATATCCTGATGATATTCATGTTTCAGTGTATGTATTAATTATGGTATCTTTTGGTCATTCAGGCCTTGATGTATTTGTTAGTCATGATATCTTGAAGATATTCATGTTACATTGTATTTTAGTATCTCTATGTTCTTCATGCTTCGTAATTGTTAGTTATGGTATCATGGTGATATTCATGTTTCAGAGTTGACCATTGTGCCTTAATGGTCAATGTGCCATTTAGAGTTGACCATTGTGCCTTAATGGTCAATGTGCCATTTAGAGTTGACCATTGTACCTTAATGGGCGATGTGCCATTTGATTTGTTGACCATCGTGCCGTGATGTTTAGGCAATTTGCCATTTGTTTTGTTGACCATTGTGCCGAGAGTTCGGATAACATGCCATTATGTTGTTGACCATTGTACCAAGAGTTTGGACAATGTACCATTCAAGAGCCTGATCCGCTCATTTATTTGGTAAGTGAATCTCCGGGAGATTAGGTATAAAGATTAGATGATTATCTGTGAAATGTCATTAATCTTTTGTGAATGATATTGATTGTTCCAATGTGGAACCCATTGGTAAATTACTTGTGATTTCTGATAAATTTATGTTGTTATGACTATATATGTCTATATGTTGTTTTGGTGTGTCACACATGTAGTTATCGTGCTTATATCCATATATTGGTGTCTCACTCTTACAATATATCAGGTTTTACTCGTTTTTGCCGTTGTACCTTGGTACTGGTAGTAGATAGTGCGGAGGAAGTCTTAACTTCAATCGGGGATACTAATCTTGATCCTTGAAGAGGTCGGTAATAGTGGTGAGAACTGCAGAGTTCTTCCATTTGGTGTTTCATAGAGTGACCAGCTTAGGAGTATTGGTTAGGTTTTATATTTAAAATGGTAGTTAAATGTGGTGTTGTAAGTTAACTTTTGGTATAATTTTCTCTTTTTGAAAATGGAAACTCTTGAGAAAACTGTATAGGTCGTGAAGGTTCTTGTTGTGAATGTGAGTATTTCCTCGTGTGAGGAGATCTACAATTTTACTGTCTCATGTATGTATCCTGGTTTTACAGAGCATTCTCGCAGAACAAAATTTTTTACACCCGACTTTTCTGACTTAAAGTAAGTTAACTTTCCGGAAGCAACCAACAAATAAATTTTTAATTTATTTCCATACTGGTTACAAAGTAATGCCCAAGGGGGGTGTTACATCGGGCGAACTCCCCTATCATCATAAATTCCCCTAACAACTTCGTGCATGAATGCATGTATGCTAACACACAGTCAAACATTAACCACCACCTCCATTAACACCATTATCATGATTATTTTCTTTCTTTCCGTAGCTCTCAACAGAATGGCCGATTAACTTACAAAAAGACCAGAAACTGGGAAGCCTTTCATATTCATTGGTGACAAAGAAAGCAAACTCTTTCCTTTCAACAAGAATTTTATCACGGACTTGGCTTACAAGGCCCAAGTCAACCAGAATTCTTGCATAGTGTCCCAAAACTTTATTGATTATAGCATCATCCAAATAGAGAGGAATGCCAACACCTCTTGCAATAGTAAAAAGAATTTTAGGCCTCCAATATTCTTGGGGCAAACCAAGAATTTGAATTCTACACTGAACATTAGTATGTCGAACAAGTTCCTATTTAAAATCATGAGTCCAAGAGAAAAGTCTTAAAGTTCCAGGATTTAAACTCTATGATCCCACCGATAAAACTTTCCTCATATCTTCAATGGAAGAGAATGCAAATTCAAAGTAAATTTTACCAATTAGAACCACTCTCCATTGGGCTAGAGGCTGCCGCAATTTAGATAACTTCTGTCGCAAGTAGTAATTTTCATAGGAGAATCCCCTTTAGTTAACAGTAATCGGCCGTGCAAATTGTTCTTAGATGCCTCTAGGCCTACCAAATACTCATCTTCTAGAATAGAAACCGAGATCCTATCCCCTTTCAAACATGGAACCGATAGTTGACTAATGGGAATATCACAAGCATTGTTCAAGGCTTGTGCAAACGTTTTCTTTTGAGGAGGAGAAAAAGAAAGTGGGGGAGAAGGAATGAGGAGAAGGAGCAAGCGGTGGAGGAGGAAGAGAAGAAGAGCATTCAAGGAACAAGATTTGCCATGGGCAATCCGAGAAGGAGGCCATGACGAAGAAACATGCAAAACCCTAAATCTCCGTGCAAACCCTAGCAGAGGTTTTTTCAAAATCAAATCACTCTAAAGCTATTATATTTATTCAACAATTGTAATGATATTCCTAGGTAGATCACTTGGACATAAACTCTCGGATCCTCCTGAAGTGTTAAAGAGTTTCTCCAATAGATACCTGTTTATTGGTAGCATCGTACTAAAGCATTGCCAATTTGGAAATGTTGTTCCTCCTCCCTTGACTTTTGCATTAGGGAGATTCTGCTTTCCAATATTTTGAAATATAAAAAATTAATTGATGATAAATATGCTTTTGAAGATTTTTTTTGTTACCTTTCAGACCATTAACATACAACACTTTCCTTTTGAGCTACCATGAGGAGTAAAAAGATGTTTTGAATTTGATTGTTAATCAACAAAAATATGAACACTAAGATTTGTGAGATGGGGTTAACTTGATTTTCTGGTCAGCTGATGATACACATGAATTATTTGTGAGCCTTTAGTGAGTAGATGTCTTTTTTGGTGCAGATGAACTTTAATATGAATAATTTAATTACTATGATGGGTTATGTATTCAAATGATGAAATTATATGGATGGACTTTACTTCATTTGATAAGGCATTAAGATTTAATAAACATTAGGCTTAATTGCACTTTGGTCCCCTTATTTTACTGCTTGGGCGATTTTGGTCCCTCTGTTTTTTTCCGCTCGATTTTAGTCCCCACATTTTAAAAATGTGCAATTATGGTCCATCTCTATGTTAATATCCAATAATTAGTGATGTATCTAACGTGGCCTATAATATTCTAACCTGACCTACACTTTCTAACTAGTGGTGCCATAAGTGAATATTGATTTGGAATGTTAATTGTTGGATGTTAACATATAGATGGACAAAAATTGCATATTTTTAAAATGTGGGGATTAAAATCGAGCGGAAAAAAAAGGGGGATTAAAATCGCCCAAATAGTAAAATAGAGGGACCTGAAGTACAATTAAGCCTAAACACTATATAGTTCCTGGAAGTGTTTTTTTTTTTTTTTTGGGAATTTGGACGCAAAACTGTAAGTGTCCTTTCTTTAAACCATATCTCTAAATAATTCCTTTTGTGATTAGTGTATCTTCATATTGGAAGTTCTGATCAACGAGCATATATTATGTCCATGTTTTATATTGCAATTATATATATATATATATATATATATATATATATATATATATATATATATATATATTATGTATATATTATATTAAAAAAATCCTTTATTATTATTATTATTATCTTATTCTATAGTGTGAAATATTACCCCTCACATGTAATTCATCTGTGCATTCACATGTAAAAGATTAAGTTCTTTTTATGATACATGGATGAAGTTTTAATATTTAGAAGTGTGAATAGTCATAAATATATTATCATTTTAATGGATTATATCATACAGTGGATAAATATTTCATTTCTTTCCTCACATTAAAAAAATTCAATATTCTTACCATTCATCGATTTAGATACCTCTAAATTTATCGATTTGTACTATCTAGCCAACTTTGTCAACATAAAAATATATTTATAAGTCCAAAACCAAGAATACCCATTCAACGATTCTTCATTCCAATAACTAAAAAAATTTAATTTGAATTTAAATTCACAACATTTATAAATAACTACCCAAACAAATTAATGTAAAGATATATAATAGGCTCGTACATCGCACGGATACAACATCTAGTAATAATATATAATTCACTATTATTTATAAATTCAATCATTTTGATATATTAATAAGTCATTCTATTGTTGCATTTAATAAGATGACATTTCTAATTTTTTGTGGAGTTTTAAGTTTGAGGTGCATGTCATATATTCAGCTAAGAAAAATTCATAGTAAATACAGAATCTGTATTAATATTAGTTGAAAAATTGAAAAGAATTAAAATTGAAATAAAATAATATGTACATATATGTATGTATATATATTATCTACGTCCATATTAATTAAAAGAAATGTCAATCTTCATTACATTCGATTTAATTAATGGAAGAACAAATAGATACATGAATAATCAATACAATAGATTTGGGTTTTAGTAACGCGTATTTTTGTATTTCATAGCGCTTTCAGACATTATCTATGTCGCCGCTGTCATATGTCAATGACAATGAAAGCGTTTCTGATGTGTTGTCGTATATTTAACTACAATAGTGTTTGTCATTCAAAACGCTTTAATAGTAGTCACGAAAATGTGCAGCCTGAAAGCTGTGTTGACGTGGACTCTGAATAAGATAGTGCACCCTTAAATACACGCTATCTTAGTTACCAACACTTTTCACAAAAAGGGCTATCATATATTTAGATACCATAGCGTGTTATTAAAGAAGTGTTGCCTATTGTACACATTTTTTTTTAATTTCGCTGCTTTCTGCACATCTCCCTGCATTCAGCAATAAAAAGCAACATTCAACAATCCAAAAACAGCATTCACCAATAAAATAAAACAACATTCAGTAATCAACACCGATAATATCCCTAATGCTTTCAAGAGAATCTGTCATAATCAATATTTTGTTCCTAAATACAGATATGATAATACAAAAACAAAAGACATATAATCCATGAAATATATCAGAATTTACAAAGTACAAGACTTGAACTACCTGTATCCTTTTCACCACTAACAACCAGAATCTCCCAACTTGCTGGTTGTTGCCATTTACCTACAATAGAAATAGAACATACAAGTAAAAAAGTATGTAGAAAATATTAAATGAAGGATATACTGACAAAGTAAATAAAAGTACCCCTCTTTAAAATTAATTAGAAAAAAAAATATACATGTTTAAGTTGATCTTTTCCTTTTCCTTTTCCTCGTCGAGTTGAGACCCATCTGTCCCTTATGGGTCGAGTTGAGACCCATCTGTCCCTTAGGGGTACGAAATGATGGTGTGATCCAAATCCCCTCATCATGATCATCCCTCGTACATAGCCCATCATTTCCATTTCATCAGTATCAAGTGATCGTTTATCCCAATGAAAGGATCATCCTCCATATTAGTAGCTTCATTATTGTCTTCATCATCAATGTTATTGACATTTACATCGTGGATCAAAATAACATTGGACCACCTATTATCAGATGGATCAGTGACATAGAAGACTTGTTAAGCTTGAGATGCCAAAAAATAAAAGGCTCATCTTTAGAACCCGTCCCATTGAAATCCACCCGCATGAACCCTGTTGACGATTTCGGCAAGTGCACCGAATCTTTACAAATAATAAAAACGGTGAGAACCGGATATTGTCCACAGGGATCAGTTACCAAGTATCAATTCACAAGTTTAACAAATATCTAGACTAAAATTTGATATAAAGAGAGCTCAAAATAAATAAAACAAAACAATAATAAAATATTTTTTTTGAATTTTTGTTGGGATAAAAATAGAAATAAAAGCGCTGGGGATTTGATTTCATCCAATTATGGATCCGGATTCCTTCTAGACAAGGAATCCTATGAATTAATGAAACTCTAATTATCCTAATCCCAATTGATTTGTTGACGGACAAATTCCCTAAATTAATTGAAGTCTAATTCCTTAGTGAATCAGTTCTACCAAACCTTACTAATTATCATAATTCCTTAGGTGTAATTAACAAGGCATGATGATAGGAGCTCTATGGAATTTGTGAAATGCCCACATTAATCAAATTATCTATTCCTAGATTATAAATGAACCCTCAAAACACAATAATGGTAGCTAAGCATTCAAATGCCAGTAAGCAAAATAAACATCACATCAACAAAACAAAATGTTCATAAGATGATTAGAGAGTCAATTAAACATCATCATGAAAGTACCCAAGCAAAAGTAAATTTATCTAGACATCATAAAAGAAAGAACAAGAAAGAAATGGTCTAACTCCATTAAAATCAGTGCTCCTTCCTTGCTCTTTGACGATGGCTCCTCTACCTTGTTTCTCGGTTCGCCGCTATGGCACCTAGTCCCTGCCCGTCCTCCTCTGCTATGTATTCACGTTGTGCCCCTTTATTCACGTTGTTCCCATTCCTTATTTCTCCTATGCGTTACTTTTATTCACGCCCCTGAGCGTTACTTTTTTTTTATTCCTTTTATTATGACAATTCAACCTTCAGGAGCCTTATCTTTTGCTTCATGTAGCCAAACACTTTTCTTTCCAATTCTCATTCATTGTCCGATTCTTGCAACATCTTTCAGGTGGGCTTTCAGTGGTATTTTCCAACATCATAATTTGGATTGCTTTCCAAATTGTCCAGCAGCCAAAACAATTTCATGTGGGCTTCCTTTTTATTAGCCAAATCCAAGTCCATTTACTTATTCCTTTTTCATATTTTCCTATTTAACAAAATAAGTAAAAATATTATTAAATTAACTTAAAAATATATAAATTAAATTAAAATATGTAAAACACTATTAAAAACTCAATTAGCTAAACTTAGCGACAAAACTCAAGCAATTGGCACAATTAGGAGTAAAAATCCATCAAATAAGTACACATAAACCACATAATCTAGCAGATCATCAAACCCCAACTCATTCATCTGAACATTGTTATAATTGTCAACCCTTAAATTGGAACACAGGCACCCGAAATGTTGTGTAGTCCAACTTCCATATGTGCTCAATGACACAGAAGTATGACATATTCGCATAAATGAGGTTCATGTGTTTGGCACTTGCCACATGCATAGCTTGAGCTACAAGAGTAACACCACAATTTTTGCATTGTACTCCGATCATCATGTTCTTTAGTATAGAATGTGTACCCATTAATTACACAACCAGTATAAGATATGGCATGTATACTTGGACTTTGTGCTAACCTTAAGTCTTTCTGAAATTGAATCAGGATCTACATAGCAATATGTAAGAACCTGATCCTTTAACCATGTTATAAAACTATGATTATGTTCTTCTTTTATCCATTTCTCAGACTTAGTCGGTTTCAAACCCCTAAGCACATCATTGTGTCTTTCAACATATGGCTCAACCCCATCGGTGTTGTGTAGAACATATAGGCGCGCTTGCACCCATTCTGCCTTTGAAATCGTGAGTATTTGAGTTCATGTTATTCCTTCACCTTATGTTTTTCCCGTGTGACGAGAATTTGAAAGCCTTATGGACTCAACGTTGGATAGGTATTCAGTACAGACCAACTTCTTCCACTATGTACCGTTCAACAATGCAGCACTTTGGTCGTGATCAATTTTTCACATACCCTTTTAATATCTTCACGTAACGCTTGAACGGATACATCCATCTCATATACACTGGTCCACACAGTTGTCTCTCTAACCAGGTGACCTGTCAAATGATCCATTATGTCAAAAAACAAAGGTGGGAAATACATCTCAATCTCACATAAAGTCACAACAATTCCTCTTTTAATGCCGACAACTTCATAGGGTCAATCAATTTGCTGCAAATTGCCTTGAAGAAGTTAAATAGTTTAGTTATGGACAGTCACACTTTTTTGGGTAAAATGGAGCGTATTGTGACTGGTAGCAAATCCTCCATGAGAACATGACAATTATGAGACTTTAGACCCTTTAACCTCAGATCTTTCATTGATACAAGGTTCCTAATGCTTGAGGAGTACCCCTCTAGAACTTTAACTCCATGAAGAAACGCACAAAAAGCCTTTTCTCTTTTCTAGACAGAGTGTGAGCCGCCGGAGGTAGATATGTACGCTTTCCCATCTTTTCCGGTCCCAATTTTGTTCTTATTCTCATACTAACCAAGTACAGCCTTATATTGATGCTATCTTTACTCTTTCCTTGAACATTGAGTAACGTACTGGTGACACTATCACAAATATTTTTTCAACATGCATCACATCAAGGAAATGTCTAACATATAATGACTTTATGTAACACCCCCCCTTGGGAATTACTTTGTGAGCACGTGCAAAAATAAATTAAAAAGAAAATTTGCTGGTTGCTTACGGAAATTGATTTATTTTAAGTCAGAAAATCTGAGTGTAAAATTTTTTTTTGTCTTCTTAACACTTCGGAAAATTTTGATACACACAACTAAAAACAGTACGCTTACCCTGTACTTGACCACATACATATACCAATTTTCATTTATAAACAAACCTTCTACAACGTATAAGTTTTTCTTAAAAGTCTTCTCTTATAAACTATATGAAAACTATCAAGACCCACAAGCTACACTTTTTGAAACATACATCCTCAAACACAAATCTAAGCTGATCGATCTACAAGACACTCACTAATAAGACCCCGTAATCATCCCTATGATCACACATCTCTTTACGCAATCCGGACTTAAGTCTCCAAGTGACTTAAGGAACTCTTCTGCAACATTTGCACTCGTGTACCAAGGTACAACAGCAAAGCCAGTAGAACAAGTATATGCAAGGGTGAGAACAATATATGGATTTTAAAACGATAACTACATACGTGACTCACAAAACAACACATAACATATATAGTTATAATAACATCAATGTTAAAAAAATAAACAAATAGTTTATCAAATGGTTTCATACCCAACATTCGTCGTCGTTTTAAAAACAATGACACTTCAATATTCATCATCTCAATTTTGTACTTAATCTCCCGGAGATTCACTCAACAAATAAATGATTTGATCAAACTCTCGTTGCCAAATAAGGCAGGTTTTAATCGTTGCCAAATAAGGCAGGTTTTAAATTAACCATAGCACTGTCCAAAACGAGGCACAATGGTTACTATTTATAGTTTATGGTTTCATTGTCCATCAAGGCACAATGATGCAACATCATGAATACTTGCCATCAAGAATTCAAGTCCAAATGCGTAGGCATGTCTGAGACACCCCGAATCACCATTGATTTCACAGAAAAGGTTTCCAATGTGATTTTGGTCTTGTCGATTACTCGACTACTAGTAGGGTTTAGGTCGCCCTACACAATTATTATATAATATACTACTTATCGATTCCGACAATAGGTTGATTCTTTCCCCCACCTGGGTTATCAGTGGAATTCCGAAATTGATGTCCCTCGTTATCACGCCACACGTTATCAAATTCATCTTCATCCAAACAACACAACAACAAGTTAATCAACAAACCCTCCCTTAACCACTTTTAGTTAGGTTCAGCCAAGTAATTCAAATGAGGGTTAGGGTTATGTTCTCATTCTAATCTTTTGGATTCTAGGTGCTTAGGTCTTGGGTAACTAGGATAAATTGTTAGAAGTTTAAAATATGAAACAAAATCCTCTAACCTCCAAGGTTAGGGTTTCGGCCATGAGCACAAAAATAGGTGAGATAATTTATTTGGATTCAAGCTATTGGATCATAACAGTACAGATACCAAAAAGAATAAAAACCATAATCTTAACTCATCAAATACTTTTCTAAACATTTTTACATAATATTTGAAGAAATATATCTAAGACTTGAAATAGACAAAACTTGATGCAACTTGAGATTAGTCGAGGATTAGGAACATAGAACCCTTAAATAGCTTAGATCTAACCTCATCTAAGTTAAAAATTGAACAAAACCTCCTTTGTCCACTTTAACATAGATTCAACCCTGTCTAGAACAATAGGAAGGAAAATGATTTTGCTCAAATACTCTTAGATGATCAAAATAGAAGACATATAAGGATCATAGAAATTGGTTTCACATTAAAATGATTTTTCTACAATTTTCCAGATATTTTCAAAGTTATGAACCCTAATATGAACCTAGTTGAATATGAACTTGGATCATGAAAATAATTGAAGAACATAGGGTTTATTCTTGATGAGGAACAAGGTTTACCTCTTGAAAATGGAATATGAGCAAGAAATCTACTAGTTGCTTCAATACCTTGGTTATGGAGGTTTTGGAGAAAAAGGAAGAAAATGAGAGAAAGTGGAAGAAGATGTAAGAAGGTTGGAGATGAATGAAGGAGAAGAGATAAGAGATGGAGGGGAGGGGCTGCCGAGGGAGGCGGGGGGTTATAGGTAGGAAATTGACTTAACTTAGGTTAAATTAATACTAATCATGGTTAATAAATATCTATATATTTTTAAATAAATATCTAGATATTTTCACTAAATATCTAGATATTTTCAAATAAATATCTAGATATTTTCAGCTGTTCCCGGCTCCGTCGATTTCCCGATTAGGGTTTTACACCGGAATAAAAGCGTAATATTTCGTTTTTGGTTGAAAATTTTCAACTAACCAAACTCATTGGAAATATGATTTAAATACAAACCATTTCTTTCACGAGTCAAAATCAGGTTTTCTGATCATTAAAATCTTACTGTCAGTGAAAACACCGACCGTTTTCTGTTCGAACTTTCACCAAAATTCGTTCGAATACACATAATATTTTATTTCTGATCAGCAATTTGGAAAGTAGGATTCCTCACGGACAAAATATAAAAAATATATAAATTTCAGTTTCGGGTCAAATTAGGGTCTTCTGCGGGTATAAAATTATTCTGTCAGTAAAAAAACTCAGACCAGTTTCCGTCTGAGTTTTAAACCCAAAATTTCACCGTAACCTTCTACCATCAGAGAGACTAGGAATATGATTTTATTTTATTTTATTTTAAATCACTTTCTAACTCTCAGATTAAAATATAATTAATTATATTTTAACTGGTTAAACAACATAATTAAAAATCAGGCTGTTACATTACTACCCCTCTTAGAAAAAAATTCCGTCCTCGAAATTTCATGACTCAAACTAGACATCATCTTGCAATCGTATCCTAATCTAAAGATCCCACATTATATTTCTCATCGCTATCTTCCCCAAGGTGACAACAGTAACTTCGTAACAGAACTCATTCTTATATCGTTCTATTTATCCTTGAAACAATCCATAGTTACATTATATTCACTGTCCCTAACATTTCACCTTGATTTATCATCCTTGAAGAGCATACTTAAAACTTAATCCTTTGAACATATTCTATTATTCCAAATTATATCAAAATCATACATACCGTGTATGAGATCTGCAGAGTAAGAGGGTTCAACTCCTCTTATGGTAAACACTCTCCCAGTAGCTTGAGGTTTAACCATCTGCTGACCTGTTGTTGGAACTCTTCTCCCAGTTCCACTCTATAACTTTCAGCTCCTCTACCCACAGCTATTGGCTGTTGCATACCTTTCTGCCTACAATCACGAGCCAAATGTCCCTGTTTACCACAATGGAAACAACTAGGCCTTTCCGTGCAATCCCTAATATGATGCGATCCTCCGCATCTGAAGCAAACATAGCCTTGTGGTTGCTGGCCTGATCTAGCCATTGTTGCGGATGCAGGTGTCTTTGCTGGTCTAGCATATGGTTCCTGTCTCCACTGAGGATCAATATCTACTCTCCTCAGAACATCTGATCGAATAGGACCTCCAATCCTTTGTTGCTTCTGTTCAGCAACCATCCTCAGATCTATACTTTCAATAGTGCTACATCTCTCAACCAGTTCCGGGAAATACTCGATGTCGAGAGACACTATAGCCCTCTGCCGTTCGTTTGAGTCCTTCCTCAAACCTTCTACATTGCCAGTCTTCACTTGGAAACCTTTGATAATTCTTTGAAAACTTAATCAAAGCCTCAAAACATGATGCATAATCACCTACGGACATGTTGCCTTGTTTGAGGTTTGTGAATTCTTTTTCCTTCTCGCGTCGAACTAGACGAGGAAAATATTTTTCGAAGAAGCAGTCTATGAATAACTGCCAGTCAATGTTTCTGTTCTTAGCTTCTAATAATTTTTTCTTTCCTTTCCACCAGAACTCTGCTCCTTCAGTTAGCATGAAGGCAGCATAAGTCACTTTCCTCTCCTCGTTACAGCGCACAGTAGCAAATATCTTCTCAATCTCTTGTATCAACCATTCAGCCTTCTCCGGGTCATACTCTCCTCGGAATTGAGGTGGCTTTCCTTTCATAAAAGTATCCAATCCTGCATCTTCAGCTGCTGCAGCCCTCCTCTGGTTCTTTAGTTCCAGCTGGTCTCTGTTCATCTGCAGCATCTCAGAATTCTGCTGGGTTTGTAATAGCATAGCAGCAGCTATCGTTTCCAAGGTATTGGGAGTCGCAAATGACCCTTCTCCATTGGTGTTATTGTTGACAGCTCCTATAATTCTTTCCGGAGTTCTGTCACCACTGTTGGTTGGACGTCCTCTTCCTCGAGCCATGATTCTGTAAAAGAAATCACCCGCTCTCATTAGTATGACACATAATACTACATAGGCAAGTATATACATACCATATGCCATACCAATATTAATTTTCGCATCGGATTCGGACACACTACCCAACTTCTAAGCATAGTCAAAATCCGATGTGGATTCAACTAGACATAGCCAGTAATAACATCCTAAAACTTGCAGTCCGATCAGAATCAAACTGCTCTAATACCAAATGAGACACCCCATTGTGCCCCGGTGTTTTATTAGATTAAATCCTTCTTAATTAAATTCTTAACCACGACACCACGTACGTAACATGAAAATACGTAAAAATTAAAACTTATATAATAATCATATAACTTCTGCAAATTAAACACACCAACGTTGTAATATATAAATACACACCTGTTTATTTATTACCAAAATACAGTTGAGGGTAATCCTCTCAGTAGGATCCCTCACAGGCATATACATAAACAAAAGTTATACACCATGGATCACAGCTCGTCCTCCGGCCTCCGGTTCATACAGAGTTCCATCCAACTCCTCCTCAATCAGCTCATCAACAGGGTCTTCTTAAAGGATTCCATAGAAAGGTAAAATACAACACACAGAAAGATATAGGGGATAAGAAGCAGTTCTACCATCGAAAAGCGGAAAAGAGTCATAGTATATAACATAATAAAAGTCATAGACAATCAACACATATAACTAACAAATCATCCTCGAAATTAAAGTATCATCCTCTACCCTCAACCTCACACAACTAAACCTTTATGATGATGTGGTCACCAATTCCCTATATCCGTTAGGGATGTTAGTCCGTCGTCCAAGCGACGCATCCCCAAAACCGGTGCACACCCTTATTCATGGTGAGAATGCTCATGCAAAGCAATGCCACTATAGCTGCATGAACGCGCTTATTTATAAATTAACACGAGCGACAACTCGAGTATCGTCTCACAAGGACTCTTGGTCACTTTTTGGCGCGTGCACACCCTTATTCATGGTCGCGCACGCGCCAAAAAGCGAGCGATTTACAAAAATATGTAGATAGGGAGCGACAACTCGAGTATCGTCTCACAAGGACTCTTGGGTTGTTGTTATTAACACAAAATCAAATTTTGGGGGGTTTTGGATTTGTATGCAAATAAGAAAACAATTAAGGAAACACAGCAATAAAAACAAGGCAGTTTAAAGAGATTAACAAATAAGCTAAAGACGATTAACCTACTGTTCTCGGTTTCCCACTATCATCGGTTCATATAAATCCAAGCCCTAAGCGGATTCTACTCTCTTTTCGATTGTAGCATCAATTAACAAGCGAAATCAATACTACGAGACATATGTTCCTATTCCCGAATTAAGCAAACGGGTTTAAGCCCTTCGTGAACTAAGCGAACACGAATTGAACACACGCGAATTAAGCAAACGCGATTAAGTATAGGAACACACAATCATCGAAATAAATCAACACCTATTCTATACGATTCTGAATTAAGCAAACAGAACATATAAAACAAGTATTGAAAGAGAATAGCATAAAGTTCAGAATTTACAAAACCTCAAGTGACGGTGGAACCCGATTACAATAGATTAATCAAGGGAGACTAGCTCTCCATTACAAACATAAACCTAACCTAATTTCGCACTATGAAAAGAAAAGAAGAAGAGAAGAGAAGATGATCAGTTCTGCCCCAAAACAGATATAAATACAGATTCTGGGTTGCGGTCGCTCGCGAGGCGAAACATGTTTCGCGAGGCGAATATAATGAACAGTCGCTTTCTCGCGAGGCGAAACATGATTCGCGAGGCGAGCCAGAGAGGGTGACTGTTGCTTCTCGTGCTGGTCTTCAGGCTCGCGAGGCGAATCCTCCAGAATTGCATTTTTCCATTGTTTTCTTCATTCCTTTGGCTCTAAGTTAACCTGAAAACAATGAAATAGCCATAAGTGCTTTATTTGACTCTAAATTAGCTAAATTAACCTAAAAATACTTAAACGACTCAAAATGATGCTTAAAGACAATCAAGTCTAATTTGGGTGAAAATGAGATATAATTAGCACAAAACCACGGTCATACTAGTCATAAAACTAGATGAGCCAGCGGCTGATCAAAATACCCCAAACTTAAACTTTGTTTGTCCCCAAGCAAACTAAAACTCAAAAACTTAAAAAGACTCAAGACATGGCAAGCTTAAGGATTCAATCGACTTTGCACAAACTTCAAGCAATTCCTCAAAATGATTTTTCCTTCAATGTTTCCCCCCTTTCAAGCAAAGTAATCCCCACATGCATTTACTCTAAACATTTGAGAATTTCATCATTCAAACAATCATTAATCTAAGCAAGGGATCCAAGTTACACACAAGAGGGAGATCACCAAATTCAAACAACTGCCTTCCTCACAAGGGAGTTTAGTGTTTCACTCAATCGCTCAGTTTGTCTAGGTTATCAACATTTCCCTCAATTCACCTTTCAAGAACACTTCCCATAAATTTGATTTTCATCTCAAAATGGTTCCCACGGAAAACATGCATGCAACATCAAAAGGTCTTTTATGGGTTGTAATGGGGCCTGGCTAAGGGTAGGATATACAAAGGTACTAGCCTGAAGACCCTAGGAACTAAGAGAGCATGAAACACTTCAAAACATTGAAATTCCACTCAAGTTCCTTTTTTCATTTTCCTTTATGCTTTGGGTGACTACAGCCTTTTCCTTCTAATACTTTTTTTTCTTTTTTTTTCCTTTTTTTTTCTTTTTTTTATAACAATTTTACACTTTTCCATTTTTCCTCTTTTTTTTTTCTTTTTTTTTTCTTCTTGCCTTTGGCTTCAACCTTTTTATTATTTTTTTTCCTTTCAATCCCAAACAACACATTACAACTTGTAGCCACCCCAAACTTAGTTTCTTGCAAACATTCTCTTGTTAAGATTCCATGCTCTCATAATCCTAAGATCGGGTTAACATGGTTTTCCAGATTTTAGCTTATAACATAAGGTCAACAAGAAATAATAGGCTAATTAGGCTCAATGGGGCTAACTAAGGAACATGCATTAGGGATGGTTATTTTAGGCCAAGTGGTTATTTACAAAGAAAATGCCTAAATCATTTGAAGCAAACACATAAGCATGCAAACCAAGTAGAGACTCAAGCAAATTCGGGAAAGTGCAACTTAAAAGTGATTTCACACAGTCAAAAACATGTTGGAGGCTCAAATCCTCACCTGGACATTTTTGCAAATTGTTTGACAGAGATTCTATCCCTAGTGTGTGCTTCCCTTCACCCCAAACTTATCATAAATCATGCAATCACAACAAAATATCTCAAAGTTCAATTTTCAATTTTTCAAGTGGGGATCAAATTTTCAATTTTTCAAAATCTAGGGGGGAAAACAGTCAACAATATCATGCAATCCATCTATGCAAATTCAACTAAAATCCAATCAAGCTTGCCAACACAAGACTCAACACACATACTCATGATCTTCTCAAATTATTCAGGAGCTAAAAGAAAACAAAACCGAAATAAAGCAAGGCAGAAACTAACAAGAAAATGAAAGTAAACTAAAGAGAAAGGGTTTAAGAAAACTCATTGGGGATGGTTCCACCGGGATCCCACTGTCTGTGATACAGCGGCCACGGAATGCCCAAATTGCAAGATGATCCTCCCGGATCCCATGGCTTGTAGCATAATGCCCACGTGATAGACAAGGCACTGAAGCTTGTTCCATGGTTCCCTAACTTGCAACCTTGATATGGAGGTGAGTGCTTGACAGTTACGGTGACCTCGCCAAGTGCGGCGGACTTCTCACTCCCTCGTGGGTCACAGTTGACCTCTTTCTCAACTTTGTCCATAAAGTCCTCCCAATAAAAGTGGGGTTCAGCCTCTTGGACTGGCCACAGTGTCTTCATATCCAAGGGAGCAAAATCCAGAGGCTTGAACTCCGTTGCTGGTGGTTCCACAGTGGGAGGTGACTGCTCAATGGATGGTACATTTGGAGTAGCCATGATGTCAAGAACTTCGGCTGAACAGACAGCTTCACTCTCACTATCACCCTGCAAGATAGAATCAAGAAACTCAGCACAAACAGCACACGGGTTAGTGTCAGTACAGTCAGTACATGTAGTAAAAGAAACTGAATTAGTAAAGGTCTGAATGTCTGGACTTTCAGCACATAGTTCATCCACCCCATCACTCTCAACACATGCATCTAATTCTAAAGGTTCTTCATTATCCGCAAGCTTATTGCCTTGATTGTAAGGATGGATTGCATAAGCTCGAGGCAAATAAGTAACTTCTGTCAGAATGGGGCATGCCTCAAACAGGTGCTCAGGAGAGCCGCACATGCCACAAAACCTTGTCTGCTGAAACAATTGCTTCAAATAAGTGAGCCTACCCATTCTATTCTCAAGGGCCTGGATGGAAGAAGAGCTATAGACCTCATTCACACCAATCATGTCAAAACCACTGCTAAACTCATAACTTCCATCAAAATTAGGATAACTTATGCATGGTGGCTCATAATAAACATTAGGCATAAAATCTTGCACATAATTATCCATGGGGCATACTAAAATTCACAACCAGACAAAGCAGTCAAAACTAATTCAGTAATGCAAAAGTTTTTTTCTTTTAAATTATTTTCTGTCAATAACAATCAAGAGTCCCCGGCAACGGCGCCAATTTTTGAATGCGCTGTCACGCACGCGCCAAAAAGCGAGCGATTTACAAAAATATGTAGATAGGGAGCGACAACTCGAGTATCGTCTCACAAGGACTCTTGGGTTGTTGTTATTAACACAAAATCAAATTTTGGGGGGTTTTGGATTTGTATGCAAATAAGAAAACAATTAAGGAAACACAGAGCAATAAAAACAAGGCAGTTTAAAGAGATTAACAAATAAGCTAAAGACGATTAACCTACTGTTCTCGGTTTCCCACTATCATCGGTTCATATAAATCCAAGCCCTAAGTGGATTCTACTCTCTTTTCGATTGTAGCATCAATTAACAAGCGAAATCAATACTACGAGACATATGTTCCTATTCCCGAATTAAGCAAACGGGGTTAAGCCCTTCGTGAACTAAGCGAACACGAATTGAACACACGCGAATTAAGCAAACGCGATTAAGTATAGGAACACACAATCATCGAAATAAATCAACACCTATTCTATACGATTCTGAATTAAGCAAACAGAACATATAAAACAAGTATTGAAAGAGAATAGCATAAAGTTCAGAATTTACAAAACCTCAAGTGACGGTGGAACCCGATTACAATAGATTAATCAAGGGAGACTAGCTCTCCATTACAAACATAAACCTAACCTAATTTCGCACTATGAAAAGAAAAGAAGAAGAGAAGAGAAGATGATCAGTTCTGCCCCAAAACAGATCTAAATACAGATTCTGGGTTGCGGTCGCTCGCGAGGCGAAAAATGTTTCGCGAGCCGAATATAATGAACAGTCGCTTTCTCGCGAGGCGAAACATGATTCGTGAGGCGAGCCAGAGAGGGTGACTGTTGCTTCTCGTGCTGGTCTTCAGGCTCGCGAGGCGAATCCTCCAGAATTGCATTTTTCCATTGTTTTCTTCATTCCTTTGGCTCTAAGTTAACCTGAAAACAATGAAATAGCCATAAGTGCTTTATTTGACTCTAAATTAGCTAAATTAACCTAAAAATACTTAAACGACTCAAAATGATGCTTAAAGACAATCAAGTCTAATTTGGGTGAAAATGAGATATAATTAGCACAAAACCACGGTCATACTAGTCATAAAACTAGATGAGCCAGCGGCTGATCACTGCACGGTAAAATCGGTGCACACCCTGGACCAAAGGTGCTCATGCATAGCAATGACACTATAATTGCACGGTACAGTCGGTGAACAACCTCATCCATGGTAAGAATGTTCATGTCATACAATGACACTATAGTTGCACGGTACAATCGGTGCACACCTTGATTCTCTTTTGAAGCTGCTCAAGCAAAGCATTGACACTATAGCTGCACAAATTAAATCTAACATTGGACGGTCCCACAAGGACTTTGGACCTCGTATGTGTCAAACATACGGTTATAAACACAATACAACTTATAAAGCTCACTGAAGTACATCAATAACAACCTAGTGCCTCAAGCTTCCATCCTAGCCTTGATTCATATTATATGACACATTTCATCTTTAAAATAATCAATTTACGGTAGGCACTTCTAATTCACTGATACTTTCTCACCCAAATAATTATCTCCCGAACAACATATATCCTCACTTAAAATCAACTAAACATGGTACTAAAAACCAGGCAGATCATGTATAACACAATATCAGAAAATATTCAAATACCAAAAAATATCACATAAGCAATTCAATAATAACAATAATAAATTCAATCAACCTTAGATAAGATAAAATCATCCTAACGTCGATAAACCTACAATCCCCGAATCACCATTGGTTTCACAGAAAAGGTTTCCAATGTAATTTTGGTCTTGTCGATTACTCGACTATTTGTAGGGTTTAGGTCGCCCTACACAAATATTATATAATATACTACTTATCGATTCCAACGATCGGTTGATTCTTTCCCCCACCTGGGTTATCACTAGAATTCCGAAATTGATGTCCCTCGTTATCACGCCACACGTTATCAAATTCACCTTCATCCAAACAACACAGCAACAAGTTAATCAACAAACCCTCCCTTAACCAATTTTAGTTAGGTTTGGCCAAGTAATTCAAATGAGGGTTGGGGTTAAGTTCTCATTGTAATATTTTGGATTCTAGGTGCTTAGGTCTTGGATGACTAGGATAAATTGTTAGAAGTTTAAAATATGAAACAAAATCCTCTAACCTCCAAGGTTAGGGTTTCGGCCATGAGCACAAAAATAGGTGAGATAATTTATTTGGATTCAAGCTATTGAATCATAACAGTACAGATGCCAAAAAGAATAAAAACCATAATCTTAACTCATCAAATACTTTTCTAAACATTTTTACATAATATTTGAAGAAATAGATCTAACACATGAAAAAGATAAAACTTGATGATACTTGAGATTAGTTGAGGATTAAGAACATAGAACCCTTAAATAGCTTAGATCTAACCTCATCTAAGTTAAAAATCGAACAAAACCTCCTTTGTCCACTTTAACATAGATTCAGCCCTGTCTAGAACAATAGGAAGGAAAATGATTTTGCTCACATACTCTTAGATGATGAAAATAGAAGATATGTAAGGATCATAGAAATTGGTTTCACATTAAAATGAGTTTTCTAAAATTTTCCAGAGATTTTCAAAGTTATGAACCCTAATATGAACCTAGTTGAATATGAACTTGGATCATGAAAATAATTTAAGAACATAGGGTTTATTCTTGATGAGGAACAAGGTTTACCTCTTGAAAATGGAAGATGAGCAAGAAATCTACTAGCTGCTTCCATACCTTGGTGATGGAGGTTTTGGAGAAAAAGGAAGAAAATGAGAGAAAGTGGAAGAAGATGCAAGAAGGTTGGAGATGAATGAAGAAATAAAGGGGAAGAGATGGAGGGGGGGGGGCCTGCAGGGGGGGTTTATAGGTAGGAAATTGACTTAACTTAGGTTAAGTTAATACTAACCATGGTTAAAAAAAATATCTAGATATTTTCAGCTGTTCCCAGCTTCGTCGATTTCTCGAGTAGGGTTTTACGCCCGAATAAAAGCGTAATATTTTCGTTTTTGGTTGAAAAATTTCAACTAACCAACTCGTTGGAAATATGATTTAAATACAAACCGTTTTGTTCACGAGTCAAAATTAGGTTTTATGATCATTAAAATCTTACTGTCAGTGAAAACACCGATCGTTTTCTGTTCGAACTTTCACCAAAATTCGTCCGAATACATATAGTATTTTATTTCTGATCAAAAATTTGGAAAGTAGGATTCCTCACCGACAAAACATAAAAAATCTACAAATTTCAGTTTCGGGTCAAATTAGGGTTTTCTGCCGGTATAAAATTATACTGTCAGTAAAAAAACGCTGACCAGTTTCCATCTGAGTTTTAAACCCAAAATTTCACTGTAACCTTCTACCATCAAAGAGACTAGGAATATGATTTTATTTTATTTAAAATCACTTTATTACTCTCAGATTAAAATATAATTAATTATATTTTAACCTGTTAAACAGTGTAATTAATTAATAATCGGGCTGTTACAATGTCTGCCCCCAAAATACATGTAAAACATTTTGTTCACGTTATTTTCTTTGTGTTCGTTCTTTCCTTGTCGATGCTCAAAGGCTCACGACCAATCCAATGTTTAAACATTTAAGTTTATCAATCATTTCAATAAAACAGATTCCAAGTCAAAATGTGCAAATAACGATATCTAGACCGATGCACCAGATTTAGATTCGTAGATTTTGGCGCACAAAAACCAATATCACTTTTTATAGGACATCTAGTCCATAACTTCACCATTAGGACACACGGTCCATACCATAGAACACTAGACCCCGACGTCATGGCAACTAGGTTCGTCTTTCAATTTTTAGAAACATTTTCGTTCTGTGAAATACAAATCAAAAACAAAACTCCACAACTTATCCAAGTTGTCGGAAATAATACCATTATATAAAACTACTTTGCAGAAAATCCTTTTACGTTGGAAATTCGTTTATAAAATCATCAAATCACTTAAAAACTAATTTTCTTCCAAAAGTCGTTGCTCTGAACCTTAGTTTCAAAAAAAATACCATTTTGAGATTAACTCTTAGTTTTAACCAATGTTGCTATTTTTAAGAATACTTTTTGTAAACCTTATCGGAATTGTTCGTTGCTTGACCTTTTTTTAAAAACGTTTTAAGTCAAAATTTGACTCTTCTAGTAAAATAATTTTCCCAACACCATAATAAAATTATTTTTGAAACTTATTTTTTTATAATAACATTTTCTAATATTTAGAAATTTATTATGTAAAAATTAGCAGTACTAAAATATTTTCACGGTTACGTTCTCACTGTAACTCATAAAACACTCTTATGCCGTTAAATCATTAAAATAGTAGTATTTTTAACTATTCCACATTTTTAACGCTTTTAACCTCGTAATTAATTGTGCACTGACCACTGTCAGGCTTTACACTCCACAATCAACATCAATAATAATTTCTTGCCAATAATATAGCATAAAGCACAATTATGACATGCATTAAAATACGATAACAATTAAATGCAGATAAATAATTAAAAGCAGATAATTTCAAAGCAGATAATTCTAACTACGTAAAACAATAAACACGCCAAATAAGTTATACAGATCACAAACAAATAGCATATAGCTTTCGGAAAAACCCCTGAGGTACTCCCCTTACGTGGTTGAAGTTACAGATATCTTTTTCGCGATTCTTCAATTTTGGATCCGGTTAGCACCAAGTAACTTAGACAACAAAAACTAGTGTTATTTTTCACAACAAATTAACATAAGATCAAACAACAAAATCACTCCTAAACTACATGATAGATTCGACCTTCATGAGTTAAATTGACTAGACATGATAAAATTTTGCAAGCTTTTGGATTAAGGATCCTTAAGCATTGGAGATATATAATGAGACGCCCCGACGTCCCATTAAAAAAAACCTATAATATTTAGGACCTAATGGTATTATTATCGTTAGGCGAATATTTAAAAACAGCGGAAAATTAAAACTTAAAATATAAACGGCATATATACATACATAACATATACACATCAAGACCTGATACAGTACAGTACAGGGAATCCCATCGATAGGATCCCAAAATGTACAAACTGCTAATCAAACAGAAAAGAAAAACAACATCCCAAAGAGACAAGACGCACTGGCCCTCCCTGGTAACTGGTGCTGGTGGTGCAGATGCCTGAGCGCTCTGTCCCGCTGTAGTGTATGGTCCTCTCCTCCACTGAGAACCTCTATCATCTTTCCTCTGCTGACCTGCTCTGGTAGGACCCCTACTACTCTGTTGTCTCTACTCTGCAGCCTGCCTCTGGTCCATACTCTCAATGGCACTGCACCTCTCTACAAGCTCTGGGAAACTCTGGTTATCCAAGGGCACTATAGCCCTCCTCAACTCATGCTGTAAACCCTCCTCGAATCTCTGGCACATCCAGTCCTCATCTGGAAGCCTCTGGTAGAACTCAAAACTAAATCAGGGCCTCGAACCTAGCCGCATAATCACCAATAGACCTGTCTTCCTGCTGGAGACTCATGAACTCTCTCTCCTTCTCACGTCTGACTAATCACGGGAAGTACTTCTCAAAGAAACACTCTCTGAACAGCTCCCAACTGATCAATCTGCCCTCAACCTCTAACAATCTCCTCTTGCCTCTCCACCATGACTCAGCCCCTCCGGTCATCATAAAGGCGACATAAGTTGAGACACCCCGTTGTGCCCCATTGTATTATTACATTAAAACCTTAATATTTATTTACTTAATCGCGCGCTTACTGTTGAAAATACATAAAAATTAAGACTTAAATAATAATCATATAACTTCTATAAATATAAAACACACCAAAACTATATTACATAAATACACACATAATTATTCTTTATTTTACACAACACGGTTTAGGGTATCCTCTCAGTAGGATCCCACACCGGTACTTATTTATACAAACATGCTTATAACTAACTGAAAACAAGAAACGTCTTATATGACTCACTGGCCCTAAACTTACTACTTTATATTATTAGAATCAGTAGGTTGTTCTCCAGCGTCATCTTCATACGGAATGTCATTCAACTCCTCAACAACCTTCGTCTCGTACAAGGCTCCATCCATCTCCTCAGCAACATATTCGTACATCTGGTCTTCTAACGTAACAAAGTAGACATACACGAAAATACAGAAATAGGGAGATAAGAAACAGTTCTATCATCATAAGTGGAAAAGATTCATAGCATATAATACAATAATAGTCACAGACACGCATCATTCAAAATCAACAATCATCCTCAATTCACTATATCATCCTCTACCCTTCAGCTCATGCAACTAAACCTTTATGCTAACGTGGCCACTACTAATCCTGTCACACATCCCTCGTTAGAGATGCCAGTCAGTCGTCCAAGTGACACGTTCCCAACGCCGGTGCACATTCTCATCCATGGTGAGAATGCTCATGCAAAGCAATGACACTATAACTGCACTGTACCGTCGGTGCACACCCTGATTCTCTCTCTCACTCTGTCAAGGGTGCTCATGCAAAGCAATGACACTATAGTTGCACAACTTAAATTCTAATTTGGAACGGTCTACAAGAACTTCGGACCTCGTGTATCTCAAATACACGGTTATGAACAACAATGCAACACATGATTCTCACTGACTTTTATCAATAACAACCTAGTACCTCAAGCATTTCCTCATAACCTCTACTTACACTTTATATCACATCATTTCTATAAAATCATAGCGAGGCACTTCTAATTCATATTCAAAACTCTCCCCCAAACAAAATACCTCTGAGCAATATGTATCTTTCCTTACAATCATCTAAGCATAGTATTAAACCCAGGCAGATCATGCATAACACATTAATCAACAGAATATTCAAATATCTCAATATCATATAGGGCAATTTATCACAACCAAATCATAATATTTCAACCAAATAAATAACAAAGTCAGACTCTGTCACGGCCTGGCCGTGATAGCCATCACGGTCGTGACAGACAACAAAGACAAGAATCCTACAACACAGAACCTGTCACGGCCTGGCCATGACAACCATCACGGCCGTGACAGACAGCAAACATCATCACTATCATAATTATTCAAACACCGAAACAATACGTCACATGCAGATGGAGTACCTCAACCAGCGTATCACAAACAGTCAAAAGTAAACAATTCAAACATCCTCAAATATGAATAATCAACCTAAGGCGATAAACCTACAATTCCCAAATCGTCATTGGTATTACGGAAAAGTTTCCAATACGATTTTGGTATTGTCGATTACTCGACCACTAGTAGGGTTTAGGTCGCCCTACACCATTATTATAAATTATATACTACTTATCGGTTCCGACGATGGAATGGTTCTTTCCCCCACCTGAGTTATCACCGGAAACACATACACGACGATCCTCGTTATCCCGCCACGAGTTAACACAACCACCTTCATTCAAACAACATAACTATAATTAATCAACTAACAGCCATCTATGACACTTTAGGGCTTGGTTCGGCCAAGACTTAGAAAATAGGTTTAGGATTATCTTCTTAATGCCATCTTTTGGATCCTAGTTATTAGAGTCTTAACTAACATTGATTACTTATTACAAGACTAAAATTTGAAACAAAATCCTCTAACCTTTAGGGTTAGGGTTTCGGCCCATATTAGGAATTTAAGCTAGGGATTTTTGTTGGACCTGAGCTCTTGGATTTAAGCTATATATGTATTATAGAACTTAAGTCAAGTACTAACATTCAAAACAAACAACAAAACACCAAACCCATTTTCCTACCTAGGTTCGGCCATTAATGGTTAATATGGAAGGAAAATTATTTTGATCACATGCTCTTGGATAAATAAAGGAGGGATCATAACTAGATCATAGAAATTGGTTTCACATTTTTATGATTTTTCTACAATTTTCTAGAATTATTTGAAGTTCCAGATCTAGGAATGGAAAAATATGATTCATGGCATAAACATGAGAAATACATGAATATGAAAGCTTATATGATCAAGGAGATGAGCTTTTACCTCTTGAAGATTGAAGAAATGAAGAAAATGATCAACCTTCACTAAGCTGAAAACTGGACAGCTTGAGGGTGTGATGGTATTGTGAGTGTATCTCACAATATACTCATCCAAAAATTACGAACTTTGGCTTGATAGAACGATAAGAAGAAAAGGAATAACTTTGGTGTTTAATGTTTTATTTGGTTCGGATCATAAAAGGGGTGAAAAGGGACTTATTTCTGCTGTTTCGTGGGTTGCTGAGAATTCTGGGCAGTTTCGGTATTTTGATCCTATCTCCCAATCCACTTATCCGTTTTTGATGATCTTTAGCTTGTTGGAAATAAGAGAGAAAGAGGAACAACTTTTATGTTGAGTGTTTTCCGAGTTTCAGAAAGGAATAGGGTCATATGTTTGGGGGGAATTCGGTGTTCTTAGGGTTTTGTAACTTAGTTGGTGAGGAAGATGAAGAGAATGAAGAAGATGAGTGAAATGGTGAGGGAGGCCACGGTTTGGAGGGTATTTATAGGAGTAATATTATGCCTTTTTTGGTTAAAAGGAATTGGTTTAATGGGTTTTGTGATTATTAAATTAATATAAGCTTAACCATAGTTAATAATTAACTTAACTAAGGTTATAATTAACTTAACTAAGGTTATTTTGGCTAACCATGGTTAATAATATGTGGCTCACATTTATTGGAGGTGTGTCTGATTTTGGGCCACACATAGTGACTCACTAATGAGTCACCGATCTTATCCGTTAGCGGTTCCAGGAAATTGCGTACGCAGCTCCGTCGTTTACCCGATTTCAGTTTTTGAGAGGAAAATAATGAAACGAAAGCAAAATGAAATAGGTAATATTTATTGGAGGTGGATGCACGAAATTGGAGAGATGTGGGAGGTTTTCAACCACGTAAAATGAGTGGTTAAGAGTGCGTAGATGCGTCTTGTTAATACCCGCGAAAGCTTGGGGGTATTTTGGTCTTTTTACCTAAATGTCATGATTACTTGCATTTAATGCTCATAAATGCTTGGTGACTCATCCTCCATGAGTCATCATGTATGACTCGTTGTCCCGATCCCTTGACGGGTCTCTGCAGTCCCGTTTTCGACTCCGTCGGCTCCCCGATTAGGGTTTTACGCCCGTATAAAAGCATAATATTTCGTTTTCGACTGAAAATTTTCAAACTAATCAAACTCATTGGAAATATGATTTAAATATAAATCATTTCGTTCACGAGTCAAAATTAGGTTTTCTGATCATTAAAATCTTACTGTCAGTGAAAACACCGACTGTTTTCCGTCCGAACTTTTACCAAAATTCGTCCGAATAAACATAATATTTTTTTTGATCAGAAATTTGGAAATTAGACTTCCTCACGGACAAAATATAAAAAATCTACAAATTTCATTCTTCGGGTCAAATTAGGGTTTTCTGTCATTATAAAATTATCTTATCGGTTAAAAATGCGAGATAAGACTCCCGTCTGAATTTTCAACCCAAAATTTCACCGTAACCTTCTACCATAAGAGAGACTATGAATATGATTTTAACTTATTTAAAATCACTTTCTAACTCTCAGATTAAAATATAATTAATTATATTTTAACCGGTTAAACAGCGTAATTAAAAATCAGGTTGTTACATAAGTCGCCTTCCTGTCATCTCTGCATCTCATGGTATCAAAGATCTTCTCGAGCTCCTGTATCCACCACTCGGCTCACTCTGGATCATACTCTCCACTAAACTGTGGTGGCTTACCTTAGAGAAAGGTAACCAACCCTGCATCCTCAGCCTCAGCGGCTCTCCTCCTATCTTGCCGTTCTTGTAACTCTGGCTCTCTCTGTATCCTCTGAGCATTCTACTGCGCCTGTTGCAACAGAACAGATGCTAACTCGCGGATAGTCCGAAGAGTCTCAAATGACTCTCCTCCACCTCCAGTCCCTGCCTCTGGCTGATAAGGCTCCTCCTCAACATTCTCTATCGCTCTACCACCACCACTTCTGCCAAGTTCTCGGCCTCGAGCCATGATCATGTTAAAAGAAATCATTAGCCTGCATCAATATGACACATAATACTACATAAACTGGAATATAAATACTATATGTCATAGAAATGTCGTGTCAGACTCACTACCCAACTTCTAAGCATAGCTGTTATCCAATGTGGATTCAACTAAATGGCCAGTTTACCCTAATCACAATCCGTTTCAGAACCGAACTGCTCTGGTACCACCAAATGAGACGCCCCGACGCCCACTAAAGAAAACCCATAATATTTAGGATCTAATCGTATTATTATCGTTAGGCGAATATTTAAAAACAACGGAAAATTAAAACTTAAAATATAAACGACATATATACATACATACATACATACATACATACATACCAGGGAATCCCATCGGTAGGATCCCAAAATGTACAAACTGCTAAACAAACAGAAAAGAAAAACAACATCCCAAAAAGACAAGACGTACTGGCCATGGACTCTGTACTCAACTATAAGGATCCACTGTTCATCCTCCAACGTCTGTCCCATAAGGGGTCCCATCAAGCTCCTCCATAGCTGGCTCCCCCGTAGGATCTTCTCATCATGATCACATAATAAAACATGTGCAATATAGAGAAAACAGGGATAAAAAGCCATATAACATCAAACGTGGAAAGGGTTTAGCAACATTTAATTAAATAACGGCATACTAAACATCCGTCTCCAAAGTATGGGTATATATATAACACAATTATCCTCAATCCACATCTAGGATCTTTCCTCTACCCTCCATCTTTATGCAATGCAAATGCTGTATGAATAATCTCATCAGGTATCGGCCATATCCGGATATAACATCAATATAATCGACATGTCCCAGAGTCCCCGGCCCACACCCTCGTCCGCGGATGGAGGGTGCCCACGCAAAGCAATGGCACTATAGCTACACAATCCAGTGCACACCTCTGAACCCCAGTCAGGGTGCTCATGCAACGCAAGAACTATAGCTGCGACTAAAATGAAATCATGTCTGGGATGGTCCGCTGTTAGCCTATCCCCGAGAATTCTCCCTCCGAGGCATAGACCCCACACGACCATGTTTCAGGTCCACCATATCACAGACCATGTTTCAGGTCACCCCCTAGTGCCCTAACCACTTGTCATAATCTCATAGATAACATCAAAATAATCTCATCTCATCAATCTCATCCTCATATCACAATAATCATCTCGGTTAGGCACTGCTATCACATATCATATGCATTCCCTAATACATCCTCATGTCTCAACATAACTTGTAACTTACTCAACCTCTAAGGGCAATCATAACACTCATAATATCATCACAATCATCATCATGTTATTCAAAATCATCATAATATATCATCATGTCATAATATCATTTGCAAATATAATAATCATCACAATAATATAATAATATTAAATATAAACATAGTCACAATACTTCCAACACTCATAATATCAATTACCAATACCATATCAAACAATCAAGCAGACAATCACTAAACAATAAAATAGTCATATATATATATATATATATATATATATATATATATATATATATATAGCGTAACGGCGATAAACGCACAATTTCTATATCATCATTGGTAGTACTAAGTAATCTCCAATGTGGTATAGACATTGTCTGTTACTCGCACTCGTGTAGGGTTTGGGTCGCCCTACGCCATTATCGAATTAAATATAACCGCGTCGTTTTCGACGTTAAATGGTTTCTTTCCCCCACTTGGAGAGCCATACGATGTCCGAAACGAAGCAAAAAGAGACGTCCTCTAACCTCCTCGATTCTGCCCTACACGATTCTAGGGCCTCAGAGCTTCCAAAATTTCACCTAAGCATCACATTGCGAAGCACACGTTACTATGAGTTCATATTCGAAAACGGAATGGAATTCCGACAAACGAAACGAAAGATACTTCAAGGAACATAATGGAACATGGTTCGACATAAACGAGGATGGTTTACCTTTGGTTTTTGAAGAAACGAAGAAGAGAACAACATAGATATCATCGATACGAATGCAATGATGTGCTCTGGGTCATGACGGGATGATAGAAACTCTCAAACTCTTGCTAGTACTCTTTCTCTCTCTTGATTTTCTCTCTTTCTCACTCTAAAATTCTCTATTTCATCCTCTCAACTCTCAGCTCTCATTTACGCCTTCTGTTCTTTCTCTTATGGCTTAATCACTTAAGCCATTTTATTTTGCTAAAATTCACGTTAGCGCTCAAGCGCTGGAAAAACAGCGTCCGAGCGTTCCAATGCTGGAGCGTTGGTTTTTCCACGCTCGAGTGTTGGGAGTGGGTGGACCACCGTGCCATGCAACCACTCCTGGAGTGCCACGTCAGCCCTGATGACACTTGGCAGGTCAAAGCATGGCCCTTGGTTGTTGACCTGGGCGCTTGAGCGTGGATACTCCCACGCTCGAGTGTTGACTTCTAAAAAAAAGTCAACTCTTTGCGTTCAGGGTCCGTTCGACGTCCGATTGCACTCAAATTTGAGATATAGGCTCATTAGGACCTAAAACAACCTAAAACCATAAAAAAGGTCTAATCTCATCTCTAACTCCTAAATTCTTATTTCACACTCAGACGTCTCAAAGGCGCTCACCGGGAAAACCCTAATTGGTCTCTATACCTCAAACTTACCCGAAAAAGCAGCGTACTTAACATGCAAGGGTTTATAAACCTCAAAAAAAAATCTCAACTATGTATTCCAAGTCCTAACCCTAAACCTCATACGTAAAACACACATAAAATCACGGATGTTACACATAATCAATGATTATATTGCAAAAGTTGAAACAAAATCCTCTAACTCAACTTAGAGCTAGATTTCGGCAAACACATGAAACTTTGGCTATAGATTTTATTTGGATTCAACATCATAGATTCAACATACATATGAACTACAAGTATTGAATCAAGCTTAACTTCTTTAAAAAAAAAATTGAACAAAGTTCCTCCACTCACACAAGTGAGGTTTCGGCCATGACATGGAAAAATGAGGAGGAAATTTTTGTTTGATTCATGCTCTTGAATCATGAATATAGAGATGATAAAAAGTTCATAGAAATTGGTTTCACGATCATAGGATTTTTCTACAATTTTCTAGAGATTTTCAAAGTTCTAAATCTAAGAATTTTAAATGATGATCATGGCATGAAACAAGTGAAACCAGTGAAGAAGAAAGCTTAGATGATCAAGGAGATGAGGTTTTACCTCTTGTAGCTTAAAGAAATGGCAAGAAATGATGAAGTTCTTTACAAACTCAACTATGGTGTTCTTAGCATTTTTGAGAGAAAATGTGAGATGATGAAGATGAAGTTAGAAAATGACTAAGTGCGGATGTGGGGAGGCTGCACGGAATTAAGGGAGTGAGGGGCAGTTTTGTCCATCAAAAATTGCCTTGAGGACAAAATGGTAAAAATATATAGGGACAAACTTGTAATTCCTTTAAATTTCAAGGGCATTTTGGAAATTTTACACCTAAAGTAATCATGAAAATCGAGTGGTTGAGGTTGAAGGAGGGGTGGCTGATTTATGACCACAAAATTGTTGGGACAAACTTGGCATTTGAATGGAAGTTCAAGGGTAAAACAGTCCAAGGGCAAAATGGTCTTTACACTATTTTGAAGAAATATCTAGATATTTACTAAATGTAATAATTACATTGGTGAGTCACCCATATGACTCACCACCCTAGGTGGCAAGATGTCTCCTTATCCGATGTCGGGTTTTGTCTCTACATGTCCGTTCTCGACTCCGTCAATTATCCGATTTAAGTTTTACGCCCGAAACAAGTATAAAACCTATTTATTTTGAAAATTTTAAAAATAACCTATATCGTTGGAAATGAGATATAAAATCTATTCATTTTGTTCACGAGTCCAAAATTAGGTTTTCTGATTAGAAAAATCTTACTGTCAGCAAAAATGCAGAGTTCCGTCCGAATTTTCAACCCAAAATTTAACCGTATACTTATAAAAATAAGTATAATATGAATATGACTTTGGTTTTACCAAAATCATTTTCTAAGTTTCAGATAAAAATATAAACGTTTATTTATATTTATACCGATCTTAGAAAGCAGAAAAATCGGGGTGTTACACTTCCAATATGGCAACTCAAAGAAAACAGACCTTTTTCCACCCTTTTGTGACAAGCTCCCCCGCAAACGGTTTACTGAAATTAGTACACTGATGTGTGGATTCCAGCAAGTGTACCGGATTCGTCGCCAAGTAATAAAAAGATCGATCCCTCAGAGACCATGATCTCAAATAACAATTAATTATTAAATCAATTAAACTGGACTATAAAAAAAAGGATTTTGAAAAGATTTGATTTTTGAAATAAGAATTAACTAGAAAATCAGATATTTAAGAATGCAATCAATTAAAACAGGAAAGTAAATCAATTAGGGGTTTTTCAGATCAAAAGGGATTCCTAGGAATTGGGTTACCAACAAGATTGTTCATGTTACCAAATTGACTACCCCTTGTTAATTATCAAAATTGCTTTGAAGGCGAATTTATCCTAAATAAGTTAATTCTCCCTCTCGGGTTACAAAAACCGTGCCCAATTAAACCAACCCCTACTCTCGTGGTAATTGAATTTAAATTGAACCCTTTAAGTTTTGTGACAATTCGTGAACCCTCGAAGGACCGCTTCTAACTCTCGTGATTTAAGTCCTAAGTTTGATTCCTATAGATCCAATACCTAAGTTCACCGCTAGGTTCCTCCTTAGAGCATCTATGACATGCAAATAAGTGCGCACCAGATTCACAAGTAATTCATGCGATAGAAACCAAATCGAAAGCGAAATCAAAATTAATAAAGGGAAAACATCAATTCATAACATAAAACAGATCTTGGGCATAGCCCCAATCCCTAGAAATAAAACTACTACTCAAGCATTGCCATGGTCATGGCAAGCTTGATTAACAAAAACATGAATTAAAACCTAAGAGAAGAAGGAGAAGAAGAAGAGAAAATCCTAATTTTGCCTAAGGTAGCAGCCCAAAAAGTCTCTAAGAGTCCCCCTATTTTCGAGCCTAAGTGCTCTATTTATAGATTAGGGTAACTTGAATCTCAATCAATCACAAGTTCAGATCAAATCAGTTTATAAATATCCATATATTGTGCATCACGGCCATGATGGCCATCATGGCCAGGCCGTGACGGATTCTGCCTTGGAGGTTGCTTCGCTGCTGGGTCTGTCACGGCCGTGATCACCATCACGGCCTAGCCGTGATCAGTTCTGCCTGTGAGGGTCTGGTTCAGTTGGCATGTCACGATCGTGATGGACATCACGGCCTGACCGTGACCAGCTCTGACTTTTCCATTCTTTCTTTTCAGCTCCACTCGATCATGGCCATGATGGACATCACGGCTAGGCCGTGATGGGCTCTATTTGGATCATTTTCTTTACTTTTCAAGCCCCATCTTCATGCAAGCTCCATCATGGTTAATCTTGAGCATTTTAATCCTTAATTCCTGCACAACAACACCACAAAACCACCTTACCCGTTCCAAGATAAAAACTAACAAAAATCAAATTAGAAATGCCTAAACTATATGAAAATGCATGCAAAATATCAATGAAATATGAGGTGAAATCACACTCATCATACACAAATCACTGACCTTTTCAAGCAGTTGTTCACTTGTCAACGGTGAAGGAGCTTTACCTTCTTCCGAGTTCCCGTTGAAGGCCTTTCTCCACCACCGATAACGATGTGTTTGAGGCAAAAATCTACAGTACTCGAGGAAGACATTCTTCTTACAAAATACCAATCGCATCCAATATGTATCATCTTCACATATAGGGCATGTACACTAACCTTTGGTGTAACACCCTGTTTTTCACTGTTTTTAATAACATAAATGTATATGAATATGTTTATATGTTTATTTAAGTTTTAGAAAATTATTTTAGATAAGCCGAGTTCATCACCTTACTCTACTTGATTGTAGTAAGCTATGATTAAAATTTAGGTTGGGTCAGGCGAAACCCGGCCTGCGAATTTCACTGATAATATAATTATACTGATCAGAAGACTTAATTTTAATTCATGAACGAAAAACTTAAGGTTTTTATTTGATTTCCTATGATTGTGGATTTCTAGAATTATTTCATTAAAAGTGAAATAATATATAATGTTCAAACGTTATATTCAATCGGGTGAACGTCCGAGCCGATTACGGAATTTTCGAGACCCGATAATTGGATAAATTTTATGTTCTCTTAAGAGTGAGTCATCCATGTGAGAGGATTAATGTGGTACAAGGTCATGTTGGCAAATTTTAATAATTGAATTTTGATCCTTAAACTTTCTCTTAATTTCTTTTTGGTCATAAGCTAAACTATCAAGTTATTTCTAATTTGGGCCAATTCTTACTCATCCAACTCATCATGGGCTGCAGTTTTTGAGGCCCAATATCATGGCTAAGATGTTGTCTTACATGAAGCCAATTTGTACTCTTAACTTTCCTTGGTTATTATTATTAAGCCTTAAGCCATTTTCAAGCTTCAAAACACTTGGTGTAACATCCCGATTTTTCGGCTTTCTAATATCGGTAATAATTATATAAATGATTATATTCTTATCCGAGATTTAGAAAATGACTTTGGATAAACTTAGGTCATTTTCCTGTCATACTTATTTTTATAAGGTTACGGGGAAGTTTTGGGATGAAAATTCAGACGAAAACCGGTCTGCGTTTTCATTGACAATAAGTTTTTACTGATCAGAAACCCTAATTTCGACTCAGGAACGAAACCATTAGGTTTTATATTTTGCCCCAGATGATTTTCCACATTTCGTAAAAATTCGTTAGGAATGAAATACTATTATTTTATTCGGACGTAATCGTTAAGAAAACACGTAAAACCTAAGTCCAGGGATAAGTCGGGAGACAACGGAGTCGATTATGGAGAAGAGGTATTAGGAGAGGTTGATGTAGTAGAGAGGACAAGGAGTCTTGCCTCAAATTTTATTGATCGGGAATTTTCAAGTGAAATAACCAAAATACCCCTACGCTCAACCTAACCGCCGTCGAGTTAAATTTTAACCATGGTTAGTTTGTGTGGACTAGGAGCAGCCACACCTTTCAAATAATGTGAGCCACATGTTTATTAACCATGGTTGGCAACAAAACCCAAGTTAAGTTAACTATTAACCATAGTTAACTATTATATTAATTTAATATTACAAAACCCAATAATTCAATTCATTTTAACCAAACAAGGCCTAATTCCTAGCCTATATAAGGCCCAAAACCGTAGCCCTCCCTCCCCTTTGGCCCATCTTCTTCATTTTCTTCCTATTTGCACTTTACTTCAAAAACTCATAAGAACACCAAAACCCCACCGAAAATATGACCCTCTTCCTTTCTGAAACTCGGAAAACTTTCTACATTAAAGTTTTTCCTCTTTCTCTCTTCTTTCCAACGAGCTAAATATCATCAAAAACGGATAAGTATATTAGGAGATATGCCCAAAATACCGAAACAGCTCGAAATCCTCAGCACCATGCTAGAACAGTGGAAGGAAGGCCCTTTTCGCCCCTGTTCTGTTCTTAATCAAATAAAAACTTCAACATCAAAGTTGTTCCTTTTCTTCTTATCTTTCCAACAAGATAAAGTTCGAAATTTTTGGAAGAGTAGATCATGAGATATACTCACAAAACCACCACATCCTCAAAGCTGCCCAGTTTTTAACTAAGTGTTGGTTGATCATTTCTCTTCATTTCTTCATCACCAAGCTTCTCTCCATGATCAATCATGTCTTATTCTTCAGTAATTTCACATGTTTTATGCCATGATCATCATTTTAAATTCCTAGATCTATAATCTTGCAAAATCTCTAGGAAATTGTATAAAAATCCTATGATCATGAAACCAATTTCTACGAGCTTGTAATCATCTCTACTTTCATTATCCAAGAGCATGAATCAAACTAAAATTTTATCCCCACTTTTCTTCTCTTGGCCTTAACCTTGTTTACGTGGGGGGAGGAACTTTGTTTCTTTTTTTTGTTAAGTTATACTTGATTCAATCTTTATAGTTCATGTATATATTGAATCCAAGTTGTTTTGTCAAAAAGAAATCCCTAGCTTCATTTTTCATTGAAGGCCGAAAGTGGGTTTATGATGGATTGGAATATTTGATTTCAATTCTTTATGTTAAATCATTAGATCTATGTCTTAAGTACTTAAAGATCATTGAACCAAAGACTTGAGCATTTTAGAAATTTTTAGCCACAAAATCCTATCATGGTCGTGACCTATATATAGAGTTTAGATGATTTTATTTACTTGTTTTGATTGGTTGATTGTGATTCGTTGAAGGTTAAAGTGTGTTGATCGTACGTGAGTCGTGACACCGGAGTTGATATACGTTCGAGAAAGGAAATTCGGAAGCTTAGTTCTTCGAGAGGTAAGAGGAGCTTACTGATAAGTCTCTGGCTTATCTAATTTTATAACTAGATAGACTGTGGTTTATGTGCTAATTATTCGAGTTCAATCTCGTTTTCACCCAATTCTGGATTGAATTGTCCTCAAGCAACATTTTGAGTCTTTTGAGTAGTTTTAGGATATTTTAGTTAATTTTGAGTCAAATAAAGCATTTAATGCTATTGTATAGTTTCAGGTTAAGGGGAAGCACTTCGAGTCAAGAAAACAGTGGAAATTGCCATTCTGGAGACACTCGCCACACGAGACTCTGCTCGCCTCGCGAACCTGAAGACCAGCTTAGCAGCAACAGTCATCCTTTCTGTCTCGCCTCGCGAGAGGCTGCTCGCCTCGCGAATCCTGAAGACCCTGGAGGACAGAGACCATCACGGCCTAGCCGTGATGAAGGTCACGGCTGTGACAGGCTAGAGTTTGAAGTCTCGCCTCGCGAAAGTCCAATTTTGAAAGCGCGCCATTTTTAATATTCGCGTCGCGAGAGGCTACTCGCCTCGCGAGCGCGCGTAGAATCTGAACTCTATATATCGATGTTTTAGGGCAGAAACGGGGCTCTTGGTCCTCCACTTGTTTTGTAGCGTTTTGTGACGAATCCTTGTGTTTCTGGAGCTGCGTCTCCCTCTGTTATTTTCTTATTTTACAATGGTGATTATGGCCGATTGTTTGTGCGTTGTTACGAGCATGAGGAACTAATCCCCTCATCTAAGGGATCAATGAAACCACCCATGGTGGTGTAGTGTTCGATGTGATGTATGTTTCTCTCCCTTTTCTCAATTAATGTTTTCCAATTCTGAATTTGTTGTGTTGATCATATGCATGCGTGATTGACTAGTTAAACATGTTGAGGCTTAGGAGACAATTCGCGTTTTAGAACTTGAATTGGGAACATTGATCGAATATTGCACGAGAGTGAATAGGAGATCGGTACAACCTTATAGGAACCAGATTTAATAGAGTTTGATGATTGGGTTATGAGACCTAGTAAGTAATTAACTCAATCGTTGAATACGTCCTATTGATCACGACAGTGAATTTAGGAGAATTTGGGGGTCCTGGTTGACATTGTAATTGAACCTAGGGAGTGGATCATCATCACTTGGGTACTATGCATGATTGGGTAGGTGGATTTGTGACCTTAGATGTTTTAAATTCCAGATTTTCATACTTATTCTCTAATAGATTTGTTAATTTAGATTGAGATCCTATTTTCTCTATCCTTAACCACTTACCTTGCTTGATCAAACGTTTCGAACTTCTTGAAATTTGGTAGAATTGGTAGCACAATCCTTGTGTTCGACCTCGGTAAATACTTACCGTGTTTTATTACTTGCGACGACCCGGTACACTTGCCGGCGACTCAACAAGTTTTTGGCGCCGTTGCCGGGGATTGGCACAACCAATTTTCCTAATTTTTAGGGAATTTGATTATTTGGTTAAGCTATTTTTATTTTTATTTTTTTGTTATTTATTTATTTTTATTTCTCTCTACTTCTTTGATTCCACTTGGTCTTGCCTTGTTTTTGTATGCGAGGTACCCTCTCACAAGAGGACTTGCTATTTGATTCGGAGATCACCAATACCGAGAAGCGCTTAAGGAAATAAGCCAGAGAGCGAAAGAGGCTTGAAGCAATTGAATTTGAAAGGATGGCCGAAGAAAACCCTCCTCGTCCTCCTCCTCGTTACAAGCCTCCCTTCGAGTACAGTCTACCCAACTTGGGTGATTGTGATTCTTCCATCGTGAGAGGCAACCTCAATACAGACTCCTTCAGAGTGGAAGGATGTGTCACAGCCTATATCCGTGAGAATCAGTTTGATGGGAGTGGCAAACAAGACCCTCATAGACACATCACTCACTTCCTTGAAGCTTGTGACTTGCAGAGGACAAGAGGTGTCTCTCAAGATGAGTTTCGCTTGCGGCTATTCCCTCTCTCTCTTAGGGATGTCGCTCGCGATTGGTTTGACAGCTTGGATCGGAACAGTATCAGAACATGGGAGCAAATGGCACAAAAGTTCCTCACCAAGTATTTTCCTCCTCAGAAAGCGGCACAAGCAAGAGTTGCTGTCACATCTTTCAGGCAGACAGAAGATGAAACTTATAATGAAGCTTGGGAGAGGTACAATGTGCTCTTGAGAAGATGTCCTTCAGCTTTCTTTGACCCGGTCTCCAAGGTTCAACATTTCTTTAACGGGTTAAGGGGGCACTACCAAATGAATTGTGATGTTGCAGCTGGCGGTTCCTTTTCTTATTTATTAGCTGAGGATGGATGGGCATTGTTGGAAAAGATGTCGTACAATGATTACAACCGTGGTAGGGAAACCTCAAGTAGAGTCAGTTCTGCAGAAATGGAAGCCATTCTAGAGCAAAATAAACTGTTGAAGATGCAAATTGCGGCTTTGTCTGAGAACAAGAAGGTCAATGTGATACACGAGGGAATGCCTCCGGGTTGTGGAAATTGTAACGGAGATCATGACATTCAGAGCTGTTCGTTCAACTTCTCTAGAGAACATGTGGACTCATGCCACAATTTCTATGACAGTGTGCCCCAGAACAACTATTAGAGGAACAGTCAGAATCAGAACAGGGGCTATATGAGGAGAGACCATCCGGGTTTCGCTTGGAGTAATGCTAGTGGTGGTCTAGCCCAACAACAACAACCTCAGTAGAGTCAGAGGCCAAGCTATGGAATCCATCAGCATAATACTCAGCAGGCTCTCCCGGGGACTAATCAATTGCAATTAACAGATGGTGGAAGGCAACCTTGGGAGTTGGCTCTTGAGAAGATGAATGCAGCAGTTGAGAAGTTGGCAATCAATACAGGCACAACCATTGACAAGTTGGCCACTCATACAGGGTTGGCAATTCAGAATCTAGAGACGAAGATTGCTCAGCTCGCAAAGCAACTAAATGAGCGTCTCCCAGGCACTTTCCCAGGTGATACCGAGAACAACCCTAAGAACCAATGCAATGCCATAACAACTAGAAGCGGTAGGGTGTTGGGATCTAGCAGGGGTGCAATTAGTTCTCAGGAAGACAAGGCCCCGGAACAACCACATGTTGAGGAAGAGCAACCTAAGAAAGAGGAGTTGGCAAGTGACAAGGCACCGGAGCAAGGGGGAAGGTTAAAACTTGTAGATGAAGAGTTCCGAAAAAAGAAGTGGGTTGAACCCCAAGACCTTCCACCCTACATGAAGGTACCATATCCTGAAAGATTGAAGCAGCCCCTACAAGATAAGCAATTCAATAAATTCCTTGATGTCTTTCGCAAACTTCAAATTAACATTCCATTTGCGGAAGCCTTGGAACAAATGCCATCTTATGCCCGGTTTATGAAGGAGCTTCTCTCCAAGAAGCGGAGAATAGTGGATGAGGAAACGGTTGCTTTGACCGAGGAGTGTAGTGCCATTATTCAAAGAAAACTACCTCCAAAGTTGAAGGATCCCGGTTCTTTTTCTATACCATGAACCATTGGGGAGATGACTCTAGGAAAGGCATTGTGTGATTTAGGGGCAAGCATCAACTTGATGCCTCTTTCTATGATGAAGAAGCTAGGGATCAAAGAAGTCAAGGATACACGGATGTCACTCCAACTAGCCGATCGCTCTATAAAATATCCTTATGGGGTGGTCGAAGACTTGTTAGTGAAGGTGGACAAGTTCATATTTCCGGCGGACTTTGTAGTGCTTGATATGGATGAAGACGCCGAGATCCCTCTCATATTGGGTAGGCCCTTCTTGGCCACTGGGCGTGCCTTGATAGATGTGCAACAAGGGAAACTCACTCTAAGGGTGCAAGATGAGAAGGTAGTCTTCAATGTCTTTGAAGCAATGAAGCACCCTACTGAGAGGTCGGATGTGTATCGAGTGGATATGGTGGACTCAACTGTCAAGGCAAAGGCAACTAGAGAAGCCCATGGTTCTTCACTTGCACAAGTGTTGGTAAAATCCCATGATGATGATAGTGAGGAAAAAGACCCTTTGGGGGATGAGGTCTATCTTGAGTGGTTAAAGGACAGGGAAGCCTTACCGAGTCTCCCAGAGGATGAAGGTGCAAGGGAAAAGCCCAACAAGGAAGGAATGAAAAAAGCTGTGCGTGAGGAAGTGATTAAACCTTTAGAGGCCGGAATCATCTATCCCATCTCAGATAGTAGTTGGGTTAGTCCAAATCATGTGGTCCCAAAGAAAGGTGGCACGACCGTGGTGGTCAATACAAGCATTAAATCAATCCCAACAAGGACAATCACGGGGTGGAGAGTACGTGCCGATTATAGAAGGCTATTGGACTTAAATGAGTTGTCCGGGAACCGCATGCGAGCATATGAAAGGGCAAGAGCCCACAAAGAGCGGACTAAGGCAAGGCATGGCAAGCAAGATCTTCTTCCGGATTAACCCTTAGGGGTGACTTGAGTCAGGCTCGAGACATTAAACAAGCTCTACTTGGGAGGCAACCCAAGCTAGGTATCTTTTTAGTTTCTGTCATTTTCCCTTATTAAAAAAAAACAAGAAGAAGCTTGATTCACCACATGAATCCACAGTGGCCACGCGAGACAGAAGCCCTGAATCTCAGAGGCTTGCTCACGCTTCTGTCTCGCGTCGCGAGAGCTACTTTAGCCTCGCGATTCTGGGCATCAACATCTGTTGGAATTCCAGATTCGAGCTACTACTCGCCTCGCGATTCTGGAAAGTGTGAAGAACAATTTTTCCAGATTCACCTCGCGAGTGATATCTCGCCCCGCGAATCTGCAATTAAGGTTTTAATTTGCAGGAATTCTTCCGGGAGATATCTTTGGCCCAACAGGGGGTGCCCGAGGGACCAATTGGATGAGGATGCAACCATAGAAGAGCTTTCCGTGGAAGCGCCCACCTACACTACAACTTGATCAGCGAGCACCCTCTCCTTTCCTCACTCTTATTTTATATCTGTGTTCTTTCATTGAGGACAATGTATGCTTTAAGTGTGGGGGAGGGAACCAATTGCTTTGTTTTTGTTTTTGTTTTTGTTTTTGTTTTTGTTTGTCACTCTTGAATAATTTGAGAAGATCAAGAGTTTGTGAGTGTTGTGTGGAAGCTTGTTGGATTTAATTAAATTTGCTGATTGATTGCATGAATTATGTTGCCCATTGATGATTTCCCCCTAGATTCTGAAAATAGAAAAGTTGATCCCCATGTAAAAATTGAAAATTGAACTTTGAGAAACTTTATTGTGATTGCTTGATTTATGACAAGTTTGGGGTGAAGAGGTGCACACACTAGGAATTGTATCTCGGTCAAACAATTTGCAAAAAATGTCCAGGTGAGGAATTTGAGCCTCCAACTTTGTTTTTGATTGTGTGGATCACTTTCATGTTGCACTTTCCCGAATTTGCTTGAATCTCTTCATGGTTTGCATGTTTATGTGTTGCATCAAATGATTTAGGCAATTTTCTTTGAATAGCTACTTGGCCTAAAAAGAACCTTCCCTAATGCATGTTCCCTAGTTAGCCCCGTTGAGCCTAATTAGCCTATTGTTTCTTGATGACCCCATATTATAAGCCAAAACCTGGAAAAATCATGTTAACCCAATCTTAGGATTAGGAGAGCATGGAAACTTAGCAAGAGAAGGGTTGTAAGAAACTAAGTTTGGGGTGGCTACAAGGTTTGATATGTCATTATGGGTTGAGAAAAAGAAAAAAAATATAAAGGTTGGAACCCAAGGCAACAAGAAAAGAAAAAAAAAATTACCAAAAGAAAAGGGGCAAAACAAAAAGCTTAGTAAGGAAAAGGTTGTAGTCACCCGAGGAAAATGGAAAAAGAATTTGAGTGGAAGATGTGTCAAAATGCTCATGCTCTCTTAGTTCCTAGGGACTTAAGCCTAGTATCCTTGAATATCCTACCCTTAGCCAGGCCCCATTACAACCTTTAAAAGACCTTTTGATGTTGCATGCATGTTTTCGTGGGAACTATTTTTGAGATGAAAATCAAATTCATGGGAAGTTCTCTTGATATATGAAATTGAGTGAAAAGTTGATAGCCTAGACGAATTTAAGCGAATGAGTGAAATTTTACATGCCCTTGTGAGGAAGGCAATTGTTTGAAATTGGTGATCTCCCTTTTGTGTATAACTTGGATCCTCAACTTAGATTAATGATTGCATGAATGATGAAGTTCTCAATTGTTTGAAGTAAATGAATGTGGGGATTACATTGATACAAGGGGGAAATCATTGAAGAAAAATTGTTGTGTTTAATTGCATGAAATTTGTGCGAAATTGATTGAACCCTTTAAGCTTGCCAAGTCTTGAGTCTTTTTGAGTTTTAGCTTGCTTGGGGACAAGCAAGGTTTAATTTTGGGGTGTTTTGATAAGCCTCTGGCTTATCTAGTTTTATAACTAGATAGACTGTGGTTTATGTGCTAATTATTCGAGTTCAATCTCGTTTTCGCCCAAATTTGGATTGAATTGTCCTCAAGCAACATTTTGAGTCTTTTGAGTAGTTTTAGGATATTTTAATTAATTTTGAGTCAAATAAAGCATTTACTGCTATTGTATAGTTTCAGGTTAAGGGGAAGCACTTCGAGTCAAGAAAACAGTGGAAATTGCCATTCTGGAGACACTCGCCACGCGAGACTCTGCTCGCCTCGCGAACCTGAAGACCAGCTTAGCAGCAACAGTCATCCTTTCTGTCTCGCCTCGCGAGAGGCTGCTCGCCTCGCGAATCCTGAAGACCCTAGAGGACAGAGACCATCACGGCCTAGCCGTGATGAAGGTCACGGCTGTGACAGACTAGAGTTTGAAGTCTCGCCTCGCGAACATCATCTCGCCTCGCGAAAGTCCAATTTTGAAAGCGCGCCATTTTTAATATTCGCGTCGCGAGAGGCTACTCGCCTCACAAGCGCGCGTAGAATCTGAACTCTATATATTGCTGTTTTAGGGCAGAAACGGGGCTCTTGGTCCTCCACTTGTTTTGTAGCGTTTTGTGACGAATCCTTGTGTTTCTGGAGCTGCGTCTCCCTCTGTTATTTTATTATTTTACAATATTATGGCCGATTGTTTGTGTGTTGTTACGAGCATGAGGAACTAATCCCCTCGTCTAAGGGATCAATGAAACCACCCATGGTGGTGTAGTGTTCGATGTGATGTCTGTTTCTCTCCCTTTTCTCAATTAATGTTTTCCAATTCTGAATTTGTTGTGTTGATCATATGCATGCGTGATTGACTAGTTAAACGTGTTGAGGCTTAGGAGGCAATTCGCGTTTTAGAACTTGAATTGGGAACATTGATCGAATATTGCACGAGAGTGAATAAGAGATCGGTGCAACCTTATAGGAACCAGATTTAATAGAGTTTGATGATTGGGTTATGAGACCTAGTAACTAATTAACTCAATCGTTGAATACGTCCTATTGAGCACGACAGGAGAATTTGGGGGTCCTGGTTGACATTGTAATTGAACCTAGGGAGTGGATCATCATCACTTGGGTACTATGCATGATTGGGTAGGTGAATTTGTGACCTTAGATGTTTTAAATTCTAGATTTTCATACTTATTCTCTAATAGATTTGTTAATTTAGATTGCAATCCTATTTTATCTCTCCTTAACCACTTGCCTTGCTTGATCAAACGTTTCGAACTTCTTGAAATTTGGTAGAATTGGTAGCCCAATCCTTGTGTTCGACCTCGGTAATTACTTACCGTGTTTTATTACTTGCGACGACCCGGTACACTTGCCGGTGACTCAACACTTACCCGAGGGATTTTTCCCAATAACTATTTGTGATTAGTGTGTGGTCTGTATAATTTAATGGTGGTTGTGGTGTTTTGTTTATGGTTGTGGTGCTTGATTAAAGTTGTGATATTTATCTGTGTTTGTTTATCTGCATTTAATTAGTTATTGCAATTATATATTATGGTGTTGTGACGCATGATCTGCCTGGGAATATTACTATGATGTTGTTGTTGATTGTTGTTTGAGAAGCCTGACAGTGGTCAGTGTCCAATCAATTAACCAGATAAAAGCTTTAAGAAGCATTATAAATTATATTCAATGTTGGAATATAAAATTGATGAAACATTTTATTTGGAAAAATAAGGAATATTTGAAAATATTATTATTTTAATGATTTATTAGTGTAAAATTAATTTATGAGTCACGATGAGGACGTAACCGTGAAATTATTTTTGTACTGCTAATTTTTAAGTAATAAATTCCGTAATATTATAAAAAGTTATTTTATGAAATTAATCTTCGAAAATAACTTAATTATGATTTTATAAAATTTATTTAAGTGGAAAAAGCTATGATTTGGCTTAAATGACTTTAAAAATGTTTAACGACGGCAATTTGGAAAAGTATCGACTGCAAGTGTTTCTAAAATGGCAGTATGTGTTTTAAACTAAGTTTGAGCCTCAAGTGACTCTCTTTTTGAAACATGAAGTTTTCAGAAAAGATTTTAGTAAGTGATGATTTTAAGAAAGAATTTCCCATTTGAAATGATTTTCCAAAATCAAGTTTTACACAAATAGTGTAGACAGTGATTTTGAACTTAGTATCCGAGACGTCGGAGTACTAGTGTTCTTGCAGTGTCCTATGGACTTCGTGTCCTATTTCGGTGTAATTAATGTTATTCAAAGTGAATATTGTTTTCTATTACCAAGAACCTAAGCCTGATGCATCGGTCTAGGGGTTTCGTGAATGAGCACTCGGACTTGAGGTCCTGTGTTATTAATGAAAGTTTTAAGATGTTTAAAACTATGGCTGGTCGTAAGCTTTTGAGCTTCGACAAGGAAAGATTGAACACCAAGAAAAATGACTAGAACAAAATGATTTACATGCATGTTAGGCAGACGTGCCTATTTGTAAATCATAATATCATGGTGATATTCATGAATCGACGTATCATTGTGCCCTAGTTGGACAATGAAAATCCATATTCGGTGATCACTGCTCCTTAAATTGGACAGTGTGCTGTGGTATCCATATTCGGTGATCATTGTGCCTTGTATTGGATAGTGTGCTATGGGTTTGGCTTCGTGCCTTTGCCTGCGTGGCTATTGAGCTTGATCAACTCACCTCGAGGTTGGGATATCTCATGAGATTAGGTATGAATTTAGATTACGAATATGAAGTGTTCATGCATAGTTTCCAAATGATGATGTTTGGGGTATGAAACCCAGAGATAAACTATTTGCCTTATTATGAATGCTTATGTTTTATGAAAATGTATATGTGTATGTTTTCTTTTATCTCTCGCATGTAGTTATTGTGTTAAATCCATATATTGGCGTCTCACCCTTACAAAAATATCAGGTTCTTCTGGTAATTACCGTTGTATCTTGGGATACTAGTACAGATGAAGCAGAGGAGTTCTTTAAGTCACTTGCGGACTTAGATTCTAGATGCTTGAAGAAGTATTCGTTAGTAGGAATGACCACGAGGGTATTTCCAATAATGTCTTGTAGAGCGACCAGCTTAGGAGTCTTGTTTTGGGTTTTATGTTGAAAAGGTCATTAACTGTGATATTGTAATATTGTCTTTGTTTTAAGTTTCTCTTTTTGGAAATTGAGACCTTTTGAAAATAAAAACGGTATGCTGTGGTAACTTCTTTTAGAATATGACTTTACTATTTATTGTATGTATTAAGGTGTTCTAGAGTTATTCACGGAAGAAAATTTTTATACCCGGGTTTTTTTGACCTCAAATAAATAAATTTTTCGAAAGCAACCGGCGAATTAAAGTTTTATTTTCCGCAACGAGGTAACCATGTGTTGACCCAAAGGGGTGTTACACTTGGACTTTGATGGACTTCTTCAATCCCATTGCGCAAGCCCAAGGCTTTCTTTTCTTGCTCATAAATTCAAGAAGCCACTTGAAGACTCTAGTTCATTCTCTTATCTTCAACCATCTTCCACTTTGTTCTTATTTTCTCTTAACACAAAAGCTTGAGTTTGTGAAGCAACTAGGTGATTCTTGCATTTTTCTTCAATTCCAAGAGGTAATCCATGATCCTCGTCATCATTTAACTATATGCTCTTCAATTCATTTCATGATTAGAAGCTTTAATCATCATTTTCTATTCATGTGTTCTTAACTTTGAAAATCCATATAAAATCATAGAAAAATCCTATGAGTATGAATTCAATTTCTATGTTCTTGTTATCATCCTTATATTCATAATCCAAGAGTATGGCTTGAACCAAAATTTCCTCCCTATTAATCCTTATGAGGCCGTACCCTATTTTGTGGGTGTATGAATTTTTGTTTATATTTTTTTTAGAAAGTGATCTTGTATATCATCTTTCTAATATGTATCTATGTTGAATCCAAGTTCTTGTATCAAACTAAAATCTCTTGTCTTATTTTTGTATCTTGACCGAAACTATGTTTTGAGGAACTTGGAAGTTTTTGATTCAATCTTTGTTGTTAAGTCACAAATCTATTGTCTTAAGTATTAAGGATCATTAATCCAAAGACTTAAACAATTTTTGAATTTTTTAACCATGAAATATGCACATGGCCGTGACCTATATGTGGTATATAGGGTGATTTTATTTGCTTGATAGTAATTGTTTGGTTGTGGTTGTTGAAGGTTGAGTGAATTTGTTATCGTACGCGAAACCGAGTTGTCAGCGGAATTGTATTCGGAAGAAAAATCTTCGAAAGGTAAGAGGGGATTGCCTGAGGGATTTTTCTGATGGCTACGTGCTATCAAGTTTTTGGTTGTAATATTTATCTGTGGTTGTGGTGCTTGTTTGATTGGGTTGATGTTCTATTTATCTCTGTTTGTTAATTTATCTGCATTTAATTATTTATTTGCAGTTATATGTTATAGCGTTTTGGATGCATGATCTGCCTGGGATAATTACTATAATATTGTTGTTGATTGTTGTTTGAGAAGCCTGACAGTAGTTAGTGCACAATCAATTAACCAGATAAAAGCTTTAAGAAGCTTTATAAATTGTATTCAATGTTTAATAGAGAAATATTGGAATATAATATTAATGGAAAATTTTAGTTGGGAAAAATAAGCAATGTTGGAAAATATCATTATTTTAATGATTTATCGGTGTAAGAGTGAACTATGAGTCACAGTGAGGGCGTAACCGTGAAATTATTTTTGTACTGTTAATTTTTACGTAAGAAATTCCGTAATATTATAAAAGTTATTTTATGAAATTAATCTTCGAAAATAACTTAATTATTATTTTAGAAAATTATTTAAGTGGAAAAGGTCAAGAATTAACTACTTAAATGACTTTAAAAATGTTAGACGACAGTAATTTGGAAAAGTATCGATGGCAAGTAATTCTAAAGCGGCAGTTCGTATTTTAAACCAAGATTGAGCCTCAAGTGACTCTCTTTTTGAAAAATAAAGTTTTCAGAATGGATTTTTAGTAACTGATGATTTTATGAAAGAATTTTTCATTTGAAATGATTTTCCGAAATCAAGTTTTACTCAACGGTGTTAAAGGTGTTATTGAACTTAATAACCGAGACGTCGGGGTACTAACATTCTTACGGTGTTATGGACGTGGTGTCCTTTGGACTTGATGTCCTATAGACGTAGTGTCTACTTTACTGTGTATTAAAGGTGTTAAAACATTTATGATGTTTTCTATTACCACGCCTAAGACTGGTGCATCGGTCCAGGGGTTTCCTGATTGAGCACTTGGACTTTGAGGTCCTTTGTTAATGATGAAAGTTTTAAGATGTTTAAAACTATGTTTAGTTGTAAGCTTTTGAGCTTCGGTAAGGAAATATTGAACACAACGAACAATGACAAGAACAAAGTGTTTTGCATGCATTTGGCAGACGTGCCCACGGTGTTATGTGTGATTACCTTGCGGAGTCAGGAATTTCATGCTACGATTTCTTCATTGTGCCCTGGTTGGACAATGAAACCCCATTTACGGTTTTATCTCTGTGTCTCGGTTTTGGACAGTGTGCAATGGGTATTATGGTTTGCCTTGTTTGGCAATTGAGCTTGATCAACTCACCACGGTTGGGATATCTCATGAGATTAAGTACGAATTTAGATGAGGTATATGAAGTGTTCATGCATAGTTTTTCAAATGATGATGTTTGGGGTGTGAAACCCATTGATAAACTATTTACTTTGATATGAATACTTATTTTGTCATAAACATGTATATGTTTTCTTTTGTGTCGTGCATGTGGTCGTCACGATAAATCCATATATTGGTTTCTCACTCTTGCATGTTTTATTGTTGGTTCCTCTAATTGTGCATATTTATATCTGAGATTAGATGGACCCGGATTTACTTCTGGCACATTCGATGCTACGTTTGATAACGTTTGATCACGCACATCATGGTGGTGCTTGGGAGATTAACCCAGGGGCGCAAAGCGCCGCCTATTTTGGCCCTAGTCGAGAGGTTGTCGGCACAGTAGCTGCGGGGCCACAGCAGAGGACGCATGTCGTGGAGACTGTCGAGGTATCTCTACCTCCAGTTTGGCTATATCTATAGTTTTTGGCTGAGCATGGGATGCTCGATGTTCCACCTCAGCCGATTCAGCCTCTTCAGGTAGCAGTACCAGCAGCACCTCCTGTCGAGGTGGTTTTGGATGAGATTGAGGAGGACCCAGACAAGTACATAGAGGACGATCTTGAGTTACACCCTCCTGTTGATGATGATGACGATTCTCCCGACGAGGGAGCGGGATCAGCGGTGTCTTCACCGGACACTCCTACTCTAGGTGGGGGTGATCATCATGATCTCCATAACGGTTTTCATTACCTTGACCAGCTATAGGTATAGTTTCTTTTGGGGCAGCGATTTCATCAGTTTTGATCTGGCTACTGAGAGCCATGAGTTTTTGTATGGTTCTAGACTATTCGCTACGTTATATGTATATATGTCTTTATTTTCCTTACTTAGTTTTGTGGAGAATGGCCTACTTGTATGATGGCCCTTTTGTGATCTCCTAGTATTGATATAGTGTGTATTAACTGATGATGCATATATGTATGCCTATACGTTTGATTATATTCAACGATGTTTTAAAAAAAATTGCCACCATTTCCGCGATAAGATGTTTAACTAAACGTTTATTTTTCCGAAAGTAACCAGCGAATTATAATTTTATTTTCCGCTTTTTGGGTAACTATGATGTCCCAAGAAGGGGTGTCGCATTTGGCGGTGAAGGTGAGCGGAGTCGCATGGCGAAGGTGCGCAGAAAGGGACTGAATCTGGGTCTGTGGGACAGCAACGACGATGAAATTAGATTCAAGTCTTAGATGATTTATAAGAGATGAAATCTCTTATTCACAAATAGCTCAATTAAAAAGATGCACGAAGAAAATCATTTTTTCATAAACTGCATTAAAAGGAATAAATTTTTTGTTAATGAAAAGGATTTTTGGAAATAAGATTACAGAAGCGCTCGTCCAACACTGGAATAATATAAGCGCTCGTCCAACACTAAAGATGGCGTCCAACAAGCGACAGAAGCGCACGTCTACTGAAGTGACATAAGCGCTCGTCCACTATAATGACACAAGCGCTCGTCCACTAAGTAACAGAAGCGCTCGTCCAACAAGTGACAGAAGCGCACGTCCACTGAAGTGACATAAGCGCTCGTCCACTAAGGTGACAGAAGTGCTCGTCCACAGAAGTCTTTGGACTTGCTAAGATCTTAATGAGAAGATCCATCTGCTGACGTGGCAATATGGAGCTCGTCTACTAGCCTGTCCGAATGTAAAATCTTAATGGCTAGATGGCCGTGGTTATTTTCAAGATGGACGACAAATTCTAATAGAACTATCAGAATCTTATTTCAAGAACCAGAATCAAGAAAACAGATTCTGTTAAATCAGATCCAAATCTGTTTTGATTGATCCCAACGACTATAACTTGTTTTCTATATAAAGAGGGATCAAATGAACACTTTCGATATCATATATCGAAAGGAACACTTTCGATAGCAACTCCCAACACAGTTGAGGTATGCATTCTTGAGTGAAGAGGGACATCATCCGATCATCATTAGCAATGCTTTGAAAAAGGATGAAGAAGAAAAACTCTTGAGAGTTCTTAGGGAACACAAATCCGCCATTGGGTGGAAGATTTCAGATTTAAAAGGTATAAGTCCTTCCTTATGCATGCACAAAATCTTGATGGAGGGTGATTATAGACCGGTGGTCCAACCACAAAGACGGTTAAATCCCATCATGAAGGAAGCGGTGCGTAACGAGGTGATTAAGCTTTTGGATGCCGAAATCATCTATCTGTTAGACTCAATGACTGGGAGATTTTGATATATGACAAATACAACTTAATGTGTATGCAAGTGTTTAGTGTCAAATTGTAAAGACAGGTATCAAGCAATATTCAACAAGTTCAGTGGGCAATCAAAGGAGAATATTCAAGGAGAATTGGAGGAATCAAAGAGCAAGGACGAAGATCAAGGAATCATCAAGACAAGAGCTTAAACGAAGAAATCAGTGTCAAGTCTTAGATGATTTGTAAGAGATGAAATCTCTTATTCACAAATAGCTCAATTAAGAAAGATGCATGAAGAAAATCATTTTTCATAAACAGCATTCAAAGGAATAAATTTTTTGTTAATGAAAATGATTTTTGGAAATAAGATTTCAGAAGCGCTCGTCCAACACTGGAATAATATAAGCGCTCGTCCAACACTAAAGCTGGCGTCCAACAAGCGACAGAAGCGCATGTCTACTAAAGTGACACAAGCGCTCGTCCACTATAGTGACACAAGCGCTCGTCCACTAAGTAACAGAAGCGCTCGTCCAACAAGTGACAGAAGCGCACGTCCACTGAAGTGACACAAGCGCTCGTCCACTGTAGTGACACAAGCGTTCGTCCACTAAGGTGACATAAGCGCTTATCCACACAAGTCTTTGGACTTGCTAAGATTTTAATGAGAAGATCTGTCTGCTGACGTGGCAATATGGAGCTCGTCTACTAGCCCGTCTGAATGTAAAATCTTAATGGCTAGATGGACGCGGTTATTTTCAAGATGGACGATGAATTCTAATAGAACTATCAGAATCTTATTTCAAGAACCAGAATCAAGAAAACGGATTCTGTTAAATCAGTTCCAAATCTGTTTTGATTGATCCCAACGACTATAACTTGTTTTCTATATAAAGAGGGATCAAAGGAACACTTTCGATATCATATATTGAAAGGAACACTTTCGATAGCAACTCCCAACACACTTGAGGTATGCATTCTTGAGTGAAGAGGGACATCATCCGGTCATCATTAGCAATGCTTTGAAAAAAGATGAAGAAGAAAAACTCTTAAGAGTTATTAGGGAACACAAATCCGCCATTGGGTGGAAGATTTCAGATTTAAAAGGTATAAGCCCTTCCTTATGCATGCACAAAATCTTGATGGAGGGTGATTATAGACCGGTGGTCCAACCACAAAGACGGTTAAATCCCATCATGAAGGAAGCGGTGCGTAACGAGGTGATTAAGCTTTTGGATGCCGAAATCATCTATCTGTTAGACTCAATGACTGAGAGATTTTGATATATGACAAATACAACTTAATGTGTATGCAAGTGTTTAGTGTCAAATTGTAAAGACAGGTATCAAGCAATATTCAACAAGTTCAGTGGGCAATCAAAGGAGAATATTCAAGGAAGAACTTGGAGGAATCAAAGAGCAAGGACGAAGATCAAGGAATCATCAAGACAAAAGCTTAAACGAAGAAATTAGTGTCAAGTCTTAGATGATTTGTAAGAGATGAAATCTCTTATTCACAAATAGCTCAATTAAGAAAGATGCATGAAGAAAATCATTTTTCATAAACAGCATTCAAAGGAATAAGTTTTTTGTTAATGAAAATGATTTTTGGAAATAAGATTTCAGAAGCGCTCATCCAACACTGGAATAATATAAGCGCTCGTCCAACACTAAAGCTGGCGTCCAACAAGCGACAGAAGCGCATGTCTACTAAAGTGACACAAGCGCTCGTCCACTATAGTGACACAAGCGCTCCTCCACTAAGTAACAGAAGCACTCGTCCAACAAGTGACAGAAGCGCACGTCCACTGAAGTGACACAAGCTCTTGTCCACTGTAGTGACACAAGCGTTCGTCCATTAAGGTGACAGAAGCGCTCGTCCACACAAGTCTTTGGACTTGCTAAGATCTTAATGAGAAGATTCGTTTGCTGACGTGGCAATATGGAGCTCGTCTACTAGCCCGTCCGAATGTAAAATCTTAATGGCTAGATGGATGCAGTTATTTTCATGATGGACGATGAATTCTAATAGAACTATCAGAATCTTATTTCAAGAACCAGAATCAAGAAAATAGATTCTGTTAAATCAGATCCAAATCTGTTTTGATTGATCCCAACGACTATAACTTGTTTTCTATATAAAGAGGGATCAAAGGAACACTTTCGATATCATATGTCATAACAACAGAATTATAACGATACACATATCATTCATCATCTTCATTGAGCTTACTGTGAAAAGAGTGTTTCAATACTCATAAGTGCTTCAATTTTTTTATCTGACTATTGAGAGGTAGGAATCAACTTTTTACTTTTCGATTGTAAAGAGAGAGGGAGTCTTTCTGAGTGATTAGGGTAAGGTATCCCTAAGGAAGAACATTGAGGCTCTTCACAAGAGTGTGGTATCTCGAGGTGAAGGAGTGCTCTGTGGTGTAAAGGTTTTTCAAGCTACCTGGCAAAGTTTATGTGTTAGTGTGTGAAATCCCACAGGTGGAGTGGAGACTGGATGTAGGTCACGGTGGATGTGACTGAACCAGGATAAATCTGGTTGTGTAGTATCTCTAAACTCAAACTCCTTTACTTTCTGTTTATGATTCAAGAACCTAAAACTTTGAAGTTTAAAGTTCAATATAATTTATGTTCTTGATCTGTATAAACTGTATTTTGTTATTACTGAGTTATTGAACATGAACCTATTCATTATTAATTCTTATCCACATCACCTTCTATTCAAGATTTTGTAAAAACCCTTCGTCGATTTTATTAAAAATTCTAAGAACACAAATCCGCAACTCTGATTTATAAAGCTTTGTCAAAAGTTTTAAGAGGGAAATATTTTCTTTGAAAACTCAATTCACCCCCCCCCCCCCCCCCCTCTTGAGTCGTTGAAGCCAAAACAACACTATCCAATCTCGGATAGCAAATGGGTTAGTCCAATTCATGTGGTCCCGAATAAAGGTGGAACAACCGTGGTGGTCAATGAGAATAATGAAATGATCCCAACAAACCGTCATGGGGTGGAGAGTTTGCATTGAATATAGAAATCTAAGTGATGCAACACGGAAAGATCACTTCCCTCTTCCATTCATAGATCAAATGATTGAAAGGTTGGCCGGTTACAACCAAATTATGGTGGATTCTCAAGACCAAGAGAAGACGGCCTTCACATGTCCATATGGAGTTTTTGCTTATAGGAGGGTGCCCTTTGGATTATGCAATGCTCCCGCTACTTTCCAAAGGTGTATGCTTTCCATCTTCTCGGACATGGTGGAGAAATTCATTGAAGTATTCATGGACGGCATCTCGGTCATTGGGACCTCTTTTGATAATTCCTTGAAGAACTTGGCTTTGGTGCTTGAGAGATGCCAAAAAACCAACCTAGTGCTCAATTGGGAAAAATGTCATTTCATGGTCAAGGAAGGTATAGTTTTGGCACACAAAATCTCCCAGAGGGGGATTGAGGTTGATAGAGCCAAGATTAAGTTGATTGAAAATCTACCCCCACCAACCAATGTGAAGGGGGTGAGGAGTTTCTTGGGACATGCCGGTTTCTATCGAAGGTTCATTAAAGACTTCTCCAAGATAACAAAGCCGCTATGTGACCTTCTTGTGAATATCCTTTTATTTTAATGTTTCTTGTTTAAATTCGTTCAATACTTTGAAAAAGATGCTTGTCACCACACCCATAATCACTACACCTAATTGGAATTTACCTTTTCAAATCATGTGTGATGCAAGTGATTATGCGGTGGGGGCGGTTTTGTGCCAAAGGATGGAAAAGTTAGCTCATGTGATTTACTATGCAAGTAAAGTTTTAAATGAGGCACAAGCTAACTATTCCACCACCAAAAAGAACTCCTAGTTGTGGTTTTTGCTTTGGACAAATTTAGATCTTATGTTGTACGGTCTGAAATTATTATTTTCACCGATCATACGGCCATTTTACACTTGATGACAAAATAAGAGGTGAAACCTAGATTAATTCGGTGGATTCTTCTTTTGCAGGAGTTTGATCTTGAGATTAGGGATTGGAAAGGGTCAGAAAATGGTGTGGCGGACCATTTGTCAAGGTTGGTTAATCCCGACACCGAGGAGAAATTGCTAGACATCAAGGAAGAATTTCCTGATGAGAAACTATTTGCAATTTTTGAAAACATTTATCCTTGGTTCGTGGATATGGCCAACTTCAAGTCTTCGAATGTGGTGCCGCAAGGTTGGACTATGCAACACAAAGAAATTCTTCTCGGAAGCAAAATACTATGTCTGGGAAGACCCTTATCTTTTCAAACAATGTTCGGATGGGATCCTGAGAAGGTGCATTCCTTATGACCAAATTGGAAAGGTGTTGTGGCATTGCCATAGCTCGGATTATGGTGGGCACTTTGGGGAAAAGAAGACCACGGAAAAAGTTCTCCAAACCGGGTTTTATTGGCCAATACTCTTCAAGGATGCACAAACTTTTGTTGAGAATTGTGATCGTTACCAAAGAATTGGAAACATATCTAGGCGGCATGAACTTCCTCTTAATTGCATGCTTGAAGTAGAACTGTTTGATGTTTGGGGGATAGACTTCATGGGACCATTCCCACCCTCCTTCTCCTACCAATACATTTTGGTAGCGGTAGATTATGTGTCAAAATGGGTGGAGGCAATTCCAACAACAACGGATGATGTGCGGGTAGTCATGGAATTCTTGAGGCGCAATATCTTCACAAGGTTTGGGGTCCCTAGAGTCTTGATTAGTGATGGTGGATCCCATTTTTGAAACAAACAATTGAACAAACTACTTTAAAGATATGGGGTCAATCATAGAGTTTCAACATCCTACCATCCATAAACCAATGGGCAAACAGAAATATCCAACTGTGAGTTGAAGCGCATTCTTGAGAAAACTGTTAACTCCTCACGGAAGGATTGGTCAAAAAGGTTAGATGATGCTTTGTAGGCTTATAGGACCGCCTTCAAGACTCCGATTGAAAGGTCTCCTTACAACTTGGTGTTTGGGAAGGCGTGTCATTTGCCGGTGGAATTGGAACAAAAGTCTTATTGAGCAATCAAAGGGCTCAATTATGAATTGAAGAAGGCCGGTGAGAAGAGGCTCCTTGACTTGAATGAATTGTCTGAGATCCGCATGCAAGCATATGAGAATGCAAGAACCTACAAAGAGCGGACAAAGGAATGGCACGACAAGCATATCTTGCCTAGGAAGTTTGAACCGGGACAATTAGTGCTCCTATACAACTCAAGGTTAAGACTCTTCCCGGGAAAACTTAAATCAAGGTGGTCTGGACCCTTCAAGGTCTTCAAGGTATTTCCATATGGAGCGGTAGAGCTAGAGCTAGAGCGGACTAGAGGAATATTTAAAGTAAATGGGCATAGACTCAAGCATTACCGTGGAGAACCACTTTCAACCATTAAACAAGTTATCTTGTTGAATTAGCCCTTAGGGGGACCATTTTCGTCAGGCTCGAGACGTTAAACAAGCGCTACTTGGGAGGCAACCCAAGCTAGATATCCTTTTTATGCATTTATAGAGTCTTAAAAATAATAAAAAGTGTCTGCATATAGGGTCCTTAGTTGAAAAAATTGCATTTAGGAAGCATGTAGGACTTAGTTGCATTTAGTAATTAAGGGTGCAAGATGTGTCTCTGGCTCGCCCCGCGAGCAGAGATTCGCCCCGCGAGCCAGAGGGATGTCAAAATCCATGTCTTTGGCTCGCCTCGTGAACTAGACCTCGCCTTGCTAGACCTGGAACCTCAAGAAATGCACTATACGTAGGCTCGCCTCGCGAACTAGCATTCGCTCCGTGAGCCTGGAAGAAATAATTTCAGGAATAAAGTCATCTTTCTGCCTCGCGTCGCGAGTAACTGCTCGCCTCGCGAATCTGGGCAAAGATGAACCCAAATTCGCCCCGCGAGACTCTGATCGCCTCTCGAATCTGGGAAGATGAAAAGGTGGAAAATCTTCGGTTCACCTCGTGAACCCTGACTCGCACTGCAAGTCCTGAAGTTAGGGTTTCCAAAATTGGGAAATTTTAAGTTTTGCCCCGCGAAGCCTTGTTCGACTCATGAGCGAGAAGAATAGAACTAGCCCCGCGAGCAGTTCTTGGCTCACTTGGGCAAAAATTTTAAAAACTCCTTCTTCTTCTCTCTCGTGTGTGTGAACTACAGGGGCAAGGAAACACAACCTTCTTCAATTCTTTCATCACTTCCACACTTAATCATCAAGGTTTGTGGTTTTAAATTTATATTCTTTATCAAGAGCATAGGTTTTTGTTCAATCTCTCCCTATCTCTATGTGAAAATTTTTGAAAACCAAAGGGAGAGTATTGACATGAACAAAACATGTTTGAATGATCATGAATCTGTCATGATATCATAATTCTATCAATGTGATGAATTCATAATTTGCTTGATTGAAAGATGAATGAACATGTGAGTGATATGAGGCATGATTGAGACTAAATGTTGATTGATAATTTAACTGCCCTTATATGAATGATGTGTTGTTATAAAACCTAAGTTTGGGGTACAGGTGATTAGAGATGGTGAATGACTAAGTTGGGTTTTGGGTAGAATTTCTGAAAATTGTAGAACGAATTTTTGTGTTCTAATTGCTGATTGGACTGCCTATGATATAGCTGTGATAGTGTAGGATATAACTCTGAATTCTGCACTTTAATTATGTTATGAACTGTAGGTGACTGCTAACATGAGGGAGGAAATAAATCCCTCACTAGTGAGGGAGAAAAATTAACCATTAGATATATTAATTAAATAAGCAAGTGACTGAGATGGATTCTAGGTGACCTGCTGTTCCAGTTCCATCCAAAATTTTCAAAAAGACCAACATTTTCTGCAAAAGTTGCACAACGTGTTCACCCGTATTCCATCCCTCACTACCATTCCACTAGCCACCACCACCTCATCCCAAACCTTTAGATCTGTCCGAGTACAAAAAAAAGTTGGTACAAAGAAATTGCATCCCTCTAATCGACCATTCTCACTTTCCTGACTGATGTCAGTCCGGCAAGTATACTGGATTCATCGTCAAGTAATAAAAAGATCGATCCCACAGAGACCGTGATCTCAAATAACAATTAATTATTAAATCAATTAAACTGGACTATATAAAAAGGATTTGGAAAAGATTTGATTTTTGTAATAAGAATTAACTAGAAAATCAGATATTTAAGAACGCAATCAATTAAAATAGGAAAGTAAATCAATTAGGGGTTTTTCAAATCAAAAGAGATTCCTAGGATTTGGGTTACCAACAAGATTGTTCATGTTACCAAATTGACTACCCCTTGTTAATTATCAAAGTTGCTTTGAAGGCGAATTTATCCTCAATAAGTTAATGCTCCCTCTCGGGTTACAAGAATCGTGCCCAATTAAACCAACCCCTAATCTCGTGGTTATTGAATTTAAATTGAACCCTTTAAGCTTTGTGATAATTCGTGAACCCTCGAAGGACCGCTTCTAACTCTCGTGATTTAAGTCCTAAGTTTGATTCCTATAGATCCGATACCTAAGTTCACCGCTAGGTTCCTCCTTAGAGTATCTACGACAAGCAAATAAGTGGCCACCGAATTTATGAGTAATTAAAGCAATAGGAATCAAATCAAAAGCAAAATTGAAATTAATAAGAGACCAAACGTCAATTCGTCACCATAAACAAATCTTGGGTGTAGCCCCAATTCCTAGAAATAAGACTACTACTCGAGCATTGCCATGTTCATAGCAAGCTTGATTAACAAAACCATAAAAGAAAACCTAAGAGAAGAGAAGAAGAAGAAGAAGAAGAAGAAGAAGAAGAAGAAGAAGAAATCCTAATTTTGCCTAAGGTAGCAGCCTAAAAAAAGTCCCCTATTTTCAAGTCTCTAGGTCCTATTTATAAGGTAGGGTAACTTGCATCCCAAGCAAATACAAAAATCAGATCAAATCAGTGTCTAAAGATCCAGATATTGCGCGTCACGGCCGTGATGCCTGTCACGGCTAGGCCGTGATGGATTCTGACTTGGAGGTTGCTTCACTGGTTGGTCTGTCACAGCCGTGACCACCATCACAACCTAGCCGTGATCTATTCTGCCTGTGAGGATCTGGTTCAGTTGACATGTCACGACCGTGATGGTCATCACGGCCTGGCCGTGACCAGTTCTGACTTTTTCATTCTTTCTTTTCAGCTCCACTCGGTCATGGCCGTGATGGCTATCACGGCTAGGCCGTGATGGCCTCTGTTTGACTCAGTTTTCTTGCTTTTCAAGCTCCATCTTCATGCAAGCTCCATCATGGTTGATCTTGAACATTTTAATCTTCAATTCCTGCACAACAACACCACAAAACCGCCTTACCCGTTCCAAGGTAAAAACTAAGAAAGAATCAAATTAAATATGCCTAAACTATATGAAAATGCATGTAAAATGTCAAGGAAATATGAGGTGAAATCACACTCATCACTAACCCAAACCGGATCTGCTCCAATTCACACACGAAACCAAAAAACAAAAAGAAAAACTCGTTAAAACCCACATATGAAAACATCAACTGATCTTGAATGTTGGGTTTGTCTGCACCTCAAGTGTTGAAGTGAAAGTTTGATTTGATTTTGTTTCTTTTTCTTTTATTTTTTTTTTTGTAAAATTTATTCTAGTCGATTAAATTGATGAAAAAAGTGAAAAATCTGGAATTGAAATATTGGGTCTATCTGGAAAAAAATTTGGAATTGAAATCTTGGGGCCTATATAAAAATCTGGAATTGAAAAGTAGTCATCCACTAATAATCTAAAACATTATCTATAGAGTTGAATGGACAACGTTGGGTTCAACAAAAGGATGGGAGTAATGCCGAGACGAAGGGAGAGTGCTGAGAGGGCGGTGGCTGGTGGGTGGGATGCGTATGGATAAAGTTGTCATTTACTTTTTTCTACTTTTTTTAACCACCAAATCTAACCATTGATTATTTTTAATATTATATCTAATGTCTGAAAATAGTGATACATCCATGTACCATATTTCCTAGTGCTTTATGCTGGAATCCAGTTGACCACCAAAATTACCTGTGATATCAGGTCAATTTGCTCCCTCATGGGTGAGGGACTTACTTCCTCCCTCACCTTAGAAGCCACCTGAACTGTATTGGGAAATTTTCTAGTTTTCAGGTTGTGGCTCCCCCAAAATTTTTGGAGAAACAGCCGATTAAGCACAAGAAGCGCCAGTCAGCTCAGGATGATGAGCAGTTGTTCTCTGAGGGACCAGGTTCCTCTTCCAGGGCTGCTCCATCTTCCCCCATCTTCCGATCTCCTCTTCATGAGGATCATTGGGATTTGGTGCGGAAGAAGGAGATTGTCCTAGAAAGGAGGGTGGTCCTTGTAGGAACACCTACTCCACCATCTCTGAGCAAATAGTCCGGAGGGGTTGGGGTATGTTGGCTAACCTTCCTCGACAAGTTGATGTTAAACTCGTCTAGGAATTTTATACCAATGCCCTTAACCCCGACATCACTAATCCGGGGTGTATTTCTATGGTCAGGGGTGTGGACATAGCGTTCACGACTGAGGATATTAAAAGCTGTTTGGGTGGGCCAATTTTGGAGACATGCTGCAGGCCAAGGGCCCAATGGGAAATAGGGACCTCTGGAAACCTACTGAGGCTAAAGAGGCAGAATCTGAATCCTGTGGCCTTTATTTGGTCGGCATTTGTACATGCCAACCTCATGGTGAGCTCTCACGAGTCCACTATGTCTGCTGCGCTGGCCCTCCTCATTTATGCCATCATGAAGAAGAAGACCATTGATGCAGGCTCAGTCATCGCCATTGACATCCAGCATAAGGCCCACTCCACGAATAATATGGAGGTGTTGGCTCATGGGTTCCTCATCACCGAGATGATAGTGTGGGCACAGATTGTTGTTTCTGAGGAGACTGAGAAGGTCCCTCGATAGCCTGTTGACAGAGACATCATCCGCCACCACTGTTTTGGAGAGCCAGCAGCTCCTAGGAGGCCAGTAGGACAACCCCCTCAGAGGCCACACTCATCGGATATGGTTTTGCTTTTGCAAAACCAACAGGCTATGAGGAGGGACCAGGTGGTGCTGAGAGAGTTTTTCAGGGAGATGTCCCTGGCTCAGAAGGAGGGTCGGGTACCCCTTTACCCTTCCGAGGAGGATTTGGCACCTCGACTTGGGTGGCAGGATTATCCTGGGGACCAAGATGTTATGCCAAAGGGGGGAGTGCCTGAGGTACCACTTGAGGATCAGGCAGTAGCTCAGCAGGGTGACCCGGTGGACGATATTGACTTCGATCTGTGATCCAGCCCCACCATTACCAGTTTTCAGTTCTCATTACCCAGTCCCCAATTTATTGAGTTCTAGCTATTTTTTTGTTTTTTGTTGCTATTCGATATGGTTGTATATTGATAGATAGCTAGAAACCCATTTTTATTTTGATACTTGATGCACACACTGTGATGATATATATTTTTGGTGCATGTTTTTCATTTGCATTTTAGTTTTCTTTAATTTTGATTATAATATTGACCAATGTTTTATTTGTGAATAAGTAGATGATTGACTTGAGTCACTTGCAGAAGGTGACAATGCCAGTCGATGAAAAGGATATAACTCTGAACCACCCCGATTATGAGTATGTTCATCTATGCATTTGAGAGAAACGGATACCAAACCCTCATGTAGAAAATTTGACAAAAGAAGAAGAGGAGGATATGGATCCGTTTCACTTTAGTTTTGAAAGGGGTGTGAATGATTATGTTCGGAGGGAAATTGATCGTGAGGTTGAGGAAAGGCATCGAGACTATCCGGTGCAAATATCCACCGAGCGGTAGAGAACAATCGGATCCCATTCCCAAAAGTTGAAGACTTGAGCAAGGAAGAAGAGTTCAAATGGGACCCGGTATGGTTACTCACATTTAGGGCGGCAAACGATTGTGCATGGGTGGAAAGGGAATCAATAAGGCAAGCTAAGGAAGGAATCCCGAAAGGGAAGGTTCCATGGGAATAGATCACGATGGAAAGCCCGGAGATCATTTGGGCCAAGTACTTGGATGAAGCCGAATCTAGCCATGCGGTAAAGAGGACTAGAGAAGAAATAGAAGAAGCGGGAGATTCTAAAGAGAGTGTGGGGTCCGCTCGGACCCCCTTGAGATAACATTTCTTAAATCCCTCTTTTCTTTTATTTTATTTATCTCTCTCTCTCTATAAAACTCTTGTTTGCATGTGAATAATTGGTCAATAAGAAAAAATCATAGTGTCATCAAGTCTAGTTGGTAAGTTTGTGGATTTAAATTGAATGCAACTTGGTTGAATGCATGAGTTCTTGTGAAAACTACTTTGATGAACCCCCCTCGATGTTGTGAAAGTTAAATCCCCATGTGAAAAATCGAAAATAAGAACTTAGAGGATTTTTGTTGTGATCGCATGATTTATGATAAGTTTGGGGGTGAAAAGGTGCACACATTAGAAATGTATCTCGGTCAAACAATTTGCGAAAATGTCCGGATGAGGAATTTGAGCCTCCAACATGTTCTTAATTTGTGTGAATCACTTTTAAGTTGCACTTTCCAGGATTTGTTTGAATCTTTGCAAGGTTTGCATGTCTTCATGTTGCATCATATGATTTAGGCAATTTTCTTTGAATTAGCTACTTGGCCATAAATGAACCAACCTTGACGCATGATCCCTAGTTAGCCACATTGAGCCTTAAAGCCTATTGTTCTTAATAACCTTACAATACATGCCATAAATCTGGAAAAACCATGTTAACCCAATCCTTAGGATTTAGGGGAGCATGGAAACTTAGCAATGTAAGTGTTGTTTGGCAGCTAAGTTTAGGGTGGCTACAAGGGTTTATTATGTTGTTTTGGTTGAGAAAGAAAAGGAAGAAAAATACAAAAAATGCCAAAAAGGGCAAAGTAAAAAAGGGTGTCAAAAGAAATAGGTTGTAGCCACCCAAGTATAAAAAAGAAAAATGGAAAAAGGAATTAGAGTGAGAAGAAAAATATAAAAAGTTTCATGCTCTCTTAATTCCCAGGGACTTAGCCTAGTACCTTTGTTTATCCTACCATTAGCCAGGCCTCATTACAACCTTTGAAAGACCTTTTGATGATGCACGCTTGTTTTCGTGGGAACTTTGTTCTAGATGAAAATCAAATTCATGGAAAGTGTCATTGAAATGTGAAATTGATAGCCTAGACAAATTAGGCGAATGAGTGAATTACTAAATGCTCTTTGTGAGAAGGCAATTGTTTGAAATTGGTGATCTCCCTTTTGTGTGTATGTTGGATCCCTTGCTTAGAGTAAAGATTGCTTTGATGATGAATCTCTATTTTGTTTTAGTTTGCTTGGGGACAAGCATAGTTTAAGTTTGGGGTATTTTGATAAGTCTCTAGCTTATCTAGTTTTATAGCCAAAAAGGCTAAGGTTTTTATGCTAATTAAGCGATTTAACCTCGCTAATCACCCGAACTTGGCTTCTTTTGTCCCTAAACAACATTTTTAGTTTCTTAGAGAGTTTTTAGATATTTTTGGTCTTTTTGAGTCAATAAAGCATTAAAATGCTAATTTTATATTTCGGGTTAAAAGTGAAGTTCAAGGAAGCTAAGAAAATTGAAGAAAACAAGCATAAAGGCAAAAAGGCATATTCACCTCGCGAATTGGTACTCGCCTCGTGAGCCAGAGGAGCAGATTAACTAGGAGTAGGCAGGCATTCAGCCTCGCCTTAGGAGGCAGTGCTCACCTCACGAGGCAGTGCTCGCCTCGTGAGCCAGACACAGGGGATTGAAGACCACTCAGTCTCGCCCCGTGAGCTTTGTTTCGTCTCGTGAAGAAGCTAAATTTGAACTGGCGCCAATTTAAGGCTCACCTCGCGAGCGCACGCAGATCCCAAATGTTATAAATAGCTTGTTTTAGGTCAAAAATTAGCAGCTTGTGATTTTGGTTGCAATCCTAGTTTTCATAGAGCTATGTAGTGTGTTGTATTTCAGTTTTTGAGGATGACATCTATCAATTCTTTGACCGTTGTTTTCGTCTCCATGAGGAACTAATCCTATATTCTAGGGGAACGATAAAGCCACCCTTGATGGCATAGCGAATTTCAATGTGATGTATTCTTTTCCTTAATTCAATTCTTGTTTCGTAATTATGCGTTTGTTGTGTTAATCAAAAGGGCCATTGGTTAACTTGTCAGTGTGATGATACTTAATAGGTAATTCGTGCTTAGGACTTGAATTAGGAACACCAGTTGAATATTGCATTGATAGTGGGTAGGAGATTGGTGCAACCACATAGGGAACAAGAACTTAATCTAATCTAACTGTAGGTTATGAGACTTGATAGGTAATTAATCTACAATTTAGATATGTCCTTTAGAGCATTGATAGTGTCTTTAGGAGAACTTGGGGGTCCCGGTTAACAATGAAATAGAACCTAGGAAACAGAAGATCATCACCTGGGTAGCTTGCATGATTGGGTAGGCGGATTCATGACCTTAGAAGCCTTAATCATCAATTTGAATCTCGTTGTTTCTGTTAGCAATTTTTTATAATTGTTTTAGATAATTTACTTGAACTTTCTCTCTCTTCTCAACCAACTGTTATTGACTTGGTCAAACAATTTGAATTTTCTTTTAAAGATTTGGTTAAATTGGTCTCCTAATCCTTGTGTTCGACCTCGGTATTTCTTACCGTGTTTTATTACTTGCAACGAACCGGTACACTTGTCGGATTCGCAACAATCATCAGGGAAAGGTAGGTGTGAGAGAAGCGGACCACCTCTAACTAGTTGAATGGGCTTCCAAAACTTATTATCCACATCAAGGTTAATAAGATGGAAGAGCCTCTCAACACATAAAACAAAGAGATAAGGAGATAGGGGATCTCCCTGCCTTATCCCTCTCATCAGAACAAATGGGTCAAGAGCTTCCCCATTCCAAAGCATACGCATTTTAGCCGAAGAGATGCCCTTCCAAATCAGATTGGTGATATTGTTCGGGCAACCCAAATCCTCTAAGGTCTCCCGAATGAAATTCCAATTCAATCTGTCATAAGCCTTCTCAAGATCAACTTTTATAGCCATCCAACCTTTAATCCCTTTTTTGCTTCTCATGGAATGGAAGACTTCCTGGGCAATAACTATATTATCACTGCTATGCATGTTTGGGATGAAACTGCACTGACATGGACTAACCAATTGCTCAATAATACCACAAAGCCTTAAGGCTATAATCTTTGTAACTGTTTTGTATGAGACATTACAAAGGCTTATAGGCCGAAAGTCCTTCAATCTAGTAGCCATATCCACCTTAGGAATTAAGGTAATCAGTGTATCATTAATCTCTTCCACCTTCCTGGGGTCATCAAAAATCTCAGTGATAAGCCTGCAAAAATCCTCACCAACAATGCTCCATTGAGATTGGTAAAAAATAGCCTGAAAACCATCCGGTCCCGGGACCTTTAAGCTGCCCATACATCTGATAGCTCTATGGATTTCTTCTCTTGATACCCTTTTACCTAGCACAAGAAGTTTATTTTCCTCAAGCCGCGGAAAACCATTTTTGAGACAAAATGGCTCAAAAAAGCTATAATCAGCAAAGAGCTTTTTGTAGTAAGCCGTGACGTAGTTCTCAATATCCTCCTTGTTTGACATCCAATTGCTGTCATCATCCTGGATAGTCTCCACCTTATTCATTCTTCTTCTGACCGCCGTAATGCCATGAAAATATTTGGAGTTTCTATCTCCAAAGGCTAGCCACTTTGATCATGACTTTTGAAACCAAAGAAGCTCTTCTTCCCCCAGCACCTCCTCATATTGTCTCCATGTACCCTGTTGTTGAGCTACTAACTGGGGAGAGGGAGCATAAGCCATTTGAACATTAATTCTCTCCTGTTGTCTCATAAGTTTCTTCTTTTTAACAAATATATTTTCAAACGTATCCCTGTTCCACTTCTCAAGTTCATCTTTGAATCTTTTCATTTACTGATTCCACGACTCATTAGGCTTCCTGTTATACCTCGTAAACCTCTCAAAATCCTCATGAGTAATCCAAGCTGCTAAATATCTGAATGGTCTTCTCCTCCTATTAACACCTTTATCAGACGCAAACTGGATGAGCAAAGGCCTGTGATCGGATTTATAGGGGGATAAATAATAGACCATTCCATCCGGAAACCTAAGGCACCACTGGATATTTATAAGCATTTTGTCCAGTCTCTGCTCCATATCGCCACTTTTACAAGTGAATGGGTAACCTTGGAAGCCAGCATCTATCAAGTCACAGCCAGAAATTACTTCCTGGAAAATATTCATGCTTCTTTTAGAGGACCTGGTTGGAGCTTTATTTCTCTCATGATCATGTAAGAGGGCATTAAAATCCCCTACAGCCGCCCAAGGACCATCTATATCATATGCTACTTCCTTCAAAAAATCTCATAGCTCTCCTAGCTGCTGGTACTGTGCATGGTTCTAAATTGCGGTTGCGGTCACGGATGCGGTTGCGGTTACTGCGATTGCAGCCATTGCGGACACTGCGATGCGAATTGCGGTCACTGCGGCGTGAAATAATTTTGTGTTCGCACCGAATGTAAAAAAATTCTATATTTTTTGTAATTCTTTATATATCTTTTATTAATAGTGTTGCATAAATTTTTATTCATTTTTAAAACATAGCATCATCTTTATGAATGATTAAATTTATTAACATGTAATATAAATATATAATATTTTATCAACCATTATTTGATTAAATAAAAATAATAAATTAATTATTACTAATATATAATTTCTCCATCTCTCAGATAACCTCCCTCCCCCTCCTAAAATTTCTCAAATTTTCAAATTTATAATACCCAATTTTCATCAAATTCCCACACAAAAATATCCATCACCCACCAAATTTTCCCTCCACCGGAAACTTCTACACAATTAATTCTATCACTATCTCTCACAAAACCCCTCACATAAAAGTTCCACCCGTAAACCACTCTCCCACCCCCACAATTACCCAGAATCACCCACTAAAACTCCCACCCAAATCAAATCACCCCCAAATCTCCCTAACGACACTTACCTTACCCACACCCCTTAAATCACCACCATCCCCAATACAAACACAAAGGAACCTGCTGTGTTTGTAGCTTTGACTTTAATGGAGTTTCTATAGCTTTTTCTTATGTGCGTTCAATGAGCAGAGCAGAGGAGATGCGGTCACGACTGGTGAAGCAGAGGACTCGGATTCACCAGGATTTCGCCACCTCCTCCCAAGATCGAACCGGAGTAAGACCCGCCAGTGGAGGAGAACAACCACACAAATCGGGCGTGAGAGTGGTGAGACAGAGTCGCGAGGCAGAGCAGATGGCAGATCTGGATGATGGAGATGAGTTGAGACGAGTGAGAATGGAGAAAAGAGGTAAATGTTCGATCTTTTCTTAGGAAATGTCTGAAAATCGTTGTTTTTTAGAGTAACCGTGAATGGAATGGGACTTGAAGCTCAGTTGCGGTGTGATGCGGTCCGCCACGATGCGCGTTGAGGGAGAATTGCGGTTTTGATGCGGCCGATATCTATGATTACGAATCACACCGCAATTGCGGTCCGTTGCCGTTGCGGCGACCGCCGCATCCGCAATATTGCGGCCGCAATACATGTTGCGGTCCGCAATTTAGAACCCTGCTTGAATTCTTCACTACAGTGCCAATCACCTTGTCAAGAATAACACTACCCGCTTGCTTCTCTAAAACTCGCATGGCAGCCAACATTTCCTGTTCAGTTGCATGTTTCCTAGCTAAATGCTTCATATTTTTAACATTCTTTGTTGGCCCCATATCGGGAGCTTTGCCTTTAGCAGGATCACGTTTCAGAGGAGGATTGGTTGTTTGGGCCTTACTACTCTTAGGCGCCTGCTGGGCTTGAGACCCTTGTTTTTTATTTCTACCATTCTAGTTCCTTGGAGGGTTTTTACCCCCACTTGTATTTCGTACTCTAGACGTAGTACCTTGGAACTTAAAATCATTATGTGGGGCCCCTGTGAAAAAATGGCCTTATTGCCATGCATCGTTGGTTCCTTGAAAACCGCACTCTCCTCATGCATAATATCAAAACGTGAACCTAGGGGTGAGCATTGGGCGGGTTCGGGTGGGGACCATCGGGTTCGGGCGGGTTCGAGGTAAAAAAAATGGAAACCGAACCCGCCCATCTATACATCGGGTTGGGCGGGTGGCGGGTTGGACGGGTTTCGGGCGGGTTCGGACGGTTTGTACCGGATTCAAGATTTTAAAATTATTTTATTTTATTTCAAGAAAAAAACAAAAAAAAACAGCCCACCAAAAATAAATAAATAAATAGCAGAAGAGGGAACCCCCATCGTCTTCTCCACGAGACCACGACGGCACGACCTTTTCGTCTTCTCCCTCGATCCCTTCTCCACGAGACCATGACGGCACGACCCCATCTCCACCGGTCCACCGTCGCCGTCGTGCAAATCTGCGAAGGAGAAGACAACACCAAACCAACCTTGCCGTCGCCTCATGCAGATCTGCGAAGTGCGAAGTGCGAATTGCGAAGGAGAAGACAGAACCCCCAACCTCGCCGTCGTGTAGATCTGCGACCCACCCAACCTCGTCGTCGTCGTCGGCCCGTCGTAGAGATCCATGAAAGGAGGAGACAACACCAACTCAACCTCGCCGTCACCGTCGTGCAGATCTGCGGTCGCTAGGGGAAGGAGGAGACCGCCGACTGTTTTGGGTGTGGGTGGTGGAAGTGAGGGGGGAGGTGAAGGAGCTGGTGATATGGACGGAAATGGGGTGTGAACATAAGGAAATGAAATGTGAGCGATGGAGTGAGGGGGAAAAGTACGGCTCTGATGGGCGATTGGGCGTGATGCGTGAAAGAGAACTTTCTGCCATCATTTGACTGAGCACTGAGATTAGATTAGGAAAGTTTTTAAAAAAATTCACTGTACTTGGTCGGGTTCGGTTACCGATGGGTTGCATTATGCGGAACCGAACCCGACTGAGTATACCCATGTTTATTCGATTTTTCACCCGATCAACCCGCCGACCCGACCGAACCCACCCGTTTCAAAAAAATGACAACCGGTTAGCTCGGGTTCGGACGGGTCACGGGTTGATGATCAGCCCTACGTGAACCTTTAAGTCCACTTTTTTCTCCACCAATACCGGCCTTGTCCCCTTGCTTATTTTTTTCTCCATCCTTATCAGATTTCCTCCCGGGATCATAGCTATGTCCTTTATGCTTGAGATAATTTCTCGTTTGGGCAATCATCCATGGCCCATAGTCCGGATCTTTCTGACCCTTCGATCCTCCCTTACCCTGCACATTATCTGTTGGATTACTTGGTGTCATGCCAGTGTCAGCCCTAGCTTGCGTGGGTTGCGTTGGAGGTTGTTCCGGCTCGGGTCTGTTTCCATCACCCGGAGTCACGCTACCAGGTTGCGGCTTTCCACCACAACCACCAGCATCTTTCTCAGTACCAACATCATCCTTTCCTTTTCTATCAGGGCACACATTCTCCTTATGCACATACTTACCGCACTTGAAACAGATCAAGTGGAGACCTCCATCCTCTCTATTTAGCACCACACCCCTAGCAATGATCTTTGGCATGAATGGTTTGGCAAGGTCAAGCTCCACAGATATTCTTGCAAACTGTCCTCTGGTTTGAATTGATGTAACCCTGTCAATCTTCAACATCCCTCCTAACTTGTTTCCCAATCTGTCCAGAAGCTGATCATTAAAAAGCTCAATAGGTAATTATGGAATTCTAATCCAGACAACAACATGATGCTTAATCTCTGCGTTTTGAATGAAACCAGGTCTCCACCGTTGGACAAGAATATAGTGATCCGTTACTCTCCACAGTCCTTCAAAGAGGGCATGCTTGTAATCATCCGGATCAGAGAACTGTACCAGATAATAGCTTCGAGGCATATCCACTATCTTCACTCTTCCCTTCTTTGTCCATTCACATTGGATCTTGTTTTCTAAAATCTTGAAACTCACTTTTCACCCAAGAACTTTAGCCACCAGAGACCCCTTCCATGGCTTGCACCACTCCAAGAATTCCTCATCCGAAACTTGTACTTTAGGGTATGATAGTGTGATTTCACATCATATTCCATGTACATTTTTGCATGCATTTTCATATAGTTTAGACATATTTAAATTGATTTTTATTAGTTTTTACCTTGGAACGGGTAAGGCGGTTTCGTGGTATTGTTTTGCAGGAATTTAGGGTAAAATGCTCAAGATTGACCATGATGGAGCTTGGATGAAGATAGAGCTTGAAAGGTGAAGAAAATGAGCCAAACAAAGCCCATCACGGCCATGATCGAGCAAAACTGAAGAAGAAAGAAGGCAAAAGTCAGAAGCTGTCACGGCCTAGCCGTGATGCCCATCACGGCCGTGACATGTTAATTGAGCCAGACCCCTTCTAGGCAGAATCTGTCACGGTCAGGCCGTGATGCCCATCACGGCCGTGACAGACCAATTGGTGAAGGCAGAAGCGATCACGGCCTAGCCGTGATGAGTGTCACGGCTGTGACAAACAAGTTTTTGAAAGTGCGCCAAAGGCAGAACCCGTCACGGCCTGGCCGTGATGGCCATCACGGCCGTGACGCACGCCTGATTTATAAAAAGGCATCAGGGGCACGCGCCTGATTTATAAAAAGGCATCAGGGGCAGAAGAAAAGGAGATCTCTGGGAACCAGACTTTTACCCTAGAAATAAAACACCTCTCTCTGCACCAAGGAGCTGCTGTGGCTACTGTGGAAAGCCTTCTTGGAGCTTCTCCTCTCCTTCTTCTCCATTGTTTGTGTTTTGGCTTTCTCTATTACCATGAGTAGCTAAATCCCTTTTTGTTGGGATTAGATGTAGCTAAACTGAATATCATGTAATTGCTTTGATTTATCAATCCATGTTTATGTTTCTCTATTAGTGTTTAATTCCTTTGCTTAATGCTTTTTGTGGCTTGATCACCCATAAACTGATTTTGAGATTTGATTTGCAATGGGGACGTTCTTATCAATTCTTGATCTGGAATTAATCACCTAGTAAAGCTTGTATCTTGGAATGGATTTTGGTTTATTAGTAATCGTGTAATCCCTACTCCTAATGCAAATTCACTAATTAGGCCACCTAAGGAATTAGGGTTTAATTAGGGAATTTAGGCTCTTGTCATCTAAGGAATTAGGGCTTGAGTAATCTTGTGGATTGATTTTGATATTTGACGCATAAACTGGATTGGTGTTCTTGGTATTGCATGAGACTAAGGTTTAGTGAAGTCTAGTCCCAACATCTTTATCATATTTGAAAATCACCTTTTTCTGCACTTTAAGTATTTGATAAAAAACCAAAAAGAGTTTGTTCCTTTTCTTTTGTTTGTTTTGGGCTTGATAATTAGTATAGAACTCCCTTCCATCCAAATATTCGCTTAGATAGTAATTGACTCGGTACGTGCTAGTACTTGTCTCAGTCCTCGTGGGAACGATATCGGTCACACCACCGTATTACTTGTACGACTAGGTATACTTGCCTAGATTCGTCCTCAACAGGGTACTTAGCCCTCTCCTCATCAGACACATTGGAAGTGATTTTTATGCCTTCTTTGAGCCAGTTATCTCCTTCTTCATCAACTATCCCATCTGTTCTTTCATGGATTGTTTTATTATGATTCAATAGTTTATCCCTGTATCACTTGTTATTCTCATCATCTTTGTCTTCCAAGATCATGTCCTCGACATCAAGTACAGCCCTATGTGCTTTCTGCTTGCTTTTCTTTCTACTGCATTGCAGCAAATCCTCCTCTTGCACCGAGGATCCCTCATAAACCCTAGCAGAGCCCCCTTGGTCACTCATCCCTTATATCAAGCTATCGTAACGGATGCTCAAGCTTTTGGCAAGAATCCTTTGGTAAAAGTGAATAAAACTATTTTTTATCAATGTTATATTATTGATCACGGGGCAAGAAGAAAGCAATTCTGAAATTCAATTCAAGAGGCAGTAATATCATTCTAGAATGAAGTATGGGTGGGCAATAATTCATTGAGTTGCAAATTTGATGATTAGGGGAGCATCATTTTTTGGTTCTGCAACGGATGTGCTCGTACTTTTTCTTATAAACAAAAGTATATTGATAATAAGTACAAGGGGTGCTCAAACCCGTATACAACGAAACCAAAAAGAAAACCTCTGTAGAAATGATACTGCTCCTAAGCAGAAACATAATCAGTTATACAAAGATCTCCATCTAAGTAACCAAGGCAAAAAACAGAACCTATAAGTCCAATGGAAACGGTAAAAGAATAAACCCCTAATACCAATTATACACATAAAAACAAAGGAAACCACCACTGCTTCAACCATGACCCCAATGAAATATTGCTTCCGAACCGTAAAAGATAATTGGCGCATTTGTAGCATCAAAATTGGCCCAAAAGACAAAATTAAATGACATAGATTTGGTGCTTCGGGTTGAGACCAAGGCGCAATTCAACCATCACGTTGGTCTGGTGAGGAGACAAATTCCCAAAAACGAGCAGGGTTTGCTCTGGTTTGCAACAGTTTGAGCTTTGTGGCTACATAGAAACAACATCATGTTCAATGGAAGTAGACTTGACTTTGACTCGTTTTTTTACTTGATTAGTTTTAGTGTTTGGTATTGGTGCAAATCAAAAGGTAAATAGGGATTTTTCTTTTGTTAGTTGGTGTATTAATCCCATTCTTAGGTTTACAGAGAATTAAATAAGAATATGTCTCTTCCATCTCCCCCAATTACATACTTTTTGGGTGAATATGCAACCAATACCAGTATATTTGATTTTTTTTGTATGTAAAGATTAATGTACTTTATATAGATAAGATTTACTTTGATCTACATGTGTTATTTTATTTTTATTTTTTGACAAAAGAAAAGTTAAGCAATTTCATTAATAATGGAGAACGCAATACATCCGGTAATATCATCACGAATTTGGAGAATGGTAATATATGTAGCCATCCCTAACAAAAAGTGAGCAACTACATGGACTTTCCTCCTATCAAACTCTACCAAAAAGTTGTTAACATAAGATAATAAAAGACTCATACAATTTGAAATAACAGCATATAATTAACTTGCTCCTCTTGAAGGAGACCTAGGACTTCCTCTTTTTGCCCCTGAACTCTGGGAGAGTAACTATAAAATTTAGCTTTGAAGAAACACCCTCCCTCATCACGTAAATTGTGACTGAAGTCGATGCTTCGAGCTACTTGCAAATAAGACTCAATGCACTGCCAATTATCCTCGACTTTATTTGCCTAAACTAAAAAATCCAAGAGTTAAAAGAGAAAACGATAAAATACATCTGATCAATAACACCAAAAAAAATATTTGTGGATAGAAACAACACATAAATTATCCAGACATTGGTAATTCCAACTAATGATACTCGTAATCCCCAGCAGGCCTGCTTGCCAGGTCTTGCCGATAAAAAATTATTTGCTACATTACTGCGATGATCAACCTCCCTACCATTTACGTGAGTGCCATGCACCTGTGCCCCATCCTCATTAATTTCAGATATTTTCCTTTTTTTTTGTCCCCCTCCAAATCAGCCTCTTCATAACACCCTTCATTCATCACGTGGTCAAATCCTCTCTCCTCAATAACCCTTTCTTTTTTTTTTGGAAAGATATTATTTGGGTTTTTGAAAATGTCAGCTAAAGATAACTGCCCCTTTTTATTCTCCCCAACAGTTTCACAAATCATATCTCCTTCCTGAGAATCCGGGTTCTGATTAACGGGAGATTTGAAATTTGATTCTCCATCTTGGCCTGGTGCCACCCACGTTTGAACTCCCTCCTCCCTCAGTGATGTCGCGCGCGGATGCGCGCGCGTGCGATTCCGGCAAGTATACCGGACTGCCGTCAAGTAATAAAAGATATCGAACCCACAGAGACTGTGTTCCCGAATCACAATTAGTTTCGAATCGATTGAATCTGAACTGTATGAAAGGGTTTTGTAAAAAGGGTTTTTGAATTTGAATTTAAATGATAAACAAACAGAAAACAAATCTTTTTGGGATTTTTGATCTAAACGGATTCCTAGGGATTTGGGTTACCTTTGAGGTTGTTTATGTTGCTAATCTGATTTACCTTTGTTGATTACCGAAATTGCCTTGAAGGCGAGTTTATCCTCTAATAGCTTAAGCTCCCTCTCGGGTTACAAAAGCCGTGCCCAATTGACCCGACCCCTACTCTCGTGGTAGTCGATCCCAGATTGGACCCTTTGCGTTCCGTGACAACTCGTTGCTCCTCGAGGGACGGCTTCTAACTCTCGTGATTTCAGTCCCAAGTCTGATTTCTATAGGTCCGACACCTAAGTTCACCGCTAGGTTCCTCCTTATAATGTCTAAGTCATGCAAATAACCTAAGTTCACCGCTAGGTTCCTCCTTAGATCATCCACATCTCACAAACCAGTGGCTGCCGGACTTTACGAGTGAAACACCCTAGAAATCCTAAGTTCACCGCTAGGTTCCTCCTTAGAACGTCTACGTCACGCAAATAAGCGGTTACCGAAATTTATGAGTGATTAACATACTAGAAATCAGATCTAAAACAATTACGAAATCAACAACGATTTTAACATCAAATCAACATCATTTACAAATCTCGGGCAGAGCCCTAGTCCCTAGAAACAAACTACTACTCCAGTCTTGCCATGGAGATGACAAGCTGGGTTGACAAGATAGTGAAAATCAGAAAAGAGAGGAGAAGAAGAGAAGAGATCTATGCCTAGAGTCCTAGTTGTTATGGATGATCCAGTGTGTTGTGTGTTGTTATCTGATGCCTTGGTCCATATTTATAGAAATGGGGAAGTTAGAGTCCCAAACCAACTCAAAATCTGATCTATTTCGGTTTCTTCAGGTCCAAGTAATGCGCGTCACGGCCGTGACGGTCTCTGCCTCTGCCAATTCTGGAAAATTCAAATTCTCGCGACGCGAGCCCTCAGCTTCATGGCCCGTGAAGAATTTCACGGCTAGGCCGTGATGTGCTCTGACTTGTGGTGGTTTTGGGTCACGGCCGTGATGGCTATCACGGCCAGGCCGTGATGCACTCGACTTCAGCCTTTCTTCTTTTTCAGTTTTGCTCGATCATGGCCGTGATGGGCATCACGGCTAGGCCGTGATGGGCTCTGTTTGGCTCATTTTCTTCAGTTTTAAAGCTCCATCTTCATCCAAACTTCATCATGGTTGATCTTGAGCATTTTACCCTTGATATCTGCAAAACAACACACGAAAACCGCCTTACCCGCTCCAAAGGAAAATTAACCTAAAATCTAATAAAAATATGCCTAAACTACATGAAAATGCATGCAAAATGATGGACAAAGATGAGGTGGAATCACACTCATCAAATCACCCCAAGCTTAAAACTTTGCTTGTCCTCAAGCAATTACTCAGGCCATAAGATAATTCAATCAAAGCATGGATAGTGAACCAAGAACCCTAGAAGCTAATCCAAGTAATAGGCATTTTTAATAAGCACTCAAGAGATAATCAATTTCTAGTCCAATTAGAAGCTTAGGTTTTTTCAAGTTCATGTCCTCACTGATTTGGGCACTCATCTCACCTCACTCAAGTGTTTTAGGGTTTATGACAATTCACTCCATTTCCTCAAGGAAAGTATTTTACCATAGGCTTGACTATTAACCAAATCTCTACTTTATTAATGAAAACACTTAAGAATCAAGAGGTCTTTTCCTTTGGTTGTAATGTGGCCATGGGATTTATTGTAAGGAGGGAAAATCAAGGAAAAGGGAATTTCAAGAAGGCTAGACAGATTATCAAACATTACAAAGTATGACACCTTCTAAAATACCTTTTGGGGGCTTTGATTTACTTTTCCACCTTTCTTCCTTCATTTAATTTTTTTTTCTTTTTCTTTTCATTTCTCACTTTCTTTGTCATCCCCTTCTCCATTTTTTTTCTGTTTATTTCATTTTTACTTGTTTGGAGAAGGGGAGCTTTTTAGCTCAAGAGAAATATTTTCATCCCATTCTTTTTCCAACTACCATTTTTCCCTTTTTGTAATACTTAAAAAGGTGCCATACCAAACATTATTTATCAAATTAATTCATGGTACCAAGAAAAGTATTTTATCTTTAGGCTCAAAATTGGGCAACTAAGGGGTAGCATTTATCATTCAAAGCTCGGGAGGCCAGAAAAATACCTAGTGCCTCAATCATATTCAAAAATGCTTTCAAAAATTTTTAAGTTTTGAAATGGTTTCAAGTCAAGTTCTAGAAAATACAGTCCAAGAGGAATTACAACACTCTATCACAAGAAATGGGGTAGATTTAGTGAATACCCCTTTTGGCTCAAAATCTTACATTTAGTAGTTCAAAAATCAGTGAGGTACACAAGCTTAAGGAACCACATGCTAATTATCAACTATCAAATGACTATCTCAAGAAATTTCATTTTTAGCCATATCACGAGAATAATAAAAAATTGGGTTCAAAATTCACTATCTCAATTCATTTGGCTCCAAGTTTTTACAATCGGATGCATGTTCTAAGTGAGGGGAAATCTAGAGAATGTGATCATACCAATCTAAGCCTATGTGAATGCAACATGAATGCAACAATGCAAATGTAAAAATAAATACCCCCACCCCAAGCTTGATTACTTACATTGTCTCCAATGTAAATAATCAAGTCGGAGAGAGGAGAAAAATGGAACAACTTACCGAGTCGGTAGCGGGTGTTGGCTTCACATTCCAGTCAAAACTTGGGTAGAAATTTTGTCACGGCTGTGAGGCTTATCACGAGCAGGCCGTGATCGTTTCTGTCCTCAAGAGTTGTCCTGTCATGGCCGTGATCTACATCACGGCTAGGCCGTGATGCTCTCTGGCCTTGGCATCCTACTCATCACGCCTGTGATGGTTATCACGGCTAGGCCGTGATCCTTTCTGGTGCTCTTGTTTAGTTCATCACGGCCGTGACCACTGTCACGGCCAGGGCGTGATGGCCTCTGACTTTATCTTTTTTTATGCTCTTCTTCTCTTTCTCAACCTGAAAACACTAGACAAACCTATTAATGATATTTTTGCCTCTTGATCTTCTCAAATTATTCAAGAGGTGAATTCAAAAACAAAACGAAAAAGGGAAAGAAAACTTGGGTTGCCTCCCAAGAAGCGCTTATTTATGGTCTTAAGCTTGACCACACTTCCTTCAATCAACCGGGGTCGGCTGGGCGTAGAAGTGCAGGCACACTTTTCTTCCAAGGAGCTCCTTCAAATAGCCGTTTCTGCTCATACGGCCAATAACGCTTCCGCTTCGCTCTTTTTTCTCGGAGCTTCCTAGCCTTCCTTCCTTCCGGCGGAAGTTTTGTTTCCGCATGGACAGCAATTCCAACTTCACCACTGGGTGCATCTTCAACCATGCATATCTTTGGGGTTGCTTCCATGCTAAGTTCTTTCTCTACCGCTGGAGACGTTACATCAATTCTGCACACATGGCTCTCAAAAGGAGGGTTGTTACAAGAGTTAGTCAACTGAAAATTTACCCTACCTTCCTCTACATTTAGAGAGAGTTTGCCATTCCTTACGTCTATTAATGCTCCAGCGGTTGCCAAGAATGGCCTTCCTAAAATGATGGGGAATTTAGAATTCCCTTTCATGTCCAATACCAGGAAGTCGGTAGGGATGAGAATTTTCCCTACCTTTACAGGAACATTCTCTAGTATGCCTGGAGGAGTCCTAGTTGAGCCATCCGCAAATTGTAAGGGGAATTTGAATGGTCTCAACTCTTTGCTTCCCAACCTTTCCATGATAGTGAGGGACATCAAGCTCGTGCTAGCCCCTAAGTCACATAAGGCTGGGTCTATTTCCACCTTTTCAATCGAGCAAGCGATGGAGAAACTACCTGGGTCTTTCAGTTTAGTAGGCATTTTAGTCTCTACATCTACTTGCTTTTTCCGAACCAACCTCTGTGGGAAAGGTATCGGGGGTTGGTACGGTGGTGGAGGGACATATTTCGGTTCTGGCTCTTCCTTTTCGCTCGTGTCCTCCTCCGGTTCCACGTCCATTTCAGCTACCCCCACCCCAAGCTTATCATCCCTCAAGTGTATGACATTGCAATGCTCATTGGGATTTGCTTCGGGTTGCCCCGGGAATGTATCCTTAGGTCTCGAGTACGTGCTGGCTTGTTGGGCAATCTGGGTTTCTAGCATCTTGTTATGAGTTGCTAAGTTGTCTACCTTAGATGCTAGCTCCTTTATTGCTTCACTCACTGCCCTTCCTTGTTGTCTAAACTCCTCATTCTGTTTTGTCTGAGTTTCAACAAAACTTTCAAATAAAGTCTCGAGTTTAGATCTTTGCTCCTGAGGATACCCCGGTGCTGCTCTCTTATTACCTTGACCCTCTTGGAACTCATGGTTGAGCGTGTTGCTGTAGTTGCCGTAGGAGAGGTAAGGGTTGTTCCTTCTTTGGTTGTAGGGATTTGGGGGAGCATAGTTGGGCAGCTTCGGGTTCGTATCATAGTAGTTGTTACAAGAGTTCACTTGTTCACCCGAAGCGCCGGATCCATGTGGGCATCCCATCATGTCATGTCCCTGCATTCCACAAATCTCACAAACAAGGTTAGTAGCACCTATTGCACTCACATTAGCTCTTTCCAGCCGATCAAAACGTTTATTAAGTGAGTCTATCTTCGACATAATAAGATCTGTGCTATTTACCTCAAACTTACCCCCCGAAATCTTGTTCGGGTTATTACCTCTTTCGGATCCCCATTGGTGGTAGTTGGTGGCGACATTCTCGATGATGTTGAATGCCTCAGTGAGAGGCCTATTCATAAACGCTCCACCGGCTGCAGAATCTAGTGACACCTTCGAAGAGTAGTCTAATCCGTTATAGAAGGTGTGCACTATTAACCACCTCTCGAGTCCGTGATGTGGGCATGACTCCAGCAGTCCCTTGTAACGATCCCAGGCTTCCGATAATGATTCTCCGTCTTTCTGGAAGAAGCCGGTGATCTGGGTTCTTATGTAGGCCGTCTTGGATGGAGGGAAGAATTTCTCCAAGAACGCCTGCTCCAATTGGTCCCAAGTGGTCAAAGTGTTAGCGGGAATTTGCTTAAGCCAGGCCTTCGCCTTTCCAGTGAGAGATGAGGGGAACAGTCTCAAACGCACAAAATCGACTGAGGCTCCATTAATCCTGATTGCATCGGTGAACTCTAAGAATGTTTCTATGTGATCGGTTGGGTCCTCCGAAGGCAATCCTCCGAATTGATGTTGCCTAATCATGTTGATTAGCATGGGCGGTATGGTATAGTTTTCCGCCTCAATCTCTGGCCTTGCAATCCCAGTTCGCAAGCCTCTCGCATTTGGGGCTGCGTAATCCTTCAAAGGTTTTGTATCCGGTTGATTCGCCATGAGTGGAACGGGACTCAACCTTTCTCCCTCTCTTTGTAGTCTTCTACGTCTGTGGAAGGTCCTCTCAATCTCCGGATCAATCTCACTAAGGCTCCCAAGACTTAGGGATCTTTGCATATAACACACAGAGAGATGGATACAATAGAAGGAAAAGAATTTTTTTTTGATTTTTTTTTTTTAAATTTCAGAAATAAAAATCAAATAAAAAGAAAAGGGTCCAGAAAAATCAATTTAAAAACTAATTAAAATTCGAAAAGGCACAGTCCCCGGCAACGGCGCCAAAAACTTGATGTCGTGCGCGGATGCGCGCGCGTGCGATTCCGGCAAGTGTACCGGACTGCCGTCAAGTAATAAAAGATATCGAACCCACAGAGACTGTGTTCCCGAATCACAATTAATTTCGAATCGATTGAATCTGAACTGTATGAAAGGGTTTTGTAAAAAGGGTTTTTGAATTTGAATTTAAATGATAAACAAACAGAAAACAAATCTTTTTGGGATTTTTGATCTAAACGGATTCCTAGGGATTTGGGTTACCTTTGAGGTTGTTTATGTTGCTAATCTGATTTACCTTTGTTGATTACCGAAATTGCCTTGAAGGCGAGTTTATCCTCTAATAGCTTAAGCTCCCTCTCGGGTTACAAAAGCCGTGCCCAATTGACCCGACCCCTACTCTCGTGGTAGTCGATCCCAGATTGGACCCTTTGCGTTCCGTGACAACTCGTTGCTCCTCGAGGGACGGCTTCTAACTCTCGTGATTTCAGTCCCAAGTCTGACTTCTATAGGTCCGACACCTAAGTTCACTGCTAGGTTCCTCCTTATAATGTCTAAGTCATGCAAATAACCTAAGTTCACCGCTAGGTTCCTCCTTAGATCATCCACATCTCACAAACCAGTGGCTGCCGGGCTTTACGAGTGAAACACCCTAGAAATCCTAAGTTCACCGCTAGGTTCCTCCTTAGAATGTCTACGTCACGCAAATAAGCGGTTACCGAAATTTATGAGTGATTAACACACTAGAAATCAGATCTAAAACAATTACGAAATCAACAACGATTTTAACATCAAATCAACATCATTTACAAATCTCGGGAAGAGCCCTAGTCCCTAGAAACAAACTACTACTCCAGTCTTGCCATGGAGATGACAAGCTGGGTTGACAAGATAGTGAAAATCAGAAAAGAGAAGAGAGGAGAAGAAGAGAAGAGATCTATGCCTAGAGTCCTAGTTGTTATGGATGATCCAGTGTGTTGTGTGTTGTTATCTGATGCCTTGGTCCATATTTATAGAAATGGGGAAGTTAGAGTCCCAAACCAACTCAAAATCTGATCTATTTCGGTTTCTTCAGGTCCAAGTAATGCGCGTCACGGCCGTGATGGCCATCACGGCCAGGCCGTGACGGGTCTCGCCTCTCGCCAATTCTGGAAAATTCAAATTCTCGTGACGCGAGATATGTCTCGCGACGCGAGCCCTCAGCTTCATGGCCCGTGAAGAATTTCACGGCTAGGCCGTGATGTGCTCTGACTTGTGGTGGTTTTGGGTCACGGCCGTGATGGCTATCACGGCCAGGCCGTGACAGACTCGACTTGACCTTTCTTCTTTTTCAGTTTTGCTCGATCATGGCCGTGATGGGCATCACGGCTAGGCCGTGATGGGCTCTGTTTGGCTCATTTTCTTCAGTTTTAAAGCTCCATCTTCATCCAAACTTCATCATGGTTGATCTTGAGCATTTTACCCTTGATATCTGCAAAACAACACACGAAAACTGCCTTACCCGCTCCAAAGGAAAATTAACCTAAAATCTAATAAAAATATGCCTAAACTACATGAAAATGCATGCAAAATGATGGACAAAGATGAGGTGGAATCACACTCATCACTCAGCCACCTTACGTCGTCATTATTAGCATTCCTTCCCTGTTTAACACGAAGTTCAGGGCCCCAGCAGCGCCTCCCATCATCATCTTCCAACGTAAACAACTTCTCACAGTAATCCTCCACGTGGCCTAGCAAGCCACACAAATAACGTCAAGGCCCCAGTTTTTCATATTTGAATTGAACCTTTTTTGCTTCTCCTCCTGCTTTCTTTATGAGCTTCAATCACTTCAATGGTTTCCGGACATCAATGAGCACCCTGGTCCTCATGTATGATCTCAAGAAATTTGAAGTTTTCTTGGCATCATATTCTACGAACTCCCCCATAAAATTTGCTAGAAGTTGCCCCATTGCAGCTGTCATAAACCCCACTGGAACATTGTGAACTTGCACCCAGAAGGGGACTTTGAACAGCTCCACTTGTTGGGGTAACTCTCCTGGTTGCATCACTCCTAGAATGTGTCCATCAAAAGACCATGGACCACCCTTGAGAACTATCAGAAAATCCACCTTATGGTAGAACTTGAAAAGGAATCTACCTCAATCTCCTTCTTTGATAGTAACCCCTTTCCTGGCCTCCACACCCCAGTCATTCTTGCCTTCATCATATGGACTCTAATGGATCTGGTGGTAAAAAATCACCCTACTAAACATAAGGCCATATCCACATTCTGATCATTTTGTTCTTCTTCTCCCGGAACCTCCAAATCCTCCTCTTCATCTTCTAGTGTTGGTTGATCAAGGCTAGAGGAAGCCATGAATGGATTCAAGAAAGTAAAACAAGAAAACTTTGGAAAAAAAAAAGAAGGAAAAAACTTCACACAAAGGAGAGAGAGATGATGAATGCTATTGAAATTTAAAAAATGGGTAAAAATAATTGATAGATAAAATAATTTATCTACACGTGTTATTGTGATCTCCAAAATAACATTGCTTATACAAGGATATAATTTGCTTTCATATGGTGTACAACAATTTACGTTCACACGGGAATGGATTCTCTCCATTTGCAAGTAATTTGAGGAAATAGTGTGGGGGAATCCCACCCTCAAACATCCTTTTCCCTCTTTATTACAGTGTAAAGACTATCTTTCTTATCTTTTTGATGTATGGTAGAGATTTAATTTGATGATAAAGTATGGGAGAGAATCAATTCCCCATCAAGACACGTACATACGTGCGCACAGATACGACACTTTACTTTTTTTTTTTACTATAATTTTATCTATTAAGTTTTATAATTACTGTTCCTGCCGGGATCCGGTTTACCGGAGCCCCGCCGTGAACGTTGAACCAAGGATGAATATTGGGGTTGTTTTAGGATTTGACTTGACAGAATTCGGTGATTCCGGTCCTACGTATCCCGATGGGAATCAAAGCCGGACGTAGTTCTTGATTCAACCCTTGGTCGTGGTGATCTCGATCTCTTAATTTTGTATCGGACGAATAATAGGGAGCAAGGACTCTCTGATGGTCTCTTGATCGGCACTAGTTTCTCTAATACGCTTAAGAGAGAGTCACCTCTGTTCAGTGAAAAGTGAGTCTCTTATGAGGGGTACTCCTCCTTTTATAATAAGATTCCCCTATCTCTTAGAGATCTGATTTATCTCTTAATATCTTTTAGAGATTCGATTTATCTCTTAATATCTTTTAGAGATTTGATTTATCTCTTAATATCTCTTTGAGATATGATTCCTTAATTTAAGGGATATTATCTCTTTTAACCAGATAAGGTTATTTTGGATAATATTAGGATTTAATGTTAATATCTTATTCATTTAATTAAGTGATCTTTGATTTATTATCCTTAATTTTCGGACTGGGCCGGGTACTTGAGCTCGGTGTCCGGGTTAGTAACCTCGGCCCGTACACAAGCCCCCCAAGCTTTGAGCTGATGAAGTGTAAAAGCTTTCATGATGCTAGCCGAGCTCAGGAACTCGGTTTCACTGTTTGTCTTTTAGTCGAGGTGAAGCCTTTGGCCGAGCGTCACATTCTGTCCATATATATGCGTCCTCCAGCTCGGTGAGCGGTTCGGGTGGCCGAGCTTATGTCACTTTGCATCTCGGCTCATACACAAGCCCCCCCAAGCTCCGAGCCTATGGCGTGGGAGCTTTCTGTTGGATTCGAGGTTAGTCGCGGTGGAAGTGATTGCTTTGTGCTGACGCCATGTTTTCTCGAGCCCCGAGATGGAGAAGAAACGTTACCTGTGTGACACGTGGCCCTCGTTGCACTGTTCTCGAGATTTTTTGACTATGGCGTGCCTCTTGGCATGCTCCTAGTTTCTCGTGAGGGTGGTTTAGTACCCTGACATTACTGCCACGTGTGGCCTTCCCATTCGGTTGGCGAATTTGGGCAGAGATACGAGGGGACGTTTCCCTGCCCTTGCCCAACTACCCTCATTAATGCAAGAGGGAGGTGTTGCCCTTGTCTTTCATAAATTAGGGCGAGGCCAAGGGTAAAGGTGCTTCTGTGAACCCTAGACCTTTTTCTCGTGTCATTTCTAACCCGAGCGTTCATACTTTCCTTCTACTGCAGGTACGCCCATTTCCTCTCTTTCAAGTTCCTTGTCTTTTTATTTCTTGATTACTCCTCCATGGAATCTTCTTTTGAGGTATCCCAGGATGTCTCTTCTGGGATTCAGGTTGTTGAACCTGAAATCCTTCTAATTGGGGGCTCTCCCCATTCTTCCCCATCCTCTTCTCATGGTGGCGGCGGTGCCGCTGGTGGTTCTTCCTCCTCCGATGGGAGCAGCTCGGCCCGCTCGCGACGCGGCTCCCATCCCCAAACGCCGCAGCGCATTACTACCAGAGCGCCCATGGTGCCATACCCTGATATCGTCATTCCTGGGTATTTCTGGGTGAAGCCCGATGTAGGGGCTTTTCACTCGAACTTTAGGAACTTTGAATCCCTCTTTCCATTACAAAACAAAATCTCTTCCCTCGAGGACGGCGTTCAGTGTCTTCCATGTACTGGGAATGAACATGTCTTCCTTCATCCCTCTCCAGGGGAGCCTTCTTTCACTTATGTATACAAGACCTTATTTGCACAAATTGGAGTCCGTCTTCCTTTTTCCGAGTTTGAGTGCGATGTCTTAAAAATTATGAATGTTGCTCCTACCCGACTTCACCCGAACAGTTGGGCCTTTCTAAAGGCCTTCCAGATCTGTGTGAGGCGAGATAGGCATAGTGGCCCTTTGCTCCCATCTTTCTTTATTTTTATAAGGTCAGGTTTGGGGACCGGGTTGGTTGGATCTCCCTCAGTGGGGCCGAGTCGGGAGGTATTATCGGACTCTACAAGAGTTCGTATAAGTGCTTCAAGTCGGACTTCTTCAAAGTCCGACGCACTGTAGGGAACGAGTCTTTATTTTATGACTCGGATGGAGTTTCCAGATTTCCCCTTTACTGGCAACCCCACCCCACCAAATTCAATAGTTATGATATCGGCTGCATGACAGCGCAGGAGAGAGCCGACGTTGAGTTCCTAAAACTCTATCCTCGGCCATTGCCCTGTGGTAGACTTTTGTTGCTTCCTAAGTCATCAACCCGGCAAGCCGATTTTGAGTGTAAGTAGTAGCTGTTGGGTGCTTTACTTATTTAACCATGCGTTTGTATCTAACCTGCTCATCTCTTTGCAGTGATAATGGGCAAGTTCAACTACAAAGCTTTGGTGAAGAAGTCATCTGCAGGCGAATCAGCTGCTGCTGCCGATATTAAGGGAAAAAAGAAGAAGTCTACTGAAGCTTCCGAGCTTAATGCTCGTCCTCTGAAGAAGACAAGAGCTGATCCGGGACCCGAGGTGCCAACCGGAAACTCTCCCCCATGAATCGATGATCGGGAGACTCCTCCTTCCGAATCCCGGCCGAGCGGCGCTCCCTTGGTGACCGACCTTACTTCGGACACCAAGTGGTATAATGGTAATTGTAATCGGGGATTAGCTCTCTGCAGGGCAACGAGTGCGATCCTGGTGGCACGATCGATCGCCAGTGCTAAAGCCATCGATGCCCTTCTTTGCTAGAACAGGCCCCAGAGGAAGTATGGAGGCGGCTGGTGCCTATGCCCTCCACATTGCTTCCATTACACGCTTCTGGAGCCAGCACCTTGCTGATAATGCGAAGAAGATAGAGGCGATGAGGGCGGATGCAGCCCGAGCCTTGAGGGTGAGAGATGAGCTTACTCAGGCTATGGCCAAGTGTGAGGAACAAAGTCGGGTCATCGGCCAGCTGAAGGCCCAGAAGATGCAGCTGGAAGAAAGCCGTGCTGCTCTTACAGCCGAGTTAGAAGTGGAAAGAGCTGACCGACTCAACCTTCAGAATATGGTGAAAGGGTTGGAAGCCGAGAAAGAAGCCATCCCGGAGTTGCGGAAGTTGCTGGAGGACGAGAGGGAGGCGAATCAGAGGCTCCGTGCTGATTTAGCTGAAGCTGAGACGTCAATCATGAGGGAGCATGTTAACGGTTTCTCTCGAGCCGTAAAGCAACTCCAGCACTTCAACCCTACTGCTGACTTCTCCAGCGCCGACGTGGATAAGGATTTCAACCAAGATGGGATACTTGTGCCATTGGCCGAGCTTGAAGATGAGGATGAGGAGGCCGCAACTCAGGGAGAAGAGGGTGGGGTCCAATTGGACGAGGAAGGTGAAATGGGCCGACCTGGCCAGGTAGACCTGATTGCTCCTGATGTCGAGGTGGACCTCGAGTTATGATATTGTATAAGTAGTTTAAGGTTAACTCATGTATTATGCATTCGGGGACTTCCCCTTTTACCTTAATGAAACTTCTTCTGATATTTTTGAATCTTATTTATATTTTGGCAATTTTTCCGATGTCTTATGGATTCGGTTTGTTAACCTTGATTGATTAATGCTACCTGATACATCTTTACAGGCTCGGCACTTTGATCTTAATCGGTTGAACGTGGTTCTTGCTTAGAAATCGAGTGTCTGCTTAGGCTTTTATCTCCTGCTTAGGAGTCGAGTAGTTTTTTCTCTTACTTAGGAGTCAAGTGTAAGTAGTTTTTTCTCTTACTTAGGAGTCGAGTATAAGTAGTTTCTTCTCTTACTTAGGAGCCAAGTGTAAGTAGTTTCTTCTCTTACTTAGGAGCCGAGTAGTTTCTTCTCTTACTTAGGAGCCGAGTAGTTTTTTCTCTTACTTAGGAGCCGAGTAGTTTTTTCTCTTACTTAGGAGCGAAGTGTAAGTAGTTTCTTCTCTTACTTAGGAGCCGAGTAGTTTCTTCTCTTACTTAGGAGCCAAGTGTAAGTAGTTTCTTCTCTTACTTAGGAGCCAAGTGTAAGCAGTTTCTTCTCTTACTTAGGAGCCGAGTGATATAATAGCTCAATTGAAGGAAAATAGAATTTTGATTCATTAATTTTTTCTAGTGTGCCTCATTAAAACCTTCTCGGCCAAAACCTCGTGGGAAAAAGACCGAGATAGGAAAAAGAGTGCATCACTTCTAACTTTAGCTAAAATAAAATTTGAGATGGGAAGTGTTCCAAGTCCTAGGAATCAACTTTCCTGACAATTCTTCAAGCCTGTAGGTACCATTTCCTAGATTTTCTGCTATCCTGAATGGTCCTGACCAATTTGCCGCGAGCTTACCCTCCCTGGAGTCTTTTCTCGCGTCGCTTTGCAGTCTTAGCACCAGGTCGCCCTGCACAAATTCCCTTGGGCGCAGCCTTGAGTTGTACTTCCGAGTTGCCTTTCGCTTGCACAGCTCTTCCCTTATCTTCGCTGCATCTCGGACTTCTTCGACCATGTCGAGCTCAACTCGGAGTTGTTCATTATTTTGGCTTTCATTGTAGTGCTGTCTTCGAAATGAGAGCTCACCGAGTTCCACTGGAACCATGGCATCGGTTCCATAGGTTAGTTTGAATGGTGTCTCTCCCGTTGAGGATTGTGGCGAACAATGGTAAGCCCACAGAATGCTTGGCAACTGCTCAACCCAAGCTCCTTTTGATTGTCCCAACCTTCTTTTGAGCTCATGTAGAATAACCTTATTTGCTACCTCTGCCTGGCCATTTGTTTGCGGATGCTCAACCGAGGTTACTTTGTGTTTAATTCCGAGGTTGGAATAGAACTCTCCGAGCTCCTTATCAGTGAATTGCTTCCCGTTATCTGTAACAACTGCATAGGGAAGGCCATGCCTGCATATAATATTTTTCCATACAAAATCCTGGACCTTCTTGGCGGTTATCGTAGCCAATGGCTCTGCTTCAATCCACTTGGTGAAGTAATCTACTCCTACCAAGAGGAACTTGACTTGACCCTTAGCCACTGGGAAGGGACCAACTATGTCCATCCCCCACATGGTAAAGGGCCACGGTGAGAACATAGAGTGGAGTTCCTCTCCTGGAGCACGGGCTATGTTGGTGAACTTCTGACAAGGGTCACACTTATTGGTCCAGTTCGAACAATCGAGTCTCATGGTTGGCCAATAGAACCCTGCTCGCAAGATCCGAGCTGCCAGAGATCGGCCGCCTGAATGTAATCCGCAGATTCCTCGGTGCATCTCATCCATTACATACTCTGATTGCTCCTTTGTGAGGCATTTTAGCAACGGCCTGGAGAATCCCCTTTTGTACAGTTCTCCGTCGAGGATGGTGTAGTGACAAGATTTCAGACGGATCTTTCTCGCCTCCCTTTGGTCATCCGGAAGTTTGTCCGAGATAAGGTACTCCCAGATCGGAGTCATCCAGCCCCGGTCAAGGTGGTCGGTCACTGTCACTTCGGCACTTTTGATGCTCGGCTGCTGGATGCTTTCTTGAATGAAAGTCTTGAGTTGGCCAGCCTTCTTTGTGCTCGCTAATTTGGAAAGCAGATCTGCTCTGGAGTTTTCTTCTCGAGGTATGTGCTCAATGGAGAAATGCTCAAACTCGGAGATGAGACTATTGACCTTGCAGAGATATCTGGTTAATTGGGGGTCCTTTGTCTGATAATTGCCGGCGACTTGTCCCGTTACGAGCTGTGAGTCACTTCGGCACTTTAGTTCTCGAACCTCGACTTCTTTGGCTAACAAAAGCCCAGCTATGAGGGCTTCATACTCTGCTTGGTTGTTTGAAGCAGTGAACCCAAACTTCAACGATTGCTCAAGGACTAGATCATCGGGCCCTTCGAGAATTATTCCAGCCCCGCTTCCTTTCTGGTTAGATGATCCATCAACGTACAGGATCCAGGGGAAGGATTCCGACCTCGGTTTGGAAGAAAGCTCGGCAATAAAATCTGAGAGGCACTGGGCTTTCATTGGCCCCCTCGGTTCATACCGTAGGCCGAACTCTGACAACTCCACTGACCAAGTTATCATTCGTCCGGCTAGGTCAGGTTTCCTGAGTACCTGCTTTATCGGGTGATCTGTCTTGACGATGACTTGATGAGATTGGAAGTAGGGCCGTAACTTCCGAGCTTCCATCACTAAGGCGAGAGCCAGTTTTTCAATTACTTGGTATCGCATTTTCGCGTCTTTCAAGATTCTACTGACATAGTATACCGGCATCTGTTGCTCTTCCTCTTCCTGGGTAATTACCGCACTGATTGCATAATCATTGACGGAGAGGTATAGGTAGAGATCCTTGCCGAGCTGAGGCCGAGTAAGAATTGGGGGAGAAGCCAAGAAAAGTTTCAGATCTTCGAATGCCTTCTCACACTCTTTAGTCCAAATGAAATCCTTCGACTTCTTCAGGAGCTGGAAAAAAGGTCGCGCCTTTTCTGCGGACTTCGGTAGAAAGCGGGATAGGGAGGCTAATTGGCCCGCCAGCCTTTGAATTTCCTTCACATTCCGAGGACTTCGAATTTCCATGACGGCCCTGCATTTATCTGGATTGGCTTCGATGCCTCGATGGGTTAGCATGTACCCCAAGAATTTTCCTCCCTGTACACCGAAAGAGCACTTCTCGGGATTCAGCCTCATATTGTACTTCCTGAGTTTCCTGAAGATTTCCTCGAGGTCGGCTGGGTGCTGACTCGGATCATCGGATTTTACTACCATGTCATCAACATACACTTCTAAGTTCTTTCCGATTTGATCTACGAAAACCTTGTCCATAAGCCTCTGATATGTTGCCCCAGCATTTTTTAGGCCGAAAGGCATTACTCGGTAACAATAATTAGCCCCATCGGTCATGAACGCTGTTTTTTCCTCGTCGGGGGGGTACATCCTGATCTGGTTGTAACCGGAATATGCATCCAAGAAGGACAAAACCTTATAGCCTGAGGCCCCATCCACTAGCCTGTCAATGTTGGGTAAGGGATAGGAATCCTTTGGGCACGCCTTGTTGAGGTCGGTATAGTCGGTGCACATGCGCCATCTTCCATTGGCCTTTTTGACTAATACCACGTTGGCTAACCAAGTGGTGTATTTCACCTCGCGGATGAAATTAGCTTTGAGTAGTTTAGAGGTCTCCTCGGCCATTGCTCGGCGCCTTTCTTCACCCAGCTTCCTTTTTCTCTGAGTCACTGGTTTAGCTTCGGGACATATAGACAGCCTATGGCACATAAAGTTAGGATCTATGCCCGGCATGTCCGATGTCTTCCAGGCGAACAGGTCAGCATTTTTTATTAGTACCATGTGAATCTTCTCTCTGAGTGAGGGGTCGAGCTGACTACCAACATGGGTGCACTGTTCAGGATGGACTCCCAACTGGAAATTCTCTAAGGACTCCGTTGGTTCGGCTCTGGTCTCATACATCTCTGCCCTTGGGTCCAGCTCAAACATACTGACTGTACTTGCTGAATTTACCGAGCTGACCGAGCTTACCAGCTCTGCTTTACCTTCCTCTATTTTCTCCGGGCCGTCCCGGTGACGGGAAACCTTCAAGCTATCAACATAACACTGCCTTGCCAATTTTTGGTCAGCTCGGATGAAACAATCTCCCCGAGTCTTTGGGAACTTCATTGTCAGGTGAGGGGTAGAGACAATTGCCCCGAGCTCATTCAACGTCGGCCTTCCGATTAGAATGTTGTACGACGTGGTGGCATCTACGATGACATACCTGACAGATACAGACTTGGAGAGTCTGCCCTCTCCGAATGTTGTTAAGAGATCTATATATCCTCGAGTCTTGACTTGTTCCCCAGCAAATCCCACCAGCTTGTCCTCATGTTCTTTAATCAGTTTTTCGGGGATGCCGAGCTTCTTAAAGGTCGCCAGGTAGAGAATGTCGGCCGAGCTTCCCTGATCAATAAGTGTTCATCTGACCGAGAAGTTGGCCAGCTCGACCGTTATCACCATCGGGTCATCCTGGTTGGGGTCTACCCCTTGGAAGTCATCATCTGTGAATGTTATGGGGGGCCTTGCTCTTGGAGGTCTTCCAGACACTGTACTAACAGATCGGAGAGCCTTGACATGCCGCTTCCGAGCTGAGCTAGTTGCTCCTCCTCCTGCAAATCCCCCCGAGATTGTATTGATGACCCCCCTGATTCCTCCCTCCGATTCTTCTACCGGGGGCCTTTGGTTGTTCTGGCGATCTCCGCCCTGATGATTTCTTCGATTGTTTGTATCTCGATCTCGGTCATCATTACCCTGTCTTCGATGTCTCCGACCGAGTCGTCCCTCACCATTTCCATCTCGGCGGACGAATCGGTCAAGACGACCTGCTCGCACTAACTCCTCAATCTTTTTCTGGAGTGTTGTGCATTCTTCAGTGGAGTGTCCATAGTTCTGATGCCACGCACATTCCTTGCTTCTGTCAGCATTGTTCCTTGTTTTGGACGGTTCAGGTAAGGTAAGCAATTCTGTTCTGCACACCTCCTGCAAGATGGCTGCCCGAGATCGGTTCAGTGGAGTGAAAGATGGATTCCTGGAATGCCTCTGCGGGGACTCTCTGGTCCTTCGTGAGTCCGACCCCCTGTTTCTGTCTTTGTTGGAGGCTGAGTTCTTGTCCCCGTAACCTCTTTCTTGCCTTTTAAATTCTAGCATCTCTTCTGAGTTCATGAACCCTGTAGCCTTTTCCTGTAGCTCCTCAAAATTTCTCGGTGGTTTCCGAGATAGGTACTCGAAGAATGGCCCTGGCTTGAGACCCGCCATAACGGTGTGAAGGCAGAGTTCCGAGCTCATATTCGGAATCAGGATCTGCTTTGCATTGAAGCGGGCCATGTAATCCCTGAGTGATTCATTTCTTTCCTGCTTGAAATTTACGAGTGAGACGGAGTGCCTCCTGTGCCTTCGGCTTGCCGCAAATTGTGCCGTGAACTTGGTTATGAGGGCATCAAAGGAGTCAATTGACTGAGGCGGCAGATTCGTTAACCAGGTCAGGGCTGGACCTTGCAGGGTAGTCGGGAAAACCTTGCACATGACGGCCTCTGAATCAGTCACCAAGTAAATTGAGGATACAAAGGATTCTACATGCTCGGTTGGATCAGTGGTGCCATTGAATTTGTCTATGTTAAGGGGCTTAAAATGGGTTGGCACGTTTGTCTCATTAATGTCCTCGGTGAAGGGGAGCCTTGGACGTCGGTCTGATATTCTTTCTTTCTGGCTAGTCCTCTCTGCGTGGGACCTGACTTCCGATGCCCCAGGAGGGGGTCTGGTCTTGGATGCTCGGTTAGTGCCTCGAGGAGAGTGCGTCGGAGGATCCTTGCTGGCCTCGGGTGAGGATTGTTCTCCGTCTGAAGGTGTCAGGGACCTTCCTCTCTTTCGGGCTTTCAAAAGCTTCTGATTTTGCGCCCGGATCTCCTCGTTCTCCTTCCGGAGCTGCTTGAGTTGCTCCATAATTTCCTCCAACCGAGGATTACCTTCACTGAGGGGAGGGAAAAAATGATTGTCATGGTTCTGGGCATCCGAAGCTTCCTGGCCCTCGTGATTCACGCTGCTCCCCCCTCCCCGCAATCCATTGCGTGTAGTCACCATCGAGCTTTTCTTGCGGAACCGGGGAAAGTTTCGCCTCGGCCCCACGGTGGGCGCCAAATGTTCCTGCCGGGATCCGGTTTACCGGAGCCCCGCCGTGAACGTTGAACCAAGGATGAATATTGGGGTTGTTTTAGGATTTGGCTTGACAGAATTCGGTGATTCCGGTCCTACGTATCCCGATGGGAATCAAAGCCGGACGTAGTTCTTGATTCAACCCTTGGCCGTGGTGATCTCGATCTCTTAATTTTGTATCGGACGAATACTAGGGAGAAAGGACTCTCTGATGGTCTCTTGATCGGCACTAGTTTCTCTAATACGCTTAAGAGAGAGTCACCTCTGTTCAGTGAAAAGTGAGTCTCTTATGAGGGGTACTCCTCCTTTTATAATAGGATTCCCCTATCTCTTAGAGATCTGATTTATCTCTTAATATCTTTTAGAGATTCGATTTATCTCTTAATATCTTTTAGAGATTTGATTTATCTATTAATATCTCTTTGAGATATGATTCCTTAATTTAAGGGATATTATCTCTTTTAACCAGATAAGGTTATTTTGGATAATATTAGGATTTAATGTTAATATCTTATTCATTTAATTAAGTGATCTTTGATTTATTATCCTTAATTTTCGGACTGGGCCGGGTACTTGAGCTCGGTGGCCGGGTTAGTAACCTCGACCCGTACAATTACCAAATTTACTTTTTAAATATTTTTTAGTTTATTTCATTTTCTTTCACAATGAATATTTGTAATTATCAATACTAATGTTAAGATTGTACCTATAGGGCTACCATATCCTGCTTTTTGACATGAGATGTAATTTTTCTTCAGGCCTTGCCCTTCTCTTATACAATTAAATAAGAAATATTGATTTTTTTATGATGCCACAAAAAAAAATTTGTTAGGAGTTCGAGGGTAGTTCAATCTTATCAACCTGTTGGAATATGAGACGCTAGGGTCCCAAGAGGAAGTAGTGCAGGATACTTGCATGGAAGTGGAGAAAGAGCCAGGAGTAGCTTTGAGAGAGGGTGGATGCGGATCCACTGTAGATGAAATGATCATTTCTTAAATGGTTCCTCAGGAACTTTTATTGTGGTTTTTTATGATTATAATCAGTTGGAATGTTAGAGGTGTGACACCCTCTACCCCACATGTATTTATAACAACGTAAAGGAAATAAAATAAAATAAAATAAAGTAAAATAAAACACATGCATATTAAAATAAAACCATAGGGTAGAAAGTACCACATGAACAAAACGTCCCAAACAGCTGTGAAAATAAAACATAAACATAAACATAAACAAAGAAAACATGAACCCAACCCTGATGTCACATGTCAGAGTTGGTATAACCAAAATCCGGAAAATACATCGAACAACAAAACTTAAAGATATAATCCTAAACTATGAGTGAGCAGCTCCCAGAGTCACTCATCGACTGACTGCTCGCCATCCTCTGCATATCAAGAAAGGTACATGCAAATAACAGCAAAAAATGGGAGTAAGAAATCATTGTATAAACATAACGGCAAAGGATCAGTTAGCAAGATGATCATAAATCAACAAACACAACATATTATAACTTAATTATAATTAACATAATAATATCATTCACATCATCTCAATCAAGTATATTATGCGATGCAGTGCTACCCCACCACTCCGTCACGCATGTGGATCCAAACCTATCTCAGGAAGACAATGTCGGAGTTACATATCCACATTGGCCAATAAGCACCAAAGCCGGCAGTTCACCCAACCATGGGTGAACCCCTTGGATAGCCGATGCACCGTACTCTAGGATGCACCACCAAGGGGGGACCATGATTCACCTAACTCTCGGATGAATCACCAAGGACGGCCAGATCGCCTTACTCTTGGACGACCTCCCCTATGCTGCACTTCCCCCACTAACATATCCAATGCGTGAATGCATGAGCAACAACATCAAACAAGCATACTCGCCACCTCTACTTTGGTCAATAAGCACCAAAGTTTAACACCATCAACACCTTGACCAATAAGCACCATGCTACTCTGACCATTAAGTATCAGAGTTTAACATCGTCAACACCTTGACCAATAAGCATCAAGGCTACTTTGGCCAATAAGCACCAAAGTTAACATCGTGCGGTAACCCATCGTTGCCATCTTAACCATCTTAACGTTTTATATTTATTTATCTTAGTTAAAGCTTCATTATATTATCTATCTCATCTTTACTTCGATTGGTGTCTTATTTCATCATAGGGAACAATTTGGGTGAAACCACCCTTGTTCCTGTTTAACGTCTATTCTGTTTGGGGGAACATGGTTCGTGCTGGCATTTAAGCTAAGCACGAGTGTGCAGTCTATTGAGCACTGTCGTGCTTACTTTAGCATGGTCGTACTGTTCTGGGCAGAAGGGTTGGAACCCTTGCCAAACTTCCGAGGGCATTCATAGGTCAATCCTATTGGTTTTTAACTACACCTTCAATGGAATTCGCAGACCGGGTTTCGCCTGAATTTCCAACCTAAATTTAATCGTAGTTTCCTACGGTCAAGTAGGATTAAATACTATCCTCCGTTCACTTAGATTAACTTTATAAAACTCTAATAAACTTATAAACATATTTATATGTATTTACTGTTATTTAAAACAGTAAAATACAGGGTGTTACATTACTACCCCACTAAAAAAAATTCGTCCTCGAAATTACGTACTGTAAATAATTCGGGATATCGTAACTTCATTTTGTCTTCTACTTCCCATGTTGCTTCTTCAGTTATGTCATCCCAAATAACTTTAACCAATGAGATTTGTTTACCCTCGAGCCGCTTAATCTTCTTATCCGCAATTCTCACAGGTAAAGTCTCATAAGACATGTTTTCTTTTAGTTGTACTAGATCGGGTTCAATTACGTGAGATGGATCGAGAATATACTTTCTTAATTGTGAGACATGAAAGACATCATGAAGATTGGATAGAAACGGTGGTAAAGAAATTTTATAAGCTACAGGACCTATCCGATGAAGAATTTGATATGGTCCAATGAATTTAGGAGTGAGTTTTCTGGATTTAATTACCCTACCAACCCCAGTCGTTGGCGTGACTCTCAAAAACACATGCTCACCTTCCTCAAACTCAAGAGGTCGTCGTCTCTTGTCAGCATAACTTTTCTGTCGACTCTGGGTTGTTCGCATTTTCTCTTGAATCATTTTCACCTTTTTCCGTCGTTTGTTGCACTATATCTGGTCCAACCATAAAACTCGCACCATCTTGGTACCAACATAAAGGCGTCCTGCACCGTCGTCCATACAATGCTTCATAGGGTGCCATACCTATGCTAGAATGAAAACTATTATTATAAGTGAATTCTATCAACGATAGATATTCATCCCAGCTTCCAGTATTTTCCAATACACAAGCTCTCAATAAATCTTCAAGAGATTGAATAGTCCTCTCTGATTGTCCATCCGTTTGAGGATGATACGCAGAACTCAACCTAAGTTTCGTTCCCAACAACTCTTGTAGACTTTTCCAAAATCTTGATGTAAATCTTGGATCACGATCGGAAACAATACTCAAAGGCACACCATGTAACCTAACAATTTCATCAATATACAACTGAGTTAATCTTTCCAATGAGTATTTCACATTAACTGGTAAAAAGTGAGCTACCTTCGTCAACCTATCAACTATTACCCATATAGAGTCATACCCTTTCCGAGTCTTTGGTAAACCTGACACAAAATCCATTGCAATACTATCCCATTTCCATTCTGGAATATCCAAAGATTGTAGCATTCCCGCTGGTCTTTGATGTTCTACTTTAACCTTCTGACACGTTAAACACGCAGCTACAAATTCCATTACATCTTTCTTCATACCATGCCACCAATACAATTTCTTTAGATCCTGATACATCTTAGTAGCTCCGGGATGCAAACTCAACTTACTACTATGAGCTTCTTCCAGAATTAATTTCCTCATTTCAACATTATTTGGTACACAAATCCTTTCACCAAATCTTAAAATTCCATCATTTCCTTCTTTAAATTCTGACACAGCTCCTTGCCGCAATAATTCTCTTTCTCCTTGTAGGTACTGATCGCTTTCTTGTTTCTCTTTAATTTGTTTCATCAATTCATTTGAAACAGTAATCATACCCAAACATAATTTCTCCGGAAACATCTCAATTGTCAATCGCATATCTCGGAATTGTTCCAACAACTGTTGTTCTTTAACCATCATTGCCGATATATGCATTGATTTCCTACTCAAAGCATCTGCCACAACATTCGCTTTTCCAGGGTGATACTGCAGTTGAAAATCATTATCCTTTAAAAATTCCAACCAACGCCTCTGCCTCATATTTAACTCTTTCTGATCAAACAGGTATTTCAAACTTTTATGATCACTGAAAACATTAAAAGTTGCTCCATACAAATAATGTCTCCGGATTTTTAAAGCAAATACCACTGCTGCTAACTCCAAATCATGAGTAGGATAATTCCTTTCATGAATCTTCAATTGTCTTGAAGCATATGCCACAACTTTCCGATTTTGCATCAATACACATCCTAACCCTTGATATGAAGCATCACAATACACCTCAAAAAGTTCATAAGGATCAGGTAGTATCAATACCGGTGAAGTAGTTAACCTTCGCTTTAACTCTTGAAAACTTTCTTCACATGCTTCAGTCCATACAAACGCTTGATCCTTTCGAGTCAATTGGGTAAGAGGACCTACTATTTTAAAAAATCCCTCAATGAATCTTCTATAGTATCCCGCTAAACCCACAAAACTACGAATTTCTGTTACCGTCTTAGGCCTTTCCCATTGCAAAACAGTCTCAACTTTTGACGGATCTACAACAATTCCTTCACTCGAAACTATATGTCCTAAGAATTGAACTTGGTCTAACCAAAATTCACACTTTTCAGGTTTCGCGTAAAGTTGTTTCTCCTTTAAAATTTGGAGAACCACACTGAGATGTTCAGCATGTTTTTCTTTACTTGGAGAATAGATTAGAATATCGTCGATAAAAACAACGACAAACTGATCTAAATAAGGACGAAAAATCCTATTCATGTAATCCATGAATATCGCTGGAGCATTCGTAACTCGAATGGCATCACAAGATACTCGTAATGACCATAACGTGTCCTAAACGCAGTTTTACAAACGCCCTCCTCCTTCACACGAATTTGATGATAACCCGAACGTAAATCTATCTTTGAGAAAACAGCTGCTCGCGTGAATCGATCCATTAAATCATCTATCCTTGGAAGTGGATACTTATTCTTAATCGTCACCTTATTCAAGCTGCCGAAAATCTACGCATAAACGAGAAGTTCCATCCTTCTTCTTCACTAATAACACTGGAGCTCCCCAAGGCGATACACTAGGTCTAATAAATTCCTTCCGCATCGGTTCCACCAATTGTTCTTTTAATTCCTCTAGCTCGATGTCGACATTCGATATGGTGCTATAGATATTGGTCCAGTTCCGGAACCGGATCAATTGCAAACTCAATCTCCCGAACAAGTGGTAATCCGGTACATCTTCGGGAAAAACTTCCGGAAAATCGTTGACAACTGGTATACACTTTGCAAGTCTAACTCACTCTTCTTGTCTAAGGAATATAATAGCATGTATCCTTGTGCTCCCTCCTTTAAAGAAGCTTTTACTTGATTAGCGAGTTAACAATCCAGAAATCTCATCCGTAGGAAAAACTAAGGTTTTACGAGCACGAGTCTATCAAGATATGATTAGAAGACAACCAATCCATGCCTAGAATTACATCTAAGCGTATTAAAGGCAAACAGATCAGTTAACAAGAAAACGTTTATCCCGAATAATGATAGGACAATTTAAACAAACGAAGTAACCACAATCTGGCTTAGAAGTAGGAGTTGAAACAACAAGATCACACAACAAAGAAGAAACAGCAATTTCAACAGTTTCACACAATCCATCGAGATAAAAGAATGTGTTGCACCTGAATCAAATAGTACGGTTAAAATATTACCGTTTATATCACACTTACCTTGTATGAGATCGTCGAGATTGAAGCCTCGGCTCCACTCATCGTATAAACTCTTCCCTTAGCCGTCGGTTTATTTGTTCCAAAGCATGATTGACGATCGACTCCCGCTTTGGCATCGTACAATGCTTTGCTATATGTCCCATTCGATTACAATTGAAACATTTCACTTCACCTCTAGGACAAACATTTGACATGTGACTGGGATCTCCACAGTTATAACATCTCCTAATTTGACCTTGATTCAGATTTCCTTGTCCTCCACCTCCTGATACAGCAAAATTCGAACGGTTCTGTTGTCGATCCTGATTATTCACTTGCGAACGAAAATAAGGCTTCCTCTGATTTTGTTTCCCTCTCCAACTCTGATTCTGATTCTTGGATTTTGAAGATCCACCAGCACTTCCTCTAGTATCCTTTCCTTTCTTCATCTGCTCGATCTTTCGACTCATTTCCACTAGTGCTTGGAAATTACGAAGTTGTAAAGGTAAAACGGACTCCTTAATCTCAAATCGCAATCCCGCTTCGAATCGTTCACACTTCCAGCTTTCACTCGGTTGAGCTTGAAAGAAATGAAAGTATTTGGCCAATGACTCAAACTTCGCCGCATACTCCTCCACCGATAAATCTCTCTGATATAACCCCAGAAATTGTCGTTCCCTCTCGATCCTTATACTCTCCGGAAAATATTTGTCCATAAACGCAATTCGAAAAACCTCCCAAGTAATGTCTTGATGTTCAGCTTCCAACAGTAGCCTAGCACCTTTCCACCAATATTCTGCATCTCCCACCAGTAGGAAAACAGCATAAGTGACCCGAACATCTGCCGGCGTAGCAACTAACTCGAAGATCTTCTCCAACTCCTGAATCCAAAGATCAACCTTCTCAGGATTTGCATCCAGACCAAACTGTGAAGGATTTTGACTTCGAAACGCAATCAAAGCCTTGCCTTCCGCAGCTTGCAGATTCTGAACATTCATCGCTGCAGTCTAATTTGCAATTGCCACTGCCATGTTCTCCATTGCTTGAGCCGCATAGTCTACTACTTCTTCATACTCCTCATTCATATTACCACGACCTCCTACACGACCCCCTCTACGGCCTCGTACACGACCACGTCCACGCCCAGATTCTGGTTCTACCACTGGTTCCATAACTGACCTACAAATCACAATCAGTTAGACCAAAACCAGAAACTGAAACGCAAACTCACTCGTCATCACACATTACTTCTAATAAGTAATTCAAACAATCCTAAGTCAGAGATCACACAACATAGACATAACAGACCTACTTCCCGACATTCCCGAAAGACTCGACCACTCACTCTGATACCACAAAATGCGACACCCTACTCTAGGGTCATCCCATTAATACCCAATTATAAATCATAATTATACAACGCTGGTTACTTTCGGAAAATATAATTTAAGGTAACTAACCTTATATAAAAATAGTGCTTAATTTTTTTTTTCTTTACATACAACATATAACGATTATAACATAAACCACATATATGTACATCCATATATATACATATGCTTCATCGTTTACATATACAACTCCTATACTAGGAGATATCAAAAAGCCTTTTGAAGCATAGACCATTCTCCATCAAACTAAACAAAGAAGATAAAGAGATATATACATATCAACAACAACTGGTTCACAACCATTTCAAAACTAAGGGCTCTAAGAAACCAAAGTAAAACTATCAAGACTCACTACCCCGGAAACTATACCTAAGCTGGTCAATCACGACACTTTTTAAAACTTTCATTACAACACAGGACCTTACTGTCCGAGTGCTCAATCACGACACCTCTCGACCTGGTGCACCAGTACTAGGTTCGTGCTTCTAGAAAACATCTTCAATGTTTTATCACAGTATACCTCATGTATACCTCATGTATACCTCATAGGCACTCCAAGTCCAAATGACTGAGTCCATCATAATCACAGAACATTAGTACCCCGACGTCTCGGTTACTAAGTCCAACTGTATTTTCAACGTTGTTAAATCAACTTTCGATTTTTAGAAATTCTTTTCTAATGGTAGAAATTCATTATAAAAATTCTTAACAAATAAAACTTAGTTTTCACAAACCAATGAGTCACTTGAGGTTTAACTTTCTCAAAATAAGCACTGCCGTTTCAAAAATACTTGTCGTCTAGATTTTCTAGATTTGCCGTCAAATTTTGTTTTTAAGACTTTTAAGTCAAAAACTTAAATTTTTCCACTTAATTAGTCTTCTAAAATCACCCTGAACTTGTTTTCATCAATTAATTTAATAAAAGAATATTCTGGTTTTCTTACGTAAAATTTAACAATACTAAAATATTTTCACCGTGTTGAACTCATTGTGACTCATAATTCACTTTTCCAAAATAACTTATTAAAATAATAATATTTTTCAACTCTCTTTATTTTTCTCAAAAGAAATTCTATTTGATATCACATACCAATAACTTGCCACTAAAACCTTGAATATAATTCAATATAGTTCCTTAAAGCTTTTATCCAACTTTCTTAATTGTGCACTGACCACTGTCAGGCTTCTCACACATCAAACAACAATTATATCACAGATATTTCCCAGGCAGATCATGCATCACAGTTCATAATATAATTGCCAATAAACAATTAACGCAAAATAAACCACACGGATATCAATAAAGCCACAATAAACAACATAAATAAACACTAACAAACAATTAATTACAAACAACAATTGGATAGCATATAGCCATTGAATAGAATCCTTCTCGGTACTCCCCCCTTACCTCTTGAAGACTCCTTGTTCAACTTACAAACTCCTTCCGAATTTCCCGTTACCTTGTAAACTTGTACTCAACTAACCTTCAATTATAACCAAAGTGTTACAATTCAAGAAACTAAAACATTCTAAACCCTAATACATAGTCACGGCCTCTAGGGTTTTTGAATAACTAAAACTTCTAATCATGATTAAGTTATGGATTAATGATCCTTAATTAACCTAAATCATAGATTATCAACTAAACAACTAAGTTTTAAACTCAAGACTTCCTAACTCTTTTATACATAGGTTCGGCCTCACTAGGTTCATGAAGCTAGGGTTCTTAGGTTAACAAATCATCTTGGATTTATAAAGCATACTTACTAAACACTTGATTTCTAAGATCATTTATGAAAATCATGAACAAAACTCAACAAAACTCACCCACTTAGGGTTCGGCCAACATGAACATTTTTGAATAAAATAGTCATTTTAAGAAACTAACATGGATTAGAGTGTGTAGTCATACATGCCATATAGAATACATGATCATACATGAAAACACATGAACAAAACTCTACCAACCCTAAGGTGATAGATTCGGCCAAGGCTAGTTTTTCAAGAAAGAGATTTTTGATTACTTCATGCTCTTGGATTTAGATAGTAGACATGATATCTAGAAGATAGAAAGTAGTTTCATCATCATTAGATTTTCCTAGGATTTATTATGATTTTTCAAAGTTCTAGGGTTTGAAACTTGAAAATGATGAACCTCAATGATATAAGTCTTGAATCAAGAAACTATCTAAAGAACATAGACATGATTTAAGACAAAGATTAGGATTTACCTCTTGATAATCAATGATGAAGACAATCCAAGAACTTGCTTTGAGAAACTTAGAACTAAGAACTTAGAACTTTAGAGTTTTAGAAGACAACTAACCAAAGAACTAAATGAAAAGTGAGAGAAAGGTATTTATAGTGTAAGTGGCGACATCTCAAGAAGGATCTAGATGAGATGAGTTGTCATGTTAAAAGGATTAAAGTGCAATTAAGTTCCAAGGACCAAATTGCAAAGATTCCAATAGTTGAAGGACTAGTTTGCAAATAGACAATAGAATGTCATGATGATGAGTTTAATCACATTAAATGCCATCTTATCTTTGACTTACTTGGCTGAGTTTTATGAGTGCAAGACAAGTTAAGAAAGTAGATAATTCAATGTATTAGAAGAATCAAGAAACTTGTAGACAAATCTAGGATAAGTAGAAACCTATAGAAAATTCTAGAATCATCTTGACAATTCCAACTAAAATGGGCAGCCACAATTCACATGGGCTTTCGTATGGGCTTGAAACATTTGGGCTTGATTTCATTTTCTTATTGGTTGTGGGACCCACTTTGAAGATTTAGGCCTTTTAACATAAGATAAGAAAACTTGAATGGCTTTATGGACTCAACTATGAACTAAAAAGATTTGGGCTTATAGGCCACGACCATTTAGGATTATAAACAAGGATTCTAGCCCAATCCACTTGAAAAAAACGAAAAAACTAATTTAGGGACAAAATGGTAATTTACAGAAAGTTCAGGGACTTAACCGTAAATTTCGAAATTCTCTATTTAATCCTGAAAAACCTTCTAAACTTAAAAATATGATTCATCCCCTTGAATCATCTCAAAATCCTAAAATAAATCCTCTTACTACTCTTAGAAACTCTAATCTCCTTTCCGTCGTCTACCCGATTACGCTTTCCGCCCGTAATACTCAAATTATTTTATTTTTTTCTGAAAAAATTCTAAAAATACCAAGTTGTAGAAAATAAAATACTAAGCTTAAGTCTCTCGTTCACGAATTAAAATTAGGTCTTTTGAGCAGTATTATTATACTGTCAATGGAATTTGCAGACCGGGTTTCGCCTGAATTTCCAACCTAAATTTAATCGTAGTTTCCTACGGTCAAGTAGGATTAAATACTATCTTCCGTTCACTTAGATTAACTTTATAAAACTCTAATAAACTTATAAACATATTTATATGTATTTACTGTTATTTAAAACAGTAAAATACAGGGTGTTACACAGTTCATCAACAGAAGTATCATTATCAAAATTATCCTCAGAAGTATTGTCAAGAATAACTATCTGTGAATCTGTATGTTCTTCAAGGGGATGTGGAGTTAGCAGTGCAGCCGAGGTGGCGACAATGTGATCAATTTGAATGGCCAACTTCTGAGACTCAGCTTCTATCCTCTGATGGCTTTCAAGACTTTGTTCTGCCATCCGTTGATTGTTCTCTGCCATCCGTTGATTGTTCTCTGCCATTTGTGCAGTTATCTATGCAGTTATCTGTGCAGTCATTTGCTTGAAACAGGTCCTCTATTGAAGGTCCAGAAGGTGCAGAGGTGGTCACTTGGCTAGGATAATTGTTCACTCCAAACATGTCAAAATCACTGCTAAACTCATTACTTCCAGAAAAGTTAGGATAATTTGTGCATGGTGGTGGTTTACTAAAATCAGGATAATACATGCATGGTGGTGGCCTATCAAAGTTAGGATAATCTATGCATGGTTCATAATCAACATTAGGCATATCACCAAACAGGAAATTATCCATAGCAGTACTAAGATTCATAACCAGACAAATTCAGCCAAAACTAATTCAGCAAAGAGATTTTTTTTTTAAATTTAATTTTAACTGTTAATAACAACAAGAGTCCCCGGCAACGGCGCCAATTTTTGAACGCGCTGTCGCGCACGCGCCAAAAAGCAAGCGGTTTACAAAAATATGTAGTTTAGGGAGCGACAACTCGAGTATCGTCTCACAAGGACTCTTGGGTTGTTGTTAACAGAAAAAGTCAGAATTTGGGGGTTTTGGATTTGAAATAAAATAAAGAAAACAGAGCAGAAAATAATGCAAATAAAATAACTATCAAATAGCTAAAAAGCGATCAACCTACTGTTCAACCCTTTTCGATTGTAGCATCAATTAACAAGCGAAATCAATACTACGTGACATATGTTCCTATTCCCGAATTAAGCAAACGGGGTGAAGCACTCATGAACTAAGCGAACATGAACGAACACACGCGAATTAAGCAAACGCGATTAAGTATAGGAACATACAATCATCGAAATAAATCAACACATATTCTATACGATTCTGAATTAAGCAAACAGAACATACATAACAAATATTGAAAGAGAATAGCATTAAGTTTAGGAATTACAAAATGTAACACCCTCCCTTGGGCATTACTTTCTAAACTCGTTTGAAAATAAAATTAAAATATAATTTGCTGGTGCTTTCGGAAAATAACTTATATAAGTACATAAGTGTCTGAAATTGGGTATAAAATTTTTTCTTTGTCATGACTCCGCACTTAAGCCATAATCAACACACAACCTTACTATCATAGCTTGGCAAGCCTATTTTATTTAAAAAATATACTTAAATACAAGATAGTAGTTTTACAAAAATTTCGATAGAGTATCCTCTGTAATTCGGACATCCCAAATAAAATAACACCTGTTAAAAAGATTACATTTTCACTCCAGAATTCTAGCTACACTAAATTCAACCAGACCTCAATACATGAAAATAATAGTGATAGCCATAAGCTTTACAAAACCAAAAGAAATAGCTTAGATTTTCATTTAAAAGATAGGCTCTCCGAGCCACAAACATTCCATGATAAAATCAAGGCTCTCTAAGCCAAACTCATACATACTGTCAAAATAATCTAAGTCTTAACCCTAAGCTGGTCGTTCTAAGAGTTATTCCGCAAGTAATACCTCATCAATCAACTAGATCTAAGTCTCGGAATGACTTAGACAGACTCCTCTGCATCATCTGTGATAGAGTACCCATGGTACAATATCGAACTTAGAAGAATCCTGAAATGTGTGTGTAAGGGTGAGACGCCAATATATAGTTTTAACCCAATAACTAAATGCTCGACACCACATAACACATATACATTTACCACACAAGCATTTATAAGTTAATAATTTATCAATGGGTTTAACACCCCAAACGTCATCCATAAAATTATGCATGACACTTCTATTCATCATCTAATTTTCGTCCTAATCTCATGAGATATCCCAACGTCGTATGAGTTGATCAGACTCCAAAGCCACACTGGCTAACTTGGCACTCTGCCAACAGGTCCGCAACCTCTTCCCATCTTGAAAACAACAAAGGCATACACAGCCAGGCACTCACAAGGCCAAACATTGCTAATGCCCACAATCAGTGGCTCCGCCATTAGCAAGTAAGATGGGGATCCCAAAGTCCTCCAAGGCACAATGAGATAATGCACGTCGTAATTACCTTTCGCCGATGGTAATTGATGCATTTGTGTCACAAACCACAAATCGCAGGCACGTCTGCCACATGCATGCAAAACACTTTTGTTTTGTTCTTTTCTTTGTGCTCAATCTTTCTCTTGCCGAAGCTCAAAATGGCTTACGACTCACATAGTTTTAAAACACTTTTTAAAACTTTCATCACAACATAGGACCTCACTGTCCATAAAACTTTCATCAAAACATAGGACCTCACTGTCCATAAAACTTTTATCAAAACATAGGACCTCACTGTCCATAAAACATTTATCAAAACATAGGACCTCACAGTCCGAGTGCTCAATCACGACACCTCCCGACCGGTGCACCAATCGTAGGTTCGTGGCACTAGAAACATCTTCAATGTTTCAACACAGTATACCTCATGTATACAATTCATCACAGTATACCTCATGTATACAATATAGGCCCTCAAAGTCCAAATGACTGAGTCCATCACAACACAGAACCTTAGTACCCCGACGTCTCGGTTACTAAGTTCCACACCACTATTAACACGAAATCAGTTTTGCTTTCATAAATTTTTTTTCCAAATATTGGAAATTCATCAATAAAATCCTTAAATAATAAAACTGGGTTTTCACAAACATGAGTCACGTGAGGTTTTAACTTCCTTAAATATGTACTGCCGTTTCAAAATACTTGCCTTCTACGTTTTTCCAAATCTGTCATCATTCTTTTCCAAATCATTCATCGATTATCACTTTTAAAGCTTCGCAATCCAATACTTAACTTTTCCACTGAAAACACTTTTTAAAATCATCTTAACTTCTTTTCAACAATTAATTTCATAAAATAACTTTGTATAGTATTACAAACTTTCTTACATAAAAATTAGCAGTACTTAAACATTTTCACAATTTCGCTCTCATTGTGACTCGAGTTACTTTTACACTCATAAATTATCATCATCAAAACTCCTTAAATTTCCAAAATAATAATTTTCACCACTCTTATATTCCAACGTTTCCCATAAAACATTGAATATAATTTAAACAGCTTATTAAAGCTTTTATCTGATTAGTCGGTTGTGCACTGACCACAGTCAGGCTTCTCAAACAACACTCACAAGCAACATTCAACAACAAACCACTAGACAGATAATGTACCATAGCAATATCATATTCAAATAAATAATCTAAAACAGATCAAACACTGATACTCAGATATACAACACAACATAAACCACATAATCAGATAACCACAACCACATCAATTATACGAGAATACACAACAAGCAAATGGTCACAAGTAAATGGTTATTGAGAAAAATCCATTAGGCAAGCTCCCTTACCTCTTGAAGACTCGAACTAAATAATCTCCCGAACTCGATTCGATTCCTCTTCGTCGAGTGTAAATCGCCTAACTCCGTAGTTTCCTTCAAACGAATTGCAACCAAAATAAATCAAATCAAACAACAACACACTTAAATCAATGGGGTTAGGGTTGGCTTTACCCCATTTTCTAGGTTAGGAAACTTAAAATTTGATTAACTTAGGGATTAATGATCCATAAGTTACTTAAGCATGATTAATCACTTTAACCATGATTATGAACCAAGAACATGAACTAAAACTCATCTAGTTCCAAGAACTAGGGTTTCGGCCAAGGACTGAGTTTGGAGTTAGAAATCTCTAAAATTTCTAAACTCTTGGATTTAATCAACATACAAAACCTAGAGTTAGATTCAAGTGTTACAAACAACTTTTGAATCATAAAACCAACAAGTGCTCATACCTAGGGTTTCGGTTTTTGAAGAATCAAATAGGCTAAAGTTAGATTTTTGATCTTCTATATACTTGAATACAAGAACTATAAAGATATAATCATGAATCAAGACATGAAATTGAAACAAAACCTAAGAACACAAATTTGACCTAGGTTCGGCTCAGTCCAGAAATTAGGGAAAGAAATTTCACATGCTCTTGTGCTTATAGATAATGAAAATAGAGATGATTATAAGATCATAGCAATTGGTTTCATGTCAAAAGGATTTTTCTAGAATTAGTTATGAAATTTTCAATCTAGCTTCAAGAACTTTGAACAAATGAAGAATATGTTGATCAAATGCATCAACTCAAGAATCTTATGAAGAGAAAAGCTTAGAATAACAAGATTAAGAGAGACTACCTCTTGATGATCAAAGAAAATGATGATTTGGATGATGTTCTTCAAGAATGTCTCATGGTGTTCTTGAGAACTTAAGGAAGAAGATGAACCAAGTTAGGGTTTCAGAACAGTTTCGGTATTTTGGGTATATCTCTCAACATACTCATCCGTTTTGAATGATCTTTATGTCGTTGGAAAGAAGAGAGAAAGATGAACAACTTTCATGTTGAAAGTTTTTCTAGATTCAAAATAGAAACTGATCATAATGGCTCTGCAAAATCGGACGAGTTATGAACTCTTTAGAGCAAGAATCAAGAATTTGGGGAAAAAAATGACTTAAGGAAGGAGACATACTATTTAAATGAAGAAACAACTAGCTTATTGAAGAAGGAACATATGCTTAATGAAGAAGGAGTCAAAACTTGGAGAAGAAGGAATTAAAACTTGTTTAAGAAGCATTCAAAACTTCTTTAAGAAGAAGTCAAAACTTAAGGAAGAAGAATTTAAATGCTTGATGGAGAAGAATTCAATACTTGGAGAAGAAGACAAGGTTGGAGCCGTGAGGGTTAGCAAGAGTTTTGGATCAATTTGTCAAATGGCATCTTGTAGGAATTGTCATAAAAAGACAAGGGTATTTTGGTCATTTCATAACAAAATTCAATGTTGCCATAAATGTGCTATTATTGCCATTTATGATAGGATAGACTTGTCAAGAATGCTTGTCAAGTTGGTCAATCCAATGTCTCTGCTACTTTGCCGACTTCCCGATCCATCTGACTCAGGCTCTGCCTAGAGACATCTCGTCGTATAGGCCCGCAATAAACATAATACTTTAATTTTTTATCAAAATTTCCAAAACTCCCAGTATCCTAATAAATATGATAAAAATATTTTTCATCTCGTTAACGATTCAAAATTTGATCTTCCGAGAAAGAAACTTTTTCATGTCAAGACAAACACTGAAAAACAAACAGATCAGGCTCCGCCTCGAAGTTTTCAACCAAAAACTTCCCTGTAACCTTATAAAAATAAGTATAACAAGGAAATGACCTTGGTTTATCCAAAATCATTTTCTAAGTCTCGGATAAAAATATATATTTATATATTTATCACCGATATTACTAAACAGCGAAAATCGGGGTGTTACACAAAACCTCAAGCGTAAATGGAACCCGATCACCGTAGATTGATCAAGGAGACTAGTTCTCCATTACAAACATAAACCTAAACCTACTTGTAGCCGCACTATGAAAAGAAAATAAAAAGGTGAGAAGATGATCAGTTCTGCCCCAAAACAGATATAAATACAGATTCTGGGTTGCGGTCGCTCGCGAGGCGAATCTTATGAACAGTCGCTCTTTCGCGAGGCGAAACAGGTTTCGCGAGGCGAGCCAGAGAGGGTGACTGTTGCTGCTCGTGCTGGTCTTCGGGCTCGCGAGGCGAGCATCCTCTCGCGAGGCGAATCCTCCAGAATTGCATTTTTCCCTGTTTCTTTATTCCCTTGACTACTAAGTTAACCTGAAAACAATAAAATAGCCATAAGTGCTTTATTTGACTCAAAACTGGCTAAATTAACCTAAAACTACTTTAGAGACTCAGAATGATGCTTAAAGACAATCAAGTCTAATTTGGGTGAAAATGAGATATAATTAGCACAAAACCCTGGTCATACTAGCCATAAAACCAGATGAGCCAGAGGCTTATCAATCATCATTTGTAACATGACTTTGATCATATATTTGATATATGAATAAGGCATTCGTTTATTATGTTATTAGTTTATAGCATAATAAAGTCCTTAGAATAGACAGTTCATTCAATGAGATATTAACTGCGTGACTTAATCGTGAGACTGATGATTGTGATTTCAATGCATATTTCATTATCGTTTTGCATGCATTTTTCATATAGTTTAGGCATGATTATTTTGATTTTGGATAGTTTTTACCTTGGAACGGGTAAGGCGGTGTTGTGGTGTTGTTTTGCAGGAATTAATGATAAAATGCTCAAAATTGACCATGATGGAGTCGGATGGAGATAGAGCTTGAAAAGTGAAGAAAAGGAGCCAAACAGAGCCCATCACGGCCTGGCCGTGATGACCATCATGGCCATGATCAAGCAGAGTAGAAGGCAAAAGTCAGAAGCTGTCACGGCCTAGCCGTGATGCCCATCACGACCGTGACATGTATCCTCAACAGGCATAACCCATCACGACCTAGCCGTGATGAGTGTCACGGTCGTGACAAACCAAAATTTGAAAGCGCTCCTTTGGCAGAACGCGTCACGGCCTGGCCGTGATGGCCATCACGGCCATGACGCACGTTTTGGATCAGAATTTCTATAAATAGGAGCGCAAGTGATGAGTGTGATTCCACCTCATCTTTGTCCATCATTTTGCATGCATTTTCATGTAGTTTAGGCATATTTTTATTAGATTTTAGGTTAATTTTCCTTTGGAACGGGTAAGGCGGTTTTCGTGTGTTGTTTTGCAGATATCAAGGGTAAATTGCTCAAGATCAACCATGATGAAGTTTGGATGAAGATGGAACTTTAAAACTGAAGAAAATGAGCCAAACAGAGCCCATCACGGCCTAGCCGTGATGCCCATCACGCCAGCCGTGATGCCCATCACGGCTTAGCCGTGATGCCCATCACGGCCATGATCGAGCAAAACTGAAAAAGAAGAAAGGTGAAGTCGAGTGCGTCACGGCCTGGCCGTGATAGCCATCACGGCCGTGACCCAAAACCACCACAAGTCGAGCACATCACGGCCCAGCCGTGAAATTCATCACGGGCCATGAAGGCGAGGGCTCGCGTCGCGAGAAATTGAATTTTCCGGAACTGGCGACGCAGAGACCGTCACGGCCAGGCCGTGATGGCCATCACGGCCGTGACGCGCTTTACTTGGATCTAAAGAAACCGAAATAGATCAGATTTTGAGTTGGTTTGGGACTCTAACTTCCCCATTTCTATAAATATGGACCAAGGCATCAGAAACAGGAGGATCAACATATTTAGGGGCTACTACTCTAGGCTTAGATCTCTCTTCTCCTCTTCTCTTTCTCTTCTCTGATTTTTGTATTTTCATGCTATTTGTAATCATGCTTGTCATCTCCATGGCAAGACGTGAGTAATAGCATAGTTTCTAGGGATTAGGGCTCTGCCCAAGTTTGTTTATGATGTAAATTTGATGTAAACTCTTTGTTAATTACGATTTGCTTTAGATCTGATTTCTAGTGTGTAAATTACTCATAAATTTCGGCAACCGTTATTTGCGTGACATAGACGTTCTAAGGAGGAACCTAGCGGTGAACTTAGGATTTCTAGGGTGTTTCACTCGTAAAGCCCGGCAGCCACTGGTTTGTGAGATGTGGATGATCTAAGGAGGAACCTAGCGGTGAACTTAGGTTGTTTGCATGACTGAGACATTTCAAGGAGGAACCTAGCGGTGAACTTGGGTGTCGGACCTATAGAAGTCAGACTTGGGACTGAAATCACGAGAGTTAGAAGCCGTCCCTCGAGGAGCAACGAGTTGTCGCGGAACGCAAAGGGTCCAATCTGGGATCGACTACCACGAGAGTAGGGGTCGGGTCAATTGGGCACGGCTTTTGTAACCCGAGAGGGAGCTTAAGCTATCAGAGGATAAACTCGCCTTCAAGGCAATTTCGGTAATCAACAAAGGTAAATCAGATTAGCAACATAAACAACCTCAAAGGTAACCCAAATCCCTAGGAATCCATTTAAATCGAAAACCCCAAAAACATTTGTTTTCTGTTTGTGTATCATTTCAATTTCAAATTTAAACCAATTTCAAAACCCCTTTAAAACTGTCCAGAACTAATCGATTCGAAAACCGATTGTGATTCGAGAACACAGTCTCTGTGGGTTCGATATCTTTTATTACTTGACGGCAGTCCGGTACACTTGCCGGAATCGCACGAGCGTCGTCGCATGTCGACTTACGCCACATCAGCAAGGCAGAACAAAAAAAAACTCTCTGGGAACTTTTAGACCTAAAAAAGGAGACTTGGAGCTGTTGAAGGGGGCTGCAACCCAGATGGCTGCAAAGAGGGATTCTTAACCCTAAAAGAGAGCTGCTTAGAGGGGGTGCGGTGACGACTGTGGAGAGCTTCGATGGAGTTCTTTCTCTCCTCTTCTTCTATTTCTCTGGTTTTGGTTTTCTCTTTCACTATGAGTAGCTAATCCCTTTTTGTTGGGATTAGATGTAACTAAACTGAATATTATGCAATTGCTTTGATTTATCAATCTGTGTTTATGCCTTCGTATTAGTGTTTAATTCCCTTGCTTAATGCTTTTTGTGGGTTGGACATCCATGAACTGATTTTAAGATTTGATTTGCAATGGGGACGTTCTTATCGATTCTTGATCTGGAATTATTCACCTAGTAAACCTCGCATCTAGGAATGGGGTTTGGTTTATTAGTAATCGAATAATCCTTAATCTTAATGCAAATTCATTAATCTAGGCCACCTAAGGAATTAGGGTCTATTAGTGGATTTAGGCTCTTGTCATCTGAGGAATCAGGGCTTGAGTAATTTCGTGGGTTAATTTTAATAGTTGGAGCATAAACTGGATTGGTGGTTTTGGTATTGCATGAGGCTAAGGTTTAGTGAAGTCTAGTCCCAACAAGAATCCCCTTTTCGCATTCCAAGTGCTCGACAAAAATACAAAAATATTTTGTTTGTTTTATTTTGTTTATTTAGAATTCCCTTCTTACCAGATTTTTGTCTAGATAGTTGCTAAACTTGTGAATTGGTAGTTGGCAACCAATCCTCGTGGGAACGATATCGGTCTCACCACCATATTACTTGTACGACTAGGTATACTTGCCTAGATCCGTCTAACAAGTTTTTGGCGCCATTGCCGGGGATTGGTTTTGCCAATATCATTAGTAACAAATGAGACAACTAATTTAGACATTTTTTTATTTTTTTTTATTTTCTGTATATATTTGATCTTTTCTTTTGAGTTCTGTTTTTGCAAGGTGGATGAAATTCATGGACAATTATTATTATCCACATGATGAGGAAGCCTCAAGTCACACTTTGGAGGACAATTGGTGTTTGGGAGACTGCATAGATTTGCTGGATCATATTATTCCAGCACAAGTTGATTGTGTGACGGGTAGGCTTGTATATAATATCTCCAAGGAGGATTGGGAAACCTTTTGCTCGTACTTGCCACCTCCACCGCCATGTTTACAACCGATTCCCAAAGAGCCACATGAAGCAGAATTTGAGCAGAATATGACTGTGGGGATGGATCAAAATGCAGATGAAGTGGTGCTGGTAGACGAGTCACAAAAAGAGGAATTACCTTTCACAAGTCCTTGGGAAATTGAGGAATGGGAATGGAATGACCAAACACCCTTGAAAGTTGCTCTAGAACAATATTCCCAGGAGCTATCCGCCTCTGAGGCCAAAGCAAGAGCCAATTGTGACTGTATCGAAGCTCTGATGCAAAACTTCAAAATGCAAGCTGAGGAAATTTGCAAACAGTTAGTACAAGAGTCACATGTAGCACAATTTGAGAAAAATCTGGTTTTGGGGATAGTTCAAAATGAAGATGAAGTGGTAGTGGACTCCACCATGCTTGCTGAATTTGCTGCATTAGACAAATATGTCGGCTTACATGCATGTGTGGACACTGCTAAGTTAGTCCCTTCCACTTGTCTGTCAAACTTCCTCGTGAAAACACCATTTGACCCGAGAGGAAGTGAGTTCATAATTGTAGAGGTCAATGGAGTTTTCACACACTTGCTAGGAGGAATTAAGGGTGGAGTCATATTGCTTCTGCAATTGCCACTCCATAAACCATGGGATCCGGGTGGAGGATCTTACATCTTGAGCACCCCTTGGTCCTTATACCACAGGCTATGGGATCCAGGTGGATGCTTCTTAATGAGTCTAGCTAGTGACGTTAAAGAAACGCTTATTGGGAGGCAACCCAAGTTTTCTTTTCCCTTTTTCCATTTGTTTTTGAATTTTGCTCTTGAATAATTTGAGAAGATCAAGAGGAAAAATAATAAATTAATAGATTTGTTAAGTGTTTTCAGAGAAAGAAGGAAGGAAGAGTGACCGCGCTGTCGCCACGCGCCAAAAAAGAACGAGCGATTATTAAAATAATGTAGTATAGAGCGACAACTCGGATATCGTCTCTCAAGGACTCTTTAGTTGTTGTTGTTATTAACAGAAAATCAAAAGTTAGTTTTGGGGGTTTGAGATTGAAATAAAATAAAGAAACAAAACAGAAAACAAAGCAAGAAAACAGAGCAGTCAAAGAGATTAACAAATAACTAAAGAACGATTAACCCTCTGTTCTCGGTTTCCCCACTATCATCGGTTCATGCATATTCTACTAAGCGAGATACTAATCTCCTCCGGTTGTAGCAACAATTAACAAACGAAAACCGCCACTACAGATGTATGTTCCTATTCCCAGAAATAACAAACGGGGTGAAGCTCTCATGAACAAACGAACATGAATGAACACACGCGAAATAACAAACGCGATTAAGTATAGGAACATAACATCACCGAAATGAAACAATACCACACTATACATTCCTGAAATAACAAACGAAACATACAACATTGCATTGAAAAGAGAAAAGCAAATGAAAGAGGAATCACAGAACCTCAAGTGTGGTAATGGAAACCAATTATAGTAGATTAATCCTAGGAGACTAGCTCTCCATTACGAAGCAAAACAAAAAGAAGAGAAAATAAAACTAAAACTAATTAACTACTAATCGAGACTAGCCAAAACCGACTAGCCACTTTTTCATTCTCGCCATAGAGAGCGGTTTATATACAAATTCGGAATCCAAGGCCTCGCGAGGCGAAGCACTGCTCGCGAGGCGAATTATGCGAAAGGTCTGCAACTCTTGGTCTTCTCGCGAGGCGAGCATAAATTCGCGAGGCGAACTCTTCAAATTCCAAACTGTAACGCCCGTGACCTTTCACACGGGTAAACCGTGATCGTCTCTGACTTTTCAGGCTTGGATGACTCGCGAGGTGAGCCATTTCTTCGCGGGGCGAGACAGAATGGTTGGAAATTTCTCGGAACAGTCACCTTACGGTTCGCGAGGCGAGCAGTCTTCTCATGGCGAGAAACTCCAGAATTATTCCTTTTTATTTACCTGAAAATAGAAAATAAAAGTAAATACTTTATTCACTCTAAATCAACTAAATTAACCTAAAAATACTTTATAGACTCAAAATACTACTTAAGGACAATCAAGTCTAATTTGGGTAAAAATGATATAAAATTAGCACAAAGCCAAGGTCTTTACTGGTTATAAAACCAGTCAAACAGAGGCTCATCAAAATACCCCAAACTTAAACTTTGCTTGTCCCCAAGCAAACTACACTCAAAAACTTAAAAAGACTCAAGACCTGGCAAGCTCAAAAGATTCAATCAACTTTCGCACAGATTTCAAGCAATTTATCAAAATATTTTTCAATGTTCCCCCCTTTCAAACAAAACAATCCCCACATTCATTTATTCTAAACAGTTGAGAAATTAATCATTCAGACAATCAGAAATCTAAGCAGGGGGTCAAAGTTACACACAAAAGGGAGATCACCAAAATCCAAACAACTGCCTTCCTCACAAGGGAAATTTGTGTTTCACTCAATCGCTCAGTTTGTGTCAGGCTATCAACAATTCACTCAATTTCACTTTTAAGAGCACTTCCCATAAATTTGATTTTCATCTCAAAATGATTCCCACAGAAAACATGCAAGCAACATCAGAAGGTCTTTTATGGGTTGTAATGGGGCCTGGCTAAGGGTAGGATATACAAAGGAACTAGGCTGAAGACCCTAGGAACTAAGAGAGCATGAACATTATTTACACTTTGAAATTCACTCAAGTTCCTTTTCTCATTTTTCATTTGCCTTGGGTGACTACAACCTTTTTATTTCTTTTTGGCATTTTTGCACTTAAATTTTTTTTTCTTTTTTCTGCTTTTCTCTTCTTCTTTTTTTTTATTTTATTTTATTTTTTCACAAATTTTTTTTTTTCAATCCCAAACAACACATTACACCTTGCAGCCACCCCAAACTTAGTTTCTTGCACCCATTCTAAGATTCCATGCTCTCCTAATCCTAAGATCGGGTTAACATGGTTTTCCAGATTTTTGGGCTTATAACATTAGGTTATCAAGAAGCAATAGGCTAACCAGGCTCAAAGGGGCTAACTAAGGAACATGCATCAGGGACTGGTTATTTTAGGCTAAGTAGCTATTTACAAAGAAAATGCCTAAATCATCTGAAGCAAACATATAATCATGCAAACCAAAAAGAGATTCAAGCAAATTCGGGAAAGTGCAACTTAAAAAGTGATTTTCACACAATTTAAAACATGTTGGAGGCTCAAAACCTCACCTGGACATTTTTGCAAATTGTTTGACAGAGATTTTATCCCTAGTGTGTGCTTCCTATCACCCCAAACTTATCATAAATCATGCCATCATAACAAAATCTCAAAGTTCAGTTTTCAATCATATGGGGATCACATTTTCAAAAACAAATTTTTTATATCCTAGGGGGGAAAACAGTCAACACTATATTATGCAATCAATCTATGCAAAATTAATAAAATCCAATAAACTTGCCAATAAAAGACACACTAATACTCCTGAGCTTCTCAAATTATTCAGGAGCTTTATTAAAAACAAAACAGAAATAAAGCAAGAATAACTAAAAAGAAAAGGGTTAAAGAAAACTCATTTAGAGGCTTCCGCCCGGATCCCATTGCTTGTAGCATAAGGCCCACGTGGTAGCCAAAGGGTGGAAGCTCATTCCATGCTTCCCTAACTCGCAGCCTTGATGTGGGGGTGAGCACTTGACAATTATAATGACTTCGCCGAGTGCGGCGGACTTCTCACTCCCCTTCGGGTCACAGCTGACCTCTTTATCTACAAAGTCTCCCCAATAGAAGTGGGGCTCAACCTCTTGGACCGGCCATGGTGCAAAATCCAAGGGTTTAAACTCCATCACTGGTGGCTCAGGGGGAGGTGGCAAACAGTTAGCTGGGGTTCTTGTGTCGCTTCAACTCCTGCAAGGTCTTCATCCACTGCACTAACAAAGTTATCACCTGCTATACATGCAGAAATTTCAGCACACACCACACAAAGATTAGAGTTAGTAGAGTCAGTACATATATCACAATAAAATGAATCAGAAAAATCTACAATGTCTGGAAATTCAGCAATTAATTCATCATCCACCCCATTACTCTCAACACATGCATCTGGTTTAATTGAATCATCTACTTCCACAGGTTCTTCATCATCCTCAGGAACGGTGGAGCGGATGTCCTCCCCGATCCTCCCGATTCTCCTTTTGTGTTTCTGAGCAGTATAAAGCTGCATAATGGAATATACACAAAGCAAACTTGCCATCACAATAACAATCATTAGAATCGGGGATTCAACACACAATTCATCATCAACAGAAATATTATCGGAATTATCATCGAAATATTTTCAAGAATAACTTGTGCCTCTGTAGGTTCTTCAAGGGGCTGTGGAATTAGCATTGCAGTAGGAGTTGGCGGTAACTTGATCAATTAGAGTCCACAACTTCCGAGATTCAGCTTGGTCCCTCGGTATTGAGCCTCCATCTTGTTGGAATTCAAGATTGCTCGCCTCTCTATCTTGTTGGAATTCGAGAAAGTTTGCTTCCATTTGTGCATTTATACTTGCGAGTCATCTGTTTGCACAGGTCCTCTAGGGAAGGTTCGGAAGGTGCAGAGGTGGTCACTTGGCTAGGATAGTATGGTGGTGGCTCACTAAAATTAGGATAATACATGCATGGTTGCTCATAATAAACATTAGGCACATAATTTCGCATATAATTATCCATGGGGCAAAATTCACAACCAGACAATGCAGACAAAACTAATTAGCAAAGAAATTTTTTTATTTTTTTTTAAATATTTTCTGCTAATAACAACAAACCAGAGTCCCCGGCAACGGCGCCAATTTTTGACCGCGCTGTCGCCACGCGCCAAAAAAGAACGAGCGATTATTAAAATAATGTAGTATAGAGCGACAACTCGGATATCGTCTCTCAAGGACTCTTTAGTTGTTGTTGTTATTAACAGAAAATCAAAAGTTAGTTTTGGGGGTTTGAGATTGAAATAAAATAAAGAAACAAAACAGAAAACAAAGCAAGAAAACAGAGCAGTCAAGAGATTAACAAATAACTAAAGAACGATTAACCTACTGTTCTCGGTTTCCCCACTATCATCGATTCATGCATATTCTACTAAGCAGATACTAATCCCCTCCCGGTTGTAGCAACAATTAACAAACGAAAACCGCCACTACAGATGTATGTTCCTATTCCCGAAATAACAAACGGGGTGAAGCTCTCATGAACAAACGAACATGAATGAACACACGCGAAATAACAAACGCGATTAAGTATAGGAACATAACATCACCGAAATGAAACAATACCACACTATACATTCCTGAAATAACAAACGAAACATACGAGCATTGCATTGAAAAGAGAAAAGCAAATGAAAGAGGAATCACAGAACCTCAAGTGTGGTAATGGAAACCAATTACAGATAGATTAATCCTAGGAGACTAGCTCTCCATTACGGAAGCAAAACAAAAGAAGAGAAAATAAAACTAAAACTAATTAACTACTAATCGAGACTAGCCAAAACCGACTAGCCACTTTTTCATTCTCGCCATAGAGCGGTTTATATACAAATTCCGGAATCCAAGGCCTCGCGAGGCGAAGCACTGCTCGCGAGGCGAATTATGCGAAAGGTCTGCAACTCTTGGTCTTCTCGCGAGGCGAGCATAAATTCGCGAGGCGAACTCTTCAAATTCCAAACTGTAACGCCCGTGACCTTTCACACGGGTAAATCGTGATCGTCTCTGACTTTTCAGGCTTGGATGACTCGCGAGGCGAGCCATTTCTTCGCGGGGCGAGACAGAATGGTTGGAAATTTCTGGAACAGTCACCTTCTGGTTCGCGAGGCGAACAGTCTTCTCGCGGGGCGAGAAACTCCAGAATTATTCCTTTTTATTTACCTGAAAATAGAAAATAAAAGTAAATACTTTATTCACTCTAAATCAACTAAATTAACCTAAAAATACTTTATAGACTCAAAATACTACTTAAGGACAATCAAGTCTAATTTGGGTAAAAATGATATAAAATTAGCACAAAGCCAAGGTCTTTACTGGTTATAAAACCAGTCAAACAGAGGCTCATCAAAGAGCAAGAAGACAAGGAAAAAGCAAAGTCAGCAGCCATCACGCCCAGGCCGTGACACGGCCGTGATGAGCTAAACATGAAGACCAGAAAGGATCACGGCCCAGCCGTGATATCCATCACGGGCGTGATGGGAGGACCCTGAAGATCAGAGAGCATCACGGTCGTGACACAATTTCCAGCCTCTCTTTGACTAGGCATGTGAGACAGCACCCGCTACCACCTCGGTGAGTTGTTCCAATTTTTCTCCTCTCTCCAACTTGATTATTTACATTGGGGACAATGTAAGTTCTTAAGCTTGGGGTGGGGGTATTTTGCATTTGCATTTTGCATTTTGCATTCATATAGGCATAGTTTTGCATATTGCATGATCACATGATTAGATTACCCCATTGCTTAGATTATGCATCCAATTGTAAGAACTTAGTGCCAATTAACTTGAGATAGTGAATTGTTGAACCCAATTATTTTTTTATTCTTGTAATAAGGCTACAAATGAAAATTGCTTGAGATAATCTTTGATAGTTGATAATTAGCATGTGGTTCCGTAGATTTGTGTTTCTGATTGATTTTTGAACTACTAAAATGTGAGATTTTTAGCCAAAAAGGGGTACTCGCTAAATCTACCCCATTCTTTGTGATAGAGTGTTATTCCTCTTGGATTGTATTTCTTTAGAACTTGACTTGAAACCGTTTTGCAGCTTAAAAATTTTTGAAAACATTTTTGAAAATGATTGAGGCACTAGGTATTTTTTCGGCTTTCTGAGCTTTGATTGACTAAATGCTACCCCTTAGTTGCCCAATTTTGAGCCTGAAAGAATAAAATACTTTTATTGGTACCCTGAAACATTTTGATGAATGATAATTGATAGGAGACCTTCTAAAGTATTGTACAAAAAGGGTGAAAAGGTAGTTTGAAAAAGTATGGGATGAGAAAATCAAAAAAATATTTCTCTTGAATTGAAAATCTCCCCTTCTCTTATTAAAGAAAAGAGAAAAAGAAATATATATGGAGAAGGGGATGGCAAAAGGAAGTGAGAAACAAAAGAAAAAGAAAGAAAGAAAGGTGGAAAAATAAATCAAAACCCAAAAGGGGTATTTTAGAAGGTGTCATGCTTTGCAATGCTTGATTTTGTTTAGCCCCTTTGAAATTTCATTTTCTTGATTTCCCCACCTAACGATTAATCCCATGGCCCCGTTACAACCAAAGCAAAAGACCTCTTGATTCTTACATGTTGTCATTAATAAAGTAGAGATTTGGTTGATAGTCAAGCTTATGGTATAATTCATTCCTTGAGGAAATTGAGCGAATTGTCATATATCCCTAAACACTTGAGTGAGGTGAGAAAGAGTGCCCTAATCAGTGAGAATATGAGTCTAGGAAACCTAAGCCTCTAATTGGACTTGAGATTGATTGTGTCTTGCTGAATTATTTGAAAATGCCTGTTACTTGGATTAGTTACTACTCGGGTTCTTGGTTCACTATCAGTGATCTGACTATTCCTATCTTCTGGCCTTAGTGTTTGCTTGAGGACAAGCAAATGAACAAGCTTGGGGTGATTTGATGAGTGTGATTTCAATGCATATTTCATTATTGTTTTGCATGTATTTTTCATATAGTTTAGGCATGATTAGTTTTATTTTGGATAGTTTTTACCTTGGAACGAGTAAGGCGGTGTTGTGGTGTTGTTTTGCAGGAATTAATGATAAAATGCTCAAAATTGACCATGATGGAGCCGGATGGAGATAGAGCTTGAAAAGTGAAGAAAATGAGTCAAACAGAGCCCATCACGGCCTGGCCGTGATGACCATCACGACCATGATCAAGCAGAGCAAAAGGCAAAAGTCAGAAGCTGTCACGGCCTAGCCGTGATGCCCATCACGACCGTGATATGTATCCTCAACAGACAGAACCCATCACGGCCTAGTCGTGATGAGTGTCACGGCAGTGACAGACCAAAATTTGAAAGCGCGCCTTTGGCAGAACGAGTCACGGCCTGGCCGTGATGGCCATCACGGCCGTGACGCGCGTTTTGGATCAGAATTTCTATAAATGGGAGCGCAAGGCAGAACAAAAAAAAAACTCTCTAGGAACTTTTAGACCTAAAAAAGGAGACTTGGAGCTGCTGAAGGGGGCTGCAACCCAGATGGCTGCAAAGAGGGATTCTTAACCCTAAAAGAGAGCTGCTTAGAGGGGCTGCGGTGACGACTGTGGAGAGCTTCGATGGAGTTCTTTCTCTCCTCTTCTTCTATTTCTCTGGTTTTGGTTTTCTCTTTCACTATGAGTAGCTAATCCCTTTTTGTTGGGATTAGATGTAACTAAACTGAATATTATGTAATTGCTTTGATTTATCAATCTGTGTTTATGCCTTCGTATTAGTGTTTAATTCCCTTGCTTAATGCTTTTTGTGGGTTGGACATCCATGAACTGATTTTAAGATTTGATTTGCAATGGGGACGTTCTTATCGATTCTTGATCTGGAATTATTCACCTAGTAAACCTCGCATCTAGGAATGGGGTTTGGTTTATTAGTAATCGCGTAATCCTTAATCTTAATGCAAATTCATTAATCTAGGCCACCTAAGGAATTAGGGTCTATTAGTGGATTTAGGCTCTTGTCATCTGAGGAATCAGGGCTTGAGTAATTTCATGGGTTGATTTTAATAGTTGGAGCATAAATTGGATTGGTGGTTTTGGTATTGCATGAGGCTAAGGTTTAGTGAAGTCTAGTCCCAACAAGAATCCCCTTTTCGCATTCCAAGTGCTCGACAAAAATACAAAAAGATTTTGTTTGTTTTATTTTGTTTATTTAGAATTCCCTTCTTACCAGATTTTTGTCTAGATAGTTGCTAAACTTGTGAATTGGTAGTTGGCAACCAATCCTCGTGGGAACGATATCGGTCTCACCACCGTATTACTTGTACGACTAGGTATACTTGCCTAGATCCGTCTAATAGAGACCTCATTCAATAATAGAACTTTATTCTTAAATATCCATAGTCGAGTATTATTGTTAATTAGGACGACAATAATACATAGAGACTATTGTGTGAGTAGACTGATGAGCATATCTCACGGATCATGGATATGTGATATCAAGTTGGCACACAGGTATAAATATTAGGAGTAATATTTATATTGTATGACCCACTATGAGAATACTTCATAATAGTTACGTAAGTGTCATAAGTATTCTCATGGCGACCATGGTGAAGTGGTCATTCGACTCTATCAAACGTCACGCGTAAAATGGTGATCATAAAGGTAGTTATTGGGCTTGCAATAAATCGTGTTGAGGAGTGTGAGTGATGCAGACATGATTCGTCCCTTCTATATGACAGGGGTAATGTCATGGGCCTCTCGATAGAGTGAGGCGTGAAACATGCGTGGCCACGCGGAAATGGGCCAATATGTGATATGGGGCCTGTTTGTGATTACACGTCTACTCGGGGATCGAGGAACAAATAATTGAACATAACAAGGATGACATTCTTATGCCTTGTGTTCAATTAAGACATATAGATGAAGGGACATTTCTTGCACGATAAATTTTGGTGTGATAAAGGCTAAAATCGGTTCACCGACACTCTCGCTAATTGGGTAATGATTATGCATTGTTAGATGTTTGCTCATTAATTATAATATTTAATATTATAATTAATATTTGATATTATTATAATATTTAATATTATTGTCAATTTAGAGTGAGCCTATAGGGTCACACGCATAGAGCAATGCGGAGCATTTATATTAATTAAATATGATTTAGTTAATATAAGGGCAATTGAGCTTGTAGTGTACAAAGTCCAATAGGGTAAACAGTTAGGTTAAAGGGAGCTGTCAGCTTATAAATATGTCAGTGCTCTCCCCTTTAACCAAGACTAGCTAATCGTGCCTCCCCGTAGCCGTCAGCTAGCACAAGACGCATAGCTCCGACGCCTATTTGCTCGTGTGGACTGACTAGAGGTGTTGCACCTTCGTGGCACTGTTGATTGAAAAGTAAAGCACGCTTCAAGAGATAAACGCTAATGCCCTATGTGATTCATGTTTGTAATGCGCGATCCATGGGGATGATTTTCTTCCGCCTTGAGATATGATTTTAAAAGAGGATTATCTCATGAAAACCCAACAACTTTCGTAGAATGAAGCAAATGAATGAAGCTTCTCTTATGAAACTTGCTTGGGGCAAAATTTCTCAACCTGATAAATTATGGGTTCGTGTTTTGCATGGAAAGTACCCGATGAACTCACATAATCCTCAGGGGATGGAGATCCGATCCACCTACTCTAATCTGTGGAGGGGAATTTTCCCTCTTTGGCCAAGTGTTATGGAGAATATTTCCTTAGAAGTTAGTGATGGGCGCAATACCCTCTTCTGGATAGATCATTGGGTAGGAAATGATTTATGTTTATATGATTGGTGTCCTTCTCAAGTTGGGTTGGGTAAGCAGTATACTACAATGGATTCTTTTGTGGCCCATGATGGAGAGTGGAATTTCTCTCGTCTTACCAATTGTCTTCCAAATGACATTGTTAAAAGAATTATGTTTGCTCGGCCTACTGGTTATGGTGTGGGCTTCTAGATCCATCTACTAGCTCAATTAGGAAAGTTATTTGGAATTGGAGGGGACCCCATAAATTTAAGGTCCATATATGGAAGATAGCCCATGGACGTCTCCTAACGAACCTGCATAGAAGTGTATAGGCCTATTGTTCTCCTAATTGTGGGAATTGTCCTGATACTGAAGAATTGGTTCTTCACGCCCTTTGTGAATGTCCTAGGGCATGCCAAGTCTGGATCCATCTTTTAAAGTCATCCTCCTTGTATGAGTTCTTTAATGTTGAGCTTCAAGAGTGGATCCTTTTGAACTTGAATGGGAGCTTAGGAGTGTCTAATGAGATCCCTTGACTGACTATTTTCATGATAACATGTTCTTTCATTTGGTCTTGGAGGAACAAGGAGATTTTTGAAGCTGCATTTTCTAGGTCGGAAATGCCCCACAGGAAAGTAGCCGCCTAGCTGAGAGACTTGAAGTGATTGTTGCTGATGGGTGTAACACAAACAGAAGATATTTTTGCCAAGAAACTATCTTCATGGGGTGGAATTTCCCTTCCCCTTGTTGGTTTAAACTAAATGTGGATGGGGCGTCTAAGGGAAACTCAGGAGAGACTGGGCGTGGAGGCTTGATCCTGGATGATTCAGGTCTTGGGTTGAAGGTTTTGGAAGCCACACTGGTATTTGTTATGCTTTTTACGAGAGCATTGGAGGGTATCCTCAATGGAATTGAATTAGCTTGGGATTTAGGCATCAAATTTTTTATTGTGGAATCTGATTTTGCTTAAGCAATCTCTTCTATTTCCTCATTTATTGATAGTTATATTAGAAATAAAATCCTTGACAGAATCTTTGCTTGGAAACAAAAGGAGTGGCAGATTACTTTTGTTCATACTCGAAGGGAAAAAAATAGTGGTGCAGATTGGTTACCGAATTGAAGCCTTTCTTAAGAGCTTGGAGATCATATCTTAGACTCTCCTCTTGTAGAGCTTGCTAGAATCATTTTTTCTGATGTTACTGGGGCTGCCTTACCCCGTGTCATTTCGATATTGTAATTCCTTCGGCGCTGAAGTAACCCATGCCATACTCCCAGGAAAAGCTCGAACGACCTTCAACAAAAGGGTACCTGCACCCGAAACCGACACAGGTGGGTAGGTAGAGAATACCTAGGGGCGCGAAACAACTCTCACTAAGGAACTCAGCAAAATAGCCCCGTATCCTTTCTTTTTGTTCAAATAAAAAAAAAGAAAGAAAAAAGCTTCTTTTCTTTTCATAAAAATAAAAAATTTGACATAGAGGTCCAGGGATCCCAAAACGACGTCGTTGGCCGAGGCCGTTTTCGCTTGTGGCATGAGCATCGAGTCAGCAGTCAAAACTCAAAAGCATCATCGATAGAGCGAGCAAAACTACCACCATAGCGTACAGGGCGCCGGAACTCCCACGTCTCGTCTCTCTCTCTCTCTCTCTATCGCCATGGCCATGGCTATGCAAAGCGGAATCGGAATCTCCAAGGTTCTCATCATAGCTGGAGCGGGTACTCTCCTTCCTTCTCTCTTTCTCTCTCTCACTAGTTTCAATTTGAAAAGCTAGCTATGTTACATGTCATGGGTCTGATTTCATTTCACTGTATTCAATTTCAGGTTACACCGGCACTGTACTCATCAAGAACGGTAAATTATCCGATTTAATCGGCGAGCTCCAGGTACAACATTCACTTTCCTCTCCATCAATTAATCTGCTATTTCTTTCTTTCTTTTATTTTTTTGAAATCTATTTGCAAAAATTATAGAATTGCGTTTCTGAAACTATTTTTCTAGTAATGGACTTTGTACGGCGTTTCTAGCTTGTTAATCGATTTTGTGCGATGGGATCATTCATCATAGGGTTTCATGGGTTCCGACTTGCCACAATTTTGGAGATTTTTTTTTGTCTCAACTCTCAAATGAACGCTATTTTAGTTGTTTTAGTGGTCAGTGTGTGTTGTATTCGGTCATGATAAGTTTTGATTATAGGATATTACACTTTTTTTTTTTACCTTGTCCGAACACTAATGTTAGGATTTGTTTTTGTACTGATGTGTTTGTTTGTACAATTTTTTTTTTTTTTTGTAGTTGCTGGTGAAGGGATTGGAAAAATCTGGGGATCAAGGTGAAGGTGAAGGTGAATATGCTGATGCCATTGCTGCTCAGGTAAAAAGTTATGAGTATGAATTAATATCTTTTGTTTCTGAAATACACTTGAAAATAAAAGTATGAAATTTCTTATTGGAAACTATTGTTTGACTTTAGGTGCGTCGTTTGGCGAATGAAGTTCGTCAGTTGACATCAAACAGGTCGATCACAGTACTGAATGGGGGTTCTGGACAAAGTAACATATTCTAACTGTCTAATATAGCCATTGTTTAAGATGTTGTGTTTTACCTTTCATGTTTCTCTGCGTTTCATATGTAGGTCTAGGTTTATCAATAGGTTGATGTGTTCTGTAGACTATAGAGCATATTTCATAATTTATCTGCTCCATTTGTTGCCTTTAAGATTTTGTCCTTTTTTTGCAGGTAATTTATCATCTCTTGTGGTTCCAGCGGCTGCCTTGGGTGCTCTGGGTTATGGTTACATGTGGTGGAAGGTATGAAGCTACTTGGATTCTTTTGTGTTCTTTTATTAGTTTCATTGGTTTATGGCTGGCATTTTATTTCTCTTTTAACAGTATTTGTTGTTTCAAAATTTTCCCTCATTTACCGGTTTCAAATTGTTGTTCACTTTTTCTAGTTGTCGAGAATTATCTTGATTGATTATATTCATTTAATATTTCTGATCTAATTGTCACTTGTGTACTAATATCTCTTTTCTTTTTTCCCCTTTCCAACATAAGGGCATTTCATTCTCAGATCTTATGTATGTGACTAAACGTAGTATGGAAAAAGCTGTTGCAGATTTGACAAAAAAGCTGCAGCATGCCTCAGATGTCATTGCTGTAAGTGTCCATTTACTGCATGGGATCTGCTTTTTATATCTTTATATTAGTTAGGTACATGTATACTTGCAAGTGTTTTGAACAGCGTGATTGCACTATTGCCCTTTCACTTGAAGGGAATGAGATCCCATTAGCATAGATTTGATGAATATAATGTATTGTTGATTTACTAGCTAGATGTTTGACTTATGAGTTTTTATTGATAAAAATTGTTAGTTACTATTGGGGTAATTTGTATTATAGGATGACTCATCATTCATGTAGAGTTGGAGTAGAAAAGACTGTGTAAGAGTCAGATATAATGCTTAAATTTCATACAATTACAAATGAATAAAAACAAGAGAAAAAAGATCATCAAGACATATAATAAGCTGCTTTGAGAGGGGAATGCCTCAAAATTTGGTTGTTCTGGTTCTACTGTATATAAGACTCCTAACTCCGTGAAAAGCCATTTAAATCTGTTCTGGCCAGGTTTTCTTAGGCAAGCATGACCATGAGGCAGTAATCTCCAAACCATGGATTCAACCATTTAGTCCAAGTCCTATTGGTGCATAATTCTTTCAACATTGGAAAGCGAAAAGGAAAACAAAATAACTTATAGACCCTAGGGATCTTTGGATAATTAAGAAGAGATGGTCTTTCCAATCACAATGTTCCACCAACTAACTATAATCAACTTCCTACTAAGCTGGACCTAAGATTACTTGTCAGTAGAAAGGAAAACACATGAGGGAATTTTAGCCACCCTAGAATAAGGTAAAACCTCAAATTTTAACAGACTACAATCCATCTATTGTCCTTAATAAGGGTGTGAAGATATTTTGCTCACATGCGCCACCATGTCCCTCAGTTTGTCTGAGGATGTTTATCCCACCATCATCATGTATCAAAACAAATTTGTTGTAACATTGCAAATATTGTGTAAATTTCATAATACTCATAGTTGATGCCTCTTTTAATTGTCTTCCAATTCTTTTTTGATGGCAGGATGCCAAGAAGCATTTGACACAGAGAATCCAAAATTTGGATGACAAAATGCTCAAGCAGAACGAATTGGCACGGTCAATTAAGGATGACGTATGTGTTTTGACACATACAGATGTTTATGCTCTCACATGTGCTTAAATAGATACATGCAATCAAACAGAGTTTCAGACATGCAAGTCACATGCACATGATGCATACTTTTTATACTTCGACATATATACATGCAGCATTACTAACTAATGCTGTGCATACAACAACATCAAGTTTCAATTAGAGGCTATTGATTTTTTAAACAAGTTTTTATGTTAGTGGATATCATGTGGTAGTAAGGCAGTGAAATTCTCTGTTGGGCTCTCTTTATTTCATCCTGATCAGTTATGGAGTTGATTAGATGCCTATCATGTTGCGATATATACAGTCATTGTACTAGATACATACAATTCTTGACTGATAATGGAATATCAAGTTCTCTAAATGTTAGACAATCTCCATCATCTTGATCTCTAGGATCATTGGCTTTTTGTTTTGGTTTTGGTTTTGTTCACGGAAGTGAACATCCAACGTATTTATTTTCATTATGCAGAAGACCAGCTATTTCCCCTTTTTATAATCCCTCGCCATTTGCTCTTTCTACCATATACCTTAATCTCCACTTTATTGTTTCTCTGCAACAATTTCAGCTTTATAACTTTTTAAAGTTGCAGATAGCTTTTATGAAATCTTCAACCTTCCAATCATAAAAAAAATTCAAATCATGAAAGCATTCCTTTTTAATTACAAATCCTAGAATTTTTAACTTTGGAACCTGGGAGCCTTTAACTTTAATAAAATTGCGGAACATTTTTCCCTGCATCATTCATTGAGGATCTAGGTAAGTTTAGAAATATTTAAGCTACTCAGGTATGCTAGTGAGCACATTTAAATCAGCTGTGTTCCGGTCCAGGATGTTGGAATTGAAAGCGAAGTTTGGCAATGCCATATCCATTTGTATTATATATGTGATGTGATATGTTATAAACATGATGAAAAAAAAAAACTGTGTTTAACATTGTGATACTTCTTAACAGGTTGCTGGAGTTCGAAGTACTATTACTAATTTCCATGATGACTTGGGTATCTTGCAACAAACAGTGGAAACATTGGTATTTTCATTTTCATGCATTGGCTAGTTAATTGTTGTCATGGTCATCTTCTAGTGTATAGTTGTGAAGGATAATTAGGAGTTTGGCATGATTTTTAATTTTCATTTGAGAGAAAATATCTATCTAGTTGTTCCACAGTAAACTATAAACATTACCTTTGTGTTTCCCCAATATTGGTTTGTTGCCTCTCTTTTATTTGATTCATTCTTTGTATAATTATGCCTTTTCAGGATGAAAGGTTGTCTACTCTGAGTTGGAAGCAGGTAAAACTTTTTCATATTCTTAATAAATTTGGAAAACCATATATGATCATTTATCATAAACTTTTTGTTTCCTCCCTGTAAAATGGTTACTTCTATTGACACACCTAGAGAAAACACTGATTTAATAGTGTGGTTTTGCAGGATTACGCAAATCATGGTTTGTCATACCTCATTGACTTCGTACATGGGAAAGCCCGGAAAATGCCTGATTTTTTACAGGTTAGAATTTGTTTCTTATATTTATCAGTTCTAATTATGTGCTCTTTGTTGTTTGTCAGTCACCTTCTAATTACATGTGATTGCTGAATATGCAAATTATATATGGTGTGGACTATATCACCCACTATCTGCTGTGGGTGTTGGAGTGATGGTGAGAAACCTTGATGAGTTTGAAGAGCTTATATATGTAAAGCTGACTTCATAATGCATGACATCTTTTCTCATTCTACTGGTAGCCTAATTAATAAGGATATCTTTTGCATTTTACTTTTTAGACAATTATCTGATGTTAATTAGTAATATTCAGCAGGAGCAGCTGAAACTTTCAGGGAAGTCCCCTAGTTTGCTCACATATCCAGGAACTCCAAATGTGAAGGTGTTCTTCTACCTTGTGATTTGTTTTCTACTTTTGTTTCCTAGTGGGAAAGTGAGTTTAGCTGTCATCTGTTAATACGGGTTTAAAACTAGCATTTCTATTTGTTGGTTTAGTTTATTTAATAGTAATAATATTAATTGTTAGTTTATTATTATTATTATTATTGTTGTTGTTATTGTAACATGAAAGTTGTTCTCTGTTCTCCTGTACACATCAAGAAGAAAAAAAATAGTATCCCTATTAGTAGTTATCCTATCAAGTCTAGGATGAAGCTATACAGCAGAGTTTTAATTTCAGTCATGCTAAATTTGTCCAACCTAACAAATAAGTAGTTTGAAGTTAGGGCCGGCAAAATAATCCAATAATCCGTTATCCATCCGATCCATCTATGAGAAAATCCATCCAATCCATCTATTTATAAAATAATAATATAAATGGATTGGATGGATTGGATTATTTTTTTAGTGAATGGTTTATGATCCATCCAATTCTTTTAAAAAATCCATTGGATCAATAACCAAAAAGTAATGGATCAACTTTTATCCGCCCCATCCCTTAAAAAACAAAAAAACTTATTCGCTCCAAAACCAATTTATTTTTTTAAATTATTTTTCACAAAATAAAAAAAAACCTCCATCTAATTTTCTATTTTTTCCTATTATTTTCTCTTCACTATTTTCAATTTTTTTATTTGATTTTTTTAACTAACTATTTGTTCTCAAGCAGTACTGTGTTACCATGCTTGTATTCTTCTAAATTCTAATTTTACTTCTACTGAGTAGAATGTCTATTTAGAACTGTGATTGCATTGTGTAGATGTAGTTTAACGAGGCGAGGTATCTACGTTAGCACAATGTTGAACAAAGAGACGTGATAGATAGGCACAAAGCTAAGAGTATAGCAATTCCGATCAAATTCCTAGTGCAGATATGACAGTAGCAAAAGAACACAAGTGATCTCGTACCTATTTTCGATTTTTTTATTTGATTTTTTTCACTAACTATCTGTTCTCAAGCACCAGTAGTTAGTTCACGTAGGTTTTCTTTTTTCCTTGCTATTTTTGTATGAGAAAACTTCAAAAAAAAAAGAAAAAAGTATTAACTAAAATTGAAATTGAAAGTGCTTAAAGTCAAAGGACAGAGAGGAGAGAGATGGTAGAAAAAAAGAGGGAGAGAGAGAAAGAAGGGGATAGAGAGAATATTTTAAAAATTTTAAAATTATTTTAACTACTATAAATATTTTTACGGATGGATAAAAGAGATATAAAATTATTTAATTTCTTAAAATAAATTTTAGTGGATGGATTGAATATTCATCCGTAAAAAAATTGTTAATGGATGGATTTGATGGATTTTATTTAATGCATCATGGATGGATTGGATTTTTTTACTGAATTTTTAATGGAACATAATGAATTAATGGATTGTTTTTAATCCATCCGTTACGATCCGAATAAAAAATTATCCAATCTATCCATTTTCCACCCCTAAGTTTGAAGTTGTTTCTGTAGTGAAAAGTACTCCCCTATTGCATTTTCATTGTGGTTGATGGACCAGCCATACTTGCTTCTTATTCATTTATAAAGGGAGACAGATGCTATTTATCATCTTACTCTTTATCCTAGTGTTCTGTTAATTTGAGATTTGCTTCTTATAATATGCTTAATGATCTTGTTTTCATCTTCAGGGTCTTAAAGACATTATTGCAGAAACGTTGTCTAGTGATTTAGGCAGATCAGCTTCAGATGCTATCATGCCAGATGGTACAGATAAGCTGGAGAAGCCACGAGGGCCATTGTTGAGGTTTGAATTAGTTCACTTTCGGTTCTTTGAATCTAGGAGCCCAGAATAATGTTAATGATACAACAGAGATTGAAAACATTTCAATAATGTTAATCACTGGACAAAATAGACAGAGTTTGTCCGCTACTTATTCCATTACTGGAGAAAGTAAGATAAGAATCAAGGTATCTTTTAGAAGTGTTAGGACCTGGGGGTTTTGAACCTAATGTCTTCATAAAATATTATACAGAATACATTCATGTCAGTTTCATCAACGAGGCTGCCAATAATATATTGCCGTTGTTAACTTGTAACTAGATCTAGGAGCCTAGAATAATCAGGCTGAATATAAGGCATATTTAAAGCAGTTATAACCGTGAGCCTCGATTGAGAAATCTGATGGTTCTTAGGAAATTGTGTTCCCCATTATCCAAAAAAACTTGATGATTGTTGTTTCCTTTCATTTGTTTTTGAGTTTTGACTGCTCTATCTGCTTACATTATCTTGAATTATCTTGATTGGAACATGTTTTTATTTTGCAGGGCTACTTCAACCAGGTGTTGATGACAAAGGTCGTAATGTGATGATTACCTATCTTCTAAGTGCTTCGTCTTCCTCTGCTTCTCTGTACTTGTTCAGCATAACTTTTCAGCTCACTTGTTCATAAATCATAAGATACCTGTCATAGCTGCTGTGATATTCTTATTTTCGTTGTCAACCTACATAGTATCAAGAGACTAGATAACTTCCAATATTGAAGCCAGTGAATTGTGATTCTATGTTGTAAATAAAATTTTGATGACGAAGAGTTTGTTCCTTTGATGCTACCAACAGCCTATGCCAGTTGCTTTTGGATGAGGCATATGATTCATGACTTCCATAGTATTTCTTTTCCTGGAGCTGTGATTGCATTCTATTCCTTATGACAATGTATGAGGTGGATGTGGCATCATGAATTAATGATTTATGAACAACGTTGTCAGCTTTTCCATAAGTTGACTTTTATAAAGCTTAGTAGGGTTTGAAACCAAGTTATAGCAATCCACTCAGCTATTTAATTTGTTTATTTTGATTGGTAATAAGTTCGACCAAAACAAGTATTACAGGTTTCTATTTGTTAGGGCCCAGCCCAATAGGAATAATAATTCTGTATATAAGGAGATTGTTGTAACTGTGTTAGTCAAATTGTAATAGGATTGGGCTAGAGGAGTTGCTCGGTGTGGGGAACAAGTCCCTTGGGGGAGAGTTATCTCCTTTGGAATTATACAGCCATTCTATCTATCTCGGTGGAATTCTTGGTGGGGACCAGCGATCATGAAGTTTGATTATCGGAAATCAATAAGAGTGGAGAGGGCATTGAAAGGCTCAAACAACTTCTGAAATGATTGATGCAGAAGCAAGGTGTTGATCGAGGATAAAGCAGCAAATTAACAGACAAATAGGGAGGCATGGCCCCTCATTCGACCCATGAGAGAAAATTTTGTAGGAAGTTTGGCAGTAAAGGTTCGCAATGTGGGGCGAAGCATCTTGAAGGATTGGAGAGGTGAAACAAATGCTTGGTCTGTGAGAAAGAAGAGGTGGAGGCGTAACCCTTTAGGGAAATTGCATTGTCACATGTGGACAAGCACTGCGAGGGGAATTTTGATGGAGAGGGTTTGAGTTCTGCAATGAAGAACCCGTCCTTGGGCGAAAAGAGATGAAGCTGCCAGAGAGAGTATAGATTGAAACAAAATTGGAATCGGATAGAGATAAGAAACAGAGGGTTGAGGGTGACGCCAAGGTGGAGAATTATAGGAGTTCATACACAATTGATAAAAAGTAACTTTAAAGAGAAATACAACATATTTTAAGTATACATTAAGCAAGTATGGCTTGAGTTGGCATGTAAGTAGTATAAACTTGGATATTAAAGTTGATACATTATAAAACAACAATACATTACAACCATAATTCATAACTCCAAATGAAAATAAACATAAATGCACAATCAACATTACAATTAATAGCATGTTATCAAGTTTCATCAAGTCACACAAAATAAAGGTTAAAGTTACTAGCAGAGCAACAAGGAATGACAATGAACTACGGTCGATGATGGTCTAGTGTGAGGCATGATGAAGAGAGAAGAAAAGGAAACTAATGAAGAATGCCCTAAATCATTTACAAGGTCTCAAAAATTTTAAAATATGTAAAAATTATAAATTAAAAAAATAATTGGGTGATTGGTTCGGGTCATTGGATTTAGAACATAAAATTAAAGTTCGAATTAGTGATGATCAAGTATAATAGACTCATTGGTCTGGTTCTATTTTTTAGGTTGAATTGTCGATGAAGGAAGAGCGCAGTGAATTGATGGTTTTAAAATTCTATAAATATAATATCTATCTAGTGTGATATATGGAATATACGACAATGATGGAGTGTTAGAGTATCTTATTTATTGATCATGTCATATAAGCCTTAGTTGGACATTTAATTGTTTCAATTTGAATTATTCCAAAGATACTTCATATATTCGATCAATAAGATAAATAATCAAATCTATTTCTCAGATTCAACAAAATTCAAAAGTGGTGAATAGGGTACCAAATAATGAGAATTCTATTCCTAAGTGGAATGGAATGACTGATGGATCTATACATTTTTAAAGAGTTTTTCACTTTCTCCCCTAGAACCAAAGGAAGAATAATATAAAAACTAATGTACACAAATTAAAAAGGGCGCCTTCTTGTTTGCTCCCTCTTTTTCCTATCCTTTACTTTGCTAAAGCGCCCCTTCAGCATAAATGAGGATTTGCAGGAAGGGAATTGTCATGGGAAAAACTATTTGAACATCTCACCTCTGAACACCGTATACAACACCGTAGATTTGAAAGCACGGCTTTATTGGGTTGAGTGAACAAAAAAAAAAAAAAAGAAATGTATGAAGTAGATTTATACGGTGTTGATGTTGGTTTTAGATGTACAAATAACAATCCTAAATTGTCTCGTGAAGGCTAACTAACAAGGCCTTCCCACTATGCATCTAAGGCTGCCTGCATAGCGGGTAAGCCTTCCCACATATGTACCAGGCCTAGCTGACATCATGGCCTTCCTCGTGAATGGTCTGTTTTTGAGCTCAGCTCCAGCTTGTCTGAAAAATGCTCCATTCATATACTCATCTTTGATTGATCTCCATTGCCAGTTTTTCCATACTTCTTCCGGTGCATAATCCCTCTTGGTTATCTTCACCATTACACCAAGATAACAACAAATCATGTTATGTGAGTGTGAGTCATGAAGAACAAATGATACAAACATTTAGAGTTTAACACAAACATCTATTTTATTTTTATATAGGCAAACGTTAGTTTGTTATGTTAGTAAAGGTCGGATTTGAACCTTACACCTTATACCTTCCAACACCTTTATTCCACACCCCAAACCATCTTGACTATCTTATGACTCCCAACATACATAACTTTTAACAAATTAAGTTAGATTCCATGCATTTGATCATAGAATTTAGATGCATACCTCTTTAGCATTGATGTTGTTAGGGGCTATGAATCGGTTACCCTCACTAATAATGGTAGGGTGCTGGCTACCACCAATGGCATACATTTCCCAATGAGTGTAGTCATTGTTAACCACATGGATGAAACCCCACCTGCACCTTGGCATCCTTTGGACTAATCTCTTACCAAAGTGGTTGAATGCCAAAGTGATTTGCATTATCTGATCACCTGAGTAGCCGTCACTAGCACCAAACAACATAACCTGCATCACATATAAACCAAACCCAAAATCAGGCTTGAGATATTAATTGTTTTAAGGAAAATACTTAATAGCCAGAAATTTCCAGTCAGAAATTTTGCCAAAAAATAATGATTTGATATCTTATAAATCTTCGGATGGATGTGTAAATTTTCACTACTTTGACTTATCTAACCATTCTCTTTTAATCTTATGATTAAAGTAGTATGTGTAAAATGTTTTACATTGACTTTAACTAATATTTTGACATTTGTGTTTATATTTTAATTATTAAGTGAGAGAAACAACATTAATATTGATCTGTCAAAATATCATTAGATATTACAGTAAAACTCTTTTTCCGTAAATGTATAGAAATTAAACTCTTAATCTTAACTGTGTACCATGAACAATGTTGAAAGAAAGTAATTACCTCATTGTGGTCTGTGAAATGGCTATTAGAGATGGTAATAGCAGTGGATCCCATAACAACATCTACCAATCCATCTTGGCATCTTCTCATGGAAACATGGTCAATCCAAACATTGCTAGAGCCAAAGATTGAAATTCCATCACCATCACTCATGGTCCTGAAACCAAAGTGGTTCTCAGAATCTCTAATGAGTCCACCACTCCCAACCACAATGTTATAAATCTTAATCCCATGGATGATCACATTCTTGATGTACTGGATAGTAATACCAGCCCCATTTGCAATGTGAACGTCAGCTCCTCTGCCATCAATGGTCTTGTCACTTGTCATCATGAGCTCTTGGTTGAGCCTAATGAACATGCTACGTTGGAAGATGATCCATAAGGGTCCATTTCTTGTAACTGCATGGCGAAGGGTACCTGGTTTTGGATTTTGCATGTCATTATCTGAGGAATCTGTTACCACATAGATTGGACCACCCTTTCCACCAACAGTGTTTCTTCCAAAACCTTGCACACAATCTGCAAGCTTCTGGCGGTTCTTTGCCCAATTGGGGTCACACCTCCAACACCTGTCAATAGGGTTGGTTGCCATGCATGGACCTCTTCTTCCCTTCAATTTTCTACGTCCATTCTTGCCAACTAAGATTCTGTTTGTCCAAAATAAAACAAAGAGGAAAATTAGATTATTCTATATGAGGAGCATTGATATTTGAATACGATTTTGGTGTCGGACACCATAGATATATACGAAATATACTGGCCCTGGTTACTATTCGACACTAAAAAGTAAAAGCTACGGTGTCAAGGGATTGTTGTCGATTTCGGTTTTCAACGAATCATTTCTCTTCTATGAGCGATAACAATCATATAGCAACATAAAATTAAATATTGAACGAATATGTGAAAGAAATTCTTAGTTAGGTATAGTCATTTTTTTTTAAAAAAAAATTTAAAAATTTTCAGATTAGGGAAAGATCAAGACGTCCATTTGTAAGGCTTTAGAAGACTATCAACTTCAACGAGGATTATCGCTTGTCAATAGAGAAATCTGAGTATCGAACCCAAGTCACATTGAGTATGGGCAGAAGGTTTGATCAGATGTGTCAATCCTGTTGGTTAGATATGTATATAATGATTTGAATTTCTATAGAACAACATGCTTGACTAATATAATTACTGGAAATTCTTTTCATGAAAAATGAATATGTTATGGTATGACAAAGGCTCACTCGCTAACACTGGATGTCAGGTTTCCAGAGACTGCATATGGGTCAGGAAAAAAAGCTTCTTTGTTGACCTTTTCAGCAACTACTGCTCTTTCCTTCCAATATGCATCCATCCCCTCGATATGTTTTTGCCAATAAGCCTCATTCTCTTTGACATTGGCATCAAAAGTAGGTATGATGACCATAAAAGAGAAGAAAAGGAAGAAGCTGTATAATTTTGCCATGATGGCTATTTTTTAAAAAAGAAAATATTTTTTTCTGTGCTGGTTAAGGCCAAGGTGTAGTTTTATAGCGAACCTTAGCCAAATGAAATTAAAGAACCCTCGTTCGTTAGTGAAAAGGGGTTCTTAAGAATGCTTGATGGAGCATTTGGTATAATTTATATATACATATTACGGCAATACTATGGAGGTTGACACCAGAAGAAAATACAATGAGAAAGCCAAACTTGGGTGATGTTGGAGAAACACATGGCTGGAATAATGGTTAACCTCTTACAATCAATAGATTTGCGGTGTAAACTTAATTGATTTTGCATTCTATTTATAGTAAACACCGAAAATAATATCATTCTCATAGCCATCAACAAAATGGGTGATATTTGTTAATTTGTTACACCATAAAAATGGCAGTGAATCTTGATACCTAAATTTGCTAAGCATATATAAACCATTGAATATTTCTCCATGTAGACCATGGGTAGCATGAAACTTGTAACTTTGTTACAACAAAATTCTCGAGAGTGTGTGGAGGTGGTAATGCATGCACCTGAATTAGATATTATTGGTTTTAGCATATGCATGTAATATAATGTAATGCGTGGACTATTCATAGAAGACGTATCTGACTATCTACATATGTGAGCTGAAACAGAGTATATCAAAAGGAAAATCTTTCTTAAACATTATAAATGATAATATACACTATACTTTTGCTTTTTTTTTTTAAATATTTTTTTAATTTATACAATGTTAGATATAAAAATTTAATTTTGATATATTGTCTGTATTAACCAATTACAAATTATCTTATGTATCGCTTTTAATATAGTTATAATAAAAGAGTCAAACATTTTAATAGATTTACTCATACAAAATTAGTTGTCATAGGTCTTGTTGTGCAAGCATCATTGAGAAAGGGTAAGCGAACATGCATTCACCCTTACATAATTTTGTAGTGAAAAATATTCATTATTTTAATATTGTTTGTATTATTAATTTGATATGAAAAATTAGTTTCACGAGATAGGATTTATCGACCTGAAAGCATATTTGAACATTGAAAATATAGCGTGTACATCGTTTTGTGTATATCATGTTAAATTTTAATATGTATAACAGTGGATTAGCATTAATTAGTTATTAAATTATAATTAAATTATTAATATATCAGTTATAATATTAATTCCTAATTACGTACCAAAAAAAACCTACCAGAAAGAGAGGAGTAACCCTCTCATCTTCTCCAACATTCTGAAACTGTTCATCTTCTTCTCATCCTTTGATCTACCGTGATGGATTCTGCGAATCTCCAAGGTATGAAATCCTCCTCTTTACTTTGATTAACATGAGAATGACATGCTATGATTTGTATCTGTATGGTATTTAGATTTGTTAGTTTTCCAACAATTGGTATCAGAGCCATGGATAGATACATGTTATAGCTGTTCTGAAAATTGTTAGGGATTTTCATATCATGTTATATCAATATGAAAATTGTAAGTTTTCCTTCAACAACTTTTGTTTTCATGCTTGTTCTTCAAAATTCGAAACTATGATTCGACCAATGATTTGAAAATTGTTTGAGGGCTTTTCTTCCCACATGTTATTCGAGTAACATACTCGAAAATCGTTGGATTTCATTAAATAAAACGTGAGAAATCGATGTTTTTCGTTTCTCTTTTGCGTGAAACTGGTTCAATCGCCCGCGAGTTTTGCTCGCCTCGCGATTCTCGGGCATCGCATCTCGTGGAATTCCAGTTCGCCTCGCGAGATTATTCTCGCCTCGCTAACATGAAAGCCGGAAGAACGGTGAAATTGTCATCCTCTCTGGGTCGCCCCGCGATTACGTTTCTCGCCTCGCGACCCCGAAGGCTGACTGTTCTCGGAAAATGAAAGGTCTCTGGGTCGCCTCGCGAACATGCTCCTCGCCTCGCGACCCCGAAGGCTGACTGTTCTAGGAAAATGAAAGGTTTCGTGGTCGCCTCGCGAACACTTTACTCGCCTCGCGAGTACCGCGAGAAGACCAAACGTTGCTAACTTTTCACAAGATTCGCCTCGCGAGATACCTCTCGCCACGCGAATATTTTATGGTTAAAACCGAAAAAAAAAAATTATTGTATTTTTAATTCTGTTCTCTAAGGTTTTGATCTAAAATTTTGTGATTGTTCTCTACTTTTTTGTGACACTTTGATATGTTATACTCTCCTTGATCATGTGTCATATAGATGGAATTAATTTTAGAGCCTTATGTGAATTAAGTTGTGTGTTCTATACTGCATTTGTTATACAAATTAATTATTCTAATGTATAATTGTAGCATGACTATTGATATTTTGTATAGTTATGAACTCACCTATCGTGGGTATAATTATACAAAATTTGTGTTGTTAAACAATTAATTATTCTAATGTATAATTGTAGCATGACTGTTGATATTTTGTATAGTTATGAACTCACCTATCGTGGGTATAATTATACAAAATTTGTGTTGTTAAACAATTAATTATTCTAATGTATAATTGTAGCATGATTTGTTGATATTTTGTATAGTTATGAACTCACCTATCGTGGGTATAATTATACAAAATTTGTGTTGTTAAACAATTAATTATTCTAATGTATAATTGTAGCATGACTATTGATATTTTGTATAGTTATGAACTCACCTATCGTGGGTATAATTATACAAAATTTGTGTTGTTAAATAATTAATTATTCTAATGTGTTATATTTGTATTATATTAATAATAATTATACCCTATCGGTGTACTATTATTAATGTAATTCGTTATTATACATTGTACTATTGTCTTAAAGCTTATGTCAATTATGGTTTCAAGTACCCTATCGGTATTAGAAATTTTGGTGATGTAAGTTTTGTACATTGTATTATTCTTCTTATTGTATTTCTTATTTATTATGATTCGGGACCCTTAGGCGGAATTATAATGAATAAGAAATTTGTATTATGGGCAAGATTGGTGAACATATATATGGAATCATATTACCCTTCAATTCTTAATGATTCCTTATTCTATGTTTTATGTCACCTCCTTCCCAAATTCTGTCAAAACTCTAAATGGGACAAAATATGAGGACTGGAAAGAGACTCTAAATCTCTACTTAACCATTCTTGACTTGGATCGGCCTTGAGGGAAGACAAGCCATTTGCTCTCATAAATGAGTCTCTCTGCAGACGAGAGGATTGCTTATGAGAAATGGGAATACTCTAATAGAGTGTGCCGAAAGTGATGAAGTATACTATGGAAAAATCCATCGGCAGAGTATCTTAGAGACCGATAATGCTAAAGAATATCGAAAGTCTGTTGGGGAGAAATTTATGACTTTTGAGAAGGCTCTAACATGCTTTGAATCCAATGTCATTGATGTTCCTCCAAATACTTGGTGGTTAGATTCAGTGCAACCATTCATGTTGTGAATTCCTTGCAGGGGTTCACAAGCCCCGAGGAAACCAAGTGATCTTGAGTCCAAGATTATTATGGGAGATGGAGCTGGAGTTTCTGTTATTGACATTGGAATTGTTTCTTTACTTTTGCCTTCTGGACATAATTTGCTTTTAAGAGATCTTGTGTATGCACCTTCTATGAGAAGGAACTTGATTTGTTTTCGCTTTGGATAAATGTGGTTACACTTTTAAGTTTGGTAGTGGAAAATTGATTGTCTATTCAGATTCTGTTTCCGTTGGTTCGAGAGTTTTACGTGATGGCCTTTATATGTTAGATCTACATGACATGTCCCACAATTCCACTTGTTGGAAACAAACGCAGAGGATTAATGAACATTCTTCTATGTTATGGCATCGACGTTTGGGGCATATTTCTAGGCCCCGCATTGAGAGGCTAGTCAAGGAAGGTATTCTCCATGATCTAGACTTCTCCATTTTTGATACATGTGTTGATTGCATCAAGGGCAAATTCTTCGCCAAGGTTAGGAATAAAGCCGCAAATAGGTGTGACGATGTGCTACAGTTGATTCACACCGACCTGTGTGGACCCATTACACCCACTGCCATGGGTGGATATGGGTATTTCATTACCTTTATAGATAATTTCTCGAGATATGGATGGATAGACCTTTTTCAAGAAAAGTCTAGTTCCCTAGATGCTTTCAAATCCTTTAAGACTGCTGTTGAGTTGAAAACAGGTAGGAAAATAAAATGTGTAAGATCTGACAGAGGTGGAGAATTCTATGGTAGATATAATGAGACGGGTAGAAACCCAGGACCTTTTGCCAGATTTCTTGAGGAATGCGGTATTGAAGCTCAATACACTATGCCTGGTACTCCTGAGCAAAATGGAGTTGCAGAGAGGCGTAACCGCACACTTATGGAGATGGTAAGTTGTATGTTGAGCCATTCATCATTGCCAGACTTTCTTTGGGGAGATGCCTTAAAACATCTGTCTACATTCTAAATCAAGTACCCAGCAAGTTTGTACCAAAAACTCCATATGAGCTCATGAGTGGAAAGAAGCCGAGTTTGAAACATTTTCATGTATGGAGTTGTAAGGCAGAAGTTAGACCTTATAATCCTCAGTCTAAGAAGCTTGATCTTAAGACTGTTAGTGGCTTCTTTATTGGCTATTGTGTGGGTTCCAGAGGTAGCAGATTCTATTGTCCATCTCATTCTATGCGAGTCGTCGAATCTGATCGAGCGGTTTTCTTTGAGGATGACTTGGATAGTGGGAGTGATATACCACGACCAGTTATTCTTAAAGAAGATCGCACCATTGTTCCTATACCAGCTGTTCCTTTTCCTACAGAAGTTTTGATTCCAGCTGATGATGTTGATCAGAATCTTCAACATGAAGATGGTGTGGCAGCACCGCTTGTAGATGAACAAGAACATGATCTTATTGTTGATGAAATTCCACTGAGACGATCTCAAAGAGTGCGCAAACCTTCCATACAGATGATTATGTTGTATATCTTCTGGAACATGAGTTTGACCTCAATGATGATGATGATCCTATTACCTTTGAGGAGGCAATTTCTAGCTCTCATGCTTCTGATTGGCTGAATGCTATGCATGATGAGTTGTCTTCTATGTCTCATAATGGTGTTTGGAGTCTGGAGGAATTGCCAATAGGTTGTAAACCTGTTGGATGCAAATGGGTTTTCAAAACCAAACGTACTCCAGATGGTAAAGTTGAAAGGTACAAAGCCAGATTAGTAGCTAAAGGCTATAACCAAAGAGAAGGCATTGACTATAAGGAGACCTTCTCACCAGTCTCTACGAAAGATTCATTTCGAGTTGTCATGGCTTTGGTAGCTCATTTTGATCTAGAACTTCACCGGATGGATGTGAAGACGGCATTTCTGAATGGAGACCTTATGAAGATGTTTACATGGTTCAGCCTGAAGGTTTCTTCAAACAGGCAAAGAGCACTTGGTTTGCAAGCTGAATAAGTCTATTTATGGACCGAAACAGGCCTCCAGGACAATGGTATTTGAAGTTTGATCAGGTTGTCACTTCTCTTGGCTTCAAAGAAAATGCCTCGGATCGGTGCGTTTACTTGAAGACTTGTGAGGGTGGATTCATCATTCTCGTTCTATATGTTGATGATATACTTCTTGCTAGCGATTGTGTTAAAATCCTGATCGAGACAAAACTCATGTTGAGCACCACTTTGATATGAAAGACCTTAGTGATGCTTCAGTTGTTTTAGGCATCCAGATTTATCGTGATAGGTCACGTGGTGTTCTTGGATTGTCTCAAAAGGATATATTGAAAAGGTCCTCAAAAGGTTTAACATGCATTCTTGCTCCCCATGTGCTGCACCTGGTTCAAAAGGGTGAAGAAAAATTCTCTAAATCTCAATGTCCTCAAAATGATGTAGAAATAAATGAAATGAAAAAGGTCCCATATGCTTCCCATTGTTGGCGGTTTAATGTATGCTCAAGTTTGTACTCGTCCCGACATTGCTTTTCTTTGTAAATGCTTTAGGGAGATACTTGAGCAACCAGTGTTGGGTCATTGGAAAGCCGTAAAAAAAAAGGTCATGAGATATTTGCAGGGAACCAAAGATTATATGTTGACCTATAAGAAGTCCGATCAACTTCGAGTCACTTTGGTTATTCGATTCCGATTTGGCAAAGGTTGCCCTAACGACGAAAAATCTACTCCGGCTTTATCTTTATGATGACAGGAGGAGCTATTTCTTGAAAAAGCGTCAAACAGACGCTTACGACTACTTCTACCATGGAAGCAGAGTATGTTGCTTGCTATGAGACTACTTGTCAAGCCATGTGGCTGAAAAATTTGATTTCTCGGCTTTCATATTGTTGAAAGCATATCTAGGCCACTTGTGATATATTGTGACAATATCTGCTTTGTGAACTTCTCTCATAACAATAGAAGCTCTTCTCGCTAAGCATTTTGATGTGAAATATTTGTTCGTTAGAGAGAAGATTCAGGAGTTTCGGACTCGTATTGAGCATATTGATACAGAAACATGCTTGGCGATCCACTAACCAAAGGCTTAACTGTTGGAATATTCCCGAATCATGTAATTCATATGGGCTTAGTTAAGTCTTTTGATGTATTGGATTAGTGGGAGTCTGAAACCATTATTTGCCCATTATCGTTTTTTTTATGAGATATGTAAATTGACGTCATTCTTGGATTCATATCTCTTCAGACATTTTAAGATGCTTGGACCATTTTTTGAATTGCATATTTCTCTTTATTAATTATATGCAATTTTATATTGCATATTTCTCTTTATTAATTATATGCAATTTTATATTCATCAATCTTTATGTGAAGTATGAGTCTTTAGCATGTATGATTTACTTCCTATCGGATACTATTTCTGCATTGTTAAAGCTTGTACTTCTTATCTTTTTGGTTAACGTGTGCTTTGATCAGAATCGGTATTTCTCTTTAATAATTGATTAATGCTATCCAAGTGGGAGAATGTTAAATTTTAATATGTATAACAGTGGATTAGCATTAATTAGTTATTAAATTATAATTAAATTATTAATATATCAGTTATAATATTAATTCCTAATTACGTAACCAATTGATAAAATAGTTGTTGGGTATTTACTAAAGAATGACCCTATGATGGGATGGGTCATTTCTAATATTAACCCATTGAGAGGTCCCTACTCTCTGCTGGTAGGTTATAAGAATAGCCTCCCCATTAGGCATTCTAATAGTTAGTAACACAGAACCAAAAAAAACCTACCAGAAAGAGAGGAGTAACCCTCTCATCTTCTCCAACATTCTGAAACTGTTCATCTTCTTCTCATCCTTTGATCTACCGTGATGGATTCTGCGAATCTCCAAGGTATGAAATCCTCCTCTTTACTTTGATTAACATGAGAATGACATGCTATGATTTGTATCTGTATGGTATTTAGATTTGTTAGTTTTCCAACATATCATTCTTATAATAATAAATTCAGTTAATAATAATTTAATTATAAGTTAATAAGGTGTGCAGATTGGTTAGGATTAATAACTTATTTTAAGCTCATATTTTTAAAGAATATTGAGAACGAAAGATTTTACTATGAAGTTTGACAAATTAGAATTTAGCCAATTACAACATGTTTTAACTTTTACCTATCATAGTTTGCTGGACAAAAATGACAATTACTAACATAAGACTTTCGTGAATATATATATATATTTTTTTGTCTCGTACGGTTTAGCATTTTTGTAACTTAAACATTGATTACGTTTGAATACCTGAGAATCGTGGTTAATGACGATTAAAATCGTGACTAATAAAGTTCAGTTTATGATTAATCAGTTATGAAACCTTGATATATTCATTAACCAAACTCTAGGAAGCGGGGATATTCAGAATGATATGGGTGCTATACAATGCGGATATGGGGATACAGTAAATTTTTTGAAATTCAGGATACGACACTATCGGGATACGTTAAGAAAAATTTATAGAAAAATGATTTATATAGATATAGATGCAGAATATTTTAAAAGAAAAGGACATTGATCATTTCTCCTTAGTGTATAACTATGATGATCATAATTTATAAAAAGATACATGTGATCATAATAACAAAAATAAATAAATTACATAGCTACCTATATTATAGTATATTGCTTCCTCTATGTTAGAATATTATCAAAAATATTCTTTAGTAGAAAAAGCATCTCCAGTTGGATTATTTTTTTTTAAAAAAGAGAGAGGATACTTCTTATGTATCCGAAAATATCCTATAAGTATCGATATCAGACACAGATACGTTTACATTTTTGGAGTATCCAGGCTTCATAGACCAAACTCAACACTTCATTAACCACGTTTTTGAACTGCATTAATCATAAAAATTGTTATTGAATTTTGTTATCCCATTTTGATGTTTAAATATCATAACTGAAAACAAACGATGACTTTTCCGATTGTATTCACTTACTCATCTATCATCTGATATCATTCATTCATACTTGTCTTCTACCATTCAAGAAATAGTATGAACAGGAAAAAATTGAATTGAATAACTAGAACTATAGAAATTTATTTTGTACACTAGAACATTGCCGTCTTTATCCATGGGCCCGCTGAAAAAATTGGATATATTCTTACCATCTAATATAGTATGCACATATAGTATATAGCATGTATGTTACAACTCATACATACATATAGTGTGTATGATACATTCTTACCATGTAAATTTACTATGTATGATACAACTCATTTCCCGACTTTAAGGCATCCACATTTTTCAGGTTCCATATGAACTTGCATTAAGCTGGAATATTCCCTATCTAACCTTCTCGGTAGTGTTGCTTCTATGGCTATGTGCCTATATACATTAAGCAACAGCGTGGCTTAACTCACTTCAATTGGAGCCTACCACCATCCGTATACAACATCATATTCTTGAGTACATAATTGCTTCTATAAAGTAAGGAAATGAGATTTTAACAAGGGAGAATTTATATACAAATAAGATACTAATTAATTATAATGATGATAGTATGATGCCTCCCAAATCTTATAGTCTCTTCCTTCAATAGCTAGAGACCATTTTTGGGAGCCACTAGGAGGTTCAAAATGACCAGGTCCGATCTTCATAGCAATTTTTTCGTCGATGATGGCTGCATAAACATCCCTTTTGGCCTTCCTAATTTCAACCTTAAGCATATATGAAGAGAGGTTAGTACTCCAAGAATATCAATGTTTGTACATTACATCAATTTGCCACTAAATGCCCATCTAAAGAACATTTTCACAGTTTGATGAAGAAAATCATGAAAATGTAAGCAGACACATGGTATTGGTTCCATATCAAACACCAAGAACAATAAATCACATACTTCCTGTTTTTACATGCATTCTAAGGACAATGCTAGTATAAGTTGAGAACCAAAGGTAATTTGCTTTGACATGCTAAGAAAAAAGTTTCTTATTCATACCCCCAGAAAATATCAGGTACATGATACTATTATGTAGTATACAAGGCAATATTCTGCAATATTCTGATACTTACTGTACTCCTGCAGTGGATCTTGTTCCTCTTCCTGAGAGATACAAGTGTTGCTATTTCAGTTTTATAGTGAGAGAAAATGTGGTCAAAGAACACTGATGGGGTTCCTGGATGACTAAGAATGTAAGCATATCCTTGCATTTCTTTTCCAATGGGAAATCTCCAATGCCCCTTCAAGAGAAAATATAAAAATAAATTTTGTATAATGTAGATGAAATTTTATGCTTTTATCATATCTGAACAGTATAATAAAATTAATTCCTCCTGCAAGAAGAGGTTTATCAGTTATATCTGCTATCTCTATATTCAAATCTTCATAACCCTAAATTTAACTTTATCGTAATAACAGCTCTGAAACAGTTATATGATGTTCTCTTATGAATACTATTACAATAACTAAAAAATCAATCCTATCAAGTATCAACATTATTTCTCTATCAGAAAAATATTCCAAAAGTTTACAATTACACTACTAGTCTACTACATATTACATGCCGATATATAAATCTAAATGAGCAATCTGAAGAAACTCCAAGGAAAATGTTAATTTGAAAATCTATAATTTTTCCAGTGGTATTATTCATAATAATAGGTTAAGCAGGGTTAAAATCCCTTCTCTACATGAAATCACTGAGAATAATTTCTTCCAGTCAAATTCAACTTATAAAAAATGTCAAGCTGTGTCTTGATAAGAAAGAGGTTCAAACCTGGGTGGAACCAGTGTCATGATTTTCTATAAAGGTAACAGCACGAGATGGCCACCATCCAACAACGCCAGGGGGTTTTCCCTTCTTATCTGACAATCGCCAATATTCACATCTTTCCAATGCCTACATGAAGAAGAATTTACAATTTCGATATTAAAGACTAAACAGACAACCTGGGAAAAAGCAACCATCCATGTTAACAACATTCACATTTGTGTTTCCTTACAAGGAAAACAAATTACTTGAGGCAAAGGTAAGGTTGTTTGCTTCAGGAGAGTTGCATATCTTTCAGAAATAGCAAGAAGATGTGATGACAAGTATAGAGTTATCAGCAAGAGAACCTTATAAAAAGTTTATTTTAATTTTTTGATTTCTTTCTATTTGGTATTTAATACATATAATTAAGTCACAATATGATGCTCTCCTATTTGGACAAGTATGGGCATGGCACAGAAAGCAGCTTATCACCAATGCATATGAGATTCTTTCACTAGAAGTATTAACACTAACAGTAAAATCAATTAAATATGTAAAATTTTAAAATTAAAAATTAAAAACCCAGTAGTATACTATCTTCGTTCAAATATAATTGTCAATAAATTCCAACAAATAGATAAAACTAGTAACAATTCCAAACACAATTGACTTGGTCAAATTTTTATGCCATGTAAGAGGTACAACAGAAAATGTAAATTTGAATAAATGCTATGAAAAAAGTATGAAAGTTAGTTCTTACAGAGTGAAGAATTCCTTTTGTTGTAACATCAAATGCACCAGCAGTACCATTGGTAGCACTGATCCAGTCAACTATCCTCTGCCTATGAGCATCTTGATTATGATCCATTTCACCATATGTATAACTGAGGGAATCCCAGTACTCTCCAACAGCAAAGTAAGGTTCACTTGAATCCAGGTAGTCCTTTAAATAACCACCCCAAAATCCTCTGACAAAGTCAAGCCTCCATCCATCATACCCAACTTCTTTCCTGAAGATCATGCAGTATTAGTAATAGAGTATAAGCATTAGTTAGCTATATGATCTGTTGTAATCATAACCGAATGCATCATTCGGTTATGACAGTTGTTAGAAAGCTGTCAAGAGCTGTTAGAAGTTCCAAAACTATATAAAGCTTGAGACACATTGGCAAGCTATTTAGCGGATTCTTCACTCTCTAAAAGACTCTATATCTCGGGGGCTACTCCTGCGACCAGCCACTATCTCCACACCTTTCTCGCTAAATGCTTACTGTGTTGCCGATTGGGCAAGTGATCCAAATGACCGCAGATCAACATCAGGCTCATGTGTCTTCTTTGGCCCCAACCTGGTTTCCTGGTGCTCCAAGAAGCAACCACTCGTGGCTCGCTCTAGTACAGAAGCAGAGGTATGGCAAACACTGTGGCTGAACTCTCCTGGATCCAATCATTGCTCACTGAGTTGGGAATCCCATTTGCTGCCCCAAAACTCTTTTGTGACAACCTCAGTGCCATGTCTTTGGCACATAATCCTATTCTTCATGCCCGCACGAAGCATATTGAACTTGACATTCACTTCTTGCGTGAGAAGGTCCTCTCCAAAGCACTCACTATTCACCATGTTCCAAGTGCTGACCAGCTCGCAGACTCACTCCCTAAACCACTATCCTCATCTCAGTTTACAGCACTCAGGACCAAGCTCAACGGGGTTCCTTCTCTAGCAACCACCTTAACCTTGAAGGGGGCTGATAGAGTATAAGCATTAGTTAGCTATATGATCTGTTAGTAATCATAACCGAATGTGCTGAGTCAGCATCATTCGGTTATGACAGTTGTTAGACAGCTGTTAAGAGTTGTTAGAAGTTCCAAAGCTATATAAAGCTTATTGTAATTAGTTTTCAATCAGAATCAGAAATACAAAGTTTCAGATCTATCTTATCTCTATCTCTCTCTCTTTTTTTTTTTCGTTTAATTAGAAAAATATACTATTTTGGAGTATCCTATCCCAACAGACACAAAAATAAAAAATAAAAAGAATCCTAATAACAAGGAATTGCAGAAACATAGTATGAAACTAATTAGGATACGAGCAAAGAATCGCCTGGGGCTATTAGGCAACATGGTAAAAGTGATCTCAGATGAATTGGTATGTATAAGAAAGAGTCTCCTTCAAAGCTTCTATATTTGTAATGTTATTCAGTTAGCTTCCATAAAAGAAACGTTGGATAATACCAATCTGTTTTATTAGAAGAAAAAAAAAATTATAGGTTGTAAGCAAGTCAGAAACATAATATGCTTAAGTTTACAGACATAGTGTCAAGTGTTACTGTTAATAGGCTCCACTGTGTACCCCTTCCTCCTTCTCCTCCCCCTCCCCCCAATAACAAGTGGGGAAAAAAGAAAAGAAGAAATGGACGAATAACAAGTGGGGAAAAAAGAAAAGAAGAAATGGATGAAATATCGGATTGTTAATTATCACACCATAGAGACACATAAAAGAATTTCTTACAAATATTTTTAAATTTAAGAAACCAACTTGGCTCTCAGTCTGCTATAACTCAAGCATGTGCATCCTCTTACAAAAGAAGTTGAAGTTCTCCTGTTATATCAATGATGTCAAAGCACACATATAAACTCTTACATTTTGTGAAATTAGTTAAGCCATATTGTCGTGGTTACTAAGTCATGTAAACTAATAGCCGGAATCACATCTGAAACATAAAGCTTCTAACAAGAACAACAATAACAACAAAAGCATTTTCCCATTAGATAGAGTCCATGACATGAATCAAATGACACCATTGTATTCTACCAAAAACAAAGCTTCTAACGTGAAATTTTACAAAAATTCAGAAGATTGTCTTAACCTCATTTTCTATACCAGAATTACTTAGCACTCAAGCATTACCAGAATTACTTAGCACTCAAGCATGACCCTCTTGGCAAGGAACCCATGATTCCTAATACAATATGATTAGAATCTATGATCTAATCAGGATCTGATTGGATGCATTTTTCTCTGACAAAATTTTATATTAATATAAGCTAAAGAACATTTGGGTATGAAATATCAACCTCAACCAGCATAACCATTCTTTGAGATCCTTTCTCACAAATTCCTGTGAATGATCAATGTTTGGAGCAGCATGAAAATTATCTCCACTACTCCTGTTGCCCCTACCCTGTATCGCAGGAGGGATATCTATTATGTATTCCAGATTCACCCAGAAATATAACAGTATCATAGTATTCACATTACCATCGAAACATAACTGAAAAGCATTGATGTTGAACCCCAAACAGGAACCAGCCATTTTATATAGAAAGTAGACAACCTTCTATCTATTTGCTTTTGTTTTAGGGTTATCATTAATAGTGTGAAAGGTCAAAGAACATAACACACCCAAAACCTTAACAAACAAACCTGAAAATGTGGGTCATCAGCAACAACTGCACGATCATCCCAGTTGAGACGGCCTCCAAATATGTTCCATATACCATTCTGATTCTGATAATGAGCACAACGGTGATTTAAAACAGCATCTCCTAGAGCTTTGATCCCAACTACATGAAATCTTTTCACCAAATCCTTCAGTTCATCAATGTTTCCGTATCTGATATTTATAAAATAAAAAAAAATGTAAAAAAATCATATCCACAAGTTCCTTTTCATGATGATGTTATGAATGTTATCTATCCTTTGAGATTAGGTTGTTGTTTTTTCTAAATATTTTCTCAAGTATTATATAAATCAGTAGATGAAAGCATGCTCCCTGCTACTCAAGCTAATGATTGATGATAATATTTGTAACTGCAATATATGGTACTACATGCTTTTGCATGTAAGTAATTTGCCTAATACTGGGCCTTCTATCTAAAATTCTAAATATTAAAAGAAAATTGACATCAGCAGCTATAAAATAATTGGACTACTTTTAATCTATAGTACCTGGAATTTAAATTATATAAATCCTTTGGCATGTATCCTTCTGGTGAAACAGATTCTGTAGGTGGTGGTAACCAAACCACAGTGAAACCAAGTGATGCAAGTTCTGAAGCTTTCTCTTTAAGCTCCATGTACCATCTTCCAGATTTATGAGATTCCCAGTTAAACCCTTGGCATAATATTTCATAACCTGTACCTGTCCCTGTCCCTGGGAAAACTTTTGGACTGGGTGGCGGTGTGTCTGTTTCCACAGAAGTCTCTGATTCCACAGCAGCCTCAAGTTGCACACTATTTTTCTCTGAGAAAGTTGGGATGGAGCTTCTGAAGATACTAAAGACTTCAGCAGCCAGTCTTTCAATTTCTTGAAGGATGCCTTCTTTTACTTCTTTGGATTTTCTCTTTTGACTCTTCTCAGGGGAATTATCTGTCACCAAATTCCTTATTACATTGATTATTCCATCAGTAAATGCAAAGAAAGAAGTCTCTTGACTTCCCTCTTCAGTCACTTCCCTCTGCACATCTTCTGACTGATCCTCTCTGTTGCCAATAATTAAGCTACTAGAACTTGAGAGGGGGATGTAAAAGTCATTTCCCATGCACTTGAACCATGTATTTTCAATTTGTTCAAGAACAAAAAGAAATCCTGAAAATTCTTCTCCTAACGTGATTAGTACTGAACATCCCTTCCCACTGTCTCTTGGCTGCAAAATAGCATGGATTAGTAAGTATATCATAAAGCACCAAAAAGAAAACATTTAACTACAATACTAAACGTCTATGTTCTGACTGACAAAAGGTAACCATACTTCAAGTGTTCAAAGGAAAACAGCAGGGGGAGAGGAGAGGGTACAATGCACAAGATTGGTAGTATGAATGTTCATGCAATGAATTCTCTATAATTCGAACAAAATCAACCTTTAGATACAGAACTTTGCACATTCAATGGACTAAATTGTCAAAAGAACAGATTAGACATGTAAGAAGAAAAAAGAAGAACATAGGAATTTAAGAAAAGTACACACCCGATTAAAGGAAGGACAATAAAAACCAGCTAATCCATGCTTGAGAGTTAGAGACAGCAAAAGTATACAACCTTAACTTTTATGGTCCAATAAGATCAAACCAGAAATAGAAGTATTACAACTGAAAATTAGACATGGCCACACAAGAAATTATACAATTTATTACAACCAAACAAAATGATGGTAAAATCAAGTTTAATACCTTATGGAAGTATTAAGCGTGCAGACTTCTTTCTAGAATGTGTAAATGGCAAGAACTATATCATTAGAGGAATAAAATTGAAATATATTTAATAACTTAAATCTAAGTTCTAAAACATAAAAGAAAAGGACAACTTGTCATATATGTACCTGTAATTGAGTTCTCAAAGCTCTGTCTTTAAATGCAACTGTTTCCGGTGGATGAGGAGGAGGTGGAACTTCCCACCTTCTTGAATCATCCCTGCAAACTCCCCAGTGAAGTACAATATCTCCAGGTAGATCCGTTTCAAAATATATAAGATTCTTAACTGTCTCAGACTCAAGTATTTCTTAATGGAGACATTGACAGAGTTATTGATGGAAACCTCCTTTGTAATAGGCAATTCTACATAAAAAGCTTCTAGTTGACTAATTTCTTGTTTTGGATCTCTGGATTCACTGCTATTATCTTGACTTTTGTGAACTTTTGCTTCTGACTTAGGGAGCATGCTAGATATCTTCCCCAAAATCCCTATTAGTAAGGAAAGAGTATCATGAATCATGGTCTGTATCGCAGGAATATGATTTACTTGACGCACTTAAAGCATTAAGAAGAGAGACAAAATAGACTTTATTATAGAAGTAAATAAATCAAAATGTGTAATGATTTAAAAAACCTGGCCATAAACTAAAGCCCCTTTTTGGTCCAAGTATATCACTATCCTCCTTAAGGTAGTTGATCAAAGGAATCTTAAAATCTCTTCCTTTGTGTTGATACCAAGCTCCGGTTTCCTCATCCTGAATCAACAACCAGACCGCCCAAATTAGGAAGCATGGAGATTCGCTCAAAAGGCTCTTAGAATCAATTACATGTCTACTAAGAACTAACATCCTCAACTTCTAATAGTTAAAAAGAAACCTTGAGAACAAAATTAATTGCTGAAATTTGATTGCTGGGTTTAAAATCAATCTTGACTTCATGAAATGTATCTCCTTCAGCAGAAGACAATGACTTCTTCAAGGGTGTTTCTATTGCATAGTCCTGAAATTTTCACTTCGAAATCAAACTTTCTGCATGGCAATAATGAACATATTCCATATGAGAAGATATAAAGCCATAGTCTACCCTTATAGGAACAGATCCAGGGGGTATCATATCATGAGGAGGTTGATCCCATTCCCTGCAGAATGAAGCTTACATCACCATCATAAAACTTTATTGTGGTCAGTAACATTATGATTTAGCTCTAATAATGATATAAATTCAAGTACAATAACATGGTATCTCAAAATCAGAAAGAAAGAGAATTCAAACAATTTTGTTTAACATGTTGTACCTTCCAACATCATCAACATGGGAAACTCCCCAATGAAGAATCCATTTTCCGGGTAGATTGCAACCCACTGTAAGCTCCCAATTCCTCAAATCCTTCCCGTGATATAATCTCACAACAACCTTTCCCTCCACCTGCAGTGCAGAGATTCCATTTCAATCAACACATCCTAAAGCACCAAAATACGTTTAGTTACATACAAAAGAAAACATCATGACCCCAAAAAATACGCAATCACAAATTGATTAAGCTGATTCAAAAGTTTCAACCTTTTTATTTCCACGAAAAAAATTTCTCAAAAAAAAAAAAAAAACTTTGATACCCAACCACTTGGCTCTGTTTTATCGGAAACCAAACATATTTCTAAAGCTAAAAATACAAAAATCCAAAATTTTCCCTTCTGGGTATTTCCAAACACTTTCTTATATATACATATGTATATTATGTATGTGTGTGTATGTATATATGTATGTATGTGAAGGTGAGCATGTATATGAAGGCAAAGTTGATGGTTGAGACCATTTGGATTCGGTTGATTGGGAAAGACTTGGTGAAGAAGGCATCATCATGAGAGGATTGAAGGGAGTGAAGGGTGGGTGTGTCTGTTGCAGAAGCTGCAACTGTAAGAGAGGTAGACCTGTGGGGTTTCCTGAAGGAGGCATTGGAGATGATGAGGTTGGAAGAGCAATGGAGAAAGAAGGGTCTGGATAGGTTTGGTTTTGAACGGTGAATTGGGATTGGTGTTTCTCTGTGGCAATGGTGGAAGAGTGGTTTGGAGGTAATGGTAGACATGATCATTGGTTTTGCTTTTGCAACCAAATGAGAAGGACGAGGTGCTTGCACAAACTTAGCTCACCTCAAACATTCCTTATAATGAATAAACAGTGGAGACCAAATATTTTATTCCTTTAACTGATTCTTCATAAGGATTTGATCACCTTCCTTTCCTTTGAAAAAATAATAATTAAAGTTCCAAGAATAGTAGTATCATTTTAGGCCCGGGATACAACTGAGATATCTCAAAGCGGATAGTTATATAATTAATTCCTAAGGATGTATAGTATTAATTAAGGAGTATAGTGGTATAAATCCATTAACTCATTGTTTGAGAGTTTTTTCATTAATTGAGTGTAATGATTTACGATGGTAACTTAAATCACTCCACTCTATCCAAAACCCTCATTTTTATACCCTCCAAATTGGGGGTTTGGGATTTTCTTCTATATCCCTCGTGAAACTTTCAAACAATAGAGTGTGATACTTTTGTCTTCCACTCCGTTCCATTACTAACTATTCCATTAATAACCACTTCACTCCATTCTCATAAAAACTTCCAAACCATAGCCTTAGTGACAGTGATGACACAACAATGGACGGTTGTCAATTATATTACTCATAACATGCTTATAACACGATTATTAGATTAAGCAATTGTCACTTATGCAATGACAATTTACATTATTACATATGCAAAATCTACCACTGCACAATTAGATTACACAATTGTTACTCGTGCGATGGTCATTTATCTAACTAAAATCAACCATCACATAATTAATACGACACAATTACATCAACTGCAATTGCATTACATCATAGTATTACCCTTGGCCTCTTACGTTTTACCCCAGTCACATATTGCAAGCCTTGTGCCAATACCACAACTCATATATATAGGTACACCATCCATTGCTAGAAAATCAATACAAGCTATGACAAAATCATATCACATCTTCTCAAGGATATGACCAAATCCATAAATATCTTTTAAGATTAACATCAATACGTGCGTGGTATAAAATCTTATACTGATAGTGTTGCTGGTACTGGTGCCTATGTGGGTTCCTTTTTTGTGTATGATGGGCTTCCAGAGTAGGGGAAAGATTGCACCTATGGTATTTGATGGAAAGACCCAAAAGAAACGGTCATTTTGGAAAAACTTGATGTGTGCAGGACCATTTGAGGCTGATACCAGTTTCTGCATCCTTTCCAAGTTTCAATCGTCTTCCAAATAAGGGTTCAATATGGACAATGCCGAGACCACTTATAATCGAAACGTGCCTACAATAGCCAAAGGTTTGATCCGTAACTGGATAGAAAAAAAGACTATAAATTCCCACTTTGTTGACCATGTGCGGAAGATATTGATTGACAGACAGTTAAGATCTAGTTGTTGGCTTGATTGTGCCCCTTTGGCTCTTCAACAATTGTTGTGTATTGATGCTCATGTCTTTGTTAGCTTAACTTTTAGATTTTATCCAAATATGTGGACTGGGAATGCCCAACACATTCGCTTCAATCAATTTGTAATGATTATCTTTGGTTTATCAATACGTGCTTCTTGCAATGTGATGGCTCTTTATACCACAACTAGTTGAAAAGTTGGTTGAAAATTACAAAACTTGTTAGACATGTTTGGTCCTACGGGAAGGTGGTGTAAACGTGTGTTCAAGAGGAAGTTGAGAATAGGAAAGTTACTTTTGAAGCTGCAACCAACCTTGCAAAGGCCAACATTATTCTATCGGGTAACATGTCTAATGGCTCATAATCGAATTCTTCTCTGAACTGTAACATTATGCAAAAAAAATTGTTTTAGCTAAGCACGAGAAAGCTTCAGTGGTTAAGCAGGTAATTTGGAAAGCTCTAGTCATAATTGGTATAAATGTAACACGGATGGGGCTGCAAAAGGGGCTCCTGACTTGGCAATTTGTGGAGGTATTTTTAGAGATAAAAATGCTGTAATCATGGGTTGTTTTGCATTTAACATTGAGAATTCATTTGCTCTTATAGCTGAAGTTATTGCCATTATGATTGCTATTGAGATTGCTCATCAAAGAGGTTGGAACTACTCACTAGTGCATGAAGTACTTTTTATGTCCACATTATGTTGCTTCTGCAATCAGTTTGAGGAATCTTGTTCTCACTTATTCATAACATGTAAATTCTCTTATTACATATGGATGCATGTGTATAGTTGGTTTGAGATAGTTTCAGTGCTAGCAGGAAATCCGATAGAGCTTCTAATGCAACATAATGGGTTGTTCAAAGGAAGGGGATCACAGAAAATTTGGAGGATGCTATGGTTTATATCCATTTGGTTGATATGGCTACATAGGAATGAAGTCTTGTTCAACAATGGGAATCCAGATTTGGAGAAGGTAACTGATTTGGTAAGAGTAGGAATGTGGACTTGGTGCAAGGCATGGGCAAAGAAAGGATGCTTCTCTTATATAGATTGGTGCTTAAATCCTGAATATTGTATCCAAACACTACGAAGCAAAACTAACAGCCATTGACACTATCAAGACATTGGATTCTTAGTTTTTACTGTCATGGATCTGATTTTTCTGTTTTGGTTAGAATCAAATCCTGTAAAAACTATGTATAATAGGTTTGTGACATTGGTTGTGGGTGTAACTGATTTGTGGTCAATTTAGATGAAATGATAGGTTATTTTGATCTCTTGTAAATGGGTTAAGAGAGCCCCCTTATACTCTCCATAATACATCTCTTTGCTTATAAAAAAAAAAGTGTTTTTTTGACGTCTGAAAAAAACCTGACGTTATTCCAGCTGACGTTAAAAGTGTAATACACTTTTAACGTCTGTTAACAACTGACGTAAAAGTTCATATTTAACGTCAGTTGTTTAAGTTAACAGACGTTAAAAGTGATACTTTTAACGTCGGTTATTTAATTCAACTGACATTAAAAGTAATACTTATAACGTCCGTTGTTTAAACAACAGACGTTATAAGTATTTTTTTTTAATAAATTACTTTTAACGTCAGTTAAATAGAGAACTGACTTTAAAAGTATTTTTTTATATATATTTATGTTACAATATATCCCTTCTCCCAGCTATCCCTTCATTCAGTAAACAGTCCAGAATACAGAATAATGCACACATTACAAAATTTGCACACACTCAAATTTAGCAAAAAATTGCCTCATTAAAACCTTATGTTGTAAAACCCTCCTTAGGGATAAAAACATCATTAAGAAAAAAGAGTACCCTTAAATTTTATTAAAAGAAAAGAAATACAAAGAATCAATGAGGAGACAAAAAACCAAAACTCATTGATAGAAAAAACATAACTATTAGCTTCTAAGTATATAAAAGTAAATTCATATGCAAATATAATTAACTACACATCTAAGTTTGCAGGAGGTATTTTTTCTACTCATTTTTCTGCAACATACTTAAAGAAGAATTCTGAAAATCGCATCCTCAAGTCTGTAAACTCTCCTTTTTTAAGAGGAGATTGATAGCTAAAAGCCTGTACAAGTTCAAATAATTAACAATAACATTAACTCAAGTCATCACCAAAACTAAAATATATAATTAAATAAGTTGTTTAAGTGATTACCTTCCTCCATCCCTCTGTAATAGATGCGGAGACTATGTAAAGCATATGATGCATCACATAATAGCCACACGACCAACCGTCTGGCTGCTGACGAGACTACATAAGAAATGAAATTTAATGTCAGTTATATATATATATATATATATATATATATATATATTAGTAATTATAATATTAATAACTATTTAATAAACTAGAAACCTCGAGGATAATCCAGTCAGGATTTCCTTTTGCATTAGTAGTCTTGCTTCTCCCGTTGGCACAACTTATGCTACATGCCTTCAGCGCACTATAATAAACAAAATATTCATGTCAATTAACCAATTCTTCATATGTGTAACAAAATAGAAGATTAATTACTACGTATTGATAGGTTCCACCCCCTCCCGTGGCGGGTTCTGGTGGAGAGAGCATAAGAATATGACAGTATGCCTAGACGGATGAAGTATGAGCAACTGCCAATGATCCTTCATTATGTAGGGTGCCAGATATATTTCTTTCCGATCACCTCCCATTAACCTTCCAATGTATGAACTAACTTTATGGTCAACGACAAAGAAATCAGGCCTAAGGATTGTGGGGTCTAAGAAGCCATAAAGGTTGGAGCCCCTCTCAAGTTGAAGACGATTCAGATACCTAAGATATGAAATAAATGGATGTTGTCGGTTATGGTTTCTAATACTCGGGGTGGGGGGTGAATTGAGTATGTAAGATTTTTGAAAAAAATTCCCCTTTAAGCAAAAACTGAAACTTTTGAAAAGGTTTTGCCAACCAATAAAACAAAACAAGTTTTTGCAAAGTTATTTGATTCAAGACTTGATACTTTATCAAGAAAGATTGATGAAAGATAGTTTTTCAGATTAGAACAAACACAAATTTTCCTTAACCACATACATTCAACAATTTAAAGCAGTTAAGGGATAGAAAGAACTGCAAACCGAATTACATCCAGTCCCCACAATCACTTGTGAGTTTCATCCACTAAAATCAACACAATTACAAAATTCTTTACAAAGTTTCAAAACTCAGGTTCCTTCTACCCTGTGACAGCTTTTAGACAAAGCAATCTTGTAATTCCCGAGAGTCCCTTATACTCTTGTCAAACCTCTAAGAGTCCCTTCTACTCTTAGATCAACACACAGAGAGAAACCTTCTCTCTTTTATCTTCCTTTCACAGTAAAAAGATTGATTGATCATATTCTAAGAAATCAGCAATATTACAACTTAAAGCACTTTTGCAGAAAAGACTTTAACTATTCTCAATGAAAAACACTCTCTCAATTTCGTGTAATATTTAAGAATTGAATGAATTGATTATGGAAAAACGTTTTCCCAAGAATTTATATAGGTGTATGTCAAAATAGATCCGTTGGGCATACTTTAAAAGTCAGTTAAGATCAAAACAAACTTTTTATCAAAAATTGATTCTGTCAGTCAATCGATTGCCTAATCGATGTATTAAACAAGATTTTTAATTTTTACACTGAGTACATCGATTGCTCAATCGATTGAATTCTTGATAGTTCTTGATTCTCATTGATACATAGATGTGTACATCGATTGTGTTCTTGAAAATCACAAGCATCTGCAGCCCAAAAGTCTCTACATCGATTGCTCAATCGATTGCATAATCTTTTCAAAAAGTCTTTGCCTCGATTTGGGCTTATGCATCGATGTGTCAATCGATTGGCTCTTTGTAAATATAAGACTTCACTTCTGTTCTGTGTATGCATCGATGTACTAATCGATGTGATGTATATGAAAAAGATTATTGTCCTCTGTTTGGCCTTATACATCGATGTATTAATCGATTGAATGTTTGTTTCAAAAATCACTGGCTTCTGTTTTACTCTATAGATCGATGTGCAAATCGATTTATAGAAGCTTAGGTGCTGATCGCGCTGTAGCGCACGCACCAAAAAGCGAGCGGGTTTATAAAACTGTAGTTTAGGGCGACAACTCGGATGTCGTCTCACAAGGACTCTTGACTTGTTATTTACCACAAAAATCAGTTTTTTTTTTTGGGGGGGGGGGGGGGGGGTTGAATGCAATTAAGAAAACAAAGTAATAACAGAGCTGTTGAAAAGATTATCAATAGCTAAGAACGATTAATCTACTGTTCTCAATTTCCCAACTATCATCGGTTCATGCAAATTCCAAGCCCTAAGCAGATTCTAATCCCCTCCCGGTTGTAGCAACAATTTACAAGCGAAATCACTACTACAGATATATGTTCCTATTCCCGAATTAAGCAAACGGGGTTAAGCCCTTCGTGAACTAAGCGAACACGAATTGAACACACGCGAATTAAACAAACGCGATTAAATATAGGAACATAACATCACCGAAAATAAATCAACGCAACACAATATACTCCTGAATTAAGCAAACAGAAATATATAGCATGGCATTGAAAAGGGAAAGGCATACAAAACAGGAATTACAAGAACCTCAAGTTTAGTGGAAATCGATTACAATAGATTAATATAAGAAAATTAGTTCTCCATAGAAAAACGAAACACACAGAAAAAATGTAAAAACAATGGAGAAGCTAAAGTTCCTCCAATCTGCCCAGAACAGCCTTTTATAGTATTCAGAAACTGAGCCCACTCGCGAGGCGAACCCTCATTCGCGAGGCGAATATCCTGAAGAGTCTGCAACGTTTGGTCTTCTCGCGGGGCGAAGTACTGCTCGCGTGGCGAGGAATGGAAAAGTCATGGCTTCTGGTCTTCAGTCTCGCGAGGCGAGTAATGGATTCGCGGGGCGAGATAGAACGGGTTGCATTTCTCTAGAACAGTCAGCTATCAGGGTCGCGAGGCGAGGTGTTGTTCGCGGGGCGAACCAGAGAGGATGACATTTTTACTGTTCAGCTGGCTTTCAGGTTCGCGAGGCGAGAAGACTCTCGCGAGGCGAATACCTCCAGACTTGAAATTTCCCTGATTCTTTATTCCCTTAACTTCTAACTTAACCTGAAAACAATAAAATAGCCATAAGTGCTTTATTTGACTAAAAACTGGCTAAATTAACCTAAAACTACTTAAACGACTCAAAAAGTTGCTTGAGGACAATCGAGCCTAATTTGGGTGAAAACGGGATATAAATAGCACAAAACCCTGGTCATACTAGCCATGAAACTAGATGAGCCAGAGGCTTATCAAAATACCCCAAACTTAAACTTTGCTTGTCCCCAAGCAAACTACAACTCAAAAATTAAAAAGACTCAAGACATGGCAAGCTTAAGGATTCAATCAACTTTGCACAGATTTCAAGCAATACATCAAAACAGTTTTCTTCAATGTTCCCCCCCTTTCAAACAAAGCAATCCCCATAATCATTCATTCCAAACAATTGAGAATTTCATCATTCAAACAATCATTAATCTAAGCAGGGAATCCAAGTTACACACAAGAGGCAGATCACCAAATTCAAACAACTGCCTTCCTCACAAGGGCATTTAGTGTTCACTCAATCGCTCAGTTTGTCTAGGCTATCAACAATTCACTCAATTCACCTTTCAGAAGCACTTCCCATGAATTTGATTTTCATGTCAAAAATTGTTCCCACAGAAAACATACATGCAACATCAAAAGGTCTTTTATGGTTGTAATGGGGCCTGACTAAGGATAGGATATACAAAGGTACTAGGCTTAAGTCCCTAGGAACTAAGAGAGCATGAGCATTTGATACATTGAATTTCCACTCAAGTTCCTTTTCTCATTCTTTTCATTTGCCTTGGGTGACTACAACCTTTTCCTTCTTGAGATTTTTTTTGTACTTTTTATTTTTTTTCTTTTTTTTTCTTGCCTTTGGCTCCAACCTTTTTTTTTATTATAATTTTTTTTTTCAATCCCAACCAACACATCATATCCTTGTAGCCACCCCAAACTTAGTTCCTTGCAACCATTCTCTTGTCAAGATTCCATGCTCTCCTAATCCTAAGATCGGGTTAACATGGTTTTCCAGATTTTAGCTTATAACATAAGGTCAACAAGAATTAACAGGCTAATTAGGTTCAAAGGGGCTAACTAAGGAACATGCATTAGGGATGGTTATTTTAGGCTAAGTAGTTATTTACAAAGAAAATGCCTAAATCATCTGAAGCAAACACATAAACATGCAAACCATAAAGAGATTCAATCAAATTCGGGAAAGTGCAACTTAAAAGTGATTTCACAGTTAAAAACATGCTGGAGGCTCAAATCCTCACCTGGACATTTTTTGCAAATTGTTTGACAGAGATTCTATCCCTAGTGTGTGCTTCCCTTCACCCCAAACTTATCATAAATCATGCCATCACAACAAAATCTCAAAGTTCAGTTTTCAATCACAAGGGGATCACTTTTCAAAATCAAAAATTTTTTCAACCTAGGGGGAATCATCACATCAATCATGCAATCAATCTGTGCAAAATCAATCAAAATCAATCAAGCTCACCGACCAAAGACTCATACGATTTATTCAAGAGCTAAAAGAAAGACAAGACAAAACAAAACTACAACTAGTTCCCTCCCCCACACTTAAAACATACATTGTCCCCAATGAAACAACATAACTATAAAATCAGAGTGAGGGAAAGGAAAGGGTACTCCCTGATCAAGTGGCAGCATAGGTGGGAGCTTCCAAGGAGAGCTCCTCAACATTAGCATCCGCAGGAACACCAGCATCCACACCATGGAATGGCTTCAGCCTCTGCCCGTTAACCTTGAAGGACTTGTTGGTACCTGCACTTTTAATCTCTACTGCACCATAAGGAAAAACATTAGTAACAACAAAGGGGCCATCCCATTTGGACCTAAGTTTCCCAGTCATCAATTTCAAAGTGGGAATTAAACAAGAAGACTTGTGGCCCACGTAAAATTCTTTCCTAGCAATCATCCTATCATGAAAATGTTTTGTTTTCTCTTTATAAATCCGGGAGCTTTCATAGGCTTCTAGCCTAAGCTCCTCAAGTCGCCGCAAATCGGAGTTTCCTTTCAATACCAGACTTTCTTCAATTCTAAGTTACTAAGACTTGATCGCCCAATATGCACGGTGCTCAACTTCCACCGGGAGATGACATGCCTTACCAAATACAAGCCTGAAGGGGGACATTCCTATTGGCGTCTTGAAAGCGGTCCTCCCGAGCCCACAGGTCGTCATCCAGACGGAGGCTCGATCCTTCCTATTTGGCTGCACCATTTTCTCTAAAATCTGCTTGATCTCCCCTGTTTGATATCTCGGCTGGCCATTGGTCCGGGGATGATAAGCGATGGAAACTCTATGCACAACTCCAAATTTCCTGAGTAAGGCTTCCATGGTGCGGTTGCAGAAGTGAGTGCCCTGGTCACTGATAATAGCCCGAGGTATGCCAAACCTGCAAAAAATGTTGGACCTAACAAATTTTGAAACAACTTTAGCATCGTTAGTCCTAGTGGGGATTGCTTCCACCCACTTTGAAACATAGTCAACAGCCAAAAGAATATACAGAAAACCAAAAGAAGCAGGGAAAGGACCCATAAAGTCGATTCCCCACACATCAAAAACCTCACAAAAAAGCATGGGCTGCTGAGGCATCTCACTCCTATGAGTGATGGCAGGGCCTGTTGTTTGACATTGCTTACAATTCCTATAAACCGCATAGGCATCTCTAAAAATTGTGGGCCAGTAGAACCCAGAATCCAGGACTTTTCTTGCCGTCCTCTGTGGTCCAAAGTGTCCCCCTACTTGAGAGGCATGAGAAAAGTTCAGGATGGACTCTGTCTCATAATCGGGGACACACCTCCGAATCACCTGATCACTGCAAAACTTCCAAAGGTACGGATCATCCCACACATAGTACTTTGAATCACTCTTGAGCTTGTGGAACTTGGATCTACTTGTACCTGCAGGAACAACACCAGCAACAAGAAAGTTAACAATGTCAGCAAACCACGGTGTTACCCCATGCAGATGTAGAAGCTGTTCATCCGGAAAATCATCTTGGATGGGAGAAGGATCCTCATCCCTTGCTATTCGGCTCAAGTGATCAGCTACCAAATTTTCAGCTCCACTCCTGTCTTTTATCTCCACATTGAACTCTTGGAGCAAAAGCATCCACCGGATCAATCTTGGCTTAGCTTCTGGTTTCTTTAACAGGTACTTCAGAGCTGCATGGTCAGTGAAAACAATAACCTTTGAACCTAGCAAATATGACCTAAATTTATCAAGTGCAAACACAACAGCTAGCAGTTCTTTCTCAGTGGTGGTGTAATTTGATTGTGCAGCATCTAATGTCCTAGAAGCATAATGAATGACATGGGCAGCTGATGAGCCTCTGGTTGACTGGTTTTATAACTAATAAAAACCTTGGCTTTGTGCTAATTTTATATCATTTTCACCCAAATTAGACTAGATTGTCCTTAAGCAGTATTTTGATTCTATAAAGTATTTTTAGGTTAATTTAGCTGATTTAGAGTTAAATAAAGCACTTATGCAATTTTCTGTTTTCAGGTTAATAAAAAGAAATAAATCTGGAGCTTTCGCCCCGCGAGAAGGATGTTCGCCTCGCGAAACAGAAGGTGACTGTTCCAGAAATTGCCAACCATTCTGTCTCGCCCCGCGAAGACTTGACTCGCGTCGCGAGTAATCCAACCCTGAAGACCAAAAGTCAGCACGGTTTATGCATGTTGAAGGTCACGGGCGTTATAGTTTGGAATTTGAAGAGTTTCGCCTCGCGAAGATAAGCTCGCCTCGCGAGCTCGCCACTCACTGAAGACTGTTCGCATTATTCGCCTCGCGAATGTGTGCTCGCCTCGCGAGTCAGCGTAGTCCAGAAGCTGTATATAAGTCTGTTTTAGGCAGAACTGAAGCGGGTAGTCAGATCTTAATTAGTTTTAGTTTTTTCTCTTAGCTCTTACTTTTCTTTGTAATGGAGAACTAGTCTCCTTGATTAATCTACTGGGATTGGTTTCCATTTACATTTGAGGTTCTGTAATTCCCGTTTTCACTTACTTTTCTCTTTTCAATACGATGCTATATGTTTCTGTTTGCTTAATTCAGGAATGTATAGTGTTGTGTTGATTTGTTTCGGTGATGTTATGTTCCTATATATAATCGTGTTTGCTTAATTCGCGTGTGTTCAATCATGTTCGCTTAGTTCACGAAGTGCTTCACCCCGTTTGCTTAATTCGGGAATAGGGACATATATCTGTAGTAGTGGTTTCGCTTGTAAATTGTTGCTACAACCTGGAGGGGATTAGAATCTGCTTAGGGCTTGGATTTATATGAACCGATGATAGTGGGAAACCGAGAACAGTAGGTTGATCGTTCTTTAGCTTATTTGGTAATTACTTTTTATTGCATTGTTTTTCTGTTCTGTTTTCTTTATTTAGTTTTCAATCTCAAAACCCCTCAAATCTGACTTTTACTGATTTTGTTAATAACGACAACACCTAAGAGTCCTTGAGAGACGATACTCGAGTTGTCACTTCCCTATCTACATTATTTTTGTAAACGCTCGTTCTTTTTGGCGCGTGGCGACAGCGCGACCAAAAATTGGCGCCGTTGCCGGGGACTCTTGCGTTGTTATTAGCAGAAAACAAAATTAAAATTAAAAAAAAATCTCTTTGCTGAATTAGTTTTGTCTGGTTGTGAATTTTAGTACTGCCATGGAGAATTACATGTGTGGGTACATGCCTAATGTTTACTATGAACTACCACCATGCATATCTTATCCTGATTTTACTGGTTTAAGGCACTGGTTGCCAAGGTTTAGTGGTCTTGCAGGTGAAAATCCGCAGGCGCATCTGAAGGAATTCCAAGCTGTTTGTTCTATAATGTTGAGACCTGAAGAACTAAAAGAAGATCACATCAAGATGGGAGCTTTCCGTCTCTCACTTGAAGGCGCTGCAAGGGATTGGTTGTATGATCTTGAGGCGAATTCCATCTTCAGCTGGGTTGATTTGAAGAGAGTCTTCCTATTGAGCTGGGGAAACCATCCAAACCCTTGGTATGGGGACTCACAACTGATGTTACCACTGGCACCACCCCAGAATCCTAGCCAAGTGACCACCTCTGCACCTTCCGGACCTTCACTCGAGGACCTGTTCAAGCAAATGACTGCACAGATAAATGCACAAATGGAAGGAATGATACAACAAATGGCCGAGCATAATCAACGGATGATAGAGGAAAATCAACAGAGGATGGAGGCAAGTAATCTTGAATACCAGAGGAGAGAAGCTGAATCTCAGAAGTTGTCCATTCTACTTGATCAAATTGTCGCCAACTCGGCTGCACTGCTAACTTCACAGCCCCTTGAACAACATACAGAGTCACAAGTTATTCTTGAAGATACTTCTGAGGATAATTTTGATGATAATACTTCTGTTGATGAACTGTGTGTTGAATTCCCTGATTCTAATGCCTGTGTTGATTGTAATGGCACTGCTTTGTGTATAGATTGTTATGCAGGTTTATTCTTTTCAGGAAATATAGAAAATGAGGATCAGGAGGATCAGGAGGACATCTGTTTCACCGTGCTTGAGGATGATAAAGAACCTTTGGAAGTAGATGATTCAATTAAAGCAAATGCATGTGTTGAGAGTGATGGGATGGATGAACCGTGCACTGAAAGTCCAGACATTCAGACCGTTACTAATTCAGTTTCTTTTACTACATGTACTGACACTAACCCGTGTGTTGTTTGTGCTGAGTTTCTTGACTCTATTTTGCAGGGTGATAGTGAGAGTGATACTGATTGTTCAGCCGAAGTTCCAAATACACCATCCATTGAGCAGCCACCCTCCTTAGAGCTCAAGCCACTTCCAGACATTCAGACCTTTTCTGATTTAGTTTATTGTAACATATCTACTAACTGTATTAACTCTAATCTTTCTGTGGTGTGTGATGAGATTTCTGCAGGTTTAACAGGTGATGGACTTGTCAGTGCAGTGAATGAAGAACGTGCAGAAAATGAAGCAGCACCAGTAACCCCAGCTACCTGTTTACCACCTTCCCCTGTGGAACCACCGGTGATGGAGTTCCAGCCTTTGGATTTGTCACTGTGGCCATTTCAAGAGGTTGAACCCCACTTCTATTGGGAGGACTTTATGGACAAAGTTGAGAAAGCGGTCATCTTTGACCCAAGAGGGAGTGAGAAGTCCGCCATACTCGGCGAGGTCATTATAATTGTCAAGTGCTCACCCCCATATCAAGGCTGCAAGTTATGGAAGCATGGAATGAACTGCCACCCTTTGGCTATCACTTGGTCCTTATGTTACAAGCAATGGGATCCTGGTGGAACCGCCCCTCAATGAGTTTCTCTGAACCTTGCTTCTTTTTAATTTTCTTTTCCTTGCTTTATTTCTGCTTTGTTTTCAATAAAGCTCCTGAATAATTTGAGAAGCTCAGGAGTTGTGTTGAGTCTTGTGTTGGCAAGTTTATTGGATTTTATTGATTTTGCATAGATTGATTGCATGATAGTGTTGACTGTTTTCCCCCTAGGATATGAACAATTTTTGAAAAAATGATCCCCATATGATTGAAACTGAACTTTGAGATTTTATTATGATGGCATGATTTATGATAAGTTTGGGGTGATAGGAAGCACACACTAGGGATAAAATCTCTGCCAAACAATTTTCATAAATGTCCAGGTGAGGTTTTGAGCCTCCAACATGTTTTTAATTGTGTGAACTCACTTTTAAGTTGCACTTTCCTGAATTTGCTTGAATCTCTTTTTGGTTTGCATGATTATGTGTTTGCTTCAAATGATTTAGGCATTTTCTTTGTAAATAGCTACTTAGCCTAAAATAACCACCCTTAATGCATGTTCCTTAGTTAGCCCTTTTGAGCCTAATTAGCCTGTTAATTCTTGTTAACCTTATATTACAAGCTAAAATCTGAAAAACCCATGTTAACCCGATCTTAGGATTAGGAGAGCATGGAATCTTGATAAGAGAATGGTTGCAAGAAACTAAGTTTGGGGTGGCTGCAAGGATATGATGTGTTGTTTGGGATTGGAAAAATAAAAAGGTTGGAGCTAAAGGCTTTAAAAAAAGAAAAGAAAAAAAAGAAGAGAAAAGCAGAAAAAAAAAATGTCAAAAAGGCTATTTGAATAAAGAGGCTGTAGTCACCCAGAAGCATAAAGAAAAAAATGAAGAAACGAACTTGAGTTTAATTTCAAAGTGTAAAAAGTTTCATGCTCTCTTAGTTCCTAGGGTCCTCAGCCTAGTTCCTTGTGTATATCCTACCCTAAGCCAGGCCCCCATTACAACCCATAAAAGACCTTTTGATGTTGCATGCATGTTTTCTGTGGGAATCATTGGGAGATGAAAATCAAATTTATGGGAAGTGTTCTTGAAAGTGAAATTGAGTGCAATGTTAATAGCCTGACACAAACTGAGCGATTGAGTGAAACACAAATTTCCCTTGTGAGGAAGGCAGTTGTTTGAATTTGGTGATCTCCCTTTTGTGTGTAACTTAGATCCTCTGCTTAGATAATGATTGTTTGAATGATGAAATTCTCAATTGTTTAGAATAAATGATTGTGGGGATTACTTTGCTTGAAAGGGGGGGGGGGGGGGGGGACATTAAAGGAAAAATTATTTTGATGAATTGCTTGAAATTTGTGCAAAGTTGATTGAATTCTTAAGCTTGCCAGGTCTTTAGTCTTTTTAAGTTTTTAAGTTTTAGTTTGCTTGGGGACAAGCAAAGTTTAAGTTTGGGGTATTTTGATGAGCCTCTGGTTGACTGGTTTTATAACTAATAAAAACCTTGGCTTTGTGCTAATTTTATATCATTTTCACCCAAATTAGACTAGATTGTCCTTAAGCAGTATTTTGAGTCTATAAAGTATTTTTAGGTTAATTTAGCTGATTTAGAGTTAAATAAAGCACTTATGCTATTTTCTGTTTTCAAGTTAATAAAAAGAAATAAATCTGGAGCTTTCGCCCCGCGAGAAGGATGTTCGCCTCGCGAACCAGAAGGTGACTGTTCCAGAAATTGCCAACCATTCTGTCTCGCCTCGCGAAGACTTGACTCGCGTCGCGAGTAATCCAACCCTGAAGGCCAAAAGTCAGCACGGTTTATGCATGTTGAAGGTCACGGGCGTTACAGTTTGGAATTTGAAGAGTTTCGCCTCGCGAAGATAAGCTCGCCTCGCGAGCTCGCCACTCACTGAAGACTGTTCGCATTATTCGCCTCGCGAATGTGTGCTCGCCTCGCGAGTCAGCGTAGTCCAGAAGCTGTATATAAGTCTGTTTTAGGCAGAACTGAAGCGGGTAGTCAGATCTTAATTAGTTTTAGTTTTTTCTCTTAGCTCTTACTTTTCTTTGTAATGGAGAACTAGTCTCCTTGATTAATCTACTGGGATTGGTTTCCATTTACATTTGAGGTTCTGTAATTCCTGTTTTCACTTACTTTTCTCTTTTCAATACGATGCTATATGTTTCTGTTTGCTTAATTCAGGAATGTATAGTGTTGTGTTGATTTGTTTCGGTGATGTTATGTTCCTATATATAATCGCGTTTGCTTAATTCACGTGTGTTCAATAATGTTCGCTTAGTTCAAGAGTGCTTCACCCCGTTTGCTTAATTCGGGAATAGGGACATATATCTGTAGTAGTGGTTTCGCTTGTAAATTGTTGCTACAACTGGGAGGGGATTAGAATCTGCTTAGGGCTTGGATTTATATGAACCGATGATAGTGGGAAACCGAGAACAGTAGGTTGATCGTTCTTTAGCTTATTTGGTAATTACTTTTTATTGCATTGTTTTTCTGTTCTGTTTTCTTTATTTAGTTTTCAATCTCAAAACCCCCCAAATCTGACTTTTACTGATTTTCTGTTAATAACGACAACACCTAAGAGTCCTTGAGAGACGATACTCGAGTTATCGCTTCCCTATCTACATTATTTTTGTAAACGCTCGTTCTTTTTGGCGCGTGGCGACAGCGCGACCAGCAGCCTTGCCCACCCTTTGTGACAGAACCGCTCCCACAGCAAAATTAGAAGCATCACACATGAGTTCAAAAGGGAGGGTCCAGTCAGGGGGCTAGATGACGGGGGTAGAGGTCAATGCTCTTTTCATGTAGTCAAATGCCTTCTTGTAGTTGTCATCAAAATGGAACATGGCATCATTCTTCAGCAGGTTTGACAATGGCTGAGCTATCTTGCTGAAGTCCTTAATGAAGCGCCTGTAGAAACCTGCATGGCCAAGAAAAGAACGGATCTCGTGTACGCAAGATGGATAAGGCAATGAAGAAATCACATCAATTTTTGCAGGATCTACTGAAATACCCTCTTTAGAAATAACATGACCCAAAACAATCCCCTGTTCTACCATAAAGTGACATTTTTTATAGTTCAAAATCAGATCAGTCTCAATGCATCTTTCTAGAACTAAACTCAGACTATGCAAACATGCATCAAATGAGGAGCCATATACAGTGAAGTCATCCATGAACACCTCCATGCAATTTTCAATAAATTCAGTAAAAATGCTAAGCATGCATCTTTGGAAAGTGCCAGGAGCATTACAAAGGCCAAATGGCATCCTCCTATAGGCAAACGTGCCGAAGGGGCACGTGAAAGTGATCTTTTCCTGATCCTCTGGGGCAATATGGATCTGGAAATACCCAGAAAAGCCATCAAGAAAACAGTAATGAGATTTACCAGCCAGCCGTTCCAGCATCTGATCTATGAACGGCAAAGGAAAGTGATCCTTTCTGGTGTCCTGGTTCAACTTCCTATAATCTATACTGGACTCGCTGACTATTCTGGACTCTAGTGGGTACAAGCTCATTATTATCATTTCTTACCACAGTGAGGCCGGACTTCTTGGGTACAACTTGCACTGGACTTACCTAAGTACTATCAGAGATGGGGTATATAATACCTGCCTGCAGAAGTTTAGTCACCTCTTTCTTCACCACATCCAGAATCAATGGATTGAGCCACCTTTGGGCCTGTCTAACTGGTTTAGCCCCATCCTCCAATAGAATTCTGTGCATACATCTGGAGGGGCTAATTCCTGGGATGTCAGCTAAGGTCCACCCAATCGCCTTCTTGTGCTTCTTCAGAACCTCCAGTAGTTTGGCTTCCTGGTCAGAGTCAAGGCTGGAAGAGATAATGACTGGAAGTTGTTCATTTGTCTCCAAGTAAGCATACTTCAGGTTCCCAGGAAGTGGCTTGAGCTCTAAGGATTGTGGCTGCTCAATGGATGGTGTATTTGGAGTAGCCATGATGTCAAGGACTTCTGCTGAACAGACAGCTTCACTCTCACTATCACCCTGCAAAGTTGAATCAAGAAACTTAGCACAAATAGCACACGGGTTAGTGTCAGTACATGAATATATATCATCAAATCCAGAAATAAATGGGAAATCAGAAACAAGGTCCTCATGGGTGTCATCAATAATCTTAGAAAGCAACTCTAATTGGAAAACAGAGTGCTCCTCCAGGGGATGTTTCATAGCATCAAAGATGTTGAACCTTGCTACAATATCACCAAACTCCATAGACATGGTCCCATCATTAACATCAATCTTAGTCTTGGCTGTCTTCATGAATGGTCTGCCCAGGATTATTGGCGATCTACAGGGATTTGTCTCTCCTGCCATGTCTAGGATGTAGAAGTCAGCAGGGAAAATCAACTCATCAACTTGTACCAGCACATCTTCTACCATTCCCATGGGGCGGGCACTGGTCCTGTTGGCCAACTGGATAGTAAGACCTGTATACTGCAAGCGACCAAGATCAAGGTTATTGAAAATAGAAGTGGGCATGACATTTATGGAGGCTCCCAAATCCAACATGCAATTTTCAAATTTTCTGTCCCCAATAGTGCATGGAATAGTAAAAGTGCCTGGATCCTTGCACTTCTGTGGTAGTGCCTGAGTGGGTGCTGAAACAGTAACTCTATCTGGTGCAGGCTTAGACTGGATAAGAGCTGAGACATTTCTTCCCAAACTAACTCTCTCATTACTCTTCAACTTCCTCTTGTTGGTGCATAGATCCTTCAGAAATTTTGCATACTTGTGCACCTGCTTGATCACATCTAGAAGGGGAATATTCATAGCTACCTTTCTGAACACATCTAAAATCACCCTCTCCTTGTCTTCCCCACCAATCTTCTTATTTTTCTGTACTCTGTGTGGGAAGGGGATCGGTGGTATGTACACTTTCTCAACTTCAACATCAACTGAAGGCTCAGGAGTTACCTCAATAGTTTCTTCATCTTTTCCAGAGGCTGCCTCAACAACTCTTCCAGATCTCAGAGAAATGGCACTCACATTAGGATTGGATGCATTGGGATTCATCACTATCTGTGCAGGTAGTTGGTTTGACCCTTGAGCTTGCTGTATGTTATTTATGGAAGTGGCAAGCTGTCCAATCTGTGTCTGCAAGGCCTGAATGCTAGCATCCATTCGCTGCTGAGACTGAAGGTTTTGTACAGTCATTTGCTTGACCAAGTCTTCTAATGAAGGTCCAGAAGGTGCAGAAGTGGTCACTTGAGGAGGATTCTGTGGTGCTGCCATCGGTTGTTGTTGGGATGAGTTCCCATACCGAAGGTTAGGATGATTCCTTCAATTGGGATGGTACCTATTTGTGGAGAGGTCAGGAGTGTTGTACCGGTTCTGATTGTTGCCTTGATTATAGGGATTTACTGCATAAGCTTGAGGCAATTCAATGACGAACTCTTCCTTCTGGATGGGGCATGCATCATACGGGTGCTCAGGAGAACTGCACATGCCACACAACCTTGCAGGCTGAACCCTATCCATTGCCATTTGCTTTACCAAAGAAGTGAGCTCATCCATTCTATTCTCGAGGGCCTGGATGGAAGAAGAGCTATGGACCTCATTCACACCTCTTGTCTCAACAGAATTTCTCCTGGATGTAAACTGCTGATAGTTCAGTGACATATTTTCAATTAATTGCTTGGCAGCAGCCGGAGTCTTATCAACAAGTGCTCCCCCACTAGCAGCATCCAAAATATTCCCATCCATCGGTAGTAACCCTTCATAAAAATACTGGATAAGAAGTTGCTCAGAAATCTGATGCTGAGGGCAACTGGATACCAACTGCTTGAATCTCTCCCAATATTTAGTCAATGACTCATTTCCTTGTCTGATGCCACATATTTCCTTCCTGATTGATGCAGCTTTGGAGGCAGGAAAATATCTCTCTAAGAAAACCTTCTTCAAATCATTCCAGGTGGTAATAGAGTTTGGCTCAAGATATAACAGCCAATCCTTTGCAGCGCCCTGGAGTGAAAACGGGAAGGCTCTCAGCTTGATGTTATCCTCAGTTACTCCCTCTGATCTCAAGGTTGTGGAGCAGACGACCTGGAATTCCTTCAAATGCTTGTGTGGATCCTCACTTGCAAGACCACTAAACTTTGGCAACAAGTGAATGAAACCAGATTTTAATTCAAAAGGAGTATCAGCACCAGGATATGCAATACACAAGCCATTATAATTAACATCAGGGGCAGCAAGCTGTCTTAATGTCCTTTGGTCACCCATGTTTTCAAAAACAGTTTTAGAATTAGAATCACTAATAGTACTAGCCCGAATTTCTCTACGACGTGTGTGCAGTGTTCTTTCAATTTCAGGATCAAAATCACACAATTTAGGGCAAGTAGACCTAGTAGCCAGACCAATTCAAAACAAAAATGAAAATAAAAGAAAAAGAAGAAAGAAAAAAATGCGAAAATAACAAACAAGAGTCCCCGGCAACGGCGCCAATTTTTGATCGCGCTGTCGCGCACGCGCCAAAAAGCGAGCGGGTTTATAAAACTGTAGTTTAGGGCGACAACTCGGATGTCGTCTCACAAGGACTCTTGACTTGTTATTTATCACAAAAATCAGTTTTTTTTGGGGGGTTGGTTTGAATGCAATTAAGAAAACAAAGCAATAACAGGGCAATAAAACAGAGCTGTTGAAAAGATTATCAATAGCTAAGAACGATTAATCTACTGTTCTCAATTTCCCAACTATCATCGGTTCATGCAAATTCCAAGCCCTAAGCAGATTCTAATCCCCTCCCGGTTGTAGCAACAATTTACAAGCGAAATCACTACTACAGATATATGTTCCTATTCCCGAATTAAGCAAACGGGGTTAAGCCCTTCGTGAACTAAGCGAACATGAATTGAACACACGCGAATTAAGCAAACGCGATTAAATATAGGAACATAACATCACCGAAAATAAATCAACGCAACACAATATACTCCTGAATTAAGCAAACAGAAATATATAGCATGGCATTGAAAAGGGAAAGGCATACAAAACAGGAATTACAAGAACCTCAAGTGTAGTGGAAATCGATTACAATAGATTAATATAAGAAAATTAGTTCTCCATATAAAAACGAAACACACAGAAAAGATGTAAAAACAATGGAGAAGCAAAAGTTCCTCCAATCTGCCCAGAACAACCTTTTATAGTATTCAGAAACTGAGCCCACTCGCGAGGCGAACCCTCATTCGCGAGGTGAATATCCTGAAGAGTCTGCAACGTTTGGTCTTCTCGCGGGGCGAAGTACTGCTCGCGTGGCGAGGAATGGAAAAGTCATGGCTTATGGTCTTCAGTCTCGTGAGGCGAGTAATGGATTCGCGGGGCGAGACAGAACGGGTTACATTTCTCTGGAACAGTCAGCTATCAGGGTCGCGAGGCGAGGTGTTGTTCGCGGGGCGAACCAGAGAGGATGACATTTTTACTGTTCAGCTGGCTTTCAGGTTCGCGAGGCGAACACCTCCAGACTTGAAATTTCCCTGATTCTTTATTCCCTTAACTTCTAACTTAACCTGAAAACAATAAAATAGCCATAAGTGCTTTATTTGACTAAAAACTGGCTAAATTAACCTAAAACTACTTAAACGACTCAAAAAGTTGCTTGAGGACAATCGAGCCTAATTTGGGTGAAAACGGGATATAAATAGCACAAAACCCTGGTCATACTAGCCATAAAACTAGATGAGCCAGAGGCTTATCAGGTGCATACATATCAAGTTGTTCTAGAATCAATCGATGTATACATTGATGTATAACATTTATACATTGATGCACACATAGGTTTTCATTAAAAGGTAGTTAATTAGCTGAAAGTACATAGATGTACATATAGATGTATAGATCTTTCAATTAACCTTTTTATTTTTAAGTTCAGTTTTTATTTATGAAAACCATTTTGAATTTAGTTAAATTGAGAGAGCTAAATCAAAGAAAATAAGTAAAACTTTTCTTTACATAAAACTTTCTAATTTCCTTTGCTTGAGATTCCTTGATTCTTCATTTGTGGTTTCTTCATCTTCAAGCATTCCAACCATGATCCTTGTTTTACCTTTGTCTTTCTCCTTTCATCCTTTGAATTCATATCATTGCACTAAATGATCTTTTCATTACATGTAAACTTGGCAAATGATTAGTGAATCAAAGTTTAATTAATTTCTTAAGTTTGATAATTAATCAAAACATGCTAGAGTCATTTTCCAACAAACTCCCCATTTTTGATTGAGGACAAACTTACCATACTTTAATATGAAAGAATTCATTGGAAGTAACATTCATATATCAAAGTTAAATGATGTAGTTGAATTTCAGATGATATGATTACTCCCCCTGTCTAAGTGACAGTTTAAAAAAATTTAGGATCATTGAACTCAGAATCATATTTGTCATTTTTAAAACAGTGAGTACGGTACCCTTTCATTTCTCCTCTTTGTCATTATCAAAAAGAATTTATGGGAGATATAAAGCAATAAGCAATTAAAACAAGGTACATACTAAAAACAACTATCCATTCATCATAAACCATATCAAAACATTATGATAGTGTTGCAATTATAAAAGTAAAATATAGAGAATTGTTGTTCAAAGCATTACAGACCAAAAAGGAATAACATCCTAAGCACAATCTTAACACTAAGAGGCCCTAAAGATCTAAACATTATCATTGTTGCTTGGCTCTTGAGTGTGTTGTGAAGGTGTTGCAGCTTCAGCTTCTTGATTTCCTTCTTCATCAGTAGCAAAAACAGCAGAGTCTCTAGCAATATTGGCAACATCCGTAGAAGTTGGTGCTTCTTCTTGAGGAGCTGTTGAAGGTGCAGGTGCAGCTAGGGGATTGCCTAAGTGCAGATGCACAGTGGCCATTTGCCCTTCCAAAGCATTGATCTTTAGATTCATGTTGTCTAAAGTCCTCTTAATCATCAAATGTTGCTTGTACTGCCTTTGTTCAAACAATTCAATAATGGTGATCAGTTTGCTTATCTTCCTATTCATTTCAGCATACCCAGGTCCACCTTCAGTTCTTGTTTCATTACCAGTCACTCTCACCCATTCCCCGTTGACTTTGGCAAGCTTCATCTTGCTTAGGATGCTTTCTCCAAACTTGCGAGTTACTTGTCTTGCATAGAACATTTCTTCATTTTCCATTGGGACCTCAAAGTGTTATAGCAATTTGACCACTAAGCCTGGATAGGGTAGGGTTGCACCACTGGTTTTGCAATCCAGCATATGTCTGATAATGATATAGCTCCAGCTGAGCTGTTTCTTTTCCAACATGGCCCACAACATCATAAGATCATTATTTTGGACCACAACATGATTACCAGACCTGGGTAGAAGCATCCTACTGAGTACATACTGAAGTAATCTGTGTTGTATGTGCATAGCACTGATATTTATCCTCCTTCCTTCCTGTGCATTCTCTACCAGAAGCACTTTTTTGGCTTCCTCTTTGTCATAGGTCTTCAACCAAGCACTTTCTGGTCCTATTCCATCTAGATTACTATCCAAGTAATCCATCTTAGTAAACTCAGCAAACTCTTCAAATGTCATCTCAATTCTTACATTATTCACTTCAGCAGAAAATCCAATATTATCCATTTCAAATGTGCAGTAAAATGCCTTAATCAGTGTTGGATAGATATCAGACTTAGTTTGTAAAAAGTCACTGAGCTTGTAGTCATTCAAAATCTTTTTAAAACTAAACTCATTGATATCAAAGTATTTGAAATCAACATTCCTAACTTCATAGATTTCTCTATGCTTAAAGTCATTCTTGTAAAGAAGTATAGATTCATCATCAGTAAAATACCTCTTTAACAGTTCCATTTCTATAATCAGATCAGCATCCTCATCTTCTTCTTCTTCTTGCTCAGTTCTCTTACTCCTTTTGAGTTTCTTTCTTCTTTGGAGTTTCCTTTTCCTTAATCATCTTCTTATTCTTTTCTTGTTTCTTTGGAGCTGGTTTGGAGGATTCAGCTACCACTTTCTTTCCTTTATCAAGAGTCTTCTTCTTGGCAAGATCCTTGATTGGAAGCTTGTCCATTTTTGGGATTTCTCTGGTTCTTTCCTTTTAGGGCGCGAAGAAGCAGGAGAGGGTGAAACTTGTGGAGGAGTGGAGGATTGGGTTGAGGATGATGAAGTGGAGTTAGAGGGAACAGGGGTAACAGGTTGAGTTTGCTTAACTCGTGTCATTGGAGCATTTTTAAGCCCTGCTAGGGTTTGGGTATTGAGATTTTGATTTGGGATGTGAGAAATTTTGGAGGGAAAAGTTGGGTATTTAAAGACCTAAGCAAGTCAATCGATGTATCAATCGATTTATTAAAAGTTTTCAGCTGATTAAACTTGTGAATACATCGATGTACAGAGCTTTAGAAATATGATTTTAACTTTGTCAATCGATGTAGCAATCGATGCATAGGTTGAAACAGAAAGTACCAAGTTCTAACACTTGATCTCAATCGATGTGAACATCGGTGTATAAGCTAAGACAGAGATCAATGGAAGCGGTATTCATTACATCAATGTATAAATCAATGTAAATGTCAAGTCAGTGAGCTCCAAGTTTTGGAGACTTCACTCAATCGATGCCTCAATCGATTTATAAACAGGGTTGGTCTGAATAACCCAATGTAAATCGATGTAACAATCGATGCATAAGCTCTTCCAGAGAGCTATGCTAAGTTTTTCATGGTGTCAATCGATGTATCAATCGATTGATATTAGATAAAGTTGAGATTTTCTGATTTAAGTTGCAGGTCAATCGGTGTAGACATCGATGCATAGGGACTTCCAGAGAGACACCTATTTTGATTTTGTTGACCCAATCGATGTTCTGAGACTAAAAAGGTAGGATCAGTCGATGGGTAAATCGATGTTCATTTAAAAAAAAATTCTAAGTTTATACATAGATTGCACAATCTGTGTACTAGATATAGGATAAGGATTTTTTGCTTAAGCTAATCGATTGGTAAATCGATGCACAGAAAACAAATATCAAGCAATCATGCATTCAATATACAAAACATCAAACATAGGTTGGATCAATTATCCCCAATTATATAATAGAAACTTTCTTTAGCAAGGGGTTTAGTGAAAATATCAGCTAATTGTTTAGATGTGTCAACATATTCAACAACTATATCTCCACTTTGTATGTGATCTCTTATGAAATGATGTCTTATTTCTATATGTTTGGTTCTAGAATGCATTATAGGATTCTTAGTTAGGTTTATAGCACTAGTGTTGTCACATTTTATTGGCACTTTCTCTAAGAGAACACCATAGTCAATGAGTTGTTGCTTCATCCAAAGGATTTGTGTACAACAACTTCCAGCTGCAACATATTCTGCTTTAGCAGTTGACAAAGCCACACTTGTTTGTTTCTTACTAAACCAGGAAACTAGAGAGTTCCCAAGTAAGTGGCAGGTTCCACTAGTACTCTTCCTATCCAATTTGCATCCAGCAAAATTAGAGTTAGAGTATCCTATTAGGTTACAAGTTGATCCCTTAGCATACCATAAACCCATATCTTTAGTTCCTAGTAAGTATTTCATGATTCTCTTTACATCTGTTAAGTGAGATTCCTTAGGGGTTGATTGATATCTTGCACACATGCAAACACTAAACATTATATTAGGCTTACTAGCTGCAAGGTAAAGTAAGGAGCCAATTATACCTCTATATTTGGATATGTCTACAGTTTTACCTTTTTCATCTTTGTCCAGGTAACATGATGGGCTCATTGGAGTTGCCATCTCCTTTGCATTCTCCATGCCAAACTTCTTCAATAGTTCCTTGCAGTACTTTGCTTGGCTTATGAAGGTTCCATCATTGCATTGTTTAATTTGAAGTCCCAAGAAGAAAATGAGTTCTCCCATCATGGACATCTCAAATTCATTTTGCATCAACTTGGAAAATTCCTTACACAGTGAATCATTAGTCACACCAAATATAATATCATCAACATATATTTGTACAAGTAGTATATTTTGACCTTTTATTTTTGTGAAAAGTGTTATGTCAACCTTGCCTCTAGTAAAACCCTTTTGTAATAAAAAGTTGCTTAACCTTCATACCAAGCCCTTGGAGCTTGTTTAAGTCCATACAAGGCTTTGGTGAGTTTATAAACATGATTTGGAAAATCATTCATTTCAAAACCTGGTTGTTGACCAACATATACTTCTTCTTGTATAAAACCATTAAGGAATGCACTCTTAACATCCATTTGATATAATTTGAAATTCATAATACATGCATATGCTAGTAAGATTCTTATAGCTTCTAGCCTAGCCACAGGTGCATAAGTTTCATCATAATCTATGCCTTCTTCCTGATTATATCCTTTAGCTACTAATCTAGCCTTATTCCTAATTATATTGCCATTCTCATCAAGTTTGTTCCTAAACACCCATTTTGTAATCTGTTTATCCTTGGGTTTTGGAACAAGTTCCCAAACTTTGTTTCTTTCAAACTGATTTAATTCTTCTTGCATTGCCATGATCCAATTATCATCAACAATAGCATCATTAATGATTTTTGGTTCAATTTGAGAAGCAAAGGCCATATTGTTACATGCATTTCTTAAAGAATGTCTAGTAGTTACTTCTTTGGATATTTCACCAATGATGTTGTCCAAGGGATGATTCCTTACAATCTTCCATTCTTTAGGCAGCTTTTCATATGGTTCTTTTTTATGGATTTTATGCAGCATCATCAATATTCGCATATTCTTGTCTTTCTCCAGTTTGATTTTCTTCCATATTTCCTGCATCATCATCACACACATCCTTTCCCAACCTCTTGGGGTTAGATTCATCAAATGTAACATGTATAGATTCTTCAATAGTTTGAGTTCTTCTATTGTAAATTATAAAAGCTTTGCTAGTTATAGAATAGCCTAGGAAAATGCCTTCATCAGCTTTAGGATCAAAATTGCCTAGATTATCTTTGCCATTGTTCAGCACAAAGCACTTACAACCAAAAATATGAAAATGAGAGATATTTGGTTTTCTTCCTTTGTATAACTCATAAGGAGTTTTCTTTAAGATTGGTCTAATTAAGACTCTATTCAGTACATAGCAAGCTGTACTTACAGCATCTGCCCAAAAATATTTTGGCATATTAGAGTCATTTAACATGGTCCTAGCTATCTCTTCTAGAGATCTATTCTTTCTTTCAACTACTCCATTTTGTTGTGGAGTTCTAGGTGCTGAAAAATTATGTTGTATACCATGTTCATCACAGAAATTATCAAATTCCTCATTTTGGAATTCACCTCCATGATCACTCCTTATAGATACAATTTTCATTTCTTTCTTATTTTGTACAAGTTTGGCCAATTTCTTAAAAGCAGAAAAACATTATTTTTGTGTGCTAAGAACAATGTCCAAGTATATCTAGAGAAATCATCCACAAAACACTAGAGCATAAAGATTTCCACCAAAACTCTTTGTTCTAGAGGGACCAAAGAGATCCATGTGTAATAATTCTAATGGTCTACTTGTGGAAACAATATTTTAAGCTTTAAAAGAAGTTTTAACTTGTTTGCTCTTTTGACAAGCATCACATAAACCATTTTTCACAAACTTCTTTTTAGGTAGACCACTAACAAGTTCTTTGGAAATCAATTTGTTCAAGTGATCCATGCGAATTTGAGCTATTCTCCTATGCCATAGCCAATTTTCTTCTTCTTTAGTAATTAAGCAACATGCATCATTTGAAGATAAATTGTCTAAGTCTAGCATGTAGATATTGTTTACTCTATTTCCTATCAACTTCATGTTTTTACCATTTCTAGATTCAATCATACACATATTTGAATTGAAATCTACCTTATACCCTTTGTCACAAAGTTGACTTATGCTCAAGAGATCGTGCTTGAGCCCTTCAACATAGAGAACTCCTTCAATCCTTGTTGCTGGACTTTTTCCAATTGTCCCAACACCAAGTATTTTACCTTTGTTATTGTCTCCATATGTTACATTTCCTCCTTTTGAGGTAAAGGTTGTGAATTTTGTGATATCTCTTGTCATGTGTTTGGAGCAGCCACTATCTAGGTACCAACTTGAAGTTTTAGCCTTCAAACACACCTACAAGACAGATTTTCAAACTTTTCCTTTAGGTACCCAAATCTGGTTGGGTCCTTTGTTGTTAGTCATAACATATGTTCCCTTAGGAACCCATATTTGCTTAACATTTATCCTTGAAGGATTTCTAAAATAACATGTAGATGCAGTATGTCCTTTTCTTTCACAATAAAAACATCTAACAAAAGGACAAGTAGAAGTCTTACGAGGAACAAATAGTTACTTAAAGGATTTTTCATGCATCGCTGGTTTGTATCATATTCCAGCTTTATCATATACACCTTTTTGTTGTCCAAGAATTGCATTATCTCTTCCTAAAGTAAATTTAGAGAGAGTGGTTTTCAGTTTTTCCACCTCTTTTTCAATCATATTGCAATTAGAGCATGTAGAGCTAGATGCACTTAGCCTAGTGTTTTTAGCTTCCAATTCCTTATTCTTAATTTGAAGAGATGCATAATCATTACATTGTTTAGCAATTACTTTTCTACATGATATGAGTTGCTTAGCAATTTTCAGATATTCATTATGCAATTCATCAAAAGCATCTTGAAGTTCATCATAAGTATGGGGAAGATCATTTACCTCATCTTCAATTTGTGTCACTTTGATGGTAATAAGGAAAATATTTGCTTCTTCTTCCTCGGATTCTTCAGAGGAATCTATGTCATTTTCCTCCCATGCTATGTATGCTCTTCTTGGCTTTTTGTTCTTCTTGTCTTTGGACTCAAAGCTGTCATGCTTGTCCTTCTTTTGAAGCCTTGGACACTCATTCTTGTAATGTCCAGTTTTTCCACATTCATAGCATTTTACATTTGATGTTGAACTTTCACCTTTTGAGAGATCCTTTTTGGAAAAGAAGTTTGAGGGCTTTTTGTTGAAGGTTTTCTTCTTCTTGAGAAACCTCATGAATTTTCTGACCAGCAATCCCATGTCTTCTTCAGAATCTTCATCCTCCTCAAGTTTTTCATCTTCATCACTATCATGAACTTCTTTGGAGATATGAGCCTTTAGTGATAATCCTTTCTTTTTCTTCTCTTTCTCTTCATGATCATTCAGTCTATGTAGTTCCATCTCATGTTCTTTCAACTTTCCAAATAAGGTAACAATGTTCACGACATCTAAGTCTTGTGCTTCAGCTATAGCAGTAATCTTTGGTTGCCATTATCTTGTCAAACATCTCATAACTTTATTGATTTGTTGTTCATCTGAGATAGTCTTTCCAAGTCTATTTAGTTGATTCATAATGTGAGTGAACCTCCTTTGCATATCATTGATGTCTTCATCTTTCTTCATTTTAAAGAGTTCATACTCGTGCATGAGTGAATTCATTCTTGCCCTCTTCACATCATGTGTCCCTTCATGAGTAACTTGCAGCGTATCCCACATTTGTTTTGTTGTCTTACAATTTGAGACCCTAAAAAATTCATCATAACGCAAAGCAGCATCTATAATATTTTTAGCTTTAGCATTATAACCTACTCTTTTCTTGTCCTCATCATACCGCTCAGCTTTGGGCTTAATTGTCTTGGTGCCATTTGCATCAAGATTATGAGGGATGTATAGACCATTCTCAACGGCATCTAACACATCAAGACTGAGACACCCCGTTGTGCCCCATTGTATTATTACATTAAATCCTTAATTATTTATTTACTTAATCGCGCGCTTAACGTTGAAAATATGTAAATCTTAAGACTTAATTAATAATTATATAACTTATGCAGATATAAAACATACCAAACTATTTTACATAAATACACACATGATATATCCTTTGTTTTACACAACACTGATTAGGGTATCCTCTCAGTAGGATCCCACACAGGTACTTATTTAAAACAAACTGCTTATAACTAACGGAAAACAAAAACGTCATATATGACTCACTGGCCCTAAACTTACTACATTATATTATTAGGATCAATAGGTTGTTCTTCAGTGTCAACTTCATCCGGAACGTCGTTCAACTCTTCAACAATCTCCGTCTCGTATGAGGTTCCATCCATCTCCTCAGTAACATAGTCATCCATCCGGTCTTCTAACGTAACGAAGTAGATATACACCAAAAATATAGAAATAGGGAGATAAGAAACAGTTCTATCATCATAAGTGGAAAAGATTCATAGCATATAATACAATAATAGTCACAGACACGCATCACTCAAACTCAACAATCATCCTCAATTCACTATATCATCCTCTACCCTCCAACTCATGCAACTAGACCTTTATGCTGACGTGGCCACTGCAAATCCTGTCACACATTCCTCGGTAGGAATGTCAGTCAGTCGTCCAAGTGACACGTTCCCAACGCCGGTGCACATTCACATCCATGGTGTACATCCATGGTGAAAATGCTCATGCAAAGCAATGACACTATAGCTGCACAGTACCGCCGGTGCACACCCTGGTTCTCTCTCTCAACTCAGTCAAGGCCTCAAGGGTGCTCATGCAAAGCAATGACACTATAGTTGCACAACTTAAATTCTAATTTGGAACGGTCCACGAGAACTTCGGACCTCGTGTATCTCAAATACACGGTTATGAACAACAATGCAACATATGATTCTCACTGACTTTTATCAATAACAACCTAGTACCTCAAGCTTTTCCTCATAACCTCCACTTACATTCTATATCACATCACTTCTATACAATAATAGCGAGGCACTTCTAATTCATATTCAAAACTCTCACCCAAACAAAATACCTCCGAGCAATATATATATCTTTCCTTAAAATCATCTAAGCATAGTATTAAACCCAAGCGGATCATGCATAACACATTAATCAACGGAATATTCCAACATCTCAATATCATATAAGGCAATTTATCACAACCAAATAATTAACAAAGTCGGACTCCGTCACGGCCTGGCCGTGATAGCCATCACGGTCGTAACGGGACAACAAAGACAAGAATCCTACAACACGGAACCTGTCACGGCCTGGCCATGACAACCATCACGGCCGTGATGACAGAAAGCAAACATCCTCAATATCATAATTATTCAAACACCAAAACAATACGTCACATGCAGATGGAATACCTCAACCAGCGTATCACAAACAAGTCAAAAGTAAATAATTCAAACATCCTCAAATATGAATAATCAACCTAAGGCGATAAACCTACAATTCCCAAATCGTCATTGGTTTTACGGAAAAGTTTCCAATACGATTTTGGTATTGTCGATTACTCGACCACTAGTAGGGTTTAGGTCGCCCTACACCATTATTATAAATTATATACTACTTATCGGTTCCGACGATGGAATGGTTCTTTCCCCCACCTGAGTTTTCACCGGAAATACGTACGACGATCCTCGTTATCCCGCCACGAGTTAACACCACCACCTTCATTCAAACAACATAACTATAATTAATCAACTAACAACCATCTAGGACACTTTAGGGCTAGGTTCGACCAAGACTTAGAAATAGGTTTAGGATTATCTTCTTAATGTCATCTTTTGGATCCTAATTACTAGAGTTTTAACTATCATAGATTACTTATTACAAAACTAAAATTTGAAACAAAATCCTCTAACCTTTATGGTTAGGGTTTCGGCTTCAACCAATTATCTAGGTTAGGAAGTTGAAAATTTGATTAACTTAAGGATTAATGATCCATAAGTTACTTAAGCATGATTACTCACTTAAGCCAAGATTATGAACCAAGAACATGAACTAAAACTCAACTAGTTCTAAGAACTAGGGTTTCGGCCAAGGGCTGAGTTTGGGGTTAGAAATCTCTAAAATTTCTAAACTCTTGGATTTAATCAACATACAAAACCTAGAGTTGGATTCAAGTGTCACAAACAACTTTTGAATCACAAAACCATTAAGTTCTCATTCCTAGGGTTTCGGTTTTGATGAGATCAAATAGGCTTAAGTTTGATTTTTGATCTTCTATATACTTGAATACAAGAACTATCAAGATATAATCATGAATTAAGACATGAAAATGAAACAAAACCTAAGAACACAACTTTACCCTAGGTTCGGCCATGACCAGAAATCAAGGAAAGAAATTTCTCATGATCTTATGCTTTTAGATGATGAAAATAGAGATGATTATAAGATCATAGCAATTGGTTTCATGTCAAAAGGATTTTTCTAGAATTAGTTATGAATTTTTGAATCTAGCTTCAAGAACTTTAAACAAATGAAGAACATGTTGATCAAAGGCATAAACTCAAGAATCTTATGAAGAGAAAAGCTTAGAATAGCAAGATTAAGAGAGACTACCTCTTGATGATCAAAGAAAGTGATGATTTGGATGATGTTCTTCAAGGTTTTCTTATGGTGTTCTTAAGAAACTTAAGGGAGAAGATGAACATAGTTAGGGTTTTAGAACAGTTTTGGTATTTTGGGTGTATCTCTCAACATACTTATCCGTTTTGGATGATCTTTATGTCGTTGGAAATAAGAGAGAAAGATGAACAACTTTCATGTTGAAAGTTTTCCGAGATTCAAAATAGAAACTGATCAGAATTGCTATGAAAAATAGGACGAGTTATGAACTCTTTGGAGCAAAGAATCATGAAAATGGAAAAATGGCTTAAGGAAGAAGACAACTTATTTAAAGGAAGAAGAATCCAAACTTAAGGAAGAAGAAATCAAAACTTAATGAAGAAGAAATCAAAACTTGGTGAAGAAGAAATTAATACTTGGTGAAGAAGAATTGAATACTTGGTGAAGAAGAAATGAATACTTGGTGAAGAAGAATTCAAAACTTAAGGAAGAAGGTGTTGGAGCCGTGAGGATGGGGCAAAGCTTTGGGTCAATTTGTCCAATGGCATTTGGTAAAAATTGTCATAAAAAGACAAGGGTATTTTGGTCATTTCATAACAAAATTAAATGTTGCCATAAATATGACATTTATTGCCATTTATGATAGGATAAACTTGTCATAAATGCTTGTCAAGTTGGTCAATCCAATGCCTCTGCTACTTTGCCGACTTCCCGATTCATCTGACTCAGGCTCTGCCTAGAGACATCTCGTCGTATAGGCCCGCAACAAACATAATATTTTAACTTTTTTACCAAAATTTTCAAAACTTTCAGTATCGTAGTAAATACGATAAAAATATTTTTTATCTCGTTCACGACTCACAATTAGGTCTTCTGAGCAGTAAACTTTTACTGTCAGTGAAAACACAGAAAACAGCAGACCGGCTTCCGTCTGAGTTTTCAACCAAAAACTTACCCGTAACCTTATAAAAATAAGTATAACAAGGAAATGACCTTGGTTTATCCAAAATCATTTTCTAAGTCTCGGATAAAAATATATATTTATATATTTATTACCGATATTACCGAGCAAATGAAAATCGGGGTGTTACATTACTACCCCTCTTAGAAGAAAATTCCGTCCTCGGAATTTCTTAACTCAACACTAGACATCATCTTGTAATCTTATCTTAATCTAAAGCTCCAACAATATATTTCTCATCGCTGTTTTTCCCCTAGGTGACAGCGGTAACTTCATAACAAAATTCATTCTTATATCGTTCTATTTATCCTCAAAACAATCCCTCACTACATTATATTCATTGTCCTTAACGTTTCACCTTGATCTATCATCCTTGAAGGACATAATTAAGACTTAATCATTTCATTCTTCTTACTACCGATCCACTAGAAAACTTTATTTCAACATCTAACTCCCGCAATTAACACCACAATCAATTCCAACATTTAACTTCTACAATTAACCGCAATTAACACCACAATTAATTTCAACATCTAACTTCTACAATTAACACCGAAATCAAACTACCCTAACTTCCTACTTCATGTATCCAATCACAGTCTTAGTTCCTTAAAATGTATTTCACTATTCTAGATTATATCAAAATCACACCTTTCAAGTCTCCAAATAAACATCTCAACATTACGTAAGATAAAATCAAAAGAACAACACCTGTTAGGATTATCTAACTTAACAAATTTGAATTTTTCTAGTAACCTCAATTTACATCGAAAATCATCTTTTCTGCTCATATTCAACTTAGGTGAAATTACTATATACACTTTCGTTTACTCTTCCCAAACTCATACAATCCATCTTAACTACGATCATTAATCATTGCCCTAGATTCCATAATGATACTATGCCTCAATCAACATTTGATTTATAGTAATTGTCTTACTCACTAATACTGATCTTAATCTTACCAGCCATATCTATATCTCAAAACTCCCATCACTTCCTATTTATCCTACTATAGGGAAACAATACTTAGGTACTATACCTAGATTATATGTTGCTCAATCAAGTCTTAATTGTAATCCATAACCATCAGAGCTTAAGGTGAAATCCTAACTCACCATTTAAATAAGAACAACATATCATTATAACCATTATCTCAAAAATAAAAGGCTACAAAGCTTCAACCAAATAAATCCTATACTAGATAAGCTCCATACTAATTCGTTATCTCTTTATTATTTTCAAGGACTACCCATACTATCCAAATATATCAAGCACTTAATATAAAGTTCCCTTAATACCAATTATCCCACAACAATCTATACTTTCATTGTACTTGATTTTAAACAAGCATGAAAACCACAACCGACTAACTAAAAAAAACTTGCGGATTTCTGTTACCATCTTCAGACTTTCCCACCAAGAGCACGATTTCCACTTCCATAAGATCATCGACAAGTGTTTACAATAAATGTCATATTATTAACAACTATATGACACTGATGTCAAACACATACCTTATATGAAATCTGCAAAGTGAGAAGGTTCAACTCCCCTCACTGTAAACACTCTCCCAGTGACCCACTGTCCGCAATCTCTAGCTATATGACCAGGTTTTCCACAGTGGAAACAACTAGGGTTCTCCTTGCAATTTCTAACATGATGAGGTCCTCCGCATTTGAAGCAAACCAAGATCTTTTGCGGCTCCTGACCTGCTCCTGGATCTCTTCTCCTAGCTTCACCTCCATAACTTCCAGCTTCCTTACAGCAGACTACTGATCGATGCCTATTTCTCTGTCTACACTTACGAGCATAATGACCTGGTTTACCACAATGGAAACAACTAGGTTTTTCCGTGCAATCTTTAAAATGATGCGATCCTCTGCATCCGAAGCAAGCATAGACTTGTTGTTGTTGATCCGATCTAACCACTAGTGTTGGTGCAACTGTCTGCACTGGTTTAGTATATGGTCCCCATCTCCCTTGAGAACCACTCTCTACCCTCCTTGGAGAACCTAATCGATTAGGGCCTCGACTTCTTGGTTGTTTTAGCTCAGCATCTTTCCTCTGGTCTATGCTTTCTATAGCACTGCAACTATCAACCAACTCCGGAAAACACTGAATATCTAAATACACTACAGCTCTTCGCAGCTCATGTCGCAATCCTTCTTCAAACCTTCTACACCGCCAATCCTCATCTGGGAATCTCTGATAGAATTTTGAAAACTTAATCAGAGCCTCAAAGCGTGATACATAATCACCTACAGTCATGTTTCCTTGTCGGAGACTAGTAAACTTCCTCTACTTCGCACGTCGGACTACATTCGGAAAATAATTCTCGAAGAAGCATTCAGTAAACAACTGCCAACAGATAATCCTACCCTCTAACTCCAGTAATCTTATCTTACCTCTCCACCAAGACTCTGCTTCTCCAGTTAACATGTATGCAGCATAAGTCACTTTCCTCCCCTCCATGCAGTGCATGGTGTCAAATATCTTCTCTATCTCTTGTACCCACCATTCTGCCTTCTTTGGGTCATAGTCCCCTTGGAACTGTGGTGGCTTCCCTTTTAGGAAAATAATCAATTCTGCCTCCTCAGTTTCAATGGCTGTTATTTGATTCTGCAGTTCCTGCTGCTCTTTGTTTATTTGTAGCATCTTCGTATTCTGCTGTGTTTGTAATAACAAGGTAGCAGCTATCGTTTCCATGATATTGGGAGTCACAGATGACTCTCCTCCATTTCCAGTAGGATTAACCTCACCATTGTCAGCTCCAATGGTTCCCTCAGGAGTTCTATCGCTACTAATAATCGGACTTCTTCTTCCATTAGCCATGATTCTGTAACAGAAATCATCCTCTCTCATCAGTATGACATATAATACTACATAGACAGGTATATAAATACCATATGCCATACTAATGCTAATTATCGCATCGGGTTCGGACACACTACCCAACTTCTAAGCATAGTTAAAATCCGATGTGGACTCAACTAGACACGGCCAGTAACACATCCTAGACCTCACAGTCCGATTAGAATCGAACTGCTCTGATACCACCAAATGAGACACCTCGTTGTGCCCCATTGTATTATTACATTAAATCCTTAATTATTTATTTACTTAATCGCGCGCTTAACGTTGAAAATATGTAAATCTTAAGACTTAATTAATAATTATATAACTTATGCAGATATAAAACATACCAAACTATTTTACATAAATACACACATGATATATCCTTTGTTTTACACAACACTGATTAGGGTATCCTCTCAGTAAGATCCCACATGTACTTATTTAAAACAAACCGCTTATAACTAACGGAAAACAAAAACGTCATATATGACTCACTGGCCCTAAACTTACTACATTATATTATTAGGATCAATAGGTTGTTCTTCAGTGTCAACTTCATCCGGAACGTCGTTCAACTCTTCAACAATCTCCGTCTCGTATGAGGTTCCATCCATCTCCTCAGTAACATAGTCATCCATCTGGTCTTCTAACGTAACGAAGTAGATATACACCAAAAATATAGAAATAGGGAGATAAGAAACAGTTCTATCATCATAAGTGGAAAAGATTCATAGCATATAATACAATAATAGTCACAGACACGCATCACTCAAACTCAACAATCATCCTCAATTCACTATATCATCCTCTACCCTCCAACTCATGCAACTAGACCTTTATGCTGACGTGGCCACTGCAAATCCTGTCACACATTCCTCGGTAGGAATGTCAGTCAGTCGTCCAAGTGACACGTTCCCAACGCCGGTGCACATTCACATCCATGGTGTACATCCATGGTGAAAATGCTCATGCAAAGCAATGACACTATAGCTGCACAGTACCGCCGGTGCACACCCTGGTTCTCTCTCTCAACTCAGTCAAGGCCTCAAGGGTGCTCATGCAAAGCAATGACACTATAGTTGCACAACTTAAATTCTAATTTGGAACGGTCCACGAGAACTTCGGACCTCGTGTATCTCAAATACACGGTTATGAACAACAATGCAACATATGATTCTCACTGACTTTTATCAATAACAACCTAGTACCTCAAGCTTTTCCTCATAACCTCCACTTACATTCTATATCACATCACTTCTATACAATAATAGCGAGGCACTTCTAATTCATATTCAAAACTCTCACCCAAACAAAATACCTCCGAGCAATATATATATCTTTCCTTAAAATCATCTAAGCATAGTATTAAACCCAAGCAGATCATGCATAACACATTAATCAACAGAATATTCCAACATCTCAATATCATATAAGGCAATTTATCACAACCAAATAATTAACAAAGTCAGACTCTGTCACGGCCTGGCCGTGATAGCCATCACGGTCGTAACAGACAACAAAGACAAGAATCCTACAACACAGAACCTGTCACGGCCTGGCCATGACAACCATCACGGCCGTGTGATGCACAAAGCAAACATCCTCAATATCATAATTATTCAAACACCAAAACAATACGTCACATGCAGATGGAATACCTCAACCAGCGTATCACAAACAGTCAAAAGTAAATAATTCAAACATCCTCAAATATGAATAATCAACCTAAGGCGATAAACCTACAATTCCCAAATCGTCATTGGTTTTACGGAAAAGTTTCCAATAAGATTTTGGTATTGTCGATTACTCGACCACTAGTAGGGTTTAGGTCGCCCTACACCATTATTATAAATTATATACTACTTATCGGTTCCGACGATGGAATGGTTCTTTCCCCCACCTGAGTTTTCACCGGAAATACGTACACGACGATCCTCGTTATCCCCATACGAGTTAACACCACCACCTTCATTCAAACAACATAACTATAATTAATCAACTAACAACCATCTAGGACACTTTAGGGCTAGGTTCGACCAAGACTTAGAAATAGGTTTAGGATTATCTTCTTAATGTCATCTTTTGGATCCTAATTACTAGAGTTTTAACTATCATAGATTACTTATTACAAAACTAAAATTTGAAACAAAATCCTCTAACCTTTATGGTTAGGGTTTCGGCTTCAACCAATTATCTAGGTTAGGAAGTTGAAAATTTGATTAACTTAAGGATTAATGATCCATAAGTTACTTAAGCATGATTACTCACTTAAGCCAAGATTATGAACCAAGAACATGAACTAAAACTCAACTAGTTCTAAGAACTAGGGTTTCGGCCAAGGGCTGAGTTTGGGGTTAGAAATCTCTAAAATTTCTAAACTCTTGGATTTAATCAACATACAAAACCTAGAGTTGGATTCAAGTGTCACAAACAACTTTTGAATCACAAAACCATTAAGTGCTCATTCCTAGGGTTTCGGTTTTGATGAGATCAAATAGGCTTAAGTTTGATTTTTGATCTTCTATATACTTGAATACAAGAACTATCAAGATATAATCATGAATTAAGACATGAAAATGAAACAAAACCTAAGAACACAACTTTACCCTAGGTTCGGCCATGACCAGAAATCAAGGAAAGAAATTTCTCATGATCTTATGCTTTTAGATGATGAAAATAGAGATGATTATAAGATCATAGCAATTGGTTTCATGTCAAAAGGATTTTTCTAGAATTAGTTATGAATTTTTGAATCTAGCTTCAAGAACTTTAAACAAATGAAGAACATGTTGATCAAAGGCATAAACTCAAGAATCTTATGAAGAGAAAAGCTTAGAATAGCAAGATTAAGAGAGACTACCTCTTGATGATCAAAGAAAGTGATGATTTGGATGATGTTCTTCAAGGTTTTCTTATGGTGTTCTTAAGAAACTTAAGGGAGAAGATGAACATAGTTAGGGTTTTAGAACAGTTTTGGTATTTTGGGTGTATCTCTCAACATACTTATCCGTTTTGGATGATCTTTATGTCGTTGGAAATAAGAGAGAAAGATGAACAACTTTCATGTTGAAAGTTTTCCGAGATTCAAAATAGAAACTGATCAGAATTGCTATGAAAAATAGGACGAGTTATGAACTCTTTGGAGCAAAGAATCATGAAAATGGAAAAATGGCTTAAGGAAGAAGACAACTTATTTAAAGGAAGAAGAATCCAAACTTAAGGAAGAAGAAATCAAAACTTAATGAAGAAGAAATCAAAACTTGGTGAAGAAGAAATTAATACTTGGTGAAGAAGAATTGAATACTTGGTGAAGAAGAAATGAATACTTGGTGAAGAAGAATTCAAAACTTAAGGAAGAAGGTGTTGGAGCCGTGAGGATGGGGCAAAGCTTTGGGTCAATTTGTCCAATGGCATTTGGTAAAAATTGTCATAAAAAGACAAGGGTATTTTGGTCATTTCATAACAAAATTAAATGTTGCCATAAATATGACATTTATTGCCATTTATGATAGGATAAACTTGTCATAAATGCTTGTCAAGTTGGTCAATCCAATGTCTCTGCTACTTTGCCGACTTCCCGATTCATCTGACTCAGGCTCTGCCTAGAGACATCTCGTCGTATAGGCCCGCAACAAACATAATATTTTAACTTTTTTACCAAAATTTTCAAAACTTTCAGTATCGTAGTAAACACGATAAAAATATTTTTCATCTCGTTCACGACTCAAAATTAGGTCTTCTGAGCAGTAAACTTTTACTGTCAGTGAAAACACAGAAAACAGCAGACCGGCTTCCGTCTGAGTTTTCAACCAAAAACTTACCCGTAACCTTATAAAAATAAGTATAACAAGGAAATGACTTTGGTTTATCCAAAATCATTTTCTAAGTCTCGGATAAAAATATATATTTATATATTTATTACCGATATTACCAGGCAGCGAAAATCGGGGTGTTACAAAGACCACTTGCCTCAAGGAATATTAACATCCTTTCCTTCCAGTACATATAGGCAGTGCCATTGAACGCAGGGGGTCTTGCTAGAGAAGCCCATTCTCCCAATATGTCATTGGAAGCCATCCTCTTAAGTTGTTAGGCTTTACACAAGAGTGAAAGCTCTGATGGCACTTGTTGGTTGTGGCTTTTAATACTCTTTGGGGGGTGGTTGAATTGAGTATATAAGATTTTTGAAAAAATTTCCCTTTTAAGCAAAAACTGAAACTTTTGAAAAGGTTTTGCCAACCAACAAAACAAAACAAGTTTTTACAAAGTTATTTGATTCAAGACTTGATACTTTATCAAGAAAGATTGATGAAAGATAGTTTTTCAGATTAGAACAAACATAAATTTTCCTTAACTAAGACTTAACCACATACATTCAACAATTTAAAGCAGTTAAAGGAGTTAAGGGATAGAGGGAAATACAAACCGAATTTTATCCTGGTTCAGCTACCTCCTCTGCTAACCTACATCCGGTCCCCACAATCACTTGTGAGTTTCGTCCGCTAAAATCAACACAATTACAAAATTCTTTACAAAGCTTCACATCTCAGGTTCCTTCTACCCTGTGACAGCTTTTAGACAAATCAATCTTGTAATTCCCAAGAGTCCCTTATACTCTTGTCAAACCTCTAAGATTCCATTCTACTCTTAGATCAACACACAGAGAGAAACCTTCTCTCTTTACTCTTCCTTTCACAGTAAAACGATTGATTGATCATATTCTAAGAAATCAGCAATATTACAACTTGAAGCACTTTTGCAGAAAAGACTTTAACTATTCTCAATGAAAAGCACTCTCTCAATTTCGTGTAATCTTTAAGAATTGAATGAATTGATTATAGAAAAATGTTTGCCCAAGCCTTTATATAGGTGTATGTCAAAATAGATCTGTTGGGCATACTTTAAAAGTCAGTTAAGATCAAAACAAACTTTTTATCAAAAAATTGATTCTGTCAATCAATTGACTGCCTAATCGATGTATTAAACAAGATTTGCAATTTTTACACTAGGTACATCGATTGCTCAATCGATTGGATTCTTGATAGTTCTTGATTCTCATTGGTACATAGATGTGTACATCGATTGTGTTCTTGAAAATCACAAGCATCAGCAGCCTAGAAGTCTTTACATTGATTGCTCAATCGATTGCATAATCTTTTCAAAAAGTATTTGCCTCTCTTTGGGCTTATGCATCGATGTGTCAATCGATTGACTCTTTGTAAATATAAGACTTTACTTCTGTTCTGTGTATGCATCGATGTACTAATCGATGTGATGTATATGAAAAAGATTCTTGGCCTCTGTTTAGCCTTATACATCGATGTATCAATCGATTGTATGTTTGTTTCAGAAATCACTGGCTTCTATTTTACTCTATACATCGATGTGCAAATCGATTTACAGAAGCTTAGATGCATACATAGCAAGTTGTTCTAGAATCAATCGATGTATACATTGATGTATAACACTTATACATTGATGTACACATGGTTTTCATTAAAAGGTAGTTAATTAACTGAAAGTATATAGATGTACACATAGATGTACAGATCTTTCAATTAACCTTTTTCTTTTTAAGTTCAGTTTTAATTTATGAAAACCATTTTGAATTTAGTTAAATTGAGAGAGCTAAATCAAAGAAAATAAGTAAAACTTTTCTTTACATAAAACTTTCTAATTTCCTTTGCTTGAGATTCCTTGATTCTTCATTTGTGGTTTCTTCATCTTCAAGCATTCCAACCATGATCCTTGCTATGCCTGTCTTTCTCCTTTGATCCTTTGAATTCATATCCTTGCACTAAAGGATCTTTTCATTACATGTAAACTTGACAAATGATTAGTGAATCAAAGTTTAATTAATTTCTTAAGTTTGGTCATTAATTAAAACATACTAGAGTCATTTTCCAACAGATGTTAATTACATAATATATTGAAATTGAAATAAATTATAAAATTGAAATGAAATATAAAAATTTAATAAATTATAAAATTAAAATTAACTTACGTGGACCAAAGACTCACAACCTGGTTGGCTAGCCACTCGCCATCTTGGCAAAAGTGCCCAAGATCATCACCACAGAATTTAAGGGACATAGATAAGGGACTTAGATAAACATCTAAGTCATTTCCTGGTTGCTTTGGGCTCGAAATCATCATAGATAATATCATGTATTTGCGCTTCATGCACAACCAAGGAGGTAGGTTGTAAATTGTCAAGAGAACAAGTCATGAACTATGAATACTAGTTAAGTTACCATATGGATTCATTCCATCCGTAGCAAGTCCAAGTCTTAGGTTTCTTGACTCATCGGCGAAATCCGGAAACAAAGTATCAATCGTCTTCCATTGCACAGAATCAGCCGGATGGCAAACCTGTCCATCACATTTCCTCTCATCATGATGCCATCTATGATTCTTTGCATCTTTCACATTAGCAAACAATCGCTTGAACCTTGGAATTATTGGAAGATACCACAACATCTTCGCAGGAGGACCCTTTTTTTTCATATCACAAATCGGATCATGAAGATCATCACCATCATCATCATCCTTCACTTTGTAGCGTGATAACCCACACTTGGGGCAATCGTGATTATCTTCATAATCACCTGTGTACAATATGCAATCATTGGGGCATGCATGTATCTTCTTATACTCCATACCCATCAGACACAATACCTTCTTGGCCTCATAGTCATGGTCAGGCAATGTATTGCCCTCTAGAAGCAAGTCTTTCAATAATTCAAGCAATTCGGTGAAGCATTTATCCCTCCAACCATTTTTCGCCTTCACACAAATCAATTTTAACACCGCCGACAACCGTGTATGAGTAGTACACCCAGGATACAAAGGCTTATCCGCATCACTGCACAACCTTTCATACACATGTGCTCGCTGAAAAGATTCTTGTCCAATATTATGAATCATGTCCTCTACTCGATCATCCTCCATATCTACGTCAACATCCTCTCTTTGGGAGACACTTGGCTTAGTACTTAACAACACATCACCATGCCATATCTATCTTGTATAATTCAAGCAAATCCCAAAACAAATAAGATGAGTACATATATCCTTGACCGTACATTTCCTCATATTCAAACATTTGACAAAAGGACAACATAACATTCCTTTACTATTAGGAACATTCCTTTGAGAAAATTCTATAAACTCTTCCACTCCCTTCAAATACTCATCACTTGTGCCTTTACAAACCATCCAACTACGATCCATAGCTAGGTAGGTTCTGTAGATATAAACACATATATCCAATATAAGCACAATAGGGGAGATTGGAAAAGCGCACTAGTATTTGAAAACCTAACAACCATATATATATATATATATTAATTGACTAATTAGCTAAAGCATCATCCTAAAATATCTTAATCATCATTTTAATGCCAAAAATAAGTCTATTACCGAGTAAACTAGAAATCTAACCCCAACAAAAAACTAAACCCACATGGACCTCAAATGGACATTATATATCCTCACAGTAAGTGTTTACAATGACTTGCCTACTTTCTAAGAAATCAGAGACAATATTCTACATTCCATTGATGTCCAACATGCTCAGCATTTTCCTCCTAAAAAATGAGGTTTTTATCCCTCTTTAGTGAGTTACAAAAGAAAGTGTTCATGTGAAGGTGTTCAAATTTTATATAGCTCTTTGAACTATGAGAGAAAACCTATAGCCATTATCCATTCAACAAAGAACTTGGGCAATTTTCAAAATCTTGATAAAGTAGAAAACTCACAATACATTTGATGAAATGGGTTTTTTTAGTCAAATTGCATACACCCACTTAGTAACATCCAAGATTTAAAAAATAAAATAGAAGCAAAGGCCAGAATTTTCTCCTAGGGAACTTGTATATATTCAATAAAGAAAGAATATGGAAACACTTAAAATATTACCATAAAAAAAAAAGGAAACACAATTGAGCACTCAGAAACACCACCTTCACACAGTTCAGAACTCAAAAACACTCATTTTAGAGTGAAACTTATGAATATGCAAACACTTAAAATACCAACAACAGAAAATGGTGGTCTCAATGAAAGTGATGAAGAAGGAAGCGCGCGGGCAACGTATAGTTTCTTAAAATTGGAAATCATTTTTAACGTCAGTTGTTTAAACAACTGACGTTGAAGGTCATTTTTAACGTCAGTTATTTAAACAACTGACGTTAAAAGGGATACGGGTCACTTTTAACGTCAGTTGTTTAAGCAACTGACGTTAAAAGTGATTTAAATGACTCTGATAATTACAGTTCTGCCACCGCCTCCTTTTTAACGTCTAAGTTTTACTTAACTGCCATTAAGCTTTCCTGTTTTTTACATATTTTGCACTGGTGACTTATGGCTGGAATGTGATTCTCAGTTGGCTCTCAAAGCATTTTCTAATCCAAAAATTGTTCCCTGATGTCTTGGGAATATATGGAAAATGTTCTGCTTCTTTCCAAAGGGATGCATTTTGTATATTCTCATGTATATAGAGAAGGACATATGTAAGCAGATAAGCTAGCTAACTGTGGAATTAATGTTAGTGGCTAGTTTGGTGGAACTCTATCCCAAGTTTTGTTAGAGATGTTTTTTTTTTTTTTTGGGATAGAATTAGCTTTCCTAATTCTTGTTTTAGATGATTCTTTCATGGGTAAGGTCATTATCCTCCATGTTTTTGTGTATTTCATTTTTTTAATAAATATTTGCAAATGATTGTTGGGTTGATGAGGTGCCAACCTAGTTGGGATGTCATCCTCCTATAATGATGCTAGTGAACCTTAACTCCTTTTGATTAAAAAAAAAAAAAAAGTCTCCACCATACTTTTGAGATTTCTAATGCAGCTTCAAACATGTGTTTAATTAGCTAAAAGTTGAAAAGCTAACTAATTAAATTGAAAATGTTTGATAAAATTAGTAAATCAACTAGTTGATATATATATATATATATATAATAGCTTAAAAATACATGCTTACATATATGTGTATATGTTTTATAAATAAATTTATTAAGTGACAACAACAATTGTAATCATTAAAAATGAGTTTAATTTTTATACATTGTTAGTGTAATTGTCAACCAATTGCAAATAATTTTATATATGACTTTTACGATAGTTATTATAAGAGTCAAATATTTTTAATGATGTAATAATTTACGATTGATTCATAGTGTAAACAATTTTCACACTGTAATGCACATCAACACAATTAAATCCCATTAAAAATATATAATTTATTATTGTTGCTGTTGTTGAGGGAGGAGTTGAGACCCTCTTAGGATTATTTGACATAAAGGTTGAAAATAAGGATACTAATTAGGTGTGTTGGAGACTAAAGGATCACATTTGACCCAAAACCTTAAGGCCGTGGGTATATGGGTCTTATCTCTAATATACTCTTCATTTAATCTATTTCCAATCGATGTGGGACTTTTTTAGTCGCCAACAAGGTGCGAGTTATCATTTTTGAAGACTAACCGAATAAAATTAATAAAAAGTATGTCACTTTTATTAACTTGTCAAATAAGTGTTTTTTATGAGCTGTGCTATTTGGTTCGAATGCCACCTGCACGAATCACAAACGAAAAGATTTTAACCATTTTTTTTTACAGGAAAATAGACTTTCAATAACCAATTAAAATTCAATTGAAACGAGTTTTTTATGTTTGGGTTACATGTAACGAAGAACGTTTTAGGTTCATTTTTACCAACATAATAATTAAAGAATAAATCCAAATAACATTAATAGATATAACATATAATATACTAAAAATTAAAATTTTATGAGCTAACAAGTATCAATTTTATGTTTAGAACATTAAAATAGTATAAAACTGCGGTACATCAAATTAATAAGTATTAATAGGGAAAAATCAACAAATAAAAAATCAATAATATAAAAAGTAGAATAAATATATATTAAATTTTATATATGTGGTTTGGATTGGTTCAATTTTAAATAAAGGATCCGAAATCTAATATGATCCGATCGGTTTTCACAAAACAAGGTAAAAAAAAATATAATATCGATTTTGTTCGATTTTTGATTTTTTTTATTGGTTTTTGATTTTATTTTGAATCGGTTTGGATATAAACATTCATACTATGTAGCATTCATTAATCCATTGCATCATTCACGCCCTGCTCATCCACAGTACCAAAAACAAAAGTAAACCATTTTTTAATTGTTTTTGACACAACACAACATTTGTTTTCTTACATGTGTCACAAAATATCATTCACGATCTGTCGTTAATAATTATTGAATATTTAAATCAATTGATTAATCAAAATTCATAACACAAAGCTGCGGCACACTTGTGATAGAGTAGATGTTGTCCAGTTTGACGTACGCATTGTTCTAGGATTAATGGACTTATAGCACACAAACGTTACTACACCTATCATTTTTTTCTTGTGCACCAAGGTGTTTTTTGCACTAATCATTTTCAAGATATAGATATGACTGAAGTGAGTTTTGCTCTTCTAACAAAGTCTTTTTCATACATCTACCATTTTATTTTTGCACAATTTACACCATTAATCAAAATGGGTCTCTTTCTCTCTCATCTATAATATGATTTTAAAACATAACTAGGGTTGGCAATGGGGCGAGACAAGCACGTGTAGTAATCCCTCGCCATCCGCCCCGCTAGATGAAAATTCATCTCGTACCCACACGGGTATCAATTAGTCGTATTTTAAATGAATTTTATGAATATTCACAAATATCTATGGATATCTATTAAACTATGAAAATTTTAAAATTATAAAAAAAATCTCAAAACAAAATAAAATAATTTCCACATAACAAACAAGTATGTATTCAATTATATGGCTACTTGTGATTATATAATGAGGTATATAAAAGTAGGGTAACATATCTTTATATATGTTGTAAGGTATTTAAGTAATATATCTGGTACTCGTGGGCACATGTATCTTAATACTCGCCCCACCTCATTAATAAGCAGGTATAAAAAATATTTATTTTATCATCAAGTACCCATCGAGTAATTACAACAAAAAAAGTACTCGTTGAGTGATCTCAATCAAACCCATAGTGAAATTTACCCAAATGTTTGAGTATTTTTGTCATCCTAAGCATACATATGCAAGAAATGTGTAGCAGTAGTATTTTTCATTGGCGTGATTGTGACAAGTTACAAGGTTCTCGTGGGAGCCGTGTGATCGTGCTTTTATGTTTTTTTATACATATGATGATTAGGTTTAAGACCTGGATTAGGTGTGTAAAATGTTTTTTAAGGTCTAGGAACCTTTTCATGGAAAGTACGCAACCAACCGGAGTGAAATCGAATATAAGTATAACCTAGGGTTTCCGTATATTGCGTAAAAGGCATAAGTGTGTGAAATAAGAAATTTGGATTTAAGAAAGAGATTAGGTATTTTTTTGAGGGTTTGAGAGTGTTCATTAGGTCTAAAAGAGTCTCTATCTCAAATTTGAGATCAATCGGACGTCGAACTGACTCAGAGCGCGACGAAACGTGGAAGTAGGTTTCCTGGTCAACGCTCAAGTGTGACATTTCCCACGCTCAAGCGTTGAGGTCAACCAGACTAGCTCTGGCATTGAATCCACATGGCACAAGCTGGCCTACGTGGCACCATCTGATTGGTTGCATGAGCGGTGGCGCTACCTACCTCCCACACACAAGCGTGGAGGATCCCACGCTCAAGCGTGGCATAGCAGATGGTGAGAAATAAAAAGGTCGTAAGTGAACTAAAGTTCACTTCACCCTAAGTTAAAACAAAAAGCAGAGAGCAGAGAGTTAGTGAGAGATAGAGAAGGAGAGTTAGAGAGAGAATGAACCTCAGGTCCAGTTTCCGGCTCGACCGATCATCCCGACGCAATTCTGAGTAGGTCGTCATGATCGTGGCAACGATGTATTCATAATCCTACCTTCTTTTTCTTCTCTAGTGAAGGTAATCCTTACCCTTTTTATGTCGAAATGCCATCGATAACTGTATTCGGCTTATCTTTCGTTTCAGTTATCGATTTTCAATTCCGACTACATATTAGGGTTCCTTGTAACGTACGCTTCGTAATGTGGTGTTCAGGTGAATTTTAGGAGGCCCAAGGAACCTAGGAGTGTGCGTGGTAGAATTGAGAAGAAGAGGGTAGTACTCGTTTCGTCGTCTCGGTTTTAGTTATGATATCTCAGGTGGGGGAAATCAGCCATCTAACGTCGGAAACGATGAAGTGGCATTTATTTCAATAATATCGTAGGGCGACCGAAACCCTACTAAGGAGTGAGTAACAGACAATATCAATATCACTTTGGAGACTACTTAGTGATACCAATGATGATATTGAAATTGTAGATTTATAGCCGATAGGTTAAAAATATTATATTTGAGGTTGCATGGTTTGTCTGTTTGACTGTTCATGATGTGTTGTTTGATATATGTTGACTTGCCTGGAATTATTGGGAATAATTTATTATTGACAATTTATATATTATTTTAATATATGGAGATGATTGGAAATGATGACATGTTGGACTATCCTTTTGTGATTAGAATTTCTACGTGTTGATACATGATGAATTATGGTGTTGTATGTGGGGGTACATGACACATGTTTTCATAAGTGCCTAACCGAGATATTTATTTTGATATATGATGAGACTGGTGATAAATGATTGTTGAGGGTGAGAGGTTAAGTCACTAGGGGATGACCCGAGAGATGGTCGGTGATACTATTCATATGCATGGGGTGTATTCCCGAGATTTAGAGTGTTTGCAGGATCGTCCCAGTTTATTATTATTTGAGTTACAGCTATAGTTCATGCATTGCATGAGCACCCTCGCGAGAGAACCAGGGTGTGCACCGGCGTGTGTTGTACAACTATAGTGTCATTGCTTTGCGTGGGCATTCTCACCACGGTTGATGATCTGCACCGGGGATTCTGGAGACGTGTCGTTTGGAGATTGATTTAGATATGTATATCCGGATTGATGGCAGCCACATTATCATGCGCATTGCATTTGCATCATGAGGAGGTGTAGAGGAAAATAATATGTTTCGAGGATGATTGTATATATATACAGAGATATGTGGTGATGCTTGTCTTGTGTGTCATTATTGATTAGATGTTGCTAAACCCTTTCCATGTTGAAATTAGATGTATTCTTATCCCCGTTCTTCTTTCTTTTGGTATTTTTGTTTTTCTTTATTGTTTTACTTAGACCCGGATCACACTGATGGCTCATTGGGGGCACCCTTGGATGGAGGCTCTGGCGGGGTTCCCCCTAACGCGGACCTTTGAGCTTGTGTTTATTGATTAGCACGGGTGGCTAGTGGACCCAGTCACTCGGTTTGCTGTGTATACGGGTCCTGTTTCGGTGACATCTGGCGTAGGGAATGGAGCCCCATTTGGGATGGTGAGGACTAACAGAGTGGGACAGACTTTCCCATTCCCGATCGGATTTCCAATTGCACTGTTACCGTCAATGCCACTGATGCCAGATATGGTACCCGTTCCCATCCCCGTACCAGTTGAGGCACCGGCACCAGAGCCAGCACCTGCATCCGCACCAGTGCCTATCATTGTACCAGCTCCTGAGGAGGATCAGGTTGTACCAGACATTGATCATATGCTTGTTCCGGAGGTACCTGAGCTTCTAGATGTTAGAGCGACAGGGTCTACGTCTTCCCGTTTATCATCTCAGCACAGCTTCGCTTATGTGATAGTACCGGCCAGTGCTATCCAGTTAGGTGTACATAGGTGTGTGGTGAGATATTTTTATGTATTCAGAGAGGGGACTGGGTGCTGAGTGGCAGCGAGGTATCTTTCTGTTCAGACTTTTGATGTATTTTTATTTTACCCAGTTTGAACATATTTGGGATCCTACTAATGGGATTCCCTCTATAGTACTTTACGACTATACTTAGTAGATGTGATGTATGGATATATATATATATATATATATATATATATATATATATATATATAAGTGTGATGGATGTATTATTTCAGTTTTTATTTCTCCGTTATTTTATAAGTAAACGTTTAACATCAATAACACGATCAGGAAGTAAATAAAATATGGTTCTTCTAATGGGACATCGCGATGTCTCACTTGGTGGTATTAGAGCAGTTTGATTATGTTCAGACTGTGAGGTTAGGGTGTAGTGGTCATTTTAGTTGAATCCACATCAGAAAACGACTATGCTTAGAAGTTGGGTAGTGTGTCTGGATGCGACATTTATATGGCATATAATATTTATATTCCAGTTTTATGTAGTATTGTATGTCATATTAATGTGAGCTAATGATTTATTTTGACAGGATCATGGCTCGAGGCAGAGGTCGAGGATGTGGTGGACGAGGAGGTGGTAGGACCCCAGAGAGTGGCCGGTGAGACTTCTCAGCCCGAGGGAGGAGCTAGAGGTGGAGGAAAGGAGAGTCTTCTTAGACTCTCCAGACCATTCATGAGTTGTCATCCGTACTGTTGCAACAGGCGCAACATAATGCTTAGAGGATACAGGGGGATATAGAGTTACAGGGGCAGCAGGATAGGAGGAGAGCTGATGAGGCTAAGGATGCAGCGATGGCTACCTTCCTAAAAGGGAAGCCACCCCAGTGTTGGAACCAAAGTGGTTTGGATTAAACAATCTCTATGTTTTGACGTTAACAAAAGGATTAAATTTGCTTGGCAAAGTGTTAGTTGAAATCTAACATGTGCTATTCAGTTATGCTGGAACACTTAAAAATATATAAGTCATGGAAACTTAGAATAAGTTTTCTTGGACTCCTAAAGAGAAATGCACGTCCACCCATGTAAATGGGCTACTCAATGTATTGGTAAAGTTATTTATTTATTTAATTGAGTAGACTGGTTTATTTAAGTAGACGAGGCAAGAAATGTTTATTAGACGGATTTTAAGTCTAAAAGCAAATAGACTAGTTTTAACTTGTCACGTCAGTAGACGAGTTCTTTGTTTGAGTAGACGAACTTTAATTGCCACGTCACCAGATGGAGATTAAAATAACTCCCTACTAAAATAACTCTCTAGTGAACAGACTTCGTTCTTACACATAACTGTGTAGACGGAAATTTTGAGTAAACGAGCTTCTATCTCTTATATATGTTCTTCTAACAGTGAATAAATACAACTTGGGTGGCGTTTAGAAGAGCTTATTTAAGCTCATTTTGACTTATCTGATGACATAAGCTCTTATGCAGTGTGTTTGACAGAGCTTATAAAAATAACTTATGTCATCCCATAAGGAGTTTTTGACTTATTTTCATAAGTCACTGGGAGAAGCTTATGGAATTATCATAAGAGCTTATGCACTAAACACCCTCTCCGTGTTTTTCACTATTCGAATCCTCTCATGTCCCTTTCTTTCTTTTTCTTTCTTTTAAGCGCTTATGGCATAAGCTCTCATGCAATAAAGTCTTATGTGATAAGCTCTTAATTAAGTTGTTTACCCAAACGCACCCTTGGTCCACAATGAATTTATTTCAAATGATTGATATTTATTTCAAATGAATATTTGTTCTTCCCATTTGTTTTATGCTTTGTTTCCTTTTGAGAAAATCATAGTGCCATCGAGGAAATGCAAAAAAGTAAATAGTACAATGATGAAATGAAAAGTGACTTGTACGAATTCATCTTTACTGCTGGAAAAAGCTGGAATTTACACAAAGGAGGAAAGACAGTTTTTCAAGTTACAATTGCTCATAGGTGTATCATTCCATATCATGCAAATGTGATAGCCAATAGTACATTTCACAAAGGCCACAATCAAGCTATCAGTCACAACGGATATCATGCATTTCATGCTATCTCTAAACTGGACTATTCAAAATGACCGTTGAAGAAATACTAGTGAAGAAGAAGGTCACTATAAGTAGTAGACCTCAGTTACAGAACAATAACTTTTGCCGGCCAAACTTTTGTGTGCTGAACTTTTGCCAATCTAATAGTTAAGAGAACAAGCTCTCATTTCCTTCTTTCTTTAAAAAGAAAAAGTCTGTGTTCTTTAGTTTGAATATTATGAAAATATTCAACAAATCTTAAACTTTCATATCCTCACATATAGTGAGTTAAGAAGATCTTAAGTTAAAATCTCTTTGTTAGAGTTAGAGTTTGAAGAGGCTTGGTAAGAAAGTAATACTTGTAGCCTTGAGAGGTGTTGAATACTTGATTGTAATCTATTTGGAGAAATAGTGGATAAATCCTTCAAGTCGAAGGGACTGGACGTAGCTCATGGTTGGAAGAGACTGAACCAGGATAAAATCTCTTGTGTGAATCTTCTATCCCTAAACTCTTACAGTTTTATTTGGTTATACTAACTGTGGGGTTTTGATATTGCTTTTGTTAAGTTTCAAAAAATTTATTCTTGTTTGATTACTTCTGTTTTAATCTTACTATGTTAGAAAATAGTTTTGAAAAAGGTTGTTTTACGAAAATTATTAACAAACACAATTCAACCCCCCTTCCCCCCATCTTGTGTTTGCCTATGTCAACTTCATTCGGAGGTGGGTATGATCTAGAGCGAGCTGAGTGGTGGATTCAGGAGTTAGAGAAGATATTTGATACCATGAGGTGCTGATATGACTGGAAGGTGACTTATGCTGCTTTCATGCTGACGGGAGGAGCGGAGTCGTAGTGGAGAGGCAAGAGGAGGTTGCTAGAGGCATAGGGTAGATTGATAAGTTGAGAGTTGTTCAGAGATTGCTTCTTCGAGAAGTACTTCCCGCGGTTGGTTAGACGCGAGAAGGAGAAGGAGTTCATGAGTCTCCGACAGGGTGACATGAGTGTTGGTGACTATGCAGCCATATTTGAGGCCTTGATACAGGTTCCTGAGTTCTTTCAGAGGTTTTCGGACGAGGATTGACAGTGTCAGAGATTTGAGGAGGGGTTATGGCATGAGCTGAAGAGGGCTATAGTGCCCTTAGATATTTTGAATTTTTCAGAGCTAGTGGAGAGATGTAGTGCCATTGAGAGTATGGATCAGAGGCAGGCTGCAGAGCAGAGGCAACAGCAGAGTGGAGGACCTATGGGAGCAGGTTATCCGAGGATAGGAGGTAATGGTTCTCAGTGGAGGAGAGGACCCTATACTAGACCAGCGTAAAGTGCTTAGACACATGCACTAGTTGATAGAGAGGGCCAACAGTAGAGGGCCCCAGTCTGTTTCAGATGCGGAGGTCCGCATTATATCAGAGAGTGTCAGGAGAGACCCTGTAGTTTTATCTGTGGTAAACCAGGTCACTTTGCTCAGGAGTGTAGGCAGAGAGGAGCACAACAGCAGACAACTGCTGGCAGAGGAACCGGTACTTATAGAGGTGGAGATGGGAGAGGAGTTCCAACAGCAGGACGACAGACGGTCAGGCTGAGGGGCACAGGGAGGGTGTTTACCGTGAGAGGGTCTGAATCCTCTCAATCTGCAGATCTTATCCAAGGTATGTGTTTAATATATGGCAGACTCTCGTCTGTGCTGTTTGACTCATGTGCTACACATTCATTTGTTCCGCATGAGTGTGTAGATAATTTACATTTACCTGTTTCCTAGTTACCTTATACTCTTACAGTATCTACCCCGACCAATGATTCCATGATTACTATGATTGTTTGTCTAAAGTGTCCTATAGTTGTTGAAAATTTAACATTCTTTGTGGATCTTATCTGTTTGCCTATGCAACATGTAGATGTTATTCTTGGCATGGATTGGCTTTTGGCTAACAATTTAGTGTTAGACTATTCCACAAAGACCCTATCTTTTCTTGAGCCTTCTAGCATAATTTCTGCCAATGAAGGAGTATCTATGAGGAGTGATGATTATCGGCAATATGTGATGCTTTTCTCCGTGGAATCTAAGGAGACTCCGAGTATAGATTTTATGCCTATCGTGAGAGAGCTTCCCGAGGTTTTCCCTCCTGATGTTCCAAGTTTGCCACCAGAAAGGGAGGTTGAATTCATGATAGATCTCATATCAGGAACAAGACCTATATCAATAGCTCCTTATCAGATGTCACCTGTAGAGTTGGCTGAATTAAAGAAACAGTTGGATGATATGATGAAGAAGGAATTCATCAGGCCTAGTGTTTCGCCGTGGGGAGCACCGATGTTGTTTGTGAAGAAGAAGGATGGAAGTTCCAGGTTGTGTACAGATTACAGGCAATTGAATAAGGTGACAATCAAGAATAAGTATCTGTTGCCAAGGATAGATGATCTGATGGATTAGTTGAAGGGAGCTTCGGTGTTTTATAAGTTTGACTTAAGATCAGGATACCATCATATTAGGGTGAAGAAGGAGGATATACCTAAGACAACTTTCAGGACGAGGTACGGACATTACGAGTACTTGGTTATGCCTTTTGGTGTGACTAATGCTCCAGAAGTGTTTATGGATTACATGAACATAATCTTTAGATCGTTCCTCGAAAAGTTTGTGGTTGTGTTCATAGATGATATTATTATCTATTCCAGTAATCAGGAAGAACACGAGGAACATCCGAGAGTTGTGTTGCAGGTTTTGAGAGATAGGTGGTTATATGCTAAGCTGTCTAAGTGTGAATTTTGGCTAGAGGAAGTTCAATTTTTATTAATAAGGAAGGGATATCAGTTAATTCAGCTAAAGTGGTGGTTGTGATTAGGTGGGAGAGACCTAAGTCAGTAAGTGAGGTGAGAAGTTTTCTAGGTTTAGCTGGATATTACAGGAGGTTCATTGAAGGTTTCTCGAAGATTGTGTTGCCTATGATGCAGTTAATGAGAAAGGGTACGATGTTTGTTTGGACGGAGAAGTGTGAAGAGAGTTTTGATGTTAAAGGAGAAGTTGACTACATCTCCAGTGCTGACGTTACCAGATCATTCAGGACAATTTGACGTGTATTGTGATGCGTCTTTGACCGCGCTGTCGGCACGCGCCAAAAAGAACGAGCGATTATAAAATAATGCAGTATAAAGCGACAACTCGGATCGTCTCTCAAGGACTCTTTAGGTGTTGTTTTTATTAACAGAAAATTAGTAAAAGTTAGAAATGGGGGTTTTGAGATTAAAACTAAAATAAAGAAAACAAAACAGAGCAAAGAAAGAAAATAGAGCAGTTACCAAATAAGCAAAAGCGATTAACCTACTGTTTTCAGTTTCCCACTATCATTGGTTCATGCAAATCCTAAGCAGATACTAATCCCCTCCCGGTTGTAGCAACAATTAACAAACGAAAACCGCTACTACAGATGTATGTTCCTATTCCCGAAATAACAAACGGGGTTAAGCTCTCATGAAAAAACGAACATGAATGAACACACGCGAAATAACAAACGCGATTATATATAGGAACATTACATCACCGAAATGAAACAATACCATACTATATATTCCTGAAATAACAAACAGAAACATACAGCATTGCATTGAAAAGAGAAAAGCAAATGAAAGAGGAATCACAGAACCTCAAGTGTTAACAGAAACCAATTACAGTAGATTAATCTAGGAGACTAATTCTCCATTACAAAAGTAAAACACAAAAGAAAAGAAATAAACTACTGAAAACTACTACTACTGTCTACCAAAGATTAGCCAAAATCGGCTAACTCGATTAACTTCTTCTGATTCGCCTAAAACTGCTTTATATACACGTTTCGGAATCCAAGTCCTCGCGAGGCGAAGCACTGCTCGCGAGGCGAATAACATGAAAGGTCTGCAACTCTTTATCTTCTCGCGAGGCGAGCATAGCTTCGCGAGGCGAACGCTTCAAATTCCCAACTGCAACGCCCGTGACCGTCAACACGCCCAAACCGTGATCGTCTCTGACTTTTCATGGTTGGATGACTCGCGAGGCGAGTCATTTCTTCGCGGGGCGAACCAGAGACTTTGCATTTTCTTGGAACAGTCAGCTTCGGGGTCGCGAGGCGAGCAGTATTCTCGCGGGGCGAGAAACTCCAGAATTATTCCTTTTTATTTACCTGAAAATAGAAAGTAAAAGTAAATACTTTATTCACTCTAAATCAACTAAATTAACTTAAAAACAATTTACAGACTCAAAATATTACTTAAGGACAATCAAGTCTAATTTGGGTAGAAATGATATAAAATAAGCACAAAGCCAAGGTCTTTACTAGTTATAAAACCAGTCAAACAGAGGCTCATCAAAATACCCCAAACTTAAACTTTGCTTGTCCCCAAGCAAACTAAAACTCAAAAACTTAAAAAGACTAAAGACCTGGCAAGCTTAAGAATTCAATCAACTTCCCATAGATTTCAAGCAATTTTTCAAAAGAATTTTTCTTTCAATGTTCCCCCCTTACAAGAAAAGTAATCCAATCCCCACATTCATTTATTCTAAACAGTTGAGAAATTAATCATTCAGACAATCAGAAATCTAAGCAGGGGATCTAAGACACACACAAAAGAGAGATCACCAAATTCAAACAAATGCCTTCCTCACAAGGGGAATTTGTGTTTCACTCAATCGCTCAGTTTGTGTCAGGTTATCAACAATTCACTCAATTTCACTTTTAAGAGCACTTCCCATAAATTTGATTTTCATCTCAAAATGATTCCCACAGAAAATATGCAAGCAACATCAAAAGGTCTTTTATGGGTTGTAATGGGGCCTGGCTAAGGGTAGGATATACAAAGGAACTAGGCTGAAGACCCTAGGAACTAAGAGAGCATGAAACATTTTTACACTTTGAACTTAACTCAAGTTCCTTTTCTTAATTTTTTTTCTTTATGCTTCTGGGTGACTACAACCTTTTATTCCAATACTTTTTTTATTTTTATTTTTATTTTTATGTTTATTTATTTATTTTTTTTATTTCTCTTTTTTTTTCTACACTTTTTTTTTCTTTTTCCCAATCCCAAACAACACATTGCACCGGGTAGCCACCCCAAACTTTTGTTTCTTGCACCCATTCTAAGATTACATGCTCTCCTAATCCTAAGATCGGGTTGCATGGTTTTCCAGATTTTTGGGCTTATAACATTAGGTTATCAAGAATTAACAGGCTAATAGGCTCAATGGGGCTAACTAGGGAACATGCATTAGGAATTGGTTATTTTAGGCTAAGTAGCTATTTACAAAGAAAATGCCTAAATCATTTGAAGCAAACATATAATCACGCAAAACCATAAAGAGATTCAATCAAATTCAGGAAAGTGCAATCAAAAGTGATTTTCACACAGTCAAAAACATGTTGGAGGCTCAAAACCTCACCTGGACATTTTTGCAAATTGTTTAACTGAGATTTTATCCCTAGTGTGTGCTTCCTATCACCCCAAACTTATCATAAATCATGCCATCATAACAAAATCCCAAAGTTCAGTTTTCAATCACATGGGGATCATATTTTCAAAAATTTTCAAAATCTAGGGGGAAAACAGTCAAAACATAACATGCCATCTATCTATGCAAAATCAATCAAACCAATAAACTTGCCACTACTAGACACACTAATACAACTCCTGAGCTTCTCAAATTATTCAGGAGCATTATTGACAATAAAACAGAAATAAAATAAGGAAAAGAAAATTAAAAAGAAGAAAGGTAAAGAAAACTCATTCAGAGGCGGTTCCACCAGGATCCCACTACCTGTAACATAAGTCCCACATGGTAGCCAAAGGACTGAAATTCATTCCAAGCCTCCCTAACTTGCAGCCTTTATACGGAAGTGGGTGCTTGACAATCATAGTAACCTCGCCTAGTGCGGCGGACTTTTCACTTCCTCTGGGGTCACAGATGACCTCTTTCTCAATAAAATCCTCCCAATAAAAGTGGGGCTCAACCTCTTGGACTGACCATGGTGCAAATTCCAGAGGCTTGAACTCCATCACCGGTTGTTCCACAGTGGGAGGTAGCTGCTCAATGGATAGTGTATTTGGAACTTCGGCTGAACAATCGGTATCACTCTCACTATCATCATGCAAAATAGAGTCAAGAAACTGGCCACAAACAGCACACGGGTTAGTGTCAGTACAGTTAGTACATGTAGTAAAAGAAACTGAGTTAGTAAAGGTCTGATTGTCTGGACTTTCTGCACACGGTTCATCCACCCCATTACTCTCAACACATGCATCTAATTCCACAGGTTCTTCATTATCCTCAAGCACGGTGGAGCAAATGTCCTCTTGATCCTCCTGATCCTCATTTTCTTTGTTTCCTTTCAAGTATAAACCTGCATAACAGTGTATACACAAAGCAGCAGTACCATCACAATAACAATCATTAGAATCAGGGGATTCAACACATAATTCATCATCAACAGCAATATCATCATCAGAATTATCATCAAAAGTATTTTCAGGAATAACCATCTGTGAATCCTTGTGTTCCTCAAGGGGCTGTGGAGTTAGCATTGCAGCCGAGTTGGCGGTAACTTGATCAATTAGAGCCCACAACTTTTGAGATTCAGCTTGGTCCCTCTGTTGGGCTTCACGATTACTTGCCTCCATTGCCTCCATCCTCTGTTGAAATTCAAGATTGTATGCCATCCGTTGATTGTTCTCTTCCATTTGTTGTATCATAGAAGCAATCTCATCCAAGGTGCTCTGTGAAGGTTCGGAAGGTGCAGAGATGGTCACTTGGCTAGGATAGTATGGTGGTGGCTCACTAAAATTAGGATAATACATGCAAGGTTGCTCATAATAAACATTAGGCACATAATTTCGCATATAATTATCCATGGGGGAAAATAAAATTTATAGACCAGACAAAGCAGACAAAACTAATTAGCAAAGCAAAAAGTTTTTTTTTTTTCAAAAATTATTTTCTCGCTAATAACAACAAACCGAGTCCCCAAGAACGGCGCCAATTTTTGACCCGCTGCCGCCACGCGCCAAAAAGAACGAGCGATTATAAAATAATGCAGTATAGAGCGACAACTCGGATCGTCTCTCAAGGACTCTTTAGGTGTTGTTTTTATTAACAGAAAATTAGTAAAAGTTAGAAATGGGGGTTTTGAGATTAAAACTAAAATAAAGAAAACAAAACAGAGCAAAGAAAGAAAATAGAGCAGTTACCAAATAAGCAAAAGCGATTAACCCATCATTTTCAGTTTCCCACTATCATTGGTTCATGCAAATCCTAAGCAGATACTAATCCCCTCCCGGTTGTAGCAACAATTAACAAACGAAAACCGCTACTACAGATGTATGTTCCTATTCCCGAAATAACAAACGGGGTTAAGCTCTCGTGAACAAACGAACATGAATGAACACACGCGAAATAACAAACGCGATTATATATAGGAACATTACATCACCGAAATGAAACAATACCATACTATATATTCCTGAAATAACAAACAGAAACATACAGCATTGCATTGAAAAGAGAAAAGCAAATGAAAGAGGAATCACAGAACCTCAAGTGTTAATGAGAAACCAATTACGATAGATTAATCTAGGAGACTAATTCTCCATTACAAAAGTAAAACACAAAAGAAAAGAAATAAACTACTGAAAACTACTACTATTGTCTACCAAAGATTAGCCAAAATGGCTAACTCGATTAACTTCTTGATTCCGCCTAAAAATCGCTTTATATACACGTTTCGGAATCCAAGTCCTCGCGAGGCGAAGCACTGCTCGCGAGGCGAATAACATGAAAGGTCTGCAACTCTTTGTCTTCTCGCGAGGCGAGCATAGCTTCGCGAGGCGAACGCTTCAAATTCCCAACTGCAACGCCCGTGACCGTCAACACGCCCAAACCGTGATCGTCTCTGACTTTTCATGGTTGGATGACTCGCGAGGCGAGCCATTTCTTCGCGGGGCAAACCAGAGACTTTGCATTTTCTTGGAACAGTCAGCTTCGGGGTCGCGAGGCGAGCAAGATATTCTCATGGGCGAGAAACTCCAATTATTCCTTTTTATTTACCTGAAAATAGAAAGTAAAAGTAAATACTTTATTCACTCTAAATCAACTAAATTAACTTAAAAACAATTTACAGACTCAAAATATTACTTAAGGACAATCAAGTCTAATTTGGGTAGAAATGATATAAAATAAGCACAAAGCCAAGGTCTTTACTAGTTATAAAACCAGTCAAACAGAGGCTCATCAAAATACCCCAAACTTAAACTTTGCTTGTCCCCAAGCAAACTAAAACTCAAAAACTTAAAAAGACTAAAGACCTGGCAAGCTTAAGAATTCAATCAACTTCCCATAGATTTCAAGCAATTTTTCAAAAGAATTTTTCTTTCAATGTTCCCCCCTTACAAGAAAAGTAATCCAATCCCCACATTCATTTATTCTAAACAGTTGAGAAATTAATCATTCAGACAATCAGAAATCTAAGCAGGGGATCTAAGACACACACAAAAGAGAGATCACCAAATTCAAACAAATGCCTTCCTCACAAGGGGAATTTGTGTTTCACTCAATCGCTCAGTTTGTGTCAGGTTATCAACAATTCACTCAATTTCACTTTTAAGAGCACTTCCCATAAATTTGATTTTCATCTCAAAATGATTCCCACAGAAAATATGCAAGCAACATCAAAAGGTCTTTTATGGGTTGTAATGGGGCCTGGCTAAGGGTAGGATATACAAAGGAACTAGGCTGAAGACCCTAGGAACTAAGAGAGCATGAACATTATTTACACTTTGAAATTCACTCAAGTTCCTTTCTTAATTTTTTTTTTCTTTATGCTTCTGGGTGACTACAACCTTTTTATTCCAATACTTTTTTTATTTTTATTATTTTTTTTTCTTTTCTATTTTTTATTTCTCTTTTTTTTTCTACACTTTTTTTTTTCTTTTTCCCAATCCCAAACAACACATTGCACCGGGTAGCCACCCCAAACTTTTGTTTCTTGCACCCATTCTAAGATTACATGCTCTCCTAATCCTAAGATCGGGTTAACATGGTTTTCCAGATTTTTGGGCTTATAACATTAGGTTATCAAGAATTAACAGGCTAATAGGCTCAATGGGGCTAACTAGGGAACATGCATTAGGAATTGGTTATTTTAGGCTAAGTAGCTATTTACAAAGAAAATGCCTAAATCATTTGAAGCAAACATATAATCACGCAAACCATAAAGAGATTCAATCAAATTCAGGAAAGTGCAATCAAAAGTGATTTTCACACAGTCAAAAACATGTTGGAGGCTCAAAACCTCACCTGGACATTTTTGCAAATTGTTTAACTGAGATTTTATCCCTAGTGTGTGCTTCCTATCACCCCAAACTTATCATAAATCATGCCATCATAACAAAATCCCAAAGTTCAGTTTTCAATCACATGGGGATCATATTTTCAAAAATTTTCAAAATCTAGGGGGAAAACAGTCAAAACATAACATGCCATCTATCTATGCAAAATCAATCAAACCAATAAACTTGCCACTACTAGACACACTAATACAACTCCTGAGCTTCTCAAATTATTCAGGAGCATTATTGACAATAAAACAGAAATAAAATAAGGAAAAGAAAATTAAAAAGAAGAAAGGTAAAGAAAACTCATTCAGAGGCGGTTCCACCAGGATCCCACTGCCTGTAACATAAGTCCCACATGGTAGCCAAAGGACTGAAATTCATTCCAAGCCTCCCTAACTTGCAGCCTTTATACGGAAGTGGGTGCTTGACAATCATAGTAACCTCGCCTAGTGCGGCGGACTTTTCACTTCCTCTGGGGTCACAGATGACCTCTTTCTCAATAAAATCCTCCCAATAAAAGTGGGGCTCAACCTCTTGGACTGACCATGGTGCAAATTCCAGAGGCTTGAACTCCATCACCGGTTGTTCCACAGTGGGAGGTAGCTGCTCAATGGATAGTGTATTTGGAACTTCGGCTGAACAATCGGTATCACTCTCACTATCATCATGCAAAATAGAGTCAAGAAACTGGCCACAAACAAGACACGGGTTAGTGTCGATGACAGTTAGTACATGTAGTAAAAGAAACTGAGTTAGTAAAGGTCGATTGTCCGGACTTTCTGCACACACAGTTCATCCACCCCATTACTCTCAACACATGCATCTAATTCCACAGGTTCTTCATTATCCTCAAGCACGGTGGAGCAAATGTCCTCTTGATCCTCCCGATCCTCATTTTCTTTGTTTCCTTTCAAGTATAAACCTGCATAACAAAGTGTATACACAAAGCAAGCATACCATCACAATAACAATCATTAGAATCGGGGATTCAACACATAATTCATCATCAACAAAGAATATCATCATCAGAATTATCATCAAAAGTATTTTCAGGAATAACCATCTGTGAATCCTTGTGTTCCTCAAGGGGCTGTGGAGTTAGCATTGCAGCCGAGTTGGCGGTAACTTGATCAATTAGAGCCCACAACTTTTGAGATTCAGCTTGGTCCCTCTGTTGGGCTTCACGATTACTTGCCTCCATTGCCTCCATCCTCTGTTGAAATTCAAGATTGTATGCCATCCGTTGATTGTTCTCTTCCATTTGTTGTATCATAGAAGCAATCTCATCCAAGGTGCTCTGTGAAGGTTCGGAAGGTGCAGAGATGGTCACTTGGCTAGGATAGTATGGTGGTGGCTCACTAAAATTAGGATAATACATGCAAGGTTGCTCATAATAAACATTAGGCACATAATTTCGCATATAATTATCCATGGGGGAAAATAAAATTTATAGACCAGACAAAGCAGACAAAACTAATTAGCAAAGCAAAAAGTTTTTTTTTTTTTCAAAAATTATTTTCTGCTAATAACAACAAACCAGAGTCCCCGGCAACGGCGCCAATTTTTGACCGCGCTGTCGCCACGCGCCAAAAAGAACGAGCGATTATAAAATAATGCAGTATAGAGCGACAACTCGGATCGTCTCTCAAGGACTCTTTAGGTGTTGTTTTTATTAACAGAAAATTAGTAAAAGTTAGAAATGGGGGTTTTGAGATTAAAACTAAAATAAAGAAAACAAAACAGAGCAAAGAAAGAAAATAGAGCAGTTACCAAATAAGCAAAAGCGATTAACCTACTGTTTTCAGTTTCCCACTATCATTGGTTCATGCAAATCCTAAGCAGATACTAATCCCCTCCCGGTTGTAGCAACAATTAACAAACGAAAACCGCTACTACAGATGTATGTTCCTATTCCCGAAATAACAAACGGGGTTAAGCTCTCGTGAACAAACGAACATGAATGAACACACGCGAAATAACAAACGCGATTATATATAGGAACATTACATCACCGAAATGAAACAATACCATACTATATATTCCTGAAATAACAAACAGAAACATACAGCATTGCATTGAAAAGAGAAAAGCAAATGAAAGAGGAATCACGAGAACCTCAAGTGTTAATGAAACCAATTACGATAGATTAATCTAGGAGACTAATTCTCCATTACAAAAGTAAAACACAAAAGAAAAGAAATAAACTACTGAAAACTACTACTATCTTGTCTACCAAAGATTAGCCAAAATGGCTAACTCGATTAACTTCTTGATTACGCCTAAAACTGCTTTATATACACGTTTACGGAATCCAAGTCCTCGCGAGGCGAAGCAACTGCTCGCGAGGCGAATAACATGAAAGGTCTGCAACTCTTTGTCTTCTCGCGAGGCGAGCATAGCTTCAGCGAGGCGAACGCTTCAAATTCCCAACCGCAACGCCCGTGACCGTCAACACGCCCAAACCGTGATCGTCTCTGACTTTTCATGGTTGGATGACTCGCGAGGCGAGCCATTTCTTCATGGGGCAAACCGGAGACTTTGCATTTTCTTGGAACAGTCGGCTTGGTCGCGAGGCGAGCAGTATTCTCGCGGGGCGAGAAACTCCAGAATTATTCCTTTTTATTTACCTGAAAATAGAAAGTAAAAGTAAATACTTTATTCACTCTAAATCAACTAAATTAACTTAAAAACAATTTACAGACTCAAAATATTACTTAAGGACAATCAAGTCTAATTTGGGTAGAAATGATATAAAATAAGCACAAAGCCAAGGTCTTTACTAGTTATAAAACCAGTCAAACAGAGGCTCATCAGTCTTATCAAGGGTTGGGTTGTGTTTTGATGCAAGAGGGAAGAGTTGTGGCTTATGCTTCCCGACAGTTGAGGATTCATGAAAGGAATTATCCGACCCATGATCTGGAGTTGGCAACTATAGTGTTTGCATTGAAGATATGGCGACACTATCTCCATGGAACCAAGTTCATTGTGTTCAGCAAGCATAAGAGTTTAAAGTATTTGTTTGACCAGAAAGAGCTGAACTTGAGGCAGCGTAGATGGATGGAATTTATTGAGGATTATGAATTTGATCTTCAATACCATCCTGGGAAGGCGGATGTAGTGGCGGATGCACTGAGTAGGAAATCTTTACATGTGTCCGCAATGATGGTAAAGGAAATGGAATTATTTGAACAGTTTAGAGATATGAACCTAGGTATGAATTTGGCCGAGGATAGAATATTCTTAGGTATGATTACCATTGGTAGTGAGTTTCTGAGAAATCTTAAGGTTAAACAGGTTCAGGATGAATATCTGCAAGAGGTGAGTCTAGGCATAGATGAGGGTAAGTTTTTTGATTTCAATAGAGGTATGGATGGTGTGTTGAGGTTTAGAGACGGGATGTGTGCCGAAGGATTTAGAGCATAGGAAAATGATTTTAGAGGAGGCACATAAGAGTAAACCGAGTTTTCACCCAGGAGCCACCAAGATGTACTAGGACTTGAAGAAGATGTTTTGGTGGCCAAAGATGAAGAAGGAAGTGGCAGAATATGTTCTAACTTGTTTGGTTTGTCAGAAAACTAAGATAGAGTATCAGAAGCCTATTGGTTTGCTACAGTCCTTAGATATCCCGGAATGGAAGTGGGATAGTATAGTTATGGACTTTGTGGTTGGATTACCACGATCTCCGAAGAGGTATGATGCGATTTGAGTTATCATTGATAGGTTAAATAAGTGTGCTTACTTCTTACCTATTGGTGAGAGTTATAGTTTGGAAAGATTAACCCAGATCTATATCAAGGAAGTTGTTAGGTTACATGGTGTGCCGTCAAGTATTGTCTCCGATTGGGATCCTAGATTCACATCTAGATTTTGGAGACAATTACATAATGCTTTGGGAACGAAGTTGAGGATGAGTTCGGCTTATCATCCTCAAACAAATGGACAGTCAGAGAGAACGATTCAATCATTGGAAGATCTCTTAAAAGCATGTGTGTTGGAACATATTGGCAGTTGGGATGAGTTTCTACCTTTGATTGAATTTACTTATAATAACAGTTTCCACAGTAGTATCGAAATGGCACCGTATGAAGCTTTATAAGGTAGAAAGTGTAGGACTCTGTTATGTTGTTATGAGACTGGTGAGAGTCAAGTGTTGGGTCCTGATGTGGTACAATAGACAACGGAACAAGTCAGGAAGATAAGAGAGAAAATGAAGGAAGCACAGGGTAAGCAGAGAAACTACAGTGATAAGAGGAGGAGACCCTAAGAATTCCAGGAAGGTGATCACGTGTTTGTGAGAGTCACTCTCAAGACTGGAATTGGCAGAGCTATTAAGTCTAGAAAGCTTAATCCTCGATTTATTTGACCTTTTCAGATTCTTTGACGAATTGGTCCAATAGCTTATCATATAGCCTTACAACCTAACCTTTCTAATCTTCATGACATATTTCATGTCTCACAGTTGAGGAAATACTATCCAGATCCTTCTCATGTAATTGAACCTGAGTCGATACAACTCTGAGAGAAACTAGAATATGAGGCGTTACCAGTTAATATTGCAGACATAAGGATTAAAGAACTCCACGGTAAATAGATTCCTTTGGTTAAGGTCAAATGGGATGTTAGTACCGGAGATTCTACTTGGGAGTGTGAGGCAGACATGCAGCAACAATATCCGCACTTGTTTCCAGGTACGTAAATTCCGAGGACGAAACTACTTTTAAGGGGGTAGAAATGTAACAGCCGTGCTTTTATGTTGTTATACATATGATGATTAGGTTTAAGACCTGTATTAGGTGTGTAAGATATTGTTTAAGGTCTAGGAACCTTTGCATGGAAAGTACGCAACCAAACAGAGTGAAATCAGATGTAAGTATAACCTAGGGTTTCCGTATATTGTGTAAAAAGGTGCAAGTATGTGAAATAAGAAGTTTGGATTTAAGAAATAGATTAGGTATTTTTGAGGGTTTGAGAGTGTTCATTAGGTTTAAAAGAGTCTCTATCTCAAATTTGAGATCAATCGGACATCGAACGGACTCAGAACGCGACGAAACGTGGAAGTAGGTTTCTTGGTCAACGGTCAACCCTCAAGCTTGACCTTTCCCACGCTCAAGCGTGGAGGTCAATCAGACTAGCTTTGGCGTTGACTACACATGGCATAAGCTGGTCTCCGTGGCACCATCTGATTGGTTGCACGCACGGTGGTGCTACCTACCTCCCACGCTCAAGCGTGACTATTTCCACGCTCAACCGTGGCGTAGCAGATGGTGAAAAATAAAAAGGGCGTAAGTGAACTAAAGTTCACTTCACCCTAAGTTAAAACAGAAAGCAAAGAGCAGAGAGTTAGTGAGAGATAGAGAAGGAGAGTTAGAGAGAGAACCTCAGGTCCAGTTTCTGGCTCGACCGATCGTCCCGACGCAATGTCGAGTATGTCATCGTGATCGTGGCAACGGCGTATTCACAATCCTACCTTCTTTTTCTTCTATAGTGAAGGTAATCCTTACCCTTTTATGTCGAAATGTTGTCGGTAATGGTATTCGGCTTATCTTTCGTTTCAGTTATCGGTTTTCAATTCCGACTACATATTAGGGTTCCTTGTAACATACGCTTCATAATGTGGTATTCAGGTGAATTTTCAGAGGCCCGGGGACCCTAGGAGTGTGCGTGGCAGAATTTAGAAGAAGAGGGTAGTGTTCGTTTCGTCGTCTCGGTTTTAGTTACGACATCTTAGGTGGGGGAAAGAAGCCATCTAACTTCGGAAACGGCGAAGTAACATTTATTTCAATAATGATGTAGGGCGGCCTAAACCCTACTAAGGATCGAGTAACGGATAATATCAATATCACTTTGGAGACTACTTAGTGGTACCAATGATGATATTGAAATTGTAGGTTTATCGCCGATAGGTTAAAAATATTATATTTAAGGTTGCATGGTTTGTCTGTCTGACTGTTCATGATGTGTTGTTTGTTATATGTTGATTTACCTGGAAATATTGGGAATATTTGATTATTGGCTATTTATATATTATTATAATATATGGAGATGATTGGAAATGATGACATGTTGGATGATCCTTTTGTGATTAGAATTTCTAAGTGTTGATACATGATGAATTATGGTGTTGTATGTGGGGGTACATGATACATGTTTTCAGAAGTACCTAATCGAGATATTTATTTTGATATATGATGAGACTGATGATATATGATTGTTGAGGTTATCTATGAGATAGTGGTGAGAGGTTAAGGGACTAGGGGATGACCCGAGAGGTTAGTGATATTATTCATAGGCATGGGGTGTATTCCCGAGATTCAGAGTGTTTGCAGGACCGTCCCAGTTTATTATTATTTGAGTTGTAGCTATAGTTCATTCATTGCATGAGCACCCTCGCGAGAGAACCAGCGTGTGCACTGGCGTGTGTTGTGCAACTATAGTGTCATTGCTTTGCATGTGCATTCTTACCATGGATGAGGATGTACACCAGGGATTCTGGAGACGTGTCGTTTGGTTGATTGATTGAGATATGTATATCCGGATTGGTGGCAGCCACATTATCATATGCATTGCATTTGCATCATAGGGATGGTAAAGGAAATTAATATGTTTCGAGGATGATTGTATATATATACAGAGATATGTGGTGAAGCTTGTCTTGTGTGCCGTTATTGATTAGATGTTGCCAAACCCTTTCCATGTTGAAATTAGATGTATTCTTATCCCGTTCTTCTTTTTTTTGGTATTTTGTTTTTCTTTATTGTTTAACTTAGACCCGGATCACACTGATGGCTCATTGGGGGCACCCTTGGATGGAGGCTCCGGTGGGGTTCCCCATAATGGGGACCTTTGAGCTTGAGTTTATTGATGAGCACTGGTGGCTAGTGGACCCAGTCACTTGGTTTGCTGTGTATACGGGTCCTGTTTCGGTGATGCTGGCATAGGGAATGGAGCCCCATTTGGGATGGTGGGGACTTTCAGTGAGGGAGAGACTTTCCCATTCCCGATCGGATTTCCAGCTGCACCGTTATCGTTAATGCCGTCGATGCCAGATGTGGTACCCGTTCCCATCCCCGTACCAGTTGAGGCACCAGCACCAGAGCCATCACCCGCACCCACACCCACACCCGCACTAGTGCCTATCATTGCACCAGCTCCTAAGGAGGATCAGTTTGTAACACACATTGATCATATGCTTGCTCTGGAGGTACCTGAGCTTCCAGATGTTAGAGCGACAGGGTTTGAGTCTTCCCGTTTATCATCTTGGCACAGCTTCGATCTTCGTTGACTGTTTCAGAGGCCTGCTGGGAGGAGCTCTTCTAGCAGCAACAGAGGAGTAGTGGGACCCTCTAGACTCAGGGGTGATAGTGAGGGTAGTAGTAGTCGCATGTGATAGTACCGGCTAGTGCTATCCAGTTAGGTGTGCATATGTGTGTGGTGAGATCTTTTTATGTATTTTAACAGGGGACTGGGTGTTGAGTGACGGGGAGGTATCTTTCTGTTTAGACTTTTGATGCATTTTTATTTTACCCAGTTTGTACATATTTGGGATCCTACTGATGGGATTCCATCTACAGTACTATATGACTATACTTAGTAGATGTGATGTATGGATGTATACACACACACATACATGTGTGTGTGTGTGTGTGTGTGTACATGAGTGTGATGGATGTATTATTTCAGTTTTTATTTCTCCGCTGTTTTATAAGTAAACGTTTAACGTTTATAACACAATCAGGAAGTAAATAAAATATGTTTCTTTTAATGGGACATCGGGATGTCTCAGGAGCTTTTATCCTCCCATCAAAAAAGTCGGTAGGGGTGTTCATTGGTTCAGATCAACCCGATAAATCCGACAATCTGAATCGAATCAATTAAATTGATTCGTATTTTTTTTTTTGGTATTTGGATCTAATCTGAACCAAATCCGATGGTAATTTGTTTAGTTCTCGGATTGAAGGACTCTAGAATCGAATTGAACCAATTGCTATATTTAATATATTACATATTTTTTAATATTTTATTATTTATTATATTCTAATATTTATATATATATAATTTTTAAATATTTTAATATTTTAATCTTTACTATATTTTATTTTATATATATGTTTTCGTATTTTATATTTTAATATTTTAACCCATTCTTGAATGGTTTGTTATGGTTCGGATTTCTTGGCAAAAAAAATGCAAATATGAATCAACCCGAACTGAATCAATTCATTTTGATTGGTTCGCCTTTGTTTTTCATGCAAATCCGAACTAAATCGACCTGTGAACATCCCTAAAAGTGAGGTTCACTTAATATGATGTCAGACTATCACTAGTGCAGGAAGCACTTTTAACGTCAAAAAAATACCAGACGTTAATACAACCGACGTTAATAGTCACACTTTTAACGTCTCTTGTGAGCCGACGTAAAAGTTTACTTTTAACGTTTTTTTTTAACGTTTGTTGTTTATACAACAGATGTTAAAACTAATCTTTTAACGTCTGTTAACCTCTCTAACAGACCTTAAAAGTAACACGTTTAACGTCCGTTATTTACTCAACAGACGTTAAAAGTAAACTTTTAATGTCCGTTGTATAAACAACAGATGTTAAAGGATTACTTTTAACGTCTGTTGTATAAACAACATACGTTAAAAGTATTTTTTTTTTAAAAAAACTCTAGTTAGGCAATATCCCTTTCCTAGCTCCCTGGATACATTAATAGTCCAGAATACATAATTCAACAGAATTTGCACACACCCACTAACAAGTCCATGGAGAACTTTGCACATAAATTAACTCATGCATTTGCATTCCAATATATTCAGAACTAGCTAGTCACAATTATACAGAATTTTCCTTAACACAATTCAGAATATATTATACACTAGCTAGGCCACTATACATGAAAAATTCATAATATACTCTATACTAGCTAACACAAGTCCAATATATAAATATAAAATGTCAATTCATACAACTACACATTATCCTCTAAGTATGCAGGAGGTATCTTTTATACTCTTTTTTCTGCAGCATACTTAAAAAAGAAGTCCCTCAAGTCTTTTAAATCTTCTTTCTCAAGAGGAGATTAATCACTGAAAGCCTGCACAAGTTCAAATAAAATCAACATTAAATTAAGTCATCACAAAAAATAAAATATAATTAAATAGCTTGTTTAATTAACTACCTTCTTCGATCCCTCAGTAATAGATGCGGAGACGATGTTCAACATATGAAACACCACATAATATGCACACGACCAACTATCTGGCTGATAACGAGACTACAAAAGAAATGAAATTTAATGTCAATTAAATGTATATATATTTTATATAGTAATTATAATATTAAGTACTATTTAATAAACTACTTACCTTAAGGATAATCCATTCAGGATTTGTTTTTGACTTTGAAGTCCTACCTTTCCCATTGGCATAAGATATGCTACATGCCTTCATAGCGTTATCATAAAAAAAATATTCATTTCAATTATATGTTCATGTGTAATAAAATAAAAGCAAATGTTACAAATTAAATTAAATAGAAGTTTACGTTAGTATTGAATGAGGCCACCACCTTCTTCGACGGGTCCTTGTGCAGCGAGCATAAGAAGGCGATAGTATGCCTAGAAGGGTTGTATGATCAACTGCCAATGCCCTTCACGTACGAAAGGTGCCATATACATCTCTTTCCGATCACTTCCTCCCATTAAGTTCTGCAAGTATGGACTGAGTTTACTAGGATCAGTCAAGAAATCACGTAGCATGACGGTGGGGTCTATGAATCCGTAAACATTGCAGCCCCTGTCAATTTGAAGGCGATGTAGATACCTAAGGTATGAAATAAGTGGATGTTAATTACGTAATATATTGAAATAAATTATAAAATTAAAATGTACTTACGTGCACCAAAGACTTGGAACCGTGTTGGCTAATCACTCACCATCTGTGCAAAACTGACTAATATCCTCACCGGCGAATTGAAAAGGAGTTGGGTTTGGGTGTGCCAGCCATCCATCGTGTTCTAGTGGAAATTCAAAGCGTCGAACGCAAAATCCAAACCAAATGCTAACAAACGAGCAAGTGCAGACAGACGAAGCGAGATCGACTTCGACTTTGCCTACAATTGTAAATAAAGAAAGCATAAGTAATTGAGAATAAAGAAAACATAAGTAATTGAGAAGCCATGATCATTATGAATATACCTGGGACAACTCGAACTCTCACTACGACAACTCCAACTCCAACTCCCGTTGTTTCAACTCCAACTCCCGCTTTGCCAACTCATCCACCTCCACATGTGTCTTTGGACAACTCTCTTTTGTGCTCACATGTGAAGTTTGGGCAACTCCCGTTGTTTCTTGGGAAGCCATGGATGAAAATTGCTTCATAAGCATTTGCGTGAAGACTGGGTTTGTTAGAAACCTTCTCACAACTCTGTAAAAGTCGGGTCGGCAATGAGCTCATGTTTAATCTCTTCTCTAAGCTCCTCTTTATCAATCGCCTGCTCGACTCGCCTACGTGACGCATATGATCCATATAATTTCTTCATGCCCACCGTCCTTGGAACACCAAGACACGACTAGGGTGGTCGTCTTTCCCTAGGGCAACGACCAAGATATCCTGATGTCCATGTGGAACGAATGAGCCTTGCAAGCTTTTTCCCTTCAGCTCCTCCTACAAAGACGAAATAAAAAACGTGTACGACAATGTGTTACAAATATCAAGTAGAAAGGCAGTTAGTTTGTTACTTACAATCTTTTCTGCCACAATGCGTGTGGCTACAACCTTAAAATCTCCTTTCTTTGTCTTTTGGCCCTCCACCCAACATTCCTCGTGTGGGGGTGGAGACGGATGATCAACAATTATTTCCTCGGCTGCCTCTCCTGCTTCTATCATCTCTTTCAACTTGTCTTGCCTCTCCTTCAACTTCGTCTCCATCAAATCCTTCTCCAAAGTCATATACCCACCTTGAGACATGGTGTGGTGGTGGACATTCTTTTCTTGATTCTGCTTACCCCTTTCCCTTTTAGCCTGTTACAAATAACACGTACTAAATTTAGTTAAATAATTTTTTTTACTTAAATGTACTTTAACATGAATAAGTAAATTAACTTCAACTAACCAGAAACTGAGGGGTGCCTCGGCTCCTAACAAAGCTAACCCACGTATCCTTATCAAGGAATGGGTAACACTCAAAGGGAGATTCGGTCCCCTTTTTTCCAAATATGTAATGCCTAGTCAGATCGTGCTTAAACCATGTCCAATCCTTATCCGCTAGTGAGAGTCATTTCTTCTTATGTTCATCAGTATTCGGCACGGTCCACGCGATCTACATTAATTACATAACAAAAGGGAGGAATTAGAACTCAATCACATTTTTCTTTAATAATGTACATCAAAAGAGTGTAAAAGTAAAATACCATTATTGACTCCCAAATCTGATCCTTCACATTCTGCGGTACGTCTTCCCATTCATCATACAGAATGCTAGTATGCTCTTTAGCTTCCACAGTCACCCAACTGGTGAATTTCTTAGCAAGGGGTCCCTGGGGAGTCAGTTTACTATTAAACCAGACCTCATGTCTCTGACCACTAAGCCTAGACCTGGACAAAATTTTCAAAGTAGTGACTGTTCTACCCCCTTTTTTGGATGAAATACTAGCCGACCCTGCTGAATCAGCCCTCTGTGATGCCTGTTTGGACAAAAATAATAATAAATTAGGTTAGGTATAACATGTACATATAAATAAAAATATAAGCCTACTTAATTAACATTATATGTATAAATAAAACTTACACTATCAGCTGGCATAGCCGCCACCGACCCGTCCCGTGCATGAGGGATGTCTGCTGAATTAGCCATGTGTATGCCTATTTAGATTAAAAATATATATATTTAGGTTAGTTTAACATGGATAAATAAAAAAATCTAAATAAACATGGATAAATAAAAATAGATCTAAATTAACATGGATAAATTAAAATAAATCTAAACTAACATGGATAAATAAAACACTGCCCTAAAAGAACAAAACTCACACTATGGATAAACATAACTTACACTATGGTCATGTTTAATTTAGCTAGATCAATATCCCTTCGTGGTGATCAGCACGAGTGACATGTACATCGTCCACCTCATTTTCCTCAATGATAGTAGGCATGTGTGTTGAGAAAGAAGGAGTCTCAGGGATATCAAGAGTTGAATCTTGATTTTCATCACTACCATTATGCATGCTTTTTCCTTGGAGAACCACAGACAACCTTTTGTTAGAAGGATCACTGATGTAAAACACTTGTTTTACTTGGGAAGCCATGATGAAGGGCTCTTTCGTATGACCTACCTTACCAAGGTCTACCAATTTAAATCCCTATTCATCGGTTTGTACACCACTTTTACTGTCAACCCACTTACATTTAAAAATTGGCACCGTAAGCTTAGTGTAATCGACCACCCAAATCTCTTTAATGACTCCAAAGTAAGGTATTGGTGCAATAACGGGGTTTGTATATTTTGAACTAGAGAAGTGCATGGATTCAACCACGGTCATAACCCCACTATTCTGTATGGTACTCTTGTTATCTTGTTCTTTTGTATAAAAGGAAAAGTTATTGATATCGTATCCGATCCAACATATGACATTAAAGCTAGGCCCACGTGTTAGTCATTTTAATGTATCAGAAGCAGTACTACCATCCTTCAAAATTTCTTCTTTAAACCATTGTAAGAAAGTCTTGTTATGCTTGTTCAACGACCACTTTTTGTTCATTCGAGAGTTTTCTTCCTTGACCTTACTTTTGTGATCACAAAAGTAAGGTTGAACTTCGTCAATGTTATTCAATATATATAGATGTGCTTGAAGCACTTCCTCCCGACCCTTGATCTTAACCATTACACCATGTGTACCCTTACCTTCACATTTTCTCTCATCATGACGAGGCTTAGGAACCCCTATAGGATCCGTCTTAGGAAGGTAGTCTGAAATAAAACTCAACAACTTCTTCTGCAACGTACCTTTGAACAATAGATGCTTCGGGACAATGTGGATTCTTAACATTCCCTTTCAAGATCTTCATGTATCGCTCAACTGGGTACATCCACCTCAAAAAAAGGGATTATAGCAGTCTCAACTCCCAACTCATCTAACTTATGGGGGTCAATGACTTTGCTACATATAGCATTGAAGAATGAGCACAACCTAGTTATGGCATGTCTAACATTTTTAGGAGCAATACCACGAATAGCCACGGGCAGTAGTTGTTACATCAAGACGTGGCAATCATGAGACTTTAAGCCAACTAATTTTACTATCACTTGAGACAAGCCTCTTGACACTTGAAGAGTAACCATGTGGAACTTTGATGCCCTGAAGACACTCAAAAACTTTGTCTCTCTTTTTTGACAAAGTATGACATGCTGGAGGCAAATATGTCCGCTTACCATCCTCAATAACTGGAGCTAACTGCTCTCGTATACCCATCGCAACGAGATCAAGACAAGCACTCACGCCATCCTTTGTGTTGCCCTGAATGTTGAGAAGGGTTCCGATTACACCATCACACACATTTTTCTATACATGCATCACATCAATAGTGTCTGACATCAAGCTTGCACCAGTATAGAAGATCAGAGAATATCGACCTCTTCTTCCATATGTTTTTCTCAGTAGCCTTGGCCTTCTTTTTGGCTTTGCCAGAAATAACATTGATGTGCTTCACCCGTTGATAAACTTGCTTTCCATTTAAGGATGTCGGAACATTTTTACTCTCCTGGCATCCGTTAAAAGCTTTTTTCCACTTACGATATGGGTGATCACGTCTAAGAAATCTTCGATGCCCAAGGTAAACCGTCTTCCTTCTATGATGCAACTGAGTGAAGCATGTGCCTTATTCACATATAGGGCATTCTTTATGCCACTTAACACTATACTCGGACAAGTTCCTGTATGCTGGAAAGTCATTGATGGTGCAAAATAACATGGCACGCGTCTTGAAAGTCTCGTGAGAATACCCATCAACTACATCAACACCTTCCACCCACAAATTTTTCAAGTCTTCAATCAAGGGACTTAGATAAACATAGGGACTTAGATAAACATCTAAGTCATTTCCCGGTTGTTTTGGGCCATAAATCCCATAGATAACATCATGTATTTGTGCTTCATGCACAACCAAGGAGGTAGGTTGTAAATTATCAGGAGAACAAGCCATGAACTATGAATACTATTTAAGTTACCATATGGATTCATTCCATCCGTAGCAAGTCAAAGCCTAAGGTTTCTTGGCTCATTGGCGAAATCCGAAAGTATCAATTTTCTTCCATTGCACAGAATCATCAGGATGATGAACCTGTCCATCACGTTTCCTCTCATCATCATGCCATCTAAGGTTCTTTGAGTCTCTTACATTAGCGAACAATTGCTTGAACCTTGGAATTATTGGAAGATACCACAACACCTCGCACCCTTTTTTTCACTTCACAACTAGAATCATGACAATCATCATCATCATCACCATCCATCACTTTGTAGCGTGATAACCAACACTTGGGACAATCGTGCATCTTTTCCTAATCACCCGTGTACAATATGCAATCATTGGGGCAAGCTTGTATCTTCTTATACTCCATGCCCATTGTGACACCCTCTACCCCACATATTATTTATAAAACATTTACTTAAAAGAGGTAATATAAAAACATGCATTTATTTCATTAAATAAAAACTTGGATAAAAGGTACCACATTGTAACAACTCAAGACGGAAAGAAACATAAAGTTTAAGAAGGTAAAACATAAACAAAACAATAACATAACCCAACCTCGTTGTCACATATAGAGCTGGTATAACCGTTCCGGAATAAATCCTCAGAATACAACAGAAACTGAACTAAAACAACTATAACTAATATAACCAAACTAAACATCCTAGCTAGAGTCGCGACTCCTCGGAGTCACTCCTCCACTGGCTGCTCACCGTCCTCTGCATAAAAAGATACATGCCAACAACAAAAAAGAGAAACGGGGAGTAAGAAATCATGTAAACACAACGGCATGGAAGTAGTTAAGCAAGATGATCATACATCATAACATGACATAGCACTACATAACATATAGCATCAACATATAGGTAAACATGTCTACAAATCATCTTAACCAACATATACTATGTGGTGCAACACTACTCCGCTACTCCGTTATGCATGTGGATCCAAACTATCTCAGGAAGGAAACTTCGGAGTTACATATCCACATTGGCCAAAAGCACCAACGCCGGCAGTCCACCAAACCATGGGTGAACCCCTTGGATAGCCGACGCATCATAACGAGGACATGCCACAGCGGGGGCGAACGGTTCACCAAACCTTGGGTGAACCACCAAGACTTGGCCAGATCATCGTACTCTAGGACGACCTCCCCTATATTGAACTTCCCCTATTAACAACTTCAACGTATGAATGCAAGAGCACAACAACAGACAAGGCAACCACCTTCTTTGCTTGGGCCAATAAGTAACCAAGACTTATCACCATCATCAATGTCAACATCAACACCTTAACCCTTCTGGGTCAAGGCCCCCTTAGCCAAAAAGTACTAAGATTGAACTTATCAACACCTCGACCAAAAAGCATCGAGGCCACTTAGGCCGAAAAGCACCAAAGCGTATCAACGTACAGTAGCCCAAAAGGGCAAAGCTTAACTAACTTATTATTCTTATTCATCTTAATTAATCTTTAATTAAGTTATCTAGCTCTTCTTCATTCGATTAGTGTTTCATTAAGTTATTGGGGACATTTGGGGTGAAACATCCCTTATTTCCTTTAATCTCATATTCTGACCAGTAAGGGGAGCACGGGCGTGCTCACCCCAGCACGGTCGTGCTGCCACTTAAGTGGAGCACGGTCGTGTTCACTGTCCTGCACGGTCGTGCTCATTGCGCGGCCATCTTCCAGAATTCAACTGGGAGCACGGGCGTGCTCCCTGTTCAGCACGGCTGTGCTCTTGGGCCAGCTGCACTGTTCTAGGCAGATTCAACTTATTTTCTTGGAGCCAAAAACTCCCTAACACTCTCAAATCAGATCTTAGGGTCTTTTGACTAATCCAGTTGGCATCAAACCTCACCCCTCACTAACAGCTCATGTCTTATAAATCATTGGGGAAATTAATCCCTTAACAATTACATTAATTAAGAGCCATATTAAGTCAATTAGAGTCTTATTAACGTATTCAACATTAACCAACACTCAACCAATCAATATATCAACATGATCCATAACATGACAGCAACATTCATAATATAGGTATTCATACCAATTCAACCAACTCATGGCATAAAACAGATTAATAGGACATACCACATCATGAACAATTTAACAATTATAACAAGCAGGCATACCAATTAACTAACCAACCAATATAGAAATTAACCACATAATCAAACAGAACATGGCATACTCATAATTAAATATAACAGTTAGCAATACATAAGGGGGTGGAACCCATCATCTTACGCTACCCCCTTGCCTAATGAATACACTATCCTTCTCCCCATACCTGGTATGAAGAATCCGGTAGCGATAACTCAAACGGTAGACCAAACGACGACCAACGAGTTTCCCCTTGAGTGGCTCAGTCAGCTTCCAAGCCTCGGTTAAATAAGAACATTACCCAATTAGTTCCTAAATCTAAATAATAGAGAGGAAACCAAAAGAGGAGAAACCGTTACCTATACCGATTTTGGCACGATCGAACTAGACGTTCCACAAGTCTTCAAAGCTCCTTCAATGCAATGGGTTTAGAGAAAATAGGGAGAAAACTAGGTTCAGCTGCACTAGGGTGGCTGATGTTGCCAAAATAGGGTTTATGGCTAAAACCCTCGGTTACTGTTTTGTATTTATAGGCACAGACCTGAGCACGGTCGTGTTCCTTCTTGAGCATGACCTTGCTCAACTTAGCGTCTACGAGGCACTGCCTGCCCTTGAGCACGGGCGTGCTCAACATAGTGTCAGCGAGACATGCTAGCCCAACAAGCACGGTCGTGCTTCCTATTAAGCACAGTTGTGCTTGTGACTCAGACACTCACAAGACACAAGCCTAAGAAAGGGATTTTCCACCTAAAACCCCACTTAGCTCATTCTAAACCCTCCTAACAAACAAAGAACATACAAAAGCGTTTAACGAAAAACGGGGTGTTACAACTCCACCCCCTTATAAAAATTTCGTCCTCGAAATTTCTACTCACCTCGATTGAAAAGGTGCGGATACGATTCCATCATCTTGCTTTCCAGCTTCCACGTAGTACTTTCCTCAGTAGCCCCACTCCAAACAACTTTGACCTAAGGAATTTCCTTGCCTGTTAGCTGCTTCACCCTCTTATCTTCGACTCGAAAAGGGTAATATCTCAAAAGTCAAGTTCTCTTTTAACTGTATGGTATCAGGGACTATCACGTGACTAGGGTCATGAATTTACTTTCTGAGTTGAGACACATGAAAGACACTATGAAGGTTGGATAAAAACGGCGGTAAGGCTATTTGATAAGGACCAATGAATCTACGAGTAAGTTTCCTTGCCTTCATTACTCTACCAACCCCAGATGTCGGGGTAACTCTCAAGAACACATGGTCACCTTCCTGGAATTCAAGCGCCTTCCTCCTTTTGTCATGGTAGCTATTTTACCTACTTTGTGCCACTTTCATCTTTTCCTGAATCATCCTCACTTTATCTGTGGTTTCTTGCACTACCTCAGGTCCTAACACAACACTATCACTAGGTTCACTCCAACACAAGGGTGTCCTACATCTCCTCCCACAAAGAGCTTCATAAGGTGCCATCCCAATACTGGAATGGAAACTATTGTTGTAGGTAAACTCTGTTAGGGGCAAGAACTTGTCCCAACTTCCTGACTGTTCTAGCACACAAGCTCTAAGCAAGTCCTCTAAGGACTGGATGGTTGTCTCAGACTGACCATCAGCCTGTGGGTGATAAGCTGAACTAAGCCTAAGCTTCGTTCCTAAGGCCTCTTGCAAACTATTCCAAAATCTAGAGGTAAACCTCGGATCTCTATCGGATACTATGCTAGAGGGCACACCATGTAGCCTAACTCTCTCTGATGTACAGCTTAGCCAACATTTCCATAGGATATTCCATGTTCATAGGGATGAAATGGGCGGACTTAGTTAGTCTATCCACAACAACCCATATAGCCTCAAAACCAGTTGGAGTCCTAGGGAGTCCAGACACAAAATCCATGGAGATACTATCCCACTTCCATTCTGGGATACTTAAAGATTGCATCTTTCCGGAAGGCTTTTGGTGCTCTATCTTGGCCTTCTGTCACACTAGACAAGCATACACAAACTCAGCCACATCTTCATCCTGGGCCACCAAAACATCCTCTTAAGATCATGATACATCTTGGTGATACCTGGGTGCACACTCAGTCCACTCCTATGTCCTTCTTCAAGGATCAACTTTCTAAGCTCTAGAACATCTGGTATACAGACTCTATCTTTGAACCTCAAGACTCCATCATTTCCTTCCTTAAAGCTAAGGTTTCTACCTTGAGCGAGCAACTCTCGCTGATCTAAGAGAAACTGGTCTATCTTTCGACCCCTCTCTAACCTGATCCATCAAACTGTTGGTAACCTTCAAGGTTCCAAGCCTAATGCTCTTAGGGGTAACTTCCTAAGCTAGACTTAAGTCTCTAAACTCCCCAATCAGATCCATCTCCCTAACCATCAAAGCGGAGACGTGCAAGGTTTTCCTACTTAAGGCATCTGCCACCACATTGGTGTTGACCATGGCAACCATACCCAAGAAGGGGCTGAATTGGGTTTTAGATAAAAATGAAATTTTTTTCGATGAATCAAAAACCCTTTTAAAATTTTAACGGAATTTGCAGCGGATAAATTGTTCGTTTCAAATTAAGACGCTTTATAAAAGTAAAACGTTTGAAATTAAAACGCGATAGTTAAAATAGCGGAAATGTAAAGAGATGAGGGATAAGAAGATGAACACAATGATATATCCTGGTTCGGCCACAGACTACCCACGTGGCCTACGTCCAGTCCCCAAGGCAATATCAGCAATGGTTTTCACTCAATCCCTAGCTTTTAAACATGAGCAGCTAGAACCTTTACAATACCGAGAACTCCTCACAAACCAGGGACATACTATCCCCCAGTGACAGAGTCTCAAATCCCTAGCTTTTAAACAGGCGCAGCTAGAACCTTTACAGTGGAATCACACCTACTAAACACTTACAAGAGATATACCATCTCTTGCAATAATGGTAACCAAAGAAAGTTTGAGTCAATCCGACTCTTACCAATAGTATGCACTCTAAATAGTGTTGATAGAAACAAGTTGAAGCCTAATACAAGAACACCTATATGTTATAAATCTCTCTCAATATAAAAATATGATCAAGGTGTTGTTGGAACCAAAGTGATTTGGATTTAATTAATCTCTAAGTTTTGATGTTACAAAAGGATTAAATTTGCATGACAAAGTGTTAGTTGAGATCTAAAAAGGTTATTCAGTTTTGCAGGATTACTTGAATCTTATAAGTTATGAAAACCTTGATGAAGTTACCATATATATCTGCTTGGATTTTCTCTTGTGAATCCGCACCCATAAACGAGCTGCTCAAATGTTTGGTAAAGTTATTTACTTATTTATTTATTTAAGTAGACAAGAGCTTTAATAGAATTGAGTAGACGGAGAAATAAAATAATGAGTAGAGGAGAATTTTTATCATGAGTAGACGAGCTCTAATTGCCATGTCACTAGACGGAGATCAAGATAACTCACTGGGATATAGCAAGTCTAAAGACTTGATAGACGAGAGGATATGCCACGTCAGTGGACGAGTTAAATGAAAGAATAAATAGGCTTAGTCTTGCATATAACTGAGTAGACAAAGATTTTTAGTAGACGCGTTTTTATCTCTAATATGTTCTTTCTAAGAAGAATAAATGCAATACGGTCCACTTGAATTTATATCAAATGATTGATATTTATTTCAAATGAATATTGGGCCATCCTATTTGTTTTAACTGTTTTAATGCTTTGTTTCCTTGTGAGAGAAACATAGTACCATCAAGGAAATGCAAAAAGTAAAATAGTACAATGGGAATTGCAAAACGCTCTAAACCCTATCACCTTTATCGCCGGAATAGCTGGAATTTACATAAAGGAGGAAAGATAGTTTTTCAAGTTACAATTGCTCAGAGGTGTATCATTCCATATCGTGCAAAAGTGATAACCAACAGTACATTTCACAATGGCCACGATCAAGCTATCAGTCACAATGGATTTTATGCATTTAATGCTATCTCTAAACGGGTATATTCAAAATAACCGTTGAAGTTTTTCAAGTGAAGAAGAAGGTCACTATAAATAGAAGACCTCAATAACTGAAGAAGCACTTTTTTACCAATCTATAATTTCTCATTCTAATATTCTTTTAAGAGCAAGAGTCTGTATTCTTTAGTTTGAATATTGTGAAAATATTCAACAGATCTTAAACTTTCATATCCTCACACATAGTGAGTTAAGAAGGTCATAAGTTAAATCTCTTTGTTAGAGTTAGAGCCCGAAGAGCCTTGGTAAAAAAGGAATACTTGTAGCCTGGAGAGGTGTTGAATACTTGGTTGTAATCTATTGAGTGAATCTTCTATCCCAAAACTCTTACAGCTTTATTTGTTTATACTGACTGTGGGGATTTGATATTGCTTTTGTTAAGTTTCTAAAAGACCATTTTATGTGTGCTTGCTTTTGTATTAAATTTCTTGTGTGAGAAAATAGTTTTTAAAAGGTTGTTTTCGAAAATTATTAACAAACACAATTCAACCCCCCCCCCCCCCCTTATTGTGTTTGCCTGTGTCAACTTCAGTTGGTATCAGAGCTCAGCCTCGAAAGGGTTGAGCATCTAACAAGTGCTGAGGGAGTACGATCGAACAACCATGGATGCAGAAGGACAAGCTATCAACATACATCCTCTCTTTGATGGAACAGATTATGACTACTAGAAGAAGATGATGATGGCCATCTTGGATGCACAGAATGTAGATATTTGGGAGCTGATTGAAACCGACTACACAGAACCAAGAAATGAAGCTGGAACTACCGTTCCTAGAGCCCAATGGACTCGAGAGCAGAAAAATTAACATTAGCTTATTCTAAAAGCTAAGCACTATCTTATGTGTGCTATTACTAGATCTGAACATGATAAGGTTCACAGCTGCAACACTGCCAAAGAAATCTGGGATACTCTTGCCTTAGCTCATAAGGGTTCATCTCAAGTAAAAGAATCAAAGATAAGCATGTTTGTTCATCGGTATGAACTATTTAAAATGGTTGATCATGAAACTATAGATCAAAAGTTTGGAAGATTTCAAACTATCACCAATGATCTCGAGATCTCTTGGAAAGACTTATGGAAATAGAGACCACATTAGAAAAATTCTGAGAAGTTTATCCAAGCAATGGAGACCTAAATTTACTGCTATTCAGGAAGCTAAGAACCTGAATAGTATTTCTTTAGAAGAGCTTCATGGATCTCTCAAAGTTCATGAACTTGAACTGAATGAAGAAGACAACTCCAAAAAAGGAAAGTATATTGCCCTAAAGGAAAGAAAGCAAGCTCATCAAAAGTCCTCAAAGCTGCTGAATCGTTAGATGATGTTGAAACTTCAGATAGTGATGAAGGATCAGATGAAGATGAACTATCTTTCATCTCCATAAAGATTCAACACATGTGGAGAAAGAAAGGTGGTTTCAGAAGAAAGCAGTTCAACAAAAAAATTTCCAAGGAGAATTCAGACTCAAAGGAAAAAGGTTCACCCTTGTGCTTTGAATGTAAGAAACCTAGACATTTCAAAGCTGATTGCCCTGAGATGAAGGATAAAAATAAATTCTTCAAAAAAAAAAGAAAGGCTTAATGGCTACATGGGAGGATCTTGATTTGTCTCCATCAGATGAAGCTGAGGAAGAAGAAAACATTTGTCTCATGGTTGACACATCATCAGAAAGTGAATACACTGATGCCGAGGTAATGGACTCTGACCCGTCCACTCTTCAAAATGCTTTTGATGAATTGTTGCATGAGTCATCCATACTGTCTAGAGAGTATAGGAGCCTCAAGAAGAAATTTTCTAATCTGTCTAGAGAATATGATAGGGTCTGCATTGAAAAACAAAACCTTTAAGATGAAAATGACACACTAAAATTAGAGAATGTCAGTCTAACTGACAAACTGGAGTGTGAGCCTGATGTTTCTTGTGAAGTTGCAAAACTGAAACAAGATGTGATGTATTTGGCATACACTCTGTCAAAGTTTGTAGGTGGCTCAGATAAGCTCAGTCTCATTCTAAGGTATTATAGGTCACCTTATGATAAATCTGGCATCGGTTATGACAAGGAGAAGCATAAGCATCTCAAAAAAGTCAAAACTTCATGCATAGCATAGAGCTTCAAAAGCTCCATATAAACATGCTATAACTAAGTGAAACCCTTCCAACACCTTTTGTAAAGTGTATGGAAAAAGTGGGCATGTTACATCAAGATGCATACATAATAAACATGCTAAACATTCTCGTCCAGTGACCACTAACAAGAAAGGACCCAAGTCAGTTTGGGTACCCAAAGATAAGATAATACTGTTGCAGATTTGCTTAACAACAGGAAAGAAACAAACATATTGATACTTGGACAGTGGGTGCTCACGTCACATGACGAGAAAAAAGTGTATGTTCCAAGACCTTAAACACAAAGATGGTGGTTGGGTTACATTTGGAGGAAACCAGAAAGGGAAGATCATCGGTATAGGTAAAATTGGTAAACATCCTTTTCCTCAATTGATAATGTTCTTTTGGTAAATCGTTTAAAACACAATCTGCTGAGCATAAGTCAATTATGTGATAGTGGATATGCTCATTTCTTTTGATAAAAACATGTGTAATGTCAAAAGAATGATGGATCAATTTTGTTCACTTGCTAAGAGGCAAAACAATCTGTATAAGATTGACTTGGAGGACCTCTCAAATCAAAGTGTCTCACGTCAGTGTCCATTGAAGATGAGCGATGGATTTGGCAAAAAGTCTAGGTCATGCAAGCTTGAAGTTAATTTCAAAGCTAAATAAGCATAACCTCGTGAGAGGGTTACCAAACCTTAAGTACAAATCTGATGCTCTCTGTGATGCATGTCAAAATGGAAAACAAGTCAAAGGTTCCTTTGAATCTAAGAATGTTGTTAGTACCAATAGACCACTAGAACTGCTACACCTTGATCTTTTTGGTCCAACAAGGACTGCTACATCGGTGGTAAGAAATATGGTTTAGTCATTATGGACGACTACACTAGATGGACATGGGTTATGTTCCTAGCTCACAAGGATGAGTATTTCAAGGTCTTTTCTATATTCTGCAAACGTGTACAGAATGAAAAAGGCATGTGTATCACTTCAATCAGAAGTGACCATAAGGGAGTTTGAAAATGAGCTATTTCATAAGTTCTGTGAAGACAATGGTATTATTCACAACTTCTAAATACCTAGAACACCACGGCAAAATGGTGTGGTAGAGAGAAAGAACGGATCTCTTCAAGAGATAGCTAGAACTATGCTCAATGACAACTTTGTCCCTAAACACTTTTGGGATGAAGGCACATTATCTTGCCTGTTACATTCAGAACAAAATATACATTAGACCAATCTTGATCAAGACTCCTTATGAATTGTGGAAGGACGAAAACCCAACATTTCATATTTTCGTCATTTTGGTTGTAAATGGTATATATTGAATACTAAAGATCTACTAGGAAAGTTTGATGCAAAAGTAGATAATGGGATATTGTTAGGATATTCTAAAACTTCAAAAGGCTTTAGAGTTTATAATTCTAGAACTCTAGTAGTAGAAGAATCTATTCATGTCAAGTTTGATGACAAGCAGCCTGATAAGAAATTATCAGAGCTAGATGAAGCTTTTGCAGATCTTAATCTAAATATCTCAGGAGATACAACATAAGTAAAAGGTTATGATCAAGTGGACGACCCTCCACAACAACCAGAATCCTCCACTTCTCAACAAGATGCTGTTCAGAGATCTTGGTACTTCAGAAATTATCATCCACAAGATCAAATCATTAGAAACCCCAATGATAGGCTAAGAACCAAATCAATTTTCAGAGAGCAGGAAGATTTTGCACCAGTCTCTGAGTTGGAACCAAAGACAGTAGAAGAGGCTCTGCTGGACGATGGTTGGATTCTAGCTATGCAAGAAGAACTGAATCAGTTTGAAAGAAGTGATGTTTGGACCCTGGTACCCCTGCCTAAAGATAAATCAGTTATTGGAAAAAAATGGGTTTACAGAAACAAGCTTGATGAGAATGGTAAGGTGGTAAGAAATATAGCAACACTTGTTGCTCAAGGTTATTCTCAAGGATAAGGTATAGATTATACTGAGACCTTTGCACCGGTTGCTAGATTAGAAGCAATTAGGATTTTACTTTCATTTGTTGCACATCATAGCATTATGCTTTTTCAAATGGATGTTAAGAGTGCTTTTCTAAATGGCTTTATTAATGAAGAAGTTTACGTAATGCAACCTCCGGGTTTAGAGAATGAAACCCAACCTGAACATGTATATATGCTTAATAAAGCTTTATATGGCCTTAAACAAGCACCTAGAGCTTGGTATGATAGGCTAAGTTCATTTCTTATGGAAAATGGATTTAATAGAGGAAAGGTTGATACAACCTTGTTTAGAAAGTCCAGTAAATCTAATTTCATAATTGTGCAAATATATGTTGATGATATTATATTTGGAGCTACTAATGAATCTCGTGCAAAAGAGTTTTCTAAGTTAATACAGAAAGAGTTTGAAATGAGCATGATGGGAGAACTCAAATTCTTCCTTGGACTTCAAGTTAAACAAACTATGGACAAGGTGCACATTCATCAAACAAAGTATACAAAGGAACTCCTGAAGAAGTTCAAAATGGATGATTGCAAGCCAATGAATACCCCTATGCACCCCACGTCCATACTGAACAAAGATGATAAAGAGAAAAAGGTAGACCAAAAGGTATATAGAGGTATGATAGGATCTCTTCTACATCTTACTGCGTCTAGGCACGATATTATGTTCGAGTTTATGTTTGTGTGCTCGATTTCAATCTGATCCTAGAGAATCTCACTTATCAGCAGTTAAGAGAATATTTAGATACTTAAAAGGTACTACTAATCTGGGTTTGTGTTTTAAGAAAAATGAAGATTACGGATTAGTTGGTTTCTGTGATGCTGACTATGCTAGAGATAGAATTGAAAGAAAGAGTACCGGTGGAGGACGTCACTTTATTGGAGCCAATCTTGTCTCATGGTCAAGTAAAAGACAAAGTACCATTGCCTTATCAACTGCTGAAGCTGAGTATATTTCATTTGCAAGTTTCACTCATAATTTCTATGGATCAAACATCAATTGGAGGACTACAATGTGTTTATAAGTAGTATTCCACTTATGTGTGATAATACTGCTGCAATTAATTTGTCTAAGAATCCAATATTGCATTCTAGAGCTAAGCATATAGAGAATAAACATCATTTTATAAGAGATTATGTGCAAAAAGGTGTTTTTGATATCCAATTTGTAGATACTGACCATCCATGGGCATATAACTTTACTAAACCTCTTGCGGAGGACAGGTTTATTTTTATTAGAAAGCATCTTAATATGCTTTGTGTGGATTGGTTAAGGCATCCATCCTTGAGAATTTTGTTGTTGATGTATGTGCGTCTAAAGCATTTAAAGTCTATTGCATGATTTTAGTGCGAGTCCATTGCATACCATGTCCACTGTATTTGTGTACCTCGTCCACTGCATGTCGCGTCTATGTTTGATTGCATTTCACTTGGATCCGTCCGTACTCTTATTTATTAATTGCATTTATTTTGTCTCAAAAATGAATTTAGCCTTTATTCTCTTTGCTGAGTCAGTAACTTCCATCAATCTCATCAAGAACGTTTTATAGTTTCAAAATACCAACGCCGTTTTATCCTTTATGACATGTCTTGTCAATTTGTTTAATTTATTTCCAAAATGAAAACCTTTGAAATTCAAAACCTTTTTATGCAAGTCTCTTCCCTCTGAGAAACCTTTCACTACTCTATCATCTCTGAGCATTCTCGAGCTCTCTGTTCTTTGCTTCCAAAACCCTAACTCTCAAATCACCAAAAATGGCATCTTCTTCTACCTTCAACGTGGACAAGCTAAATGTTGCTATTGAGCATCACTTCAATTTTGGAATCTTAGAGGAGTATATCTTGGATATCAGCAAGAACATCAACGATCTTTGGTCGGGGAAGACTTTTCGTAGAAAAGGTTTCTATTTATCCCAACCTGATAAAGGACTTTTGGAGAAGACTTCAAGTCACTAATACAGAAATCTTAACTACTATATTGGGGAAGAAAATCGTGGTTTCTGATAAAACCATTGCCGATGCCATCTTCTGCGCTCAAGAAGGAGTGGTATTTACTAAGTCATGGGAGACGAACCTTGGTGGCTCTGAAGTCATTGCTGCCTTTTTGATGAAAGAAGACACAGTAAAATCATATTCCTGGAAATCAGTTGAAATGAAGGATCATGTCCGTATTCTTCATCAGATGCTGAATAAGGTGGTTCTTCACAAAACTGGTTCCAAGGACAACCTATCAGCCTTGCACAAGCTGTCTCTTCCATCTCTTTACAGAGACTAAGATAAACTTGCCTAGAATTCTCTTTAGTAGATTCGGGAGTGTCTTGCTTGTTCATAGGAAGAATCTCTCTGCACTCCCTTACTACCATGTTTTATCAAAAATCTTCAAGTCACAAGGGATGTATGACTTCATTGCTGCTAGGACACCTGAAGAGCAAGCAAAAATAATAACTGAGAAGCCAATGTATGCTGCTGATTTTGGTAAAATGAATATTACCAACATGAATCTAAGCACTTACACTGCTGCTGGTTTTGCCAAGACTGAAGAAATGATGAAAGTCAAAGAAGAAATGGTTGAGCAAAATAATGCAGAAGTTCTTGGATTAACAAAGACAGTTAGAAAGAAAACCACTGTAGCAAGGAAACCTATGCCTAAGAGGCCCACTGGTGGAATTGTATTTAGGGAACCATCAGCTGTTGCCCCTCAATCTGCACTTTCTCAAAAGAGGACAAGGAACTTGATCCTATCTCACAATGAGGATGATGAGGACAGGATCCTCATCAGCCCTGTGTTGAAGAAACAGAGAATTGCTGCCTCTGCTGATGTTGTTGATGTCCAAATTCCAATAAGGAGAAGGCAACCTCGGAGAAAAGCCAAAGTTGTCATGGGAACTGAGGTAATTCTTCCTGCTAATGATCCTGTCAAGATAGCAGTAGATGCCTTAGTTTCTAGCTTTGAGGATAGGATGGATATGGCTATATCTGCTTCTGTGAACCAACCTGAAATCCTAGATGATGCGTACATTCCTACACTGCCTTCACCACAAACAAATTCCCTTGACCAACCACAAATAGCCTCACCATAAAGACCAAAATTCCCACCCATTATACCTAAGAATGACCTATGGTTCAACCAACCAGACACTGGTATTAGCTCCGGTGCACATCTTCCAAAGATAAGAAAAATCAGATTTCCCTATCTTGACCCATCATTCACCGTATGAGAATAAGGCTAAAAGCGGGCCAAAGTTAAGAGGGATTGGAAAATTCTGTTCCATAAGCATGAACTTGAACCTGTCTCTACCAGACCTTTCTATCCATTGCCTGAGCATGATTATGAACCTGAAACTGTTATCTATCCCTAGCATTCACCTCACCCTGACATTCCTACTGACCTTCCACCATCCAAACTGTACAATCACCTTGGACCTCTCATCACCTATCTACCCCTAAAGAAATTCCCTCCCAGAAAAATCTATCCTAACCTTGTCAAATATCCATGCTTCAAGCCTTTCGCTGAAGGAGTTGAGAGACACATCATCTCTGATTGGCACACAGACCCTGCCAAGATGAATCTCACTGATGACATCTCCAAAAGATCCAGATCCTTCAGGCATGTCCCCATCATTATGGACAAGAACACCAAATGGCAGACCTTCAGGCACCCTACCATTTATGGCAAAGCTGTTGATTTTGTTGGCTGCTGATTTTGTTGATCTTCTTATGTATCAAATGCTGAAATGGGAGTTTGAGCACTTCAGGATTGTTAGAGTTGCAAACTTTGTCCCTCCAACTTGGTTAAGGCATTCTTTGGAGAAGACCAAAATTGGAATCAAGCCTTACATGATATATCCAAGATTGCCCATGATTGACCTCAACAAGGATGAGGACAAGAAGAAGCAAAGATTTAGAGGAAAGAAGCCAGAGAATGAATCAATAATGCTGGATCTTGATTCTGAACCCTTTGATGACGCTCTACTGGAGTATTGGGAATCTCTTCCAATTGAACAAATTTTCAAACCGAGCTGCTGCCGACTCACGGAGATCTCACATCATTCACTACACTAGAGAGGCATCTACTCGGGTCCGACTCAAGAAGAGAAAAGAGTCATTCCTAAAGTCAGAGGCAAATGTGGCCTTTCCAAATGCAGATTCATCATAATCAAGGACATTTTGGGCCTTCCTGTTACCAACCTGCATCTTGAAAATGAAGACATTATTCATTGTGTTGGAACCAAAGTGGTTCTGGTTCACTTAATCTCTAGGTTTTGATGTTAACAAAAGGATTAAATTTGTTTGGCAAAGTGTTAGTCGAGATCTAACTAGTGCTTTGCTTTATGCGGGAATGCTTTTATAAGTAAAATAAACTTGGGATAAGTTCCAATTGAAAAATAAGCGTCCACCCTCGTAGACGGGCTGCTCAAGAACCGTGGTAATTTTACCTTGTTGTTTTCTTTAGTAGACGAGTCTATAAATGAATACCTAAATAACTTGTTAGGTACAGCAAGTCCAAAGACTTGAAAATAAGCACGTCCATCTTGCCACGTCAGCAGACAAGTGCTATCCTTGAAACTCAAGTATGCGTCCATAGTGCCACGTCATTGGACGAAGTTTCTCCAAGGAATTAGCAAGTCCAAAGACTTGTGTGAGCAGCGCTTCTACCACATCGGTGGGACGAGCGAATAAAACCGAATGCCTCAGAGACGGTTCTACATCTCCTATATCTTTACTACCTTGAACAAGATTTAATGCAATTTGGACCACATTGAATTTATTTCAAATGATTGATATTTATTTCAAAGGAATATATGTTCTTTATAATTATTAACATCTTGTTCCTTTGTGAGAAAGTTCATAGTACTATCAAGGAAATACAAAAAGCAAATAGTACAATTGGAATTGCAAAATGATTTGTACGATGACATCTTTATTCTTGGACAAAAGGCGAGTTATACACAAAGGAGGAAAGAAAGTTTTTAAGGTACAAATTGCTCAGAACAGTGAGCCTCCATTTTGTGGTTTTCTGATAACCAAGGATGTTTTTCAATTCGCCCAAAATGAAGCTATCAGTCTCAACGGATATCATGCATTTAATGCTATCTCTGTAGCGGAACTATTCAAATAACGGTTGAAGATTTACAAGAGAAGTTGAAGACCACTATATATTGAAGACCTCGGATACTGAATAATAGAACTCTTGCCTGTACAATCTTGCTAGCTGAACATTTTGCCATTTGAACATTTGCAAGATATTCAAAGCTCATATTCTCTTTGTAAAGCAAAAAGTCCGTAATTCGTAAGGGTTGAATATTTGTGAAAATATTCAATAGATATTAAACCTTCATACCCTCACATATAGTGAGTTAGATAGATCTTAGAAAAATCCATGTGATTGAGTTAGAGCGTGAAGAGGCTTGGAAAGAAAGCAATACTTGTAGCTTGGAGAGGTGAAGAATACTTGTTGTAGAAACTATTTGGAAATAGTAGAGAAAATCCTTCAAGTAGAAGGGTTGGACGTAGCTCTTGGTTGGAAAAAGAATGAACCAGGATAAAATACCTGAGTGAATATTATATCCCTTATCTTTTACAGTTTTATTTTATTTTTTACTAACTTTGGGATTTGATTTTGCTTTTGTTATTCTTTTAAAAAGGATTTCTTGTGTGCTTAATATTTTTATCTTCTGCTTGTGAAAAAGTTGTTCAAAAAGGGTTTATACGAAAATAATTAACAAACACAATTCAACCCCCTTCTTGTGTTTACTTGTGCCAACTTGATTGGTATCGTGAGCTCAACCTTGACAGGGTTGAGCATCTAACAAGTGCTTAGAGCAGACGATCCTACAATCATGGATGCAGAAGGACAAGCTATCAACAAACCTCCTCTCTCTTTGATGGAACCGATTATGATTATTGGAAAAGAAGGATGATGGCATTCTTGGATGTACTGCACCTCAGCATCCGGGAACCCGATTGAAAATGGCTACACTGAGCCAAGGAGTGAAGCTGGAGCTGCAGTGCCTAGAGCTGAATGGACTCAAGAGTAGAAAAGCCAACATCAACTAAACTTGAAAGCTAAGCACTATCTCATGTGTGCTATCACCATATATGAGCATGACAAGGTTCATAGTTGCAACACAACTAAAGAAATCTGGGATACTCTTCCACTAGCTCATGAAGGTTCCTCACAAGTGAAGGAATCAAAGATAAGCATGCGGGTTCACCAGTATGAGCTATTCAAGATGGTTGATCATGAAACCATAGACCAGATGTTTGGAAGATTCCAAACAATCAACAACAGTCTCAGGTCTCTTGAAAATATCTATGAGAATAGAGATCATGTGAGAAAAATTTTGAGAAGTCACTCAAAGCAGTGGAGACCTAAGGTAAGCTGCTATCCGAGGAAGCAAATAATCCGAATACTCTTTCTCTAGAAGAGCTTAGGGTCATTAAAAGTTCATGAACTTGAACTTAATGAAGAGGAAAACTCGGGAAAAGGAAAGTCCATTGCCTTAAAGGCCAGAAAGCTAGTTCCTCAAAGGTGCTTAAAGTTGCTTGAGTCCTCGGATGAAGCTGATTCATCAAATAATGAAGATGACTCGGATGAGGATGAACTATCCTTCATCTCCAGAAAATCCAACACATGTGGAAAAGAAAGGTGGATTCAGAAGAAAGCAGTTCAACAAAAAATTCCCTAAGGAGAAGTCAAATTCCAAGGAGAAAGGCCCACCCATGTGCTTTGAATGTAAGAAACCAGAACACTTCAAAGCTGATTGCCCGGTCAAGGGAAAAAAGAAATTCTTCAAAAAGAAGAAAGGCTTGATGGCTACATGGGAAGATCTAGACCCGTCTTCTTCAGATGAAGAAGATGAAGCAGGAGAAGAAGCAAACGTTTGCTTCATGGCTGACATTGCATCAGAAAGTGAATTCACTGATGCTGAGGTAATAGACTCTGATCTATCTACTCTTCAAACTGTTTTTGATGAATTGTTGCATGAATCATGCATACTGTCTAAAGAGTATAAGAGTCTCAAAAAGAAGTTTATTAAACTTTCTAGAGATTATGATAAGGTCTGCACAGTAAATCAAAACCTTAAGGATGAGAATGAAACATTAAAATCAAACAATGTTAGTCTAGCTGACAAGACTAAGTGTAAGTCTAATAGCTCTTATGAAGTTGAATAACTGAAACAAGATGTGACATACTTGACATACTCTGTCAAAACTGGTTGGTAGCTCAGATAAATTAAACCTTATATTAAGATATTCAAGATCACCACGTGACAAATCTGGCATTGGTTATGATAAAGAGAAGCAAGATGCATCTCTGAATAAACCAAAAGTTCACACACAATATAAGGCCTCTAAAGTCCGTCTACAGTACACTAAGTCAAAACCAAGCCCTTCCAATACTACGCAAAGTATGTGGAAAAATTGGGCATGTGTCATCTAAATGCATACATAACAAGCATGCAAAGCATTCACGACTCTATGATCACTAACAAGAAAGGACCCAAGTCAATTTGGGTACCTAAAGATAAGATAATCCATGTTGCGAGATCTGCTTAACAACAGAAAGAAACAGAAGTTCCGGTACTTGGACGGTGGGTGCTCACGATACATAACAGGAGAAAGGTATCTGTTCCAAGACCTTAGACCCAAAGATGGTGGCTGGGTCACTTTTGGAGGAAACCAAAAAGGAAAGATCATTGGTGTAGGTAAAATTGGTAAACATCCTTTTCCTTCCATTGATAATGTTCTGTTAGTAAATGGTCTTAAACACAATCTGCTTAGCTTTAGTCAATTATGCG